>CM020043.1:8434481-9799481 GCA_009769605.1 Bucorvus abyssinicus | reverse complement strand
GAGGAGGGGGAGGCGTGCGGTCTATAAACGTTTTGAAATTCTGTGGATAAGCCTAGGTCTGTGTCTCAAAAAAAGAGAAAGTCCAACAAGTCTTGCACTGGTGCTCAGGCATTAACTGATGCTGCTCCCTTATTCTACTTCACTACAAGACACTTCTAGTTTTCCAGATGTAAAGAATAAACATGTGCTAAAACAACTGGTTTCACAAAGAGAATTATAAAGACAGACTATAACAGTTCTACTGGATTATTATAATATGTATATAAATTGTTTTAACAATAGCTGCTACACTTGCTTTCACATATCAGAAGGGCTCTTAAAAGTCCAAGTGAAAACAAAGATCTCCTGGTTTCATAGCTGCACACGCAGTGGTAGGCCAAATGGAAAGCAAAGGACACACAATTTCTCTTGCTTAGTGACTTTATTGTCCATTGACAACACTGCAACAGCTATTAGGTGTGTACCGTTGTCAGCTTTGGAGATTTTCGTTCTTTATTTTCCCAGATGCATTTCTTTAATCTCCAACTGCTGTCCCGGTAAATGTATTCTGAACAGAATTTAAACAGTAAAGTAAATATTTGTACAATACGATATAGCAGAATATGGGATTTGCTGTAAATATTTGTTTACGAAAATATCTCTCATAGGTATAGTAGCATATTAACTGCCAACACACTTGACAAATCAAGAGATACATTTGCAGTTAGGGTAACACATAAGAATAAGCAATAAACAAATCATAAGAATATGAGGCACATGTAGAGTATGACTGAAAGTGAATGGTTAGCTGACACCAAATGATTTAAAGCATTTGAGCTGTAAGGCATTAGCAAAGGCATAAGTTTATGGAATGTGTGTGCCTCTCAGAAAACAAACTACTCCTGCAGGAAAGATTTCAGCAGCATTACGTAGCTTGCTATCTTTGGGCACAGTGCTCAGTACCACTCTCCTTTCTGCTCCCCTTGGTGCAAAATCAGCTGCCCAAACCACTGATAGACAGTGTTAATTGATATTCCACATTACTATCCCCAAGGGCCTCTCATGCCACCTGTCCTTCAAAGCAGCAATAAAATAGAGCCAAGCCATTTTTCTGTACTGTAGGTCCCAGTCTCCAGATCAGCATGCTCGCAGAAACAGATGCATAGGTGTCTCAGCCAGGATTTGTGAGGTAAGTAGTGAGCCACTGAACAACAACCCCTGTGCTGGGGAATGCAAATGGAGCAGATAGTCACCTGTAGCACTGTAGCACAGTATTAAAGCAGTTCACATCTGCCGCCACAGCAACTTTCTTGATCCAGCGCTATGCTTCCTGCACTTCCTTGAATTCCCATGAACATTCTACATCCTAATGCTACACATTTTCAAAGGTCTGCATATCTTTCAGCCCTTTCCTTCTCTCTCTTGCTACACACACTTTGGAAAATGTTAACATTGAAGTGGAAAAACGTTCTCGCGTGCCTTGGTAAGAGGTGAAGCAGTTAACATCACCTTTTGCTGTACTGACATTGAGCAGCTGAGTTAGCATTCCTGTACTCTTTTCCACATTCAGAAATGTATACAGAAGCAGGGGAAAAAGGCAGCTAAACCTAGGAAAAAACCACCTATTTCTCAGACGAGTATTCTTGTCTGGCCTCATTCTCTACTTAACAAAAAATCTAAGCTGCATCAAGTTTCAAGGACAGAAAACAAGGTCATACTACATAATAGTATGTAACGTGATATTTGGGAGGAAAAAAAAAATCCACTGTGTAGTAGACATAAAGATGAGAAAAAGACTGGCACCCATAGCTTCTGCCGCTCATGTTTTGTGGTCACATTCTGACAGATTACAGATGTGCCTGGCCAAAACCCTGATTCATAACGCATTTATTGTACTTTAGTTAGGTTGCTAAATGCTCAAATTATGTATAAACTCACTCCAATTCTCAAACCCGGAACAACAGGTTCGAGACTGTTTTTTAAAAAAGTCTCTCTTTGTATGCTCTTTTTTATAACAAAATTTTTAGATTTTCATGCATGTTTCCATCCTCTGCAGAGAAGGAGCGACCCTACTTAGAGTGGCTTAAAATGTCAGTCTTCTAGACCCAACAGTGGAACTCTTTGAGAATTCAGGAACTACAGAATGAATTACATTCACAAACACACTAAGCTGGACAGACACCACAGTCAACTGCTATGCCATCTGACAAGGTTATCTGTGTGATACGAAGCATGAGATAATAGCAAACGTGACCTTCTTTAAAATCTCAATCTTCTGGGTTTTAGCTGCATTTGAGAAAATTATCCAAGCAAATTCATAAACATCCACAATTTTTTTCCTTGCAGTAGAAAAAGCAAGAGATTTTGTGTGTCCCCCATCCTATTCCCGTGTTCACGGTGATTAAGAAAGCAGCACTGGAGCTAGGTATCATGCCACACACAACCTTCTGCCAGACGTCACAGTCTAATCAGTTGAAAGTTTGTCAGATCACATTCTGATGAAAAATAAAATGCTTGATTCAACAAAGCATTCCCTTCATGGTGCATTACAATCCCACCGCAAAGGCCAAGCTCAGAAACCTGCTGTACACAGCTTTCCTCTGCAACTGACTCTGACTGGATTTCTGTGTAAATTTGTATGACCTGTTTTCTCCTGCATTCACCACCATTTCACTTACTCCTCCTGGCCTTTACTGGCATTGCACGATTCATTTTCCACTTTTCTTACATTGGCCTTTGTCCCTTATGTCTGGTTCCCATCATCCTCCTAATCTGCAATCAGAATGCATGACCTTTGCTGTTTCTTATTTCTCCTTCTGACAAGATGCAAGGCTCCAGGTCCTTTACCTTCTGTCCCAGCTGCCTCACCCAAGTTAAAATGGCAAGGAAGACTGACTTACTATGCTTCCCAAGTTTCAGCTGGCCATAAATCCAGCACACATTACCAAATACATTTATAGCAGAATACTTACAATGCTCAGGACACCATATAGGCATCAGCAACAAACCAAAGCCAAGCAAAACTTAAGGTACAGAGGTGAATAATTCTAGTTTCCCCAAATATTATTGCTGTACACAGTTTACACACATCAGCTACAGGGCTATTAAATGAATTAGAAGGCATTTTCCAAAACTACTTATACTACACAACTTACGTTTTTCATCAGGAGACCAATCCAGCTTCTTATTCCCCTGCAGAGAGGTTTTGCTTGATGTAGCAGCAGAAATTTTAAGCATTTGCCATTCTTACTTTCCAGATGTCTACCACATCTCCATTACTTTCACTATACATGAATTAAATTATCTTTTTTTTTTCCCAATTTCTCTAAACATACCAAAAGTTTTTACAGACTGGCATCCTCACTGCCCTTTGATGAAAGAATTTATTTTAAAAAAAAAAAAATCTATTTGATTTTGGACTTTATCTTAAATTTCATATTTAATAATTCATTTTACAAAACTCTCTGTATTTTTGTGAAGTTTAACAATTTAATCAGTTGAGGTCCCAATGAACATACCTGTGTAACTCTTCACTGACCATCCTCTAGGTAAAATCACATTACAAACAAATGCAGTAAGAAATAGGTCTCTTTCATGGTTTTAACTGAAGAACAGAAGTACGACATTAATAAAATGCCACACTATAGCAAAGAAATCACAATGAAAGATCAGTATCTCAAGTCTGCTTTGGACAGGAGTAACATGTTATGGATCATCTCAAAATCAGAGTTATGACATTTTGGGAACAATAGTAGCTGTTACAAACATGCTGTTCCTCCCCTCATAAGAGTCTTAGTGAATGAAGGAAACTGGTTTTTACCGCAGATTTAAAGTTCGCAGAAGGATTCAGTCTTGTAAGTTGCAGTTACTAACTTCAGGGTCCTAAATAATTAAAAGTCAGATTAACACTTCGTTGTATTTTTATGAAGGAGATACCTGTTATTTCAAATATTCCTTTGATTTATTTGATTAAATATTTACTTGGTTTATGTGATTACATAATTTAATTAATTTAATAGAGAACAGGAACAAGATTTTGGCAGTGTAAGAAAAAAATCTCCTCTTACAACATTTAAAACTGCAATGATTTATGATTCATGCACACACAGAAATAAGTTCTGAATAACTAGAACCACTCAGAAATTACTTGAACTATGACTGCAGCAAGGAAACGCTCACAGCTCTAACACCAAGTTCAAAATGGCAGCTTTGAAAAAGCATGATGCTGTAATTCCATGAAAGGACAGTACATCATGGTGTTCACATTTCAACCCCATTTGCCACTCCTTCACTTCTTAAAATGTTCAACATAAGAATGCAACAAATTATTTTGAAATTTGTTAATAATTTTAACGTTTAGCTATTATATGATGATATGATTGTATTATGAAAATGGGCTGTATTAGACTCAGACTACATACATGCAACCAGCTGCACCATAGTCAGCAATCTCATGTGATTCTGACCATCTGAACAAAAAGCAACAGGAGAACACAATGTTTTTTCTCATAGAGCTTGAAAGGATACCTCACACATTCAGAGGGAAGAGAGTCTACCAGGCCACTAAGTTTCCTCACAACTGATCCCCATGACATTGGAAACTACTCTCTTCTTTCTGTTTTGTGTCCTGCTGCTTTCAGTTATCTCATGAGACAGTCAAAATTCACATGCAAGAGGATTAAGAATTCACAGTAGTTCCTGAAGAAATTTGCACTCTTGTTCCTCACTTTTGCACATCTATTTTGAAGCAATGATTCCTGCCCCAAGCAAGTTACTTGCTCCGAAGAGGCAGACAGGCACAAGCCTGTAAGCTCTTTTAGTCAGCTGAAAGCAGGGCCATTCATGGGACTTTGAGCTTCCGTCGTCTTTATCCATACTAAAGAGTATTTGGCACTTCAGTCAGGTGCCAATTCCATCTCCCAAACGCATCATGATTATCAGCAGTGTCTTTACCTGACCTTGAGAGTCTCAATCACTATCCTACTTCTACTGACTCCACCATCCCCCAAGATTCTCTCTTCTAAGTAATTCTACTTGGCCCTCCTGTAAGAAGTCAACAATTTCTTCATGTACTGGGGAAATGCAAAAGCTGCGCCCTGTCTCCAGCTCCCTGCATCACAATTATGCTTCTTTCTCACTGTCTTCATTTGTTAATCCCACTATGTAAACATTAATATTTCTTCCAGTTGCCTGGAGGCTATGACCCTAGTACCACCTTTTCAATTAAATGCTTCAACACCAAGTCACCAGAAACTTCAGTCAACTGTGGATTCTTTCATCACCTTAATGTAGTCCTCCTGGATTTGCACTGATATCGTAAAACTGGGCATACTTACTATTAACATATAGCTACAACACTGCAGTGGCATATACCCGTGTAAAACTGATTCTGAATGCATAAAAATGTAAGCATTTAATAACAACCACATTCATTCAGGTCCCTTCCAGTTCTGGAGTATACTAATATTCCTGAGCTGACAAAAATTACTGCTGTCTTGTGATATCTTGAGAGCTGGTTAATGGACTTTGTACTGGCAGGTAAGTGTCATTAGCTTAGGATGAGGATGCACTAATTGGCCCAGTAGTTAACTGCAGTAAGTAGCTTTTGCTTTCTGGAGTATTCAATTCAAAGCAATTCAGGGATTTATTCTCATTAATGGCAGTAACATTTGCGTATTCAGAGTAGAACCAGAGCCCGCCTCTGTCTATTTGATGTTATAATGGGATCAGGTAGGCTGTGCTGAGTCATTATGAACCAACCTCAATCATACCACGACTTAAAATTTAAAAAAAAAAAACCAAACCTTCTTAAGTTTATATGCCAACTGAATCTCATTTACAGCAGTTATATACAGATCTAAATAATTTCAGGTAAACTTTGCAAGATAAACATAAATTTTTTGGCAGATAAAGCATACAAATTTTAAAATTATTTCATCAGTGACATTTGTTCATAAAGTTTGGAATAATCTTGATAAATATTTCATACGTAGCAGACCAGTATCTAGTGCATTATGAATCGGTGCTTCTCAATGCTCATCAATTTGAGTAAAGTCATAGCAAAGGTCTCAAAAGTATTGAAAGTCTTTGGGACTCTACTGCTCTGGACATCGCTCCCTGTCCTTGTCACGAGCCTTTTGTCGTATTTTCTCCTTCCACCAGCGGGGAGGAGTGAGTGAGCAGCCATGCGCTGCCTTGCTGCCAGCTGGGCTTAAACCCCAACAGAAGATTAAAACCATTCCTCAGGATATTTTTTGCTTAGTTTTCAAATATAAGAATCCACAAATCTGAGCATTTATTGTGTATCAATTGACACACGGCCAAATTAATTTATTTTCCATCCTTCCACCCTAGTTTGGGATGGTAAGTCAGGCAGATGCCAGCACATTTTCTACTTGAAATATTAATGAACTTAGCTTCCAGTGGAAGTTTTGTTCAAGATGGCCACTACGGATTTAAGATGGGGAAAAAAGTATTGTTGAGGGATTCTCATAGCATTAATTTTGGTTTGACCCTGGACTACTACTGCTGACTTTGCTAGAGTTACTCTATTTCATGATAACTCAGTTTCATGTACTTCAGGAGCTATCAATTTTCACATGTCTGTAATCAAACTAGCTTCTTCTGCAGTAGCTAGCTCTTTCCTACCTGTAGTACTTCTGCAGCTGCCTAGTTTGATATCTGCTAGTGACAACTTTGAAAGTGATCCACGAAACCAGGTGGGCACTTGGCAGATTTATACTCACTGCTGTTGCAAGCAACAGTCAGAAACGAAAATCAAAGCAAGGAGCAAGGAACAGAGTTATCACACTTTTAAAAATGTGTATAACTAGTTGCACAGAAATTAATAAAAATACGTTTTCCTCTATTAGCAATATTGGTCAAATGAAACAAAAACTGGGCTCAGCTATTAGACTTATTATTATATATTGCTCAATTTTTTATTACAATATGGCTGAATCTGACAGACAATTTCATGTCGGTTGCTATAAATATTATGGTACAACATAATGATACTGTACACTGCTACCTGGAACTGCTCAAGTTGCAAATATAAGATCAGGACTTGAAGAGACAGTGATAATTCAGAAGCTCAGAACTATTAGCCCAAAAAAGAACATATTTTAGACTATCTAGCCATCTCCTAAAGTATACTGTGTTACCGGTTGTACTCTGCACACATGCATTTGGAAGTAGCTTACTACCAATGATACATGACAGCATTGTTTATTGTACAGAATCACAGAATGTTAGGGGTTGGAAGGGACCTCTGGAGATCATCTAGTCCAACTCCCTGCTAAAGCAGATTCACCTAGAGCAGGTTGGACAGAATCGCATCCAGGCGGGTTTTGACTATCTTCAGAGGAGACTAGTTTACAGCCAGTTTAAACGCATTGTTTATATAGACACTTAAAAATCTCCTACCAACACTCCAGCAGTAACTTACATTTTGCAACTGAAGATCAATGAGCTGTCACGCTGGCCAAGCTTCTCCCTTTTCTCAGGATACACTGAGTGGCACTGCTTCCACAGCTGATTTTTCCATGGTAGTAAACAAGCTGTACTACGTCAGATAGTACAGGGCTGATGAAAAGATAACAAAAGAGAAATCAAAGATTACACAAAAGCAATCACATTCTGGCACAGCTACTTATATATATTCATGTTTCTCATCCATTGAATATTTACAGTAATCCTATATTTACCTCTATTTACAGTGATCCTATATATTACTGTAACAGCCCACTGCACATTGCACAACTTGATTCAATAGTAAAGAAGCTGGTCCCTCATTTTTGCCATAGATATATAATTTGAGAGTTTATTTTCCCTTTCACATCAAAATTCCTTTTTAAGGGACATATCATTTAAGTTTAAAAAAAAAGCAGGAAATAATTATTGTGAGCCATAAAGTTCTGAAAATTGTCAAGTGGTCAAATTTCTTTCATTTTGCTGGCTTTTAAGTCCGTAATTTGTTCTTTATTAATAATATTTTTCAGGTAGATCCATCAGGGATGAAACAGGGGGATATCTACCAACCAGGTTCTGTGAGGAAAACCTGAAGAACAGCTATCGTTTAGCCTACAAAAAACAGGTTTAGAAAATATATTAATATATATAATATTGTATATTCAAATATACAAAAAACCTGCTGGAAAAAAAAAGGTACTTTTAGAAAAAATGCAATAGTTGCACTGAAATCTTATGGATAACCAGTGGTACAGAGTAAATGACCTGATTTCTTCAAAATTTTTCAACTGGCTCTTACTATAACCTGTTTGCAGATTCATAAGCAAGATAAAATCCCATATTCATCAGCTAAATTATTCCCTGTGAATAATTCATTTAGCACAAGCATAAACCCATTTTTTTTAGATTGAATGAAAACATGGTTTAGAATATGTAGGTTATGAAAAATTATCAAATAAATACCTATACTCCTTGACAAGATAGAATCTAAAGCAGAATGTTTGGATTTATTCAGCTTTCTATTGGGTCTTTCTGGACAACAGCATTACTTACGGACAAAGAATGAATCCCTTTAAAAAAATAAAACAAAATGGTAATAGCTTTCTCCCCCAATACCATCAATCCTTATTAACCTATGAGCTGTCCAAATTACATTAGAGAAGGTACTGATGCATCAGACAGCAAATGCTAACCCTTGACCTGAGGCTTGTCCCATCAGCAAGCTCTGTGACCTTCACCGGAGTCTGGCTATCACGGTGTACCTTTGGTTGCAAGTAACACAACACGTGCACAATGACTGGCAGAGACGCTTGTTCTCTGACAGGCTTCAGCTGTGAAATAAACTTGATTATATGGTTTTGTGTACCTTCCTGATCTCGGCAAAAAATAGTTTAACAGTGTAATTCAGTTTTACTCATCAATCATACATCTTATTTTAATGGGGTTTATCTAATCACCCTCATTGCAGGAGGCACCAATGATGCGAAGAGTATCTAAAACTGTATAACCTTCCTATGAATAGAAACCTTTCACAAATGACATCTCTGGTGTCTTTCTTTTAGGCTGCAAGTCATTAATCTTTTCAATTTCTTAGGTGTAAATGAATACAATGAAAGGACTCTGGTGTAAAGTTAACCAACAGACAACATCATACTGGGGGTTTTTAACCTCCAGTAATAATTAAAACATTTTGATGGCTACACTTCAGTGCTAATTTATAATTAACTTCAGGTGCTTCTTTGATCTTGCCGATATTTTTTTTCCCATTTTCTTATCAAGAGTCTCCATGCAGTCTGCAATTATGAGTCTAAGTGTGACAGCAACTTTGACTAAGTAGATGCATTAATACATGCTTTGGGAAAATATCGGTTGAGCCAAAGCAAGCTCTTACCGCTAAGCTGGAGTATTATCTGAAGGACTGCTGATTAAAAATGTAATAGTATATAAGCTCATAATAGGTTTGCCATAAAAATAAAACAATGATTCTCAATTTTAAGGCAATGGATGACAGAAGCAGTAAAGCTAGCACCCTACTAACAATATACACATAAGGCATTCAGAGCATTAATATTACAACACTGCAAAATGCAAGTGTCATGTTTTATATCCACCTAGGCTCTTCCTCTAAAGAGGAAGATAGTTCAAACTTTTCCTGCATAATGAAATATTGAACCAAAAGATTTTTGAAAAGTGTTAAAAGCTATTATAACAATACAGTGATAGAGCTTAACCTACCTGAAGCAACTAATAAATATATAATACAAGGGAGCAGAGGAGTTTAACTCATTTCCTCAGCTAAAGGAACGATCTGTAATTCTCAGAAGACAAACTCTAATCTCGTATTTTCAACACATCAATAAGATATGCACCAGGGACAATATAATTGAGATCCTCATATTAAGCACTTTCTATCTGAGAAACATTGAATTAAAATTGCAACAGAAGTGCTAGGGACAGTTCTTTTGTAAACACATCAGTCTACACGTACAAATTGGGACTGGTATGACTTCTCTAGTCGTGAAACTGATGTTTCATTGATAAGCCACTCCAAAATCCAAAATAGCAACAATTATGCAGGTATAAAACACGCTTTATACCATACTTTTCTTTCCCCAGGCAGAGAAATTCTGACTGCGATAGAGCACTTTTACGATAACCAGAGTAACTCTCAGCATGGATGACCAGGCCTGCACAAACATATCTTGTTGGCTGGAGAGGTCAAAAACGGGGAGTTAGTATTACTGTAACTACAGTTCAGTTCAATATTCTAGCACATAACAGTTTTAAGAAAACTAAATTTCCAGATGTATTTTCTGATGCCATTTCAAGAACTTAATATTTCTTAACTCACTGCTAAACATGCTAGCAGCACAGGTAAACACTAATCCCAACACTGCATGATTACTTTTTCAACTAACATGACCTTCCCACTCTAGGCTCACTTTCATTTCAAGCCAATAATTGTGACAGCACTTGAAAAGTCCATGAATCAACTTCCTGTGCTCTGACAAAAGGATAACCACAAGGTGCGTATGTCACTTACGTGTTTGTACCAAACAACATCAGTATCTACTCTGCCCTACCTCTCCTACCAGGTTCTGAGATGCTCCACAGAGACAGGACTGCACAGCATCAGCTGTCGAGTTCCCTTCTGAAGGGAAGAAAGAGATGTCTGATGCCATAGCACTAGCTCCTTTTCAGCTTCTGCCTCCTTCACAGTAGAAATGGAAGGCAACTGAGTGAAAATTGAAGGAGTCAGAGCAAAATAGTTCAATTTTCCTTGCTTAATTATCATCTGGAATACCCCATTGGTTGTGCCTTCCAGAAATACTCACAGAATCATGGCCAGGAAGCACTGCTGTATTAAAACGAAACGCCACTACACATACTTTGCAAAAGAGTAATGCTTTTTGTGGAAATGAATCATTCTGTAAAAGGTGTAAAAAAAAAAATGCCAGAATGTGTGAAATTCACAAGCTGAAGCTAAGACTGATGGGTGACTAAACATGAAGCCACATCTTTCATTTTATTAATTTTTACCATCTGCACAACTGAGATAAAACAAGACAAAGTGGCAGAGAAATTTTCTAACATTACAGATATAGCAGCCTTCCCAATGTACCTCATCAGATGAAAGGCATGTTGGGCTTATTTTACTGTGGATCCATTCATTATTCTACCTGGCAGCAACCTGTACTTTTTAAAAATAAATATTCATAGTACAGTCATGCCACACAGCACAAACTGGAGATCTACCTACAGCATATTAAGTGGTCTGAGGAACTTTTTTGCTGTTCTGACAGAGCTGCTGTCCATCCTCATAAATTCTTCTGCTTAAGAGCCAGGATTTTGTTTTGTGACTTTCAGATAAAATGTTGAGTATTGTCCATACCGGAGCTCCCACTTATCAGAGCAGTCCTCTGCTCGAAAAGGACCTTGCCAAAGATATTTTGGGAGTAAGAATGGTTTTGTCTTCCTGTAAGGAAAAAAAAAAACAACAAAAAAAAAAACAAAACAAAACAAAAAAACCCCCCCAAAACCAATCAAACAAAAACCCACAAACATTTGTTACTTTCTAAAGTGCTCTAGAACTGTTTCTTTCATTCAAAAATATTGCAATCCTTCTTGAATTATCAAGGCTTGCATTTCGACATTTTCATAAACAGCTTTTATTAAACATTAAGAAAACCCACACAGTAACCTATTTATAATGTCTTCTTGTTATTGGCTCTTATCTTAGATATTATAACTTCTTTATGATTGTATGATAAAGATTCATTTACATTTTCAATGTTTATTTTCTCCTGGTTATGACACACTTTTCCAAAATACAAGTGATACCTTAATCATACATGTTCATCCAGAAGGAGTTCCGTTCAGATTGTCTGGAACTTCTCCCAGAAAAGTATCAGCTATACTGCATCTTTATATATGCAGAATTTTTTATGAGACCTTCAAACAACTGTGTAAAATATCTATTTAAGAATGTACAAGAAACTATTAGTATCATCAATAAAATAAACAAGTTAATTTATTACATGTTGACCGTAGGATTAAAACCAAGCAAGATAACTTTTAATCCCTTTTTGGACTTTTACCTTTGTGGCAGTAGCCTTGGGAAAATTACACTTAGTAGTATTATCCTTCAGTTCAGCTCTTTCACATTTCTCATAGCAAATTTTGTCTGTATCTGTTGCACTGCAGCAAATTGGTTTACATTCTGTGTTAGAAGTTTACCGGGATCTTGTGATACTTAAGCATCATATTAGTAGAATGTTTGAAGGGATCTTTATGATTCAAATCTGTACAAAAATATCTACCTAGATGCACAGCATCCCAACACCCCACAATTAAATACACCACAGCAGAGCCCTGAGCTGAACAACGTAGCCAGCACTACCACACTCCTATAGAATGATCATTAATGGTAACTGAACTAGCTAGTTTAAAATCTAGACTACTTCTTCACAGCCAGTGTACATGAGCTTTGCCTAGGATTCTTGTCTGTGTCTCTAGTACAGTTCACTGTTGACATAATGCCAGATAACTGCTAGTATTTTTGATCCACCAATGTTCAAAAATCTGTATCCTGTTCTTTTTACCACATATTTTTTTCAAAATATTCCTACTGTAGCTGCATAGGGGAAAAGAAAATAGGAAGAAGAAGAGGGGATTTCATTGCTACTGAACTTGTTACTGATGATTGTATTTCCTATTCAAGTAGTTTTGCCCTAATCCAATACCTAAGAGGTAATCAAGAAGGTGGAAGCAAGTTTTACTGAGGTGCATGGCAGGAAGCTGAGTGACAACAGTCATAACTTGACACATGGGAAAAAAATGAGCTAGAGCATAGTCAAACACCGGAACACACTGCCCAAAGAGCTTGGGGAATATCTGTCCTTCGAGATTTTCAGATCCATACTGGATAAAGCTCTGAGCAACCTGTTCTAAATTCATTCATTACCCTGTCTGGAGGAGGAGGTGTTCTGGCTCTTAATCAAAAAAAAAAAAAAAAAAAAAAATCAAACTGAAGCTCAGACAAATTCAAATGAGATATCAGTCTCAGATTTTTAACAGCGAGTGTGACACTTCCTTATGCTTTCTGAGTCTATCAAGTACTCAAGGCTAAAATCTGTTAGTTGGTTTGTTGGTTTGTCTTTTCCTTTTTCCTAGGCTTTTTGTTAGTTACTTGTGTTACAGTCACTGTCCATCACAAACATTTTTGTTGAAACTAATCATATAACAACGTTTGAACAGCATCTGCAGAAAGTGATGCAATATAGAATAAAACCTCCACAGAATTGAACAGATTACCCAGAACTAGAATGACTCACTGCCTTGGGGAATTACAGAAGCCTCTTTTATGACAAAAAAAGTCAGCTCCCAGTCTATCAAAATAAACACCTGATTTCTTAAATACATTCAGTACTATAAAGCACAAACCAAGAAGAACTAGAATGAAAATGAAGTACACATTTAAATAACTGAATGGTTTAGATCCAGTAGGGTAACAATTGCATGATTTGGTAAGGATATGGTCACCTGAAAAAGTTATCACAAAGCAAGCAAAGGCATGAAGGCAGAAGAGAGTTATTCACAGACATGCTGCTATTCTGTGGTAAGAAACATCACATTAATCATGAACTGAAGCCAAGTATGTGGTAGTTACTGGAGAATACTGGCACGCTAGGAAATTCCACTTCACTTTTCTCACGAGGTCTGTTCTATGTGCTAATAACTTTGTGCATATTTTGGAAACAAAAGCTCCTAATTAAAGCCGATTTCTACTCAAAGGTAGTTGTAGCTCTGGATGCATGAACACATTATGAACCTCCTCTGAGGAAGGCGGTGTACGAACAACAGATTAGACAGTGACAAAAGCCAATGCATGTTCTTTGCATGTGCTGTACTAGCAAAACCTGTAAATGCCACAATGTTCTCTTTATGCATTTCTGCAGCTAAATGCTTAACGGAGCAGACCGAACGTTTCAGAACAAATTTTACAGCTCCATAACAAGGAGAAATGCAGACTGAATCCTAGTGACTAAACTAAGTGCCTCAATATAGACATATACAAGTTCACATAAATGGAAACGGATACCTGATGTGCACATGTAGATTAAGGCTGACATCATCAGGGACTCAATATCTTTAATGATGTATGAATACACATTTAAATCAAGCTATTCAGGAAAAAAAAAAGCCATTTGTCAGCCGCAAACATTAAGGTAACTTGAGAAGCCCAGAAAAAAATAACAGAGTGACTTTGTGCAGGAATGGCTATACATTACTGCATCAAAATGCTGTTTAGTCTACATTAAAGAAAGAGCACCCCAAGGCCCTGAACCATAAACAGACATAAAGCAACTGACTATTTGCTTTTTAATAAAAGCCCCCATAAAAATCCAGTTATCTTCCTTCAAAAGCAGTATCATTCCTGAAGAAGAAATAATCCTGAGACAATAAAGCAGGGGCCTGTCTAGCTCTGAGGGCATTCCACAAAACCTGTGACAAAATTCCTGCTGAGTTCAACAGGGCTGCATCCTCATTTGTGCCTTCGCCTCAAGCCTGCATTACTGAGCATCGCTTTGGGCTGCAACTTGAAAACGTTTGCAAGCAACAGAAAAAGCAAGAGCCTAATTTGTGATCAGAATGCCTCACTACAACATACTCAGGCCTACTTCCTAAAGCCACACTGCCTACGCAAGAGCTTCCAGCTTGCAACTTCTCTGTGAGAAGTCACTTCTCCACTTCCAGTGTACTGACAAAACAGAAGTGCTGCACAATGCCCACCCTCAGTTTAAAAGCTGGGAAAAGTGAGGTAACACAAGAATACACTAAAGTATAGATTTATTTCCATTACAGTAGACAGTTAATTATTAGAGGCTGTTACCTATAAACCTTAAAGTAACTCGTTCTACCAATGTGGGTAACTGAACACTTTGCACTCCCAAAAACAAATGGTTTAGAGGAACAAGCAATACAACGTGAAATGCTACAAAACATACATAATTCTTTGTAAAGGGGGAGAGAAAAGCACAACTCTCCAGCATCCCCTCTTTTCATCATCAACCTTTTTTCCCAGTGTCCATAAAATTCCTACTTAGCAACAAATCACAACGTGTTCAAGACACAGTAAGTGCAATTGTTTCTGCAGCTTTTCATCATCTTTGGGTAAGTGTGTCAGAAGGAAGTACCACCGTTAGCGAGAAAGTCCTCTGTCTGCAGGGAGATTGTCTCCCTGCACAGCTACGGCAAAATGTGATGCCGCTATCTGTATTCTGCTTTAATGCTGCAGATAAAACTGAAATAGTTCCCATGAATAAAAATACAATTCAAACTACATCTCAAATTTTAGGCTAAAATGAAATACTTATTCCAGAAGGGGAATCATATTTTCAGCAACACTCTAGAGGCCAATTCTATAACAGTTACAGGAAAATTAGTTACTGCTCTAGTTCTTTGTAAAAAAAAAAAAAGTGCTTCTCTCACTATCACAGACATCTCCAGAGACAGCTCAGCTTCACACTGTCCCTTCTCTTCAGAGACTATTCAACTGCTGACCATTCTATATGCTCACACCTTGAACTTAAATCTCAACATGGCAGTAGGTTACATCCAGGATACCACCAGGTCACTCCACCAAGACATTAACACAGCTCCACAGATATAACCATGCAGCATTTCTGTATTTCCTGTATGTAATTCTGACAGCATTAATTACAATAAAATTACAAGGAACCTATCTGCCACACACATGCAATTACAGTCTCCCTGTATGGTGCAAAAGAGGAATGCAGGCTAATTAATTGTCATTGCAATATAAAGAAGTCTAAAAATAGGGTTGTAATTACCAAAGTGATTGTCCTTTTCAAAGAAAAATATATAGTGGGACTGGGAGGAGATGCAGCCTAACTTTTATGACCGAGCCTGACTGCAGAAGGCAGCCTGGAGCATGCAGCATGTGGACTGCTGGCCCTGAGGGCTCAGCGAGAGAACGCTGCCATCACCTCTGGGGACAGTCATCTCTTCCAGTCACACCAAAGACATTGTTAGGAATATGGCGATTTACAACAAATGCAATTTGAACCACTGCCTACCTCCAGCTTGCAATAACTGAGAACAGGTAGGAGGCGGCCTACGATGAGAGGTGTCACACCACGGGGTTTTTTTAGGAAAGATTTACTAACAGAAAATCCTTGTACCTACACCTGGCACTGCACCTCACAGCACGCTGAAGGCTGCCTCACTTGGCCACCTGTCCCGCTTTAATACTCCAGTGCAGAAACTGATTGCTCCTGCAGTGCTTTCCCGAGTGCTCCGAATACAAACCCCTACTTTGCACGCTGGCTTGGGCAGCTGCTTGCTTGCCTCTCAGGTTAGAACAAACAGGCTCGAAGCCACTCCCCTGGGTTGCTCTCAGTCACAAAACGACCCACACTCACCTCGGCCCCCGGCTCGAGCAGCACAGGCCACTCTCCCGCTTCCTGAGGGGAACTGCAGCTGCTGGAACCTTCGCGAACGGCCCACAGGAAGCAGAGCGCCGCCCCGCGGCCAACCTGGGCCGGCAGCGCTGCGCGCAGCGCGCAGCCGGCGCAGCGTCCCAGCGTGCCCCGCCGGCGGCAGCCGCCCTGCCAGGCGCGCCCGGTCCTGCCCAGCCCTGCGGGCGCCATAGCACAGAGCCGCTTCCTACCGCTGACTGGCCCTATATCTCTTACAGCAACGCGTATGGGCCTAGAGGCAACCAAGCTCACGGCCCGCGCGTTACCAGCACTCCGCGGTGAGGCAGCTGGGCTCGCTGCCGCCCGCCCAGGAGGCTGGTGGGAGCAATCTGCATGAGGCAGGGGGAGGCCGCAGAGGAGCTGCGGTTCTGGGCCTGTCTCCTCCAGAGAGCAGCGAAGATCGGTGCTGGCAGCTGCTCCTTCGCTGGAGGCTTGGATGCTCCGCGCATCCCACATCCAGCTGCAGCTTAAATCCCATCCATTTGTCTAAACTCCAGTAGACCTCGACAAAAATAAATGAGT
This sequence comes from Bucorvus abyssinicus, assembly GCA_009769605.1. Lineage (NCBI taxonomy): Eukaryota > Metazoa > Chordata > Aves > Bucerotiformes > Bucorvidae > Bucorvus > Bucorvus abyssinicus. Next base: position 9,782,508 of record CM020043.1, on the reverse strand, counting down.
CTGGGTAACCTTTATATCCAGGCAGTGCCACTTATAAAATATTTTTGTAAGTCAGTGATACTACCAGTGATCTGCGGTAAGAGTTTAAGCAGTTATCGCTGTTTCTGTTTTATGTTAGTAATCACCTCATGAATTGCATGCTTTCATTCACAGAAGAACAACTGGCAAGTCTCATTTGCAAAGATATTTCTATCTGTAACCTCTTTGCAAAAAGTCACTATAGAGCAAAATCTCTGCTGGTTCTACAGTTTGTGTTGCTGAGGAACCACAGTTTTGCATGCCCACAGTGGGGGATATTCCGATTCAGAGCTGTATCTCCTGCCTGCGGGAGGGCTTTCAGGAGTCTGTTGGTCACGAATTGGCCAAAGTATTTCCTGAGCCCAAGAACTATGTCATTTCATCATGGCCTAGCAAGGATTACCTGCTCCCCTATGGGCTTGCATGCCAACTCTCCTGAGCCAGCTGACGACATAGCTGCGCTAAGTCTCTCCCCTGCACTTCAGCACCGTGTCCCAGGTAACCCCTCATGCCTGCCAGCCACGTTGCAGGCATCCTTACTCCCTGACCTGGCTCCATCAGAATAACCCATCAGGCAAGCTTAAACTCTTGAAGCAATCAGCTTTAACACCCAGAACTGAAGTACCCATTCTGCCCTATGCAGGCACCAACACAGAGATTAAAACATTTCGAGGTTTTTATTCTTATACTGTCAATTTGAGATTTTTCTGAGCCTTTCGTTCAGCAGAAAGGTTTGATACTTGGACTTTTTCAGGCTGAAAAAAATGTTTAAATAGTATTTTCCTCAGGAAAGATTCTATGTTTCAGTCCTTTCTAGATATTATTTTAATCATGACTCTTAAAAAAGTTAAATGGCATAACTAAGCATCAAACTGGGAATTGTTAGAGTATGCTCTAACTGTTTCTCCATTTCTCAAAAGTCCATTTACGGGGTTGCAAAGGTATTTGCTTTTATATGCAGCCAGTGTTTCTTTCTGCTCCCACAGCAATTTTGCTCTATATCTGAACTAGCATTTTAGGAAAGAAAAAATAGTAATATCTATTTTCTGCCCTTAGAATTAGTTTTTAAACTTAAACACATTCTCAGTCTTCTGCTTATAAACAAGAAATGGTACTTGGTTCTTTAAGACATACTTTCATTTTACGGCCAATATCTTGTGTTCTATCAACTTCGGCTTTACTAAGAAAAGGTCCCTGAAATGCTATCATAATTAAATGCATTATAGTTCAGATTCAACAAAATTTAGCCTCCTACTCCTTTTGATATCAACACTAAGTTATAACCCACACAGAAACTTGGGGCCAAAGCACTTCCATGAATCTAGGTCCAGTTCAGCAAAACACTGTGCAATTTATTTTCAGCTCACTGCAGACAAGGGACTGAAGCACAGAACTGAAGTTTTATAGATATGGATATACTTAACCATTCATAGCACATAGCTAAGTACATTTTCCTGTAAGCTGCACTGGCTCATTTGCCATTCCTATCCAAACTAGTCATTCTCAGAACTGAAAGAAAAGTTGGTCCTTGTATCTACATAATTTATAGAGTTTGAGCACCTGCACTTTGAGTTCTGTTATGCAACTAGACCTAATAAAAATGGTGTCTTAATATATCTGTGAATGTAATATCTGTAAAGAAATGCCATTTACAACATAAGAACTGCCAAAAACCTCCCTCTGTCCCAGTTATTCTAGATCAAAGCTATATAGTGAAAACCTGTTAAAAGAGAGCCAGATAAAGAATAAACCTGTTAGGCAAATCAAACCAGCCAGTGTTAAAATTATAACATACTGAAAGAACTATTTAAAAAATGCATCCCTAAAACTCTCAGCTAGATGAATACATTATATTAATACTGTTTGATGAAGGGTGCTGTGTCTCACTTTTCTTCTACTAAATTGTATACATAAAGAAATTTTTTTGAGGAATAAATCTGTTCACCAGTGTGTTCATTTTTCATTGGCATATGTATCTTAACACTCCATCCTTCTGGTATGAAGGATGTTTGTTCTATTCACAGAAGTTTGGAGCTGGAACCTATGCTTTATTTACCCCTCGATGTCATAGAAGGAGTTTCCCCATCATTGTTGAATAGTGGCCCCTTATCCTGTTCCCACCTACCAGTGATGGTAGAGAGCAGCCCTCTTTGTCATCCTGCCATTTTTTTGTTCAGAACTTTTCAAGCTCTGGAAACTTCTATAAGGTCTCTGACAGAAAGTATGCTGCCCATGAAAATCTGCTATTAGAAATGCTCTTTTTCCAGAGCCTAATCAGAAATATCCTTTTAGAAGCTGTATGTGACCACTACATCATTACAAAATGTTATCAAATCACTGTAATAATTTTATATTTCAATATTAATAACAATGATTTGCTAATATCAGCCTTTTAAAATAATTTAATAATTTTTTAGTAATTATTTTTTAAACTTCCATAAAATATCTTGGTTCCTTAGGGATGTGAATGGATTTGAATTACCAAGTGATGACCTAGGCCATAGTCTTTCTTCATGAATAGGTCTTAATTTTGAATGAGCAAAGAAAGGAGGACTGTGATCCTCAAAGGAACTTATTTTTAATATATAAATCAAGAACAGTGTGTGTTTGAAGCCTTTTTATGATTCAACACAATGCCAAACAGCTAAGCTCTATCACACCCTGGTTTCCCCCGTACATTACGCCTGCTGTACATATGCTGTTTTTCTGTGAGTGTCTGTATGATGCATCCTATGAAACATGCACGCAAGGTGGCCTCACTGCCTTTTATGGTTCTGCATCCAGAACTGCATATTGCTAATAATTAGGTACACAGACAGTTACAAAATTAGATCTTCTAAACTCACAAGATAAATTATTAGGAGGCAACTTAAGAGACAGGATAGCAGTAAAAGATCTGACCCCTCCAATTCCAGTATATTGCCATTTAAACTGAATGACTTGGAATGCCTGCTTCCTCAAACAAGTATGTCAGGATTAAAGATACAGTTGAATTATAATTATTAATGATTTATTTATTAAGACTCCAGTTTACTTATGTTGGGATACAATCTTTGCTCATCAGTACATGAAAATTGTGTAGATAAATTCAATATACTGCATATTTGCAAGTATTAGCATACAAAAAAAGTCACCAAGTTCTCTGGAGTTACCAACCTCATTCTGAGACAAGCTCACTACTACCACTACTCCAGTTGATATCAGTGGCAGTGGTTTATTACCTGGACTGAAATGCATACACAGGGTTTCTGTCTATACCTGCACACAGACACATACTCACATGCAAACACAATTACAGGCACAGCTTCAGGTAGAGACTACTTGTGTTCTCCATTCTCCTCAAATGTGAGGTACGTAGCAGAAAACAGGTTCTTGCCCTCACCAAATGGAATGGAGAAAACTATTAGTTCTCTTGTTTCACTGTTTTATCTCGTCTTCCAAACACAAACTCACATTCCGCTTCATCCCATTTACTCATTAATTTCAGTTAGAATTGTGGGTATTTTCACACAACTCTTAGGAAAATCAGGCCTATAAAGACAATGTGTAAAGCATACATTAATAATATAATATATACTTGTAATACGGACAAGTTCTTTGCAAAAATAACATACAGAATGATCACTCACACATCTGCTATTTGCAAGCCACTTATATCTTTCTATGTTTCCAATTTTTTTTTTTTTAATTATTAGTGTTATTCTTGTGGTCCTTTTATCACCATAATAAACTGCCTCTACTAAACGAACTTTGTCATTCTATGTTTACCAGCTCCAGCAGAAAAACATTTCACTTCTATGGGATGGAGATATGTTTGTTTTCAGGTCAAGCAATCGGTTCTACTTCTTAAGCATCATCTCTTCCACCTTCAGTCACTGTTAGCCTTACAGTAACTTTCCTTGCACTGAGCCAACCCCATCAGGCACTTTCATTATTATAAACCCATACTATGCTTTGCATAAATATTGCCAACCACAGACCTAGTTTTCTAGTAAATTATTAGGTATGTCATGTTAGCTAATCTACTATAAAATATTTATCCCCCTACAGGGATTAAAAGAATGACATGCTGCTGTTGTGAAAGTATGAATAAAAAAAGTGGTGATTTCCCTGACAGGCCTGGATGGTTTTCGTGAGTTCAGCAACATTAATGTATGTAAAACAGAGCTTCTATACTCTACTTTGGCTAGAACATGTCAGTCTATCACATTAAAGATATCTACGAGTTTAGTCAGCAAACGTTAAGTACCTTATCCTCCTGCCTCTGATCTTAAAGCCATATTCCACTGGACTTCATCTGGGGAAAGACTGGACAAAGTTTAGTAAGCATAAAATTACTCAAACTTTGAGACTGCGTGTCATATTTCTTTCACTACCATTAGTAAAACCCTCTTGTCTGTCTCAGCTATGTAAGCATATTTTAATCTAGAAAATTCACTGAACTCCATGGTATTTCCATTCCTTATGCTCTTAATAAGGACAGTAAAAGAACTCACGTACGCAGGGTACATTCTTCTTCTGGCAGATCCTGGTATTAGGGTGTATGTCTTACTAGCTATTTTCACATCTTAGCTGTCAGAATAAGTAAACCAGATACTGTTGAAGAAGAAATTAGAGGACGTTTGCTAAGCTGAAGGCACTTAGCATTCCTGTCAAATCATTTCTTATTAGGAAGACCAATAAAGGATAACAATTGTTAGACACTGTTCTTATTTCAAATCTTATGCTGCTAAAAATATTTCAAGTTACTTTTCTATCTCAAAAGACTTTGGAGTTCCTAAGATTCTGTCAGAGACAATAATGAAACAGCTTCTGAGAAGCCAAAGTTTTTCTTCTCCACTTCTGTCACCTGAATGGTACAAGGTTATATGACATGGGAGGCTGACACCATATGTGCTTCCTGTATAAAACACAGTTCCATTTTGTATCGATTTTGTAAGCAAATAGCACAATCAGGGTGATAAGCTGTTACCATATCACCCACTGTTTTAATAATTACTTACATGACAACATTTGGAGCACATCCAAAGAAGAGCAACGAAGCTGGTGCAGGGTCTAGAGCACAAGTCCTATGAGGAGTGGCTAAAGGAACTGAGGTTGTTTAGCCTGGAGAAAAGGAGGCTCAGGGGAGACCTTATCGCCCTCTACATCTACTTGAAAGGAGGTTGTAGTGAGGTGGGTGTCAATCTCTTTTCTCAGATAACAAGCAATAGGACAAGAGGAAACAGCCTCAAGTTGCGCCAGGGGAGGTTTAGGTTGGATATTAGGATACATTTTTCACTGAAAGGGTTATGAAGCACTGGAACAGGCTGTGCAGGAAAGTGCTGGAGTCACCATCCCAGAGGTATTTAAAAGACATGTAGGTGTGGCACTTAAGGACATGGTTTAGTGGTGGACTTGGCAGTGCTGGGTTAACAGTTGGACTCAGTGATCTTCAAGGGGTCTTAGAGGTCTTTTCCAACCTAAATGATTCCATGATTCTATTATTTCTGTCCACCACTGTTCCCACCAATCCTCAGTAATTCATGGAGTAACATGTGCACCTACTGACTATTCCCGCAATTATGAAAGTCTCACTTAAGATATTTTAAAGAGTTGGGATTTTACCTACTGGTAAGGCTACTCATTCATCCCACCTAACTAACTTTAGCCATTTAACTGAGACATCCATGTTGATGATGCAGTCCAAGCTAAGACTATCCTTCTGCAAAATTGTTTATAATACTACAAGCACCCAAAAAATTCCAATCGAAAGCATATCTTTAAGTCTGTTCCACTGGGTAGTGTACACTTTACAGCTGTCATGGAAAATAAATCTCTTCGATAAGCCATGCAAATAATAATGCAGCTGCTTCTTTCTATCTCTTGAAAAAGAATTACTAATTTCATTTTGCAGGTCTTGTGATTAAAAGCCATACTTGAATCCTCTTCCTTGCAGGCAGGGCAGATGCGCAGAATGCTTGGAGGAACGCAGAGGTCTTCTCTGCATACAGTGTTATTCTTAGAGGTAGAGAAATGTTTCTGCCTTAGGAATGTTCCAGTCTCCTCTGTGCTTCTACTTGAGTCTCTTCATATTTCAGACTCCTAGATGCTTCTGGTCTCTGTTTGCATTGACGGAGGCCCCTTTTGATCCTCTCTATAGGCCACGGGGACCACAGTTCACACATCACTTTTAAATTAATTATGTCAATAGATGAAGGGTGGAATCATATCAAAAAGTGTGCCTGTACCTCTGAAATCATCTAAGCCAAAGGACTCTTTCCTTACACAAATAGGGTCTCTGTTTCTGAGAATGCCTGAGGCAAAACCTGCAAGACTGCTGGGGATATATCCTATTGGCTTCCTTATTCATTTAGTTGAGAAATAGCAGCAGCTCTGTAGCACTGGGAACACCCCATACAGTCACTTGTTTTTACCCTGCAGCTTCTGGCTCCATTGTCAGTGCTGTCATTCTGTGTTTCTGCTTTCTTACTGTTCCCTCTTTTCTACCTACACCACTAACAAGCACATACCAGACCACAGCATTTATTTTAAAATCATAGAATGGTTTGGGTTGCAAGGGACCTAAAGATCATCTAGTTCCAACCCAAACTTTTCAAACCTTACTCACCATGTAACAAGTAATCCTGCTCTAGTCATTGAATAGCCACTCTGTTCTTTGTATACCTGCAGCCAGGCAAGGTGACTAGATTATCTCAATCAGAAGATGCTCAGCTGTGCTAAATCTGTGAGACTGCATCTGGCCAGTCCATTTCTGGAAACCCCAGCATTTGTTATACGTAACTACTGTTCTAAGGACCACTCCTCAACATAGCTTCTGAAATTCCAAAGATTTTTTCCAGATACAAGGGTTTCATTAATAAAATGTACCATTTCAAATCCACGTTCCTTTCAAGCCAGATACCTGTGTAACTTACCTCTAACAGCACTCTTTACTGCATACCAGGGATATAAAGCAGAAAGGGTAAGAAAGCTGCTCTACTAACAAAACAAGTAACAATAGTTACAATTTTCTCCTTTGATAGGAGAAAGTGTCAGAAGAGAGAATTCTTGGGGAGTAGTGACTATTTTGCTTTTCATCCTAAGGCTTTTCTTATATTGCAAGAGATTTTTACAAGATGAGAATGAATCTTTAGTCGAACTTTAACTACAGGGCATCAGACTACAAGCTGAGGGAACTGAGAAATAACATGACAACACTGCCAATTCTTTTTGCAAGAGACCTGCGGCATCTCATTGCAAATGAGATGTCAATCCTGTAATTAGCAATTCAGTCAGTATTAATTGTGTGTATGTTACTTCACATCAATCACTGTCATTTCCATGTAGTCAGGATGTTTTATAGAACCTAATTTGTAAACAATATGCAAGAGTTTAACCTACTTTAAATTAAAATTGTCAAACATCTAGCATAACCCTCACTGAATACAGATAACTGTGTGCAGTTGTGTTCTGGCTCCTAAGTAGGAAAAGGGAACCTTTTAGCTATTTGTTTCTATAAATAGACTTTTAAAATCCTAGTAGGTCCTAAGGGAAAAACAAGCCTGCATTAAGGGCCATTAGTCCACATCCAAAACTATTGTAACCAACCTGTAACGCTGTGTTGTCAAGAATAACACAAAACTGAAAAAGCAGGGGTACAAAGTCAAGAATCAAAGGCAAAACTCATCCCAGCAATTCATATTTTATGAAGCCGTATCTATTCTTGATTTAAGATGTATACAGGGAAGCATAATCCATGACTTCCCTGGCAAATGGAGGTCCAATGATTAAAAAATTATTTAATACCGTGATTCTCAATTTGTCAATTTCAAACATCAGAACTTGCCTTATATTAATCTGATACATTTCAGAAAGCCCTCTATAGGAAAATTATATTTCTCATATATTATGAGAACATAAATTATATTTCTCATGTAATGACTACTACAACTACCCTTTCACCTTAAATTTAATAGATTAAGTAGTTTGAACTCATTCAAGATTCATCTCTTCCTCTCTCATACATTTTTCCCTATGCTTAAATATTCTACTGGCTCTTCTCACTGGCAATCAACAACTTTGCTGAATTGTGAACATTAGCCTTTCACTGGGAGACCTCTGAAAGTGCCAAACAAACCAAAATTTCTATTTAATATTCTCAGGATTGCACTAAAACTTTTGCTACAAATTACATTCTTTCTGTCCTACACCATAAGTACTTCTGGCTCAAAATTGCTCATCCATTGCTTGTGAGCCACTTAGATCCTATGCTTAATAGGGGCAGTAGGTTCCTTAGGTATGTAAGATGTCCACTGTGAGATTCATAAACACTGAAGCACAACAACCATCAGAAAACTTTTCATGTGGCTAAAAGAATATCAAGAAATGAAATTAATCACAAACTGTGACTCTGTCTTCAATCTGTCTCCTCTGGAGAGCTCAGCCCAGACCACAAACTGTAACTCCTGTGTGAAGGTACCAAAAATGCAAATTTCAAACTGGCTACCAGCTTTTCTTTCACTTAAAACCAAACTTTATCTAAAAAGCATACACACTGTGCAGGTTAGGCATCATTTGCACAGTTTTCAGGTTAACTACCTGTTTATTACAACTCAAAAGTTTTAATAATCTGTTACTTTTGTGACAGAAATTATCCATGTATAAAAGTTGCCAGAAATAGAGGAGCATCTTTTCACATGCAGTATCATTTTTCAATACCTTATATCCTTTCCTCAGCCATCAGGTCAGAAATAACTGTCCAGAAATTCTCACACCTCATTGCTTCGAGGACAGAATGAAGCTGATGCACCTCACTGGTGCTTTAAAACCTGGGATATTCAGTTTTGCAGGTATATGTTTTCTTTTCAAAATCTAGCAGATATGCAAAGACTGAAAGCTGTGCTGTATCTGCTTAAAGTATCACAGATGTACAGTATTGATGAACGCCATTGCCACTATCGCTACTAGAAAGGTATTCACACGAAGGAGACTACATACCCCAAGGAGTTCAGTGTTTAGAAGTTTCCACCACAGGCCTAAACTCTGAATTCTTTCTTTACATGCAAATGCAATGTTCCCTTGATTAAATGATTAGTACTGTACAAAAGAAATGGATGTAAATCTGAGATTAGGAAACAGATCAAGAATAAAGATGCGCTATCTATATTCACAAAAACAAAACTAAGATTTGAAGGGGGGTGCCTACAATTGAAGTATCCAGCTCCCACTAAGCCTGATGACTTTCTCTGCTCCCTGCATCCGGAACACATAAGTGTTTCACATCACAAGTGGTTCTGCGGCATTTCTCCCAGGAGGCTGTTCTTTGCAGAATGAACCATCTCTTCAATCATGCACAGACCTAATGGATGAAAAATGATAGGAAGAGCCTTCTACCAAAGCTACCAAAGATACAAACTATCCATGCTGACACCTTCAGTGTTATATTCACAAACATTCTAGAATGAAAGATATGGAAAATAAAACTTAGTATGAGATGAGTAAATGGTTTACTTCCCTTTCCAACTCACAGATAGGAACATATTCATTTTCCTTTTATCTTCTGTATTCTGACATTTTACATCTTTTTTTACTGTTACCTATAAATAACTAATGATTTCTCTATAAACCACTCATATAAGCTTTGGAATCCGTTTAAAAATATGGATAAAATAATGAAAGAGATGGATGTACTGAAGAATAAAATCAAAAAAGCTGACAGTTTTTATGTTTAGGGGACTTATGGACAGCATTCATGGGAAGCAACAAGATTTATAAGTAATTTACTGTGCATATTTTTTCCACTGGAGGCAAAACCAAGCCTGAGCCAATGTTGTTCTAGATTCTGGAGTCACTGTTTAGGAAGATACTTAACCATGTGGTTGGCTTCCAGCATGATTACTCTTTATTACTTTCAGTGGAACTATTCACATGCTTCCATTAGGCTTCCTGAATGAGAGTATGTTTACACAAAGTTAGCGGAAAAAAAAAACATTACTGCCTTCTGGAGCATCAACTGTTCACAAAACTCATTAAACTAGTATTTTGCTGTTCCAGCTCCTGAAATTGGCTGGTCTCAAAGAGCAATACAGCAATTTCACCCTGCTGAGCTTAAAGCAACCTGTCATCACTCCTTTAATTTTCTGCAAAACTTTTTTGATCCATTATGACTGGATTCCTTACATACACCTTACTTCTTACTTTGGCTTCTTTCACTGAGAGGGTCGATTTCCACGGAGAATTAGTCTTCTCAAGATTCCAATGCAGTAGGAGACATTTTACAGTGACACAAGACAGCCTTTTCAGAAAAGCCAATTATTTATTAACTGCTTAGAATAAACTACCTTAAGGTCACTAGGTCAGAGTGGACAAGCAAAGAGTATGTTCATGTCAGCATCTGGAAGCAGTAATTGTACTGCTCCTGAAGAAGAGGTTTTGATTTGTTCTCTCAGTGTGCTTGCCAGTTATCTCAGCTCTGCATTTCAGCCTGCTCTTGTAGAGTTTTATGTTCTGTGTCCCTTAGAAGCAAACACGCAGTCATGGTGTGTCTGTTATATCTTCCTGGTAACATAGTTCATTTTAAGATAGTTCTTGAAAGTTCACTTGGATTTGCCTTTGACCAACAGCTCAAGAAAGAAATTACTAGCTTCGGTCCTATTGAGCAGAATGCAAAAGTAAATGAGTGACAGCATCAGGTACATTTTACATAAAGAATGCAGGGACTGACTGTTTCCTCTACAGCTATCATTTCCCCTTTGAGTCATTTCAATTTCTTTGAAAATATTGTAATGAAATCCTGCCCTTCTGAAATCATGGGCACTTTAAAGGAGTCAAGACTTATCACATTTGTTCCCTCCACCTCCATATACTGATGTCTAGTCATGCGTATGATACTGACTAGTCTGGTACAAACCTGGTTTTTGCTTTGGTACATCAAGATCCACCAGCAGAACTGTGATATCACCTCCTGATATCATCTCCATTCTTCCGCTCCCTCCTCCAAAATCAGAAAAGCAGGTTTTGTTCTTTTGTGGGTAAGAACACATGCTATTCTGTAAGTGACAAAAATACTGTGTCCAAACTGCTCATCTCAGAAAAGAGTACTAGAAACCCACTGGGCCAAATTCTTCCTTGAGTGCAGATTAAATTCCATGAGATTGGAATATTGGCATTCTGCTCCAAAGTATAAAGACAACTTTCCAAGGAACTAGAGGCACTCACCTAGAAAATAATAAAGTGGACAATAAGCTATGAAAAAGTCCTGGAATTTTGTAGGAACTACTTTACATGGGTGCTGTGATGTTAACAATGTAGTCTTGCATATACAGTTGAACGACGTTCCACATCGCTTTGTAACATTTCTGCTTCAACAACCTTGTCTGCATAAGCTAATGTTGACAAGGGAGCTGCTGAAACCTCTTTTAAAGCAGAGGTTTGTGATTAGCTTTTGTATCCAGTTGCCCATGCTAATACAATAACAGATGGAATATTACTAAAGAGTAGAAGAGAATGAATTTTCCATGTCATTATTTTTCAGAGAGAAGTACAAAACACCACCTATTCTATTACTTGTCTGGCACAATGAGCTTCTGTCTTTGGGCCAGACACGATCTGCTGTTTAAAGGAAAGTGGAAATTAATTAGAACATACTGCGGAGAGACTGATCTTGCACTCAATCTGAGTTTTCATAGAGGGAGCTATATAAAGCACTTGATACGTTGCATGCTGCAGCTGTCAGCTTCAAGAGCTACTTCTGAAAGCCCTAATAAAGAATTAATTGCAAGGTAATGATTGCAGCACTATGGTTAGCGCAGCTTGCAGTTCCATTGCAAGAATAACCATTTAATTACTAACGTTAAAAGAGGCTGTTCCTATGGACTCTCTGGGTCAAATTCTAGAAAGTGTGAAGTATCCACAATTTCCATTAATTTCAGAGGACCTTGCCAGCATTTATCACTATCCAGGATTTCACCCAGTAATAGTAATTTAATTTATTTACAAATGCACTATATTTTTGGACAATATCATCAGCTGGTTTTGTCCTTCATTATGCAAGATGACTCAAGAGGATGTCACAAAAAACTGAGCAGAGACTATTTGCCAGTTGACCTCCTCTCCCACAGCTTTCAGAATCTAGACCTTTTCCTTGATCGGACAGGCAGCAGAACACCACACTTGTATTTTAGGTGTTGTCTGTCATGGTTTATCCGAGGAAGACATTTACATACTTCAACAATGCCAAGAACATAGGCTTACAAATTCATGTTCAAAATGGTAGCTTTCATTAATCACCGATTAACTAGGCAGCAGTCCAGAAGAGCAGCTTGCCCTAAGAGCTTGATACCAACTGAACATCCATCAATAGATTTCTAATACATGGGAATGTTTTGTAGCTCCACTAAAAATTTCAGCCACAGAAGTGTCAGGAAGAGATTGCAATAATGAATAATTATTTGTTATTACTGCCAATGAGTTAATATGCTAATGGATCTCTACTTTATTCCTCACTTGTAAGCTAACTGATTGTTAATGCATGTTTTTGTGGTAACATTACTCAAACTCCAAAATATGACATTACTCTTAGCAAGGAGGTTCTGATATTTTGCTAAGTAAAACCACTATAGTGTAGAATAAATGCTACCCATCATTTTACTGCAACATTGCAGTTCTGCAGATCGCTGTCTCTTAAATATTCAGTTTCTAAATTAAGATGGGTACTGTAACTGAATACAGAAACAGGAGAAAAATATGCAATAAGAATTTATTTGTTCTATTTTTACTGCTAAAAGGCTCAAAAGAGATAGTATAATCACCACTGTCACTGCAAGTCCTTCAGCATCAAGTGCAGTAGCCCACAGCAGAGGCAGATGAGCCTAACCAAGAAATACAAGATTGTCCATATAGGTACGAGTGATACAAAACTTTGGCCAGATACACAGTGATACTCGCCTCTGAAGCAGTGGCTTCATTCGGCACTAAAGCCTCTCTTTTGGACAAACCAAGGCACTGCTATTGAAAAAGGTTTATTATGCTGTCTAACACTCACACTTCACTGCTGCCTGTTGATAACTGAGCACACAACGTTAACAAGAAGTATACCCTCAACCTCTTCATTGGATAGCCAGGCTCAGAGAGGGTGGTGAGTGGAGAACAATCCAGTGGATGGCCGCTCACAGGTGGTATCCCTCAGGGCTCAGTATTTGGGCCTGTTCTCTTTAACATCTTTATCAATGATCTGAATGAGGGCATCAAGTGCACCGTCAGTAATTTTGCAGCTGACACCAAGTTGGGCAAGACAATTGATTTGCTTGAGGGTAGGGAGGCTCTGCAGAGGGATCTGGACAGGCTGGATCAATGGGCCAAGGCCAACAAGACCAAGTACCGAGTCCTGCAACTGGGTCAACCAGACCAACTATAATGGTACATTCCATTCAGTTTTACTGCCAGTGTGATCTCTATCTTTCCTTAATAATTCAATGCCAGCCCAAAAGAAAGAATGAGTATTCAATCTTTCTTCCAATATGAGAATGGAAGAAGGTGGGCACGGGGGGTGTGTCTATCACAGGTTTCTTATATTCCAAAATATAGGAGGCAGAGAATATATGTACCTTAAACTTCTTGTTAGTCATTTACATCTCTTTGAGGAGCTAGTCCTCAGTGGATTTAAACTAAGGCCACTTAGACCAATCAACTCTCCTGGCCAGATGCTCTGCATTTTCCAAGGATATCCCTACATCCTAGTGTATTCTTGCAGAGTCTACCAAATACTGAAATCACATACTGATAAATATTTAGAACTACAAACTAAGTCTTTAAGAAAGTATTTCTCACTTTCTTTTGTACAGCTACATACCCAGTCTCCAGCCAGGTAGGACATAGTCCTAAGTTTGCTTTCTATTTCATTTGGCTTAGCAATTTGTGGTCTGGTCTTAAAATCTGCTAGTAAATAAACATATCTGAAACTGTACAGGCAGAACTGGACAATTCCATCAAGAAGTCTTGAAGCAGGAAATTTCATACGGCATTCTGTCCTGATGCACATCAGTCAGATTCTGAGAAATGGAAAACAATAAAGTATAAAACCAGAAGAATTTAGCATAAACTGTAATATATATTTTAAACTGGAGTTCACAGTAGATCATCTTCAGCGTTAATGGAAATGCTTGTATTCACTGTGCAAAGAATTCTACCTCACATGAAATTTGTGGTATTGCCTAGTTCTTGCAGATAGAGTCTACTAAATAGTGGCAATGTTGCATTTATTTTTATGATTACTATAATAATGATATTTTTACAGAGATGCAGCATGAATAGACACACTATTGGACTATTTTCTCAACTCTTTTACTCAATTACTACTCTAGCTACAGTCTGTGGACTTTGTCTCATGTCACGGATTGTAAAAAACCATTCTCCTGTCTGGTCTCCCCATTTTCTTTCCCTACATGTTTATTTGAAGGTGAAGGCACATTCAAGTATCTACACTATATCTGTCATAGACCATTCGAATGATAAACTTTTAGACAACAGAAGCCAAGATGGTCCAACAATCTGCAAGTCAAAGTTATAACTCAGACTTCAGTGCTTATCAGCCTTATTGTACCTTGAGCATCTAACTAGTCAGAACAATGGTCTGCCACATTTTATAGCATGATAATGACTAGAAAAAATGGTATTTGTTGGTGATCCTCAAGTTTAGTTAACTGGTAAATGGACTGATCAATTGATTATTGTTGATTTTATTGCATAAGGTCAGAACCAAGATCAGCATTACTCTATAGAAGATATGCAGTACAACACCACCTCACAGAAGACAGTTGTCTCTCTCCTTAATTAGCAAGAACAAGCACAATGTAGAAAACAGAAGAGACTTTCACTAAAGCCAAACAGCAGATGAATGATTTAAAAGATCCCAAGACTCCTAAACTCTAATTCTTTTGTGTGGCCCCTGGACTACAAGATGCTGAAGTATTTTTCTCTGACAAACTACCATCTCAAACCTCAGTACTAACATTAATCAAAAAACCCACACAAAACCCTGCAACTAGTTAAACAAAAACCCACAAACACCTTCTAGAAATACACGCTGAAAATGCGTTGGGGTAATCTAGCAACATTTATTTACAAGCAGCCAAAGTAAATGCTTTATTTAGTTCAAGTCTGCAGCGAAATTGTGTTGTCTTTTTCTGCATAATAGTTTGCACAGCTACACTAACACTAACAAAGTGAAATGTGAATTGCCTATGTACATTTAGGCTAATTTATTGCTGAGAAATGTGTGCTCTGTTTACTACAAATTCCACGCTATCCTTTGCATTGCCAAATGCATTTCTTCTCAGGGAACTGTTTTGTTTGATACTGTGCTTTTGTTTGGTTAACAGACATGTCCCCATCCTGTTTCTTTTGATAAGAGTGATAGATCATAATGTAATTAATGGATAAATACACAGTGAAATTTGCAGACCTGTCCCAGGATGCCACAATGCAGAGATGACAAAAGTTTTACCATATAATTACTTTGAATGCTACTTGAATCCTAAGAACACAATTCACTATCCCTGAATGGATAAACTGCTATGATTATCTGAAAAGTATAAAAAAAGCCCCAACTTTTAAATAATTTGTTTTCCTTCCTTAAAATTAGGATGATCCCTCTGAAACCATCTCAATATACATAACAGGAAGGGCTTGATTCCTCCAGTCATTCTCATGTTAATACCTGCCAGTGTCCTGCAGCTTTGACAACTATGTGTAGAAACAGAAGGATCTATCAATCCTTTCTGAAACACCAGTTTAGTAGCCTGTCATGAGGAACAATGATGTCTGAAATCTCAACATCTACCCTTGGTTATCACACAGCAGTATCTACTGTGTACCAGCTGCAATCACAGAAGGTTTTTATGGTGATAAGGCTAGTGAAAAATCCTTTTCATCAAATTCATATATGAGAAGGAAAAAGAAAACCAGAAGCTGTGAGGGAGGAAGATTAGTAAGAAAAAAAGTAGAGAAAATGGCAGCTGGAATAAATCTTGAAATGACAAGCGAAAGATAAAAAAATACAGAAAATAAGGGGGTTATGGTAGATAACTGGAGAAAGAGGCAGAGGCTGACAGAGGTTTAAGAGCTGGTCTGCAAATGGAGTATGTTACATGAAAGAGTTTCTGTAGCTATACATAGACAGTCATTACCAACAGGTTTGGAGTGGGCCCTGAAGTTTACCTTGCTCTACTGTCTGGCTTGTTTTAAAAAAGGGAGCTTTGTATCCTTGCAGAAGATATTTAAATGTATTTTTAGATCAATGCATTCAAATGCTTCTTACAATTCACTGATTAAAATAATCACTGTCTCTAACCAATGCAGAAAATCCAAATTATTCCCAACCTAAAGCTTTCATTGTTTAGCATAATCGTCTTTGAGCTATTCTGGGAAATCAGAAGCCTAATAAATGCTTATGTATAAATTGACTCAAATCAGGAATCCTGCTGAAGAAATCCATATAGGAATGTGGCAAAGAAAATAAATTCCAACAAAACACAATAATAAAAACAACACCTGAGAAAAAAGTTGTGTCTGAAAAAACAGAGGAGGTTTCTAGCAAAGCCAAACACATGCAGGGGGTGGGCCCATTAGTCTCAATACTTACGCAGCAAGAAAAGATAATTTTCATATAGCATATGTGGGCCTAAAGCAAATATGAAAAATGTGAGCCTCTGAAATAATTTACTGGTGGTAAAAAGTTACCAGTGAGGTTTAAGAGGAACAACATATTTCATACATATATTTCTGTCACCTAAAAAAGACCAACCCAGAGATGTGTATGTTTAGCTGTAACATCAGTCTTTAACCTTCAAATACTCATTCACCTCTTAGTTTCTAGAGGTACACCAAGTTTGTGTCCCACCTGAAGCATGTAGAATGTCCCACTGAAGTCAACAATCATCACTCAGCAATGCATGTATTATAACCAATGAGAAAATGGCAATCCCAGTCAGTTTTTATGTTTTCCTCTGGATCTCTCAAAGATGCTTGAGCTGAATGTTATTCATTGCTTAGTACCAGTGATTTTAAGAAAGCTCAGAACCTGTCAATAAGGTTTAGGACACTTTCAGAAGAGCAAAGAGTTTGGAAATCATAGTTATTAGCTTGCATACATCTCAGTTATAAATATATTTGAGGAAATTATTTCCATAACATTTAACAGAAATACTATTTGACATTGATGTATTTTAGTTAACATTACCATTTGCCATCTTGCACAAAACCAAACTAATAAAACATGATTTCTGTAAAATTACGTTATCTCTATTCATTTTGAAACCACATAACTACTCTTGTGTATTAAGTAGTTACATTTTAAGGTGAGCATAACAAAAAGTAGTGTTACACTATAGTCTCATAGATAAATCTAATTATATGGAAAATTCATTCAACTGGGTTTGCATCACTTGATTCAAAATTAGAAAGTATTGGCTTTATGTTTATTTTTGTAACTCAAATGAACAAGAAATGCACACATAATTTTTCTTTAAAGCTCTGAATCAAAGAAGTCTCTAGAGACTGTTGCTGCTCAATACACACTGAATCTCAATGACCTCCTTGAATCTTGGTCAGGCATGAGGATCTTTCCGAGAAGAAACTGCAGAAATGGGACTTTACTTCCCCATCCTGGCTTTTATTTACCTGGCTATATTTTTAATTGAATTGTCACATTTTTGTATGGGTCCTAAGTAACAGTACATGAACTTTTGGAAGCCCTGAAATTACATATTTTCTCTGTCCTTGAGTATAATACTGATGTTTTAAGCATAAAACTGGCATACGCTTGGTGTTTTACAAACGCACTCTCAAACGGCACGAAATATATGGATGGAACATGTTGGTTTTCTCTCTCCTAGCTTATGCCTATGGATATTTTCCTATTTCAACGAGGAAACAACACAGGAGAGATTATGGAGAAATCTTTCTCCCCTACTTAAGGAATTGAGACTGGTTATTTTATGAAAAGCACAACTGTTAAATATTCAAGCATGTCTCAGAAGAGATGACAGTTAGGATATTTGTATAAATGTTTTGATCTCTCTAAAGTTTGGAGGCAGCATTTATTATAGCTTTGCCCAAAAAAACTCCAAAATTAAAAAAACCCAAGATTTTGGAGAATTGAGCCTCTCAAAAGTAGCATATTTAGACTCTTTTATTAGAGAGGAAAGACTAGTGGCATAACCTCTATAGTGAAGGATATTCTGCTACCCATTAAGATGGGATGACATTCAGTACGTTTACAGGAAAGAAACAAGAGATAACATTCTCCATATGGTATAATGCTTGGTAGAAAACTTGAATTAGTGTAGTGAACATGCCCAGGATGCATGTTTTCCAAGTGACTACATTGCAAAATAATAAAGGAAGGTTCATTTGCGGAAATGAACTTTAGTTAATGAGGTCCTTCACAACGCACATGATAACGTTAGTTCTACTATATCTGAAGTTACTCTTATGAAAAATATCATAATCTCTGATTAAAACTTTCACAAGCATGCACAGCTATCCAGAAAAATCCCTCAGTAGTTAATTATTGACTCAAGTGCACTGTCTGGAATTTCAAAAGAGAACAGAAAGGCAGCTTTGACTCCTGCCATCTCTTATGAGAACAATGGAAACAACAGGCAATGTGAATTTCTGCAGAAGCCAACGTACAGATAGGTATTCCAGGTAGTAGTAAAAAACGGCTCTGAAGATGAGAAACGGTAACATGAAAAATAACAAAACAACTGGATTATAATCAGTGATATAGTCAGAAGAACCGAGGAAGAGCTTACTACAAGAATTTCAAGGGAAAAAGAAGTGGGTACTTTTTAAGACTGACAAGAGAACTGAGTGTGAGCATACAGTCAGGCTGGCATGTCCCCCTCAAAACTGAATTAGCCACAATCTCTTGCAGGCATCAAGCTGCAAAGTAACACACAAAATCCAGAATTTTCATGACTTGTTGGAAAAAATGAAGTGTAACAGAACAACAGAAGGTACTAATATATGAAGGAAATTACACTGACTGAAAGGAAGACTGGTAGAGAATGGGGGGAAGTTCTGTTTCAAAAAAATACATCGCTAGAAGGCTCAATCTAGTACTTTAATGAGTTCTTCAATGCTGAAATTATTAGAGAGCAAGAACTAATGGCTGTTTTTCAATTCATTGTTGACAGTGTTTCCACCTATTAAATGCAAAAATAAGGAGAAATAATATGTAGTAATAGGTAAAAATTACAAATTAATTCTGGTGCCCTACACTTCAAAATCAGGCCCAATTATTGTAAAACTACAGAGCCATCCTCTCCTTACAGCAGCTTTTAAAATCCTAAATTAATAAGTAGGGCATGCAGTAAACACAGAGGGAATCTGAGACATATTAGTCCAGTCCTGCAAAAAATGTTTTAAAGTCATGATGATTCCAGGAAGGAAATCGACATGTCAGAATACAGTTTTCAGGACAGAAAAAACCTAATGTTGTGTAATAGTCCTTATATCACAGCAGGATATTAAAGAATCATTAAGACAGCATAACTGCTTGTTTATTAAAATTGGTGTGTGAGGAAGTAAATATTTGTCTGATTCAATATCAATAGGAAAATAATGAGGAGAGACTCCCTATCCTTGATACTTTTTAACAGGACCACGTTAAAAGCAATGCCTTCGCTATGTCATTTTCAGAATGGGGTGAATTCAGGTAGATTGAGCCAATAGTTGCTGATAAACTGGCCACTTTAGAAGTCTGAAAATACTGTGCAGGCTCCAGGAAAGGGAGAAGAGAAGTATGACTTAAGATCAAGAGTATAGCTATTGGCATGACGAAGAGATATTAAACAAGTTACTAATCAATCAACCAAAACCATCAGCATGCTAGTTTAAACACCAAGAAGGAACAATTATTCATAGCAGCTTGGAAAGGAAACAAAGGCAAACATTCAGAACAAGAAGGCCAATTATTTTCCATTATATGCAGGATGCAAGACATGGACACTTCCTAAAATGGGAAGAAATGTAAGGATTTTTATAAAGAGGGTGCAAGGGTGATAGTTTTAAGTTCCTAGAGGCATAAAAATACATTAAGAACTAAGCCTAGAAAATGCATACAATTCTATTGACCTCATAGGCAAGGCTTACAATCAGAACAGAAGGGTGGTGTCCTTGGAACCCTGAGCCTGTTGCAAAAGCTGCAAAACCAACCTAACACACACTGCTCTTCAAAGTAAGAGCTTCCAATCACGAATATCTGCTTTCTAGGTAGGTTTATACTCATCATGGTTTCAAAGACAAGTCTAATAGACCAGATCTCATTGGACTGCTTACTCAGATTTTGCTTCAGATAGGTATGGATAAAGCAGCCACAGAATACCTAAGGATTTGACACTTTTTGCTTCATTAAACTTAAATTTTATGGCTAAAATGTAAGGATATCAGGAATTATCTTCTTGGATGCAATCACTTAAGTTGGCATATTGTTACAATACATTGGCTCAACACTGGAATATCTGTCATTCTAATGTGTTCCTATTTATCAATGATATACAGCTCTTTGGTCATCTTAAATAATAATATGTTCAATAACAAAGTATTGCCAGTGCTTCAGGTATTTAAAAAACCCAAACTTTTAATTTGGCATGAATCCAGTATCCTGTGGTGACAATATCTTACTACAGGGAAAGCAGAACTGCAAACTCAGCTGGAAACAGTTTCCCTTCCTGAAGACAAGCTGACATTTTTCAGGTAAATCAAAAGCTAGTGCTAAAAATTTCCACAATCATTACATTTTACATTCAGAAGTCAGCAACTTGTGTTGGCACCGAGGACAAAGCAACATTTTAAAACGTAAAAACTAAAGGATGCTCTTCAGCAAAAGATGCCATGTGAACTTCGGTTTAGTGGCTGAAGACATGCTAATTACTTACACTGAACATGCAGTGCTGTTGTCATAGGCAGCAATATGTCAAGAACAGTGAATCCAATTCATTTATGTCAAAATATGCAGCTATTTCTTTCTATTACTTGTTCCCTTCTACACTTCCTTCCATCTGTTGGTTTCATTTACCTGCTCTGTCTAGTTGTTTAGACTGTATCTATTGAAGACTGAAAACTCTTCCTTATATAGGTCTAGCATGTACTATGCAAGCCCCTGACCTGGATGGAGTTCTGAGATATCCAGCTAAAACATTAAAACACCAGTTAAAGGGTTAAAGTATCTTCCCCTTCTTGCAGCCTCTCTTTAGTCTTTTAGCCAATAGGCATGTGCAATCTTTTGCACCTTCCCTGTAGGGCACAGGCTGCTTTCAAAAGAACTACCTTATCTCAGTTCTGAAGGTATTCCTCTTAAAGCTTAAATCCTTTTAGGAATTAAAATAACTTGAATCACAAATAGCTTGAATAAAGAAGTTCTTAAGCTTTGGATCAAACCAGCCAGTATGTTCAGCAGATACAGTGCATGTAAAAAGCTGTGTAACTAGAAAGCCAATAGCATTTGTCAGGAACATTCAATATCATACTTACCAAAATGGCCAAGGAAATTTAAAAGGTTATAAAACCAAGTCAACATAGACATGGAAAAGAAAACGTATGTCATCTGTTTAAGCACTCGAAGATTTTAGATTGAGCAATAGATCTCTTTATCAGTGCTAGTAAATCCACTACTAGACCCAATAGACTCCATTTCTACAGTGTTTCTAGTAATATTAAATCACTAGTGTCACATCCTCATCCAAAAGATCTCAGCAGGAGCTGACTCATATTATCCATTTCTAAATTAGGCCAGAAACTATGTATTACCTTTGTAAAAACTGAGCTATTGCTTTGCTCTCTGAACACATACATGCTTCTAAATGGAAGCTACTTTCAACTACCTAGAGCTGTGAGTTAACAAAAAAAAAAAAAGCCTCTGGTGGAAAAAATTTACTATTAAGTCTATTCTTCTGGTTGATCAATAGATACTTAACTCTTGGAAATTTATCCCTTTGGTTAACAACTGCATAAGCACATATGTCCAGAGGTACCTCTATTTTATGGGATTGGCTATTATGTAAAAAAACAACCCAAAACCCAATAGATCCAACATCAGGCATAACAATTTATAGTGTCTGATGATAAAGTGGTAATTACTGCGCTAACTGAATTGGATTTTTGCTTTATATCACAAAGTCACTTTGATGATATATACATAGTTTAGGAACATTAAGTATCTCTCTAGAACAGAACATATCTTTGATAATAGAACACACTGTGCTACCAATCAACATTAAAAAGACTGTTCCACTGTGAAGAGAAGGAATTTCTTGTGTATTATCTGTTGGGTAGCCCTTGTGTTAGTTCTGAGATGTACATAAATTCCATAAACATTTGACATCTCCAGCAGTACCTGCTGAAGAATCAAAGGAAACTGAAGAGTAAAATAACACAGACAAGGAGTGAAACATATACCGCTCTCATCCATCCTGTTCCAGCCTGTTAACATTTCCAATTTTACTTTAATTTCAGGGAGACTGAAACAAAGACTAAAAATCAAGGAAGGAAGAAAATGCGATTTCTGCCATCCAAAAACTTGCTGTTCATCACAGAAACAACTGTCCCACCTGAAGTTTGTTTTTCATGAACTCTAACTTGTAAAAAAATTTCCTTTGAAAGTAGCAAACTGTTCAGAGGTGAAAGCATTAGCACAGACTGCTTGGCTTATTTTGAAACAGTTAAAGATAACACCAAAACAAAATATACTGACCTGATGTGCTCTGAATGTGAAGGCATTTTATTTCTTTCTCACTGTTCTGTTTTAAGAAAAGAGTCAAGAGCTAGACTGTAGTCCAGTTGGACTGCTCTTGGGAAAACATGTCCTTTCAACAGTCTCCAGAGTGCAGTGGCAACAGACTCAAGGATGCATCAGGCTGAATTTATTCCTGACAGTGCTGTTAGCTCTTGTTCTGAAAGAACGTGGTTTACAGATTCTATTATGAATTTTGCCCAAGTAAGAATTAATAAAAAGGTCTCTACTTTGCTATAGTACTGCCATCAAGGTGGAATGTACAGGTATAGCCTGAATTGTCACACTGCAGCAAATATTTTCACATTCTGTGAAAATCTACTGAAGTTACCAGACATCTGAACATTTTTGCAGTGATACCAGTCTGCAAAGGTGTCTGAATTATAGAGGTCTACACAGATGCCACAGAGGACGTTCATCCAGGATAAATGGTATTTTAGATCCCTCCAGCAATATCACAAGGTTTTGATTTACAGGAAAATCAGGTCCTAATCACTCTTCACATCGAGGAGTTAATCAAATGTAACATGAATATAATGCACAGGGCTCTAGCTGCATTAAAAGCATTATTTCATCATAAAGCCTTGAAGCCAATACCATAGACTAAGGGAAGTTGTTTCTCCTGCTGTCAAATTGACCAGTAAGACTGACAAATTGGGAATAAAGTCCTGCCTTTTATCATCTACCTTCTCTCAGCTGAAAAGAAATTAAAGCGTAAATGCAATGCTGGAGTGGCTAATAATGCAGGACATTTCTACCAGCTTTTATGCAGAGAACAGAAGATAAAGAGATAGCTTATCCCCCTGCAGTTTATAAATACACTGTAAAAGAGCCAGTGAAAGTGTAATTAAGAAGTTATTTTTTGTCTCAATTCTCTGGATGTGCACACAATAGATGATGCCATCATTTTACAAAAACATTAAAAAGTGTGTATCTACAAAGACAGTTAAAGATGTACTTTATACTGCATCTTTCTTAATGAAAGTATTGCTGAAATTGCTTCATGTGCATGAACAAGAAATGTTTCTTTTCAAAATAAACAATTTTCAAAAAAAGACACATTTTGAAACATGAAATTACATGAAAAAAAGCTTTGAGTATCATCAAATCATAGACTGTCCTGACTTTTGGCATAATGACTACGAATTTACCTAACATTACTTGAAAAAAGAAAATAGTTAAAATCTTAATTATTAACATTTTTCATTAAAAGGCCACTGGCAAAGAAAAAAGTTCACAAGAAACATTCTTATCACCTCTACAGCAAGTCAAGGAATGACTCTCTTTACAACTCCGGTTCACCTAGTTAATTTTTAGCCTGAAATGCACCTCTTCTCCAGGAAGTGTTTACTGGACCGTGTTATACAAAAGGAAACTTTCAAGGGATAAGAGTTGTCATATATTCCGTCTGAGTTTGTTTCCTTATGTTTTCATGGTCATAAGAGTCACTTCCACCATTTGAGTCCTCCTTAATTTCTCTTTTCCTTCAACATACTGGAAATAGTCTAATTCAATTGGTTTAGTCTTTTCGTAGACAGCCTCCACGAAGAACATCTGTGGAGGTTTGGCTTTATCCTACAGCCTCTGGAAATTTTGCAAACTCCTGGAAGACTACAGAGGGGGTCTCTTATCCCTACAGCTATAGAGAATATTTCATTTCTTGTTGATATTGTCCTTTAGGTTAGCACACTGCATATATTAGCTTACATTAATTAGAATCCAAAACAGAAAGTGACAAACTCATAATCAACTCTATTAGTATTTAGGGAAAGCCACAGGATTATAAGCAATTGTTGAAAATTAAGCATACTTATCACATTGCTATTTCACAGTCTATCCTTTCCAGCTTTGTTGGCTTTTATCACTTCTGAGTTTTTCCTAAGTATCTGCTGATCTTCATACAAGATGAGTGCGAGATATGAATTACAATATTAGTCAAACTGCACAGTAGTCTGTCCAGAACAGGACAGGAGATAAATACCACTTGTTTAATACAGTGTTGGTGTACTTGCTTGATGCAAATGAACAAATTAATGCAAATTCCCAAGAAAGTTAATTTTCAGACAATTCTACAAATTACTGCTGATGACTACATAAGTTGCTCCTGGCTGCAGATTTCGTTAATAGCAATTCACATGATAAACTAGATGTGGTACCACAAGAAACCACAGTTCAAACAAGGCTATGTGGCAAGAAGACATACGGTTCTTTTTGTGCTTTCTCATAGAATTAAAGCTATTGGACTGTATAAGGCAATGTTACATTTTTGTTAGATGGTTAGCTGTTAGTATTCAGAAAATAAACTATGTGGATCTCTTATCAAATCCTTTTGACTGAAATGAATTAATACATTTCTTACTGTCATTTGTCTCAAAATTTAGAGAAAAGAACAGTGTGAAAACCTAGACCTCTCCAAAATCTCTGGCTGATGTTAATAGACCTGACTGTCACTCTGTTACACCAGTTTTATGCCCATCTCATGAAACTAATATGCTGACTCCACACCACAAATAGGTAGGTTTAGACTTAAGATTTATGAAGATGTGGCTAAAACACTAAACTCTCTTCTGGTCACAAACTCTCTATGGTCAGCAGCAAATTTGTGAAATAAAACTTAGCACCTATTTCTAATACCATGCTTAAGTTGATTACTCCTCATGTAATCATCAGCAAACAGAAACAAAGCTACAATGATATCACAAAGATAGCTAAGCATATATTTAAGTCTTTAAATCCAACATACATAATCTGTCCTGCCTTTTTAAAAAATACAGCCATATTAGCTCAGGGCCAAATACCATTCATCTGAGCAGCAGTCTCTTTTCTCACCTTAACTTTGGTTTCCATGTGGACCCACTTTTCACATGACATGTCTATGCCACTCAGGAATCATTTAATGAGATGGTTGGGTTTGTCAGAAAACAGTGGATTACGCTGATTTTTAACGATGTATTTCTTTCGTTTTACTAAAAGTGAAAGTGAGTGGATGACCCATGTATGGTCATATAGAAAGATACCTACCTGCAGGAGTGGAGAGAAGAGAAAAGCACCTGGTTAGTACAACCAAGGCTGGTTCTAGGGGTGGACAAAGCAGGTGCTTGCCTGGTGCTATGAAGTGATGGGATCAGACCACTCAGGGCCCAGGGCCTAAGACCCCTGCACCACAGCCCTAGCCAATTTCCTCCCTACTCCTGCCTTTCCTGCCAGGGAGGGAAAAGCTACAATGAGTTGGGACTGAAAGAAAAGACTTCTTCGACAAGTAAAAGTTACCTTCTCATTCCATCCCTCAGCACTCACATGAATATGCCCTATCTTTCCCCTCGTCCCTCTGTTTCCCTCAGGATAGCCAGGAAAAAAGGTATTTAAAAATTGTTGGGCTACCTTAGAGCAATCCCCCTTGAACCGTGGGGTTCAAATCCTCGTTGTTCCACATTCTGGCTCTCCCCTCTCACTCCTGTCTTGAAAATCTCATCCTGATCATCTTATGGGTTGGAATACACTAGTCATTTCAAACTAGCATTCAATTACATAAGCTAAGGACTGTGTTCTCACAAGTCTATTTAAAATTAAGCATTTGCATGCTCAAAATTCATGTTCAATTTCAAATGCATAGGTCTGTGGAGGAAAAAATTTTCCAGCTACAAGGAAGAGCTTCTTTACTGACAATAAAACAGGAAAGGCTTAATATTTTTACACTATTTCTCTGGCCTGCATCTCAAAT
Source organism: Bucorvus abyssinicus (assembly GCA_009769605.1). Lineage (NCBI taxonomy): Eukaryota > Metazoa > Chordata > Aves > Bucerotiformes > Bucorvidae > Bucorvus > Bucorvus abyssinicus. Next base: position 9,755,995 of record CM020043.1, on the reverse strand, counting down.
TCAGATTAACTGCTAAAAAATTATTTCACCACAAGCAAAATCCCACTTAAGATGCTGTAACCGTCATACTTTACTGTACTGCTTATCTGCTTACCTGCTGTTAAAAGAAAGGTTTGTTTAACATAATCCTCTCATCTTCAAATCATGACAGAATATCAAACCTCAAACTAGTCAGTTGAAAACCTGGAATAATTTATAATTGGAAATGCTTCTCTGTATACATCATTTCCTCCTCAGAGATCAAGGAAAGATGGGCAGAAAACCAGCCTTGTTTCTAACAAATTATGCCTAAACTAACAGAACTCAAATGATCCCTCTGTGGAGCACACAGGTAGCTGTGCTTAGAAGAGAATGTTTCCTTAGAAACATTTCTGAAGTGAAGTAGACAGAAGATTTTTAACAAGGACCCTAACATTCCTAAAACATTGATGCATGTTTTTTGTAAAACCAAAAAAAAAGGTAAAAAGATAACAACAGAAACACTGTTTGTACAAACAAGCTTATATTCAATTATTTTCTAAGAATGTGTGACAATAACAGAAGTTGAAAATGGTAGCAGAAATTAACCAGGATGTGGGATTAGGCAGTTATGAGAGATTTTCCCATAGAATTGGGATTTAACTAAAGGATTTTCCTTTAAGGAAAAAACAAAGAAACCACAGGCAGACCAACTTTATAAAGTTGCCACAACATATTTATATAAGCAGGTTTATTATGTTTAACATTTTCCAAATATCTGTCATCCTAGGTAAATGTTCTCCTTGATCTGTCCAAGTTCACAGAGGCTCCAGAGAAGACTGAGTTCCCTACTTGTTCTAAGCACACAGTGAAAGAAAGTCCTTTTCTAAGGAGATTACTGTCTGCAGGAAAGAGGGCAGGATAGGGGTCAGGACCCTCACCCCACCCCACTTACATATATCAAGGAAAACTGAGGTACTGCCAAATCAAGTGACTTACAAAACCTGACAGCTGTGGTGTCTTGAGACATTGACTCCAGTGCCTAGAGTTTGGGTTAAGAAGCCCCTGATATTCCTGTGCCTGAGCACTCATTCCTCCCACTGCATTTCAGTTCCCTCCTCTTATCTGCAGTAATGCAGCTGTTTCTGAAGCCATACTGTAAATCAGGTGATTGAAACAATCCAGACTAAATATAACCTGGTTTGTGTTTGGAAAAAGTCTGAAAGGTCTTTATAGCTTTAATGGTAGTGGAAGGGGAAGAAAAGTACAAGAGGGAACTTCAAGCTTTGACTGAAAATATTGCTTATCTAAATTTTAACTGGACCATTGATAGCCACAATATTTCTGCAACTCACAGTTGCATTACAGTTTCCTTCCAGCCCTAGGGCTTTCATAGAAACAGAGGAAGGATAACTAATTCAACTGATTGACACTCCTCCATTCCAAACAGCCTGATCTAGTCTGACACAGCTACAACAGATGTCCTTAAAAAAGCACCAATCTAATCTACTCAATCACATTTCTAGTATTCTTTCTGATGGCAATACCATTTTCATACCTCTACAGTAATGTCACACATTTTAAGCATGAAACATGCTAGAGAGATACCTATATTTTAGTCCAACAATCAGTTCTGCAGATCTCTTAGGGCAGAACTGATATTACCCAGATGGTTTAGATGTTAAGCAAGAGCAGCCCATCCCAATGGAATTCTCAAAATGCAAAATGGGAACACAGGGAAAACACTGTATCTACAATACCAGCAGTTATGCCACTGGGAAGGGAGAATTTTCATGTTCTTCATCCAAAATGCATAAAATCAGAAAAATTATTCAACTGCTAACTTACAGCAAACTTGTTTAGCTAAAATTCCAACCTTATAAGCCTCCCTTTCTAACCTAGGGATGATTTCATAGCCTCATGCTTCATTGGGTTTAAGATTCCCTTGGTTGTAAAGATTTCTGTAAGCTGCTTCCCTTCACGAGCAGTAGATTACAGTGGAATAATTTCTCTGCAGTATTTCTTAGTGAAAAGGTCCACAAATTGATTTTTCATCCTTCGCTGTGCCCCCCCGCCCCTTCAAGATACAAATTCAAAATAAACAAGCCAGAATGTCACTGAACATATGCATATCTTGTTCCTCAAGTGTCTTTATAACAGGACAACATAAATCAAGTATTAGACTTGCATTAATAATGAAACCGACATGGAGGGCTCACAGAAGCAGGGGGGGCCTCATAAAAATTTCAAATAAAAACCTTCAAAAATTTAAAAGAGAACACACTTTGCTAAACTAAGAAACCTGAGAAGATTGAAAGTATTTCCTCCCTCTTCAGCTAAAGCAAGGAGTTAGAATTCTTGTTCTATGGGAATCCAAAACAACGAAACATTTGGCTATGATATTCTTAACATAATATTTTTTACAAGTCTCCTTGCACAATGTATTCTCCATCTTGCCACTATACCATAAGACAGAGTGCAATCTCAGAGGAAACATGGACTTAAAAGTTTTAAAACATTTCATACATTTAAAGAAATTTCTTAAATGACACCTTGAAACGAAGCCCACAGGTAGAACGAACAAGTTCTATAACTGTCAGTTGCATTTTCCTGAAATTCCTGACTGCAGCCTGGAGAGCTGATAAAATCTGTCAATGAAATGACTATTTTCAAGGTAAACAGCTACAGCAACAAAATGCTTGGAGGTATTTCAATATACATGACATCTTTCTTCACAAATTCATACTCAAAAGCAAAAAAATCTAGTACTGGCTGACTTTGCATCACATACTTTAAGCAAAGTTTAAAATGCAAATTAAATTTCTATGTTATTATGCATAAGATTTTCATATTGTAAAAGACACCACAATTTTATATAGCTTTGAGCATCATCCTAGAGAAAGTGCATTGAAAACCGGCAGTCTGTGCTACTGCCCACTAACCTAGCCCCCACTGTGATTTTGGCCAAGTCATTCTCCCCTTCTCTCAAAGAGCGACTAAACTGTTCTACTTGCAAAAATGAGATCATAATAAACAAATATTTAACATCACAGAGAACTGGTGTGATTTAGCATAGCATTTGAAAACCCATTTGTAGTTCTAGAGCGCTAGCAAATGCTAAGTCCCATTCTTTTCTTGTACAGAACATGAAGGAGCAACCTGCAGTACTTGAGAAATATGTGAGGCCACAGCTCTGGGCACCGTTTCAAAAATACTGTACGCCATAAATAACTGGCACTCTGCATCTTTAAGACCCACTTTATTTCACCTGATATTCAGAAAGGTTCTTTGTCTCAAAAAGAGCACGTGTCTATAACTTGCAGTTTGCTGAAATATCTCCCAATTGCCACAGCCTGTAAGTGGTCTGAATTTGACCGCTTTTACAGTGTGACAACTTAAAGTTGGAATACGCCAGTCATTTTAAACAGTCAATTACATCAGCTAAGGAGTAGATTCTTACAAGTTTCTATTTAAGACTGAGCATTTGTATGGTTATTAAGCTTAGATTAGAACTTAGAGCTCTTTCTGAACATCAAGCTGTCAATCCTTTGATACACTTTAAAAAGCTCTTTAATCTCTTCATCATTTGAACTGCAACAGCAAAATTGAAGATTTTGCTGGGACTATTATTTCACCTCTTCTTTGAGATTAGAAAGTTATTTCAAAACTTGCATATAATTCTTTTTTTCAAAATGCTCTTATTCCCTCTATAAAGCTAACATACATTTCGTTTAGTGAAGGTTGATTTTGTTTCAATGTTTATTTCACTTGAAATATCTCTCTCAGTAAAGACTGACCCTTCTCATCAGGGAAATTCTATACTAATAACATTTTACTTTTTTTCCATTATTGATCAGGGAAGTTATTACAACTATATCAGCTATCTTACAAAAATAAATTCTACAGCTTGTGGGGATACGTGTCCTTTCTGGCACATTCCAAGCTATTGTGGACTCAAAATACTACAAAGTTAATTCCATCCAAGCCCTCTTAAGGGCACTGAGGTCTATGCATCCCTTTTTGCCAGCCAGGAACAGATTGAACTCTGCTTCCAGACCAGAATAAATGGGAGTCAAACCCTAACTTAATGTTGACAAATTGCAGACCATCAGAAGTAGCTGACTCCTAGCTGCATTTACACTAGGAAATTCAAGTATGCTTCACACATTGTCTTGTTGGTGCAGAATTAGCCCTAGTTTATGATACTGAGTGTTTTAATCCGTGAGGAGAGTCTGAGCCCATGGAAAGATGATTGTGTTCTGAATCGGTTTAAGACGACTGTCAGGAACACATTTCTTCTAGCTAGATAACCTCTGCAAGAAATAAATATAGAATCCAAGATTAAGAGATTATACAGTTATTTCATGGAATGTCAAAAGAAGGGCAAAATTAACATCCTGCTACTTACTTGCCTTATCATCAAATTCTATTTTGACATATTTCCTAGTTATGAAAATCTCGCAAATAATCCGGAGAGTAATCCAAATTCCTGCAACTGCTTTCAAAAGTTTAAGGACTCTGTACCATACTGCAAGGAGTTTCTCAAAAGGCTGGCTGAGTTTCAGTTCAAGCCTTCTGGAACAGAAATGTAAGCCTTTACAATATTTAGTATTCTTGCAGTTTCACCCCAAGGTTCTGGAGGCCATAGCAGATACAGATGTGGAAGGGCCTTTTGCACACTTTCCTACACTTTGCTAGTGAGTTGTCTCATTTAGATTTCTCTTTCATTGGCAAGTCCCAGTATTCAACCTTATAACCTCTTAAATACACTGCAGTTTCTCAATATCATTAGATGCCAGTAATTGCCCAATTTATAGCAGTAGGTGCCCTAAAATACTGTGAACCTTACTGGTATCTAATTATTTACCTGAAGCCAAATTCTACTGTTAAAGCCATGAAAACATTTTTCCAGTACTAATTTTCACTATAGGTATTTGCTATGGCAAATATCTAAGCTGCTGATCTATAGTTCCCCTCCCCACTACCAATTATTTTGACTCCCTAGGACATCAAAGGCTGTGATTTAGAGGCAAGGGAAGCATATTAAATATATGCAGAAAACCTGTTTTTAAAATATGTACTCACACCAGTACTCTACATTCAGGCATTATTTTAATCAGGTGAGAAAAACAGAAAACTAAGGAGGTTTGTCTGACCAATTAGAACTGACATGAGTAACAGTTACTATGCACTGAAAAGTTTGCAAACCAGAGGTTATTATTTGATATTGGTAATTATTATTGAATGACTGCTAATTTCAAAAGAATACTGCACTCCTACACAAAGTGCAAAAAAAGAAAAACAATGTTAAATTAGTTAGCTATAAGGTATGTATTATTTACTAAGCTCAATTCATGCGCATAATTCTTCATAGTCAAGCATGCAAATCAGATCACGTAATTCCACACAATCACATGATTACTAATGTCATATGCAATTACTTCATTGGTGTCTGTAGTTGCAGTATTTTAGAAGTACAAATTTGATATATTCTTGCTTATATATTTTACAGACAGCTAATACATTTTTAGAGGCTATGCATATAGAGTTTTAATAACCAATTTTTACACTTTAGATACTTAAGATAAGGCCATATGCTTATAACAAAAGTTTTCATCCAGCTGTAAAGAATACTTGCAACTTCTATCTTTCTGTGGCTTGTAAGGCATAAGTAGTAGTGTGTTACAAATCAGAGGGATTTTTGTTAATGTTAGATAACATTTCAATATTTGAGAGGATGGACAACAAATGCAGAGTAGCCTTTTACTTAAGTCCTAACAATTGCTGCCAGTAAGATTTAAGTAACAATTACATCACTGCTATATTTGATAGATTGCTAACAAAGTTTTCTTGGGAAATGTTTTTTTAGCTTCCTATGTAGGTAGGAACTTAAGGCTGTATTCACTATTCAGAATTTCTGCCGATGTTTATATTCAACAATCTGTTCTTGTTTGCAGTTTCTATGACTACTGGAGCAGCACTAATTTCTTCAAATTGAAAGAAAATAGAATCCAATTTGTATATTTAAACAAAAACATGAACAATTTTCTTTGAAAGGTATTCCAGCAGAAGGAGCATTATATTTTTTCCATCTTAATGAAAAAACACAAGCATATATGTTCATTTTCAAAGATTTAATAAAGCCTAGAGCTTATCAAATTGTTGCTTTGAGTAGACCCCAAATCTCTGACACATTAAAGTATATGCTGTTATTCAAGGGTGTTATAAAAATTCAAAACAGTTTAAATCCTGAAAAAAAAGAGTCATCCTTTAAACACAGCAATTCCCAAACCATGGAGATTTGTATGAAAAGGTTTAATGATGAACCATCGCTAGGTTCTCCTATCTTTACTTTTGCTAACCAGCTCTGACTGGTAGCAGTGAAGGCACTAAAAATGTCCTGAAGTACACAGAATAGGATGCCATGAAAAGCCAGCAATCTAGCATTTTCTAAGAATTAGACCTCTAAAGAGCCTCTCAGAAACGATGTTGAAGATACTTGGCAACCAAAAATCTCCAGTCTCTCAATAATCCTGGCCCACTACAGCACAGCCCACAGGACCCAGTAGCCTTGTTCACAGCCTAAGCAGATACACTGGCAATACTGCCCTACTCCACCCTCTTCTTTCATGGATAGAATTTGTTCATGAGCAAACAAGAAGCAACCTGGATTCTTAAGCCTTGTGTCAAGGAATACCAAGGACATCAGAAAAGTGCTCTGTCATGATGCTCTTGTTCTGTGAAAAAGAATGAAGACTCTGAGGCTTTCTGATCTGGTATACTTCTATGGCTTTGCACTGACCATAAGGATTTTAATTACAGAGATCCAATATTATCTCAATTATTTACAAATTATTTACAAGTTTAAAGCACTGAAGCAGCATTTTATTTTTTCATGATGCTATTATTTCATTCTCTTGGATCTTTTACCGTCCTTGCACAGATTACTTGCCAGCATTACTTTTAGTCTCATCTCTCCTGAGACATGATCCATTAGGGGAATTATTTTTAATAATGCTGCTGCTGTGAAATGCTTGGGTGTGAAATTTCTTCTAAATCTTCTGCAGTGCTCACAATCCCTACCACAAGAGAAAACAAAAAATCAGCACATCAAGATGTGGAATGGTGTTCAAAAGGATGCCATTAACATGCAGGAAGTACAAGTTTCTCTCTTCTTAAAGAATACAAAACCCAGAAGACTGGAGAAGAGTGACCACAAAAGAAATCACAAGAAGAGCAGCAGGGAGGAGGGAGCATGCAAGATTAAATAAGTTGAATGGAGATGAGCTGAGAAGAGATAATGAGAATAAGAAAATGGAACATAATGCAGCAGAATTGTGGAAAATACTGAAGACAATTTAAAAAAAGGAAGAAATCACAACGTGGAAACACAAGACAATGCTAAAAAAGTATTTCTTCACGTTGCTGATTAGTTGTAATTAGTGATGTTTTGGTTGACTGATACTCTGTAAGCAGGATTGAGTTAGGGCCATTCCTCACTTGGCCTTCAAAAGTCACGTATACTAGACAGGCAAACAATCCCATTAGATTCCAGTACCCCCCCACACATCCTATCACATCTCAGTTCTCTAAATCCCCTTCCCTTTCTCTCTTCCTTATAGTTCCCTGAACTACACTGAGTACAATAAGGAAATGCTCTGGCAAATCACAGTATGGCAATTTAGACAAATGTGCCTGACAGCAGGCAGTCCTATTTCACTCTGGGAGGATCATGCAGAGACACAAACTGATCAAAGTGCTACCAGGTCACTCAGGATGGATCTCATAAGAAAAGCAACAAAGCCTGCAAAGAAAATATGTGTTGGCCCTGCTGCAGGTAGTTTTTAGAATTTTCTGTCGTCTATTAAATATTGTGTGGAACAGATCAAAATACATAGTGAGGGTATAAGAAAAATTAGTGGAGGAAAGATAGGTCCCCCTGGTCCAAAACTAGATGCATATACATTAACATACCTGAGGAATAAAGCTCTATACTTTAATCTAGAAGAGCAAGGCTTGTCCTATAGAGTGTATGAATACCATGTCATATTGATTAGTACTGTTACCACAGTGTTGAAAAACTACGGGATATTTTCCTTAATTTGTCCCAAAGAACATTACTGTGCATATTTCACCAAAGCTATTTAAAAACTCATGTCTCAGTTTCTTCCACTACAGATTCTTGGAAGAAAACAGTAATTAAGTTGCAACAGGAAAAGGAGAAACAAACTACCTATATAATTGAATGAAGGAACTTTTTACGAAGAGTTACAATGCATTTTAAGAGTATGCTTTTGGTTTAAAAATACACTTTTGTTCACATACGCATAATCTGAAATTTGCATTATCACCTTGTAGAAATCCCAGGATATTGGGTGCATTTACAGTATGGATTAGTGAAGTGCAAAGAAGGAGGGGTGAGGGTTTGATGTGCCAAACACCATTATGGCTCCAGGACCACATGTCCCCACTGTATCTTTACCCACAATGAGGTTCATGTCGCTTGCCAATCCTGGGGCACACTGTGCAGGCACAGAGAGTTCGCTGGTGGAGCGCCCTCATTTACTGCACAGGCAGAGTAGCCTGAATGGCACCCCAGTACATGACTTCTGACTCTATTCCAGCAGGAAGGAAAACATGATGCACTCCAGTACGTACAGCAAGTCTTCTACAAGCACAATGTGAATTCGCACGCAGAAGAACCCCTCTAGCTCACATCTCTCATCCCTAGTGACCTGCAGCTCTTATCCCAGCTCTCATTGTCATAGACAATGTTATGAAAGACAGAGGCTGTGCCGTTTTGACAGCATGCTCAGCACAACTTTCAGTCTGATTTTTGTGAGGAGAGGCAACACCTGTCAATCTGAGTGACAAGTCATCCAAAATTGTAAGCATTGCTCTGACACCAATCCCTTCTATGAGTTTTAACAAATAACTGCTTCAGCTTTCTCCTGGTAAAGAGTGAGGCATTATCTCACAAGAAGGAATACGAGCCAGTAGAAAGTACAGAATAATTATGTTACATGGTACATCTTGAGAAAACAGCAACTCTTTTCTGAGTAGTTTTATAATACTTCACACATTCAGAAGTCTCTTCATATGAAGAAGGACCCAGGGGCAACACTGCTTGTAGTGGCAAAAACGTAAGCACAGCAACCATGAAGGAGTTAAAACAAGATGAACTGTAGGATTACAGTGGAAGTTGTAACAAAATAGGACCCAAATGCACACAAATCAGTGAGAGTTAGAAGCTTCTGAGGGTCACACAAGTCTCAAAGTTGAACGAAGTATTGTCAAGACTAAGCTCTGCTGTGAAATATTCTGAAGATTTCCTTGGAAAAGTATTTGGCTGGTCTCCTGAGTCTCTACTTTTCAGTGCATATTACAAGATACTAAATGCATATCCAACTTAGATCAGCTACCTTCTTTGTTTTCCCTCTGGGACTATTAAACATGTGCTGGTGGCTACAAAATGTTGCTTATAAGACTTAAAGTAAATTCCTGGTGAAATATTAAGCTTCATTCATCTTCTTCCTGTGGTCCTTAAGCAAAAGAGGGTTCTGGAAAAACCTTTTAGGAGGCATAATAAAATCCATGCAAGCAATAACAGAGTTGATAAATCATTTATGAAAAAAGTAAAGGGAGAACATTCCCAAATGCCAATGAAAGAAGCATTTCCACTAACATATGAAGCATAATAAATACACTCCATTTTTAAACAGACAATTAGATAACTACTATACCCACGCAGACACTACAGTGGGAAGATGTGAATTATGACTGGCAGAAAGCAAGGAATCCAGTGGTCATTCAGCCAGTTTCCTTAAAAGGCAAATTTCTCAGTGAGAAAATAGGAGTCTACTTATCTAGCTTGATATAGCTCAGTGGATAAATTCAAGCTTGAGAAACAGCCTCAAAACTTATTGACAAAGGCTATTGTGCATCATTAAATAATGAACCATGCACTTGTCTTCTTTCATCTGACAATGTTCACCTACTAATACTGTCCACCCATAGCAATCAAGAGACATGGGTTGTTATTTTTATTTTCAGAATTTCCTTTATCAATAAAGATTTCTTTTTTTCCACAGGGAGTAAACAGAGTAAAGACAGCATCATAGGATGTCATTCTTAGGAAGCTCAGCTCTTGCAGGCTCAGGTGGTGTCCTTTAGCACACACACACCAATTCCACAGTCTTGCCAGTTCACTCCTATAAGGATCCAGCCCATGATGTTACAAGGTCACATTAACTCCAGATAAAAAGTTTTGACCTTTAAAAAGTTTTGGTTGTTTTCAAATACAAAATGACGCTTTTGGGATTAAAAAGGTACCACAGAAACTGATGTGTGGTTACCATCTTCAATCCTTTTACATTCAGTGGATATTCAGGAGTTAATTATCTGCAGCCTCAGCATCAATTTCTGGCAGAACTAATTAAAGACATCATATTAATAACATTGGTCATATGTAGTAACGGTTACCTGAATTAAACCCTTCCTGCCTTTACATACGTGCTAAATGGAGATTTTTACAGGACCTAAATTCTTTGTTGGGTATGTTTAGGTTTGCATGTTTAAGAATTATTAAAATTCACTGAACTTTACACAATTAGTCATGGCTTTGTATAATTATTTGCCCTTTGTCTTACCTACTGTCAGTCATTCCAATTTTGCACACATTAAAACCTTCAAGTAAATCGCAAGCGTATACATAAACTTAAACCAATTACAGGGATTTTGTTCAAGTCACTAACTCTGCTTGCTTTTAGCTGAAACAGTTATTTCCTGTGTTAGAAAAAAAATCAGGGTACAGTTAGAGAAACATCAAGAAAATGTGTTCAGTTACTGACAGACAGAATCATACATTTCAGAAAAAGAAAGGGCCTTCTGGGTCATATAGTGGATATGGATGGTGGTTGCATGGTCTCTAATGTGTTTTCATTGATTTTTACTTTTATTACTCCAGAGAGACAGCATCTCAAATCACTCATGATAAACTCCTCTTTGCCCACTTAATTTACTGCAGAGCTGGAAACCATTTCTTAGTGTCCGCCAACATTCCCTTCATTTACTATGTTGGCTTTAATTTAAATGAAGTTCCTTTCTTTTCTGATTGTAAGATATATTCTGACTTCAATACTACAGTGGAAGCCACACGAAGTAGCTTCCACATTTCTCACATAAGAGTATTGTGATCTGGAGTTCATTAATTGTGCTGCAGTTTGATAGAATAAACAGTAGTTTTGCACATTTTTTTCAAAAGGATGAGCAATCACAGACTTATTATTCAAGCACATTACTGAAAAAATTCATCCCAAAGTTACTTATTTAATTTTACATAACCATTTTCAAAATATTAGTTTGGCATTTTCTTGTCATCCCTATTGAAAAAAGTTTCCCTAAATACCAAATGTTGCAGACAAGCAAGATTTAAGAGACTAAAGACAGTATCCAAAGCCATACATTTTCAGATTTTGCTGTTCTGAAAGATTTAGAAGCTGCTTACTGGCAGTTTACTTCACAAGTGATCACTGGTTCATAAACTGAAAAGTATAGTTTCATGATCACCTACAGTCAGCAATTAATCCAGTATAATGATAACAACTATATAACTAGTAATAGTACAAAAAGCAGTAAAAATAGAAAAAGGTGTCATTAGCAGGTTAAAGTCATCTATTCAGCCAGCAGAATGCAGCTCAAACTTTCCACCCTTAAGCAACCGTATTTGAAATTTAGAGACTCAGTATAACTTTCAGATGTCTATATATTAAATTACTGTTGCATATAGACAATAAATGAGGTTACAATCAATTAGAATTTAGAACAGACTTTTATTAATAAATAAAAAAGCACTGAGATTGGTAATATGCAGAAGGTCTAGAATAAAAAGGAAAGAAAAAGTGTAAGAAAAGCAAATAACACTGCATTATTCAAACTTACAAATAGTCAGACCAGGAGTTGGTCATATCAGACTAAGCTTTCCTAACATATAAACCCCTTTGTCTCTAGCTATTAAATCAGGAGATATCTCCAGGCTTTTGAGAAGTTTTCTGGCATTCTAGTAGCATAGTTCTTAAATAGAGTTACAAGAATCTTCCAAGATCACTAATATTTTGTGGATCCAGATCTCCGATTATACATCATAATACAGACAGCAAATACAGACAGACTTTAAGTCTTCAGGAATAGAAAGAAAAACACACATCCACACCCATATGTGCTTGAAAAAAATACATCAGTTGCCTCTAAGAAAATTTGGTTAGAAAAGATTGAAGTATCAAGCTTCTGCTCAAGCCAGATTTTAGAGGGAAGAAGGACCATCTGCAGCTCCTTCCACTGCAGATGAGTGCTGCAATCATGTTGCAGCACACCTCAACAACACCTGGTGTTCTCAAAGAAAAGAATGAGTGTCCTGAACTGCTTCATATGACATAACCACCCTCCAAGTGGATACACTATCACTGAACAAGGTAATCTGAATACTGGATTAAAGCACAAACAGGGAGAAAGCATCACTTTCACTTCTAGGACTGGGAAAAATCAAGCGAGAGAGGGAAAATTACTAACACCAGCATGGGCTTTCTGCTTTGTTCTGAGACATGCTTACAGCAGATAGCAGTGTCTGAGGTAAGTAGTTTAAATTACAGCTTCATATTTTTGCTTATGAAGGGCCTCATCTTTTGGCCACATTATTTCAAGCATTACTGTAAACTTAGTATCTGAAAAACACATACAGTGCATACTCAAATGTTCTTAGAAAAGTTCTGACAGAGTAAGAGGGGAAAAAATCCAACTTGTAGGTGTGCATTTATGGTATTTCAGCATGCAAGTCATATTGGTTCCTTTAATTACCTGTTTGCATGAGCAACTTTCATCCAGTTTTGAAAAGGTAACCTACTTTTGTTCATAGGCATCATGGAATATTGCAGTTGGTATGTGTGTAGCTCCCAGTGCAAAGTGTTCATTCTCTGTTTCCTGAAATTACACAATGAACATGGAATTGTTCCTTTTTCTTTGCTTCTTACACTATTCAAACATCGTAACTGAAACCCTACAGAACCTGGCACACTATTAGGCTCAGACACAATAAATGATGACCCAAAATGTTTTTGAGACACAACCCCCTGAAGCTAAGTATTTCATATAAAGCCCCACAGTCCAAATTTCAGAATTAATTACTTTTGTCACTTATGACAGGCATTATGAATCTGAGTTAATTGTATTAGGAGTGTCTGTAAACAGAGTAACAGCTCAAAGGAAATGCATCTTTTTGATAAAATTTGCCATGCATTTTTGATGCTGAAACACAGGGTCTAGCTGGGGAACTAAGTTAAATCTAACCAGAAGATTAATTACATAATATTGCCTCATTGGTTAATATGTTTAAAAGACTGGCTTGTAACAGACTGTCATGAGAAAAGTGACCTGTCTGATTGACAACAGTTGTACAAGCAATACTGGTATCTTAACAAGCATATGGCCTCCAGTCCTGGAGGAACTCGGGAACAACACTAACAGCATTTATCAGCTTCAAGGCTGGCAAAACAGCACAGTTTCTCTTTGAGAAAGGATGCAAGTCTCCAAAACTCCTTCTGCTACAACACAAGCACAGCAGTCACTCTGAAGTACAGAAAATTAAGATTTATTCATAACAGTATATTTAGAAGTCTTTCTACAGTAAAAGCATATGATGGGCTAAGACTGTTCAAATACACATTTACAACAATTTCAGAATTTTGTCGTAGTCTTATTTGGACACTATCATCCATAGACTGAGAAAAACATGTTTCGCCACCCCAAGTCTATCCTGACTTATTTCTACATTGCCATCCCCAAAGCCACACAGCCAGACTTACAGCCACTTTCCTCTCTCAAAGGAACTTCAGTGAAAAAGGAAATTAGCAGCTGTCTTCTACAGCCACGGCTGGGACAGGCTAGAGAAATATGATCAGAGTCAAGACATTTCTCCATAGCCCTTCATCATTCCCAAGCAAATTCACCTACTACAGACCTCTGCTGATCCATAAGAGTGAGGAAAAGTGTCTATTTCTCACAGCACAATGGAGCATCCTGCTGTATGAGTAATGTTAGTTTTCCAAAGGCAATCTGATATATCATGTATGACAGATTCATTTTACAATCATAATAATAAATATTTCAAGGAAACAAAGATGAAAGAGGTTATGAGGTGATCTGCTGCATACCAATAGCCAAGGTTTCCAGCTGCATGATTACGCAGTTACGTAGTTACTGCATATTGTACTGTGTGTTATATAGCAGAAATTCTGCTTTTCACATCTGATGGTCAAGAAAATGGTATTGCTCTCCAATTGGAAGTACAAGTGAAATCAGGAGATAAAAGAAGAGTTACAATGACTCTGATGTGGAGGGTTTACAAGAATTTATTCCACTATATAACTTACCCAAAATGACATCTTTAAAGCACATAGGCTCTAGGATACCTTTCTCCACTACCAAAACGCTTATGGAAAACAGAAATAAAAAGCCCTTTAATATGTAACTGTTCTGTAAGCTCCTGATGTGCCATAGGGAGAAGCCACACGCTCCTGCTCTATTTGTTTGGTAACTACATAGCTTAAAGGAGATTTGAAGACACTTTAGTGCACCAAGAGTTGCACAAAAAAATTACAGTAAAAGGCAGCATTTATTTACAAAATCTACAAAGCCATCAGATGCATTAACAACAGTTAGTAAGGACTAAACAGCCTGTATATATCCTGGTCTGAAGCAAAAATCTTTGTATTGTTACCCACAGAGCAATTAGAAAGGAGATTCTGAGCTGAGATTATCTTCCTCCTCCTCAGGGAAAAGAGGCTATCCCACTACACCATGTGTGCAGTGTCTGACCCGCTGCTGTAACTAGCGTGAAGCACACAGGCAGTGAGGTGTCAAGGTTCTGCTCATTCTCGACCCTCCCCATTTCTTTCCTAGCTACTTGAGGAAGCCTCAGAGATGGCAGGATAGGAAAATCTGATAAAAGTGCAATAATTCCAAAACAAGAACAATTTCTTATTTCAAAGTAGCACACACATGATGCACAATTTCCTATCTGCTTCAACAGGTTTTGACTGCTCTGCAATTACATAGTTTTGGGTAGTAGTACAGAAGGATTCCAAGCTTGTAATGCTCTGTTAGTGCCACAACCACTCTTAATATTCCAGAGTTGTGCATACAGGTATATTTGTCCTGCTACCTTGGAACTAGTTCTAAACAATTCATATTAAAACACACAATGCATGTGTAACTCACTGTCAAGGTCTAAACCCAGTCAGCAATTAAGCACCATGCAGCCCTTGCTTACTCCCTGCCACCCACAGTGGGATAGGGGAGAAAATCTGGGTAAAAAAAGTAAAACTCATGGGTTGAGATAACGACAGTTTAAACAGTTTTCGCATCTCTGAATTCCCAAATTTATCACATCACATTACACTACTTAATTCATTTGAAATGAAACAATATTTTCTATTATTTTTAAAAAATAGATAGTTTAAAATTCCTTAAGTTGCTGTCCCCCAAACACACAAAAAATGATCATGAAGAGTTAATTTAATTGAATTTAATCACAGGAAAATAACTAAAAGTAGGCAACATGAGCCATTCTTCTACCATATCATACCATAATTTTAGAAAAATCAGTGTCCTCATTTGACCTGGCTAGAGTAACAACCCAGCTGAGTTCAGGGAGTAACACCCTTACACAAACAAACAATCTGAATATAAACTCCACCAAAAATTAATAGGGGAATGACAAAGTGAGTTTCTTACTTTGTTAGATCTCAAGTATGGACCTAGATGGTCAGCTGTTTGCAAAGGACACTTTTCTGTTATGATCCTTACGTAACTCCTATGGCCATGCAATTAAGGAACAGCTTTTGTATATATAGTCTTTCAAATACCCATAAGCTGAAAGCATTGATACCCTCTGAGTCTTAAAAAGGAGGTATGTAACCTTTAAGCAGAGTTCTCTTACTATCTTTGGTGGCCTTTACTGTTCATTTTTTCCTCATACTGCATGTTGAGGTGAAAATATAATAGGCTACAATAGTAAAATACATGAATGGAAATCTGTCACATTGAAATGGGAGCAAAGGGAATCTATCTTTGAGCTATGAATACATAAGGGTCTCAAGGGTATGTATGCAAGCAAAAATGCAGCAGCTAGTAGCTGACATGACATTTTCCTGAGACAGGATAGAAATTCCATAAAATAAAAGAAAAAAGAGAAAAATAAAGCAGCACACTATGAATCCTTTGCATTGGGCAGAACAGTATCAGAGAGAACTTGCACAGAGGGCATAGGGTTTGATCTCACTTTCCTTACCGGAATTTATTTCCAATTAATACCTCTTTACCACAATGGAACTAGTGCAGTGAGATCTTTAAGGTTTTCTATCTGAAGAATGGCCTTTTAAATTTTGTCAGCACTGCCACTGAGATCAGAATAAGCTCAAAAGGAATGAGTGCATACATGGTAACTTTGACACTACTTTCTAAGATAGAAGCACTTCACATAACTTTAAGCCGGACTGTTTTGGGAAGGATTGGGAGTACAGAAACAGAAGCTGTGCTTCCCAATTTGAGACATTTTAGTTCTCTAGGTCTACCACTTGGGGCAATCTTAAGAAAATTCCCCACCTATTAAGTATTTTTACTTAATCTTGTAATTCCCACGGGCTTTTCATTGCATTTTCATGCCTCCTAGTTGCAAGTATGCCTGCATGCAGAAATACAAATATGCTCAGGAGACTTTGGAAGATCAAACTGTCAGTGAATATGGTATTTGAAAGCTTGCCGATACCTATCTTTGACATACTCTGTGAATTCTTTGCGGCATGATTATGGCCGTTGATATATTTATCTGAAATACACTGGTACAGACATTTAGTACTAATAAAATACTACTGACAAAGTCAGTCATACCATGTAATAAAAAAAGTATTGAAGAGGGAAATTGTAAAATCAGAGACCAGCATATACCTCCTGCAGGGACTTCTCAAATGTAAAAGCAATTTTACAATCTCCGATACTTTAAATTCAAATCTTAGACCATAGGTTGGAAGATCAACCAAGGAAGTCTTTTATGGGAAAGTCTTCTCTGGCAAAACAACTCAGAGCCTAACAAGGCCTTAAGGACTTGCAGCAATCTGTCTACAGATTTTGTCAAATCAATGGGTGTGAACTAAGAAACCGAGAGACAAGTCTGTTCCAGTGTTTTTGCAGCCTTTGATGTGAAATTCATAGTCAGGCTGAAGGCCCAGAAAGACACAATTATCAGTCATTTAAAATTCATATGCTCAACCCAGAGATTGGGTTGATTTCCCCTAAGTGTATGCACATATAGGTCACAGCAATGAAGTATCGAAGATAAGAATATACCCCAAGTAGAAATAGACACACATAAAAAACACTTCAGAATTTGTAAGTGAAGAACTGCATGCTGATGCATTGAGTCTGGCTATGTGCACTTTGGGACACTGACAGAATTACAGAATAACTGGGGGTGGATGGGACCTCAGGAGGCCTCGTAGCCCAGCCTCCAGCTCACAGCAGGGTCAGCTGTAAGATCAGACCAGATAGTTCAGGGCTTTATCCAGTCAGGTCCTGAGAAACTCCAATGATGGAGACTGCACCACTGCTGGGGGCAGGCTGCTCCAATGCTTAGCCTTCCCTGTGGTGAACCTTATGAACAAATCAGAATTGCTCTTATTTATATTTATGCCTGTTCAGTCATGTTCTCCCAGTCTCCACCTTAAGTATATGGTTTTAAAGAATTCATCTCTGTCCAAAGTTTACCTTTGCACTCTAAAATACAGTACTTCACACACTGTACACACTGGTAAACTGAAACCTGTGCCTTGAGTACAGAATAATTTACCCCTTAACACCTAATACTGATCCTTGGTCTCGTGGCTTAGCTGGTAGACTACCTGAACTGCTGCCCAAGAGTTCCAGCCTAGGTGCTGCTTGGGTCATCTGTTTCCCCAAGAAACGGATGCTAATGCCAAGAGATGAGCTACCGTCACGTACAAAGTGTTCCAAAGGCAAGTTAAATCACTTAGTAACTTTCTGGATAATAGAAGCAAGAGCAGATGGAGAGAATTTTCATTCAAAAATTCCTTCATGGAGAAGTGATTATCTAATTTAATGTCCCTATACACATGCAAAGTGCCTTTTCCCCCTTAACCTGTTTCTTTATGTATAACACTGTGATTTATTACCACCCTTTCTGAATTCTGACACAGATGACACTGATGCAAATTATGCTTCTCAATAAGATTGCACTGCTGAATTTAAGATAACTGATACAATTTTTTTCTTTTCCCACCACTAATTAAAATTCCAAGGTTTAAGCAACCATTATCATGTCCAGAGACAGGGATAAATGGATGAATACATAGAAAGCTCTGTATAACACATGCACAGAGTGACTTCAGAAGACAAGAGAGGGCAGAATTAATAGTTGTTCTCAAACTGATAACAGGCCTAAAATGCCAGCAGTGCGTTGCCTCCATACCCAGCGCATCCTTCTATTTTTGCAGCTGTAGCCTGTAAAAAAAAAAAAAAGCCAATTCTAAAATCTACTCAAGGAAAAATTTTTAACTTTTTTCAGAAGAGCTTTTAGAATACTAAACAGGCCTATACATGGAGATTCAATTTGAAGGAAATTTTCTGTTCTTTTACCAGTCTTCAGTATTCATGTATTTAACTTGAAGCATACATACATTTTATCTCTGTGTAATTCATCATGGCTTGGCTTCGCCGACGAAGATTTGGGAAGGGCTTTAAACGTGAGTACACCCTTCAAGCCTGCACGGTGGATTTTTTAGGTGAGGCTCAGCGTGCGCGAGACTGGTCCCACCCTTTACACCTGAGGTTCATCTGCCAGGGCCTAGCGAGCTTGGACGGTGACAGCGACGTCCTCAGGTCGTAGGTTTGGTTAGAGTATCCTTCTCTTAGATGGATGGCCTTACAGGGCTAAACGAGCTCCATCTGCCCAGGTTTGGAGTTAGAGTTGTCCTTCTCCTAGGATGGTTGCCCGAAGGCTAGTGAGCCCATCCTGCCCGTGGACACACTTTGTCTGACCCTTCAGTTGAGACCTGTCTGGCTTGGGAGACCCTACCAGAGGCATATGCCACCACCAGCATAGCTCTCAACTTCACAAGGGCACGCAAGCTCTTTCCCCACAGCAAGGGGGTGCCTGTGAAAGAGCTCGGTGTAATTATATGACTATAGACACCCCATGCCCATGGACTCTGTGCACAAATAGTTCTAGTTTATGAATAAAAATAAGATTATGTCTAGAAATCTGCTTCAGAGAAAAGCATTTGTGAACTAGCATGTTATTTTCAAAGAGTCTTAAGCTATGTTCAAATAAAGCAGCTAAAAATTCAGATGCTGAGCCAAATTTTATCCATAATTGTTGGTGTGGTTGAGAACCACATCATCTCTTGCATCATATTACAAAGGGTCAAGAGTGAAACCACCAGTGTTATATTTACTTGTGGACAAGTACCTTTAGGGGGAAAAAAGGCAAAAGAAAATGAAACCCAAACAAGATTAGTTCCCAACGAATTAGCTGAAGACAAAGTATGTAAATTAGTTTGGGGATTTACCTGTCACTAGCAGAGGGTGTTCTTACAGAAATCAAATCAGAAGACTGAAACACTAGCAGAACAGACATGTTCACCTTGGATTTGTTGTTTTATCAATCACAGTTTAAGTTATTTTCCAATACTAGTTTAAACCTAAGGAATAAGATGTCAACCACTGTAATAAACACTGCAGAATACAAGATGTAGTAAGGAAATTTTCATGCAATATCATGAGAAACATTCTAGAAGCAATTTTTTTCTTTGATTAATATTATAGCTCATCATACAATATCCCACAGACCCTAGTGCGAGCCTTCTTTCCGTTGACAGTCACAATGAAATAACTTCCTACTATATTAGACAGTTGAAAAGGGGTACAGGGTCATATTGATCTTGCAAGATGGAAATAAAAGACATATTTCCCCATTATGATAGTTTGTTTCAAAATTATATGGGAAATACTAGCAATAAAATACAATTTCCAGTATTTTTGAAAGGGGGCATTAAATAATATTATGGGTTAAGATAACTTTTTTCCTAGATAGTAAACACATGCAACCTCACTTGCCTATCAACAGAAGAAAAAACTTTTACTTGGGCCCAGCCACACAGCAATGGGTGACAGCATTTGTGATGGATAACATTGTGTTGCACTTTCAATTGTGCTCCTAGTTGACTGTCCAAGATACAAATCCACTTATTCTTTCCTTTACGTGTTGTACACATAACATGAAAGTATAGCAAGATTAAAAATCCAGTAAGAGATGGAGTAATGTCTTAAAAGAAGGAATTAAAATCTGTTTATTGTTTTGGAATAGGCTGTATGCAAATATTTTCATTCTTCAGGGCAGTTCCTATCAATTAGTTCGTTCAAGCAGTTGGATTCTACCGACTACAAGCTAGTCAGCAGTAGATCTAGTGTTACAGCACACAAAGAAATAACACTATTTACATGTATCTGAGCATACATCTGAAAGTGTTACACTATCAATATATGCATTGAGATTTCTAGAAAAGAGACAATTTAAAATAAAATCTGTACCAACACAAAGGAAGTAATACTCCCATTTTTGTATTTTCTAAGCTTTGAGATAAAAAAAGTCCAGAGCTATAGCAGCTGCCAGCCATACCACAAAGAGACACAAGGGGAAATAAATCTTCCCAGCTCCTCTTTAAGAGTCAGCCAGCATGGGTCTAAGGAAAAACAGCTGTTAAACAGACTTTTGGGTTATTTTTTGCTCTGCTCCCTTGACTCTTGCTATATGCATCTCCAGGCCACCTTTTCAGCTAGAGTAGTTGATCCTCCACCCTCACTCCACTACTACCTATTAGTAACAATACTACATCAGACAGCTTTATGTTAATCAGCTGTATTTTATTGTGAGGTGGTATGACCTGATCTATTTTGTATTTCCCCCATATGCATGTGATGGCACTAGGATGTTCCCTTTCAGACTAGTGTCACCTCCTATCTTGGGCTGCTAAAAACATTCAACCACGTTTTTTTGTTGTTGGTGGGGTTTTATTTAACTATTTCAGTGCAAAGATCTGCTGTACACAATCATTACACAAACGTTTGCAACTCTCAGCAAGAACACCTTTCAAGAAACACATTGTGCATTAATAAGAGCATCCAAATCAAGACCTTCATGTGGCTTAACGGCTTTACTGCTAGTGATTCATGGGGCAGCAATCCAAAACACCAGCCTCAATGACTTTCCAACACTAAAGATGCATTATTACAAAGATGGAAAAATTGAAGTCCCAATATTAGTTCACATATCAACAAACATACAGGCATCCAAACACCCATCAGGGATGTAACACAATATAGTCTGAATTTTGGAGGAGTAGGCAAATACATTTTTCAGTAGCCAGGGATGGGAGGTGAAAACTACACTGAATAATCATGTTTCTTTGGGGCACAGATGATAACACAACTTAATATCTATCAGGTAGTTTACTTAAAAATTAATCTAGAAGTCATTCACAGTTAAAAAATCCTAGATCTCACAGTAAGACTTTTCCTGTCCCACCTAGCTAATTAGTGTTGTTACTGCTACAGCACTTTGTTCTTATGATGTCTTCGGTTTACGCTAAAAAAAAGCAAACAAGGTCAAAAGCAAGATACCTAACCATCACTACAAAATTAAAATGTAAGCCGCACACAAGGGAGAACATAGGGAGCCAAAATAGTTAGGCGCGAATATCTCGGCAGCACAAAGTAAGGTGACTCCAAGCCTCTTTCCATCACTCTCCCAGCAAACTGACTGGCTTATGTCTCCCTCTTCACAGCATAAACACATTCATCCCAATATGCTTCTGAAAATTAAAGTTTCTGAACAATTAGCTTTAAAAGTACTGCCTGGCTAAACAATGAAACTTTCCATAAAGCAAAACACACTTTCAAAAAATTGAGAAGTATAAAGTAAAATCAAGTATGTTTTCTCTCTGCCAGGTAGTCATAAGACATTGACAGTACTTAGCTTTATTTATCTCTTTGCTTCAAACATTTTGTTTCATTAATCCTTTTGCAAGTACGTACTACTGCACTGTAGTGTCTTGCAAAGAAGGCTATTTATAGTAAAAGCTGGCATTTTGGAATAAAGCCCCAGCCTATTAGACACACATGCTTTCCATTAAAAGGTACAGTTCACATACTTTCTTTCCTCTGTAGGTACAGTTTATCTGCATTAAAAGTTGTGTCAAACTTAGTGTCAAAGCTAACAGATTTGGGTGGTCTGCCATATCTCTCTCAGATTTTACTTTGAAAATTACTTACTGTGTTGAAACCTTTATATAAGCCTAGTAGCCTGAGAGAGAAAAGAAGCACCTTCCTAGGAATACCCTTGCAAATGAAATCCAGTTCTCACTGCTGCTCATCAGTTCCCAGCAGGGTTGCACATGACATCTCATACTATAGCAGCTGCTTTACACTTCAAGCAGCCTTGAGGTCTGCATTTGCAAGATGGTGTTTATGGTAAGGGATGTTAATGTTCTGTCCTCAATATGACTTTAACTCTTACAAGAAGGGCATCTATATGTCTTTGAAAATCTCCTTTGAAGTCATTATATATTGGTAGTTAATTGTTACTATTGCAAAAATGTAAAACATTATTACAACCTGAGAATCCATCTAAAATATACTATCCTCATTAATCCTCACTGGGAGTAAATAATAAGCCTTTTCAAACCCTTCATGGCTATTGAAAATGCTTTTTGTTTAATGGCAGATTTTTTTCTGTAAAGTACCAAACCACGCAATCTTCTACGGAAGTGTCAACTAAAACTAGCCTCCTCCTCCCCAGCCTCTGAACTTCTCCTCTAAAGTCTGTTTGATCTCTCCTACTCCATCAGAATCACAAACTGGTATCTATATCTAAGCAGTTTCCCCAGTGAACATTCAGTGTAAAATACATTAAAAAGTTTTGGAAAAAGGACTAGCAACAAAGCCCACTCTCTTCCAGGAGGTGCTTTCATCCCTGGGATATGGGTTCAGACACCCTTTCCTCTCTAGCCCATGCTATCTGGCCCTATTTTCTGCACAGAGACACAGCTTTAACAGCATCAGCGAGTCTTACCTTACCTCACCTCTGAATACCATCCCACCCAAGAAGGGTATACTACCTGGTAAGGAGACTTTTCTGGAAGTCTGAAAAACATATCTGAAATTCATCAAGGCTTGAGGTAAAAAAAGCAGTTGAATCAGGTTTCACATATGTAAGACCATGGCAGGCGTAGAGACATGGGCTTTTCTGTACTCTTTCAGGATCAATGGAATAGTCATATTCCAGTCCTTTCTACCCATTCCAGCACCTATCAATTCTACTTCTGTCCCCTGACACAGTTTTCTTTCATCTTGTAGTCTGCTGTGGACTAAGTATGCAACCTTTACGTTTTTCACAATTTTTGCCTAACCAACTCCAATTCCTGAACTTTAGCCCCAGCATGAAATCATTCACCAACTCCATCAGGACCCTTCCCCCAAGACTAACCTCAAAATATCCTCCCAGGAAAACAGGAAAAGCATACCATAACATGCTGGAGAGAAAAGCAAACAGAACATATGTGCATTACAGGAGACAGAACAAGATGCCAAAGACTTCTGTGGGCTTAGATGGCCTATCTTCTGCTCTGAATAATTAAACATAAATGTGATGCTCTCCTCATGCCTAATCCAGATAAAATTTGAGGTTAAGTGATCTAGCACTGCACAAATCCATTATTAAAGACTGTGAAACCATTTGTGGCTTGAATTATTTTATGTATCTAGCCTTAGAAGTTGACTACAGAGCCCATTAAAAAACAAAGGAAATACTCAGACCACAGCAAACTGAGGGACAAATCACATAAGAATAAAAATCTTAGAAAATACTGGAAAGTTCATGTTCACAGCTGATCATTCAGCTTGAAATGACAAATTTTTAAAAATGAAAATACATAGCAATGCAACCAGCTCTAACTAGCCCTTTTGCCAAGAACCAATTCTAATTCCTAGAAGTTGCAATATATTCACTAATTACAGCCATTTAAATGGGTGTATTTTATACCCTCCCATCATTTAAAAAAAAGACAGAGACAGATAGTCCCAGAACTCCGTTCTGACTTCTACACTCAGTTAAGACATAGAAGCCCATGAACCACACAACCTTTATGCTTTTCCTTAAAATAAACAGCAGTGATGAAGTACTGGAGTAGCATTCAGCCCATTTTAGACATCTATAGAACATTTATTCCTGTTAAAGAGTCAGATTCTGTATTTATTGTACCAATTAGAGGTCACTGCTGATACAATGACATAAAAGGCCTCTAAATTATATTTTTTTTTTCAAATGTGGACTATCCAGGTTTGGTAATGTAAACTCCACATATTCTTAGAAGAACTCAAAGGTGCTCAGAAATCCTACAATTTTTTTTTTTTTTTTAAGGAGAAGCAAGAATAGAAATGTGAAAGAGTATTACACAAATACTCATGCTGGTTTTCCCATAAAATGCCCAGCAGGTTCAAAAGAGCGGACTGATATATCTACTCCAAGTTCAAGTAGAACAGATCAAACTGCATGTTTGTACAGAGTTTCAGTGCCCAGTGGCATGCCATGACAGTTTTATTTCACTTCTCCAGATTGCTGGGAAAGCCTCTGTAGACTCTTGCATGATCAGAAAATATGCTCTTTCCCAGAGCAACTCTGCCACCTGGAAAAAGCTGTGGCAGAAACAGTTTGCCCTATATATCTATGAAGGATGCAGACAGAAGACTAGGGCACTGACTAGGCCCTGGCATGAGCTTAAGCCAACTGCAGAGGACATGGAAAGCTGCTGAACGTGGCATACAAAAATGCCAATTGTTAGAAGCTGCAAGAGTTACAGATAGTGCTGTGAAGAATGATGGGGCTTCACAGGTGGTAATGGGGAAGGTACACCAAAAAAACCTCCATCAGTAACTGAAGAAGAGGGACTTTCTGGAGAGTGGAGTCATGCTAAGCCAGCAGCATTTTGGTAACTGTATCGGTATCAGCACAAAAGGCTGACATTATCTAGGGTAATGGTATCAGAAATGCCAAATTTGGGTATAGAGACAGCAAAACTGAGACCAATGGGGAAAAAGTAAGAGGAGGGTGGGGAAGGAAAGAGACTGGGATGGAGAAAGGGAGGGATGTGTTCAGCAGAAAGAAGGGCCAGGAAATGGGAAAAGCAATAAGGTAGGAAATTGTGCTGCCTTGGGGAGCTTGCTGGGAAGCATGGCCTTCAATCACCTCAGCCTAAATCACAACAATAAAACAAACCCCATTGTTCTGGCCATGCCACACAGCCCAAACCAGCTACCACGGTTAGGAGACACAGGAAAGGAGTACTTTCCTGGCAAGCAAGAGAACACCCCAGTAGACAGATCAAGCATGCTAGTACTGCTGTGGCAATGCTTGTTCCAGCAATGCTGCTGCCCACCACCCCATAATAGTATCACTTTATTAAGAGACTACGAAGTGTCTTATGAGTCCTGACACTCTCTGTTGTGGCTATTATTCCAATGTTGCTGAATCCAACTACAAGACAGAAACTAGCTAAAATACCCTGCTTTTATCCACCAAGTTACCAGAGGAACAAAAGTCTTAAAAAGCTTATTAACCCAAATGAAACAAGAGCAAAAACACTAAGGACAGCAAAATGCATTCATCACCCAGATTTAAAACTCAAAACTCCCTTCAGAACAAGTGGTGCTGGGCTTTTGGTTTGTTTTTTTTTTTTTGAACCAGTACATGTCTGAAATACAAGATAAGACTTGCAAGCATATACCCGAATGAAAAAAAAAACCCAAACCAAGTCTTTGTGCCATAAATTACAAATTTCATTATAAACATGACCTAGAGTTTAGAATTTCCTGCACTACAACTAGAAGACAGTTACACCATCACTTACTGACCCTGTTAGCTAAAACACTTGTAACCAGGATGAGGAGTACTCCAGGTCCTTACAGCATGATAGTCAAATGCAGCTTTAGACTGCTTTGCAATACTCAGAACTAATTCAGATTAAAGATTAACATTTCGCCATCCAGTGATACCTGACATATGGTTGTTAGTTGTATACAAACACCAATAATAACACTCTCTGACTTGGATTTTTAATAAGAGTATCTTTTGCTTCTCACTCTCAGAAACAGGAAGAACTGCCAGTGGCTGCCTGTGCATATTCGTAGTCATTTCACATTTTACTCTACATTTCTGAGCAACCTGCTTTATGGATGCTCACGTGGGTGAACATCTGCATCACAGGCCATGTAACTGCAGAACTGTTAGATACCAACAGGGAGAATATCTTTCGGTTTGAAAGACACCATTCTCACACTTGCTCAGAAAGGATCACTTTCCATAATGCTATTGCCCAATAACAGCCTCTTTTCAAACCATATGCAATGCAGCAATAGAAGCGATACAGATCTGTAATGTAGGCACATAGGATTGACCAAAGAGATTTTATTTATTTTTTAAATAAAGGAGAATACAAACTATTTAGTATGCCAGGAGTTTGCTTGCACCCAACTATTTTAGGCTACCTAAGCAATGACATGCAAACAGGCTCTGACACAGGGCCAATCTTTTAAGGACCACCAGAATTAAGGACACAAAAGGCAGCTGTTTCTCCTCTAATCAGCGCACACAGCTATCAAGGCAATCAGCCTCCAGCAAAGATCTGCTAGTCATAACTCACTGATCAGTTGGACCAGAGCTGAATAGGAAAACAAAAAGATTGAATCATCCTTTACCTTCAAGGCTAGCGGCCCAACCATGTTGGGGGGCAAGGAGGAAATAAAAGCTGGGAAGGAAGAGAACATAGATAAGCAAACTCCTATATTAATGGAGAAATATACAGAAGAGAAAAACTATTCCAAAAGCTGTATACTGAAAAAATGTTTGTCTTTAAATTAGTCTAAGAATGGTAAAACTGTATTCAGTCTTCTGCAGTTCATTTTTCCTATCATACATGGCTGTCAATCTTTATTCTTTAAATTAATCACTATATAAAAACACAGAACAAATTAGTAAAGGCAACATAATCATATTATTATTGCATGTTTGATGGGACAAGACTGTTTTCTGACAGTGCTTAGTTGAAGTGGAATGGTCACTTTATTGGAAGCCTGCCAGCTACCTTTCCAGTTACAATAGAAGGAATGTTTGTTCACATCCACTTTCACTGTACTTCTTTTCCAAGGCAAACAAAACCACATAAACAGTCTAATGAGACATCCTGCAGGCTTAGTCTTTTCAGGCACTGCAGATTCAGCTACATCTACTTATACGCAGTTTTAGAAGTATCACTGAAATAGAAAAGCACTAAGGTATACCATCTGCACTGTGTTTGAGGAGCAGGAGTCATTCTAAATACACTATAAAACAGACATTTATGCACCAGCATCAGGCCCTGGAAACAATCTTCTCATGTAGCAAGAAACCATCAGGATTTCTGAAATCCAGGGTGTACTGCAGAGTTTTGAACCATCTATCTGGAAATACTGCATACACACTTCTTGACATAAGTGAGCAGTGCTGCAGCCCCACTCAGCCTTTTCTTAAATGTTTTGTGCAACATCTGCTGCTAAAAAATACCCCAAAACCCAAAAAAAGACTACCACAAACAAATGTGTTTTCTCATCCTTGATCTCCAACTCCCTATATATTTTTTCTTAGGTCCAGAAAATGCAAACAAACCCAGAGATTTCAAGATCCCTTTTGCATGTTGGAAACACAGCAGATATTTGACAATCCTCAGTTTAGTCATCAAAAGTGCCCTTAGGCAAACTTCACAGAACTTCAGTGTTATTTTTAAAAAACAGCATACTACTGAAACAGGAAACTGTTATGTACTAGTTGCCAAGAGTACATTAAGGAAAAAAGGAGTTATGCCCTTGAAATGTAATGAGAAGGATTATTGCAACACGAAGCCACCCTCTTGAAACGGATTTTATCTGGAAAAGAATTCAAGTCCCATTAGAAACCAATGGAAACAAGTTCCAAAGAGATTGCCAAGTAATTTTCTTTCAAATTACTTAGTTAATTTAAATGTATTAAACCATTAAATTAACAGAGCACTTAAGTTACAGAACTTCCTTTAAAGTAACTTTGAAATCAAATCTCACTGGATTCGAGTATGGTCTAAAGGTTATTTAGTTTTAATTATCACATTAAAAAAACCCTTTCTGTTAAAAATAAATACTTGAATGTTAGGGCCTATTATCCCATTCCATACTATTTCCTTCGTTTCTTGGTCATTCCAAGACCAGTTGATTGAACGAAAAATGAGCTACTACACACTACCAGTAGAGGCTTCAACCTCCAGCGAAGCTGGCATGGAGAAAACAGGACTAGAGACACTGTGAAGAATTTTGATAGCAGAACAAAAAAAAAAAAGACAAATTCATGGGTATAAAAAGTATCAGGAAACAACTGAATTTGGGGTTCATTCTTTCAAATATACCTAGTATCTTAGATGATACCAGCTACTACTATTTTTCAAAAAAAGTATTTCAGGTGAAAATAGGTGGAAGCAGATTGCTCTAGGATTTATGTTCACATACACGTCAGTTAAAGTAGTATGAGGGTCTCCCACATAAAGCACTATAAAAATAAGGGTTTAAGGGTTTTTTCTACTTAAGCACACTACAAAACAGTAAGAGACAGGGATCTTCTAATAATCTTTTGCAATTGTACAACAAAGGATCTCTTACGAAGGTAAAGTGATCTGAGTAGCATCATTCTTGTCAATGGCACCATTGGAACAGCACAGAAGTTAATGAATCTCACAAGTTTAAGGAAGGTTTACACAATTGCCTGACTATAGTCTCACTCTTTCGACCTGATTAAACCCCACTGACATGGAAGCTAATTAGCTCAGTGCAGAGTTCTACATTTGCCTGTAACCCCTTCAGAGACCATCTGGGATAAAGGAGGTCGCTCCTGTCACAAGCAGTTTCTTGAGCACCTGCAATTCCCAAGTCACTATGGCTGAAGCAATTTTGTTTCTAAATACAGCCTTAGTGATGTCTGAAAATGTAAGGAGAATATGATCTAAGCTAGCTATTCTAACTACCTGTGTCAATGTTAATTGATTTAGGACCTTCTATACTAGAATCAGAATTACTTGAAACAGACCAAAGGTTATGGTTCAGTCTTGTTCTGATTCAACAGGAATTTCAAAGTCCAGAACTGAAATAGGAAATAAGCTTAGAATGTCTTACTACTCTCATTTGTGTTAACAGCCCAGTTATGATGCACTTTCTTTCCTGTTTGCTGGACTTGAACCACAGCTTGAACAGCACCACAGTTGTTTATAGTGCCAAGAAAAATGCAAATACCGTTAAATCTTAACGAGAAAAATGAGCTTGTAATGCTGTTGTCAGCAGGCAAGCTTGGCTAACGTTGCTTGGTTCAATGCATTGGGAAAATTTAAGTTGACTCAATTGTGTTTCTTACAGCATTAGCAGTAATCCAGATATGCATCACTGCGCACAAGAATATCCACAAAATCTTCATGACAGCAAGTTTCTCTTGAAGCTCAGTACACACCTTTTAGGTTATTTAACATTGCTACTCATGGAAAAACCAATGCAACTTCAACAACAGGGTTCAGCTTTTTACAGAGTTTGATTAGTATTAACAATTGCCAAATGTGGAGAGGGAAATTCTCCATTCCTTCATACAATTAGCACCTGCTATATAGCAGAAACTCAATTTAACCCATTTATCTTAAGCCTGGCCCAGGAAGAGCATTTCCAAGTTGACACCTATCAGTTTAATTTTAATAGTTTAATCTGCAAAGTCATTAAAAGTGCTAGTCAGAATAGGATTACAGATGCCCGCAGATAAATTCAGTGTCTAAACACCCTAAATATGGTATCAAACTTACACACAGCTCATGCCCTGCTGTTTCACATTTCCTAGAGCCCCCATTGACAGTACCGTGAACATAGCTTAACTATTAATTCCTTCATACCTACAATTCAGGAATTTATCTGAATGCTTCAGTTACCACTGCATACGGCCTTTCTTTATACGATGTGGAAAGCACAGATGTGGTTAGCAACACTGTGCTGCATTTCTTCACATTAATATTTTCTTCTGAGATCAACTAAATCATTTCTCATAGACTGGCACATTTCATTCTTAAAATGATTCCCAGAGTGAACTGGGACAGCATGCTGGATCAATACCTTCCAGTCTGACTCCTAGCAAAAAATTCCTGCATTAGCAGAGCACACTGTGCTACTGGTCCGCATGTTTGCATCACTACCTGTGGGAGGGAAACACATCTAAAAGCTACTCCAGTATTTATGAACTGCTGCATGATTCAAGAAAAAAAGTTTCCATTGCTGTTCAGGGAGATTCTTGCCATTAATTTCCAGAGTAAGAGATAAGACATGGTCCTTTATATATACACTGTTTTCCTTAAAGCATCTATTTATGAACCTTTTTAAGGCTGTATTTAAGCCCTCTTTCCCTTCCAGGCCTTTGTTTATCTTAGTATCTCAGATGAAGCAGCTACTCTTAAGTTCTATCAGGTAAATAAGTATATATTTTTTTCCAATACCTAGACACAGCCCACTGTCACTACTACTACATCTGAACTCACACTCAAAAACACTGCAAGATGTATTCCCAAATGTAAGAAAAGAGTGGAACTCCTTCCAGTTTAAAACAGTAACAAATCAGTTACCATCTTAATAAAATACTAAATACTCTGTTTCTGAAGCATAATTGAACGTAACAAATTAGTAGTATTTAATAGAGCAACTGATCTA
This sequence comes from Bucorvus abyssinicus, assembly GCA_009769605.1. Taxonomy (NCBI): domain Eukaryota; kingdom Metazoa; phylum Chordata; class Aves; order Bucerotiformes; family Bucorvidae; genus Bucorvus; species Bucorvus abyssinicus. The sequence goes on along the minus strand of CM020043.1, from coordinate 9,725,131 downwards.
CATGATTGCATTGGAAAGCATCACTGTATTTCCAAACTAAGCTTCAGGCCTGCATGACTCCATCAGCTCCTTAGGCTTCCCTCAGGCAAGGTTCAGACAATACTCACACATTAAGGGATGCTATTTCAGCACAGAAGCAAATACCAAGTGCAATCTGTGACATTGTTCTCAAATCACACCATTTTTCTTCATCATCAATTGTGCACAGATTTGTCTTCAATATCAGAAATGTAAAGAAATAAATTTACAATATTTTGTAAATTATCAAGCCTTAATGGGCATATAAAAGAACGTAGCAAGTATCATGAATACAACAGGAACAGGCCCTCAAGAGCTCCGCTTTATAAAAACTGATACAAAAACTGTTCTGTATAGCTATAATATGCCATTCAGTTCTTGTCTCTCTATTCTGCCAGAGGGAAGGCAAGGAGGGAAAATTGTGCTTACAAACTTCTGCCTTTCAACAAGAAAAATCATGATGACTGATATTATGAGATAATCATACAATCACAGCCATTAACAATTTGCATTTCAATGCGAAATGCAAACATATGTTCAGGATAAGATAGAATAACCACACATCCTGAAAACTAAGCAATTATGGATGGACACAGAGAGAAGGGGTTTAGGTTTACTATTCTCCATATGAAATGATTAATAAAAAAAATGGAGGGGGTAATTTTCCCAGTTGCACATAAAGGCCTAAATATTCAGTGTCTCTTCTCATCAGTAAATGCCTGTTTGATCAGACTAAGCCAGTTTCTCATTTTTAGTGGATGACCCAAACACACATTCTGAGCACAACTGTGTAGGCTTAAGCTAGTCAGAATATAATTATTTCAAGATAATTTTTTTTTAATTTCAAAATACAAGCAGGAGTTAAGGGCTAAACTTACCTTATAAACAATCTATAGCTAGATCATGAGCTACACTCAGAATTGAAAAAAGTGCAAGACTCAACCACTCGTACCCACTGTTTTGCTGAAAGTTCCTCCAAGAAAAAAAAAAGCAGAGCTAGAATTGGGAGGTCACTCATGCCATAACTTCTAGTGAACACAAGCATTACAAAATGAATGCAAAAGACTGTGCTATTTACAAAGGATAATGGTGTTTTGAAAACTAAGGGATTTAAGAGAAGAAATGAAAAGTGGATTAAGCTGTACTGTCTTTTACCTCTGAACTGCTTTTCAAGCAGGAAACCAGGCATGAAAACCCTGCTGCAACACTTACCAACAGCTCCCCAAAGATGAATCAGACCATAGGGTATGAGGTGTATTTGTAGATCCTGGATACTCAAATACTGTCATGAAATACATCAATCATTATCATTTCTATCAAAAATGTTTGTGATGTCAAAAAAAAGAAATATAAATATTAAAATTATATCCTTACAAACTGGAACAAAAAGTCTGTATAGGAGTAACATGAAACCGAAGTATCACAGTACTAAATCCCTTCACTTGGCATGAATAAAAAGATGCTGGATTCCTCACTACAGATACTGCTACAAATCATCCAAGCTGCTGTTCTCTGGGTGGGATGTTTCTGGGTGTTCATGCAGATGTTATACAAGCACAGGTTCCCATTTGCTCTTTAATTCTCCTTTCATTTGTTCCCCACTCCAGAGACTACGTGTGGGGTCAGCACAAGCTGTCATCCATCTCTTCACCAGGCGCTGACAAGAAATCAGCCTTGTCAGTGCCTAAAAGAACAAGGCAAGGAAGGCAGCCAAGGGCCATGTATAAGCTGCAATAATTTAGGCCTGCTTATGTTTGTACAATAACTCACATATGCGACTGGAATACAAACACGCTAATTTGGCCTTTACAGAACACACATGGAGTAATTGTTACTGACAACTGAAAAACTCTGTAAGTTAAACAGATTGGCATTCTTAATCTCTGTATTGTTCCTAGCTGTTCACACTCACATCCGCTGTTTCAACTAGCTCTATGGGAGCAAAAGCCATCATAGCACAGAGCTTCCAAACTCAGCCTTGGTTCTACACTTCCAGCTCACATAAGTTTACTGTAACAAGCCATCACAAGGAGGGGAGAGGAGGTTCCTGCATCCATGTACATTTTGTCACCTCTGCCCTCACTTTGAATCAATGTAATGTAACATTTAAGTATTAAAAAAAAAAATATCACAAAACACCTTAAAGGCATGTTAATTTCAAAGCTCGATTGAGGCCAATATAGGCTGACATTGTTAGTGTTGAGCCAAAGAGCCAAACATCCAGTCGTGTCATTGAAATGTAGTTACAGAGGGACAACTGTGTGCTGTTCTGTGTGACCCTGAGGAGTGGTGCAAAATAAAATGCCACAGATCCAGAAGCACCTTGTGACAACTTAATGGAACAGAGGCAAAGAAAAATCTATGTATGATATATTTTAAATTGCTGCTTCTAATGGAGCATTACAGAACACCAATTAATGAATAGTTTAGCTCATTGGCATAGCCTAAAATGACTTTCATGAGTATATTCACTCAGGTCAAATCTCTCTCGTATGCTGAATGTGTGAAATGACCAGCAAGTGATGGAAAGGAATGCAATTTTGTCACCATGCCAGCCACTTGTCTTAGGGCTGTAGAAAAGCCACATCTCCCACATGTCACTTTAGTGGAGAAAGGAATGGCTCCATATGTGCATGCTCCCAGTGAAACAGATAAACTCGTGTACACAGAGGCTCTGCTGAGGATTAGGAGATGCAAACACTGTATTGGCATCCTCACAGTATCCCACTATGACCCTGCTGTTCTGAGGGCAGCAAAAGGTAGAAATAAGATTGGCATGTTGGAACATCCTTTGGTCTAGGGAAAGAAGCCCTGGCTGGGTTCACTGAATAATGCTCCCTGCCATCACTGGAAGCCATTCTGTAAGCTATAAACTGGGAAGTTCAATGTCAAGGATTAGTGAATAGCAAAAATGTATGGCAGGCTGCAACATTTTTCACCTAAACAGGGAAAAAGCTATCCTTGGACATCCAGTTAACCTCTGGACTTCTTGCCTCAATTTTCTGGGAGAAAAAAAAGTAGTAAATTCTTTAACTTCAGTGGATGTGTTTTTTTCTTCTGAAAGGCATGTCAGATTAACATTTTTCTCTTATTACATATTATTTTATCCACTGCTAAAAAAAGAGTAAAAGATTAACAAATAGATCATATGCTGTATTCATTAGTATCTTTTGAGGCTGAAAGCATATAGAATTTGAGAAAAGAAACAAGTTTTATAAAGCTTGAAGACAAAATTAAGTTTTCTATTGATATGCACATCTGTACACCTAAATGATGATGTTTTAGCAGACATCTTTTTAGCAGAATCTTCTTTTTCCACTATCTCGATTGAAAAAAAATAAGCAAAGAGACTAAACAAGGTAAGGTTAAATATCAAATGAAAGAGAAAATTATTGTGGAGTATCAGGTCTGCCAAGCACAGAGTTGCTTGCAATAGGCTCGTATTAATACATTTCCTTAATACCTGAGAAACTTATTCAAGTGCTTCTCTACACTATAAGCTTCACAACTCATCCCCTATTCAGAAACACACTCAAACTACACAAGTGAGAACTAACTTCACAGATCATTGTCAACATTTTTTCCTCAAAAAATTCTTAAAGGCATGATGTTAAATAAACTTTAAAACTTCACCTTAAAAAAAAGACATCAGGTTTATGTAGACAATGTCTTAATATTAAGCTACTGCAGATCTAAGCTAAGAGTGACATCCAGTGGAAAGACAGTCTGTATCGTCTTCCTGTTATTGTGGAGAGAGCTTTAGCTCAGATAAAACCTATCTAATCCCTTTATGTTATGAATATTCAGAAAGACGTCTGTCTTGTATTATACATGTCACTGGGAAGGCAGAGGTGTGTGAGAGTGACAGACAAGTTGAAAGCTGTGCCACATCTTGATTCATTTGGCCTAAGAGACAAAATTCCTATTGTTGTTTCACCACAACAAATCATCTGCCTTAGAGTTAACTATTAAACCAGGGAGCAACTGAAGATTTTGCATTAAAAAGGAAGAAGCTTCTGTTAACACATTTGCACAGGTATTTATTGTCATAGATAATTAAGTTTTATTTGGTAATACTCCATCCAGCTTCCTAATGGCAGTTAATTTTACAAGGAAGGAGAGATACTATAAACATGGAAGCTGCAAATTTTATCTAATGGAGCCGAACTGTGAGAAAGCTAGGTGAAGGTTGACAAGATGAAATTTTTGTACAACATGGAAACAAATCCCTTTTTTATGAAGAAGACTGTTACCCTGATTCATCTCTTTGGATACACAGTCTTCTTGGCTGAAGAAAAAAAACCAAGGAGATACACTCCAAAGAATCCCAGGTACATCTCTCTGCACTTGTGAGCTGTGGGAAATGTGAATACTTAAGCAAAGGGAGGCATGCTCCATGTCAGCAGCATCCTTTTCCCTACTTTCTTTCCTATACATATAGGAAGGAAGAACAGTCATCCATGATACTGTACTCCCCCTTCCTCGCTAGAGTTCCCAATTGTTCCAACACATTGGTTCTCATTCCATTATTGTCTGAGCTGGGAAGAAAGCTTCTTACTACTTTGCCTCCATTTTCACTATCTTTGCCTCCCACCTTGCTTGATGTTAGATTCAAAGTGGCTTGAGAGAAAAGGTTAGGGGGAAATAGTGCTTTTGCTTTCCACCATATCCCTTCAGCTACTGGCTATTACTACATCAGATCTCACCTCTGCAAACTCATATTTAAATCAGTCAAAATCTTTTTCTTAAACAGCATCTGCTGCAAAAGTCTGGTAGGCAATGGAGAGTCTCCCTGCCCCTGTCAATACAGGCACTCAGTTGTTAATGGACACTGATTTAAGACAAAGTAGACAAATTTCCTATGTGGTGATTATAAGAAGCTTCTTGCAAGATTCCTGTGCTCCTGAAAGAATTACCAAGTACATTCCAATCCCAGTGGCAAAGTAAATCCACACTCAGTACAATTAGACACTGTTTCATAGTTAGCCAAATTCAAATCCACAATCAGGTGCTCTTATTCTATCACCTGCTCACCACCTTCCACTGTCCCACATACAATATGCCTCTCCAATAAAAATGACAGAATTTAACTCCTAGGTTTAACAATAACTACCTATAAGGTATGGTAGAAAGACTCTTCCTTTCGTTTAGTCCTCTTTACAATATTCAAAAGCAATATCAGTTTTCTGGTTAAGTCTTCAAGTAGTTTTCCTAATATATTCCCTGGCTTCCACATAAAATAAGCATTAATAAAGAAAAGAATACATATATATTTCTACCATTCTGCAATAGATTTCATGTGTAAAAGTAATGATACTGAAGTAACTACAATGCTGAGTTATTCCAAATGCTCAGACAAAAAAGGTAAGACATCAAAGCAAGAATAACTACCCACCTTATTTTAAGAAAGGCACCTTTTCAATGCTTAGCTTTTCACGTACAAAATGTAGCAAGGGCTTAGTGTACTGATAATCTCTTAATTCAATCAAATTTTTTTATAACAATAACTATGCACAGTATCAGGTACTGTAGTGTAAGTAAGTTAGGAGGGGGGCTTCATTATGCAGAATAAATCACACCCTACAATATTTTTTTCTGTAAGTAAATAGTAAAATCATTTTCCTTCAAAATTTCCTTAGAGTAGTAGGAGCTCACTAGGGTGGTAAAGGAAGCCTAACCAAATGATCAATGGCACCATCCAAAACGAGGATTTCACCCCACAAAACCCATTCCTACAGGCATATCTGGATACACAGAATCTCATGTCTAATCAGTACGTGCACTTTGTATATACTAGGAATTACTAAATGGGCAACCAGCTGTGGGAATAAGTGCACAATAGTGTATTTTAAAATACACAAGAAATCAAGTAAAAGAGAACACTGAAATACCCCCCTGTAACAAATAAAACATGCAGACCTTCTAATTATCACACTGGAAAAGATAGTTAAATCAGGAACATGACTGGAAATGTGAAATACCAGAAAGATCTTTCTTCAGAGACAGAAATAGTGGCTATAATAATCAGTAACGATTATAAGTCTTATGAGGACATTTTGGATGGGAAACATGGAAGACAACTTAGATAAAAATAGAAAGGCATGCCTTGACGCACTGAGTATGCTATAATTATGAGCAGAATTTTCCTCAGTAGAAAAGAAATAACACCCCAGTTCTTGATTACTGAATCGCTTTGAAAGCAAATTGTCACTTTTTTTTTTCCACATTCATTTATACCTCAGTCCTGCAGCTGGAGCTTCATGAAGAGGCATTTATCCTTTTTGTACTACAGCTTTTAGTGGAAGATTTAATTTCAGTGGAAAATGTATCAATATCTAGCACATTTATGCAACAGCTCAAGAAATACGCTTCTATCCTTAGAAAGAAGAAGTCTGCTTTTTTGAAAGAATTTGTGAAAAGCCTACTGTTGTCTCACTGTAATTTAAAGCAGCCTGGAAAGTGAAAAAATAGTCCTAATTATCAAAACCAGAAGAAGTTACAGAAAAGTAAAAACAGATTATGAACCTAGTATTGAAAACAGTGAGCATGTTAAATTGCAGGTACTACCAGTAGCACCAGCCATTTGCGTGTGGCTACTTAGGTAGCTTCAACAGAGCAAGTACACAGTTTCAGAATCACGAAAACATTAAAACCAGCAGACAGTTCTTTCACTGGTTTAAAGCAACATAGTTCCATTTAAATCAATAAAGCTGTGAATGCTGCATCAGTTGAGATGAGAATTTGACATATTTAGACAGAAAAGCAGTTGACTACAACACTTCTGTTTACACGTATTGCCTTACCACACTGAGAACAATTACAAAAACAGGGTGCTGATGCCACCCGAGTAGCCAGAGAGTCACATCTGATTAAACAGGCCAGGCTGCAAGCTGCAAACAATGATAACCAGTTCTGAACCCAGGACACTAAATCAACACCCATTCCTTTGAAGTCAACATTGTGAATGAAATGGAATAACAGAGCAACAAGACATTAGGAATGGCTTGCATAGGCAGCAGAGAGCAAGGGACTAGAATCTCCTAAGTAAACAGAATAAGAAGAGACCAGAAAGGCTAAGGTGTAGAAAAGGATGTTTCTGGTCCTCAAATCTCTCTTAATAGAAGAATAAAAAGGTTCCCTCTGGTCCAAATTCTGCAATGAGCAAAGGGAGGAAAGATCACTGTGTCTGCATCAAACTTTCATCAGCCTGGGCTGAGCTTTTATATACCCATTAGTTTGTCAGTAAAAACTGGCAAAAAATTGAAGGAGTAACTATATGGGACAGAGGGCAGCAAGTTAAAAGTAAAGAAAGAGTTGTCTAACCAGATTTAAAGAATTCGATATTAAAAGATAGAGAATTTAATTTCACAGTGCAACATACACCACCTAGGGACAAACCAAAAGAAGGGACTGTCTGTTAAATACAACAACTGTACAGCAAGGTTGGTAAAAAGAACAAATGAGGCTCCCTGAAGGCAATTCCATAAAGTTACCAGCTCACACTGACAAGATGGAAAGGAAAAATGGGTACCAAAAATTCACTGACCACACAAAAAGTCACAAAATACAATGCAAGTCTCAAGGCAGGTTTATGTCATGCTAAAACCAATTCTGGCTAAGTATGATCTGTGTATCCTTACTCAAGATTCTGAAGCTTGAGAGACAAGCAGTCATTAAGCTCAGAGCTCTAGGTTTTCAGAGTACCTCATGCAGCATGACACACAAATCTGAACAGGGACCCTATAATTACCACAAAAAGAGGAGGAAGGAGAACTTTTGAAGTATTCATCCTTTCTCTCAATTATTTTCTCTGTGTCAGGAATGTGGCCTGAAACACCATGAATAGCACTATGCAGAAAGTCATTGTGTTTTACTTGCCAAAACAGCTTCAGAGGGAATGGAAATCAGACTTACACTTTTATAGCAGGAATTCCACTAGAACTATAATTAAATACAGAAGCAGCAAGAAAAATCTGACACTGGTACCAGGAAAAGCTCAAAAACCATCACAAAAAATAACAATAAAACATAAAAGAGGACACGAGCCTTCTAACAATAGAACAGTCTTTAAATGGAGTGGGAAATATGTTCAATTCGCTGTAAATTATAGCCCTGATAGAACGCTGCAGATTAAGTAACAACATTGAGCAGCTGCTACAACAGGCATAAATTCTCCAGAAGTGCCCAGTACTACAGCACTGCCAATCAAAGTGAGTGTCTCTGAGGCGCTCTGAAAAAAATAGCCTTATGGGAACAGTCACTGCACATTGCTTGTGCTGAAACAAACCCAAAGGAATTCAAATGGCAGTAAGAGCCTTGAAGGGCTGTGTTCACCCTACAATTAACAGTCCAGGTTAATGAATTCCATGAGAATCATAAGGGCATCAAGAAGTTTTGGCATGTTGGGTTGGGGATTTTTGTTTGTTTGGGGACTTTGGAGTTTGTTTGGGTTGGGGTTTTTTGGGTGTTTTGGTTTTTTTTTTAATATATGTACGGCAGCAGTATCTAGAAGCATCATTAGAGCTTATAGCTCCATTAGACTAACAGAGCAAAACATTCAAAAAGAAATATTTCCATGCAGAGTTTATTTAAACAGGAGGGAAGAAGCTCCTGTGAAAAATATCATAAAAGAGGTAAAAAAAAAAACAGTCACAATTTGCATTCAAAAGATTTCAGGTCTTCATTTAAAACTTACGGGTTTCATTTTTGGCCTAAACACATGACAGAACAAACTTCTGCAAACATTTAATTATGCTGAAAATATTTCTTTAGTTCTATGCTTAATCACTACTCATAAAATTCATGATCTCATTTAACACAAGATATAATTAGAGAATGGAACAAACACTGAGGAGGCACACAGAAATTTGTAGTCTAACTACTGAAAGTACCAACACAGTTGATATTTTATCATCTTTTGAGGCATCTATATTTTAGCATTTGCTTTGTTGCAGCCTATGTTTCCTGTAAACTGCCAGTTTACAGTCTCTCAGGGCCTAGTTATCTCTTACCTGAAACTCAATTCCTTAATCTTTTACTCAAGCTAACTAATCACACATACTAATAACTGCGGATTTCTATGACAGTATAAAACACAAAAGTAAGATAGAGGTTGACCATCAGATCTAGATCCAAAAACTTTATTCACATCTGAAGATTAGACAGAAAGTAACTAAAAATCTAAATGTTAATCACTATTTTCTTACAAGCTTTTCAGAAACCTACATGGCAAGGAATTGAAATACTCTGTATTGTATTTGACCACTGAAGTGAGCACGTAAAAGGTTCTAAATTTTTTAAAAGAAGGTCCATGCTGCAATCAAAAGTTTTGTGATTCAAAAAAATCAGAGGCCAAAAGCTCTGAAGCCTAAATAGTATGCCTAATCTTATCTTGCAACTGTACTGATGCAGTGCTCTGCATAATAGACCAAAACCACCTAATATTGAAGAATATTGAGAGATTAAATTCTTTATATTCAGTCTATTAACTCAGCCATTGTGCATGAGAGAGTATACATTATGTTGTATGAGAAAATGGCAAAAGTGTATTCCATTAATTTGGATGTATTTGGGAATAATTCTCTTATCTTAGAAAGAATTTAAACTATTTTAACTTACTGCACTCCTTACTGGGCCAGAGGCAGGTGTGGGGTGGAATTTAACTGTATTTTCAATAAAAAGTAAAATATCTTGACTCAGATATATTACCATGATGTCTAACAGGTATGTCACACTCCATTAAAACCATCGTCCAAGATGCCTGATCAATCAGACAATAGCTTTTGTGGGCTTGTCTCTTCTTCATTGTACAGACCCTTACCACAACAGAATAATATCCTAAAAATCCAAAGAAAATCATACCCTCAAGACAGAGTGGGAAAATGAGGACACTGAAATACAGTTTTCATGAGATAGCACACTGGAACAGCAGAATTCAAATATTGTAAATTATAAGAAAAATAAGATACCACCCTTCAGATGCTATCAGATTCTTTTTGTCTTGGCCTCACATCGTATGTCTTGGTCTTACATATAATTAGTGATAGAAAAGTAGAAAGCCACAGGTACTTCCACAGAAACTCCTTAAAGTGTGAGCAAAAAAATTGTGACGTACCAAGATTCACGAGTTATCAGAAAAATAATTGCAGCATGGTTTCATGCTTGTGAAACGCCATTTGCTTATATCAGAGTAAACTCTTACTAAACATTTAACAATGTTATTCCAAAATGGAATTTTCACAAAAGAATATTTACTGTTCTGGATTAAAGTGAGATAAGTGTCAAGTTGTTTGAATCAAAACAAAACTCTAACATTTGCAGTCTAAAGAGAGCTAAGCTTCTTTCACTACATATCAGTAGTACTGTATTTAAACAGCTCAGTTATTGGTAAGTTTAATATCACAAACCAGCTGGATGTGAAAAATAAAATTCTGGAGTCAACACACAAATAAGTTACACTACTGGCTATGCTTGGGACCTTGCTAGTCAGATTCCAGTACCTCGCAGCTGGAATGTATCCCATGGTTGATAAACAAGCATTGAGAACATGCAAAATAAAAAGATAAGAAGTAACCTGCTCCTGATTCAAGGTTTCTTCCTAATTGTCAAAGGGCACAGCTGTGCACAGGCACTCAGAAATTCTCATACTCTAATACTGTTAACCTCAAATACCACTTTACCCACTGTAGACAATTTCAGTTTTATAAACCATAATCCTTTGATTAGAGTTCTCCCTCACTACATTTAACAAGCAAGAAATGTTTTCTACAGTTTAATACAAGCAAAGCATATTTTAAAAAACTTCGCATGGAGTACAGCTGGTGAGCAGAGAAGGACAGAGCTAGCCCAAATCCTATGAAAACCGAGGTTCTCTGTTACGTAGAACCTGTATTTTCATTATAACTGATACATCCTGATATCCTCAGTCTTCAACAGGGCTGATTACAAGCTGCAACATTCAGAATATATTTTTTGTTTGGAAGTAGAGCTGTTCTTTAGACAAACATGTAATTGCCATCATGCCAGAAAGTACAGTAGTATGTGTCTGGATATTAATAACAATACAAACAGCTCTCTAGGTCTTCTGGTCTCCTTTTCAGTAAAGGGACAGAAAAAAATCCAAGCTTTTTCCATTTACAAATCTTCCAGAGGATATAGTATAACCTGAAATCAAGAAGTTGGATACTTCATACACAGAAAAAGTTGCAATTCTTCTGTACCAACATTTGCAGAACTGTAACACTGCTACTTACCACAGAACTCTCATACAGCCAATAACAGTAGAGAGTGCTATTAATACCACTTCCAATTTCATGCTTAATTTATGAAATCTTCATTTAAATCTCCTTGTCAGAGGGTTAGAAATTCAAGATTAATTGTGCTTTTATTTTCCATTCCATTTCAACTGAGCGTATCTTTGGTAAGTGGATCAGAGGACTCTACGGGGTTTGGGGAGGGGAGTTTTGTTTTTTTAAAAAACATTCATTACTAGCTTCTTACAATTTCAACAGATCACTCTGTGAGGAAGGGCATCTGAAAATCGTGGCATGGCAAAGATGAAAGGTTTCTTCCTAACTGTCAAAATTCACAGCTATGCATAGTCACTCAGATTCCATGCTAAGCAAGAATAATTGAAGCATTAAGTAGAATGAAGTGATAAATACAATAAAAAGCTTACATACAGATACTGTAATAGGTATACCTTGATGCTTGGTCTCAAATCAGAGTCCATGACCTTAAGAGAATTTGCCACATGTCCTACACAGGGGTCAAGAAGGGCTAGAACAAACTTAAGTCAGCAGGAAGAGAGCACCACTGCCAAAAACTAGTATAGCCAAAACTTTTTTTTTTAATAGACAACAGTATATCTCTAAATATCTTTTTCAGGTTTGATAGAAAGCATTTTCATTCACTAGAGATCCATCACCTAGATCTCCCTCCCCTAAGAAAGGTACAGATTTTTTAAAGAGCTGACAGATACCTGTTCTACTCCTATAAAACACAACTTGAGGAAAAGAAGTTTCTATTGTTCATGGGAGGGCCTAGCTGTCACCTATGAGATAAAAAGCTCAGCTTTGATTTTTTTCCTCAGAATGAGGGAGCTCAAATTTATGTCTTCCATTTTCCCAGAGGACATATTAACAAGGATGCTGGAAACTATTCTATAACGTTCAGCTGAAGTTGCACTACCATGAGGAAATAATGCAAGACAGGGTAGAAGGATCACATGAGAAAGCGCAACTGACTGTCTCATTATTGATTCTTACGGGTTTTTTTATTAGTGATAGAAACTTTACTGGAAGCCAGAACAAAACCTCAAGATATTCCTCTCCTCAGATGTTCTATTGAGTGGAATACAAAAAGACCACACATTTTCTTCGCAGCATAAATACAATTACACATGCCTTGAACTCTGCCTACCACATACTTACACAAACAAGTAACAATTCCATTAGTTTCTAAATGGTCAAAACTAAGAAAGCTTTAGTCATACTAGTGAATTTTCAATTACAACAGCAAAATAAAAATGAACTTCACACACCACAAGAAAGCACTTGCAAGCATTCTCAAAATGGCAATTTAAAACTATGAGTTTGACAAAAATCATGTCTTTAAATGCCTAATCTTTTGGGAGCAGGAACATGATTCAGACTTTGACTCTAAGATACCAAACACATACATATGAAAGCCTAAAAGAGCACAAAATCCATAATGTCGCACTATGCTATAGTCTTCCACTGTTAAATCTTCTGACAGGGCTTCAGAGTTTCAAGGGATTAAAAGACAGGTCAGTCAGGCAACATTTCCACCTATCTGTAGTCTCAACATGCAGTGCTACAAGGAAACAAGCATCGCATTCTTCCATATGCCTACCCAATAAACACAACCCTCCTCCAATGTAAACTTAGCAGTGAGAAAGGTGGCACCAAACCACCACCTTCAAGTGCTATAATGTCTCATTTCTACTTCCCTTCCACAGCTCCAGGCTTGAAATCATTCTACAATACTTGTTATCATCTGCTGGATAATAGCATTCTTTCTCTGCCATAATGATAATAAGTATTTTGAGGATAACTTCTTAGAACATACAAATCAACCTCACACTTGACAATTGTAACAAGAGCTCTATATAGAGTAAAAACTGAACTATTTTCACTATCCCTCACAGCTGGCAGCTCCAATGCATTATAAACTCACTTATGGAATACCTACTTGATTGCAAACCTGAAAATTTTATGCCCTGTACAAGTAGCAATATAAGATCCTTGTTTGACATTAGACCAGACACAGACTTCCTAGAGAGGCAATGTGACAGGAATTTCATTTAAAAATCTTCCCCAATTAAGTGTTCTTGCTTCAGGTGGTTAGATAACTGCCCAAGTACTACAGATGTCCAAGAGAGTAATCAAACAATTGGACTAACAAGGAGACAAATACTATCATTGTTTAATAGAAAGTTAATTTAAAACCAGATGTTACTTCAGGAAAATCTGTAAAAAAAGTGGTATGTTGATGCTATTAAAGGAAAATATTTGGCATTAAACATGCTCAAACTTGTCACAATAACATTCTTGATAAATAAGTGGATAAATCTGAATCAAGCTCAGTTTACTGCCCCTGAGGAACTAGAGGCTCATTACCAATATCATTATCTAAAACTAATTAGTTGTTGGTGATTGTAGCCTGCTGGCACTAGGAAGCTGATTAGCATTCCTCAGAAACAAACAGGGTTGGCTTGGGGGAGGAGAGGGATATTTACCTTTTGCTTCAGCCTCAAATAGGAGAAAGGGAATTAAATAATTAACTATTTATACCTGTGCACACTGCAGCTCAGTTTCTCTCATTAATCTCTAAAACATGCTGATATTGAGGTATTTTCATTGCTTGACATACATTCTGAATTTTTTGCTTGCTTGAATGACAGAAATCTTAAAATGCAATTAAATATTTTATTACCATTGTTTAATTAAATAAATTCTTGATTAACTTGTCAAAGCAGATGTCACTAGCATGCTAGAAGAGCATTTTCATTTTTCTTCATGAATGTAATCTGAGCCTAAATACTGTGATGATTAGTATAATTACTTTAAATAGTACTGGGTGCATTTAGGGGAGAGGGATGGACAAATTACTGAGTATTCCATGGAAAACAGTTCCTTTCATTTTCCTAATAATACGCTATGTAACCATCTTCCTCCTTTTGTAACTGAAGAATGGGTTCATTTAAAAATCCTGAACTGAAGTTTAGGTCAAACATAAATTCCATATCAGAAGAAAGCCCTGCAGTGTGACATAAATCTCAACATCTTCTTTTATGGACACAGTACAAGTCAGAGTCGCAAGTAAACTTTCAAAAATTTAGATATGTGTATTGGAAAATTTTCCTTTTGCTACTATCCAGTCACCTTATAAAACGTGTGTTATTAATAGTTTATGCCCAATGTAAATCCCTATCATAGTAAAAGATCAAATGAGCAGGAAGAAGTGAAGCTTTACTTGTACCTTTGTTGGTTGCTCTATGGTGAAAAATACCAATCTATGCACATATATTAATATATACACAGATACCAATGGATAAATTATGGAAAGGAAACAGATCTCAACTCTGCTGCAAACAAAACCCACAAACAAAGCAGGGTTTTTTTTAAAGTCTTTTTTGGTTAATATTCTTGAGCACTCAATTTAATCACTGTGATGCAGCTGGGAGGAGTCAATGCTCTACCACACACTGTAACAAGAGCATAACTGATCTCCTGTAGATGCAGCACTATCACTGAAATTCTTAAGGTTGCTGAGATACTTCTTTAAATCTTTTCCTTTATTTGGAATACAAGGATGTGAGATTATCCCTCTACTTTTATCAGCCAGCAGAAAACTAGTATTTGCGAAGTCCTAAGTACCTAAAAATATGCTACATTAGCACTATGAAGTATAGTCTTTTTCGACAAAAAAATTACTTAAAGCATGAAGGAACAGGGCACAAATTAAATAACAAGTAATATGTTGTATCTAAATGTAAAATCTGTATTTATGCCCCACCTCAAGTACAAGTACTACAAATTTCGTTCAAAGTCATTTGTTCATAACAAGATTAATTACAGCTCCCACACAGTGTGTGTAACATTCAAATTGTGCCTTGGTTCAAAAAATACACAACTAGCACAAAATATTTGAAAAAGTAGTGAGCAGTACCAATAGCACTAACGTGGACTATGCTCACTACACTAGAACAGAAAGAAAACATGTAACTTTTGTAAGCTTTGGATTTTAATGCAGGTGTCTGTAAGACTGTATTTATAATGCTCAGACTCAGAAGAAATGTTCAAAATTCATATAGAGCAACTGAAAAAAAATTACATCCAGCCCTCTGCTTGGAGTAATAGTCTATAACAAGATTGATTCTTTTTATATAAACACATGTCCGAATGTTACAGAATTTTACAGCTGAAATTGGAGTGCATGCATTTGATGATTCTAACCTAGGTTAGGAGGACATCATGTGGCAGAATAACAGATGAACAGACCTTGTAACATTCCCCCACAGAAATCCTCCGCCTACAGCTCCTAGCCCTTATATACTGTTGTCAGATTCTGTGAATGTAGAAGCAATGTACGATATTTGATATTAGGATAAAAGAGAGGATTATTAAGATGATCTGCAATTCTGTAGAAACGTTTGGCTGAACAACTGGACTCAGAGGAGGTTTACTCTGTTACTAAGCCCTAATCAGACATTTTAAAATTTTAGAAGTACACAGTCCCACTTACAGGGTTAAATTTCACCCTTTTGTGTACTTAGATCAACTGCCTTTGGTGGAACTCTGCTGGAAGTAGTAATTTGTGCATCTGTGATCTGAAAGCATCAATAAGCAACTCCAAGGAATATATGAAAGAACGCCATCCTACCTCATCAGTAAAATCTCCCCTGAACAGCTCCATGATTACTAGCACATGAACCCAAAAAATAAAGTGCTAGACAGGTATTTCTAGAACTCTGTGGTTTATGTTGCATTTCTCTAAAAAATGCACATTATTTCCCTTGTCAGAGGCCGATAATAAATCCTTAGAATAACAGATGAAGATGGAATCTACTTAAACCGTAATTTTAAAAATTAAAAATAAAGCAACCAGCTTTAGTTATAATACTAGTTATAAATTTTGGAATCAATTCAGATTATTATGTCCATGAAATCAGATAGAACTAGAAGAACAGAGAAGAATTTAACTGCATGGATGAGGATGGACAAACCTCTACATGTTTAGAATTCCATTTCAGATAATGACAGAAGAGAGTGAAAGTTCTGAATCAGAAAACAAGCTGTAAAACACAAATTCTAAGGAGACTTTTTCTCTTTCCTGTTTCTGGCCAGAAGATATAGGCTCAGGTCATACTACTTCCTTTCACAAAATCATAGAATCATTCCTGAAGTATTTTTTTTCACTGAATTAGAAAAGCTATCATAGAGACATTAACGCTACTTGTTGATGCGTTCTAAAATGAAATCCTCCCTACGGCTAAGGAGAATTCAGTAATGCTGACTTTAAACATGCAATCGAGATGTCCTGAAATATTTCTATTTACAAAGCTTTTGTAATGAGTCTCAGCCTGCACCACTCAGAAAACCCAAGCATTTCTTCCCCTTACTATAGTATAATTTAGTAACCCTGGATCTTCCACTCTATTCCCACATTCTTTACAGAATACATATTGACATAATAACAGTTTGTGCATTCCCATAACTCACCTCGGTGAGCAATCCTAGACATATCCTAAAGCTTTAAACAAACCTCCCCAGAAGAGTTTTGACAACCCAAAAAACTGCACGATCAAGTCTGCAAGCTGGTAAACTACCTTGCAAGCACAGGCTCACTAGCCATGAAGGATGGACAAAGAAATCGGGTTTCTAATCAGTGGGGTCCCAGAACAATCAGTTGGGAAAAAGCTTTCTTAGCAGTGGTGCTGTTAGAGGAGGGCAAGTTCATTATGCAGAGAGGCACTGTCTGCCAGCGGTGAGCAGAGCTGAGGCCTTCGAAGTTCATGAACAGCATTTTTAAGATAATGCAGGATATCCCAGTACAAGTGGGGTGGGTGAAGTAGTTTCAAAACTGAGTTTGGTTAGTTTTAACCAGGTTTATACGATGCAATGCCTGCTGCAGCAGAGAGGTGTATTCTATGATCTAGAGACACTTCCAGTCTCACACTCCTATTCTGCAGGCAGAGACTGGGAAAGTAACAGCAGCAACTTACACCAAGACCATAGTTGTTCACTGCCTTGGTCAAAATCAAACTTAAATACAACAGAAAAGAAACCTGCTTTTCAGGTTACCTTGACTGGAAAAAAAAGGAAAATTGCATGGCTAAAATCACACCATGTAAAAAGGGTCCCAGGGTCAGCAAGTACTCCAGTGGCTACATTAACTAAAACTCATAACTGACTCCAAAAAAAAAAAAAAAAAAAAAATTTGTCTGCTGCTCTCATCAAACCTGCTGTTGAGCAGTCAACAGTATAAAGCTCTTCTTTTGTCATACTCACATAATCTCTTCCACTTCATCTGCCTTTACTTTTCTAGGCAAATACATCAATAGACACACTATTCAAACAAACAAAAAAATCAGTATCAATGAAAGCACATTGGTGTTGCAGAGGAAGCTTCTATTTGAGCAACAGATCCCCCCTAGATCTACCCAAGTGAAGCGACAGAAGCATTACATAGACTGTACCACCAGAAAGTTATCTTATCTCAGTGGATGGGGGAAGGGGAAAAAAAGAGGTGTATTCAAAAGAACATACGGTTTTTAGAACTCTTGAAGGAACACTTCCCAAGGTCTATCTACCAAATACTCCCTATGAGGTACAGAGTAATCTCTGCATGCCAGCAAGGGAGCTTACCCCATGGGATTTCAGTCTCACCCGCTCTCACCAATCCTGTCTGGTAAAGCCAGTAGGTCAAAATGCAAAAAGCAGGAATGGAAATTTCTTCAGCCACAGTGCTCAGACTGCAAGGAAAAGGCTTCTATCAGCCAGCATCCAAAATAACCCAAGGTCAGATTTCCTGGGACTCAGCTGCAGAGGGCATGTACTTGAGTGTACAACCCTCTGCCATTCTCGTATCTCCTGATTCTCTCCAGGCTACTGATTTACATCTCCCACCTGTTGGGTAATCACACACTATCTATAAGATTTGTTCACACTGTCACATGGATTGCTGTTTTTAATCTCTGGATTGTTGAGGTCCAAAATCTCAGGTGACTACCCTCCAATACAGTTCCAAATGTAATCTGAAGGAGTTTCTAGTTGCCTGAAACAGGACTGAACAGTCTTGCTTGGTAGGTGTTTTGAAAAGATTTTCCACCTCATCTTGTTGCCTTTCAGCAGTCAAATGCAAAATTTCTGGAGCATCTGGGATGACATGTATGTGGGGGTTTACACTTAAGTCAGAAAAATATTTATCCAACAGATGGAAACATGACAAAGTAGTCTCTAAAGTAAGCATGCTTTCTGAAAATCTCATGCCTGAGTCAACATCCACAGTTGGCAGTAGACTGTTACAATTTCAAAGGTGTCATTGCACACAACTCAGAAAATGTCAGAATCAATCCTCCTTCTTTATATAAAAAAATGTGTCTATAACCTAAGAAACATGTGGGTTATCTAAGTGATTGAGAAAAATCTAATACCTTAGAGGAGCTATTTATACACAGGATGAGTCAAAATTACATTTACTTTATGTACTGTTTAAAATTAATCCAATCTTTGCAAAAAATCCTCAGAAAGCCCTCATCTACAATTAAAAGTTTTGGCCATCCTAGCCAGGTTGGCTAAAAGGAATGACAAAAAAAAATTACAACCCTATTCAGTACTTTTATGCAACAAAGCACTCCATGAAGACATAACTGTATCTGAGAAAATTGCTTTTGAGTTTGTTTTATTAAGCTGTAAAGGCAAAAGATGTATCTCTTTAAGTTGTTTTTATGCAAGTGGGGATTCCCAACACTGAACCTAAACTAAACAACAAATTTAACATTGGTTATCTTTGATATTTAGTTCCAGATCTTAACTTTGCAGATAGAATTTTTATCGAACTAGTAAAAGGTTGTACAGCTGTGTTTGTATTAGCAGGCACAAATACTATCTCAATTTCCTTTACTTCCATCACATATTGTGGCCTCAGAGTTAGAGAACTGGAAAACCTTCTGGACATGTAGACATAATAAACTTTTTCACAACAAAATATTAGCCACCCTAACATTTTGATTGTACGACTTAGCGCAAACCACAGGAAAAAAAAGATGTGACATTTCATCCTGAAGAACCTTTTGTCAACAGTTATTCATGGAGGTAAAGTTCAGGAAAAATTGCTTGTTACTTCCTCAGTGAAATAAAAGTTAATTTATGAATATCATAAATTAGATAGCAAGGGTATCTTTAAAGCTTTTGTTCTACTTGAAGGAATTTAACAGATTATCTGTACATATTACATTAAACAAAGGAGTAAATATAATCTGAATATATTACCAGCACACACCTGGTTTTTTTCTTTAGATTTTTTTTTCTTTGTTAAACAAACATGTACTGCTGCTTTCTGGAAAATAAACTAATGAAGTGGTCTTCTCAAGACTTTATAAATGTGTCAATGCACTTGGAAATCAATTACTTCTGTAACAATTTTTGGTAAAATAACTTCCACTCTTGTGCAGGACCTTCAATAGATGTCAAACATCACCTTGGAGAAAAAAAAAATATAAAATATGTTGTCTTTTACTATTGAGGAAAAAAAAGTATTTTCTACATGAGTTCTTCAATCACCAGAATATATTCTATTGAGATTATAGTCTGCGATCGTTCTGTTAAGGTTAGGGAAAAAAAATTCAGAGGTGAGTGAAATTAGGCTTTTAAAGTGTACTGGGCTCATAGAAAAAAGGTGCATTTCAAAAAATACCGACTCAGTTTCCTTAGGTATTCAAAATCCTCATCCTTCAGTGATCTTGACTGTTCAGTACTGAAAACTGCAATGACATTTGCCTTAGACACCACTCCCCAAATTAGTAATTACTTCCAAAAGTGTTTTGGTTTTTTTTCTTTTACTTGTCCAAATACACACAGTAGAACAATTAGCAAATGTGTTCTGGTTTCCACAACTTTACCGTGCCTTTACTTGTACATCTGTCACATCTGTCCTAAGACTTCACTTGTCCAGGATACAGCCGTTCATGTGCTTTCGAGTAGCACATACATCTGGATGTGAACTAAGTATATTCTATCACCTGTATCTAACTGCACCAGAGTGTATCTGAGAGTCGTCTGTTCAATTACACTCATATAAATTTCAATAAACAGAAATCTTTTGGGTTGAAATCTTTTTTTCTGGATCTCACTTATTGATATTGCCTAGTTTTCAGATCAAACTATTCAGCCCAGGTAATTGAAATTCTGAGGCATTTCCTATTTGTTAAATGCTTTAGTTTGCAGACTAAATATGTTTTCTTTTTCTTAACATATAAATATACCTTTTGTGATTATTTCTGCTTTTACTTGTAAATATTCAATTACAAGTGGAATTATATTCCAATTTGAAGTTAACTAAGTTTCACGGAACTAAATAACCAGATGACAACCCTAGGGATCTAGAGAAGTTATACTCAACCACAAAAAAAATTTTCCCCAGGAAAGTCCCTCTGAGTTCTACAGGACTGCTCAGTGAACCACTTTTGTAAAGGTATTTGTGGAGTCAGACCTTATTACCTAATGTTATACTTTCTTCTTTGGCTTTTAACCTGCATATTACACTTACTCATTGCTCATAAGTTGTCACATCGCACAGAAATTGTTCTTCTCCTCCATCTGTATCCAAAACTTTAAAGTAACCTTGATTCTACCATCAGACACACTGAGGAGTTCTCATAGGTGTCACACATACTTCAGCAGAACTAATTCACCATCTTTACAGTGCTTCTCATAGATGTTTCAGCCTTAAACATGTATTGAGAGCCACCATTTCTCAAAAGGGTTCAGAAGAAACATAGTTTTAAGCTTCATGTCAATCAATAACAAAGAAGAAAAAATACACAGGCAAAAAGATGTTGTGCAGTTATTTGTTCTCCTAGGTCTCAAATCAGCTGGCAGTAAAATTCCTGATGCCCTCTGTTGCAGTTATCCTATTAAAGGTTGGAGGAGGGAAATGCCATTTTGGTATTTATAGCGACTTTTTTTTAAACCATAGTTACTTAGCTGCTGAATACATATGAACATGCAGAAAGATCCAGAAACTCAGAACGGCAGTTGAAGAGAATACAAAGACCTGCAGGGAATTAATTAATTCTTACATATGCCACAGCCTTTTTTCAAAAAACATCCCTGAGGGACCAAGTTGCAACAGCTAGAATTACTCAGGCCCTAAATATGATTTAAAAGTAAATGTTCACCATAAGATATCAGAGCTCAAATGCTCAGGGGTCAGAGACTTTCCAAATGTATTGTACTAGACTATACTAGTTTCCCAAATGAGAGGCTGAGAGGATGCTGACAGAAACCTAACAGAATTTAAAAACCTCTCCAACTCAAAAAAAAAAAAAAAAAAAAAGAAATGCTGGTCACCAGATAATCTTAAAATCAGCAGTTTGATGAAGGGACTTCCAAACTCTGGAATTTCTGCCCAGTTCTGAAGAAGATAGTGTTTCTCTTAGCCAACTCACTCAGTTATGTTATGGCTCCTAACCCCATGCTAGCTCTGCTGCCAGTCTTTTGTAATCTGCAATCATGGGTTGCCAAAACCTGCTTTAGACTGCACTCTGCCAAACCTCCCGCTGACCAGCAGACATGCTGACGTAGTGCTGAAGAAGGGACCACATGTGGAACTCCAATAAACAGTGGTTCTGAAAAGGGGAAGGAAAGATTGAGTTTAAGGAATGCTTGTTTTAGATATATTTTTAAAAATACAACTTTTTAGTTATGGATTGGTTTCTTTTACATAAAGGCACTAATGCTCATGTTTAAAGCTACATAAATGCTGTGGCTATCATGCTACGGCTTGTAAAGCTTTGTCACAAATTTCTGTATGGCTCATTACCTCTGCTCACTTGATCAATTACCTATTTTTAGCAAAGTCTGTGTAAAAAATTAAATGGCCTCTGTCTTTTTGTTTTTACTTATGTGTTATAGCCTATGTTGCCAGTTTCCATTGAGAACCATACCAAACACAAGTGCAATAAAGCATTGTGCATTTAGTTATTTAAACAGTTTGAACACTAAGATGAAGGGTTCGATTCCACGGTGCTTTAGTATTCCATTATTAGGCTACCTCATGAAAACAGATGCATTCATAGCTCAGAGCAAGTCCTGCTTCAGCTAAGCAAGACTGCAGAATTAGCCTGCTCGTATTGTCTTTCCTCATGAGTTCCTGTGCTAGAGCTCCTGTAGAGAACCACGGTCTCAGAAGACAAGCCTTGGCAAGAAATCCGTAATTCTACTAATTGCAGAAGTGTTTGACCTTCTTCAGTTCCATCATTATTACAGAACTATCTTATTTTTAAGTATTCACTGCTATAGTATTTTACAGTAACAACTCAGAAGAATAAAGGTAGTAATATCTCACTGTATTGTCTGCAACTAATGCCATACAATTAAGTGATGTACTGCATTCCGTGCCAGGTCTGAAATTTATCAGTTTTTAGATTATGGAGAATAAAAAATACGAAAACAGGAAAAGTTCTCTTAGTTGTAGTTTTATGAAAAGGTAAATAGTGAAGGCTTTCAAATAGTAAAATAATGTACATGTGTACCCTCCATTTTATTTTTGAAACAGACTGTCATCAGTTACCAGGTTAGTCCTTTGTTATTACAGTCTACCATGTTTCCCTCTCTCTCATCCTAGCACAGAGAATATATACTGGCATAACTTTTTTTATCATCCGTGAATATAGAGATAATTTATTTTCAAAGGGGTGAAGGTACTAATTCCCTATGGTCTGGCTAAATATGTTAGCTTTTCAAACCATCCAATCAATGGATGCACCTACGTGAGTCTTTAAGCTCAGATCAGGAGTACGCTTTTGAATCTTCTCTTCATTTCACCCTTACCTTTCTTTGTTTCACACAGCACAGGTCGCAGAGTACAGCCAGATATCCCCCAAATGAAACAAAGCTGAAAAATGCACTCTACAAAGCTTTACAAAGTTGGAACAAATGTGGTCCAACTATTAACAGATTCAATTAATGACTTAATTGTTTCCATGTTTTCATCTGCAACATCTTAGAACTAGCTACTTTGCAACAGAAACCTCATATTACAAGAAAAAATAGCTGGCTGCTAAGAGAAAATAGCCAGTGAGTGAGTATAATACAATATTATATTAAGAATAATCTTTATAGTAGATACAGTTTGGCTGGATGTGGCAACTTGGGATTTAAACTGGAATTTGTAACTGAACAAACAATACAAAACATAGTAACTTCATTTTGTGGATATTGGACAGTTTAGTGGCTTCCTAAGGGGAGGATGCAAACCTCTCTTTAACCTGAAAGCTATTTGGTGGCTTATATGGAATATACCTGTGTTGTTAGTTTGGTTTACATCAGAGATGTAAATCACCACAACTAGCATTAGCTGTCACCTATTTGCAGTTCAAGGAGGGGCTAATAGCTGCACAGGTATGTAAGAGTGAGGTGCTATTTCCTCTTCAGGAATGCCCTCTTCACTTGAAATTGGCAGAAATGGAGGGAGAAACTTATGCTGTTTACACATGTTCTGTGTCCTCTGCTACACAGTCTGCCTTCTCTGTGCACTCAGACAGCTGAGATACGATGACCACAAACTGCCACGTGGGCTAGCCTGAGCAATAGTGTCCTATCGCTGCCACCAGCACACTGTGTGCGCCCACTGAGCCTCATCAGCCTGTGTTTCCCTCCACTCAGGAAAAGTAACCATGTCTCTCACAGTACAAACACCTATGTCCAGGAGGGCAAGACTGAGAGGGCTGCAGCATCTCCCTCCCCATCTCCAATGTCCTTGGCACAGCTGACAGTACCACTAAAATACCAAGTATAGTGCAGACCTATAGCTTTTCTCCATCTCCTCAACTGCCCTTGCCAGACTGCCTCAGTTCCTAAATACAGCAAGTGAGATTGAAGAGGTGAGAAAAGCAGTGGTGCTGTGTGGGAAATGCAAATAATGGCAGTGCTTTGACAGCAAAGCAGAGAAAAGGGTTTATACCCTACCTCTACCTGAAGGCCCATTCCATGGCATCGCCCACAGCATGCAATCATTTCTATTTTTAAATGCTATATTTTCTAACATGAGTCAGTTACCAATCTATTTCTGATCTGAACAGGAAGGACAGCAGAACAACTTTAATCACCACTGAACCAAAATTAGAACAGCAAATGGATCAGTTCAGTTCCTTTATTTATACTAACCAACTTTAGGTGCACCTATATGAGCCAGTCAGAATTTAAAAAAAAAGTTATCTGTAAGTTCCTTCTGTAGATACTGAGGATCAGAAGACGGTTTAAAGTGTAACACAAAACACAGAATTGGGTATTGGAAGGGGCCTGTTCTCAAAACTTTTACTTAGAAAACTGGCTAAGTAATTCGCCAGTTAAATTAAGTGATCATCTAAGGGGTGATGACAGTAGCATGCCTAAGCAATGCCAGTAAGATTAACCTCTCTGTCACCTTGGTTTCATGATGGTGTTTGTACGCACTCAAGCCCAGGGAGGCCCTGACAGAGATGGGTGCTTCTAAACACTGGTATAGAACAGGGCAGCAAGTTGAACGTGTCAGCAATGCACTTCTGCAGTGCTGAAGGCAAACCACATACCCAGCTGCATTAACACATGCACAGCCAGCATATTGGGGGAAGCTATTATTGCCTTCGCTCAGCACTTGAAAGGCCACATCCAGAATACCCATTACTGGAATACTGTGTCCGGTTCTGGCACTCTGTATAGGAGAAGACAAACTGGAAGGAGCCCAGAGGCAGTCTCCCCCAATGACTAAGAGACTGCAGCACATTGCATGAGCTGAGACTAAGAGAATTGGGTTTCTTTAGCAAGTTAAAAAAAAAAATGCTGTGAGGAAACCAAATGCAGTTTTCTACCACCTAGAGAGCAGTTACAGAGAAGACAAAAGCAGACTCTTTCCAGAGGTGCACAAGGAAAGAATAAAAGGCAATTCTGACTGTGCACAAGGAAAAATTCTTCACCATGAGAGTGGCTAAGTACTCCAGCAAGGCCCTGGGGAGGCTGCACAGACTCCGTCTGCGGAGATTCTCAAAAACATACAGGACAAAGCCCTGAACCTCTGAAAGAAATCATGCCTTGAGCAGGACTGTGAACTGTACGACCTCCACACATCCCTTCTAACCTTAATTCTGCAATTCTAAAACTGAGACTCACACGTCATATGCAATAAATATATAGGTGTTAAAAGCATGACATGAACGAAGGTATCCTGATTTGGAAAGATATAGATTGTAGTGGTTAATACACAAATAGCTCTTCTTTTAATAGCCCAAAAGACAAAAGTAATTTTCAACACCAAGGCTGCCCTTAAAGCTAGTTGCATGTGAGGGAAATACATCTAAAAAGGGGGAGGGAAAAATCTGTGTCTTTTTCCAGGCTGTTTTGACTACTAACAACTCAGTTTCAATACAAATTCAATATGCATAATATACGCGACATGTTTACATCCGGCGTTTAGAGCTGTGCTTAGGTAATTTTATAGATATATGTATAGATAAGCATAAGGTCAGGAATGGATACAGCAAACTGCTTATTACAAGATGTGAGATTACTTGTTTAGTTGCCTAGCAATAAGATCTGACTCCTGGAAGCTAACAAATACTGATTGGAGAATGGAATAGCAGTAGTTAATGTATCTAATGTATCATACAAAAAGGAACATAAAGCTATTGAAGAGAGGGAAATGCTGAAACAGAAAAAATCAATCCTATCCAGTGAAATCTGTTCAGGAAATAAGTGATTATGAAGAAACTACAATACCTAAATTACAGAAAGCCTCAGTCCGTTCACTCTGTCAATAATTTTCATTGTTCTTCTTTTAGCAGAAAGTCTCATTCCATCTTGGCTAATAGATCTGGGCTTTGAACTGCTGTGTTTAACTTTGTCCAGCCCCCTCAATAGCGTTTGGAAGCTGGAGAGATTTTTTTTTTTTGTTTTGTTTTGTTTTTTTTGTTAAATTGAACTGGATGAACTTCTTGGAAAACACAGTATGATTCTGATGGAAAGTTTGATGACATTTACTGCACTGGTGGAGAGGCAAAAGTCCACACTTGTGTTTTATTTGTTATGAAGAGCTTTAAAATTGCACTGATGCCTTTTAACACATTTATAATGTCTCTTCTCTCAGTTCTTTCAATATTACAAATGTTTTTCTCTCAGTACTTCAGAGGTAGAACAGGAAGGTCACAAGACAAGGATAGGAAGCATATTACAAGTCCAGCAGATTGGAAGTACGTCCTTCTTGGAGCAGTACTGACATTGATCTTTTTCCCTTATAATCTAAACTTAAATAGATTGGTCTACATTAAAAAGTGGGTAAGCAGAGGCCACCAGATAGTATTCCAACGTTATAAGCAGTGTGGACTTGTAATGCACTATTCATGCATTATTTAAACTTGAAAGAAGATAGATGACTCCTTTTTCTGCTATTTCCAACCTTTCTTTAAAACATTCCTCTTTAACAAAGCCTTTAACACAGTGCTTTCCAAAACCTGCTCCTATTGGAGCTGTCACTTAACAGTATTCTGCATGCTTAGGACAGAAACAGTCATACAATTTCTCTTGTGTCCCGTTAACATGAGCATAAATCTGGAGTAACTCCACAGACTTCCTGCGTGACGCACTTACTTGGGGTTTGTCTACATAGGGAAGTAAACATGAAGGAAAACTAGCCTCAATTCAGAGCACAACTCTGAGCTAACTCCTAGTATAAACACTCCTAACATACAGAAAACAAAACCAGCTTTTCCTACTCTGAATATGGATTAAACTACTTTGAACAAAGGCAGTGCAAGTGAAATCCCAGGGTGTTACCACATTCCACAATGCAGAGCTTTACAAAAATAAAGTTTCAGTATCAGCAGCATGTCTTCCATCTAGTCACACACATACTGCTTCTCAAATGTTCCCTCAGTTAATTTAGGGGTGGTTTTAGATACAGCTTTGCATTTTGGCATGAAAATACCCTTCCAGTGTACATAATGTACATTTGCATAGAATAGCCCATATCTTCGTACTTAAACATTTTTCCATGAAGACAATGCCTTTATTTCTTAATCTTCCTTCCCCTGTTGCAGAGACTGCTACACAGACTAATGAACTACGTCTTAATTTGGTCTTGTACTGTGGCTCCTTTGTCCTTATTACAGCAGTGTGAAACACCCTTAAATAGGACAAAATTTATATTTACAACATGAAAGGTCTTAATACAACAGGAATTTACATTACTGATTTTTCTATGTTGTTTAGATACTATAGTGATAGAAACTACACAAATATCTAGAAAAGCAAAAGCAGATAAAAATGAAGGACACACAAGTGAAGATTTTGACATATGAATCATGGTAAGTAATTAAACCAGTGTTAATTTACTGAGATGCAAGTTGATTGGCTATTTCATTGCAGTACTTTCTGTATAATAGTAATCTACAGATTTCTAATAATTGAATCACCTATGCTCCTACCACATATATGCTAAAAAAGTTAATGGACAATGGTATTTATTTGCACACAGCCCTTCGAACACTTGTGGTCTACAGAGATCTGTCAAAAAAGAATAGATTGTCTGGGATGAAAAATATTGTTCCTAGGTTTTTCTACACACATCTGCAATTTTGAGACTGTACAAAAACGTGCAGTCAACCCTCTTAACCCATCTTTCTTAAGGACCCCCAGAACAATCTGTCACTAAGGAAATCCATGCGGTCAACATAAAAAATCATAATCTCATTGCAAAAACAGTATAGTGGGTAGGGACACAGAATTGGCTCTGATCTCTTCGTACACATTCTGTGGTATAAACAGTGATTTCAGAGAGTTTCTGGAAAAGAACAAATGGGATAGAAACCTCTAAGGCGAAAGTAATTAGTTTCCTCATTTGGGGTGTTGCAGTAATCTTCACATCTATTCTGACATGGTAAGTACAGAATCTAACTTTTACTTTTTCCCTATGTCATAGCTTGAGCTGTTAATTTCAGCTATATGCTCCGAGTAATGGAGGTCTAGTCTTCACTTCATTTTTCAATTGATCTCAAGAAAAGCAATATATTAAGTTTGAATTCTGAATTCACTGTGAAGGTAGTACACTACCACTTTCATATTTACACATCACTATTTGCTTAAAAAATTTTTAAAGATCTGCTGCAAATTACATAGCAAAGATCATGTCTAATTTGTAAGATGAATTGAACTGAACTGGTACTTACTTACAACTCTCACAGCTTGCACACAAATTTATGTTGCCAATGTACAAGACAATGTATCTGACTTGGTGTATCGTGACAGTAACAGGTTGTTCCGCATTTGACATTTGCCAATGCTTCACACTGCACAAGTAACCAAAATACTCCACGTTCCCAAACAAGAACCAGTATCCTGATTACTTATGGTTACTTTAGTGTGGAGAATGTGAAAAGGAGGTGCTCTGTTGAGTATTTATACACCCCCTGTAACAAGTGTGACTATTTTCTATCTTTATATCTTATTATACACCAGCAAATAGCCAAGAAACTGTCCTAGCAATTAAATTTGATAATAAAACATGTTACACATATATGTAGCTCAAAATATATCTGAAATGCGTGTCTGTGGGCAGATGTTAAGCCAAGTTAACACCGTATGTGGACTTCTGTTTTGAGCACACAACATGTAAATGCTAAGCCTGAAAGCCTTGAAAACTAAATCATTTCTATAAACAATTTATATTAACCAGAATAACTTCCTAATATGAAATTAGGCTTACTTACTTTTTTCACTTAAACAACAAAAAACAAACCAAATAAACAAAAAAAAAGCCCCACAAACACAAACAGAAACAAACCCACTTCCTTTTTACCAAGGAAATCCAGGAAAAAATGTTCCAGTTGGAGAATCTTCTGATTACAGGTATTTTACAGTAAGCATACTCACAGCTTACCACCCCTCTCTTCACCTTGCAAGCCTTCAAGAGATTGCTCACCAACCATAATACAGCAATCCCTGCAGCTGCATGGAAGGCTCTTGCCAAGTGACAAGGCCATACTAGCTCAGAACTTGCAAAAGAACTAAGTTTTCATAATCCTTTCTTTTGAGATCTTCCATTTTTACTTAAAACTTCACAAGAGAGTATCCAGAGGAATGAGATCATGTTATTCAAATATATCACTGAATTTCTTTTTACCTTTTGTTAATTTTTTATTTCCTAACTTCACTGGACTTGTGAAGCTGGCTAATGGGAAATCATTCTGTGGTGCTGAAACAGCTTATATTCCTCCAGAGAATTCAATATTTTCAATTTGCAGAACACTTTTAACATTTTCATAGAATCATAGAATGGTTTGGGTTGGAAAGGACCTTTAAAGGTCATCTAGTCCAACCCCCTGCAGTGAGCAAGGACATTTTTCAACTAAATCAGGTTGCTCAGAGGCTGAACCACCTCAGCTCTCTCAGCCTGTCCTCGTAGGAGTGGTGTTCCATCTCTCTGATCATTTTTGTGGCCCTCCTCCGGACCTGCTTAAGTTTTACTGTATGACATAAAATCATGCCACAGGAAGCCATAAATACCTACTGGTTAATAAAAGTCAGCTTCAGAGTCAGACCTAGCCTTTTTTTTTTTTTTTAACATCTGAGAGTCTTCAGATGTTTGGCCTGACTTAGGTCATGTTCTGATAGCAGTTTTGGTTCTCTTCCCCTGTCCCTCTTCCAAAAGTAGGTATAAGCAACAATTTGGGTACAAACGGGGAAAAGCCTCCTTTATGCAATTTCTTTAGAAACCACATGGATTTCATCAAAATACGAAAAAATTACATCATTTCAGTGAGTATCTGTACTTGCTTTAAATGGATTAAGGACTAAAGAATGTCAATATAAAAATAAAGACATGCAAAATAACTTTAACACACTGTAAGCATATTGTATTTAATAAAGAACCATAGGCCAAACAACGGAAATGCTGTTTATTAGAGTCTAATGGTTTAATGTTCTTGAACCTATTTAAAAACACAGGTTTGTAATAACATATTCACGTGTACAAGTAGAAATCCCTTTCTATCAATAAAAGGTTTTGAACTTTTCAGGCAGTTAACATGGGAAAACAGGAGGCCTTCACTGACTTCCAAAAGGTTAACCTGGATTTATAACTATTTGCCTGATTTCCCTGTATATTTACTTGGTCTTGATGACTGAAAATGCCAAGTAGCTTTTCCTCACCCTTTTTCTAGCTCAAGTGGATCTTCGATCCCGAAATAACAGAAAATCTGGCCCTTACAGAAACACAACAAAGTATTAATGTTACCCTTTGTCATTAATATAAATTATATTAACAGCAACCATTGATAACTACTGTATATGAGTATTACTTAAACTGTAAGAAGATACAAAATACATTTTTGCCCATGGAAAAATAAGGCAGACAGCAAGGAGTAGCTCACTACACCCAACAAAACATATACATGTTCTGTGGTGTATTCCTAGTTTTCCTATACACACAAACCATGACATAGCATTTTCTGTAATGAAAAAGATAATACAAAATTATTTTGATAATACCAAGCGCAGCATTTTAATAATAGTAAGTAATTTCCTATACTTGCTTCTGAGTTCATCAATAATACATTTTTCTAAAGATAAGAGTAATGCAATGCACCTATAGGACACTCTGATGCTCTTCCAACTCAATCAACTGTAACTTCTGTTCAGCTCTAGTAGGTGTTTATGAATATGAGTAGTATTTCATATAGGAGAAGACTGCCACAAAAACACTTACGCAGGCAGATTACAATGGAATCAAGACAATACATTTCAAAACTGATGCAAGGATTATTACTTCTTAAACACATATGATTAAAATACAGAACTAAGACATAATATTGGAGAGGCCTGAAAGGTGTCAAAACTAGATATTAACATAGAAAATGGAAATACTAGTAACTATAAAATTAAAAATTATACACATGCTTTAAGATAATTCAAACATGATCTGGCAGTGGTTAGGAGAAAGAAAAGCTCTTGTCTTGGCAAATAATGAAAATGATAAATTTTGAAGCTTTTTTACTTTATTGTAAAGCTGATGCTAACCAATGTCAGAAACAGAACGTTGCAGTACAGCACACTCACTCTGCTGCTGCTAAAGAATATGAACATATTTGTCATTTTAGAATAATAGAGAATATAAAAGTTTTGCAGCTTACATATTTCACTGAAGTAGACCTGCTGAGAAGATAGTCAGTGTTGGGTTTGGGGTTTGCACTGTTTTTTTTTTCCCTAAACCACTCTGGGAATACATACGCAATCTTCCTCTTTGAAAGTTATAATGATTATGCATTAGTATAATTACATCAGCTAAAAATATACACTGTTCTAAGTAGGACTCTGAAAGCAAAGCAAGCTGTGCTGTTACGGGCACTGCCTCACTGTTCCTTAGTTGCCTGTATAAACACTGATGAAATATCAATATCTCTGACACTTGAGTATTCCAGGCAGTTTCACTGCCTAACTATAAAGTCACAGCCCAAAGAGCTCTCCAAATTTCTGACGAAGAAGCATCATGAGAGTCCTGTGCAATTATAACTACCGACCACTTGTTATACTTAAGAAATCTAGCAAGTCTTCACAGTCCTAAATAGAGAATAAGAAGATTTTTAATTTTTTTTTTTTAATGTATCTGATAAAGGACTGCTTCTGAACAGCAGGAAATCCAGGTGCTGAGTTAAGGAACAGCACTTCAGAAAACTGGCTGAAAGCAAAATCATTGGTTTTATTAGATAGAAGACTTGCTGAAATCTACTGTAAAGGATTTTCCAAAGAAAGGGAAGAAAAGTGACCTCCCAGCTGGTCAGAAGTCCACCACTGCTTAGAAGAGGTGGAATGCTGTTGCCTCAGTGAGTATCGTTACATCAGCCACACTAAAAGTCCTATCTACAGATATTCAGAAGTTAATGATATATACTCTGCAAATTAAAATCCTGTAGAGTACAACTACAAAGCCTTCTGCAACACTTTCATACCATCCATGCTATATATTGTACAAATTAGGCACCAATTATATATTGTCCAAATTAGAACCAATATATTAGTGCATTTTTCCAAAAGTCAATGCAAACAATTCTTATAATAGTGCATCTGCACAGTACAAATGAGTTTGCCGTTCAAAGCATTCTGCTTCAGTAGAAGTACCAAAAAAAGTTTAAATGAAAAATACAGGTCTGATTTTCAGTTTGGGTTTGTTGTCTGTTAGGTTTTTTTTTTTTCCCCCAGGCCGTTCTTTTATAGTACAGCATTCCTTGAGACAGACTTCTATCACAGGAAAACCTATGTAAATACATCTGGTTAAATGACAGCTGCTTCATTCATGGGGTGGGTCAGGAACTACATACACAAGGCTTCGAGAAAAATGAGCATCACTTGAAAAGGCAGGCAGAAAAACTCTTGGGAAAGTAAGATGTTGCAGGCGGTGATTATGTTGGAGAAATTAGCATAATAAACTAGGGTGTGAATTTTCAGTTAATTACTTACTCTGCAGCAATTCTCTACATGTATGCTTTGGTTCATGTTATATGCATGTCTATACTACATTAATGGGGCACTCTGCATAAAACCCAACCTAGCTAGATCCACAACCAGAACAGTGACAAGACGCAATATTTACTGGGGATGGTACAGCGCCACACTGCTACAGCTACCCTGTCATCAGCACTCTGGAATCTCCACCCAGCAGGGCTCAGCTTTGTCACTACTGCAATGCAACCTACTACACAGGCTAGGTCAGGGTGATTCCACTTGGCAAGAGTGAGGAAAAGCTCCCAGTTCTGCAAAGTTCCTTTCCCAGATTTTGCAGGTTGTTTTGGTAGATGACAGCAGCCAGTCCAGGTTCTGAGCTATGCCAAATGCACAGCAAGAGGCATTCCTCTTCCTCTCAGCCAGATGCTGCATCTGTGGCAGCAGCTGCTGTTTCTGTGTCATACAGTCTGCAACACAGTAGGTTCCTCGTGATACTTTAGAGACAAGTCTCCTCCAAAGAGAGGCAGTGCACTCCTGAGAATTATGTATACATTCTGCAAGTTCAGACTTGCAGAAACAAATCCAGAACTACCACTACGTCAACTGTAAACAGCTTATTTGAATTAAAGCATCACTGATGTTAAGGGCAAGTGGAAGAGCAAGGGGGAAAATACAAAGCAGGGGGTCGGATGGGGACACCTGGACAATGCACTAAGGTGACTGATGGGTGCAAGGTGATACTGAAACCGATAGCTAGTAAATTCCATTTGCTATTTTTTTGGTTTGGGTTGGGTTTTTTGGGGGTTTTTTTGTGAAATCAATGGGGCAAATTGAAAAAATTCCATAGGCAAATTTGTTATGGAAAAATCATATAAACAATTGGGCTGCTACATTCTCAGACATTAATAATGGTGTCTCCCACATTAGTTAATGGAATTTAAGTAGGTGAGATGTATAAAATAGCAGGCATCTCACAATCTATTTTGTCCTAGAGAGTTCATTTTTGAACTACAGTTCATTGCCTTCATCAATTGTACTAGAGCAGCTGGTCTATGAGGCTGACAAAATGTGGCATAGATGTGAAGGAAAGCTACGAGCAGCCAAGCACAGAAACTTCTTAGGTTCCCACCTGCCAAAAATCAGTGTGAGCTACGGAATAACATATATTCTGCTGGTCTTAATACAATACAGAATTGAGTCCGAAAAAACAATCACAATTTTAAGAAAACAGTGATCAATTGCTGCTAGTCTCTTACCAACAAAATGTTGGGGTTTTTCCTGTTGTTATGGTAATAAGTATTTTATGGCATGCTTTAAAATAAACAAAAAAGATGATACTTTTGTCTGTCAATATGTGCCTCCCATGTTTTGCAGGTTTTCCATTTTCTTCTCCTCGTGCCCACCCGCCCCCCCCCCCCCAATCCTCCTTAGTTTTCATGTATGGGTTCTCTGCCCTAAACGCTTATGCTGGAAACACTGCATAAGAATATTCTGCCATCCAATGCAAAACAAAATCCTTGATTTCACCTCTGTTTTTAAGATTTGCAAGTATTTTTATTATTGTATTACTTTTTACTCTGAGAACATTTATTTAGTAATATTAACTGGTTTTAATACTGGTTTAGATCTTGTTCACTTCGCTGTTGACTCTGTGCCCATTGACCCTTTCTTTCAGACTGGATTCCATTGATTTCCATGAAGTTCTGCACAGTTGTGTTCTTGCAGAGTCACAGCTTGGACCTCACCAAGCTCTTGCAGTAATACGACTATTGCTAAATGTGGGAAAGAGTCATTATATAAAAATTCTGGTATGACAAGTACCTGTCACAGTTATGTTCAACCTTATGCAACACTTCTGTATTCAAAACTTACTTTTGGGTACTTATTCAAGATTTTCTGCAACATAATCTGGTAAGTAAACTGTCCTTAACACTTACGGGTACGAGATGGGGAAAAGCTATCCTGAACAGACTTCATCCCAGGTAAGATGCAACATAAGGATTTCTCCATAACAGCACCCTCCAGGCCTTATATAACCCTTGGGACATTGTGGCACACAGTATTGAAAGC
The DNA here is from genome assembly GCA_009769605.1 of Bucorvus abyssinicus. Taxonomy (NCBI): domain Eukaryota; kingdom Metazoa; phylum Chordata; class Aves; order Bucerotiformes; family Bucorvidae; genus Bucorvus; species Bucorvus abyssinicus. The sequence goes on along the minus strand of CM020043.1, from coordinate 9,690,329 downwards.
ATTAGGAATGAGGTTGGCTTTGGGAAACTGGCAGCTCTGCAGTATTGTTTGTTTGGACTTGCCATCTATATGGTTCAAGAGTTATTACATGTATCACTTTCTCCCAGTCATCTGAATTATGAGTCATACAAACCGAAAGCGGAAGGCGAATTGTGAACAAAGCAGCTGTGGATGTTTGTGGAGTTTGTTGTCAGGTTTACTTAGCTTGTTTTCTGTGCTGCAAATAAGTTTGAATCTTCAGCAAGACCAGGTAGCTGCTACCTCAACAACAATCTGGGACTAAGACCTGACTACTGAAGGGTAAAACCTCACACTTTTAAGACTCTGGATGTCTTCCATGACTCCAGCTTCCACCTATAGCTAAAAGCCTGGCCATCTTTGTTTTGTTTAACTGAGCAGGAGCCAGAAACCACCACTAGCTGTGTGCTTAGCGTAATAAATACGTAAGATTGCCTCTAGAGAATCCTGGTTGTCCATGGGTTACCTGCAGGACACCCTGTCACGCACAGGCCAGTTAATAGCTAAAAGCACATGCAGAGATAGAAATAGTTTCCAAACCCAGAAAGCAAACCTGAAATTGGATCCACACAGACAGGTTCTTAGAGCTCAAATAGCCAGGCTCCTCTTTGGGATCTGATTGCAGTCTATTATCAGCGAAGTTTTTACCTCAACCAAATCTGAAATGTGGCCTGACTGAAAGGAAACCTAGGCTTAAACAAACCTATTAAATAAGAATTAAAAAAGAAACCAAAACAACATTAAAAACTTGTAAGAATACACATATATATTAAACTACCCTTCTACGAACGTGACAGAATCAACTGTAACTCACACTCTAGGCCTTTAGAACTGGGGTTCTGTGGCAGTTGAAGCAAAGGAGTGAACACCGAAGGAAAGAGGCAGCGAAGCTGCCGCCATTAACCGGGTACGCCACTTACGCAAATTTCCCTTCCCTCCTCGGCCCTACCGCCAACCATATAGCGTAACGGCTTTCGTGAATACGGATGCTGCACTGCGGCGATGGCACAGTTCAACCAAACCTCCTCCCTCCTCCGCCCACTTCGACGTTAAGGCCACCCCCTTTCTCGGTTCTGATTGGCAAGACGGGCGGAGCACTTCGCGGCGATTGGCGGCTGCTGTAGTGAGGTGGGGTAGGTTGCGTGAAGGGTAATAAAGTTAGCAGGGCCGCCTCGGTGCGCTTTAGACGCGGCAGCGAGTCGGCTCTCTATGGAGGTGGCGGAGGGAAGTGTTAGGCCGTTGCTGCTCCTGCTGTGGTGACTCAGAGACTCGCCCTGCCTCGCGCGCTCCCCCCTTCCCCTCCCCAGCCCCGGTCCCCGGCTCCCTTTCCCTTCCCCCCTCCCTTCTCTTGCCTTTTCCCCTGTCCTTGGTAGCCGCCGGGATCCGGGGAAGCTGACAAGGCCTTAGGGAAGGTGAGAAATGCGAGAGCGGCGGGAGAATGATCTGGGGCCGGGAGGGAACGGATACTGCTCTAGCTGCCGTTTAAAATGGCGGCTGCCTGGAGGGGCCGCCATTTTCTCGTCAGTTTCTTCTCGCTTTCTTCCGCACAAAATGGCGGCTTCGGTCGAGGGCCGCCCCTGCTGTCTGCTCTCGGATTACCGCGGACTCTGCGCGCTGGCGTAGAGGAGATCGGCAGCCCCCGCTAGGCGCGGGAGGGAAGTGAGCAGAAGCGTTAGAGCTTAGAGCTGCGTAATGCATGAAAGAGAGAGACTCGGGTAGTGCCTGTTCGTAGCTGTGCCTTCGGGGATCAGGTACTGTCTAGCTGTGGTCCCTGGGAGCCCCGGCTGCTCGAGAGGTTTGCCTTTGGAAGGGAGTAGCCTCAGCGCACATAGCGGGCTGCAGTCTTAAGATTTTCTAGGATCTGCATTGCTGGGGGGCGGTGTGTGTGGGGGAAGTCGTTTGTTGTCGAGTCGGTGGCGAGAGGATTATTTTTTTTCGTCCGTTTACTCCTGTCTCGGATCCTTGTGGAAGAGAGCGCGGACTGCCGAGAAGCCGGGTCTGTCGGCAGCAGCATCTCCTTGCCCGTGTCTCCTGTGCAGGCTTCGCGAGTAAAGCGAAGGCGCTGCTTGAGCCGGGGGATACCGGCGGCCTCCTCTCTCCCCCGTTCAGGCGGACCGGGGCGGGTGCCACGAGTGGAGGGTGCCGTTTTGCGCCCGCTCATCTGCTTCGCAGAGAACAAAGAGCCGCCCGGCCTCCTGGCGGTGCCTGAGCCTAGAAACGGGCGGCGCCCGGTGGGGGAAGGGGAGGCGCACGGTGCGCCCGGAGCCACCAGCTCCATGCGGCAGGGCAGCGCCTGCTTCCTGTGGGGGGCGCCCCTCCGCTCCCGCAGCCTTTTGTTCGGCGGCCGCCATGTTGGGAGCCGCTCCTCGTGCCGCGCCGGCTCCTGGGGCTGGTGTGGGGCGAGCGGAGGTGGCCGGGGCGCGGGGCTAGGGGCCCGCATGGGGAGAGCTGCCTTCTGTCGGGCGTTTCTCAGACAGGCCTCCCGAGGAGGTGATTGTGTGCTCAATACTGCAGTGTCTTGGAGCAAATCTCTGATGAAGCCTCAAAATGCCTGTCGGTTTTTTGACGTGCTCGCCAGGCTTTTCTGTCCCTATGCGTAGCTTCCTGCTACGTGATCGGTGCAATGATTTTTTTTTTTTTTTTCCTTCCTGCTACTGTCTTACAAGCTAAAATTCGAGGTGGGGAGGGGCAATACTTATTTTTATTTAGTAGCTTAATTGGCTTTTGTACTTGGCTGGAGAGTACATTCCTTTTACTACATTATGTGCGTTTTGTGACCTGGTACTTCTCACTTTGAAACTTGAGTGCTTTCTCTTGCAGTCCAGAGTTTGTAAAACGTATCAGTAAAGGATTCATTTAATTAAGCTGTACTAGCAGAAAAAAAGACCTTTTGGTTTTTTCTGCAACTGTTTTTGGGGGTTGATAAGGTAGACTTGGCTCTTGCTTCCTCAGTCCATGAGTGTCTTACCTGTTCTCACTTGCCCCCGTTGTAAAATATGGCAATTATGATGAAATTTGTCTTTGAGTATCCGAGTATTGCATAAATAGTTTTCTTACTTTCTGTGAAGTTCTGCGTTTGGGGGTTCCCATTCTCTAGCAAACGTTTGTACTCCATTGTAAGTTATAGTGGCTGCTACTAAAACAATTATAGTAAATGCTTCATTTGTCTTTCTAGGTTTTGTTTTTCCCCACCCCGTCAATTTAATTTTATTCTTTTGGAGATTCTTTGTTGTCAAGCCGCCAAAGTGGAGAGTGCGATTGCAGAAGGGGGTGCTTCTCGTTTCAGGTACTAGTCCTTTGCTTGCTTGTTTGAACACTTGGAAGTGGAAACTGTCCTTTGAATTTAAGTTTATCTTATGTTTATACGAAAACTGACATGTAATAAAGCATTGGAATTTTTAACTGAGGTGAGATTACATGTTTGTTTTTAACAGTGCTTCTTCAGGCGGAGGAGGTGGTAGGGGTGCACCTCAGCACTATCCCAAGACTGCCAGCAACAGGTATGTTATCTTGCTCTTCAATTTGGCATGGCTTTAAAGACAGAGGATGCTTGATGGTGAATACTGAGTTAAAAATATAGTATCTTTAAAGTTGTACAAAGAATACCTACAGAGTTCATGACATGTTAATGTCCTCCAGTCTGTGGCAAGACAGCATATGACCTGTTGAAAGTGTGTGTCATGAATGATACAAGGTACACAGACTTTTCATGCATTAGAAAGGTTTTTTTGGGTGTCCTTTTAGTGTTGAGTGAATAATATGCAGCAGATGTTGTGGTGTTGGTATGGCTAAGTGCATGTTCTTAAGAAGCTAGTAACAGAATTAGCCTAAGTAAGACAATGTGAAAGGTTAAAAGACCAATTCTTGAAATTGTTTGTTTCTGTTTAACAATCTTATTCTTAACATTTTTACAGCGAGTTCCTGGGGAAAACCCCAGGGCAAAACGCTCAGAAATGGATTCCTTCACGAAGCACTAGACGAGATGACGACTCCGCAAATGACAAAGAACGACATGATGCAATCTTCAGGAAAGTAAGAGGGTAAGTTCTTTGTAAGATTATTTCTTTCTTTCCTTACTGTTTTCTTTAATGGTATATATTTCTAATAAATCAGCTGGAGGCAGAAATGGATAGGCCAGCAGCAGCAAACACTTGAGAAGTAATTCTTCTGAGAAGGAATTATTGTGAGAGAATTAGTCTTTTCTATAATACTTTACATTCTAAAGATTTCCCCAAAAAACAGTTGAATGAAAAATCGTACTTTTCAATTCTTGCTTAATAGACTCAAGAAGTAAAGGTGAACTTGGGTCTAAAATCACTTGTAGCATGCTTACAGTTATCTGTAATCTGGATTTCTATTTGTGTTTGTTCCTCTTTAGCATACTAAATAAGCTTACTCCTGAAAAGTTTGACAAGCTATGCCTTGAGCTCCTCAATGTGGGTGTAGAATCTAAGCTCATCCTAAAAGGGGTCATACTGCTGGTAAGCTGGCTGCATTTCTTTTAACTACAGTTTTCTTGCATGTTAGAGATAGAAGTCAATTGGTTTTGGTGGGACTCAGAAGTAAGATGGCTAATGTCATGTTTGATAATCCAGACGTACAGAAATGTCATACTTGCTTTTTGTGTAGAAAGGGTATACTGAGGATGAAGTTTTAGAAGTCTCAAGAATTGCTAAATGCGATTGGGGATTTTTTTAGTTCATACAATCTAGGATGCTGGTTAGCAATCTTTCTTCCCTGGCCTCCATCTTTCTCTTCCTGTTTACCTGATCAAGAAGTCTAATAGTCTTAGAAAAGCTACCACAGGTGACCTCAGCACACTGATTGAACTATCTTGTCACTCTCTTTCATCTGAGATCAAATTGGCGATGCTAGCTTCAGTGATATGATGATGAACTTCAAATTTGTCCTATTTGTTGGCTAAGGATTATAGAAGCTTTTTGGTAGTGTAGAGTAGCTTTTTCCTTTGCAGCATTAAGACCAGTGTTTAAAGCAAGATGTTTGTTTCTGTACATTGGAAATAGCAAAACATAGAGAGATGTTCTAGATCACATAATGGTAGAACTTCATTGTGTGTCTTGCAACTCAACTTCCCTAATATTTGCATCCTACAACATGGCTACCTTGCTCAAAATAAATCTGTTTAGATTGTAGACAAAGCCCTTGAAGAGCCAAAGTATAGCTCACTGTATGCTCAACTATGTCTGCGCCTGGCAGAAGATGCACCCAACTTTGATGGCCCATCAGCAGAGAGTCATCCAGGACAGAAGCAAAGCACAGTGAGTATATTTCTCAATCTGGAATGGTAAATGTTGCTAGCATAAATAGTTGCACTGATTAGCTTAATTGTTGTCTTTCTTCTCTCTTCTTAGACATTCAGACGCCTCCTAATATCTAAACTTCAAGATGAATTTGAAAACCGAACCAGAAATGTTGATAGTAAGCTTTAAAACCACTTAAATACAGAATTTATCTTCTCTTTCTACAGCCCCATTAAACAGATTTCTTTTTTTTTCCAGTCTATGATAAGCATGATGGTCCCCTCCTCCCTGAGGAGGAGGAACAGAGAGCCATTGCCAAGATTAAGATGCTGGGGAACATCAAATTCATTGGAGAACTTGGCAAGCTTGATCTTATTCATGAATCTATCCTTCATAAGTGCATCAAAACAGTGAGTATTCGATTGGGCGTGGGCTGAGAGCAAAGGAGTTGTGAACTAAAAAATGTAAATGTTTATGCTGCTTTTGGCATCTTGGAGCATGAAATGCTACAAAATGTATCCCCTCAATTATCTATTCCTCACTACTAGAAATAAAGAATCTTTTGGTGTGATTTAAAAAGTTGTTCAAAGCCATGGGAGTTGTCTCCAAGTGAAGATGTAGTTTGGCATAGATAGAAGTACCACAGCTACTTCAAAGTACATAATACTTATAAGTACTTCAATTAGCAATTCTTAAACTAATTTTCAAGCCCATTTGTCTTCAGAACAAAATGAAATGTTTCTGTCTGTGCCTGTGTACAAAGTTGTCGCTTACTGTAAATGGTCATTTTTAATTTGTTGAAATATTTCTTCTTCAATATTTCAGCTTTTGGAAAAGAAGAAGAGAGTCCAACTCAAAGATATGGGGGAGGATTTGGAGTGCCTCTGTCAGATAATGAGGACAGTGGGACCTAGATTAGATCATGCAAAAGCCAAGGTATGTGTATGTCCACTGCAGTGATTCAACTAGTTGAATTCTATGGCTAGGACTTCAATTGTCAGAACCTTCAGTATTCAATGTTCTATTCATGAGTACAAAACCGAGATCTGACTTTCAGAGAGCAAGAGTGCCAACTATTGGGCTTGCATCAAAGTTCTTGATAGCAAAGGAGCCGATATTAGAAGTGGTTGTAAATGCCTTTTGAGATTGCAGATAGGGTCGTAGGAAGTCATAAAAGCAAGAATGTTTCTCTGAATGCTGCTTGAAAAGATAAGGTGGGGAGATTATTCTGAACACAACTAGGTGATCTTACATATTTTGGACCTTTGAATTCTGAATGAAACGGTGTCATGGTAATTAGAACTTTGGCAGTTCTTTTTTGACTTTGAGGTCTTGATGCATTCGCTTTCCTTAAGCTCTACTGCCACCAAGGAGATGGGAGATGGCAGGAAAGGGCAGTTTTGTTCTATTCATCTTAGATGTTTTGAATGTGGTCACCTTTCCTGAAAATATCCAAGACACTGATAGAGTTAGCCCTGACTTGTTACATGACTTTTGTTCCTCTAGTCCTTAATGGATCAGTACTTTGCCCGTATGCGCTCCTTGATGTCAAGTAAGGAATTGCCAGCAAGGATTCGTTTCCTGCTGCAGGTATGATGATGAAATGGCTTACTGCTTCGTTTTTCTTGCAAAGTTGTCTTGAATCCTTTCCTAACAATGCGTTATGTTCCAAGGATACTGTGGAGTTGAGAGAACACAACTGGGTTCCTCGCAAAGCTTTTCTTGACAATGGACCAAAGACTATCAATCAAATCCGTCAAGATGCAGTAAAAGTAAGCATTGCATGTAAAATCTTTTGCCTGGCTTTTGCTTAAAAGTGAATCCTTACGTGGTTTACTCTGTTGCAAAGCTTATGCTGTGCACTTAAGAGTAGTTTTCACAGCAGTGTGACATTAAGGGGTTAAGTGTTAAGATGAGATTGACTTTTATAGTTCAGGGCTAAAAACTTGATGTTTTCGGGGACTATTACTCTAAAGTGACCAAAACGACAATTCTTCTTTTAAAGGATCTGGGAGTTTTTATTCCTGCTCCTATGTCTCAAGGGATGAGAAGCGACTTCTTTCTGGAGGGACCTTTTATGCCACCCAGGATGAAACTTGACAGGGACCCGCTTGGAGGGCTTGCTGATATGTTTGGACAAATGCCAGGTATGCTGAAACAGCAAGACTGATGTGCTGACTGTGGCTGTACTATATTAAACAAGAACTAAAATTGTCTTTTGTTTCCTTAATAATCCAGGTAGCGGAATTGGTACTGGTCCAGGGGTTATTCAGGACAGATTTTCACCCACCATGGGACGTCATCGTTCAAACCAACTTTTCAATGGCCATGGGGGTCACCTCATGCCCTCTGCTCAATCCCAGTTTGGAGAACTAGGCAAATGTTTTCTGAAAAGTCAGGTAAGAAGATGTTATTCGCAGGGTGACTTCAGCTTGTTTAGAAGCTCTTACACAGATGCGTATGTTATGGATTATAGTCTTGCTTATGCTGAAATACTTCCTCAGACTTGATTCTGATAAGAAGTGATGCTCAGCTGATACAAAAATTCTAAATCACTTCTTAAATTGTGCAAGAGAAGCAAGGAATACACTTTTTTTAATGCAAGAAAAGGTGCATGTGGCTTTGGTGGGTCAGAATGGTGTGTTTTATTTAAAAGATAGCCCTGTTTTTAGGGATAGATGCTACTCTCCCGCCACCCCTGCTCCTTCTTTCTCCCTTCCTGGCAAATTGAATCTTTATTCCTCTGGTCCCTCTGGTACTACTTACCATATGATGTACGCCACTCCATCATCTGCACTTCTTTCTCTATATCTCCCTTTCTGAAATAGGGGCAAAGCCAGCTCTACCATAACCAGAATCAGGGACTCTTATCCCAGCAACAAGGACAGTCGAAGGATATGCCACCTCGGTTTTCTAAGAAAGGACAGCTTAATGCAGATGAGGTACATTACATGCCTACATTACTTAAAACCTATTATAAATATTGCCCAATGATTATAGCAAGACGCGTTATTATGAGGACTAATGCTGGAACTCTTTCTCCTTCTCCTCCTTTTTTGTCCCTTCCTCTTTCACCTTACCCCTCACTTTCCTTAGGGTATCCAGCGTCCTATGAGCAAGACTGAGATATGAGGGCAATTTCTTGGGGTGTCCCTTCCTTCCCCCACAACTTCCCAAGAACACTACTCTGACATCAGTTCCCATGCATCATATTGATAACAATACATTTAATTAAAACTTCAGAAAATCCTGAACTTTAGAAACCCTGAAGTACTGGACCAGGCTAAATTTTCTTTTTTTTTTTTTTTTTTAAAGAACTGGCTAATAGGCAAAATGTCAAATGCAAAGTAAAGTGCATTGCTATTTTGAGTGTTAAGCAGACTTATATCCTGATTTCTGAGCAATTGGTAGAGTCTTATCTTGGCTGTAAAATACATCAGCAAACATGCTAAGTATCTTCTTGGGTCTCTAACATACTGCATCTAAAAGGAGCAATTCCAGATCTTGATACCAGTGGAACTAAATACCAGTAACTTGCAGCAGGTTGTGACTCTTGCATTTGGGGGAATTTCAGTATGTGCATGGCTTAATTTGTATTTGAGTGTCAACATGTAGAAATGGAAAAGTCATGCTTCAGTGGGATCAGTTGGTGTGAGTCCATGGCTGTATATTCTTGGTCAGAATACTTGAAACAGTTTGAGGTTTTTTCTGACTTATCTGTTTACAGATTAGCCTGAGACCTGCTCAGTCTTTTCTAATGAATAAAAACCAAGTGCCAAAGCTTCAGCCCCAGATAACTATGATTCCTCCTAGTGCTCAACCACCACGCACTCAGACACCACCTTTGGGACAGGTAAATATAAAAATGAATGTATATTGTTGGCTGTACTTACGCCTGTAAACCTTACACCAGTTTCTAATATGGGAAAGGACAGAGAAGTCTTTTGTTGCACAGAGTGGGATATATACAAAAAGAATGTATGAAAGTCTAAATTCACTTTCATCTGTCTTGGTACATGCTCAGGGTTCTTAAATGTGATATAAATGCAGCTAGATACATTGCAAATAAATTCTGGTACGTTTTTCAGCCTCCTCAACTTGGTCTTAAAACAAATCCGCCACTTATACAAGAAAAGCCTGCAAAGACCACCAAGAAGCCACCTCCTTCTAAAGAAGAGCTACTTAAACAAACTGTAAGTTAAGTATGTAGTAGCACTTACTGGAGCCTTGTATGTGCCCTTCAAAAATGACTGGCTTTAACTGTATGATTTCTTTCTCTAGGAAGCTGTTGTGACTGAGTATCTGAACAATGGAAATGCAAATGATGCTGTCAATACTGTGAGAGAAATGAGAGCTCCAAAACACTTCATTCCTGAGATGTTGAGCAAAGTAATCATTCAATCCCTAGACAGATCAGATGAAGACAAAGAGAAAGCAAGTACTTTGATCAGCTTGCTCAAGCAGGAGGGAATAGCCACAAGTGACAACTTCATGCAGGTACTGCAGTTGAACAGGCTAACAGTTCTTGTTGCTTGGCTGTTTGTGGTGTTGAGCTTGTGTAAAGGAGGTGTGCAAATTTTAAGTCCTGTTGATCTGAGGAGGTAAAACCGATACATATAAATTGTGTGAGGAACATAAGAAATGATGAAAGAAAGATGTAGGAACTGGCAATGGGGAACCTCTTGGCAAGTAAGCCAATGCAGAAAACAGGAGGCTGCTACATAGTAAGAGTAGTACTGTGCACAAGAACAAAATTACTTCAGAATTCCAACTTGTGTGTATTCACTGTTTCTTAGGCATTCCTGAACGTATTGGACCAGTGCCCCAAACTGGAGGTGGACATCCCATTGGTGAAATCCTACTTAGCACAGTTTGCAGCCCGTGCCATTATTTCAGAACTGGTGAGCATTTCCGAACTGGCTCAACCACTGGAAAGTGGCACCCATTTTCCTCTCTTCCTGCTTTGCCTTCAGCAGTTAGCTAAGTTACAAGATCGGGAATGGCTAACAGAATTGTTCCAACAAAGCAAAGTGAATATGCAGAAAATGTTACCAGGTAAGAGATACCACATAGCTCTTATGACACCTCATCTCAGTGTATGCAGGATGGTTTTTTTAAACCAGAATAAAATAACATATGAGGTTATTTTGATGCAATCAACTGTCATGATTCCGAAGAATGGTGTTTCTGAAGAAGTGATTAGACCATGAACCAGTGAGTGTAGCTTTGATGAGCACCAACACTCCAGTGTGTCTGTCTTCCTTCCTTGCCAGAAATCGACCAGAACAAGGACCGCATGCTGGAGATCTTGGAAGGGAAGGGGCTTAGCTTCTTGTTCCCACTTCTGAAACTGGAGAAGGAACTGCTAAAGCAAATAAAATCGGATCCGTCCCCTCAAGCCATCTATAAGTGGATTAAAGATAACATTTCACCCAAACTTCATGTAGATAAGGGATTTGTGAATATATTGATGACCAGGTGAGATGCTATCTTGATGTAGTTTAGGCATGTGTTGTTCTAAGCTACCAGTAAGTTGCTAATTGTTAGGGCTGACATGGAGCTCTGTACAGAAAAAGATAAAAGTACACAGGGAAATAAATTATGAGTGAACCTCCCGTGTATTAAACGCCCATTGTACTTGAAGAAAAGCAAATCTCCAGGCTTGTGTCAGTGTGAAGTGTTGCTTTTCCTGAGAGACAAGTCCAGACCTGTGTATTGACTTTCTAAAATATTTCAGAGCCGTAACAGAGGCAAAAACTACTACTGTGGTGCAGTTAACCACAATACTAGTACACTGCACGTGCAAGTTGTAACAGCTGATGCAAGCAGGAGTGTATTTTTAGTAATGGCAAATTGAACTTGAGAGTACCTGCCTTACTGTTGTAGAACACGGAATCTAGCTGCCACATCTGAGTTTACAGAACTTAGCTTTTGGGGTTTTTTTGTCCAGTTTCTTGCAGTATATTTCTAGTGAAGTAAACCCACCTAGTGACGAATCGGATTCTTCATCTGCTCCATCTAAAGAGCAGTTGGAGCAGGAAAAACAACTGCTTCTTTCCTTCAAGCCAGTAATGCAGAAGTTCCTCCATGACCATGTTGATCTGCAAGTGAGTGCTTTATATGCACTCCAGGTGCACTGCTACAACAATAACTTTCCAAAAGGTACGTGCATCAAGATCTTACCAAAATTTAACTTGGGCCTGCTTCTATTTGTGTACAGCTTTCAGGCTTGTCAGTAGAGTCTTAGAATCAAGCTGTTCAGAAGGTTGTAACCTAATGAAGTTTAAATCTGCTTCTGTAGGCATGTTACTGCGCTTCTTTGTTCATTTCTATGACATGGAGATCATTGAAGAAGAAGCCTTCTTGGCATGGAAAGAAGATATTACTCAAGAGTTTCCAGGGAAAGGCAAAGCTTTATTCCAGGTAAACTTGCTACCATTAAAGATTTGGCTTTTTTGGTATCTGCTGTTGCACTTGCAGTGTCTGAGAACACTTATAAATGGTGTTTAAGACGTGTTAAGTCTTTAGAAGCTTCATGAAGTTATTTTGCTAGAGGGGAGTGAGGCAGGATAAACTAAATCTTATTACTAAAGATCTATGTTTAGTGCTAGGTGTGGGTTGAAAGATTCTAAAATTAGTTGGGGGGAAAAAGCAGTGTTCCCCAGAAGTACACAGTGGGGAAGGAATTCCTGCTCCCTTAAACTAGTTTTATGTAACTGCAGGTAAACCAGTGGCTAACCTGGCTGGAAACTGCTGAAGAAGAAGAATCTGAAGAAGAAGCTGACTAAAGAACCAGCCAAAGCCTTAAATTGTGCAAACATACTGTTGCTATGATGTAACTGCATTTGACCTAACCACTGCGAAAATTCATTCCGCTGTAATGTTTCACAATATTTAAAGCAGAAGTATGTCAGTAGGATATCCTCTGCAAAAGGTTTTTGTAGTATGTCTTAATAGTCTACAATAAAAATATTTTAGAGTATCTTTAATGTTTAGATAACAGTGTATTAGCAGCATGCAATAATTACATCATAAGTTCTTGAGCAGAAGCAGTCTGTTGCAAGGGTCTTCTTTGCCGCCAGTTATCATAGGCTGTTTTTAAGTTAGAAAACTGAATAGCAACACTGAATACTGTAGAAATGCACTTTGCTCAGTGTAATACTTGAGTTGTTGCAATATTGATTATCCATTTGGTTGTTACAGAGAATCCTTAACTGTAATCGATGGTTGTTGCCGTAATAGTATATTGCCTGTATTTCTACCTCTAGTAATGGGCTTTATGTGCTAGGTTTTAATATCCTTGAGCCTGGGCAAGTGCACAAGTCTTTTTAAAAGGAACAGTTTACTTGCACAAAAACTGATCAGCTGAAGAGATGGTTTAATGCCCTTTGGAAGAGGTTTTTGTGGGTATGAAACATGACATGGTGAGAAATTTGAATTGGTCCCTCTATAGTAATGAAATTAAGTCTGCTTAATTTATCAAGACATGTTCATGCCCTGATTTTATATACTTGTATCTATCAATAAACATTGTGATACTTGACTTGTTTCTGAATGTCTCCCAGTAGAAGAGCTGACAACTAGTTTACTTATGGAGGAAACATCTGTGGGAGTTGACTTGGACTGGGACCATCTTAAGATTCTTTTTATAGAAATTCTCTTAACCTGCAAGTGAATTCTAAATAAGGACGCAGGCAAGATTAGACACTACAGGTTTGCTGTGACAAGAGGAAAATGCAGTTCTACTGAAGAAAGGGTAGGAGTTTGCCTTGTGGTCCAGTGTGTGCTTTACCCCAGTGAGTTAGTGCTTTTTAACTTGCTAATGCTTTGCACTTTCCCCAGGTCACATACATGGTTTTTAATCAAGTGGCACTGACTATTAGCTGCCTGTTTCTCAAGTCAAATTGGCAAAAAAAAAGAAAATACAGAGTTTAATGATGTTGCATTGTACAGGCTTGAAATGTCATCTATTAAATACTCAGAATACCTTACTTCCTAGAACCTTGTCCCTAGTGAAATTTTTTTCCTCATTGATACTCAGACTTTAACTGTTGAAAGGTGATGTATTTGTAATGGCAAACCAGTAGCGTCCCTTTGACAGAAAATTGGTTTTGTTGGTGATAAGGTGCTGTAGACTACATACTGTCTTCTGCATTTTTGGGAGAAGAAAAAGGTGGAGCATGAGAACACTACTAGAAAGGGCTTGCTTTGAGGGAAAGGGATGGTTTGCATTTCTGCACTTCAGAGTGTTTTATCCCTTTGCTGTCAATTGCTGTGAAAGGCAGGGCAGGCCTCCTAACCCATCCGGACTGGTGCATGTACACTTTTAAGTCAGATTCCTTCAATGGATTTCTTCAGCTGCCTCAGTAACTGGTGGTGCAGTGTGTAGCCCAGTAAATCAAGGTACTGGGCTTCTGTCTGTAAACCAAATGCTGCTCACAAAGGGTATTTAACTTCTTGAATTGCTAACAAAAACATGGTGACAAATGCTGTCCCTCCATTTCAAAAATGTGGCATATGTAGTAGTACACTGGAGGGTAGGCTGCTTCTGAGAACTCTAGCTCAATGCAGAGAGACAGGAAAGCACTTAAAAGTGGCTTGAGGTTGGAGCTGGTTGCTTTTCATGTCGCTGTAACTTGTGTGAGGGGGTGAGCAGTGACATCATGAGGCCTCCAAAAAAGTTCTTAAGTATATGTTCATCTCAGTCATGATGAAGAGTCATCTTCAATTAATGGAAGTGTTTTCTGTTTGTGGAGTAACACAGGCAACACTGCAGGGTTTACCCCCCACTTCATGCCCATTCTTGGGCAGATAAGGATGCTTGTCAAGGGATGACTATACTCACTATGGTTCTGGAGTTAAATACCCTTTATTGGGATAGGGGAACACAAGTACAGTTCCAAGGTTAATTTCCTTCTAAATTGTACCTGTTTCAGAATTGCAGTTTGAAAGCAGTAAGTAAGCTGTAAGACGGAGTGAAATTTTGCTTTGTTTCACTGACAGGGTTGTGTTTTCTCCGTTTCATTTGTGTTCAACCTTGGCTGTTAAGCTGATCAGTTTAGTGGTGTGTGCTTCAGTCACAGGCTACTGGATCAACAATGCCATTCATTCCTATGTGCTGCAAAGCTGAAATCAGGGAGGACCCACAAGTCATGTGACAGTGCTCCTAACCAGTAGGTTCCAACTAAATTCACTGTAGATAAAAAGGCAATAGTAGAAGGAGGTGCAAGTAAAATTATTCTAGTCAAAACTTCAGAATAGAACCAAAACCTCCAACTAACTTTTGAAGGTTCTGGACAAGGTTAAGCTGGCAGCTGTAGCTTGTTTGACTAGCATAACTAAACCTTTTATTCTTGCCCAGTCTAAAACATCATTACTACAATCTTAGGTGTTTGTGGAGGCTTTGCTGCTTGGCTTGTTAATAACTAGTCACAGAGTTGAAAACTTCGTTAGAGTCAAACTCCTGTAGGATAAAACCATGACACAAAATGTGGAATAAAACATAACTGCAGTAGAAGATACAACTAAACTGTAGAATTACTCTGTCATGAGACAGTTGGAAAATCTACTTGCAGTTAGTATGAACAGATCTACTTTCTTGAAACTGGTGTCAAAATGGCTTTTAAAACTGCTGCGTGTACATCAAAGTAGTGTTTCCATAGATGAGGAAAGAGCATTTTAACTTGATCTGCAACTACGTGTTCTTTGTGCTTGACTGCAGTGCTTGTGACTAAGTCAAGCTGGAAAAGGAGATGGGTCCTCAGTTGGTCTAACTTTTGTGTGGCTTTTTAACTATGAGTTGCATTGTACTTTAAATGTAAATAGAGCGTATTTAATTTTAAATAGTGAAGTCACAGTCAAAATTAAACCACTATAACTGATCAATGATAATGGCTTTCATTAGTATTAATAATACATTCAGAGGGTTGGGGAAAAAATACATTAAACACATTTCATACCTATTCTACTTACAACATCTACCTTCTGAAATCCTGAACTAGGTTGCTGTTACCATTCTCTTCCATGTGCCAGAGTCACCTGGTGTATGTGGCAGCAGAGCGCTGGAAATGCATGTCCCTTTAAATGAGTCCAGCTATAGCAGATAGAATGGTTGCTGCAAGAGAAGTTAGGGGTTGGTTAGTGTCACTGTGGATGCTCATGTTTCCAAGATGTAAGAGTTGGTGTTTAATGTCCCTTTATACCAGAAGAAGACTAGATCTTCAAGCTGCAGTTGTCTGTCCCTGGTGGTTGGTTATACCACATTTGGGTATTGTGGGAAAGTGGTGTGATCCAAGTTTACAAAAGTCAAAGCATCTTCCGAACGCTGCACAGGCATTATCTTTCTTGGGTAAAAGGGCAGGAAGAAGGCTTATGGGGTGGGGGGCAAGAGATCAGGTATAGAGCAAAATTTTTGTGAGTGTGATGTAGCTGTCCTGCTTTTTTAGTAGATGGAACCTTCCACCTCAGTGCTACTTGGGTATTTTTCTAGAGCTGTGAATGAATCTAGGTGATGGTTAGATAATTTGAGCACAATCTTGAGCTGTCTGAAATGTGAATTATTGTAGCTTATTTTGCAGTCCAAGCTAGCAGCTGCAGTGACTGATGAAAAGAAATTCTTGCTAGCTCATGCTTATTCTCAAGTCGGTTACCAGAGAGCTGGTGCAGCGAAGCAGAGAGCTTACTCTTAGATGTACCTGGAAACCTAAATTTATTAACTGCTGCTTGCTACAATGTTTACTTCAAATACTGCTCATCTAAGTAAGGCCTTAACAGTGGCAAACAAGTATGTTGGTGTGTCCTTGTCCCTGCATACAGGGGCTTTGGAGTATGTGGCACCACCCATGTCACAAGTACTCCCCTAACCTAGATAAATTGGGAGGAGGTTGATGAGTGGCAAGTGCAACTCCTACAATTCCCTGTATTCTGTGTTCTACCTTACCTGCTTTAGGGTGGGCAACTGCCAGGGGGCTATTGCAGGAGTTCCCTGCCTCTGATGAGTGTCTGGACAAGGTTAACAGCAGAAGGGGCCCAGTGCCATAGGAACCAAGGGGATAAGGAAGGGTGTTCGGGAGAGGATAAAACAGCAATAAATGCTGTTCCTGGAAGGAGGGGGCAGGCTACAGAGGAAAAGACGACAGTGACCTTTATTTTGAAATAATAGGGAATTGCTGGGGCATAAGTGCACGCTAGTTAAAATGGCCTGAGCTCAAGTATATTTTCAATATTCTCACCCTATGAGACCCGTATGTTAATTTTGAAGTTTCTTAAGTAATTAGTTGCACTGAATACAAACCAGTTTTGAAACCAGTGACTTCATACAATTGAACAAATATGGAAAACAGAAATCAGAATATGAGGCTGGTGGCAGAGTGCATGAAGATGTCCCACAAAGACAGAGTACTCATCAAATGCACTTGTATGAAGCTACTTCCTCCCCATCCTTCACATAAATGGCTGTTATCTTTTTATAACTATCATTGCTGCTTTTTATCTTGAAGGCCAGAGGCAGAAGTATTCGGCAGTTGTCTTGCCTCTACAGGCACATCTGGTCTCAGTTCAGGGGGACCAAGTCTGCTTCTAGGCACCATCCATGAATTGGTACAGTTCCATGTGTGTCATATCTTCAAAAGCAAAACAGAAATAACCATATGCAGCTGAGATTTAAGCTGCTCATTGTAACAGGAAAGGAAACAATTGTACTGCAGAGCTGTTGTTGCAGATATTAGGGTTTAATTTTGACAGAGACTATATCAATACAGCTTTAAGATTTCTGCAGAGTTCTGTATCTGCTTCTGGAACAACCGACACAAGACCTGTGAAGAAAGCTTGCCAACTGTGCCAAAAAAAGCTGCAAGGAAAAGCTTTGCTCTTTCGTAAGATACAAACCGGTTATGGGGGCTCCCTGGATCTGCTCCTGTCCAGGTGTTACAGAATAAGCTTCACTTCTAAATGACCCAGAACTCTCTGGATGAAACCAGGCCTTTACCTCTGAGCTTCAGGGACTGAATAAGCTAGATAGGAGGAGTTCCTTGAGCGGTGTGTCTTCTAATGTGGTGACGTTAAACTGATACAGGCTCATCCTATAGAGCCCACATCCATTTCCTCTAACAGATTCCATACAGCTGGTAGTTGGAGAGTAGTGAGATGTTATTTTTAATGAGTTGACTAAGCAGCCACATCAACAGTTAACACTTGGCTTATATAATAGGGCTGCAGTGAGGAAAGTGGCCATGTGAGTAGGATTTTTATCTTCAAATATTTTGAAGTTTATAACAACATAAATCTTACAGTTTTTGTTTATTTTTGCAATAGAAGTGCCTGAAGGATCTGATGTGTGAAGTGTTCCCAGAATTTTATTATCTAAGAAGCTGTGCAAAACACTTAAGTTTGTGAAAGGGAAAGAGATCTTAAACTGGTTTGATAAAGTATGTGGAGAATGAAGAGCTTAGAGAGTTTGTTCTGTTAGAAAATGGATGTTTTTGGCAGGACAAAGTGAAATTTGAGAAATGAAGGATAAGGTGGCAAGAACATTAGAGTTGAAACTGAAATACAGGTGAAAGATTTTTATGGTGATTTTATGGTGATTTTGTTTAACCCTTTAAGGAATGATTGCATATTCTTTCAGACATCATAGACAGTTGAAGATATAGTAACTTTTAGAACATTGAATACTGGGTGACTGGCCTTTCTCAGAGAAGAATCATGCAGATTTTAATTAAGTATTCAAAATAATATTCAATTAAGGTTCATGGTGGTAGAGGCTTGCTTTGTTTCTGCTGTTAGCCAGGGCTAATACTGTCATCTGCATCAGCTCAGGGACCCATGGTATGATCAGATACTTGAAAATACAGTTAATTAGAATTGATCTCTTAACATTTTTCTATATATTAGTCAAACTAAAAAGCCAAAGTCTAATATGCTTTTGTGTTGGGAATCTACATTCTGAGGAAATGAACTCTGCAGATTCCTGTGATACTACACTACCATGATTCAGCCCTAAGGTGACGACATACAAATACAAGTCTGGAGAATGGGTTCACAGCTGCTCCTTTAGAAAACACAGGAAAGTAATAAACACAGCACCAAGCAGGCACATTAGGCCATCTCTGCATTCAGTTCCGGCCAGATGCATAAACAGGAAAAGTACTTAAGGTGGTGTTTTTTTCTATACATATATATACACACACACAAATACTTTGCATATGTACGTTTATATTAATGTATTATATATATCCTCACTTGTTTATATTCCTTGTTTCTCTTAGACAAATACCATTCACTTACTCCATTATTTTAAGCTTATCTTGCTTGTTAACATTGCAGATCTCATTAATAGTAAAGTATTAATACCAATCCCTCTTCCCAGTATCAATACAACAAAACAACAGGAACGGTACATGATACAGCTGACATCCTAACCTTAAATACTCCCAAAACATGGCACAGTGAGGCAGTCTGGGAAGAACAGGACTGTCTCAATTTCCTACAGTAAACACTGTTCTGGAGTGGAGCCCTAGCCAGACTTCTGGAGGAAGTGCCAAGCCTCACAAAGTCACAAGAGCTGGGGTAGGTGCACTGCACTTCCTTCAGGAGCACAGAGATAACACTGATTTACTCTAGATCAATACATCAGTTTCATTTCCTGCTCCTGTGAACATTTCCATGGTGAGCTGCAATATCCCATAGTTTTCCATCTCTAGAATTGATGTTACTCGAGTAACTTTAAAGACCAGGAAGTATTTAGGTACACTGAAAGACCATTCATAAATTCCATTAGATCAATACCTTAGTAGATTTACAGTGTTGGTAGGGACCATAATGCAATAAAACCCAAACTCCCCCACCCCTATCTTTGCATTTGGCACATAGCTTCAATGGGTTACACCTGTGGAGGCCCCGCTGCAATCAGTAGACCGACAGGAGCAGTCCAGTGGCTAGAATGTCTCTGATGTATTTTATCAGTAGTATAACCCGTATTAAAGAGTATTACTCTATCAGCTATCCTGACTGAACTCTTTGCCAGTGCAAGTTCCATAGTAATCATCATGAAGGACTGAAAACTCAATTTAGGAAGTGGGCCAACATGCAAATAATTTAATATTACATATTCTCCAGGAAGACTCTGCACACTTAATAGGGTTTGTAAGAGGAGATGTCATTGACTCAAACTTCCTTTCCCTCTCCCTTGTATAAACAGACTGTTCCTTGGTCAAACGCTACAAATTCAGGTAATGCTGTTATTGGTAGGGAACATTCAAGATGATTGAGTTGAATCCTGGTAATCCACCTATTTGTGCAGTAAAACACATAACCAGCAGCTGAGAAACGGGACACTACACCCAGCAAACACACAGTAGAGTAAGCACAGGCTTTCCACAGAACCTAGTGCATGCATTAGCACAGCTCAATTTTACACATTTGTCAGCCTAAGACCTCTGAGAGCAGCACATGGAGCAAGAGTCCCCTGCTCACTGTAACACTAACTCTGGGTAAGTTATACACTGACTGTCTTTGTGTACTTTCTGCAGAGCTGCTGAGTGATCCGTCTTGATTTCTCAGATGCTAATTTGCTAGATACTTTCACAGATGCAGAAGCAATAATTCTTAGTTTAGCTGATGCTATGAGAAACAGCTTGCTCTTGACAGTTACTGAAATATCAGACCTAAAATACAATTTGGAAAAACGCCTCAGTGTAACAACAACAAAATCTCATAAAAGTCAAAACTTGAAGGGAACTGTAGATGGATACCAACTGAATGCAAGCCTGTTCATGGCAATCTCCCTTAAGTTTTAGGGTGAGGTCAAGGCTCACATAAACTTGATCCTACCCCATTGCCCTTTGGGGAAGGAGGAATTCCTTCTAAAACTGCAAACTAATAATGCCTGAGCTACTATTTCACTGGGTGAAAACTGCTCTTACTTAACTATGCAAATGTTGAACATCTAGACATCTATAGACTCCTTAGGCAACAGACAGAAACAGGTTCCTCAAAGTGATTCATTACACTTACCTTAGATAATTATCTTCAGATAGGATGATTTGCCCTCTGGGGATGCCTGTCCATGAGCCTCCACGGGCCTGTACAAGGTATCTAGACTGCTAATTTTTAGATGTCTGAAGATAATGAAATTAATCTAAATCACATGGCATGTAAACACTGAAATAAAATTTACTATAATTCTGTATTAACACAAATGGTGTGCTGTCCCAGTGCTCTGCCACAATTAGCCACATCCCTGTTCTGACACCTGCAGAAGGCATATCATAGCTGTCCCTGAAAAGGATTAGCATAAGTAAGCATTTAAAAATACAGCTATTGTGTTTTGACAGGATAAACTAAAATGTGATCACACATCAGGGAAGAACATACATTGAAACCCAGTTCAAATTGTACTGGTGGAACAAACTAAAACTTCTGTATCTAGCAGTGTTGCAGAAATACAAATGTCTACATTTTTAGAATTGCTATGAGTTCAAATTGAGTTAGTGCCTTTGGCTAATATACAGAAGTTAGCATTTGCTTTGAAGTTTGTGCTCTAGAAAACCCAAGCCCCACTCTGGGGGCTACCTGGGAACACTGAGACTTTCATACTTTAAAATCTCAACCAATTTTCAATTACTTTCCATATTAAAAACTTAACACTGTTTAAATGAAGTTGTCTTCAACTTCTAGTTACTAAAGCTTAAGTTTTACTTTTTTTTTTCCTCTAATCACAGTCTGAGATTAACTTGTCTTTGGGAAAGACACTTAGAAATCAACATGGGAATTTTCTCTACACAGCACTTAACAGTAACTCATTTAATTAGCATTTTAAATTTAAATAGGTGACCTGTAAGAAGAATTAATTATGATGCAGGAAATACATAAAGATGTATGAGAAAAACCTAAGTAGCAATACATATAAAGACAATCTTGATTTCAAAGTCTCTAAAATGAATATTTTTAAATATCTTCTTTCACATGCTCATTTTATTGCACTGGTAATTATTACATACAGATTTATTTTGCCTTTTTGTTCTTCCTTATTTTTCTTCTTCAGGAGTTTCTCAAAAACTCTATTTCTGCATCTATAACCCATACTCTTTCCCCTTCTCTTCTTTGCAATATTCAAGTGTTTCTGCCTTTCAGCCCCACATGCTATTCCCCTAAGGCTTTCTGTACAGCCACTGCAGCCCTGTATCTTGGACGCAGTTCTTTAAGTCCAAGGAAGAGAATTACTATGAAATTCAGAATTGCCATAAAGGAAAAGAAATCCACACATACTTCTCCATGCATCACACTGTATAGGTGCTAAGTCCCTCCTCTCAACCATTCAAAAACATGAGATGGGCCCACCAAAATCTAACTCTAGAAGGTTTGAATCAGAAATCTTGATACATAGCAAAGACTGGATTGGTTTTATTTGCTCTTCCAGTTCTGTATCTCTGAGAGACTGAAGCCGACCACCTACTTCAGAAGGCAAGGAATGCTGCCCAGAGAGAACGATGGCAACGTTATTCCACCACTGCACTTTCAAAAAACAAGCATTAGCAAGTATGAATTGAGCTAAAACACAGGTTTGTCTCCAATTACAGCAACATGTGACTTTATATATAACCTTCATCCTCCCATTAACCCTCCTAATCAAAGGGAAGACAAAAGAAAAAGTTGACTCCTGTTTTTTGTTTTCCCTTTTGCTCAGTAAAAGGACGAAAAGAGAAGAAAAAGTATCCCATCCCCTTTCTTTCCCTGCTGATTGGCTTCTTGAATATCATGCATTTTAGGCCCTTTCAAGTCATAACCTCTTCTTTCAAGCCTCCTTTCTGACTGTGGAAAGCTCAAAAAATGCATTTACTCCTCAGACAGCATGTATGGATGCCCCTTCTGTTTTACATGTACTGAAAATATTTCTCTTCAGCTGGGTGTTAGATCCAAGGACCCACCCAGCACTTTCTCTAGACATAGCTTTTACCTACAGAAAATACACTTTCCTACGTACAGTGCCAAACAAGACCTTCAGACCTTTCCTAAGACAGAATAACATGATAGAGAAGGCTGATAGTGGAGATGTATGTGAGGCAGAAAAAAATTTCTAAGATCCCATAGCAAGTGCTGTACATTTTCTTTTTCCTCCTTATTGTTAAAAGCTGCTTACACTGATACTTGCCATTGCTGCCAGTGCTCCATTTGTTTCACCTTGCATCTGTTAGTTTTTTTTCCTTAGTTGCATTAATTTCCTCACACTTCTCCCTAAGTGAAGCAGTGTGATATCAAGTGTACATACCTCATCTATCCACTGCTTCCTTGGATTCTCAAAGAGGTGAATACCTGGCTCACGATTCTCTTGATAGGAGAATCATTTTGTACAAGCACCACAAATTCTCCTCAAGTGCATGTTTTCAAAGCTATCTAGCTTCTCAACTTGGACTGTTGCAAATCTTCCACCTAAGTGACTGTATCAAGAAGAAGACTCAGTCAAGATTCAGTTTTGCTCTAATCCAACAAGCCTGATAGCTGTTCTCCTATTCTGAATGTTACCAAGCATATAGGTTTTACGTAAGGCCACATACAGAAACTTGATACCAGACAGAGCCACAAAAAGAGACATCTTAACTGTTCTACATTCTGCTTTGTCTGCTATGGTTACTAACACCCTGTAAACACATGAAAAAAACGACACACAGAGAACAGCTAATGCTCACAGCAAACCAGAAATAGAAGCATGGGAAACTTAACTTTTGGTCAGTACTTGAATTTATCAGTAGTGACAACCCGGACCTTCTAAAAGCAAGCAATAGTTTAGGCTATACAGTCTATTAAAAACAACAGTGATACCCTTATCCAGATCTACATAATCTTCTCTTAGCAAATGCTTAACATAGGACTTGATGACCAATGAAAAAAGTTACAAAAAAGGGGTTTTTTGGACTGGTACAAAATACCAAACTGGAGGGAGCAATCAATTCACTTTAGTCTACAACACAGCAATTTTTCACTGCTGTTCCTGAACACATTGTATGAAAGGACTTAATTCCAAAAGCCATGTACTTAGGCTAAAGTAACATTAAGACTACTTCCTCAAAAGAGACTCCTTTGTCAAATTTAACATTTTCAGGTTTTCTGCTTCTGCCTTTTGAGGGGAAAAATAAATCACTCCAAGCAAACAAGCGGGAACAGTTTATTGTGACACTGGCAGCTTTTCTCAAGTAATATGGAGTTCTCTAAATTGATTTTACCTGTCAATTTAAACATTTAATCTACATCTGCATTGTTACTTTATAAAATTTCTTTAATATCTGCATCTTTTCACCTGATTTAACACAAAAAGAGAAGCAAAAGAACAAACTCTTGGAAGCATGAGGAGTTGAATCATGGCAAATGTGTTCTTTAATAGAAAGTAAGAAAAACCTCCCTACTGACCTTTATTCAGAATGAGGAAAAAGAGAAATATCCATAGCTCTTTGTTCCATTTGGTAGGATCTTACGATCCATCTATGCATGTCTAAGCACAGAACGCAGTTTTAGCCACACTGGAACCACCCAAACAGATTTTTGTTCCATAGTTTTTACATGCATTCCATCCTTGATCTGCTGATTATAGTACAGGGTTTCTGATCTTCAGCTACAGCAGTTTCAATTTCAGAATACACCATAAGCCAACTTAGGGAAACATCCATTAGTCGCTAATAGAAAGAATCACAGGAAGGTCTCACAACAATTTACCAAAACAATAGAGTTTTTTTAAATTGCAGTTTTCAAATATAAAAATGGGATATTCATTATAACTGAAATATATTTACATGAACATTTTAAAAAGATGGTCTGTAATATATATCTAATCACTGTCATCTGAACCACCTTCAGATCCCTCATCATTGGATCCTTCTGGTTCAGATTCATTACCAGATCCTCTGCCAGAACCCTCGTTGTCAGATCCTCTCTCAGAATCTCTGTCTGAGTCAGCACTGTGAGAAGCTGGGCGAGATTCATTTTCTGAACCACCAGAACGACTTCTCCCTGACTGTACAGACTCATTGTCAGACTGCTCCGAATCAGACCGCCTCCTTTTTCTAGCCGATCTGTCGCTGTCAGAATCTTCTTCAGATGGGTGGACACTGGATCTCCTCGGACTACCTGCCTCACTACCAGATTTGTTTCTGTTATCAGAATCACTATCAGAAACAATGCGTTTACTGTGCTGCTGTTCCCCATCATCAGAGTCACTGTTGCTATTCCTGGCATGTCTGTAGGAGGGAAACAAAACAAACAGTATTAAAAGACATTATCCTTAGGTTAAAAATAAAATGAGACACCAGTAATGCTAGTGTTATCAGAATGAGAAGAGTGAGTAGAATTAATATATGATAGAAAGTAATGTTGTGAGTACAATGAAAGGCTTCTCATTTTCTTTGCATTATCTCATTATTATTCTCTTGAAAGTGTTTCTCTTGAAAGCATGCATTGAAACTTTAGTACATACAAAGTTAATTAAAGTTTCTTACCCGTCATCAGCAATTTTGAGTTTATCCTCATCAGAAGAATCATCACTTGATGAAATTATGGCTTTTGATTTGATCTTTCCTTTCATTGAAGGAGGCAGACGTTCTGGTTTGGGCTGTATAGAGGAAAAACAAAGGGCTGCCTGTTCATATGGCTGGTTAAAGCATAGTGCCCAACTGTAGAAACATATTCAGAAAACCAGACATGCTTTTGAAAAATTTTCCATTTACTATCAACTTAATTCTAGATGGCTTTGGAAATATCCTTTTCATCTCTGAAGCAGCAACAGGGGAGAAGGATAAAAATAAGCTCAAAGGCAGTTAGCTACAGGACAAACATTAATAAATCTCTCTTAGCTAGGGTAATGCTGAACTCCAAATGCATATTTAGAAAGTGATGCAGTTATTCAGGGTTTAACTTACAGCCTTCTTTTTCTCCGCTTTGGGTGGACGTCGTTTTTTAGGTCTTGGACCATTTTCATGTTCTTCATCATCACTCCCCTCATCTGCTTTCTGGGGTCTTAAACAGAAACATATTTTATACGATGTAAAGCATAACATTGCAAAAAAACTTAACACATGCAAAATCACCAGTCTCAAAAAATGTCTAGTTTATGAAGTTTTTGCAGATTGGCTGTTTAAATCTTATAATGTGGATGTGTAAATAAAAATTAATCATGTGACATCCTGACAACGGTTCATTTTTTTTTAAACCGTTATGAAAGACTGCATGAAAATATACTTAAAAGCCATACTATTTCTCAGGGAAGTCTAACATTAAAGTATCAGTTACCTCCTCCTCTTCTTCTTCTTCCTCTCACCCTCCTCCTCTTCCCCATCTTGTTCACTACCACTACCCTTCCTCTTCTTTTTCTTTCTAGATACAGGCAGATCTTCATCACTGTCATCGTTAACGAACTCATCAAATTCCCCTGCTCCTTTTTTGGAACGCTGTAATAAATAAAAGCCCCACAATATAGCTTATTATTCATCCTCCATTAAAATGTTATCAGAAAACAATTCAAAATAGAAACTTTATGTGAACACATTTTCCAGGATAGGAAAATACAGACCTTCTTGTTCCAACTTTCCCATAATCTCTAGACTGATACCATTTAGAAACTGATTCCAAATTTGCATGTAATAAAATAATCATCTCCACTGTTAAAATAACAGAAGAGCAGCAGCTTTTGGTGATGCCACCATACTTGGAGTTTTTACATTTGAGTATTAAGACTTTGCAGTTCTACTCAGTGGAGCCTAGAAGCTTGAAATTAAAAACCTGTGCTACTTCAAGAGACCATGTGTCAAAAGGGAAAATGAAGGAGATATAAAAAAGTCTGTTCTACCCTGCCTCCACCGCCACCACGTTTTTTCTCCTTTGAGCCTTCTACTTCACCCGTAAACATCAGAATATTCTTGGTTTTCTCCACATATTGAGCTCTTTGTTCCAGAAGTTTCTTCTGTTCTTCTTTTTCTCTGAGGCGCTTCTCTTCCTAAAACAGAGAGAAAAAAATTGACTTTTGACAGCCTATGTCATAGCAGAAGGTCCACATCGGGGAAAAAATTTTTCTACAAGGCTACGTGAGAGCAGTCCAAAGTCTGAAAGAACTGTTGCACCAAGTGATTCCTCATCCAGCCTGCCAGTACAGGAATTTGATGGCAGACCAATTTTATTTCATTATTAAAATAAAAATCTATTTCTGAGGCTATGGGGAAGAAAGAGTGAGTATCACCTCTTAGCTATAAGATTTTCTGCTAGCACTTACTATAACTAAGAAAAATAGCTACTAGACATCAGTAACACCAGGTACCACCACAAAGCAACAGCAGCATTTATATTGTTGATATGTAAACCTTTTAAAAATATAGGCTTTTAAAAATATAATATACAGAATGTAACACAATAAAACCTGTTCTTTAAGTAGTTTTTGGCGAAGCAGCTCCTTTTCTTGCTCTTGCTTTGCACGCAGCTCCCTCTCTTCTTCATCCTGCTTGCGTGCCCGAGCCACATGATACTGGGCTTGACTCAATAAGTCAGAGCATTGCCTGTAACATGCAATGTTTTCAACCTAAGGAAGGTGGCAGACACATACTACAAGAAGCAGCACTTACATGAAGGCCATGTATCACAACACGATGTTCATTTCACCAACAAAGCAAAAAGCTACTCGAAATAGCATGCTGGAAGAGTAGAGTAGTACAGATTTTTGAGTTAACTAAAGCACTTTCTAGTAAGTGAATTTATCTTGCAATATACATTTTCAGAACATACTGCCTCACTTTTAAAATTTAGCCAATTCATATACAAAAAACCCCACATGAAAGGAATCGTCCCAACTAATGTGGACAGCTTCACAAGTAAAAACTTGCATTTAATCACAACATACTAGCAAACCTAATCAGAAAGGTAGGTAGAAATCCTACCTTAAAAAACCCAATTGTGTAAGAATTAAGGTTGCATAAAGTGTTCAGGTCTCATGAAACATAAAAGCAAGGCACTTTCAATACCCTTTTAGCTAACAATACAATGACATTTCAGTATGGAGATTAACATTTTCTTCTCTGTATGAAGTGATGATACCCATTTAAGATATACAGTGCAAGATGGCCAACAGATCTGCTTTGCATATGGCTATGAAAATCTTAGGATGTGCAATAAATGAAACAGGGCATACCAAGTGAATAACTTAAGAAATAAGCTTACAAGGAAACCAATTTGAATAGGCTTGTGTACTAGCTCATATTACCCTGAGCAAAAGTTAAAACAGACTAGACCCTACAATTGTAAAGTTTTTCATGTTTCAGTAACTGCCCCATGCTACTCACCCATGAACTACCTCAAAAAAATTTCCATGAAAGCAAACCTGTTAGATTATGTTTAATGTCAAATCAGTGAGAGCTAGGGATGTTTAAATAAATGTCACTGCACTCCCATTGATGGAAGATTTGCCATTAAAACAGCTGAAGTTTTGCAGGCTCCAGCTAATGGCAGACACCACACCTTGAACATTTTTATAAAAGTTTGTATAAGTTTTTATAAAACATTAGAAAGCAAAGACAAGGAAAGAATGAAACCGTAATAGGGAGAAACCCTGCACTTCCATTTCTACTGTTCTAAGAAAGGGTCACTTGAAATTTTAGAATACACTTTTAGTAAGAAAAAACAAGACAAAAATATTCATTCCACTTGGTATCTGAATGAAGGATTTGTTTCCCGTTTTTGGGTTTTTTTTACCTGGCTTCTGTAGCAGCAAGTGCCAAGTCAAATCTCATCTTATCACCTACTTTACTCAAGTAACTGAAGTACCTGGAGGAAACAACAAACAAAACTAAGCAAATATGGCATTACTTATGTGTTTATTGTAATTTTGTCTTGAAGCAAAGCTTTTTACTCCCAAATTAATAATCCTATAAAACTCAACAGATGAGGAAACCTCTCTTATTTTGATCTGTGTGCAGCCCTTTTAATACAACAGTATGAAAGTACATTCAGTTATCCAAATTTAAAACTTTCAAAACCCACTCTAGAGCAGAACAAAAACCTAGAAAGAAAAAAAAAAACTTAAGAGAGTTCCCAGTTTTCATTTACTGTTTCCTAGCAATAAGTACATTGCTGATCCAAGTAGATTTATTCCTTATCTGTCACAGCTCAAGCGCTTGAAACCAGCTTAAGAAAAGGAAGGAAAACTTTCTTAAAAATCCTTCCAGAACAGCCTCCTTGAACCTAGCTGACAGGCCCTTGTGAATACAACAAGCCTTCAAATAGATGGGTAAGCTATGATGATCAGTGTTTTGAAAACAGTCACTCTTCTTCATTTGAAGGAAAAAGACTGTAACTTTCAAGGTTGTCACAATTTCTTCCCACATTCTATCTGTGACATTTTAAATGAAGTGGTTTTGTGCTAGACTGAACTCAAATTTTTGTGCCTATGAAGAAAGTAATCTTTGCTCAAGTTTTAGATTGTGGGAAATATTTTTCAAGAAGTGATAGACCATCTGAATTTTTAGTTAATGGGTAAAAATTAAAGGCTTCCATGCAACTTTCTCAATACAGTAAGTAACAAGCTTCTAACTGAATTCAAGTTAGAATTTGTATTTGAATGTTTAGTTTGCATTACGTAAAGCACTAGAATTGTGAAATACTTGCTTGCATGAAAGGCTTGCTTTAGTTGACAAAATCACTGAAAGGCAACAACTATCCTCGACGTAACAGCAGAGCTAGAAATGCATAAAGCAAGCCCCAGCTACATCGGCAATACTTAGGAGCAGAATAAATGATCGAAAGCTGTCTGTTCAAAGATGATGACAGCTGGATCAGATTAGTTACTCTATTCTCTGCCCAG
This sequence comes from Bucorvus abyssinicus, assembly GCA_009769605.1. Classification (NCBI taxonomy): domain Eukaryota; kingdom Metazoa; phylum Chordata; class Aves; order Bucerotiformes; family Bucorvidae; genus Bucorvus; species Bucorvus abyssinicus. The sequence goes on along the minus strand of CM020043.1, from coordinate 9,661,223 downwards.
AATTATTTTGTTTTTTTGAAAAAGAGAACTAAAAGATCTCAAATGCACTTGAGAAACTGCTTCTGTTCTTAAGCCATGAGAGTACTTTGGCTTTACTTGCCAACAGGAGGGCAAAACTAGTTTTCCAGGACTACCAGTCACTAACTAGGCTTATATACTATAGAGTTGCTTGTAAGCCTTATAGGTCATTTTGAAAGAAATGGTCAAAAAAGTATTAAATTTGTAGAATAATTTTCAACTTTTTTTTTTCCAATATGCTCTTCCAGGAGGAAGTGCATCTTGGGCATAGTAAACAAAACCCTTTGAGAAATACTGGCCACCTGGCCAAACAAAACTGGCTCTGGAGTAAAGTCTCAGTACATAGTTTGGTCTGGCCCAACCTTTATTTTGTTACTAGAAACTCAAGAATTACAGGTTTCTCTTCTAACCAGATCTTTGACCTATACTGCAAATTCACTGTAAGGGAACAACAAAATAGATTACAATGATTAGAAATAAATCATCTTTACCTGTGGGCTAGCTCCAGTTCTTTCACAGCGTTAAGCACCTCCTTTAGATTGCTTTTTTCATCTTTCAGGACAGAGGTAGCAAGCCTCTGCAACACTAAAGCCACGTTAAACATAAGGACTGTATCGCTTGGCGCAACGTGCCTGGCCTATAAATAAAATGCATGTTTTTAAGATAGGCTACAACATAATACAGACGTATACTGAAGGGACATACAGAGAATAAGCACAATTATTTCAATCCCAGACTACTGAACTTAGAGGCACAAACATGAATTACAGTAATTTTATTCTGTGATATATGATGTTTTAATATTCATACCTTTAATAAAGTTTGTTTGCATTCCTGTAATTTGCCACATTTGAAGAGCGCTCGGGCCAAATACAACAAAACTTCAGTATTTTGGTGCTTATAGAACTTTCTGAGGCAGTTTTCATACTAAAACAAAACAAAACCAAACCAAAACAAAACCAAAACAAAACAAATGAAGAGGTGACAATGGTTAGTTATTTTGGTTAGCTAACTCCAGAAAATGTTTCTATTCTCAAAAAGCATTACTGCTAATATGCCTTTTGTGGTTTTAAAGAAGTGTGTCATGCTACATGGATGCCTCCTTTTCACTGATCAGAAAATTCTTTCTGCTATTCCAAAGCAGTACTTGATTTTTCTGGAAACTGGCAGTGTCCAGGAGGCTCTGTAGGTCTTAAAATACAATACAATACTTCGCAACTACCATCTATTGTAACAATGTTCAACAAACTTAATTCATTTTAAGAGTGCTCAATTATTCTCCGCAGTATGGGGAGGTGGAGGGAAATCCGTTTTCTTTATTCATACAAGACCCTTGAAATATATTTAATGTAGTAATTAATTTCACACATTTCAGATAATGCCAGATTTGTTCTGTCCACCTAGCTGAATAACTTGACATGCCAAGGGATATCTAGTTGTTCAAAGTGTAAAACACAACTTGTTATTATAGGGTTTGTGGGTCTAAAATTAAAGCTTCCAACAGTTATGAAACTTGTCCTTTTGTTTGGCACATTATTTTCTCAAGGAATCATTCACTCTTTCTAAACCTCCAACATAGTAGGAAATACAAAGTAATTTTTATTTCCAGCTCAAATACAGAAACTACCCTGAACCACAATGCCTGAAGTCACTACTCTTGGATCACACTGTGTTGTTAATGCCCAATTTTCACTCACCTTTAGAATCAAAGCTTTTATATTTAGCTTAAGTTTGCCTCAGATCTGTATGCTTTATGGTAGAGAACTCCCTAGAATAATTGTTGTGGCTGCAGTAAGCTAGGCTATTAAATTCACTTTCTCTGCCTTTGAGTCCAGTATCATGTATCTCAGACTGTAGCTTGTACCAACTGCACAGCAATCCCAGGGAACAATAAAACACCTCTGTAAATAAGCACATTTCAACTAACAGATTTACTTAAACACATTAGCGAATTAGTACAATGTTTTTCTGACAAATTAGAAAACATTACCCAGTTTCACGCAGTAATTCACTGCTTAAACAACTGCTAAAATTAGATTTTCATTAGGCCTTTTGTCAATAAAAACAGGTAAGTTGTTAAAAAGACAACAGACCCCACTCAAACACAACTGAATGAGTCTGATTGTGTTACCAGATTTTTTTTAACAGGAGTTCACTGGAGGATAATGATTACTGAGGTCTTGATCAGGTAAGAAAGGTCCAATATCTCTTGCTTATGGTTACATCACAAAAAGCTTCAGGATAGTTCTGAATTAAGTATTTTTGAGCCTCAGTGTGGACTCAATCTTAATGAAACAAGTTTGTTCTGAGCTTCTGTCCTGTCCAACATACTCTCTTTTTTTTAGCTTACTTGTATGATTGGATTAACCAATTGAGTCAATTAAGTTACAATAGCTTGATACTTGGAAGCTAGTTTGCTTAAGCAGATTGAACTAGATGACCTCAACAGATTTCTTCCAACATGAATTACCTTGTGAGGTTAACTGAGGTAAAAGAAATCACAGCACAGACAGCTTTCCAAACAGCTGATTGTTATTTATGCAATCATTTGCAAGAACAAAAATAAGAATTGTTGCTATTAAACATCCCAGCAGCAAATTGCACCGACTTCAGTAACATCTGAATGTCAATCACATACAGTAACTACACTAACTGAAAACCTGACTAAAAATTCCTAGACCAAAATTCTAACCTAATTATGTTTTAACTCTGCTACCAAAAAACCCAAAAATGGATAAGTTGGTAGGTGCTTTGTTACCCCTTACCCACATTTGGCAGTTTGTTTTTAAATCTAGACTTCACAGCCAACAGCATGCTAGAAATAGAGGTGTAACTTGTTAAAACATTATTCAGACATTTTCGCAGCTGCTATGACAGCAGAGAAACATACAGAAGTCATCTAACCCAACATATTATGTAGTTCAATTTAGAGAGGTTACCATCTGCACAGCACTGATGTACTGCTTCTGTTCTACGTAGATATGTGCCAAATTCAGCCACACATCACTGATATCTGCTGTTGCCTCTCTCACTTGAGCAAAAACGTCACGAGCTTCACGGAAATATCCTTTATGCGCCAAGACAGCTCCTAAGGGAAAAACAATATGTACATTGTAAGCTTTCAGGTTCATGTACTATGTGCTCCTACCGAAGAAAACAAAACATTGCCTGAATAAAGTTTCCCATTAAAAACTGACACAGCTGCCACATGAAAGCTATTCTTTCCTGTGCTCCACTACATAGCATTCAGGTCCTGCAAAAACAATTCTATATTAAAGCATGAAACATAAGAATTTCATCACCTATGAAGGAAAATTAGAGTCTAATATTCACCTATGCCATTAGCAGCATACAAGTTCTTTGGATCATTTCTGAGTACTTGCTTGTAGATCGCTAACGCACGGTCTTGGTGACGCTTCTCCTGTGGAAAGAAGTATCCCAACTGATCACTCATGTCTCTAATGGGGTATTAAAAGATCTGCCCAGAGGTTTGATAGACTATAAGATGCCAAACAGGCATCAAAAAAAGGCTCTGAATAGCTAAGAGCATACAAAAAAAAAAAACCCAAACAAAAAACTCACACACAGGGCAGACAGATGCCCATTACCTTTTCTCTGTCTCTTGTGGGTTGATGTAGAGTCTGCAGCCAGACATTGCCAAGAGCCAGCATGGAATAAGTATCATTTTGTGTGGAGGGCTGTTTCAATATTCTTTCAAATTTCTTCTGACCTGGACCCCACTCTTGTTTAGCCAAATGAAGATTGCCAATCAGAGACCAAGCATCCGGATGGTCCTAAATAAAAATTCACTGTAGGTTGCAAGAGCATCATTTTCCCTTGCAAGTTTACTTTTTCATGTAGAAAATGCTATTTTTCTAAAATAGAATTCCATATTCTAAAAAAATCAACAAGCAAAACACAGAGAGCATATTACAGTAGTTATTCTTTCCTTCCCATAGTTTATATGAATAATCAAAATAAAAATGCAACAAAAAGAAAATAAAATTTTAAGTTAGTATTTCAAGTGTTTTAACTTTAAACACTTGAAGGGTTACAAACCTGATTTATCTGAAGTGCTTCTTTAAACCAATCAGAAGCCTCATAAAAGTTTCCTTTGTCCCTAGCCATAGCTCCCAAGCGTAAGTAGCCTAAAAACATAAAATAAAAATCAGGAAACAGGTTAAAGTCATCTCAAACCAAGAAATCTTTTTCTTGAGCTGCTAAGGACAGCAAACATTAAGACATCTTTCACATTCTCTTCACAAGACACACCATGTGAAGAGGAACATCCATCCACAACAGGGATAAAGAAATTACTTTAACAATTAAAAATCTGCAATGTAAATGTTTTTAATTGGTTTCATAAGTTAAAGACAATTGAAAAACCTCAAAGAAAGGATACATCAGCTACATAATTCTCCTCCCTCCACTTTAAACAGCTCTCCCATCTCTGCAACCTTTGGGAAGAATATCAGTAAGCAGATGACAACGGAAAACAAGCAGGGAAAAGGCTATAGATTAGGCAAGGCTGTGCTGTGTGCTGCAGCTTGCTCAGCCAGGGCTACCACCTTGCCTCTGCAGCAAGTACTGCAGGTCAGCTACTTGCAGGCAGAGGAAGGGCAGAATGAGGGGAAAATATAGGATGTGCCATAGAAGCTATGCTAACACCCTCAACAGCCCTTCTTCCCTGGAGAAAGGCCAAGGTGCAAGATAAAGGAATTCTCCCAAAGGGTCTCTATTTCTATCCACACAGGTAGAGTCGCAGAGCCTGGACGTGTTAAGTGGATGGCCTTGATTGCACCCAAGTGCTGAGGTGCTAAGGCTTTGGTGGGGCTGGGGAGCAAGTGAGTAAAGGCATGCAAGTCTAGATAAGCTAATTTTGCTAGGAGTACAGTATAATTTACCAATAACTATAAGGTTTGAAGGTGGAGATTGGACTAAAAAAAGAAGTAGGAAAAATAGCAGGTAGGTAAGCAGGCCCCAAAACTACTATGAAAAGAAGTGAAGACAGATAGGAGACCAGAAAACACTGTAAATAGGAAGATATTTGGTATTACAAGGAGTACTAAAATACCAGATGTTTCTTACAATCAACGTAATTGGGATGTTCTCTTAAAATGTTTTTATACAGCTTTTCCGCTTCATGAAATTCACACATCGCCTCATATAGTCTGGCAAGGTTATAGGACGTTGTTACAGAAATAGCATTGTAATAATGCTCATCATGTTCAGCTTCTGCTTTTGCACGATCCAGTGATGCCAAAAAGTATTTCTGAAGTATAAAAAGAAAAAAGGAATAAAGCACTCCAGAATATTCTTAAAGGAAAACTTCTGGGTGATAAAGAAACTCAATTCAAACTGTGCGTAATTATATACCTTTGCTTCTCCTAGGTTTCCCAGCCTGAAGTGCAGAGCACCCACATTATTCAAAATCTCTGGCGGGACATCAGCCTGTACTTTCTCTTGCAGAATGCGTGTGGCTGTACCATAGGCTGACAGTGCACCCTTTACAAAGAAAGAGAACACAGATGACAGAAAGAAGAGAAAGGGCTCTATGTACTCTTATGAAAAGCACACACACAAGTCACCAAGTGTATATTAATAATACCTGTATATCAGTCTGTTCTAGAATTTGGGCTAGCTCAATCCATGCTTCTACATCATCAGGATATTGTTCTGTGACTTTCTTTAGATGTCCCTGAAATACAGCAGAAAAAAAAATTATGCCTTTGTGGACACACAAACTTATTTAAAAAAAATAAATAAAATCAAAGGTTAAAATTAATACCTTCACTCTTTTTCATTAGAAAGATATACCATACTGTAAAAGAAAACATCCTAAACATCTGCACAATTTGGTCATAAAAGACTGCATTACTTTCCTTCCTTCATTACTGTATTTTTCTGTAGCACATAACACCTGCTTAAAGTCTTAAAGAAGCAGAAACTATTACACCAGCATAAGAAGCTAGATAAGTGGAGTCTTAACATTTTTTGCATTTATTTACTCAACATCAGCTTTTCAAACCATTTCATTTTAAAAAAAAAAGCATAATATTGCCCTTCCAGATAAGCTAAGACAAGTGTTTTCTGGAAATCACTAGCTAATTTGCTGTCTTCCAAGAAATCACTAACTTACCATCTTCAGAGAATTTTAGCATATATGGGAAGAATTCTGCCCGTTTCAGAGTTCCAAATACAAACATGAGATTGGGGCTTCTCTAAATTCCTGGACTTGCTTTAGCCAGAGCCCAGTAGAACTCTCTGTTCTGTGCACAAGTTGTGACTCTCCACAGTTAGTAGCATGACAGCCAATATTACCTACAGACATGTGACCCTGAGTTTTATGCAACTTAAGGTACAGTCTCATTTCAAGTCTGATTTTCAAGATCTACTCTTGTATGTAAAAGTATGACGCTGGCAGAAACAAAACTCACCTTTGCAATATCTCGTTTCTCCTGGTCTTCTGAAGCCGCGTAAAGAGATCCAAGGATTTTCATAGTCTCATAATTGTTAGGATAGGCTTTCAAAACTTTTTCAAAGCATTGTGATGCATTCTCTTTGTCCCCTCGATAAATGTACATTTGACCCAAACCAAAAAATGGAAGTACAAAAGATGACGAGGCAAACTGAGTGGCCTGGTAATAATACTGGAAAGCTTGATCATAATCTTCCTAATTAAGAAGAAGTAAATAAAGAACAGGTAGTGTTTTCACAGGTAAGCTTTGTATGAACTTCTGTAACACAGATTTTTAAGCGTAGTCTCAAAGAGTCTCTTAAAAACTGCCCTACCTGTACATGAAAAGACCTAGCCAGCTGATAACAACTCTCAGCTTGCATTGCTTCAACTTCTGTATTATGGAAAGCATGAAGAGCCAAGTGTTGTACTTTACCATAGTCCTGAAAAAAAGGAAGTTACATTAAATTTGAAAGCCTTCACTTAATTTATGGTCAAATGTTTTATTATTTAAACAAAGACAGATGGAAAATACAAGAAAGCCTTAGCCATAGCACTGACTAAATTAGTAACAAATGATTTAGTTTTAGTGGTTACTGTTCCTTTCTCTATTTCATATGTTAAAGCATGGAAGAGAGGGCAGAGGGGAAAAAAACCCACAGGAGAAGAAAACAAAAAAAACCAAACCACACAATAAAACCCCTTCAGGACATAAAGGTGACCTTGACTTAAGAGTAAGTGTACTTTTTCTTGGCTTTCTTGAGAAAGGTTTACACAAAAATCTAAGTCAAAAGCTTCACACTAGTTCATCCAGATTAACAGTTCTACATTACACCACTTAGCTTGATGAAACGAGACTGAATCTAAGGCGAGAATCCTTCCTGTTCAGAGGTTATCAAGTATTTAACTGTAAAATTTCACAGATATCTTACCTTCTTGAAGAAGAAGTGATTAGCCAAGTGATTCAACACCATTGGATTACTGGGATCAATTGTGTAAGCCCTAGAGAGGAGCTGAACACCATTCTTGATGGAATCAGCCTAAATGAAACAGACATGTATCAGCAGCATCTCAATAACTGTATCTTATTAACATCTTCAAAGCTATTCTTCAGTCTAGGCCACTGCAGGAACTCTGACAAAACCTTTGTGGGCTCACAGGAAAAAAAAAAAAGTAAATTTGGCTACTAGCTTTTCTCTCTGCAGCATAAAGACGGAAAATGGGAAGTGAAGCCACCACACAGAGATGGAAAAAAAGGCCAGCAGGACCTTCTAGGAAACAAAAATCCAAACAACTTAATCTTGGTGTCCTTTGACATTTCACACTCACACCCCGATAACCTTCCTTCTCGGTTGAATGTGGCCAGTTCCTCTTTGGTTTACATTTCAAACTTTTACATAATTTGTTTGACAGTGAGATTAAAATATTCTCAAGTTGAAATTCTAAACAAGAACTTCAGATATTGAATGAAGAGCTACTAGAATTTCTGCAATTAAAAAAATGGTAGACGTTTGCAGTGTTTACATAGGGGTAACACTGTATCAACATATGCTTTCCTAAAAAAGCATTAACAGTTTAAATGAAGTTTTCCATGGGTACAAATTTGACTTACCTACAAGTTCAAATCCGTCACTGATAAAGTAATTGCTATTTATTTGGAACACTCATGAGATCTATATCACAAGCACATCAACTTAAATCAGAATTTATTTCTGAATAGAAACACCAAGAATGGTATCTAGTAATCATGTAACATCTGTGCTTTACTTTGCAATTATTATCAGCAAAAACCTATCTTACTGAACAGATTAGGTTTTATGGGGTGGAGACATGAGTCCAACAGGCAGCTAAAACCCGCAATTTCAGAGTGACAGGTCACTATCTTTGCAAACCTAGCATAACAATATACCTTGAGTAGGAGATACTGAATCATTCCCAGTTTCATTTTCAAAGGCAAAGAGGTTTTACAGTCACACTGTGTGGATGTCTGAGTTCTCCGATAATTTGGGTCACGTGTCCAATTTCAGCCAAATCCAATAGATGGTTACAGGTCTCAAAGCTCCCAAGCACTCTTATTAAAGAAAACCAAGATTAAGACAGACCTCAGTGAGAACATGGTGTAATCTCAACCCTGATTTGACATCATAACATGTTCTAGGAGGGATAAACATTGGAATTACCTAAGCACTAAAAAGATGTCAATTAGTAGTTTGGAGCTCAGAATCTTTTCTCCAGAGAAAGTGTTCTCCCTCCCCTGTATCAACTCTTCAATATTAAACTAACTTTGTAGTGCAAGTTGTGAAAACAGAAGTAAAGCACAGATGATACATTTCTTAGAAAGCTCAAAAAAACCATGTTTGAATGGTCAACTTTTAATCACAGCTTTTTGAAGCTTATGGTGTGTGGGCTCATCCCTTGACTTTAGTCAAAAGACCTTAAGGAAAAAACAAGAAAGATATCAGGTTTCATTCACTCATGGAATTATTTATTAAAATCTGACTTCAGAATATTATTGGTTTTCACTGTAGTTCAAGGAAAGAAAACTCATGTGCCCACATTTTTCGGAATTCTTCAAGGAAGTCTTAAGAGGTTTTTTTTTTTTTCCCATGACATAGTAAACCAAGTAATTTCCAGGCATTCTCTGCTAACAAAAGATCTTTCTTGGGAGCTACATGTTCTACAGATAGCATAACACTAACTTTTAGCAACATACAATTATGTAACCATTTTTTTTTCTAAACAGTTAAAGGTCCATCCTCCACTGTTAACTTCCTCAGCATGGATTCATCATCTCAGATCTCATGATACCAATTAAGTTATAGGAGCTTATGTTTTCTTCTAGTGATACACCATCTAGAGAGGTAGGAACACCACTTTATCATCACTTTCATCAGCCTAGTTAAAATTTGTTCTTCTCTACTCTTTGGTTTACCATGTGGCATGCATGCCAAGGCAGTTTGAATAGAACTTTAACACTTGTTTGATAGCTTATGTTCCTTAAAGCCCAGGACTAATCTCCTGGAACCCCATCTTTCACCTTGACCTTCCTGTTAGTATGATGCTCTTTCAAAAAAAAAAAAAAAACCACACACAACACCAATGCTCTGGAATAGAGCTGCCATTTGAAGTGAGGTCTCCCAGTGTTTGAGGACTTTCAAAGCATCCTGAGTACAAACTGATTTAGTTCACCTTCAGAGTCACAAATTACTACAGAAGGCTGGCTATCATACTTATTATAACTATTGCTCATTAAAGTAAGATTTTGATATCAGCACTATTGGGTTTAAGTGAATAGACATGCATTCACACATCACCATGGATTTTTATTTTAATTAAAATAGTTAACCTAGCACTGTTTCTCTTTACTTAAGACCTCTATAAGCAAAAGTTGAATATATTTAACAACAGAAGCAAGTTATTCAGAATGTGCTGCTCACATCACAAGTACTTATCTATAACATCATTCAATAGTGACACAGACTTAAAATTATTTAACCACAGAAGTTATTACCTCCTTTAAAAACTGGACTACCTTTCAAAGGCTAAAAAAGTTGCTTTTTCAGACAAGTAAACTGAGTATGGATTCTTAAGCCAGACCCACCTCTTTATTATTGAGTTCCAGAACAGCCAGTCCAACCAAAGCCCCTACACATTTTGAATTTAGCTCCAGAGCCCGGCTGAACGCTAAGCGAGCTTTTTCCAACTTGTTCAGTTTCACGAAGCAGTGGCCCATACCTAATCGAACCTCAGCTAGAGAACAAGATGACAACATTCAGAATCCCAAAATTTCAACTTTATGACTTTTTTACATTCTGGACATCAATTAAAGCAAAAGCAGAATTTTAGTCTTTCTTTAAAAGCTGTAAAGCCATCTATTTGCCTTTTTTAAAGACAGCCTCCCACACTTGGCAGTAATACTAACTTTAACAGATTAGTAAGTCTTTTATCTCTTCATACACCCCAGAAGATTAGTCTATATCACCAACAGACTCTAATACTGAATAAATAAAAATTTAATTTTATGGAAATGTATTAGAGAATAATAAAGAAAAACATTAAAAAATTGCCAGATGAAAGGGCTAGAAATTTCTTTAGGCAGGGTAAGGTCACCTAAGACTAGCAGGCCTTTAGAAATAAGTTAGGTAGACATTTCTCGTCAAATGATCAACTGATTCACTACCAAAAAGCTGTTTATCATCCTCTAACTTCCATGATCACATACAGATAAACTAATACACCTAATTGACATCATATTGCCCTTTCAGACTGCCTGTGAACTAAGAACAGAGACGTTTATACACAGCAATTTCAAAATGTGTCTGTGTGAAAAAGGGAAATGAATGAAGGACGCTTGCATTTCTAAATCCTCTTTTGCCGCAACATGCTAAACCAGACTACAGAATACATCAACTTTGTAATAAATTCTTTTTCAGATAGGTTATGGGAAAGTATACCACATATCTCAAGAGACTTTAGAGTATTTATGATGCTAAAGCAAATACCCTTAAGTAATATCTCTAAATCACATACATTGCTTTTAGAGCCATTACTAAGAACTTTCCTAGATTATCTGCATTAAGAAAATCATACACCACATGGAAAACTCACATCATGCACTATAGGTAGAATTTTACTTTTCATGTCTTGTTTCATTATTAATGCTAATACATAAATTTTCTTAACTCATTTTCCAAGTGATTTCAGATAGGTTCTGCAACAGTCTTGAACAGTTCCCTCTCTCCCCATAAAATTTTAACTTCTCTTACATGCAACTTCTCATTTTCTAATAGATCTTTAAAAGGTAATAATCAGAAAAAGTTAGAAGTATTTTCCTGAACACAATTTCCTTCTCTAACAATTAAGGAACACTTGGAGTCAACAAACATCTGAACTCCTCTACAACGAGGGTTGGCTTTTGGGTTTTTTTTGTTTGGTTTTTTTTTTTTGACAGATGCAGATCACAAAAAAGCCCTTAGAAATTTGACTTAGGAATACTTAAGTTAGTTTACAAGTACAGCAAATTCTTCCACTAGAAAATACTTGCTGTCTTACCTGGGCAACCTGGATTGGTACGCAAGGCTTTCTTGTAGTAGGCAAGGGCTCCTCTATAGTCTTTCTTGTTGAAAGAAATGCATGCTTTACCTGTTATAACATACCAGATATGAATAAATCAGAAATACAAACAAAGCAGTTATAAATCAGAAGCTCGTAAGTATTATTTGATAAACTTGTGCTGTGCCAATTTTCAAAAGTTACAGATAAAAACTAACAGAAAACTCTGACAGCTACAACTTTTATTACCTTTGATGATATCAAGTATATGAAAAAAATCAAACATGGGAACACATTATATTTACAGTTTTATGGTTTTCTGCAGAAACTTAATTCTTTCCTGGTCCAGAGAAAAGACACTTACTAAGACCAGACTAATTAGCAAACATTAAAATACAAGTGTTACAGCCAGCTGACCCCTCACTACTGGTATCTTGACCTTTGATAGGGTATACAGCTTCGTTGGCACCATCAGGGAAATATAAGCAGTTGGACTGGATGTACGCCCACAGGTCTCAGAAGATGCCAGCTAGCATTATACTTTTTCCTAGCTCTTCCACCTACATACACTTCCCAAGTTTAAAGTAATCTCTGTCACACATTTCCGGTGAGAAGTGCACGCTCCTTTATCACATTCTTTCTCTCTACTCAGATACGCACCCTCTTCTTAAGCACATAATTCATTCTAAAACTCAACTGGAGAGACCAGGTTTTTACACAAATACCCATAAACTCATACCAAGAAGGGCAGGAATATTATTTGGAGACTGGTTGAGCACAAAGTGGAACTGTGCATCAGCTTGGTCCATCTTATCACCTTCAAGCAGACAAAAGCAGGCTCTTCCCAACAAGTGATTCTGGATAAGGAAAAATATTGCAAAACATTTAGCTTTGAAAACATGAAGATTAGACTACAGGACAGATTAATTGGCTATGCTATAATGCTTTCTACAATTTATTTCTCTTACACGAGCAAGAAAAATAAAAAGGGTCTTTATCATCCACTTCTAAACTCCACATATTATCAAGCAAGAGAGGAACAACCAATCCTTCCTTCTCAACCCCCAAAAGTTGACTGATATAGTTCTATCACATGTCCCAAGCTAGAGATAATTATTCCTCATAGCACCACACACATTTGAGACACAAGTTTTGCTTACATGTACTACAGCAACAGACTTCAAAGCCTGAGCAGTTTCTATCTTCCCTTCAGTGATCCAACACTTTCTTTACAATCACTAAATAATTTACAAATAGGGATTTTTAAACAGATCTTGGTTTTACCTGATCATACATGATAATTTTGTCAGCCATAGTATACAACAAGGTAGCCTGCGTAATGAGCTCCTTCTTGTTATCTTTGTTCTTCTCCTTTCGAGCCTGCTGTACATAGTACGCTGCCAGGGTATCCAGACACGTCATCTGATCTTTTTCATGGTCTCTGTAGTCCAAGTTACCATCTATGCGTGCAGCTTCCAACAGCTTCACAAAGTCTTCTGTTTTTCCTTGTTTGTAGTATTCCAGCTATAAAACATACAGTTTTAACAGACAATATGACCCCAGTAAGTAACATATCAAGTTGATGTTTTAGATGTAACAGAGTCTTCTTCCTGAACGTAGAAACAATCAGACCTTCAGGCATTCGAATACTGCCAATTATTTTTCTGTCATCATCCTAACTTGGTGTTTTTACATTAAAACACAAGTCTTTCAGCTATTGATAAGTGCAGAATCAACTGGTTTTCCTTTGAACTTCTTTGACTTTTTGCACATCTCACCATCCTTTCCATAGTATAGGTACTGCCCCCTCCTCTTTTATGAAGTGCATAATCAAAGGCACAAAACAGGAAAACTATGGATTGAGGGGAAAAAAAACAAAACAACAACTTAGAAAGCAGGCCTCAAGCACCATTGCTTCTTGAAACAAGATTGAATTAAAATCTTAGTATGCATATGTCAAATCAAAAATATCTGGCCTAGAAACAGTGAATGAATAACCCCATTTAGTTCCTGTTCAGAATTCAGCTACTCCCAGACATAAATGTAAAGAAGCGGAAATTATTATTTGATTATCTGAACATAGTATTTAAATATACAATTTGTATATGTACTAACCGCTAATGCAATCCATATGTGCAGTTGAGTGTGTTCCTGTTTCAGTATACTTATAACTTCATCACCCTCAGGTAACTGATCGAAGTCAAGCTCAATAACCTAGAATCAAACAATACAGATTTTCTTTTCACAAAGCATTAACAATGTTATTTATTACTGAGCTTAAAGGAAGCAGACATTTCAGAGCACAGAACATAAATCATTTTTGTGTTTAAACAAGGTTATAGACGAAGAAAGAAGTGATAATGTATTGTATTTTGTACAAGACCAAAGTGATGGCCTCTCACAAATATCAGAGAAAAAACAACCCCATGTTTGGGATACTAGTCAGGGAGAATAAGTGGAGATGCTAACTCAATTTCTTTCACCACAGACTTCAGGCTCAGAATTTTTACTGTTTAGCTCACAACCAACTTGACTGCACGCTGCTGAATTTCTAAAGCTTTTCCTACAGGTAATACAAAGATCTAGGATACAGTCCAAATCTTCCAAGTAATGAGATGTCAGAGAATCAATACTTAACTCATATCTCAGAGCCCTGATATTTTGTAGTCATCTTTATGCCAAAGAAAATTATGAGATTACTAAAGCGGCAAACATTATAAAGAACGGACTAAACTCCAGCACATAAACAACTGTAGTCATCATGAGCAAATGACATCAACAACTTTTCACCACACAAGCATTATTTTTCAAGTACTACTTTCTTATGTTGAGCTACTCTTCCAATATGGAAAACGAGAAAAAAGGAACAGATATTCCCAAGGTGGGATGTTTGGAAACACAATTTAACTGTCTGTTAGTTCACTTGCTACTCAGTCATGCTGCCTTTAATATTAGTCATCTACATTACAATCTAATTTAATAGCAAGGAAGAGGTGCAGTTGTTGTACCCAGGCTTGTACCCTGATTACCAATTCAGAGACTCTTTCTCTGAAGGCTGGATCAGAGCCTTTATAAAGGCTTATAGTTTTGACTATACAAAACTTGCAAATACCAGCAAATATATTTCTGCTATTATTGTTATTTTTAGTTTGAGATTGTCTTGCACAGTACCGCCTATCTGAAAGATAATCATGCTTTTAAATTTGGGCAACCCTCATCTACAAAATAAAATAGGTATCAATAAGAAATAGATGTTACCAACACAGCAAAAACATATGGAAGTAAAAAAGGACAGAAAAATAAAATACGTATTTTATAGCAAACCTTAGTGATTAATTCAGAACTGCAGGATCCAAGTAAACCTAGCCATAACTTGAACAGCTGCACCAAGATCAACTATTCATTTTGACAACTCAGAACTTTCTGTCACAGAGAAAAAAAGCCCTTCAACACATAACCTACAAAGAGCAAACTACCTCTGTGAGACTTAGAATCTCACTGGCACTCACATGGAAATTTGTTAGTGTATGGATATATATGTTCACAAAAAAACATTCTTCAACCTATAAGTGATATGTTTCAATACCCTATTTAGCTACAGTATTAATTTAGTGTCTGCTGTGGAACGATTTAACTCCAAACTCTCTAATACCCTGTAAATTTCCAAATACTTCTCCTAAATCTTTTTAACCTTGGCTTGTGACAGTCAACTTTAAACAAAGCAAAGTTAAATAAATTTCTAAATCCACACTGAAATAACTTTACAGCGAGGACCAACTGCTCTACCTGTGTCTACATGCTGATTTAGGAACGTGCATGCTGTTTACAAACCAGTGCAGTCAGAAAAAAGCAGCACCTAACGAAGTAAGGAGATCATTTAGCTGAACAAAGCCAGGTACAAAGGCACAAACTAAACACCAGATACTGTTCCCAGAAGGGTCTTTACTCCCGAGCGTGTCATATCCTTGAAGCATATGTTGTGGGAGAAGAGGCTGTCCCTTCCTCACAGACGTGTGGTACCGAGAGACCCGGACAGACTGCCTGACCGTCCCAGCGTCACTCCTTCAAAAGCAAGCCACTGGGCAAGGGCAGGGAGGTTACGGCTCGCAGAGGGCAGACACCATTCACCGAGGCGCGCCAGCGATTCTTTCCGCAAAGCGATACACCTGTGACCCCAGCAACTTATTCCGCTCAAGGAAGGGAGCGACACTCTCCCTCGAATACGGACGAAACTACGCGGCAAACGTCCGCGCCCCGGCACGCATCATACAGCGCACCCCTTCCTTTCCTCCCTCCCCGAAACCAGGCCGCCCCGCCGCCTCTCGGCCCCGAACTCGCCTCATCGGTGTCCCGAAGAGGGATCTCAATAGACCCCCGCGACATGATGGCGACACCGCGGTCCGCCGAGCCGCCAGCACGGAACAGCAGCCGCGCGCGCACTTCCCCTCACAAACACCGACTGACCCGGACGTGCTCGGATAAAGAGCGGGGGAGGCGGGCTGGCTCCGCCCCCGAGGAGCAACGAGCCAATCCCAGCGACGCACGAGCCGCCAGGGTCGCCTCGCGCTCGGGCGTGTCAGGGAGAGAAGCCTTCGAGGCTGGGTGCGCGCGGCGCCCTGTTGCTGAGGCAACAGCGGCCTCGCGGGCGCCCCTCAGCGAGCGGCGCGGCACCGGCGGGCCGGGGCTCCGGGGCCGGGGCTCCGGGGCCGGGAGGTGAGCGCGGCGCCCGCCCTGCCTCTCCTCCCGGCTGGAGCATTACGTGTTATGCTGTGTGACGTCTCTTGCGGCTGCTCACAGCGGTCTTCCGTGTGGTGGCCTTTTTAAATGTGAGCAATCTCCTCAGGACAGAGGGAGGGCTTACGCG
Organism: Bucorvus abyssinicus; assembly: GCA_009769605.1. Taxonomy (NCBI): domain Eukaryota; kingdom Metazoa; phylum Chordata; class Aves; order Bucerotiformes; family Bucorvidae; genus Bucorvus; species Bucorvus abyssinicus. The sequence goes on along the minus strand of CM020043.1, from coordinate 9,644,832 downwards.
GGACTTGCGGACAGGTATTAGTCCCACTAATTTATCCGTATATATCGCATACTTCCCTGTAGAAATACATGTAGATAATACCAAGAGATAATGCTGTGTGTTCATACGCGCACGCACGCTGATAAATTGAACAGATTTGCACCTGGTTGCTCTCTGGTTCTGAGAACCATGACTCCCTTAGTCTATGCCTCTTCTCATGTCGTTTTAAAATCGTTAAAGTTTTCCAACCAAGTGCATTAAAATATGTGGTTTTTCCCTGTCTTTGTGGGAAAAAGAAAAAAAAGTGATGTGTAAATCCAAGTGCATATTATCTGGCTAGCTTTGGTGGTGTGATATTGTTAATACGTATTTACAGTTAGCCACAGCATGGCCCATTATTTTTAAATTATCAAAGTGGTTTTAATTACAAATACTGAATCTGATAAAATTTTGAATCCTGAACCTAGGCCCTGATACTAGAACCTGTTTTACATGAGGCATTCAGCCACTTGGAGGTGTATGACTAGAGAAGAAATTACAAAATTTGGTTCCTGAATTGTTTTTTATCAATTGATGATGGCAGATGCACTAAAACACAGCATGTATAGTAGCTTGTGAGCAGTCTTAGTTATTTTTGCAGCTGTAACAAGGAAAAAAATGGGCAGTAAGACTGATTATAAAAAAAAGAAGATTATAAAAAAAAAATGTAACTGTGACATAGTACTTCTACAACCTATTAAACTGTAAGGCAAAGTTGATTTTGCCCTATAACTGATCATCCACAGAATAGAGAATTTTGAACTGATAGTCACAACTATAAAGCATTAAATTGATAAATTTAATTTTAAAAATTGTGAATTACTATAATAGTATGTATCATAGTAGTAACAACTAGCTTACTTGCAGTGTTACCTGTTCTCTGAACCCAAAGCATTTTGAATCTCAACTTTTGATTTTTATCTATGCACTAATTATTCTGAACTGAGGTAACTGGTCCAATGAAGTGTAGTTAGTATTTCTCCTACTCATATAGGTCTTTGAGTAGATAATGCTTTGCATGCAGCAGGAAAGCAGAGTGATAGTGAAATTAGTAGGAGTGAAAGTGTGCCTTTTTTTCATTAAAAACATGCCAAAATCCAAAGTTATATAGTGCAAGATGCTAACGAATAGAGTTCCTAAGCCTCCTTTACTGATTTGTAGGCTGATTTTTCACAAATAACCCCCCTTTTAATTAACTTTGAAGCAATTTGGACTGAAAAGGCGGTTCTGTTCCTGAAGTGTTTGTTCACCAGTTAGTGTCTGTAGTAGACTAGCTTTCCTCATGGTAAAAAAAAAAAAAAAAAAAGCTTAAATGAATCTATAGAGACAGATGTTAAGAATATTAAATTGAAGTTAAAGAGAGAAAACAATTTTTACTTCCTGGTATAAACCTACTAGAAACTTTTAAAGTCATTTAAAATTTTATTATTACACTATGCGCACTATTAACTTTTATATTGTTTGAAGAAGGAAGACTCCTTATTTTCATATACACTGATAACAATAAATCACTGTTGGGTATGTGGAACCTCTTTAATGTATAAAATACTGTTCTAGTGAAAAGAGAGGCTTTTTTTTTTACTTTTAGAGTAAAATGCTTAGGAGCATTTCAAGAAAAGAGACTAGTTTTATAGTTGTGATATGTTATATACAGTGAAAAATAATATTTAAAAACTTCATTACCACACAGAATTATAAGCCTTTTTCAGGAATAACACGTTATAATAACATGACAAAAAAGGCTTCTACCTACCTGACCACTACTCTTTGCAAGCAAATTACCATTTATGTTTGAGACGTATATACTTAAAAAAAAAAGCCTCCATTTAGAACAGTTGGGTGATCAGAGCAGGGTATTTTAGTAGAAAAGTTTCTTTACTTTTAATTGTTAGAATAAAAAACTTTCATCTTCACGTTTTTTTGGTTTGTTTTTTTTTTTTTAGAGAAAAGGTATGTATGGTTTTAGAAGTCTTCAGAGTGCAAATTAATTCCATTCTGACAATGTTGAACCATCACTCCAGCAATCACTTGTTGACTTTCCTATTCTGAGCTGTGTAAAAAGAGGTCCTGCATAGCTGATTTGGAGAACTCAGTGCTGACTGCCAGGAGGCATTGAGGGCCGCTGCTCTCTCAGGGGCAACTTAAGAGCTGAGCACATCAGCCAGCAGGGCAGGGGCCTTGCTGGCTGAGACCCATCCCAGAGGACCTGAGCAAGGCAGACATTAGGTAAGTCCACAGTGGTGAGACAGGTCTGAGGTCAAGCTGGAAGAGCCAGTCAGTGAGGCAGGGTCTGACACAGCCTAGTGGTTGCCAGGCAGGCCCTTACTGACAAGACAAGTCCAACATCAAGGTAGAAATCAGTCCTCCAAGGTCCCAATCAGGAGGATGTTTATGGCTCAGTAGGGTCTTAGCTGTGGCTGAACCAGGGACTGACACTTTTACAGTGTTAGGCAAGCCAGGACAGTGGGTCCTGGGCTGAGCTTAAATGGGGCTCCTGGGCTGTAGGCAAGGGTGTGGCAGGATGCACCAGGTGGGGCTGGTCAGGGCCATAAAAACGATGCACTTAAGGAGCTCATATGTGTATCTTGAAGAGCTAGTAAGTAGGTTTAGTATAATGCTGGTTGGTTGTTTTAGAAAGTGCTAAAAATTCAGTTAATAGCTATATAAAATGGTTTTTTAAAATAGTTTAATATTGTGTTAGTGGCTATTGAATTAGCTTTGCATTTCAAACTTCCTGTAGTAAGGAGGTGGGAATTTCTGTCCTGCTGATGAGGAAATGCTGAAGCAGGCTCTTTTAAATGTACTTTGAGCAGTATTATTGGTATTCTTTTCCTACAAAACTAGCTCTTTTTCTTTTAATAAAACAATGTGAAATGCAACATCATAGAGCTGTAAGAATAGATGGTCTTTACTGCCTTAATGTTTTACTTGAAAGTATGGTATTTTTATAAACCATGAAATGCTTTCTTATAGGTACTAAAAACTATTTTATATATACAGGATTAGTAACATTTTGTTGTTGTTGTTCACACTTCTTCATGTAATTGTATTTGCTTTATTTATCTGATAAATATAATTATGTCTTAGTTAGATAGTCACCTAAAGAACTGTTTTACAAGCAAAAGCTTTAAGAGATTCTGTGATACTTTGTGTTTTGCAAGCAAGTTACGTGTTTGAAGATGGAGAGAGAATGCTTTTATATTTAAGGTACAGAGCCATAAGATGCTTACACTTTATTCTTAACTGTACTCTGCTGACTTATTTCTAATCCTTATTTGTCAATTAACTGGTTGCTGGTCTTTATTAGCACTCTCACTTATATTAGCCATATACTTACTTGAATTCCTAGCATCAGAAACACTGACAGCAAAGTAAACTGAATTTCAATTTCTAACGTGAGGACCTAGCATTTAAAAGTTTTCTTGTGCCCTGCAGACCTGAAAGGTGCAAGTAACTTCACAAAAAATGGGGTAACACTAGACTTGGTCTAAATACTCTTGTGTGTTCTGTTAGACTTAAAACTTCCTCTGCAGATTCTCCTAATCTAGGACTAGCATGCCAAGTGTTTCAGCCTTGTACAGGTCTGCTTCTATTTAGTATATTATTGGTTGTAGTTTGTATAAAATGTAACATCTCTGTACTCAGGAATATTGTGGAGGTGAGACCTTAGCTGCATTTCTTTTCAGTATCCTTCTTCGTGTGGGGTGTAGGGAAGCATTTCTGTTCATTTTTGTGTGGATGCAGAATGTGGTCTGACCTCAAGATGGTTCATGGTTGGGTTTTCAAAGGATGATTTTTTTTTTTTTGGTAGCTTTTGTACTGATAGTCTTCTAGCTTCTGTGTATTGCATTTGGCTTTTATTAGTAGGTATAAAAGTATGATTTTTAAAAAAACTAATCACAGAAACAGTACAGTCTTGATTTTGCCTTGCTTTATAGAGTTTCTTTTGGCAAACTAGAGAGGCAGCTGTAGGATGCAGAGATTTTAATTCTGTCCTTGGTGGGACTAATGGAAGAGGAATAGTGCCATAAAAAGTTTGCAGTACAAGTGCAACTCTATAAAGTTAATTTTTTAATGCTTATGAACTCACAAAGTTTCTAAACATAAAGCTGTCAATGAAATGCTTTATGAATATGGTATCATTGTTGCCTAAAGGTGGCAATAAATGTTGCCTGATAGTGACTTGTTTTCACAAAGTCACTATCCAGCATTCTGTTTACGGTGGGTTTGGGCTTATACTGGAGAGTTATGTTTAGTACTTTATCTAGTTGCAGCCTTGCAGATTTCCTATCCATCTTTTTTCTTTGGCCTTATGTTCTAACATGTCAAAAATATGCTTACTTGTTCTTGGCAGCAGTGATTGATGGAAACTTAATTGTTCAATGCTAAAGGTTATTTGAATGATAAAAACCTAATATACAAACTACTACTTAGCAAAGGCAGATATTTTTTGGTTTTCCCCCTTCTCTTCATGGTGAAGGCTTTTTCAGGGATTTTGCAATAGCATTACAGTTTTAAAAAGCCTGCAAATACTAAGAGAAGCCAGGATTATACAAAAGACTGTAGGGGTATCAAATGAGGTTCCAGTGCTGAAATATAAAGAATGGAAGTATCACTGATTTCCAGTGTAGGTAGTTTGAATTAGTGCCTCTAAAATTTTAAACAGATTCACACCTAGAGAGAGAGAAATGGTGTTTGGCTGCCAACTGGGTTCAAACCATGACATTAACTTACAATGAACTTCAGGAATTTTGCCATTCTGTATTTTATCTCTTTGTAAATACTTAGCTTTACAAAAGCTTGCACGTGAACAGAGGAATAGTTTTAAAAAAGGGGGGGGGGGGGGGGGGGGGAAGAGTTTGAAATGGAGACTACACTGATTATTCTTTGTCAAAGCTTTCTTCTAAAAGGACACCTGAGTTCTGATACGATGTTCTTTGAATGAAATTACTCAACACATAGATCAAAATTACCCGATGTTTTAAAAAGAGACATTAGTAGCTAACACAAGAACATAGAGATCTAGCATATCCATCATCCTCTAGTCTTTTTGTTAATTATTTTTTATAAAATGTTTTTTTGACAGGTACTCTGGCATGAAATAATGAAATTTAATAGTGACAATTACTTGTCATAAAATGCTTAAAATAAAATATGCTCTCCATGTTCAATTAGGAGTTATTTGTGTACTGAATTCAAAATAAGAAAATACTACAGACTAAGTACAGAAACAAATGTCTTCTATAATATAAGTACTATAATGGCACTTTTGAAAATGTTATGAGAGTAGTGGAGGGACTACATCTTATTTAAACTACCTCCTCCTTGTTTTGTATCACTGTTAAAACAATTCCTTTCATTCTGAAATCTGTGCACACTCTCTAAAAACCCAGTTTTTTTAACAGAAAGTTTAAGGAAAACATGTTATACAAGCAAGTACTTGAGTGTAGAAGTCAGTTCCAAAAATAACAATGAACACTTGTGCTGAGATTCTCAGGAAGGATGAAGCCTGAGAATCAGCCTGAAGATGAAGAAAGCTTTTGGGAATATGTCAACAAATCTTTCTTTGTTTCCTGGGGATGGCTGGGTTTTTCAATATCCTTTTTGTAAATGTGATTTATAATATAAACTATATACTGACTTCTATAGATAGAAATTAAAGTGAAAAAGCAATTGCCATGTCTCTAACATACATAGTCTCTTCTCTGATGATTACTTTCCTTCTATGTTACCCTGCTTTTTTTTTTTCTTCTACTGAACCCTTTCCACTTTTGTTTAAGCACTTAAAATGATGTTTAAAAGATCAATGCTCTTACTTTTTGTGGGCAGACTTTACTGTAAAACTCCAAAGTTATAGGACAATGTGTGTCTAGCTCTTCATTTATTTAAGAAAAGTCTGTTCTGTGTTTCTGTCTAGCACTTGATGTGTTTATTTCCACAATTTCTTAGAAGGCCAGGGACATCTTGTTCAGTTATTTGAGAAGTAATGTGGATGGATGCCATACTTGAAGACTGTTTTCATACCTCCTATCAACTTGTAACTGAAGTTTATGATCTACTTGATCCATGCAAATAGAGTCATTGATTCTTAATTTGACTGGGCATATGCCTAGGTATCTTCTTGAATTAAGGCCTGAAATTGGAAGAGAACCAGTAACTGTTATCAGCCAGAAGCAGATGTTATTTTAAGATGCAAGGAGGTATTCTAGGCACTGGTTCTCTAGGTAACTTGGAACCTATTTCCATGTATTGCTCTGAGTATACTTTCTTGCTCAACTTCTAAAGCGATGTGGCAAGTAGATAATGCTAGTGTGTGAGCAGCAATGAATAGCCATTTAAAAGTAATTTAGCTGAACAAGTACTTGTTAACTGTAACTTCCCAGAAGCAGGTAACAACATTTAGAAGGAAAAATAATGTACAGCTGTAAGTTTTTAGGCATTCCTTCTGCCTTCTCATGACATCTTTTAAAATCAGTAGTCCCTGATATGTCAAGGGGGTTCTACAGGGAGATATTGGACTTAATATTCTCAACCCATGTTGTTAATGGGGTCTAGTCTACAGTTCACAGCAGTAGCAAGCTACCAGACTAGAAAAACTGTATTGCAAACTTCCTGGAAGTTCTTAGGTTTGCATATTATTAGAAAAATATCTATCATCCTTAAAGTAAGTAAGACTGAATAGTGTGAGAAATGAAATTGGCCTCTAGATAAGCTTCATATGGATGTCTGCCTGGAGTTCAGAGCTGATTTGCCAAAAGGCAGTAGTGGTACTGCTAGTGTCTTGTAGTCCTCTGCTGCTGGAATTGCTATCCATGATGCAGTATGTTTATAAATAAATATGTGTTTTGATCTGTAAGCTTAGCCTGGGATGTGAAGTCAAGTTGTGTTCTTTCTGGCTTGCACATCACCACTAATAGAGCTGCTGCTGGACCTTGGTCAAGAATCCTGTTGATTCAGAAGCCAGTTAAGAAACACCCAGAACTATGTTTCCACTGCAAGTATGAGTGAAAGTGTATATCAGTTGTGCACTGATATATTTATGCAGGCATACAGCTCAGATCATTTAAATGAAGGAAGATGCAACTTTCACAAGTTCCTCCTTCTGGTTATTATCTCACTGAGTAACGAGGGGCTCCCATTGCACTCCAGCAGATTATTTTGCAGTTTCGAGGTTATGTATGGTAATTCATAATATGTTGAAAACACAAAACTTGTAAGATAAATACTTTTAACTAGTTAATAACTAAATATTGTTCAGGCATAAATCCTTTGTGTTAATCAAATGTAAAGCAACTCAAGCAACAAACTAGGCAACTCATGTAGGCAAAATTGGTAGACATAGTACATTTGACAGCTGTGTGACTCAAGTCTGGAAGAACAGATATGTATGCCTCATTCTCCCTTTTTTAGTCAGAGGTACTTCTAATATTGAGTCCTTTTTTTAACAGTGACAAGGATGGTTGTGTTTTTGAGTATCTTAAAAATAGATGCTGCTTTCTTAATTAAGCTGTGCTATTTTGTGCAGAAGCTGTACACAAGGAATGTAATGATAGAAACCGTTCAGCCCTTGTAGTGAATGGTTTAATTGCTTAACTTTGCTGTTAACTTTTTTGGAAAGTTTAGCCTGAATTTCCCTTGCTGATGCTTAATGCTGTTATGTCCCATTCAGCAGTACATAGAAAAAAGATGTCTTTTTAATTTTCTTTAGGGTAATCTGTATTTTTACGTTGAGCATGTAAATGGAGCCAGTCTGTTTGGTTCTTTGTAAACAGATGCTGCTTTATGAAAGGCATCATAGGAGATGTGAAAACCATGAGTCCTTCAAATTCATGGGCATGTGATTGATAATGTCACTTCTGCAAACATTTCTCCTAATATCTTAACTCTAATATTAAGACACCTGTATTACTTCCCCTCAGAAAAGTTCAATCATGGTGATTTCTAATAGGCCATTTTGACTCATTAACTAGGGAATACAGTCAGTTTAATAGGATCTCATATTTGCTATTGAGCCAGTAGGAATACAAAAGTAAAAACAAACTCGTATGTCTAAAGCCAAAACACTTCTACAGATCACTTCCAAGATTGGACATTGGTGTAAGCATTGGAGAAAGAATTATTTTGCTTAGAAATTAAATTTAAGTAGACTGAAAATTTTGAAGGGACAACTTGGACTTCCTTTTGCAAAGCTTTATAGCTGATTTAATTTTCACGCAACTGAAAAATTTCTGAAATAGCCAGTCATGATCCCGACAAGTTTTTAGAGAAGCTAGCTTTCTGTTGTGTGTTGTGGTGTTTTGTTTTTTACATACACGCATTTTAGCTGTGTCTTAAAAGCATTTTTCATGTTGTCCTCCTGCCAAGACTCTAACAAGTTTATTAAGTTTTCTTCTCCGTCACTTGCATGGTATTGTATATGTAAAACTGTAGGTCAGCTAGCTGGTGATGAATGGCTGCCGATGAGTGACCTCTGGTCACTCTGATCTTCCAGGTTTGTGAGGTTTCTCCATCACATCATTTTTAATCTCCTTCAAGTTGCCTCCATGGACTTCCTATCGTAGCAAACAAGGCTGACTGTTCTCTTTTTACATGCTCTGGATAGAGTTGTTCTGTACCTCTGAAGGCTAAGTATCTTAAACGTTCGTGACATGAGGGAAAAGAGACCTACTTTCACCTTAAACATATATACACTTTCCAAGCTGACCTGGTAAAGGTATTGATCGCTTATATTCTCTGCCATAAACCTAGAGATTCAGCCTGTGATTTGAAAGTTAGCGAACAAGAATGTTCTTCAATTGTTTCCTTCATTTGCAGGAAAAGTGTTAAAATATTCACATAACGGAGACTTGTGATTTTTCTGCAAAAATAATCAAGCAGTAAAAACATCAGCAGAGGGCAGTATTGAGGTATAAATAGAGTAAGAATAAATTGCCATTAAAAATGTATTGACATGTTTTCAGTTTTACTTCATAGAAACAGAATAATTTACAATGAAAAGGTCTTTGAAGGTCATCAAGTCAATCCCTGTCTCAGAGAGCCAAATTCAAAGTTAGATACAGTCAATATGGTCATGGTAATGTGTTTACATTGTTGGGTATTCTATAATGACTTGCAATCAGATTAGTTTTATCTCCAAACCACTTTTACGTCCAGTTGTGAGCCTGGATGTAAAGCTTGCCTAGTGCTGAAGTATAGTTATTTTGTCTGAATAATACTAGGAAAAAAAATTCAGCCATTTTTGTTTATAAGGTCAGGAAATAGTATTTTTTAAACAATTGCTCTTATGTGATCTCATAAACTTTAATAATAAAAATAGGCAAGTATGTTAAAATATTAGTCCTATGAGTATCTTGTCTGTTCCTTCTGCAAGACAAGATTGACCAGCGTGGCTATATCTATCTAGCTTCTGTTGAACAATGTCATCTTGTTGTTTCTTTTGATTTTAAGTATAGTTTCTATAGTATTTGTTACTCACTAGTATGGTTTTTTTTTTCTATACCTTTATTGGAGAGCTGAGATAGTGACAGGGTGAATTTACAGAAGTGAATATTGTTCTCATGTTTAAAAACTTTTTTCAAGATGTGCAGTATTGAATTTGTGGACAGATTTATAGAAATTAGAGGCTTCTCCAAATCAGTAAGTTTTATTGAGGAAATATTTTCTCTGTTTTAATGTAAAGACAGACCTAGCCTGTCATCATTGCTTGAATTAATTCCAGTTCCTTTTTTCTATCTGTTTGTTTATATTACCTAAAATTTTATTGGTTAAAACAGAAAACTGTTGAATTTTGTAGGACACAGCATTTTCTTTAGGCTTATCCGATTCTGCAATGCTTTTCAAGAGTGTATTAGAGACAAAAGTGCAGATTCCTGAGCTGTGGAACACGTCTATTATAAAATACTGAACACAATGCTGTTGGGGAGTTTACTGATGCTCATAACAGATAAAAGCACTTCTGACTTTACTTAAACCATTTAGATACACTAATAATTTGTGTAACTGACTTTAAGACAAATGGTTTCCTACTGTCTTCAGTCTGAGAAGCAATGTTGTTGCATCTCGTTGTCTAGTTTTCAGTCTTTTCTTGGCAACCTGTTGGTTACAGTGTTTAGTCAGACAAAATATTTGTGATTCTACATATCAAATAGGACTGCCAAAAAGAAGAATATCTGGTTATTAAATACTTTTTGCTCCTCGAAAAGTGAATGTTAAGAGTATTATTAAGTTAGTCTTAGGAGTAATGCAAATGTTTGCCTATGTCTCTTGATAGCAAACTGGAACAACTCATAAAGAGATTGTGGCAACTTAAAAGCGCATATCCGTCGCAATTAAATCGGGTAGGTTTGAAAGCTGTTAAGCTAAAGTTCTAGCTCTTCTCAGATGGCTAACTACCCCTTTAACATCAACAGTAGGGTTTAGTTAAATTGACAACTGATTTAGATTCCTGGCAGCTATCCAAACATACAAGTTTAAAACAGCTCAGGCAAATGGCCACATGAGCCACATGCTTTTTTGTGTGTTGCTCTGTATATATCCTTGCAGAGAAAATACCAGTTAATGTGGAATTTGGTGAAGGCTAGAAAGTGCTCTGGGGACCTTAGGTGGACTAGGTCTCAACTGCTCTGTAGTCAGCAGAGCTTGAGTATGGTATATATTTTGTTTCTTGTCAGAACTTTGGAAAGGATTATATGATGTTTTACAATTGTAGTTACAGTGTTTCAAGTCTTACACAGCTTGGGTGGGCCCAGTTTGCATGTCAATGCTGTGCTTTCCAGTATCTCCAGTTCTAGTAGCAGTATGAGACTGCTCTTTTTCCACTGTTTAAAATTTCTCATTAGCCTAAAGGTTGGAGCCGGGTCCAGATGAGTAGACAGTAGGTTTTGGTCACTGTGATAAGAAGCTTTTGTCTTTGATGGTTGGGAATATGTCATGTAGGAATAATCATGGCTTGGCTTCGCGGACAAAGATTTGGGAAGGGCTTTAAACGTGAATACACCCTTCAAGCCTGCACGGTGGATTTTTTAGGTGAGGCGCAGCGTGCGCGAGACTGGCCCCACCCTTTACACCTGAGGTTCATCTGCCAGGGCCTAGCGAGCTTGGACGGTGACAGCGAAGTCCTCAGGTCGTAGGTTTGGTTAGAGTATCCTTCTCTTAGATGGATGGCCTTACAGGGCTAAACGAGCTCCATCTGCCCGGGTTTGGAGTTAGAGTTGTCCTTCTCCTAGGATGGTTGCCCGAAGGCTAGTGAGCCCATCCTGCCCGTGGACACACTTTGTCTGACCCTTCAGTTGAGACCTGTCTGGCTTGGGAGACCCTACCGGAGGCATATGCCACCACCAGCATAGCTCTCAACTTCACAAGGGCACGCAAGCTCTTTCCCCACGGCAAGGGGGTGCCTGTGAAAGAGTGTAGGAATAATACAAAGTCAGAAAATGTACTCCCAGTTAGTATATTGGGGTTTTTTTTTCTAAATAATATTTTTAAAAATTCTTAGTTTCAAAATGCTGAAGATGCCTTTATTTTTTTGTTAGATAACATCAGCAGGGAGGTTTTTTCTGTTTGATTTCAATAATAAAAGTTTTATACTAGCTGTAGATCAGAGGTAGGTATAAACATCTGTCAAGGTAATGTGATAGTTGAGCGTGATGGAAGATGATGGTGTGCAGGTGACAAAGTAATTCTGTAGTGATTTTTAAATGGAGTATGCTGTAGAAGACTTGGGACCGTGCAAGGCACAGAAGAGGAAAAATTGGTTTGGTACAACTGTTAATGACAGTACTGTCTCTTCTGAGTACTGACTGAGACTGTATAATGACTGGGCTTTAAGCAACACAAAATTCCCGCTTGGCAGTCCCAGCAGTGCTAATGTGGGAGGGAACACTGGTATAAACTTATCTCACCCACAGAAAATGTGGCTCAAAGGGGGTATCAGTGACAATGATGGGGGATTGACCAAACCTTAACACCATGGAAGTTACAAATGGCCTTTAAGTCATTGCTCTTAACTCTCAAGGTACAGTGGTGAACACAGTTGTAAACAATAGCACATTCAGCATTCCTGCTGACAATCGTTCTTGCAGTGGGTTTTTCAAGTGTTCTTGGTGAAAAGGAATACAAGATCATCTACTAACTGAAAAGTGTTGAGATCCATGAAATTACGTGGGAAAGCAGTTGAATTATACCTGGTAGACTGCAAAAGTGCTTTCAGAGGTAGGTACTAAATCTGCAAAAAAACCCAAGTAATTATTTTAGTCATGACCTTGTGAGACCAAAGTTATTCTGATTGATTAGACCGAAGCACATAATACTATAGGTCCTTCATGTAATATCCTGTGTTTTGCTGTTCTTCCCTCCCCACCCTGCCCCAAACCCTAGCATGTTGCCCTCAGTTGGGTGCCAGGCAGTTTTGTACTTGCATAATTAGTTTCTATGGTGTGCACTCTTTAAAAAAAAAAGAAAGAAATGGCATATTATTGTCTAGTTTTACATTACAAGCTTCACTTCAGCTTTGTAGCAAATTATAGGGAGAGTTTTGTGATCTCTTCTGTCTTTTTAATATTTTAAAGTTTAGTTGCAACTCTTTTGTGACTTCTCCCATGAGGATGACCAGTTGCTCTCTTTCTTAGTTTATATTCTGTTACTATTCTAGTGGGATGAGTGAAGAGAAGAGGATATCGTTTATTTTATTCTCCTCTGTAGGGCTTTGGTTTGTGACACTTCTCTCTGAAATTATCCATGTGTTTCCCTAGTATTTTTCAAGGAAGATTTAAGTTCATTATTCTATGAAAAGGATTTAATCCAAGGTGCTGCTCTTGATTTGGCAATTTGAATTTTGTTCCAAAAATTTTATTTAAAACAAAATCAGTGGGATTTACTGTCAAGGATGTTTGAATGCCTCTTGTGTTGTGGAACAAGTTAGACTGAATTTAAAAACCTTCATTTTCCCAAATTTATTCTGAACCTTTAAAAAATGGAAAAGAGCAGAAGAGTGGGGTTTCTTGTAAACACTTGTAGGGGCACTTATAAATGTGTTTCTTGGATTCCTGAAATTGGAAGCAACTGTATGTAGTCCATCTTCCCATGTCCGTGTAGCTAAAAAACTTTCAAAAACCAAGCCTATTAGATCAGTATATCTTATAAGAAAAGAGCGGGTGCTCTACCTCTGACTTGGAAAAAAAAAATGGGTAGGAATTTTCCATTTATTTTGGAAAGACTGACACTGATAACAGTGGATTGTCTATGTGTTCTTCTCCTAATGAAATGAGAGCAACTGTATAAAGGAAGGAAGCAAGCCTTTTGCCTTTCATTCATTCCACTTTTTCTTAAATGATAAATTATTTTGATAGCTGTATTTCCAAAAGTGAGAAAGTTTGTCTGTATTTGGTTCTGTGCAATGCCTGTCCTAATTGGCTTCTGAACATGGTTAAGGTTTGTAGACTCTGTTATATTCTTTGAGTCAAGTTCTCAACCAGTAACTCAGCTGACAAATGTTTAATGGCTTTTTTTTTTTTTTGCAACATTGCAAGTAGAAATGAAGATTTAGTACTGAGCAGATGGTAGAGCACTGGGGAATAATTGGTGAGTTGATATTATTTAAGTAATCTATTTTTAAAGTTATATTGTTTTTCTTATTCATGAGATTCTGCAAAAAGGAAAAAAACACTGAAATTCTGTAGTGGTTGAATGTCTGGGTAGCTGAAGCATGGCTAGAGCAGTGAACAATGGCTACCTTACCTTGCTGTGTGGTAGTAGGCTTGAGTTTTGTGAACTATTGATAACAAAATCAGTTGTTATGGGTTTTTTTAGCATTTTCTCATGTCTGTATTTGAAGACTGGGAAAGAACACAAATTCAAGAACCTACCAGCAAATATGCTGTATCTCAGCAGTTCAGAACCATAAACCTTTAAATGCCAATGCTAACCCCCTTACTTGTGAAGAAGATTAAGACCATGCTCAGGTACTACTTAAGCCTGCTAACAGATTTAGCATATATTTTTTGCTAATGTATTCAGTATCTCCTCTACAGCGCGTGTTTTGTGTGGCATTAGAACAACCAAAATATTATGTGTAATGGAAAGGATCAATATTTTGGAGGGAAGATTAGGAATACAAGATGCTTTGCAGTCTGAGTGAGAAAAGGGTTTACGTGGGAGCTAAGCATTGTGGACTGTAGGCCAACTTACTGCAGTTCCTAAAAACTAAATACATACATGAAGTAAACTGGGTGCCTCATGAGCAGCAGTATCAATGTTGTCTTGCTATAACTGCAAAAATACTTAAGTTTTCATTAGCATGTTAACAAACTTTTGTTAGCTTTGTGGAGTTATTTCAGACAATGTTGTAAGCAATGCTGCAAGCAAATGGTGCATTTGTTTGAAAAATACAAACCTACTACTGAGCAGAGGAAGGGGGGAAAAGGTACCTGGAAATGGATGAAATTCTATGCTGAATGATTTAATGTCACACTTTCTTGTTATGCTTATGAAGTGTTAACCAGTTTGTTAGATCTGTTTTCTAAATGCAAAACTTGTTACATGAACATGGCTTTAAGCCAGTGCCCATGCTGGAGGGTAGGAAGTGACAGGCAGCTGCTTCTACAAAGCAAGAAGATGGAGCCAGCAGCACGGGATATACAGAGTAGTGGCATCTGTTGCATTGTTTGTCTGGACCATGTTTACTCCCTCATTAGGTCAGGTCTGAGGAATAAGGCTCACTGTGGTTTAAGAAATACTACTTCTTGAAATGGCTTTGTTTCCCAGATGCAGAAATCCTGGAAGGGCACAAGAAAGCAGTAGCATAGACAGATTTTCTGAAGAGGTATGGGAGGTTGAGAGTCTGGTTTCTTGTGGGCAGGCAGAAGACAGGAAATCTTACATCATATACATGAGTGATGAAGGTGGGGAGGAAAACCAAGACACTATTTAAAGCTTTCATGTGAAATTCACTGGTTTAGAGGTATAATTAAGTTTCAGTAAACTAAGTGCTTGTAAATGGAGCCTATCATGATGGGGTAAGAAAACAGTTTTTAATAATTTAATGTTTAGTTATCATCCCTGCCACTGCTGCTTCCCCCCCTGCTTCACCCTGCACAAAGTCTTCCTGACATTACCACTTAGCAGAATACTGGTAAATGAGCCAAAAAAGCTTTGCCTTGACATACTTCCTTTGAATTCATTTGGGTTTCAGTTATGAAACCCAGAGATGAAATAGAACCACAAGAGTTCAACAGTCCGCTAATAGCGCAGTGCTGCAAAGCATCAAATATATAAGGAATCCTACTGCAGTAATTTTTCCTGAGACAGTCCTTTACTGAGAAGTTGTTTGTGGGGACTTTTTTTGTATGGTTGGTTTTTTTAAGTCTGAGGTTAAATTGCAGAATCTGTAGCATGCTCAAACCTAAGCCCTTGTAACTGACAGTAAAACAGCAGTGTAAGGATTTGTCTGTATATCAAACTAGTGGAGAAAAGCACAAGTTATGATTAAGTAGGATTTTGGAGATCAGGTACTGTTAGTTTACAGTGAAGAGACTTTTTTGTTTTTTTGTTTGTTTTTTGTTGTTGCATATATATTTTTGTTGTTTTTCTTTTCCCAGGAGGGAATTATACCTGTTTTCAGCCATTTAACAGACTAATATTTCTCCTGTTCCTAACTATCATAACTAATTTTTTGTAGCAATGCAGTCATGTTACAGCAAGTGTATCAAAACCCCAGAGCGATGACTGTTTTAGTTGATGTTACAGCCAGTTTATTAGTAGCTGATAAAATATATTTTTACACTTATGTTTTAGTTGTTCTGTCACATACTCAGTAGCATGACATGTCTGTGCTTGTATTTTTCTGAAGGAAGTGGTTTGATATATAGTAACCATCTCAAGCAGCAAAGGGAGAAACTTAATCCGCTGTTTAACTACTACTACTTTTTTTTTTTTATGAGGAGAAAATGAGTCATAACTAAGGCAGGGGAAGAATAAGATAAATAAAAGCTGCTCACAACAGCTAATAATAATTACAAAAAGTACTATGCTGGTCTTAGGATCTGGCTGTTGTGAATAGCAAGGTTCCTTGGTAAATTGATGAGAATGAGTGTCAAAATATTTAATTGGGAATGCAGGCATTCCTTCCTTTATCAAGTATCTTGAAAGGCCTCTTTTTTCAGTGACCTCTGCATAAATCTCCGAACAGGATGGCGTTTTTCATGTAGTTGCTTGATGCTCTATCCAACTCTCACTAAAATCAATGGCAAAATTCTTTCTGATTCTACTGAAGTGGATGGTACCTGATGTTTGCATTTTCTCTGTTATGGGGGGTAATGCTTGCTTTCTTTTTCCCTCTAAAGACTGAATAATCTTACCTACACATGAAAATGTAAATTGTGAGATTTCTAAGTTCTAAATGCCATTATTTTTTTTCTTCCTCTTCTGCCTCAGCTGCAAAAGGCCTATATCTGGTTGGTATATCCATATGTGTCTCTATATCCCTGGCATGAATTTGCATTTATTTCATTTTAAAGTAGGATAATGTGTAAGCACATATTATAAAATTCGAACTTCCCTCCACATAAATTTCTTATTACCTTAATTTTGTAGAATGTGTTAGTGTTTAGTAGTGAAAGCTGGTTATTTACATTCAAATGGCAGTGTCAAAAAGGAAAATTTTTATTAAGATATACTTTCTGTTTTCTGTTTTTACTGTTTTGGTGTATAATATAATCAGAACAATGCTTTTGATTAAAGACTATATTTAGAACAGCTGTGCCTAAATGATAAATTACATGGTCTGAATGTTAATAGAAATGACTTTTCTCATCAGCTTTGCTTCTATTTAAGGCAAAGGGAAGTGATGCAAACTTGTTCTGCGGTCGTTTTTCAAGAGGGAAAAAAATTGAACAAGCAATTGTTATTGCTTATTTTGTAAACAAATCTGAACTCTTTCAATAAATAATGGAGGGAGAAGGAGAAACAGTCAGACTGCTAACTTGTGTTTGTACTTACCCATGTGTGTTCTGCAACAGTTACGTATTTACTTAAAAGTAGGGCACAAAGATCCGAACATTGCTGTTTATGACATTGTAAAATGTCCCTATCCTGAAGAGCTTGCAGTTTAAACATGCTTCTCCATGATTTATTTAGCCACTTAGACTAAGTTGAGCAAATTTGACCTAAGTAATTTTACCAAGCAGATAACTTTGCTAAGTAAAGCTATTTTAAATATTTTGAAGTACAAAGATGCATTATCAAGGGGATGTAGATAGCATTTATTTGCTTCAGTCTCCAGCAAACTCCATGTGTGACTCTGTGAAGATTGCACAAATAGCTGGAGTTTATAGAAGTAAGGTCTTTGATATTGTTAAGTCTGAAAAAACTACACAAATAAGCCATTGGAAAAATACTGTAAGCTACCAAAGGTGTCATTCTAGATGCAAAATAATCTGTGCTCAGAGGGCTCAGTTTTATAATTTAAGGAGAAAGAAGATATATTAGTAGAATATTTTAAATGAAAGTAAATATTCATAAATAATATTGTTTTGAGATCTTTGCTGCTGTACAAATAAAATACAGCCTCTGCTCTTGGGGGGGAAAAAAATGAAACAAAGTATTTGTCAGAACAATGTGGAAGAAAAGCAGAAAATCCAACTGTTACTGAGACTGTGATAAAAAAGAACAATTTATTTCTACCACCTGCCCAGACCATCTTTAGCTTTCAAACTAAAACCAAAATCCAAGATCAGGTGTCATCTCTATTTCAAACCAGGTAAAAACATTTAGGAGAGGTATTTAAAGCAATAGAAAGAAAATTGTAAACTAGAGTGCAAATGCTTCAAGTAGCTCAGTGTAGGCTTTCTGATAGTGAAAAACCTGGTTTCCACAATGCCTGATAAAGGTCAAAATCCTTTTCAAAACAGTGAGGAAGACGAGCAGGTGTTCAGCAGCAGAATGTAGAAATAAGCCTTCCACAAAAGTGTTATCAGATAAATAGATAAATTTGTAGGACTTTAGCCGTAGTAAATTAAAATTATGCATCAGCAGATGTGTGAAGCCATCATATCTTCAGGAAGCAAACAACTTTGCAAATTCAGAAAATACTAATATGCAGAAAAAATTCAAGTAGAATACTCGTCAAAAATAATTTGAAATCTGTATAAAGACTTTTATATAAAACTTTGTGAATAGAGGACAAGATTCTTTAAGTGGGAATACCTTTTTTCCTGTTTTAGCAAGAAGAAAATATTGCTGCTTCTTAACTGTATAATGACATGTGAGGCTTAAAGTATTATGAAATCTGCCTTTTTCAGGTGAGAAATGCTACCACAATTTTCCCTTCAAGATGGTTCCTTCAACCATAAGCACGCAAAAAGGTTGTCACAGATACTGCATGCTATTAGTAATAATTGTAAACCCCAAAACCTTCAAAGAAAACTTATTATTAAAGAATTTGAAGACTGTAAAATTAGGCCCTCAGTTAAGAAATGATATTTAAAAGGCTTTGTGTGCTTAAAGCCTCTTAAGCAGACATTAAACAGTGCAGTTGCAATCTTGTGTTTGTGTATATGTTGAGTAGTTTATATCAGTGCCCTGAATTTTACAATTAGAATTAAAAGACATTATTCTGGCATCATACTGTCACCCATTGTCAAACATACTTTTATTCTCTGTGATTTTGGATTGGTTAGTATTATCCCATTTAAAAGGAAAGAGTGTTTAACTTCTATAAGTCTTCAAAAATCTCTGTTAATGACTCTTATGGCACTTACTGAGCCTGTATCTGGGCTGCTCCCAGCGCTTCCCAGCCTTCTCTGGCCTCGAGAACCTTCCAAAGCAATTGGATATTTACATTTTGTAGGAAACAAATGGAATAATCACATGTGACTTTATGGTTTTGGTTTTAGTTTTTCTTGCATCATGTCAGAATCACATCTTTGTCTTCCAAAACATCTCAGCCTTATGTTTTTCTTCCCTCAGTATTCAGCTGAAGATGATTTACACAGCTGACCTACACAACTTTTGAAAGAAAATCTTTACTTGGGAGTCTAGCACAAAAACTAAGTATTTAAATGAATGCTTATATTACTTTTGGATTGTTGTCCTCTGGAACATGAGTAACCGTGGAAAGTAAAATCAATAGAATACAGTAGCACTTAATAACAGAGATTTTAAAAAACCACCACAAAACCAACTGATAAGCAGGTCTCAGAATTCTGTTCTCAGTAAGTGTATTTTCAGAAATTATGCTTGCAGTTGTTCAATAAAACTTTCCTCATCAAGTCTTTTAGTTTCACTTGAATTAAAGGCAGTCTGTAACACAGAGTCAGATGTGACTAGCTCTTGGTTTCATGCTGTAAGCAAAGGGCATGTTTATGAGCACTTACATATTTCAGGTAGAATTTTACTTACTAATGTAAAACTGTGCCCATTTTGAAAGAAGAGATCTAGCATTAACTGGTTGTGCCGGTGGAGGCATAAATGTGGTATAGAGTAAATCTCATGTGACTTGTTATTTTTCTGAGTATCTCTTAGGTAAAATCAGTTTGCAACAAATATAAATGGGTTTTATAATCTATCTCTGCCTTGCAAAAGCAATTTTAGCAATACAGTGCAGTTTTAATTTGTGAAGCAAAGTCATACAGGGCAATTTAGCAAACACTTTAGGTTTCTAAGATAATCTTTTCTTATGCTCAGGTGTACAGTTTGTCCCTATCTTACAACAAAGCTTCCATGTGTATGGAAGTAAATGTACCCAATCTGCTCACTGGCTTTATCTGTGGGGGGAAAAAACCAATACATTAGCATGTGAAGTGGTTTGACTTTTGGAAGAGTACTGTATAAGAAACAGGCCACCTATAATGGTTCAGATTTGCTTCAGTAAGTGCTCCTTCTGAGTGTAGCAAACTTTTAGCCTCCTGCAGATAGATTACTAAGTGTCAATTTTTCACATTTTCTGAGAGAAGTCACAGTTCTGAGTTAAACAGTTAGATTTTGAATTGAAAAACAGCTATTTAATTGAAAGTTGAAAACTATGTTGTCTGGTAAGTGCGAATAAGTTATTCTGAGCAAAATAGTCAGAAAGCTGAGGAAAGGGAAATAAAGATAGATGAAATAATGAAAAGTTATGTAAACAAAAAACCAGAATGGCAAGCAATATTAGAGAAACAATTGAAGGCCAGGGTTTCTAATCCTATTGGGTTTTTTCTTAGCTAAACATATGAGCGATACGCTTTTATTGAAAGATGTGTCTTTGAAGATATCTGAAGTAGAGTTAATCAGTGCAGTGATGTAGCTGTCCCATTCCTTAGGGCTTTTTTTATGTGCTGCTTATTTGGAGATATGTCTTTATGGAAGGAATATATGATGTGGTATGGATAATGGAAGCCAAAAAGCCGGGTCAGTGAGATGGGATATTTGGTTTTGTTGATTTATACTCTTTATTTCTGACTCTTGACCCATTAGGCTACACAAAGCCTATAAAGTTGTCTTCTGTGGTGAGAAGGGTTTGAAAAACTCTCAAGGCTCAGACACACAGCAGTTATCATGTGTCACCTGCTGGAAGTAATGAAGTATGTGCTTACCTGCAGCTAGACAGATACTGAAACAAATCTCTATCGTGAGGTAAAAATGCTTTGCTTAAACTTCAGTGAGGTATAACAGGTATTTGATCATTCATTAAACTATAATAAGACTCATGTATAATCATTTCTTCTGTGAACTGAGGCTTTTGGAAGAGTTTAAAATGTCACAAGAATCAATAAAACTTTTTGCTCAACATGTATCTAAATAATTCTCCTATAAGATGGAAAGCTAAATTTTGAACCAATTCTCGATGACTTTGTCATTCATCTGATGTAATGGCTGTTTGTCCTTTTTTAGTTGCTTGCTACTTCAAAGCATTTTATTGCTGTGTTCTAAAAATAACATAAATTTATATCTGTTGGTGCCTTTATAGTCTCAAAAGAACGTCAGACTTGCTGTGAGCACTGCAAGTGCTACAAGGAGGTGATAAAGCAGTGATTTCATTTCTAAAGACTCAGCTGTATGTTCAATCTTTCCTGAGGCTTGCTTTTGGAAATGCTCACTATAAACCATGTGAAACAACAAGCCAAATGGTCCTATTTTTCAGGTGTGCACAGAGGCAATAGCCTGGTTGCTGATGGTTGTAGCTCTCATTGAAGTGAGGGTTTACTAGAGTGTGGCAGTAGAAGACTCTCTTTTACCCCCTGGGAATTACTGCTAATAGTTTATAAATGTTTGTGTTTTCTCCTTCTGAGAGCCTCTTTTTTCATGAAGTAGAGAGACAATAGTATTTGCATCTTGAATTTACTATTCAAGACAAAATTATTGAATATATAGCCAGCTCTAATAGTAACAGTAATTGGCCTTCTTAGCAGGGATACTACCTGCAATCTCTTGGCACCACTCTTGTGGTTCTTCCTTTTTAACCATTGCTCTCTTCTGAATAACGATATCACCAATATACTTATTCTGTACTACTTAACTTAAGATGACCTCATAAAAGTTAGCTTTCAGCAAGTTTAAAATGTGATAATTGATCATTGTGACTTTGATAACTGAGTCTAATGACTGATGCAGTTTTCATCGACCTCTTTCTCCTGAAGAAAAGTAATGTTTCCAGACTGGAAGTTTATGCTCCCCTCTTGTTCAAAGTTCAACAGCAGTTGAAATGTTCATTAAGTAATGCCTGTTCTTTTTGTATGCTGCAGGGGCTGCTGTGCAGATTCAGTTTAAGATAGTTAAAGAATTGCAATACTTTGTGCATCATCAACATCACTTTGTCTAATATACTCATATTTTGTAGTAATTTATTAACTTAAAATTTTTAACATAGTAATTTTAGTGCATGCTCTATTATATAAATTAGTAGTCTCTAAGAAGATAGATTTAAGACCCATCTTCTCCACTGGACTTTGAATGTGCTGCCACTTTTTATTCTTCAGCCTATGTGTGTGATGGGTAGCTGTGGCCCATTTGTCAGATTGATGTGGTTCATTTTCCATGTGAAGATTTGCTTGTACACTGCAGAACAACTGACAGTAACTTTCAAAACACCAGACTTTCTATAAAGAAATGAGACCAATAAATCAAAGTAAAAAAAAAAATTATTGAAAAGAATAAAATCTTAAGGTACTTTTAAAAGTGAATTAAAAATAGCCTTATAAAAGGAATCTGTCAACTCCCATCTGTTCCTTTTTGCTAGGCCATTGTAGTCTCTTTAGATGAGATAGCCCAGCCATTTCAAACAATCTTTGTATTTACAGAGGTGAAGTGGGGAAAATGTGAGCTATTTATTCTGAATCTATAGCAAAAAGCTGCTCTGTTTCATGATTTGTAATGAAAATATTCCTGCCTTCTTCAAATGCTGGGAGGACATCCTCTGTGCAGAAGGCAATAGCAGCTTATTTTGTTCCTATTGCCATATTGTGTTTTGTTCACTTGGGCAGCAGGGGATGTTGTGTATGTGTGTGTTTTCCTCTTTTGCTGTAAATTTGAAAAGTGCTATCAGGTTTTCCTGGTCTCATATCTTAGATTTCAGAAGAGTAACTGGGCAGTAGAATGTGAGCTGGTAGTGCTTGAGCAGGTAATTGAATAAAAATACTTTTGCTTTAATGGCACAATAAAACTGCAAGGTAAATTTTGAGAAGGAAAAGAGAACTGTGTGGACAGATGTGGACAACATGTTCCAAAGCTGCTTTGTCTGCAGGTCCATAGGAAAAAACTGTCACTGTGTATGTGTGAATTTGGAGGACTATGGTTTGTACATAATTCAAAGCCAAAGTTATTCATACTTAAGGCCTGTAGTGTTAGACTTTTCTCTTAACCAGCCGAAATATGATGAAGGGAATCTGATCTACTTCACATTGTGCATTTAAACCTATTTTAACATGATAGGGCTGTGGAGGTAAGCTTGAAAAAGGGAATGATGAGTCAGCCTTCTTGAAAGGAGGAGTTAGTTGCTTTCTTTTTTACCCTCTTAATTCCCCATGAGATTCTCCCAGGGTATTCAACTTTGCTGATTAGGGAAGTCCCAGCAGTGTTAGATATAAAAAGTGAGAACAGAAATTTCCTCTCCGTTAATGAAGTTGCTGCTTTTTAGGGAAAGAATGAGGTAGTTGTAACAGATTATGGGGGTATGTGGTGATATGGTACAAAGAAACATGAAGCATTTATGTAGGTTACCTGCTCTGTGCCTAATTCTGAGGGTGCCGTCACCATAAGGCCTGTTTTTTAATATGTCTTCTAGTGTTTCTTTCAGGACAGTGGGGCCATAGCATAGTATCTAATGTTGAGAATTGAATCATAAAGAGTTTGAATGTAGGTATCTAGATAAAATCCATCCCTACAGTTAAACTTATGCATCCAAATACCACAATGAAGATTACTTTTTTATTTTGTACAGTACTATCAGTTTGAGGTCTGTTTTGATCAAGAGTGGTTTGAATTAGATTAACAGTCATTCATTTGTATTTTGCTGCAGAGTTGCTTCTCAGCTCATTTTCCTTTTCAGAGGAACTTTGTTAACTGCTGAAGTCTCTAGATATCAACACACAGGCCATAGCAGTTGCTCGCATGGCCATTGAAATAAAGTTAATCCAGATACTCTTTATTATTGAACTCATATTCCATAGTTTGATTTAGTAGAAGTTTGGCTTCCAAAGCTGAGATTAATCGGTTCAGTTGCAGAGGTGTGGAAGCCAAGGTTTTTACTAATGGTGTTAGGAATCTAGTAAATTGTTGGAGTGGACATAATGCAAGATATTAATGCATCAAGTGGTTTATTGGTGCAGTGAATTTAATCCTTTTATCCTTTATACATAAAATACAAAGTTTGACAGGATTATTAGTAAAGTATTAATGAAATCACCAAACTATGCATATGTCTAAAACGTATAACATGTACAGCACTAATTTTATATGTGAAACAGTAATGTTCATTTTTGAATTCTCAGAAAGATAGTGCTATGAAAGACAGATTGCAAGCAAAATTAAAGGCTCTGTAGCTCAGAGTTAGATAACGTCTTAACTGCAGTAGAGTTTTGACCATCACTTCCCAAATGAGTAGATCTGGCCTATCAAGTGGGATGATAAAGAGATGAATGCTAGATCTAGTCATTCTAATACCTGGATTAGTTCCATTGAAATGTGGTTGCCAGGATATTGTTGCCTGAGTTATACAGAAGACAATGCAGATGCTATGTTCTTGCTTGTACGAAGTATGAGGATGACAACATTTTTTGCAAAGTTTTCCCATTTGAGCATTTCTCATGCTGTTCAAAAATACTGTTTAATAGCCATATCTGTGTACTTGAAGTGTTGCTTTATCTCAGCTTCTTAATGTGAACAGACACGAAGAATCCATCTTAGATGAAAGAAACAAGAGAGACCTCAGAAAGGTAAGAGATTAAATTTGAGACATTTCATTTATAGTTTTATACTTGTATAAATCAACATGTTCAGATCATTAACTGA
The DNA here is from genome assembly GCA_009769605.1 of Bucorvus abyssinicus. Taxonomy (NCBI): domain Eukaryota; kingdom Metazoa; phylum Chordata; class Aves; order Bucerotiformes; family Bucorvidae; genus Bucorvus; species Bucorvus abyssinicus. The sequence continues at coordinate 9,620,337 of CM020043.1, read as the reverse complement.
GCATACTGCTCCACCAAATCAGAGTTTTATAGGCTAATACAGGATGATACAAAGGCTAAATTGAAGTAGGGTAACTGAGACTGCTTATTCAGATGACTTGCCTTCCAAGAATGTATAAAACTGTGGCCCCTGTGCACTATAGGCTGGAGTGTTCATACCAGTACTAAGGCAGCACAAACAAGCTAGCTGAAGTACTAGCCCAGCAGTGGCAGCACAAAGCTAATGAAGTTATTGCAATGCCCAGACTGTCTTCAGTATCTCACTTAAGTTGGCTTAGCTATATTTGCCTAGAGCATTAGAACTGTACAGGTTTAGGAGAGGACTTTTTTTTTTTAAAAGTCAATTAATGACATGGAGTTCATAGGGAAAAGAAGAAAGTCACTCCTGCAGGACAAATCTGGAGTTAGTAGGTAAGATAGTATGTGAGTTTTAAAGCACATCTTTATTTTATTTCTTCCTTCCCTTTCTTAAATTTGCATGTATAGGTTATTTAAATGTAGAGCATGTGTGGGTTTCTTTAATCATCTCTGAATGATTAAAAAGAGCATAAAATGTATCTTCAGGATAGAAAATGCTGAACTGTCTTTCAACAGTTTGGTTTAGGGGCCACACATTTGGATCTGATTTCAGTGATTTTTTTTTTTTCCCCTCTTCTGGCTAATTAATTCTTATGTTGCTGAAGGCTTTTTGGGGTGCATTTTGGTTTTTTCTTTCCTTAAATGTTTCCCAGTAAAACATTCCATAATCCTGTTTTTTAAATATGTTAACTTGTGGTCAGGATTTCTAACAACTTCAGGTCCTTCTTTGCAGCACTGTATCTTGATTCTCCTGTGCATGTGCAAACAACCCCACTTCTTGTTCCTGTTCCTTGCAAGAGTTAAATTCTTCTAACAGTCAGAAGAATTGTCCTGAAGTTTCTGTCATTTAGCTAAGGGATAACACCTTATTAGCATGAGACTTTGTTCATGGTCAGTTTAAAATTTTTTTTAAAAGAATGAAACAAACAATGAAATTGAAGAGCTTATTTTATAGTTTATGTGCTTAATGTGTTTGTAGCACCAAAAACTTTTTCATGCAATATCTAGAAAACAGAGGGGTTTGTTTTGGAGGCTTTCTGTGGATGTTTCTCTGTACTGGTGAAGGATTTGCAGCTTCCTATTGAAAGTTTGGAATTAAAAAATGATATTGGGACTGTATAGTTTGCTGTGTCTTTAGCACACTAAAAAGTACTGATCCAAGTCTGAAGTTCATGAAGAATGAAGTAGTATCTTGCAATCTGGACCAGAGAAGCATCAAGAAGCAAGATGGTAGGTTTTAAGACATGCTAAGACAAACTAAATTTTTTGTCCCGGCTTCGAACTGCTGTGTTGATTTCTGATAATTCTCTCATGAAAGAGAACAGGGTGGCAGACAATAACAAAATAAAGCCTTCTGAGTTACTGCTAGTGATCAGAAAATGTGCTTATTATAAAGCATCAGGAAAAAGTAATTTATAATAGGCATCCACAATTTATCTTCAGTTTTACAGCATGTCACAAGGATTCACTTTGTGATCTATGGTAGTCCTGTCCCATCCAGTGTATGGTGTCAGCACAAAGACTCAACTCAAAATCTTTTGTGAAAAGTGCTCTGGGGAAGAAGATGCAGGTGGAATTTTTACTGGGCAAATAATGTTACGAAATGTATCAGAGAAAATGAAATTTATTAAGTTAAAAAGCAATTAAAGAGAGAAAGGGAAGAGGAAGGGAATTGGCTTCAAAACCATGAAACTTCAGAAAAAAAAAAAAACCACAAAAAGTACAAAACCCCAACCCAAAACCAAAGCAGTCAAACAAAAAAACCCCATTACTTTTGGGCTTTGGGGTCAAATGTAAATGCAAAAATAAATGCAAATTTTACTGTTGGCTATATGGAGGGATTGCCATTCTCCTGCTGCAAACATACAAGCTTTGCATTCTCTGAAATCATTGCTTGACAGCTCTGATCCTTTATATATTTCAGTCTTTCCAATCTTGTGCTTTGTAATCTTCCCCCCCATCTACAGTACTCTACATGCAGGTTCATTTTTTTCTGAGTATTTGTGTACATATGTATATCAATATTTCACATTTGTCTCTGATGCTAAGATTCCCTCATTCAAAAACTTAGATTTTTAGCTAGCAAGTTTCACCTGCATTTGGCCAAAGCATTGAGCATGCTAATAGGATACCAAAACATTTAAGCAGTTTCAGGAGCTGAAGATTGATGGAAACATTGATTTCACCTTCTTGTGAGTACCTCCAGTGTCATTCTGTGGCCCTTAAATACTACATAAACAGTAGGGGTCATGTTTGGGTGGTGCAAGTGGATGGGCCAAACAAAACAGAACCAAAACTCTATTGCTTTAGGTTTCTCCCATAGCAGGGGCAGTAGCTTAAAACTCCTTTACAAGCTACCGACTTAATGAAATTTCTAGGAAGTTGAAAATATTTTGTGACCTCTGTTACTTTAACAAATTTTGACTAAATTTGGCCAACAGTGGTTTCAATTTGCTAGACCAATGAAGTAACTTAATTTAAAAGTTTTATTTCCCAGAGGACAGTAGCACTAAAAGGTAGTAAGCAACTTGTTCTTGCCCAAACTGGGATTAAAGCAGTCATTTGCTATGAAAGGGATGCATGCAGATTTAAGAGAAACACAACTTCTATTGCGGACAAATGAAACATTTGACACTTGTGGCCTAGAAATTCTGGGAAAATAAAACTGGAAAATGGTGAATTACAGCTGCTAGTAAGACCTCTGTAGTTACAGATAACTGGATAGAAGACTAATCATGCTAAGCTACAAGAGAATTGAGTTTGTGGGTAATAAAATAGTAATTCAAGAAGATGAAAGGAGATAAATTACTGGCCTTCTGACAAGACATTTTAATGGTGCAAAGGAGAAAGGACATGAAAACCTAAAATGGTTTTTGAAACACCTAGCTATTCCCATTAGCTTGGGATCAAGCTTAAGTGCCCATGTTAGAGAAGTGTTTCAGAACTCTTTTTACTGTGTTGATTTTAAGGACAAAGAATGTCTGAAGTATAGAATGGTAGACTTCCTAATGCAAGCTCAAGCCTGGTATGGCACAAATGAGGTGACCAGCCTCTTATGTTACAGGGACTGTGCTATGTTGCAATCAACTCATCTTTGCCCACTTCTACAAACATCCTCATGTTTCCACACATCACTCCTTTATGGAATGTGCTTTCCAAGTCAAATCATCAAATCTTTACTTTCTTTTGTCTGATCTGTTTCTGCCTTGCTGCTCTTATTAACCATTATCAAAAGGGAGTTAATTTAGTATGATTGTTTGCTCCATTTTCTTAAAGCAGTCTTAATATGTCCCCTCTAAACTTACTATCTAATAATCTTACATACATTCTGGTGCAATTTTTTAACGTTTGCACCCTCAGTCTCTTGTCTTTACTTGAATTGTGAAAGGTTTTTTTGGACAGTGTTTGGCTGGCTTATATTAAATACCTTTGCAGCACCTGGCGTAAGCAGAATTCTTAGTTAGGATCTGTGGATGTAATTGTAATACTTATAAAGAAATAATCTGAACTGGCTAAAGGGCTGGAGTAAGAGCTGTGTCAGGTTTGGAGCTGAGAGCTCTGAATCACATGCATGTCATTCTCCTGCAGATACCCGAAGAGAGTGTGGTAAATGATTTGGGTTTCTTTTCCCTCTTCATTCCCTATTCGTAGCTACATTCTCTCATGGGATGCAAGCAAATTCTGTGGACTTCAATGGGAATTATTCATCCTCTGCAAGTGGAAAGCAGAGCCCATAACTGGACTGAAGCCAGCGTTCTTTAGAAGTTCACATGCTTTGTATTGGCTCTCTAATTTAGACTCCTCCTGACCAAACGGGGGGTGGGGGGTGGTAGGGGGAGAGGAGGGGGAGGTGGAGTGAAAAATAGTAGCGTGTGTTTTGATAAATTCTAAGGGTTAACATAACATGATGTAAACTATTTCACTACTCTTCCTACTTGCCCATTTTACTTAGAAATTAGTAAGTAGAGCCTTATATGCAGTGAACTTGATGCAGACATCCCATTAGCATTCTTCATGTTGTTCTCAGACTACTTAAGCCAGAGTAGGAAAGTCTTTTATTCTGTAATTCTGAGGCAAGAAAAAGCATTTCTGAAGAGTTACTTTAAATTTAAACTCTCATTCTAATGTTAGACAGCCTGTTGGATCTCTGAGTTAAAAATTGCTTCAGCTTTAGTTACTAGAGCCAAATGTAGCATTGACCTTAAATGGTAAAAGCTCCCAAGAGTGAACAGGAGGCTGGCCTGAGGGGGGAAAAAAAGGAATAACTGAAGTTTTAGGTAAGTAATCTCTGTAACCGAGAATAAGCTCTTTTTCAGCTGTGAAACGGAAAGGAACCATATTTCCTCCTTAAAGGTACAGTACCTTGTTGTTGTGATACTGAGTAGTTGGTTCTTTCCACCTCTTCCCCTCCACCCCCTTCAAATTCTACCTCTTCTTCAGAATTTAGCTGCTTTAAAAGTGGGTGTAGTTAATGAAACCTAGTTCTTCCTACATACTGTTTGGGGAATATACAAGAATGAAAAAGAAAAAGCTGTGTTAATTATATTGAGACTTGATTAATAAAGGTACGTAGTCAGTAATTTGAGGCAACCTGATTCACAGATACTGTTATCTGTATTGTGCTAACTGTTAAAGAGGCTTGGTTAGCAATACATGTTATAGGGAACAGATATTTAACGCATCTTTTTTCTTTTTTTTAATTGTATGACTTTCCTTCCCACATGCTTGCTTTTAACAGTGCCAGAGTTGTTCATTTTGATAGATTACCTATGCGTCTGGAACCTATCTTTTAAAAAGGCTTTTCCAGAGCCATTTCTTTATACAGTATGTGTTTGGTTTTAATCCTATTAGAAGTAAATTAATACCATGAAGTAGCATCTAATTGGAATGCTGTATAGAAGAAAAAACCTCCACCTTCAAATGTTAAAGCATGCTTGCTTTAGTATGAAAAATCACAATATTTACATTTTCTGGTATTTCAGTTTTATCTGTGCTATTTGTTAGGTACTCTGCACTGAAGCGTATTTTATTTTCTTGGCAAATTAAAACACCTTTTTTTGTCTTACTAATGTGTATGTTAAGCTCTTTTTTTTCCAGACATCAGTATGTAAACAACATGAAAGAATGAGGTCAGTACAAGGAAAATATAGCTGAAATGGAAGACTCAGGTTTCTGTTTCTAACTCATATTAGTAACAACTTGTGTTAGTGAGTTGATTTTTTTTTTTCAAATTGTATATAGCATGGTTTCATCTGGTGAAAAATTCTCTGCAGTCAGCAGTGAATTTCCATCTTTGCAGAGTGATTAGACAGTTGGTTTTAGTTTATGCTATGCAAAAATTGAGTGAATTTACAGTTCTGAGCATAGACTGCATTCCTGAAAGTGCTACCATCTACTGCAGTTATATTTGGTATGGTAGGTGTTGTGTATACTTTAACAAAAGTTTGCTTCATCCGCCTTCAAGAGAATGTGATAAATGAATCTTACCTGTTAAAATGTTTCAGATTCGGTTACAAAACTTCTAATTAACTTTCCTCTTACTTTTCTCTGAACTATCATTAGTGAACAGCGTAGTACTTTTAGGTTAATCTCCTAGCTAACCTTCATATTTTAAATCAGCAATTATACTCAACTTGGAGCTTAATAATCTAACAATATGACCCATAGAAATATAAATTTATTAGAACTAACAGTGGAAATTAAGAAACAGCCAATATATTAAATGCTGGATGCTAGAGAGTCCTCACTCTTTTAGTATTCTTGTCTTCTAGCCCCCAAAGGCCCTTGTTCCGATTTGCTGGTCTTGCATGTATTATTTTACTTGTTAAGTTTTATGCACCTTTCAACTTGTGCAAGGATATGCAACTTTAGATGGTATTTAGAAGGCATTTTAAGTTTTAGTATTTTTAACTTCGTGTATGGACTAGAATAAATAGTCTGTGTCTAACTCCTCCATGTCTGAAGTGGGTATATATTTCTAATGTATGCTATCTTGTAGCATTTCAGCAATTATTGCTTTTATTCCATACAATCCTTTTTTTGAGTTTGTAACTTTAGAATATGTAATATAGTGCCTATGTGTAAACTTATCTTCAGGAAAGATGCTGTAATGACAGTAAGTGTAATTTAACAGAAAAGGTATAGGTTATATATAGCAAAAATTATGTGTTAACATCAGCACTATGATAAAGTACCTTGGATTGTTAATGTGTTGAACTTCAAAATATCCATCTGCTTTACATTCCTCTGAATTAAGTTCTAAATTGCCTGCAGCCATGAAACCTGTACACCTTGCTACCTCCTATCTTTTTATATGTTTGAGTCAGTTTTAATAACGATAGTCCTATTTATCTGGGACCAAAGCAGCAGAAGTTAAGAATTAGCTAGCAGCCAGATTCATAGTTCCATTCTTTAGCACCAGCTTCTTCCATTCTCCTTTGGATCGGTCTGCTTTTGGACAGCTTTTAATGATAGTATGGTGTCAAATCACTTTTGAAAAGCTGGGTAAGACAGAGTATGGCAACTGAGCTATAGGGAGCTGGTACTGAGAACAAGACAGGTGTGAAAGCTGCTTGTTTCCAGGGTCATATGTGTATGTTCCATACATGTCACAAAATTCTCTTGCCTCATGTATTTGCTGTTCTTGAAGTGTCTAAGTCCAGGAGAAAGAAGCATCAAATACCTCGAGAGTGGAAAGAGAGAGAAAATCCTTGCTGTTTCAAGCTTTGTGGGCTATTTAAAGATCTGGGGATTTGTGGGTAGAGAGAGATCTCTTTTCTGTCCTAACTTGTGGCCTTCCTGTAAACTAAGTAGAAGAATTTCCTTGTTATGTGTTCTCCACTTGGACTTCCTTTGAAAAGTGGGTCAAAGAGATGTTTTGGATCTCAGTATCACTGACAGAAAGTAAATCTGAGTGGGTGATGGATCTTTTTAAGCTTCTAAACTAGTGACTCAAAACATGAATTATTGCTTATATACACATGTAGTGATATGTTATGGAGAAGTAAGACTGTGACTGTTATGGTAGTGCTCTGAAATAATAACTCATTTTCTCTCCCTGGGAAGCTGGTCCTAAGAATTCTGAAACGAGAGGGATTTGATACTTGGAGCAAGTGGACTTGTAGCCTCAATTTTGATGGAGAGCTTGGGCTCTAACAGCATCACTGGATTTAATCCTCTTCAGTAGGTAGATGTAATAGGTTTTTTCTTTATTTTTCTTTATTTCAATGTTCCTATCATTAATTTTACAATCTGAAAAAAGAAATTTGAATTTACTTAGGTATTACCAAATGTATTAAGTATCTGAATGATTTAAACATCATCAAACACCTCCAGCCCTTAACTAATAGCTGAAATCAAGAATACTTTACCATCTGCTAGAACTTTTACCTGCTCTTAAAATGTACAAGCCCTGAAGTCTCTAGGTATGTTAAGTCATCAGGGACCTGTAATATTGTAGATATGATCACCTGTGGGTGTGGAAAAATAAGGCCTGTAGAATATGATTGGGTTTTTTAATGCTAACATGGATTGCTTGGAGGGGAGAGGATGAGAGGGGCAGGGAGGGAAATATGGAAACTTGGCAGCTAATGTATGTCAAGTGCGTATGTACACCTCAAAGTTTTTTTCCCCCAGCTAATGCTAAAGCATATTCTGTTGTGTTTTGTCATGATACAAATTTATACTTTAGAATCATTGTGCTGTCCCCTAATTTATGTGTGAATAAACTTATCTTGGTGATTGCCCAAACAAAGCTGTGCTCTCATGGCTATAAAATGGGATCTACTGGGCTAGCTAGTGCAATTTCTGCAAAGAGCAAAGGACTTGATACAACAAAGGGGATGGGGGGAAGCATTTATGTAGGAGTTGTATGCTTTCTTCCTACCAGTTGTAAGGTTTTTGCATCCTGAAAATGGATACATGGTGGAAATTCTGTGCTGCTGAGTCAAGTACAGCAATTGCTTTGGGTTAGGGGCTTGCCTTCAGAGTAGGATGATTGCTGTTCATACAATTCTGCGGAATGTTTTATAATGCTGAAATTATTCATGGGGGAATTTGGCTCTGAGCCTTTGCTTTTGAAATCATCTGCAGAGTCTCCATGGACTTCAGTGGTGCCAGATCAGGCTCTTGGTGAGTACCACAAAGGTAAAGGCTGTGTTAGTTAGCAGGAAATAAGAGTCTGAAATTTAGGACAATTTGAGTAGGAGCAGTGGGTCTATTTTCATCCATCTTATTTTGGACTTAGAGGAGTGCTCTAACAAATGGTAAGATTCGTGGAATGAGATCTGTTTCTAAAATTTTGGAAAAGAAAAACCCACTATTTAATTTTCAAATGTTTCCCCCAGTTTCTCTGAAATGTCTCTGAAAAGGCCTTTTTAGAAGAGGGTGTATGTGTGCAGGTAGTAGAATATGATGAAGTGTGATATGTCAATTAACATTTCCTGTTAAAAATTCCAAAGTTCCTGAACTATGATATAAATGCTGAACAGAAAAATTAAAGTGTCTAACTTAAGTTTAAGGAGAGCTTGTGGGGAGGAAGGGAAGCAATTTAACTATATATAGAAATGCACACATGCCTCACAAGTTCAGCCATTGAATTTCCCATAGTTTTCTGTTTAAATAGTGATTGAATGTGACTGATGTCTGGGTTTATGAAAATAGCGTAATGTAACTAGGGTCCCAGTTGCAATGGAGGGTGAAATTTGCCCCAGGAGGAGGTGCTAAATCAGGTTGATGTTCTGCACATCATCTCAGACTGGAACAATCTTGGAAGCAAATCTAAATGTTGTGTTTAGTTCCCAGGGTAAGTATAGGTGTGCCTATCATCTTTGATAGGTATAATTATCAGCATTGCTTTAAAAACTGTTTTCGGTAAGTGCAATAGTCAGTGAAGCAAACTGTAGAAAGTCAAGCAGATGTATCAGAATTCCCAAGTATCTTAGACACTTAAAGCAAGATTGGGAGACTTGGAAACTGTTCTGTGTTTACTCACTGAATTAACTGAAAATATCTGTGAGGGAGAGTGAGAGAATTTGTGGGATATATTCTAAAATCTCAAAATGTAAAATTCAGTTTTTATCTGTGCTGAGCTTTTGGGACCTGTTTGAAATCTCTCCTGCATATAAACACAGCATTAAAATGTCCCTTCCAAAATGTGTATGTTGTGTGCTAATGGAATAGACTTACTGGAATATTAACAACCTCGTACCCAGCTTTTGATGTTTCCTGTTGGATTAACTTTTTTAAAGTCTGACATTTCCTGTTTAACAGATTTTAAATTTTTTTGTTGGTAAAATGGCAAACATCAATGATCCCACTTTATACAAAGCTGACATATAACCATAACAGAAAGGTGAATAGTACCTAAAGATTCCCCCAGGAAATCTTGTCTAGGAATTTGTTCAGAGATTACATTAAACACTAACCGGTGTTTTTCACTGATCACTTGTAGATATGATACAGAACTTAAAGAACCCAGAGAAAAAAACTATACCAGAGAAAAGTAGCCTTTCTTATTATGAAAATAGTACTTGTATTTCCTTAAACCACATAGCAGGCCAAACTCTCACTTCTTACGTCACTGTTGCTACGTTTGGAATGTGTGGAGCTTTGACCATGTGTGTGAACTAAGGATCTGTCCCAGTGAGTTTTGATCCCCCCTGAGTATCTGTCTCCCCTTAATGTGATGACAATTTCCCTTTTTCTGTTGCTTAAAAGGTAAAGAGGGGAGTTGATGGGAAGTTTTTCCCTTCAGAGCGGGACCTTGTCAATTTCTTGCATCTCTTCGTACAAAACAGGCACAAATCAACAGCTTTTCACCTAATGTTGTTCTTAGGGTAGTAGTTAGTGATACACTTTCTCAGAACAAAATCCTTTAAATTCACAATATACTTTACACTTAGCTTATGATTTAGAGGTTGTGAAGTTGGGAGGTTTTTTTTCTTCCTTTTGAAGGTGGTGGGTACTGTGCAATCATCTTGTGTACTTATCTTCTGAGCATCTGCTTAGAAAATAAAACAACATGTCATTTTGACGTCCAAGAAAGTGCTATAAAAAGTCTGTTGCTATGTTTAAATGTCTACACTCAGTTGCTATAGCAATAAAAATATCAAAAATTATGTACGAATTGCCATAGTGTATTACCAGTCCTTTCTAGGACAGGGAGATTGTGTGACTGAGAATATGACAAAGATGCTGAGTATATTAGAGGGCAGAATTGCCATGTAGTTCCTGGTACCCTGTGTTGTTATCTGTGAGCAGAATGTGGCCTAACTGTATAAATCCCAAAGTGGCTGTGTCAAAAGGGGCAGTTGGATCCCTACTTTAATTCAGTTGCCTCTTCATGACTTGTATGACAGAGTTCGATACTTTGAGCAACTTCTCGTTTCTCTGCAAGAGAAGCTGACCTTTCTCTAAATTCCTCCAGTCCCATGATATCGAGTGTGAAAATCAACATACGGAGTACATAGGATTGTGTAGGTTTCCTCTTTGCAACATTACAATAGTCAGTCTGGAATGCCCTTGCTCCTGAGGCAGCTACGGGAACCCTGCTATCAAAAGGAAATGAAATGAAATAGTAGTTAATGGAATCCTTAGCATCTCTCTGGGGCTCAAAGCCTTGAACATTCAGTTGCTTCTTGAAAAGAGGAGGAAATTCAACTTCCTTTATAGACCATAGCAAGTAAAGGAAGGTGTATTACTTTGGCAACTGTAAGTCCAGTTACAGCATTAAATTCTTACTTCAGGCATTTCTATGCTGCCTTCTCTCTTCTACTGAGGAAGAGAGGGAAGCTAGGGAAAAAGACTTGGAAAAATTGGAATATATTTTGAAAGCAAGCTAATTGTTCTCTTTATCCTAATTGCTTGAAGAATCCTCAAGGTTCAAGTGAGATTGGTTAAAACTGTGTAATGGAGTGCTATTCAGTTTGAATATGGTAATCCCAAAGAGTCATGTAATTATTTCAAGCATTTTCCCTAACATATGCTTTGAAGTCCAATTGAGAGGTCTGATATCAAGAATGTATCAGTGGTAGAAATAGATATTTTCAATTTTTGTTTCAGTTGTTATTGATTAATGCTCTTATTCAAGAGTCATTATGCTGGCAAACATAAAGATAAAGTGATTCTCAGAGGCACTATGGTACTCTGTAGTTTGAAGATGCACCTAAATCCTCTAAGACTTCTAAGTACATTTGGGCTACTTTTTTTTTTTTAAAAAAAAAAAAGTCATGAGTAAACTACCACCATGTGCACAACTTTAGCATTTTTCTCAAAATAAGGGTTGCAATGTTAGATAGTAGCATCCCTTTCATTTCTACTACAGGATAGCTTGCATTTGCAACCTTATTACGGTATTTTTCTCTCATGAAATTTGAGCATCTTTGGGATTTAATTTTAATATGTCAATTTTGTTTTAGCTGCTGAAATTTGACATTTTGTAGCTTTATAGCTGCATGAACTTCCATGTGTATTGAAGAATGTGTGTTTCTCAACTTCTATGCAGATTCTTCATTTACTTTCCTTCCCAACTGTTCTGCTTGTGGTCCTGGCCAATCACCTTCCAAATGAGTTTATTCTTAAAAAAAAAAATGTCAGTGGGACTGGTTGTGATTTTTGTTTTCATTGTTTTTTTAACGAATCTCAGAGGAGTCCAAATGTTAGATCCATAAGTATTTATTGATACTGGTTTATTAAATTTTTCTTAGAATTCCAATTATTATCTGTTATGTCAAGCTTGGGAGATACTTCTGTGGTTACACACAGTGTGCCTGTAAAATTAGCACATCTATGCTTCAGTTACAATATTGACAATATGTGGTTATATGAATAACCTAATTGTGGAGGGGGAGAAGACAAAGGGAGGAGATGTGTGAAACTTAGAAACTGTAGCCTTTATGTTTTGTGAAACTGTCAAATACTTGAAATACAGAAACCTGATTCTCCTTCAAACTCTTTCCTATACATATACCATCCTCACCACAATTGTTATGAGATCACTTTATTCTATATTTTGAATCTATTCTATGTAGTCTCTATTACAGATGCTGTACCTCTAAACTTGCATCTGCCATGATAATGCAAACTGCTTGATACCTGCCATTCTGTGGGTCAGCTTTGGTTGAAACCAGCTTCAAAAGTTGTTGCTGTGCAGTGGGGAAGAGGGAGAGTTGAACAGACAACAAGGCTACATAAGCTTTTTTCCAAGGAAAAAAGAATTATATGGCTATTGGTTAGAGACACATATCTCATTATATTGTACATTAGCCTTCTTTAAGTGTTAGCTGTGCATTTATTCTTTCCAAAAAACTATTTTTGGTCTTGTTTTCCTTGGAATAAAAATTATGCTGTTGTTCTGGTTGTCAGCCAACTATCCTTCCCCCTTCATTCCCTCCCGGTAGCCTTTGAACTTTTCCAACTTGTTGAAGTTGGCAAGAGAGGATCTCAAAAGCATTATGTTCCTACAAGTGAAAAATCAGTGGTGTGGTAAGAGGATAGACCCGGCTTAGTGCTGCTATGGGGGAAATGATCTACTGTGAGCTGAAACTATAATTGATTCTGTTTAATTTGCCAGCTGGCAACCTGGCATGTGTGACACTTAATCAGGCACAGCAAATGCAGTCTCTTGTCCCTCCAGACTGGCAGAACTCTAAGAGACAAGTGAGCTTGTTTTGAGGAAGAGAAGATACAAAATCATTAAAATATCCAAAGAACAGGTTTTCTTAGCTCAGCTGCTTAGAAACAATTGGCTCTTAATGTAGAGGCATAGGTTACAAAACTGTTTCTGCTCTCATAAGTTTATTTTGGAAGACTTTTGCAAATGTGTGTGAAACATCACAAAAGCTACATGTTAACTCCCCTGTGATGTCACAGTAAATTCTAATAGTTGGTGGCAGTCCATATGTTTCTGTAGCTTTCTACCTGCGCAAACTTCCATGTGCACTGAAGAATGTGTCTCTCTCAACTTCAATGTGGATTCTTCATTTACTTTCCTTTCCAAATCAGAGCACTGTTAGATTGTAGAACAGACTCTCATCTATTTTCCAGGTTTTTCCATCAAGGCTGCAATGGCTAAAGGGAAAAGATCTGAGGTTTCTGCAGTTACTGGGGTAGGCTATAGACTCTACTAAGTCTGCTCTTCAGGCATGTCAGTCAGGCTCATGGGAATGTTGTTAGTGGACAGGTTCTTCCCAGGCCGAATAAATGTCAGCTGTCCAGGTAGAGGCAGCCATTCTAATTAGACTTATGCAACAGATGTTTTGAAGCTTAGCCAGGGAGACTAAAGTAATATGCAGAGACAACAGTCCTCATATGCTTTCTGGTCATTTGAAGAATCATAAAATGCTTTGGGTTGGGACCTCCAAAGATCATCTAGTCCAACCCCCCCTGCAATGAGAGATTGTCAACTTGCTCAGTGCCCCATCCAACCTGACCTGGAATGTTTCCAGGGATGGGATATCTACCACCTCTCTGGGCAACCTGTTTCACCATCCTCATTGTAAAACATTTCTTCTTTATATCTAGTCTCAATCTTCCCTCTTTGAGTTTGAAACCATCACCCTTTGTCCTGTTGCAACAGGCCATGCTAAGAAGATTGTCCACATCTTTCTTATAAACCCTTATAAACCCTTAAATACTGAAAGGCTGCAATAAGGTGTCCCCTGAGCCTTCTCTTCTCCAGGCTGAAGAACCCCAACTCTCTCAGCCTTTCTTCAAAGGTGAGTTGCTCCATATCTTTGATAATTTTTGTGGCTTCCTCCAGACCCTCACCAGCAGGTCTGTATCTTTCCTGTGCTCAGGACTCCAGAGCTGGACTCAGTAACTCCAGGTGAGGTCTCACCAGAGCAGAGCAGAGGGGCGGAGTTGCCTCCCTCAGCCTGCTGGTCATGCTTGTTTTGATGAGGCCCAGGTCACAGTTGGCTTTCTGAGCTGCAAGTGTACATTGCTGCCTCATGTCCAGCTTTTCATCCACCAGTACCCTCAAGACCTTCTCTGCAGGGCTGCTCAATCCCTTCATCCCCCAGCCTATATGGATACCAAGGATTGCTCCAAACCAGGTGCAGGACCTCGCACTTGGCCTTGTTGAACCTTCTGAGGTTCACACAGGACCATTTCTCCAGCTTGTCCAGGTCCCTCTCTGGATCCTGTCCCTCAGGCATGTCAGCTGCACCACTTAGCATGGTGTCATCTGTGAACTTGCTGAGGGTGCACTTGATCCTACTACGTCATTGATGAAAATATCAAACAGCACTGGTCCCAGTATAGACTCCTGAGAGATACCACTTGTCACCAGTCTCCATCTGGACATCAAGCCATTGACCACTACCCTCTGGATGCAACCATCCCGCCAATATATTATCCACTGAACAGCCCACCTATCAAATCTATATCTCTCCAATTCAGAGAGAAGGATGTTGTGGAGGACTGGGTCAAAGGCTTGGCAGAAGTCCAGAGAGATGACATCCATAGCTCTTCCTTTATCCACTGATGTCACTTCATCATAGAAGGCTGCAGGTCAGGCAGGACTTGCCCTTGTTAAAGCCATGCTGGCTGTGTCAATCGCTTCCCTTGTCCTCCATGTGCCTTAGCAGAGCTGCTAGGAGGATCTGTTCCATGTTCTTGCCAGGCACAGAGGTGAGGCTGACAGGCTGGTAGTTCCCATCAACACTTTTTAAACATGGGTGCAACGTCTCCCTTTTTCCAGTCACCGAGGACTTCACCTGACTGCCAGGACTTTTCAAATATTGTGGAGAGTGTCTTAGCCAGTTTCCTCAGGACTCTGGGATGCATCTCATCAGGTCCATAGACTTATGTATGTTCAGGTTCCTCAGGTGGTCATAAGAAACAGAAGGTGGCAGCTGAGGCCCAAGATTCTGTCCCCTGAAAATTTCTGGGCATCTGAAGTGGTTTCTCCACTGATGATGTCCCTTTCTGCATATATGAGGTCAGTATGCAAGCTCTAAGGTTAACAAAGCTCCAGGAGTTCCACATCATAAGCACTGCTTGCTTGCACCTTCTCCTTTAGGTACCCTTTGAATCACCTGTCAGATTTAGTTTTTTCTTGAAAATATACAGCAAAACTGAACTCTTTCTGAAGATTACTCAGAGTATGTGAATACTGGTTTTATGGATCAGATCATGTGTCCTTTTTTTACATTTTTTTTTCCCCCTCTCGATTTCATGGATTTTAAATAACATTGGGAAAACCAGCAACACAAGAGATGCTCACAAAACCAAAGAGAGATGGTGATCCTGTTAAAGAACTGTTCCTCTAGGTTCCTTCAGCTCATTTTAGAAATTTCGAGAGAGCCTTTTTGTTGAAGTTAACTTCAGTAAAAAATGGCAGAATAAGATCTCATTTGTTCTTAAGCAAACTGACTACATGCTTTATTTCCATTAGTCACTGATTAGTTATTCTGTGATTGTTTGAAAGAAATTAACCTGTGGTAACATCCTGTTTTCTTTCTTTGCTGGATCATCTGTTTGGGAAGAGTTGTTTGTTTTGCTTAAACAAAAGAACCCCAACCCTTTTCTGTCTAGATAACATTAAATTTGTTTCTTTTTATGCTTAAAACAGGAAGCTCCTGCCTACAGCATTCCAACCATCAGCCTGCTGAAATTTTACTATCCTTTCTTCACCTGCGCTACAGGGCACTATGCGAACCACGACAGTTTGAGACCTTAAATTCCTCTGATAGGTAACATCTAGCTTTCTGGCTGCATTTTAAATTTTACATCTGTTATTTGAAAAAGTTAGATCAAATTTTCATTTGCATGTCTCGTCCAGTGAAGATAATAGGAGTCTTATGCGTATAAGAGGTCAGCTACTTGTTAAATACTTCAGTCATTTTTTTTGGTTGATTAACATCTGTGATCATTTGCTGGTTTTCAAAGTGCTGCTTCATAAACCATTTTAATTAAATTGTTCATAAAAATAGCATAAGAGTTATAGATTAGAAGATACTGAACACAAAGAAAACATTTATATAAGACCAATTTCTGTGTTTGTATACTCTTCTATTGAGGCCAACAGTGATAGCTTACCATCTGTGAAAATGTTAATTCCTTGCAGTCCAGATCAGAAACTGGAGTTAATGAACCAGAAAAGAAACGTCATTGTTGGATAGCTGTTGGGTATTAGTTAGGAAATGTTTTTGTCCATAACTACCAAACAGAATTGCCACTGAGTTCAGTGCTCAGCCCAGATGGATGTTCAGGGATGGAAGTCATAAAACCCAGTATGTAACTGTGCATTTTAGCCAACTGGAAGCGCAGTATGGTTTAGGTATGTGACAAGAGTGAGATTTAGTTCAGAAGTGCAGAAGACCAGACAGCTACTGTTAGGTAATATGATGAGTTTTACTATAGTGAATTTAATAATCAGGACCTGCTCTGAAGCACTATTACATAATACCCATATCTGATAAACAGTTCAGGTGAAGAAGATACAGTGGCTGGTTTCACTTTTAAGTAATCATTTCTTCACAGTGGTAAATCTTATCATTATTAGCAAGTGTTTATTTGAAAAAGCTGAAGCATTATGTTGCTAGTATTTTGAATGCTCTGAGGTTCTTACATAGGTCTTTTGAAAAACAAACAAAACCCAAAAAAACCTCAGCTTTACCAAAATACTTGCAGGATATAGCGAAAAATGTGCTGATACACAGTGAAGAACCAATTCTCTTGAATGGTTCAGAACTGAACTGTCACATCCCTCACTTTCCTGAACACATGGTTCTAGTATTTTCTGCTACATTTGTGCTATGAAATAATTATTTGAATTGGTGAAATTTCAATGTTCCACTCGGTTATAAAGATTGAGTAATGTACCGATGTAGAGCATATTCATCATGTTTTCTCTATAGAGACCTCGCTAAGGAGGGAGAATGGGAGGACCTCCTGCACTTAGTAAGGGCTACAACTGTGTAGCTTTGTGTGAAGCTTGATTGAGCGTATAACTTCTGGATGCCTTTGCAGAGTAAATTGACTAGAAAAGTTATGTGACTTACTAATGCCTGATTTTTGGTATAGTTGCAGAAATGCAAATGAAGATGGAGTATGAACTTGATGAGTAAACTAAATAAAACTCCATTACTACATTCTGCTGCAAAAATTGTAGTAGTAAACATAGTTTTTAATACCAAAAGCACTAATGTTGTGTAATTAGTTACTCTGTCATTGTACTACAGACCTTCATGAACGTTCAATGTTTAGTTATGGTATTGGTTGTAGTTAAAACAAGCTGTGTGACTGAGATTTGCTTTTTGTTTCAACTTAGTTCAAAAGTGTGCTTAACGTGGGAAGTGTTTTTTCTTTCACATGTGCAATAGAAAGGTGTGGTACCATTCACTCAGGTTGGGAAATGAATTGTTATGGAAAGTATTCTAGTTGCCCTGTTTATCTTCTAGATTCTGTGGTTTCTTCAGAAAATCATTGCTGAGTTAACTGAGAATTTTGGGAAAAAAAAAACTTAGTGGACTCTGACTTTAAATTTAGATATTTCCTTTAATGAAAACTCAAAAAATGGCATGTTTAGTTAGTAACTTTATGCTCTTTGTTCTGTAAAAATACACATTTTTTCCTTCAAGAAGGTTAAAAACAAAACACTTGGAGGGAGCACTTAGAAAATGAATTTGTGGGTTACCATTAAGCGCCATGGAAATTAAAATAAACACTGTTCTAACTAAGAAACATTAACAACAACAAAGTTTATGTTGGAAAAAATCTTTAGATGCCTTAAACAAGTTCAACAAAATTTGACATTGTCTTATTTACACAGATCAAACAATATCACTGGCATTAATTTAACTTCAGATAGATTTAAAATTTTTTTGTGTAGATATAGACATATATCTTGTTTGTTAAGCTAGCTTGGCAAGTGTTACTTGTCCATAGTTGTTATGCATTACAAAGAAGAAATAGAGAAATGATGTGGTAAATGATTAGTGGAACATACATTGAGCGTTTACAGAAAACCTATTAGCTCTAGTTCTAGCTCTCTTATTTTGTTCAATTTGTGAGGCAAACTATTGGGAAGATGGTTTCCTAATGACTGCAGCCTGGGATTTGGATAGAGGAGAAGACTAATAAAGAGAATTACGATTTTAATTCTTAAGAATTTAAATTTTCTACCTAATAAAATTAAGAGAAAGGTAGAAGCTATCTCTCTTTAGCCTACTATTCCTTCCAGATCTCTCTTTAGCCCACTATTCCTTCCCCTGCCCCAAGCAATTTATTTGGAAGGTAATCTGAAGTCATTCACTTCAGGAAAGGGGGTTATATAAAAAGGTTAATTTTAGCCTAATGAAGTTTGTCTCCCTGGGCTTCTCTTTTAGTCAGCTGAGAAGAGAGAGAGAGGTTTCTGCAGGATGCAATTCAGAGAGCCAATATGAAATTCCTGACTTTAGGGCAGGAACTTTGACTTAAAAACAAACACAAAACCCAACCAACCAAACAGAAAACTTAGGAACACAAATGGTCTCAGGCTAAAGTAAGCCTCCATGAAAGGTCCCCTTTATGCATATTCTCATGCTGCTCAATCTGCAGAAGGCATATTAAGGATGCTGTATAGAATGGAATAGGTCTATGCTCTTTTCCTCCTCTTGCTTCTTCCCCCACAGAGAACATCGAGTTTGGTATTACTGGTTTTGGTAGAAACATTTGAAAGAAAATTTAGATCAGTATTTGGGAAGTGTATCCAGTTATATCCAAATTGATGAATCTTTGAATGAAAACAGCATTTTCAATTGACAAGTAAAAGCAAATATCTTCATTGTCTGTAAGAAAAAAAACATCACTTCCTTAGAAAGCTTTGCTTGCTTCATATCAACTCTATAATAGGACTAACGTAAAGCTAGTGTTCACTTTTGTTTAACTGAATTGATAGAGATACAAGTAAACCAGAGAAAGCTTCATAATGGGTACGAAAACACAATTTTTAAGGCAAAACTGCAAATGTGAGAAGTTCAATGTGAGGAGGGATACTGAGATGAGAATTTAACTTCTGGATATTGGAAGAACTTAGGTTTTTTTAAAAGTTCTCCAATGCTTTTTTATGTGCCAAAGCAAAAAAAAGTTGCAAACCCCACTTCATTTTCCTTCTAGAAATTGTCAGCATAGTGATAGAACAAAAATGTTATAATTTGCTCCTACTTTGTAGCGAATATATGTAGATATATTTTGCTTAGAAAAAGTTCTTAATCCAAATATTTTTTAACTGGAAGAAAACATACCATTCTAAATGTTTGATACTAAAGCATTGTGTTTGTATCACAGAGGCTTTGAACTTGTCATCCTTATCACATATGTATTCCGACTAACATTTTTGTAACAATTCCTCCCTGGACCAAAGACAAGAACTGGTATAAAATTTTTTAGATAAGAGAAGGCATACCTGTAAAACTAACTGTGAAAGTTATCGCACCAGGTAGACTGAAATTACATGTATTTCATGTATAATAAATCTGTTGCTTTAATGATGTAGGAAAAATTATTTTGTAAAATTATTTAATTAAACGGAATTATTCTTAAGACAGTTTCTCTTTACAGCCGAAAAGAGGAAATATGACAAAACTCTAATGGAAACAAATAATTTTTGATAAATTAGTGACATAAGGCTATTTTCTATCCTCAGACATTAATTAGCAATTTCTGTTTTGAGAATGCCTGTGCAAAAAAAGGTCAACAAGCCCAGTCTTAGCTCATTTATCAGTATTATATTAGCAGTGCTACAGTTTTGTGGGACAGAGTCTCACTACTGAGAAATTTTTTTGCTGTAAAGGTATAATTCAGCCTGTGTTTGATCCACCTCATTTGAAGAGGCAGTGAACTGGAAGAGCATATTCCTGACCAAAACAATTCTGCATGAATACTAACTATTATTCCACTTTTTCTCTCTTCTTCTATGATAGATTCTAAAACCTTATCACCAGGATTAAAAAGATATGTTTGGTTACTTTCTCAGAATAAAGCTCTACTTAGTTTTATGAACTGTTTTAGGTGTTGCTACCAGTATGCACTATCATATGTAGCTGAAGATGTTCTGTAAGATAACAAGGGCCATACTAGACAATAGGACTCAAATATATGGTAAAATCGTGGAAATGTATACAATTTTCTAGAAAACATGATGTGTCATGTAAAATTATTAGGTTGGAAAGAAAACTGTGTTGCAGCTCCTTAATAGTCTATTATCAAGAGATGACTTCTTTTCTAAAATTTTCATGCTGGCCATATCCTGAGTCATCAAGCAAAGCTCTTGTGTTGTCTTTGGGTAAGAATTTTGGCTTTTTTATTTTAGAAATTACGAATTACATTAAGTTCCTTAACGTACAATTATTTTGCTTATATTCAGAGACTCCCCTTCCTCCACCCCAAAAGACAGATGCTCACTGCTGCCTGGGTGAAGGTTAATTGTGGAATAGGTATTCAGAGACCATGAATGAAGCACAATAGCTCTTCAAAAATGAGAGTCATTCCCTGCTTGGTATCATGTTCCTTTGCTTGTCTGTACTCCCAGGTTTGTTAGTAAGCTTTCCTTGCCTGTCCTGCAGGCCTTAAAACAGGAGGGCAAGATGTGACCCCCTAAGGTTAAAGGCATAATTTTTAACTTAGTTTTGCAGCAATCGAGCACAGGGAAAACTTGGAAGTTTAGAGGCAAAGAAAATGTACGGTCTGTCTCTTGAAAGCCTTTCTGTAGTGAGGGGAAGCTTTGATTGTGCTTGTCGTTACTGGAAAAGAAAGTAGGTTTTGAAGTTTGGTAGACAAGAATTAAATATAGTTTGCCTGCTCTGATATTCTTCAGGGACTGTTAGTTGTTGATGCTAGATTTTACATTGTAGGCTAACTGTGCAATAGCGCACAAGAAGTTATAATGATATATATTATCTTTTCATTTTAAAAAGCAATCCTACAGATTCAGCTTACTAGGTATACAAGGGAAATATTACTTAGTGTGAAAACTTTGAGTTGTAAAATCATGTGGCTCTTACGTAGTATTTATATCTTATGTAGTATTTCTAATTTTTTTTTTCAAAATTTGAATACCTCATGAGTGAAAGCCATCCTAGGTTTGAGACCAATCTTTCTTTCTTTCTTTTTTAATTTCCTTGACTATTGATTTTTGTACTGGCTGTACTAGAAAGAAACATTAATTAGAGAAAGGGAAGAGATACTTCCAGCCTCCGTCTCAGAAAGTTTGGTTTATTCCTTTGCACCCTACTGGTTTAGATTCTCTGGACAAAAATGGCAGGAACTGCAAGAGCTTCTTAAAACATTTCCCCAGTTTGTGTCACTGATTTGAGGAGATTATTTTCATGTTTTTTTCTGACTCAGCCACATGTGAGGCATTGGGAGCAGGAGTGTAGGTAGCACTGTGCAACTGAATATGTGTGAAAGGTAAGGGGATGGCAAAGGAAGAGGTTGGGAGGCTAAGATAATAAGAAGGAAAAAAGATGGAGAAAGGCAATAATCCTTTGTAATTAAGGGGTATGTAAACCATCATGGCAGTCTCAGTTTCTTGATCTTTTGGGGGAAGAAGGAGGGAAAGAAGATTCTATACTTGTTCTTAATTCTTTCCTACTTATTCTTAACATTTTTGGCTGCTTCTGAACGCTATCTTCAGAGAACTATCCAAAATTACTCAAATCTTTTTCCTGACTGATAAAACGTAATGATGGGCTATGAATTAGGTAAGTATATTTTATGGTCACTTAGTAATAAAATATTACATTAATTTCTTATGTAGGACAGTTATCTTAGTTAGATATTAGGATGAAAGCCTTAAGTGATAATAAAATTATAAAGTAATCAATCCTCAAACAAGAGATTTGTTTTGCTTTGGCAGAATAGCAAAGTACTTCAAGGTCAACATCAAAATATTGAAGGAGATGCTTGGAAAAAATGAGCATCATTCATTGCTTATACTGTTTGCCTTTATCTCCCCCTCTTTAAGGCTTTTTGTTTGACTTCCACTACCTCAGGTAGTTAATGTGCAGTTTTTTGTCTTGGCATTTGCCAGAATGTTGTCCAGAGGCATTCTAAACCCCCAAAGCTTCAATTAGTAATAAAACTTCTGAAGCCAGTGGTATTTCAGCATTTCTTCTATGTTAGATTAGTCTTATCTGTGTAGCTCTATGGTATTATTAAAATTACAATGACTTGCTATATCTTATTTTAAGACACATATTTTACCTGGTTTTGTATATTTTATTTCATAATACATTAGTAGCATTGAATGTTTTCCATTCCATAACTTTCTACAACTGTTTTAAATTTAAAGTAGCCACATTCTATTACTTTTAGTTTATTCAATATAAGAAAAGAATAAAAAATGGTAAGACAATGTATACCAACTATATACTTATTGTATACAAAATGTTTGTAAGTAGGCAAATACAGAATACCATTTTGTCTGGTTTATGTATAAAGTTATAAAATTAACATAATTAGATACCCACCATGATACCCACCACGATTTCTTAAGACAGTAATGATAATATCAATATTGAATTCTAGCATAGCTGATAAAGTGCTATGAAATAGGACTAAGAAAGATGAGTTCTGGTAGATCTATCTCAGTGTCTTGTGAATCCTGCTCCCCCCTACATTGCCACCTTGCTCTTCTGCCAGAAGTTTTCAAACTTTTAGAAGCTACAATGTTACACAACCTCAGTCACTAGCAGCTTGAGCTAAACTGCTGGTTGTAAACTGAGATGACTGAAAGGCAAGTGTGCACCTTACTCTCTTGATCTTACTGTAGTGATGGTATGCTCTGAAAGAGACACAGAGAACAACTGTGTGGGATCTTGTATTTCTATTGCAAATCTTGACCCATGATATGTCCTATTTCTCTTTTAAAGTCTCTTCTATGAGTAACGCTGCTCCTTTTACCACCTCCTCACCTCTCATTTTCATTTAGGTTTTGAGGCGAGAATTTTAAAACCTAGTATATAAAATATAGACTCGAAAATCTGTAACTCTTTTTCCCTGCAGGAGTTATCCTCTGATTTGAGCTCACCTCTTTGCTAGGGGCTCCCTGTGCACAACACTGATAAAATTGTAATAAACGAGTATGGGGTTTTTTTAGATGTTGATGAGATGAGATTGTGAATAAAGCTGGTACATTGTTTTTGGATCAGCTCCTGGATATAATCAGTGATGGAATGGTGTTCGCTAGATAATTTTATCAGGGAAAGATTTTCACAAATTGTACATGAAGTACATTTTGCTACATTTGGCTTGTGCTATTCCAGAAGAGCAGAGTTGTTGTTTGCCTCAAAGCTTTGTTCTGAACTGTCTAGTTACCCATAAAAATTTGGCTTTTTGCTACAGTACATGACAGTCAATCCATAACAAATTCCTTCATTCTGATAGCTTTGATCTTTATTATTAACTTTTCTAGTTTTGGGGTTTGGAGAACAATCATTGAAAACTGCAAAAATAAGTTTAGCAAACCATCTGTTCTTAAAAACTTAGAGTTTTGTATTTGGTAGCTTTCTAAAGAAAATGAAAAGTTGTTTTTCATACCATGCTTTCTAACAGATACAAGCCAATGAGGATAATTTCCAAATTAAAGTGCAAGTTGTAAAGCTGCTGAATCTAGAACTTTAGCCAGTAACCTATATGGGCCTCATTTTCTTCTGTATGAATACCTGTAAATCCTGCTGAGAAGGATTTAAAAGTAAGAGGAATTATTTACTTCATTCACTTCTATCTGGCTTTAGGAGCTTAGCTTTTGATGTTGCACATTTGAAAATGCCGATTTCAATGTAGTCCATGTTAGGTTTACATCTGTGTTTCCACAAAGTGAGGAAACTCTGGGTTGGGTCCTCAATGTTAGTATCTTGAAGGTCAAGCAGTAGAGAATGATTGAGTGTGCTATTGGAGTGGATGGTCTAAGAGAGCTCTTTACTTCTAAGGACACCTGCAAAACTAAATGTTGAATTGTCATGGTTTTGCATTACTATGTTTTCCCAGTCCTGGGATTCTGTAGGTGAAGACTTCGTATGACAGATATAGTAGAAAGGGGGTTCTGGAATATATTCCTTGTTTGTTTGGTTTTGTATTAGCAATAATCTCTCATCCCTCATTTTGGATTCTGATGAAGCATAAGAGCAGAGCTTTGAGAATGCAGGCTTTCATTTGCTGACCATGCTTTCTGCAAGTCAGCAAATCTTCCTGAAGTGATAAAGCAGTATGCTTTCTCCCTTTTCCCCACATTAAAATAAAGAGCGCGGGTTTATTTTTCCTGAAGGTATCTCATCTGCATGTCACATAAAACAAGGCCAAATGATTTATCCTATAATTTTGGCTGTGGGTGCTAGACTGCAGCCAATGGGAAGTCTCCTTCTGGTAGATTTTCTCTTGCTTTATCGGGCCACATGTAGTTCAGACCAAGTAGCTGAGTTTGGTGTCTAAGAGCAGGAGAGAACCATGACACTTAACTCCTCAAATTGGAAATACAGCCAGAGATGGAGAGAGAATTGCAAGTACTACCTGAGACTGTCTCCCTTCTGGCATACTGATATTTTCAGACTAGAGAGAGTAGGCAGAACCTTACTTTTAAGTAATCAGTTGAAGTATCTGTGTAGTTAGTTGTAATGGTAATATGATGCACAGCTCTATTGAAAGTTTCAGTCCTGCTTAGCCTGGAGAAGAAACTAGTTGCAGTCTTGCAATATTTAAGACATTTCTAAAATGTTGGACTCAGGCACTTTACAGAGGTGCATTGCAGGAGAAGGAGAGACAGTGATCATAAAGTACAGTAAGGGACATTCTGACTGGGTGTAAGCAAGCAGGGTGGGGTGGGATTACTGTGGGTGTAATTAAACACTGTATTAGTTCTACCAGAATTTCTGCAATTTCTGTCCTTAGAAGTTTTCAAGTTCCAACTGGACAAACTCCAAAGCAGCTCTGTAGAGTTGCTTCAATACTGACCCTACTTCAAGTAGGAATGACCTTCGAACCTGAAGAATTCCTTTATTCTGAGAATTGATCTTCCAGTTTGGACATCATATAGTAATATATAAGTTAACTGTAGTCAAATAAGCAGTCAGCAGTCAAAGTCCACACAATGGCTGATTATTTGAATAAGTTGATACTATAACTATTCCTTTTCTGATGCACAGCACTATTTAAAAAAAAACACAGTGGAATTGGATTCATAATTCTTTTCCCATAAAAAGGGAGTGAGACACACTCATGTTCTTCTGGGTGTGTTGATTTTTGCAATGTAATGCAAACAAAAACATGCACGTGTTACTAAAGTAAGCAAATGTGAATCTGATTTTCTCCAGGAAGCATGAAATGAGAAGCAAATACTTGTTTTGCTGCCTTGCCATTTATCTATGCAAGACGAAGAGCTGAGTATAATCTCCCTGCTTGAAAGACCACTACTGCATTTTTAGGATCCTGAAGAAAGCTATTTATTGTTGGTTAGTTCAACAAAGTGCGCCCTCTGAGATTACCCTTTGTAATTGGGGAAGAAAGAATTTTATTTAATTTCTTCATTTGGAAAATTTTTTGCTTGACTAGCAACAGTACTCCTGGGTCACTAAGCAGTAGTGTTCTGCCCTAATTGCCTTCAACTTATTTATGTTTCTAAGTTAGGCCTTTGGTAGACATTTTTTCCAAATTATATGAAGTTGATATCCAGCATTCCTGGAAAACAGAATACTTTATAGAATGTTTATATGTAAAAATTGCATTTGAAAATACTTCATGTAACAACCTTAAGATTTTTCTTAAACAAGAATGAATTGGCAAGAGAGGTCATGATTTTTTTTTTCCCCCCCAATCTTATCTGTCTTTCCTCCCCAGAAGCAAACTTGTTCTCTTTTTACATTAACGAAGAATATAGTTAAGTGGCAATTTGATTTCTCAAATACCATGCCAAGCTCCCAACTCTGCCTATGTCATAGGCAAAAATAACTGCGTAACTAGAATGTGATGTATAATACGTGCAGTCCAGACAGTAGAAACATTTCTAGGTTTCTTCAATTCTGTGAGAAGGAACAAAAGAAAAAGAAACCCAAATGACTCTGTTACCGAGTACTTGATGCTTATTTAGGCAAAAGCATGTTTGGTGGTAATGTTATGTCCTGGTGTTCTTAATACTACTATCATTAGCGATTTCTGTTGGGCAATTTATCAGTGCACAGGTCCTGCACCAGAGGAGTTTTTAAGGACCATGGAACAAAGATTGATGCTGCATCCTAGGCAAATTTGCATGTTTCTTTCCAATAGTAAGTTGTTCAGGAAGAGGAAGAGAGCAGTACTTTTTACTTGCATATAATTTTCAACATTTTTGGTTTTTCTCCTATTTTAAGGTCACTGCCTTTTTATGTTGTAAGACAGTAAGTTTTTCTCCAGATACATCCTAGCCCTGGATTCCTTTTGAACTACCCTCCTGAATGACATTTAATGTACTGTTCTCCCACTCCTATCTTCACACTTTCTTATGTGCTATTTCTTAGGTTTATGAATCCTTGTTATCCATGCCAAATATCCACCCACTCCATATTCACATTTTTCCTTTAAACTGCATTTCCTTGAAGCCAATCAAAAATAATCTGCAAGTTAAGCATACCAACTCTGCCTTGAGATCTGATAGTCCTCTGATCATTAGATTTGCTACTGCAGGCTGAATTCTTTAACTTCTGCATAATAACAAATCAGGGCCTAATTTTTTCTTAATATCATGTGTATTATCTTTTCACCATATATATACATATATATTACATATATACCATGAAGTTCAGCCCAGCTGGTTTCCTGGAGGCCATCTGGCTGAGCTTTGCTGCTTGTTGTCTTGTTCTTGTCGTCCCAGCTGAAAGCCCATTGATTGTGCAATAAAAGCCGAGGTCAGCAAGAAGTAGGCTGAGGTAAAATTTTTGTTTGCAAGTTCACAGAACTTGTGGAAGCAACTATCTATGAATTGTACAGTGCTGGAATTTGTTTCTCATTGTGGGGTTTTTTGTTTGTGGTTTTTTGGGAGTGGATTTTTTTTTTTTACACAAAACAAGGGAAAGAATTGTTGAAATAAGTAAATTTGTTTAGGAATGATTAGTTGAAGTTTAAAAATGCAGGAAACACGTCTAAAAAGTTCTGGATGGTAAGATCTGTTAGGCAGTTATGACTGTTTCATGACCTAGTCTGGCATATGGCATGCTTGTGCACTTTGTGTGTAGCAAAGGTGGTTATGTGGCTTTGGAAGACAATTTCCTGTGAGGTAAAGGATCCACCATAATTAAAACTTTAAATCTCTAACTGGTTCACTGTTGGAGAGCTTTCTCTAAGAATTTAAGCATAAACCTTTAGTAAGCTCAGTGAAATATGTAAATGGCTTTCACTGTTATGTTTTGGGAGACTGAATATATGGCTTCATATTCCCTCCAATTTCTGCTACTTTCTGAGGAAACTTCCTTGCTTTTGTCTAAGAAATATGCACAAGTACTTGGAGAGTAATAAAACAAAAACAGACTCTGTAGATGGGGGGGTGGGGGGGAAGGGAAGGAGAGAAATACACGCTTTGTTTTTGCCACAGAGTTCTCAGCCATATTAGTTCTCTGGAGAGGATGTCTTAAAAGTGGCTATGAAAAAATCTGCCAGTTAAATCAATGCAACTGTAGTTTGTGCTGGATGCAAGCCATTGTGTGAGGGGAACAGATGGGTAAAAGCTTTCAGGTCTGCAATCCCTGAGGTTCTCCTGCCACAGGTGTCCTGTTGTCTCCAGCATGGGTTGTGGGGAGTGCCAGGTTCTTGCAATGGCATGACTGGGGGAGAACCTGTCAGGTCTATCCTTTCACTTAACTGCTTTTGGCTGTCCTTTCCATATGAAAGCTGGGTCCAGTATGTTAGGCACCAGATAAAATTATATTATTGGAGTTTTGTCTTAAGCTGATTCGTTCAAAGAAAGCCCCAGAATGAATAAAAACTACAAATGAACCATAACATATTGTTTTGTGAACTTGTATATAATTCTTAAAGCTATCTGTTTCCACAGGGAGTTAATCCTACTTATAACCTTATTTCCATAAACTCTTTTTAGTGATAAATAAAAACTGAAAACAAAGACTTCACATCCACAACAGAGTAACTTAGAAGAGTTTGATTCATGCAGTATTAACTCCTGGTTGCCCCTAAAAAAGTGGAATCGGGAAACTTCCAAGCTGCCTAAAATACACTTACTTGAAAAACCTATCTTTTCTTTTAATCTGGGTCTAATAGTCTAAAAAGTTAGTGAAATACTGCTTCTCAGGATTTCTGAAGTATGTGCATTCTTCAGTTTGCCGATTGTCTGCAGCATAAAGTTCAGCCTAGAGTTCTTCAAAAAAAATGACCGTCAGCCACTGTTCTGATCACTTTGCTGCAAGAGAAGTGAACCTAAACACTGACTGCTAACAAAACAAATTGTACTATTGCTAAAACAAATGCATTTCACAGCAAAAAATGCTATTTTCAGAAACAGCTGTGATCTATTAGTAAGTCTTAAATTTCCATTTGACTATGTTAAACTAATTGTCTGTGAGTGAAATTGGGTCTAATTGATTTTTCTCTTAATGTATCAGGGAAAAGCCTAAAGCTGGGACCAGAATGGATCCTGTTGGAGTCAAGTACGTAACTCCCAGAAAACATTATCCATTAAACTCTGTGAGAGTTAGTTATCAGATTTTTTTAAACTCTGGTATAAAATTATAGATACATAACCAAACCAAATATTTATTGTGGCAGTTGGTCTTGTTGGTAATGGACCAGCATCACCTCTCACCCCTAAACCTTTTGTTTTTCAGTCTCAGCAGTGTCATAACTAGCCATTATTAGTGATATTATCCTGAGTGTTGCCAGTCAGATCAGGCTGGACATGCATTGAAAGAACATTTTACTTTCTATCTGACCTAAACTACTTTTCTCTCATCCAAACAAATTATTGAAAACCATCAAGTTTTATGTGTTCCTGAGCTATGAGAAATACAGGAAGCAAAAAAGGAGGTTTTCTCCTGTTGAGCTGCTCTGTAAAGCAAGTACTTATATGAGTAGCTTGTAGTCCTGAGGAAGGCTGTAGCCACTGAGTTTGAGACACAGAAGTTTTTTAGAAGCCGGGGATCATTTGCTTTATTCTTCTTACGCTTTTGTTAGTTTCTTCCTTTAAAATATTTTTGTGACAGAATTATTGATATTTATCCCTTATCTCTGAAGTTTCCATCTGTAAGTGTTCTGATTGTCAAGAAGTATTATTTAAGTCTCTCAGGAATTAATACCTCTCAGAATGAAAAACAGATGCTTTGAATACACATAGCAGTTGCATACATTTTGCATGCCCCAGTGGTATTGTTCTGTATCTTATCAACAGAAACACCACTTTGTCTTCCAGAGTTTACCTTGTGCAGTTGTATGGATATTAATGTGGGTAGAACTCAGATCATTACAGTTACCTCAGAGATGCCTTATATTAGTCCTGGGACTATGACTCTGTGTCTTGGTGAGCTGACTGAAGCAGCATCTTAATATCTTGCAAATATAAGTATTTAATACGAGAAACCACTCTCCTGTCATAAGAATTAAATGCAATAGGGAACAATCAGGTTTTTTCCATGTTAGAAACAAAGAATCTTCCAACTTCCATGTTGTATCTCTTGTCACGTGGGGTAAGAATGTAAATGAGTCAGCTTCAGTTCTGGTTTTGGTTTTTTTCCAGTGAATGACAAAATTTTTGAAGTTGCAGTGTGAAATATTAAAGATTTTTCTGTTAGTATATTCTGAACTAGTTTTATAGGTTTTGTTTGTTGTGTTGCTGGGTTTTTTACCTTTTTTTTTGATAACTAATGTATACCAGGAAACTTTTGTTTGTGTGTCTTAAATACTATAACCATGCTTTGTGTTTGAAAACTTAATCTGTGGTACAAACTTACAGAAAAACACCCTGTTTTACTCATGCTTGGTTCAAATGAAATAAGTTTAGTGTTTAAGCCCTTCAGAGCTGCAAAACCTAATTCAGAATGTTACATGAATTCCATACGCTTTTACAGCTGTGCAAAAGGAGTGTACAAAGATACCTTTCTAATATGGTAATGTTTTACAACCACTTTGCAGGACAACAAAGAAGAAAAATTACAAAAAGCAGCTCAGAATTGTGCAGTTCATCTGTGCTCATGAGTACACAACTCCCGTTGTTGTCAAATGAGTCGCTTGGCTTGACTGCAGGCAGTATGAGGTCAAAAAATATTAATAAGATGCTTTCTTCTTTTCTGTTTACTTCTGCTTTTTTTAAAATACATCCTTGTTGTGACATGACAGAGCATTTGAGGTCAAGCTATCAGTGGCAATGGAGTAAAGCACCTTTATCTAAGGCTTCGCCAACACAATACTCAGCTGGGACTCAGAGAGGGTAAGTTAACTGATTAGACTTAGCTTTCACTACTGTGGTAAAATGAGTTAGAGAGAACACACTGAAAGCCGAGGGCCTCTAAATACTTTTCCCTTTTATGGAATAGAGCTCCCAGATCACCATTTCCTGGAGTTTGTACTCTAAGCCTACTCAGTGGTAAAAGAAACTTCTCTGCATTCACTGATCTATATCTGACTACAAATTTGAGCTCGGGGATCACTTTTTTCCTAACTATTTTAAGCAGTGCGTTTACAATAGCAGACCAAAACATTAAAAAGCACCCCATCCCCTCTTCTTTTTTTTTTCTTTTTCTTACATTTTTTTCTTTACATTGTCTCATTGTAGTGTGGGAATAAGCAGAATCTGGTTAATAGAATAGGTAATTTGTTGGGTTGGTTTTTTTTTAATTCATATTATAGGTGCAAAATGCTCGTGCAGACTTAGATCTTTGGCCACATCCACTCTTCTTGTGACACGTGAGTTAATCTCTGTAAGTATTTAATTTTATAAGGGAATTTTGAAGCTCTTACAATTTCTAAAAGACTGGAATTTTGGGGGGCATCATTTACTTTGATAAAATACTACAATAATCTTGTGACATCCTTTGATAGCATAGAGGTAGGCCAGACAGAGTTTGATCAGTGTGTAACAAAAGAAATAACAGAATCTTGACATGGTCTGAATGACTAGGATGTTAACATGTGCTTATGCACCTTGACTGTTTTTTAAAGTGCAGATGTATTTTTTTATCTATCCTTTCAGTATCTTCAGGGACAATAATGACAGTTGTTTCAGTTAGTATCTCACTGTATTGCATATATTGTTAACATACCATTTTCTTCTTTGACTGAAACATGTTTATGCTTGTGGAGAGGAGATAAAGCTGGCAAAGCTAATGGCAGCATGATTCCAAAGGCTCTTCAGCTGGCAGATAAGCCAGGCTTCGAACCAGGATAGTCATGTTCTCTGCACTTTGGCTGAGGGTTCAGTAAGGCTCTAAGCTGGTCTTGTAGATAGAAGTGTAAATTTCTGCAGGTTCCAAGGCTGTACACCTCCCTAATGCTCTGCTGACAAAGAAAAAATGTACCTTCCAGGGCAATAAATTTTACAAGGACATTTCTTCCTACATTTGTGAGATGCAGATAAGCTCCTCTAATTCTTCTTAGAGTGTTCTCATGAAGCCCCATTTTTCTATGTGCTTTGACTCTCACTCGGGCATTTACTGGGGCAATTTTCATTACCCAATCAGTTAGGCATAGCAGTGATCAAGATAATTTCTTCACTAGTATCTTAAGGTTCCATCTCTTCTATCCTTTGCCATTCCTACTGGTATCAGAAGGCAGTAATTGATACAGAAAATGTCAGAACTCCCTGCACAGCATGAAACAAGAAGGTGGCTCCATTGGTTATATCCCTTTGCACTTACAAGATCTGATGTTTGTGCTGGTTAAGCATCATAAAGTCTTTAAAGGATCTGGACTACTGACTTTAAGGACACTGCACAGGTCAAAAATAAGCTTCTAGATTGAAAAAAACAATCCTTCAGGAGTTCTAAATAATATAGCTTATGAATTGAAGTATGCCCTTATATAGTTTGTTGAAATACCAGTATGTAGTAGCCCTTACTTTGGCACCTCAGGGGACTGTAGCAGTGCAGTCAAGGGGTCCAAAGGCTGCATTTAAGAAGCCTTAGAATATGAATAATGGTATGCAAGCTTTTGCTGCTCCAATACAGTCTTCAGCACTAGGGTATTCTGAAGAGATGTTAGCAAAAAATGGAAATTCAGAAGAAATTTTCCAACTGATCAGCACCACAAAGATTTGAAGCTTTTTCCTGTCACAAGATAGCTCTGTAAGGAAGTCAGAGTAAGGTTCTAATTGTGTCAGAGACGGACTGAACTCAGTCCACTCCAAATCCAGGAGTTGTTAAAGTGGCATAAATTCATCTTTCTACCCTCTGTTCTCCCTTGGCTGTACTTTCCGTGCTGCATCTTTAAGACAACACAGCTCAGGATTTGTCCCTTTCTATTCTTGGAAGCCTGCTGATTATTTTTTTTTACTCTTAATGTTTTTTTGCTGTTAAATCTGAAAAATGAACTGAAACTTGATGTGCTTAATAGCTCGCTCTTGTTTCCATATGACTTTAAGTTTAGTATGTGCTAGGAATTCAGCTAAAACTGGGAATAAACACTTCGATGCAATAACTTATACAACTCCATGTAGGATGGCAAATACTTTTTGGCCATGACTTGAAACATTCCTGATTTTTCAGGCCCAGCATTCTGTTGAGTGGAGCCTATCAGAACCATTATAAATTCATAAGGCAAATGCTAAGAGGGTTTAGATAAACAGCCAAATTTCTATCTTCTCTTCCTTGTTTTTGTTTGGAGTTCTTGCAAACTCAAATTGCATAGGATGCCAGGATTTTGTTACAGAGATGAAAAGCAAGTCCATGTCACTTTTTTTAGTTATGTCACTTCTGTCTTGTCTTTCATGTGTTAATAGCTGATGACTGTTGTTTGATACAAAACGGTTGAAACACACTAGTGTTTTAATAATTCTGCTCTCTGCCTAATCTCTGTGGGTTTATTAAAAACCATGTAATCATAGATGTCTGTTTTCCATCACATTAGGGATTTTAAAGATATTTTGCCTTAAACATTTTTAAGTCTTCTTTTTATTCTTAGAAAGCTTCCTCTACTCTTATTTGAAGTCAGAGGTGGGTACAATCCTGATCCAATCATGAACTTCTATTTATTGCAGTAGTGCTAGAAAATCATCCATAACAGGTTCAAAATTTCTGCAAAAGCTTGAAACATGCTGTTTCTACAGCATATACTGCTCTGAAAAAAAATTATGCTCACTGTTCAGGAAAAGTCTTTATCTTGGTCTTTGTAATTATGTCATATATCCTGCATCTTTTCCACAGTCTTTATCAAAGAATTTCAATGAAATAAATATTTCTTCTGAACCCATCAATCCTTGTGTAGAGATAATCTTTACAATCTATTAGTTTCGCATTAAATTTCATGCGAGGTGACCTTGTATTCCTCTTCTAGTAAAAGAGAAAATTAAGTTTTCAATATAATGTGAAATAAATCTAATAAAAGCATGGGTCTTAGCTGCTTCTGTAGTCCGAAGTTTTCACACATTCTGTAGGTTTTACGACACACTTTTTTCTGTGAAAGCAGAGGTGAGGAAGTTCTCACTACTGCAGCTGCTTCTGTATTGCCTGTGAATGATTTTGTCTTTTTTAAATCAACATAAGTATTTTGATAATTTTGTCAGCCTCAATAAGCCAGCATGTTTCTGAATAGAATTTGTTGCCCTTCCCTGAAATGGAAAGGAAAACTGTAGAAGGTCAATCTTACAACGCTGATAAGTGCCTTGAACTTCAAATCTCCTCGTCTCAGCCTCTCTGTTCCATCTAGCTTGATTTCCAAAAGAGTAAAGGAATTGAGATTAGATTAGTAATTCATGTTTGGGAGAAGATAACACATTTTAGACATTGAAACTATGCTTGTTGGGTATATTTATCTCCTTGGCACACTATTCAAGTTGTTACATTACTTTTTAAGTGTATAGCTCCATTCTATACACAGCTGTGAATTAACTGTAAAGGGAATATAGTTAGCTCTTACTAGTCCAGACAGAAACTGTATACCAGACTCTCCGATAACTGCATTGTCCATCATCTGTAGGCAACACCATGGAGTTGAATGATTTATGAGGACTGTTCCTTAACTATCCGGTAGGTGTCATAGTAAGTCCTGTAATACCTACACTGTATAAGGATTAGTACTTAACATCTCTCATCTTCAGACTACTGTAGAGGCTTTAATGCTAGTAATACCCTTGTGAAGGCAGTAGCTCCTGTTGATACTAATAACAAACATTTTCTCAGCTAATAGACAGTGATTTTCTTTTCTTTCCATTTGGGCATTACTGCTCCTTTGCTTTGGAAGCATCTTGCACAGTGTTGTCTTGTGCAGATGTGCACCAAATCTTTGCACAATTCACCTAGGCCTTGCTCTTGCTCAGAGGAAGTGTGCCACCATCTGGGTTTCCAGTTCACTCCTTTCTGAGATCACGCTCTGTAGCATTAGGACTTTATTAGTTACTAAAAGGCATATTATGGATATCCAGGATGCTGTCTCCTTCTTAGAGGACTTTTAGAGAGGGTAGTTTAGTCGCAGCCAAAACAGTCATAGTAACAAAAAAAAAAAAAATTCAGTAAAATGGAGGGAAGAGATGTAGATAGCAACAAGAACAGAAGGTTGTCTGTTTCAAATGCATTTACTAAGTTATATTTGACCTTGAAAGCTCTAGTTAATAAAACACAAGATAGCATTTTTAATTTTAAACTGTTTGTTATTGTAAAGTGATCTCAGAGCATAGAGTTTTAAACAGATTTGATTTGTATTTTTGGCATCTAACACAGCCTGCAGATCACAAGGCCTCTCAGCGCTTATGCCTTCAGTCTAACTTGAAACAGATATTCTCAGCAGTGCATGGTCCTGTTAGTCCACATTGCAGTTCCACGTGCTTCACGCTGTCCACCATGCCAACCTTACCTGAAGACAAGGGACAATCAAAAGAGGCACAACACAACAGTTCTCCTCCAGCCAAAGTAAGCACTCTTACAAAGGTGTTCTCTGGCATTTGTTGGAAACCTGAGGCTGAAACCTGTTTGTGTATATTTAGGTGTTTATAACATAAAATCTAATACTCACCATGTATTAGTGTGTTTTGATTAATTGATGAAGCTATGAATGAACTTTCAGTTGATATTCTTAGAATTCTTTAAATATTTTTATAGACTATGGAATAAGAACTGAAGTTGCTCAAGCACTTGTTTATCGATTTGACCTGGAGGCTTATATCTCTGCCTTTTCTGAACTATTTATATCAAAGCTGTCCAAAAATGTCCTTTGTGACGTTATTACAGAAAACTTTATCCTAATCGTTGAGAAAAGAACTTAGGCTTATACTTCACAGTAGCCTTGAAACATGTAGTGCTGCCTTTACAGCCATAGAAGCTGCTATGCAATTCATGTGTGTGTGAAGGATGGAAATCTGTTTTTTGGCTTGTAGTCTTTCTCAGTGCTTTATTTGCCACAGCAGTAGCTGAACATATACTGGAACTATACAGAGAGCAAGTGGGTGCTCCCCAGGTATATCCATCATATTGCTACTCTAATTTGTGGCACCTACATGTTTTTACATGCTTTATTTGCAGATAAATTAAAAAAAAATACTTCTTCCTTTTCAGTGATTTATATCACTGATAAAAAGCAATTTTATGTTCTAATAAAGTGTTGGGGGTGTTAATTGTTAGCTTATCTGAAATAAAGAACCTTACAGTGATTACAAAATCACAGGTTATCCAGGTCATCCTGTTTTATGCAAACTGGTGTAAAAAAAAAAAAAAAAAAAAAAGAGGATTTATAATCTGGCACATCCTCAGTTAAAAACGTGTCACTGTCATTGGATTTGAGGACACTGTAATCTACACTTTAGGTGAAAACATCCGCTACTTTAACATTGTTGGAAAATATTGTCAGCAGTGAGCCCTACACTGATTTGTCATGCATTCCATCTAAATTGCACATTGTGCTGAGTGTTAGTTTCCTGACTTACGATAAACAACCCAGATGGATGTAAGTTCATCAGACTTAGCTGAGAACATATATTAAGTCAAGAAGATTTTTGTTTGTTTGTTTTTAACTCACCCATGTGAACAGTATTTTAGTACAAAAGATTTGCTGGGTAAAACACATCCAAAGAGGGGAAAAAAATAAGAAAAGCTAGCAGACATCAATGAATCTAATCCTGTGTGTGCTCTTGTCAAATAGGAGAAATGAAGAATTCCAACCACCTAATCGAAAATAAAAAATTTAAATATTTTTTAATACATTATACAGGACTCTTAGAGGTAGGTCTCAAATGAACTGTGATAATGTGATAGTTCTTCGATCAAGTAATTGTGCAAAATGCTTCATTTTAGATAAATTGATATTTTTAGGCAGAAAGTAACAGTGGAAGGATTTTAATCAACACACTGCTCATGAGCCTTCTTAAGGATTCCAACTAGCCAATGTTGTTTGATCTTGTTCATACCTGTTATAACTCAGGCCTTGCTGGAGTCCAAGTTCTACAGAGTGACTATGTAATAAGTAAAATATCTTATTGTTGTGAGATAAGGACTTGCAAGCAAGGAGAGGGCATCAGAAGGAACTAACAACTTGTGGACTTTTTTCTGCCATTGAACAAACCTTTCCAAATATGGATTCTCATCTTACCTGAAGTGCTGTCTGTTGTCTAATTTCCTCATTCTGTCTCACCTTTTCCCTGCATGCACAAATGCACACACATTCACAAATCAGTTCTGAGAAAAAGAAAATTAACCTTATCACATGAAATAAGCAAGAAACTACAAGTGTCTTTTAAATGATGGGAAGACCTGGGTTATATTTCTCAAATTCATATTGAGAAAACAGATATGGTTTTCCACTTCAGCATTTCTTACAGCAGCCTGTGTTCACCATTCTGATTAACTCTAAACAACGTTCATCAAACTATTCATTAGTAATGTGTTCCGAAGGAAGTAGGTGTCAAAATCCAATTAACACAGGTATGAGGGCAGTTAGCCTAATTCAAAGAACTTTTGCCCCCTGTTTGAAATGTTGTCTGAATTAAGAGTATGCAGTTGAACTCTTAGTTTGTGTGCTGTCTTGTTACAGTAAGTATTGAACGTTAAGAAAAGTTTTATGCAGAGTAATTTCTCCCACCAGAAATCATAGAACTTCAATCAGATGTAATTTTTAGTAATTTCTGTATTTTAATTAATTTCACATAGAATAAAGTAA
The DNA here is from genome assembly GCA_009769605.1 of Bucorvus abyssinicus. NCBI lineage: Eukaryota > Metazoa > Chordata > Aves > Bucerotiformes > Bucorvidae > Bucorvus > Bucorvus abyssinicus. The sequence goes on along the minus strand of CM020043.1, from coordinate 9,583,009 downwards.
TATTATAATATGCTTTGATACCCTTAAAAACTGATTTTGGATTTTTAGTAATAAAAATGTAATTTCTATATGTATAATGCATACCTGCAGCAAAGAAAAATAGATCCTTACCAGTTATGTTAGGATTTATAGTGGCCTATAAATCTCCCTACACTTTTGGGGTTGGTTGTGAGCTGCCATCTTTCCCTCTTTTTTAAATAAATAAATCCCTATTTCTATTTCCAGCTTTCTCCTCTCTTTGTATCCTGAACGCTATTTTACTGGATCTTCTTACTGCTGAGGAAAAGTCTGTCTCAGATGTTCGTAATGTTTCTCATAAACTGATTATTCTGTCATTCAAGCTTCTGCATTTCTTTTTTAATTATTATTCCTACTTAAATTTGTATTGTACTTTTGCCAAATCACTGCATGTGATCTGTTTTGTTCTGAAGGAGGTGTCCCATGTTTACTTTGTTCTCCTGTTTCAACTAGATGCAGTTACAATTGAACTTCATTACTTGCTAAACTCTAAGCTTAGCACTTAAACATCTAAAATTAAGCTTATTTAAAATCCCATCTCACTCAAAAGACTGCTTTCTGAGATGCATAACTTTTCTGAGGTATTTCTCATAAGTGACTGTTTCAGGCCAAATTTGTTCTGAAATGCAATCTAGACTTTTCATTAACTTCTAAGAATATGGCCAGGTGGCAGAGGACTCCCCCACTCCCATGCTTTAAAGAATTCAGGTGCTATACAGTAAAGCTTTGTCATCTGACTATCCTGGCAGGGTAGCTCTTTCAACAGAGACTTCTTTCCCCCAACCACTCCCCACCCCCACCCCCCCCCCATTACTGTTCAAATCCGTCCAAATCTGGCTGGATTATAAAACTTGTAAAAATGCATTTTCTATATGTTTATTGAGGGTTTGGTAGAGCTTAACAGCCAGGATGTCTGCAGATCCTATCCACCCTGAGTAACTCTGAGCCTCTTGGATCTTCTGTTGTGGACCAAACTACATGTGCCATCCTCTCAGCCCTGCACAAGCCTCCTCGCAAGACTAGATGGCACAGGATCATCTTTGTAGAGCATATGGATCAGCTCCCACAGGAGCCGTAGAGGTGGCATCAGTTTTACCTTGCATTTTAATGGGAGGAAGGGTTGAAACAAAAAGGAAGGCTTGGTAGCAGGCAGTCACTGGTACTAGGAGATAGAGCAGCTGTTGGGAATAGCTGAAGAGCAGATTTGTCTGGAAGTTAACAGGGAGAAGGCAGTTTCAGGCAAGCAATGGAAAACTTCTGTATCATCTTTGTGCAGATGTACAACTGTGAGAGACCTTAGGCTTCCTGTTAAAGCTTCTCTTCCAAGATCTGGGTATAGCAGCCTGAGTTCTCTTCAGAGTATGAAGATTTCTTTTGATTCAAGCCAGCTGGCCCTGTAAAGGGCTTCTCACTCTAGCTCTTCCTGTCCCTCTCCTACACAAATCTACGATAGGTTTGGACAATAGGAGGCATGGGTTTGCACCTGTGTAGTTGAACTGCTATAGCTGCTGACTGAGATTAATATCTTCCAGCTGACCTGCACTAGCCTTGGCTATAGCCTTTTTCTGTATCTTTTCTTGTTTTTATCTTTCTAATGAGCTGTTCGTAGAGTCCTAAAATGGACTTTAAGGCTGATCTTACATCATTCAAAAGCTTTTGCTCTTTGGCAGCCATGAGATTAGTATAAACAATGTGCATGTGTGCTCAGCTGCTTTGCCTGACAAGCAGGGCTGTCACCTGAGTTTTTGTCATTGACAAAATAAGTTGTTACTTAGTTATCAGACAAAATACATTGCTACTTAGTAACATTTTGAAGAATACTACTAAAAATTGCTTTCAAACTATTATCATACAATGTCAGTTTTGCACTTGAATCACATAATATCAGGCTTTTACATTCTAACGTTTTCAATATTACAAGGATATTTTTCTTAAGCTTAAATCTTCATATTGTTTTTTTGGCATATTTCCCATCCTGCTTTCCTGGGACTGACAATCTGAACTTGCCAAGGAATGTCGTATGAGAATTATGCATATAGAAGAGCTGTATGGAATGTATTTATTTTAGTAAAAAAAAAAAAAAATTGTATACAATTGAATCAAGAATCCTGAATCAGATGTCCAAACCAAAACATTTTATTGCCTTTGAGAGGAAGAAGGGTTATGCTATATACTTTATACCATTTTCAAAGTGCTTCTAGAGTTCTTTGAATTTATCAAAGTACATTATTTCATCAAGAATAAAATACAGCGCTGGGAGAGATGTTGAAAGAAATTCTATGTAACTGTTAGCTTTCTGGATGTATGTAATTCCATTTCAATTTATAGTCTTGGCTTCTTGTTTATTGTAACAAACCTTAGGACTACACTGATTTTTCCACATGACCATAGGTGACTGAAACAATTATTCATGGATGCCTTTCAAATAATCATTTCATTTTCTCTGTTCTAAAATGTTGACATGTTAAACTGTGAGCTATTACATGCTTCATTCTGTAAAAGCCTATATTAGTGCTTTTATAACAGCTTTTTGTTACCTGCCTATATAATGAATATTACTAAAATAAACACTTTTCTGAATTCATTAGACTTGTGTCAACCTCTAGTCAGTAAACATTCATAAAAGGAGTAAGCAAACTTGACAGCAAGTACTGTTTCAGTTAAAGTAAAATTATGTTTATTACAGTTGAATGTAATTGGCTTTGTGCCAAGGACAGCAAACGTAGCCTTTTAGGAAATTCAGAAGTGTCACTTCCTAGAGAGGTGGTGGATGCCCCAGGCCTGTCAGTGTTTAAAAGGCATTTGGACAATGCCCTTAGCAATGTGCTTTAACTTGGTCAGTCCTGAATTGGTCAGGCAGTGGGACTATATGATCATTGTAGCTCCCTTCCAACTGAAATAGTCTATTTCTATTCTATTCTCTAATCCAGTGTCAACCAAAGTAAACATTTCTTATGAAACTTCGGGATGTAGTTTTAAGAAAAACTTTAGACTTCAGATAACTAAAAGTAAGATACTTGTATGTACCAGTGCCTAGCAGAAACAATTAGGATTTGAGAATTTACAAATTATTCTTTAAGTTTCACAGGTTGATTGATGGCAGTCCCCTGTCACTTTGGGGAAGCTTTCCCTCTAGCTATAGATACTCACACTGCTATGATATGTTCTACTTATCTCATGACTGTACTCAAAAACTGCAACTTCTAACAGGTGCCTACACTTTCCCCCTCTGCATGATTTTATGTGAATCACTTTTTTCAACTTCTTGACTGACTGTAAACACTGGATTGCTTATGTTAGCCTTTCAACAGGGATTGGTTTGTTGGGTTTTGGGGTTTTTTTTTGTGAATCTGAATGTAATATAGGGGGTAGAAGTAATAACTACATATGAGAAACCCACAGTTCTTTATTCCAACTTTATGCATCTCCATTTGGGATATCTCACAGGAAAGAGATTCCTTCTCTTTAGCTTATTGGCATCATTGTGGTAGAAGGTGTGGGATTAAGTTCTTGGGACAAGCTCTCATTTTTTAAGGCAGCAAGCATATATTGATATTCAGTGCCAGTCTCTTTTGTCACTTAAAATTTTACTCTCTTTCTTTAGGTATTGCTGTTATTTTTTTAAAAAAATAATTTTCCAATTAACGGGAGGGAAAACCATGTAGAGCACTAACAAGTTAACCTTATAATTATTTTCTGGAGGTTTTTTGATAGCATGTGTACACTTAATACTGCAGTTATTCAAGCTTTCATTGCATGCTAGTACTGTTTGGAGGGTTTGTGTGCATAATTTAGCCCTGTTAGACATAGCTGCTTTTTGCTCTTGCACTCAGCTCGTAAGTTCATGACGTGTTATGCATGTATTTCACTAGAGAAGTGGTTTGCTCTGTGAAAAATCAGCTTGTCTACCGTTTTAAAGCTTTTGTGTTGGTTCCATGCTTATTGAATTTAGCATGCATGCATTAAAAATTTGTAAAGAAAAGAGACATCCCTGGTCTCCATCATCTCTTTTTAGCTATTTAAGTATAGGCCTCTCATTCATTTTACCATGTAAGAGCTAATTCTCCATTAGTTCAATCATTTTCTCTTTTAGCTAAATTGAGCAATACACATTAATGTCCACAGAGAGCATCAATATTCAGTATTTTAAATTTCTGTTTAACTAAATTTTTATATTTGTCACGAACCATTCAGGACACTACTGCTGAAGGAACAACATGCAGTGCACCTTCTATTGTTCTTCCAGAGAATGCTGTTACGCCAGATGTAGAAATTGATAAAAATCTGGTTAACAGGTACTATATAATACAATTACCAATCTATGCATAAATTGTACAGTAATTCCACGAGCTGTATTTCTAAAATATTGCTTTAAAATGTATGTTGTATTAAAATATTATTGTATCTCTATTTCTAATTAGATCGTATTGTCTTTGCATTTTGATGAGCGGGGAGAGTGGAGACAGACAGGAATATAATTAATACTGAAAGGGTAGAGATTTAAGCCTGCCAACTTGACTCAGCATACTTTAAATTTACATGAACTTGTCTTTCAGAATAACAATTTGAAACTAAAACAAAAATTTAAATTAGAGTTTTACATAGTTTAGACTAAAAGCTGTAAGCTTTGAAGTCTATCCTTTTGCTAACAAAATACGGCCTGACAAGGAAAAAATTGCTTGGTCAAATCCTTTTGTAGAGATAGGGGGGGCGGTATGTGTGCTACAATCCTGCACCTGCTACAAGGATGACTGACAGTTGGATTCCTCATGTTCTGTGCATGGCAATGCGCAATACTGTTCTGTCCAAATTTTAACCTTTACTTAATACCCAGTCAATGATCAACTAAGAGCAAAAAAAGTACAATCAAGCATTTTTGTGTTTCCTGAAGTATTCTGCCCCTACCCCCTAGAAATTTTTTCAATTCAGTAGCTAAATCCCTATTTCTGGCCTATTAATTAGATATGTACACTAGTAGTGCTGCCTTAATCATATAAAGATTTCCACTGAACCAATAATAATTTTGTAGACTGATGTAAATTAATGGAAATCAGACCTTGTAAAACTTAAATACTGGTTTGTAAATACTAAAGATATAAGTTCCTCAAGGTATGGTCAGCCATCAGTGTTGACATTCACAGATGCATGTAATCTTAGTATTCTTAGTATTATGCTGAAAAATAGACATTGTAGCAATAATATTTGCAATCTGTTGTAATTGTTTTGTCTATTGAAAGGAAAATTAAGCAACTAACTATGTTGTTCTTAAAAATCTATCTGCATGATCCCTAAATTACTAAAGTGTGTTTTAATGAAGAAGGAAGGTTTTTGGCAAAAGATGGACTTGCGAGGTATGACAGTTTGTATAATAAGGCTTATTTGTGAGGACAGAAAATTTCTAAGGAAGGCTTATGATCATAAAAATACTTTGCAATTTTTACTAATGCCTTTTGCAGGTATTTTCTTTATTTTTTTTATACTTCATAATTTTATGAATTGCTGAAAATGCTTCCTATCTTCCTTTGATGCATTTAGTATATTATATATATCTTTCAGAATAAATCTTCTTTCCAGTCTTGTGTATATTACCTTGGTATTGACTTAATGCATACTGTTTTACATAAGGCGATGTTGGTAGAGTTACTGTTACCGTATATTGTGTCTTTCCTTACAAAAATTGTTGGTAGTCTGGTATTGCTGGCTAACTTTATAAGATAATATTCTGAGATACTGGAATATCGTCATATTATTAGCCAGCAACTTTAAAATTTTCTTCTAAAGCTGATTTAGATATGCTTGGTTCTTTTAAAGTTGAAAGCATCAGAAATGGAGTTACTGGATTTTTTTTTTTTATCTGAAAAACAGCTTCAACAAATGTAGGCTGCTTTTCCAGCTCTTCCCCCCCTCCCCCCCCCCCCGCCCCCTTCCTCCCTTGTATCTGCTCAGTCGTCCTTACTGTTTGGATGAAGCTGCAAAAGAAAATTCTGTAGCACCTGGAAACTGGGATAGGACCACATTCCTGATCTTGTGAAATAAAATAGGTATCAGTTGAAAATTCGAGTAGGTAATGTTTCTAAGCTAGACAGTTGGACAACTTAAGTGTCTAGCTTGAATGCTCTAGTACAGTGAGTTTTGAAGCAGATGTTTGGGCCTGTTCAGGTAGACAGGGCAAGAATTCCACCTTGAGATTAAGCACATGTGAAAGTAAGATGTTGAATGGAAATGACTGTTTGAAGTTGAAAACTTCAGTTGAATTTTCAGCTGAATTAAGGTTATTTTCAGTTTTCTGTTAAAGCATACTTCTTGACCTGAGATTTTAAATATATTGACCTGCCATTAGACTTAAAATATGGGGGAAAAAACCTAATCAGAAAGTATTGATCATAAATCTATTCTACAATTTGCTTGTATTTTTGAAGTGTGCTTCTCCAAACTTCAAGATTATTTAAGAGTCAGAATTACAATGCAGACTTTTAAAAGCAGGATTGTTTGCTGGATCAGCATTTAATTTTTTGCAGTCATTTGAGACTTCCACCTGGTTTACAATCTAGAAAATTCCTATATGGAAGTTTCAATATGGGAGCCTAAGAAATTATTTCAGTCATAAAACTTAGTTTAGGAAGCACTAACAATTTACAAATACAAAACAGGAGGGTTTTTCCAATGTATTATATTTACATCAGGTTTAAGACATGATAATGAACTAAAATGTAATTTTTCTGAGAAATCAAAAGTTCACAGTATATGAGGTTATCAGCAAAGGTTAGAACTACTTTGTGAGATCAATTTCTATAACTTTCTGCAATCTTCCTCCATTTTTTCAGTTTTTTGGTAGTGAGAGTAATAGCAATAAATTATTTTGTTTCATTTTTTTAATCAAAGTGCATTCTTTTTATGTTAAATTTTTATATAGCAGTAGAACTTCTTTTTTTTTGGGGTGGCATAATCTCATAATCTATGTTCATTTTTCTCTCTAGCCCTCGTAGTCCTCATAGAAGACATTCTAACCGCACCACTAGAAATTCAACAAGTTCATTGACTTCTGTTGGTAAGAAGTGATTATTCATTTAAGCTAGGATGTTTTCTCAGAAAATGTGACATGCAATAAAGACCTAGGTATAGAGTCTCTCAGAAAATGTGACATGCAATAAAGACCTAGGTATAGAGTCTGACTGTATTGCCTACAGTTTTTTTCCTGTGCGTAGTGTCTGTTATGTGTGCACAAGGAGTGCTGCTAGCATGTAGAATTGGGTTCATGAGTTTATGATCATGAGTGGACTGCATGCAAACAGATGCAGGGAAATATGCATGTTGTTAGTTTCATGAAGTTGCTAGATTAGTGTCTTAGCTTAACATTTTTAGAATGTTGGAGATATACATGCTTGAAATTCTTGTATGCAAAAATACTGTTCACTAATGCTGGTTTTGTTACACTTGAAAAACTGAAAATTTTTAGCAAGGAGCTTAACAGACACTGAAGTCTCAAGTTATTTAGTTTGGCTATCATATCAGTTTAAACTTTAAATGAAAGCAAGCTGTCCAGGGAAAGATTTTTCTTAATTTCTTCACTTCCTAATGAGTTTCTTACTACATAATTAGTTCTACTAGTTTTCTGGTAGCTACATGTGGAGTAAATTGTTGTTCAAGATGTGGATGCGGATTTCAGAGTACTGCAAACTGAGATAAATGCTCACAGTGGCAAAACTCCCATCAGTTCTTAATCTTGGAATGTTTGCATTTGGGTTGTTACCTGTCTCCATTTATGAGTTTCTTGTAAAGTGAAAATTGAACAGGGTTGATAGTTTATACTACCCCATGTAAAGTATGACAGCATAAGCATATGAGACCTACTAAAATGGGAGGGGCAGGCAGTAATCAGAAATTTAGGATAAATTTTAAAAATTATTTTTATCTTTAAAACTATCATAATTTCTCACAGCCATGAACTTAATTGGAGCAAATTACCACAGCTTTATGCTGTGCATGAAAACAGTTGTCTGTAAAATCACGGACTTGTGTGATCATTGCATAACATAAAAAAAATACTGATTTTTGTGACAGACTTAAAACCAAGCTTATCAGGTGACTCTTCTAATACTTCTAGAGGCTTTTAAAGGGAAGCACCCATACTGCTATCACTAAGGAACCTAGTTGTTCGGCATCTTGACACAGATGCATATTTTCTGTACTTACAAAAATCAGACTTGTACAAAAGAATTATTATCCCTCTATATTCAGAGATGCAGCAGCAAGAGCTGCTCCCATCCCAGCCCCCCGGCTTCCCTGCCAAATCTGATCTCCAAATTAGGACTTTATGATTTGGATGGGTGGACAACTGGACAAGTAAAATACTAGTTGTATAGTTTGTCTCTGGGGATAGTGACTGGTTGGTTGGTCATATGTTCCCTAGATGTTAGCAAAAAGAGTGGGTTCTCTAAAAGAAACCTTTCCAGATGTCATTCTGCTGAAGACAGAGCTTTGCTTCAAGCCTGCTTTCTGTTCCAGCTGCTGTGGCTCACCTTTGGCTGAGTCTTGGAAACCACTCAAGAAAATAAGTTGTGCTTTTCGTCTTTATCAAGGGCCTGGAGGAGGATGGATTATGCTTTCACCAAATTAGCAGATGAAATAAAATTGGGGGAGATCGATTAATATATGCTTGAGGGCAATGCTGTAATTCAGAGAGACCTAGACAGTCTGGAGGAATGAGCCAGTGGGAACCATATGAAATTCATCAAAGACAAATTCAGAGTCCTACATCTGGAAAGGAATAATCCCTTGCAGTAGATCCAGGCTTGGAGCTGGCTGACTAGAAAGCTGCTCTGCTGAAAAAAGCCTGGAGGCCTTGGTAGACAGCAGGTTGAACGTGAACCAGCAGTGCACCCTTGCAGTATAGAGAGCTAACAGTGCTGTGGACTGTACTAATAGAAGCTTAGACAGTAGATGAAGGAAAGCGTTCATTCCTTTTTACTTAGCACTCATTAGGCTGCATCTAGAAAACTGCATCTGAGGTTTTGCTACTTACTCATGTTCTTAGCTTTTCTGAAGACTGATTGTTCTGTAGTGGCTCTTGTCAAATTTAAAAATATTTTTCTCTTATTACCTGATGACTTCCCTCCCTCTCACTCAGGCTGTTCTTTAGTAAGTTCTTATTGCAAAGCAGTATTATAAATTCCCTCTTCCCTAATAGAGGCATCAAGCTGGGGAGAGAGACAGTCACAACTGATCTTTCTTAGAACACATTTTACTCACTAAGCTGTTGTTAATATGATGTTGTTATTAATACCAGATACCTCTTCACGCAACGCAGTTACTTATTCACTCATATATTTAGTTCACTCACAGAGGCACCAATTTTCTCAGTTATCTGAGAATAAATGTCTGATTTGCAGTCTGTTGTTGATGCTAGTGTGTGCCAGTGGCCTTGTAGAGATTCAGCAGACCTGGTGATCTATTTCTTGGTTCTTGTAAACCCAACAGGCTTACTAGTCTGTGGAGTTTATCAACCTATGAAAAACTTGCACACTTTTTCAGCATATATGTTTATTTCTTTTGCCTGTTTTCAGCTAACTGTTTCTCCATACAAGCCTAGATGCTTTTAGAAGCTGTTCATATCAACTCACACAGAAAGCCTTTCTGACAACAGGCTACATTCTTTGCATAATCAGCCTGGAGAATTGTAAAAATGAATGCTCGAAGTTTAGTGCTTTTGACCAATTTGGAAGCCAGGGGTTAATGGGTTCTTTCTACAACTAATTAAAAATTGTTTACAAAACAATGCATTAATCTAAAGGTTTAAGTGTAATGCTTTCAGTTTGTGGTCCATGCATTCTTCTGGGTCACATATGTAACATATCAACATAAGTGGGCAAGAGGAAAAACAATCTCTATCAATGCCTTCTAACCATTGGATAGTCTAATAGGATTGGCAATTTCTTTGGAAAATTCTTGCAGGTCCACCACATGGTGGAGATTGATTTGCTTTTTGAAATAGCTCTATAATTCTCATGTTTTAGCTATTCAGCTTCTTCTGCCTGCAGCTTTGCCAGATGCACCTTTACTGTTGCTTCTGCATTTGTGGGAAAAGCTCTTCTACTGGCATAGAATAAGATCTTTATAATTCTGAACTCTGCACTTTATTTGATGGAATCACCTGTATGTTAAAACTAGTGTGCATAAATCTTCTCCACGTGAGTTTTTGGGACTTCAGCCTTTAAAAACTGGACGTATAAGATCTATGGGAAAACTGATTCTACAACAGAAATGCCATGACTGCTGGTTGAGATGGATCTAATGCCACTTATACTGATAAATTAGCAAAACTGTATTGGGGACACAGCTGGAAAAGCCAGTTTCACATATCAGAGCATCTTTGATCATAGTGACTTCCTCTTAGTGGGTTATCTCTGTTTTTGAAGACTTGATCTAAACTTGAGAATATTAGAAACAACATTAGAAATGAGCAGACATTAATGTTGCTAAATGCAAGCTCAAAGCTAAATTTATAGATATATTTTTGTATTTGTTACTCTGAAAAATCACGTCTGGAAATATGAGGTACAGCTCTAATTCTAATGTTTTCTACCCAGACAACAGCGGTCATGTGATTGATCTGGTAAATGATCAGCTACCAGATGTCAAAATATCAGAGGAAGACAAAAAGAAGAACCTTGAATTACTGGAAGAAGCCAAGAAAGTGAGTGAGAGGTTTCTAATGCGCAGAGGCAGAAAGTCAAGAAGCAGCCTTCCAGAGTCACCCATAGGTAGGTGCAGATTCAGAAAACAAGATTTTATATCTACTTCAAAGATCTGCAAAAGCACAAACAAACATCTACTGTAATGCATACATCGCTACCATATACATACACTTTATTAATTGGAAGGTCAGAATCCCTCTGCCCCAACTCACAATTCCATATAAAACAGAAACGATCAATCTCTATTCAGATGTAGCAGTGGATGACAGTTTTTAAGTGCCTGAATGATGCAGTGCAAACACTATAACAGGAAAGCATGAAGTATTTCTGTTGAGATCTTAAAAATGGTCACAAATAGCTGTTTGTGAGGATTTTCTTCCTAAAGTACCTACTGTACATAAAATTAAATTTTACTGGCAAGATTCATACTGCGGGAAAAACATTCCCCCCAGACATAATTTCACAGGCTTTTATTCTGAACATAGTCAGAAACAAAGCTAAATGGACCAGAGCCTCCTTAAAAACAGCAGAATAAAATTTTCTGTACTAGAATGTCAGTTGAAATTTATTTTTTTCCCCTCATGAAGTGTTTGAAAACTAGGACAAAATGCCATTTTATCGTGAAGTAGGACTTTCATTTGCCTTTGAAATGTCAATTCAAAACAAAGTTCCATCCTAAAATTGGCTTGACGCTTTCTGGAGGGGAAAAAAAACCCTATACTTTTTAAAATTTTTCCTTTTTTTTTTTCCCCTAAATTCCTTGTGAATCCTTCTCTTGTGTCTACTTCTCTGCAGTGCTTACAGAATCAGAAAACTGAGGAGAATAATGATTCTATGCATCAACAGAATTGTATTAGTGTATTATGACAGGTATATGAGATAAAACCTCGAAGTTCCTAATTGCCAAATACAACTTGGCAATTAAAATGACTTGTCAGGTTCTGGGCAAACACATGACTGATGACTATGAGATTCATGTTTTAATCTTATCTGAATTTTAAAAATTCAGAAACTACAAACCTAGAAAGTAAAATTACCTTGTTTGTTTGTTTTTATCTTTGTTTTAATGAAGCCGTTTCCCCTACACTTAGTCCTAAAGTTTCACCAGTAGCATCTCGGAGCAACTCTCTCACTCTTCCGGTTTCATCAGGTAAAATGATCTATGCAGGCTCAAACTTTAACTTACAAAAGCTCACAAAAAATGTATTTTTAATATTTCTTGAGAAGTCAAAATCTGTAGATTAAACCATCCCCTCCTGAATATGACAAAGTTCACGAATGCCCACAATATATCTTTTTTTATATATATATTTTTTTTTTATTGTATTTTCATTCCTGTGGTGCTGTTAGGTTATGTGTTTATATTTTTATATTCTTTTCAATAGTGGAGTTTTGAGAAGCTTTAATGAACTCTCACTTAGTATATTTTTAAAATTTTTTCCCCTTTTAAATAATATTTTCCACACTTAAATTTTGTTCTTAATATATTGCATGGAACTGTGCATGTACATGTTTGTTAATGCTGTAGTAGTAAAATCTTTGAGCAAAACATCAGGATATGACTTAATTATGTGTGTCTTTCTAGGGTCTGATGCATGCACAACCACTGGTGTTGAGTCAGTATCTCCGGGGCAGGTAAGAAAGAGCTGAATAGTCTGTACAGTTACGTGGCTATGACAGTACTATATTACACTATGCTGTCTTGTTAGCCCCTGAGGAAAATGGAAAGTTTTGAATACAATTTTATACCAAGATTGGATTATTGATCTGTTTTTTTCTGCAGAGTGAGTGACTAATGTTTATTCTGAAGACAAAATTCCATGAGGTAACAAGCACTGAAGGATCTGTTAAGTGTAGAAAATGGAAAAAGACCTGATATAATCCTAATCTATAGAAAAAAATAATCCCTAAAATAACTTCATGAATAAATGTGACAAGCAGTGTGAAAATTAAGAGATTCAAAGTTTCTTCATTAATATCTCTATCTAACACATGCAGCATAGATGTGAAAGATAACCTTGTAAGGCAACTTTTTTCTTCCTTTTTTGGTAGAATAACAAAACCGTGAAAGAGGATGACAGGCTAACTGCAGAGGTAAGTGTTTCACATTAACTGTTGAACAGAATCTACCTGTTTGTCTTAGCAGACGTATGACTGTTATTTATATGACTAAAAAGGCTTAAAGACTTTTCACCGAGTGAAAAGAAAAATGATACTGCTCTAACAAATTGTGAAGCACCTGCAAATGCAGTGGAGGGCAATGGGCTGACAGCTAGTCTTTACATCCTATCATGCACCCTGCTCTAGCTTAATTAAAATCAATATGTTAAATACCTTTATAAGTAAAGTAAAAATACCTACTTAGCCATTTTGGTGTACGCTGGTGTTTTAGACAAACATCCTTTTCCAAACCCCTTTGGTTCAGTGGAAGAGGTTACTGTACCTCATGTTCTGCACCACTGATGGCATGTTACTATTCCACACAACTACTGGAGCAGTTTATATGAACGGTTCCTAATTTGTTTTAGGTATTATTAGATGGCCCTTTAAAGAGATTTTTATGTGAGTGGATTAGACAATTCTTTCAAAAACCAGTATGGCAGCAGAATTTTGGAGCAGTGACCATAAAGGAGAGGAGCAGCAATGTACCTAAGGCAGAACCCACAGTTAGACAGTGTGTTGGTTGCCTTAAATTGCTGACATGGGTGCCCTTAGACAAAATACAGATTCTATACCTTGACTACTTTGGTACAGGCAAACATTCTTTTTCAGTTCCTCTATAGAGGTTGCAGCCAAACTATAATCTATGGTACTGCACACAAAAAAGAAAGCAATTACTATATGTGCTTCAACTTAGTGTACAATCCCATGGGTTTTTTTCGCTTGGAAGGTGAGGAACTAACAGAAAACCATCAAAGGAAAGTAAAAGTGCTATAAGCTACAGGGTTAAAGGCATGTACAAACCTTACATTAAGATAGTGAGAAAATTTGCTATATGAGGATTGTTATAATAGACTCTGGAACAAGAGAAGGTTATCTCAAAAGTTCAGAGAAGAGATTTCCAATTCAGTGTTCTTTCAAGTGCCTTTTAATAATTTTTCTCGTCAACAGCACATGTTTAAAAGCAAACATCACTGAAACAAAAATGGCTTTTCACAGTGAAAATCTGTTCTTGGGCAGGGAAGAAGAGAAATCTGCACTTGTTTCTCTGTTTTATGTGTGTCCCTCTACTTTCAGAATGCTGCAAAAGGATTAATTGATCGAAGGCAGAATGATCAAAGAAAGATTTCTCAGGGAAGATTGGTTCCTCGTTCTGCTGGTTTTGAAACCTCCAAAGAGAAGCTCTCAGATCAAAAAGAAAATTTTGATCCACATAAACATATGGATACTTTACCTAAATGCACCCCTTCAGGTGGTGATGGTGGCAGAATGTCTCTTAACACTTGCACAAATATTTGTGAAAATGAACTTGGAAAATCACTCAAAGCAAAAGAAAATGATGTTCCTTTAAGAACCCATTTACCAGGACCAGAAATAGGAAATATAGACTCAAAGCTAAAAATTCCAGAAATTAGGGACCATAAAGTTTCATGTAAACCAGAGTTTAAACTGTGTGGACTGCGTCCTCCTCTATTACGGGCTGTATCATGGGATAGCTTGGAGCCTGGACAGAAAGACAAAACAACTTTAAAATCACCATCTGAGGAAGATAAAAGCTTTGTTGGTAATAAATCCAGCAATCAATTAAAAGCATTCAAAGACCTTCAAATCCAAGTTCAACCAGTTCGAATGCAGAAACTGACAAAGCTCAGAGAGGTGAGTCCTAGTCAGCAGTTGTACCTTTTTCAAAGTTATTTCATAGCTTACTAAACTTTCAACTTGCTTAGCTTTATAATTGCAAGAAACATACAGTAACATAATGGGAAAGAGTTCCAGCAAAATCAATACAGAATTGTATAGTGTTTTTCCTTTGCAACTTCAGTAAACTGTAACCTGTAACTAAATTCCATGGAATTACGCTGTTTCTTAGTTCTCTTCAAATATGCATCAACTGCACTGTGTTATCTTCAATATGCATGTGCCTACAAGAATTTTAAACACATTTGAGAATATGAAAGTAGAAAATGAGGAGATGATAGAAGGAGAAATAAGATAACAAGGTTTAATTCTTCAGAGTGCATTCTTCCCTACCTGTAAGGAATAAAGGCAGAGTACTCTAACAGTGAAGTATTAACTTGCAGCTGTAGCATACCAAGCTTCCTGTGAATAAATTCTACTGAATAAATCAAAGTGGCAGAGACTCCTGTATCTGATCTTCCGAATTTTCTCTCCTTTCTGGGATACTTACTTATTACTATGGCTATATCCAAAATTGCCTTTTTTGCTCTCATTTACTAACATTTGCGTTTACCAAAACTCAGTTTTTCCACTTGAATAAGGGGCACATGTTGCAAATCTCTGTTTGCATGACCAGGAAATTTTCTAAATAATGCCTGTGTGAAATTGAAATATGTTACATTTAAGATTGTGTGTGTTTGAATGTACACATATCTGTGCAATGCAGCATCTGACTATAACTTAATATAAATATCACCATATGTTTATTAATTAACATAAATGTTATATTTAGTATTTGCATGGCAGAGATATTTAAATAGAGTTTTCTACTTAAGTTGCTTAGAAATGTTACTGTTTTTTCTTAACAGGAGCATATTTTGATGAGAAATCAGAATTTAGTTGGACTTAAGCTTCCAGAACTTAGTGAAGCAGCTGAACAGGAAAAAGGTGCAGTATCGTAAATGCTGGCAGGCATGTTTGTTTGTTATACACTGATTTTTATTATTGACTAATATGAAGGAGAAAAAGTTTTCAATTGCAATAATAGCTGCAATAAAGCAGTTGTGGAGAAAGGCAGTAAATGCTCAATAAGAGAGACCAATAATGGAAGTACCTGAATTTCTTGATGATCTGAGCCAAGAAGATACTGTAGGTATTGTTACAACCAAATGAAAAGATGCGTACCTGGAACAGAGTCTAGCTTGTACTTAATAGATGGCAAACTGTCTCAAGTTTCAGTGACTTTCTGAAAAAAGTTTCAGCAGTGATGGATTGAATGGATGTGACTTCCATGAGACATTGTGCCCATAATGGTGAATTTGATCCTTGAAAGTATAAATAAGAGATGGAATGCTTTATTGCTGCTGTTTTATTTTAGTATATCTGTGGCAAATATTAAAATGGCATGTTCACTTCTGTCCACAGCTCTGTCAATGTGGATAGGTAAGAGTAAGGCCAGAGAAGAGACATGAATGCGATTGCAGGATTGGAAAAATATGCCTTGCAATAAGTGGGGTTTTTCAGCTCAATTTTTATGATTTTTAATAAGGAAAAGGCTTAAAACTCTACATAAACGAGGAACCAGAAATCTACCACCAAATGTGTTTTTTACGATCTAACACAAGTAAATGAGATCTGATGCCCGTAGGCTGCATCTAAAAAGATTCAGAATAGAAACAAAGAGCAAAGATACAATCCTGAGGACAATTCAACAACTGGAAGAACTAAATAGCTAAGTGATCAATTGAAAATATTTAAATGAATACTGTATATTTGTTTGGAAATAGTTAAGTCAGAACTTGATCAGAGTGTTTTTTAAGACCACATTAACTGAAATAGAGATGTTTAATATGAAAGGAGCTGAAACTGCTTGTCCAAGATTTGAGCCTCTTTGATACTATTTGTCCTAATACTGTTCATTTTGCTAATTCATAGATTTGCTTTGGGACTGTTTCATAAGGTCTTAAAGTTTCTGTTACACAGGGAGAATTCTGAGATACTACATTTCTGTGTTACCTCTGGAAACCGACTCGTTCAGTCTGAATGAAACAAGATTAGAAGAGACTTCTTGTCCTCTTCTTGTATTTAGTGATTATATCTTTGGATTCTTAGATATGGTAATATTATTCCTGTCACTCTGCTAATATGTAATTTCCCAGAAATTACTTAGCAGGCGCTGTTTGAAAGTGTAAAATAGTTGCCACTTTACCAGCCTGTTACTTTGAATCAAATATACTGACCCCATGGTGTTTTGCTGTCAATGCTGGGTTATTATGATCATCACAGTAAACACAACTGGGCATCTACAGAAGTTTAGATACGTGGGATACATTAGATCTGGAGACAGTGTGGTGCCAGGCTGGCTTTTTATGGGAACACTCAGGACTTTTCTTATGTAAATACTGGAATTTTCAAATATAAGGGAAATGCGTAGAAATAAAATGTAGCTAGAAAGAATCTCCCATTGTTTTCTTCTTCCATCTTAATGCTCTCCACACTTACAAAATTTGAGTTTTTCACACTCGTTGTTTTTTCAAGTCTAAACATCGTTCTGATATGCCAAATGAACAGGAAAGCTGTACAAAGGTATCTCCCCAAGTCTGAGATTCAGACTAGGGAACCTGATTTCCCTATAGAAGAGTCCTTCATTAAATTCTGGCAAGGTAGAAGGAGGTAAGGGAGATTATTATAGATTAAATTAAATAAAATGAAGATTAAAAAGTAAAGTAACATGAATTTAAAAAAAACCCTGTATCTTGGTCCTTAGGAAAGTGATGTAAGTAGAGAATGTAATTATAACCTTTATGTCCTGTTTCAATGAACATGCAGTGGAAACAAGTACACTTTGTAAATTCATCGCTATAAATGGTTCATATTGGCAGGTGGTGTTTAAAGCCTTAGAAAATGACAGTGCTCTGTTACAAAATCTAAGCTAAAATATTCCAGAAATGATGTAACTGTACTGGTAAAGCACAAATGCAAAATGTTACCTTAGATGTTCCAGTAATTAATTTGGGTTCATTTGAATTCTAGCAAAATATTAATATAGCAATTATTTCCCAGTGCAGTCGAGGCTGTCAGAGCACATATTACTTCAGTTTTTCTACATAAAGAATGACAATTTGACTGATTACTTTTCTTGCCCAAGGGAAGACAGGTGATCTTTAGCAGTAAAGGAGAGATGAGTGATGATCACCGTATGCAGGAAAGGAAGTAACATTCTGCGTGAAGAGATGAACCTTTTTTTGTTGTTCGCTTTTACTCCCAGTAGAGTTAGGGTGAAAGCTTCATAGACTTTAAAAAGGACGCAATTAGGATAAAAGGTCCTGTTTTGCTCTGAGATGCTGACTGTTAATAGTTAATGCATGACTTTTCAAACATAAGTTTTTTTTTATCTGAAAATGTCTTTAGGCTCTTCACCTCTCCCTTCCCCCACTGAAGAGGAAGAGACAAAGAATAGCTCTGATGTCATGCCCAGCATTCCTGATATATTGCTGCGAAAACTACGAGTGCACAAATCGCTTCCAGGAAGGTAAAAGCTCATTAGAAGCAGAAAGACATCATCCGGGGGAAGGCACACTAATGGTTTCCAGTGAAATCCCTTTATTAGGGGATCCATATAAGTAGATAAATTGCTGCATCTTAATATGTGCAACATAGATTTTCTGAAAGATTCGGGGAAGTGCACCAACTTCCAGTAACTGGCTAACTTTTAAACTTGAAATTTTAAAAGTAAGTTCATCACCAAAAGTGTGAAACCTAACTTGCATGCTACATTATTAGACAGATTTTTCCACGGGTCTGTCCGCTTCCAATTTTCAGGATTGCTGCTGTAGATACATATTCATGTTGAAAATGGTAGTATTTCTTCCCCCAGAAAAGTAATCAGGCCAGATAATGCTTTCCAATGGTAAAATCTGGGCATGGAAAGATTCTGCAGTTTTTCTACAGGTGATCATTTTTCATGGAAATTGAGTTTATTTTGCAAATGCAGTTGAAGGGCTGATCTTGAATTCCCTGATCTTGGGCTGTGCAGGTAGGCACTTACCAACGGATTGCTGAACACCTGCTATGGCTCAGGAGTTTCTCCTTTCCCTGGTGGTGTAAGGTAGCACCACGCAAGAGGTCATTTGAAACTAGAGCTATTGTTGCGTAATGCAATGAATCCATAGCAAGGGAATCCTCTGGTTCATACTCTTCTGAGGTGGAGTCATAATAGACTATATCTGCCAGGTGTTTTTCCAGACCTTGAAAAGACCAATTTTTGTTCTGATTCAAGTTTGCTACTATCCAGGCAAACTTGACTTTTTCTTGACAGAATTTAAGTGGAATCTTACTTTTTGGGGAGGAGGCTTATGTTTAAAATGATACAAAAGTCCATAACTTCAGAAAATATTTTGCCCTGGCCCAAGAAATACAGGGAAGAAAGCTCAAATGTAGCATTTCTCACTGCATACCTTGCACTGCTGATAACTTTAAAGACCAAGCCTGTTTTATTCTATTGCATTAGAATTAAAGCTTCTTCCATATTTCTTCCGTATTTCTGTATAAGCCTTTCCTTTTGAAATAAATAAAACCATTTTAAAAAAAACTTATTAGACATTAAAACAATTCCAAACATATTTGACCAAAACTTCCTAAATTCACCCATGTGTTTTTATACTATAAGAGGCCTTCAATCATTTGAAGCAGTCAAGAAGTGTTCTCTGTGCAGATTAAATAAATCAAAATTTAACATTTTTTGTGAAATACGTTTTATATAAATGAGTGCATGAGGTGAAGAAGTTTGAAGAGACCATTGCTTGATTGTAATCAAACTTCACCATCATGAAGTTTCAACTGTTAATAGAAGGAAAACAAGTAAAGATAATAATCCAAAGTATATCCTGTTAAGTCACCCACAACTCCAAAAGGGTAACTTCTGTCTTGCTCTTGTGCTTGCAGTTTGTCACAGTGTAGTGCAGATAGCAGTATCTGCAGTCACCAGAAACTTTCATATGGTTTTGCTAATACTCAGGTGATACTGTGCTCTTGCTTTTTAAAAAACCCCATAGGATTTAGCCATAAGAAGTACAATTGAATTAATTAAATACTGGTTTCACCAAAAGAAACCATAAAGTATTTAAGGGGATGATGTCTTTTCTTGTTCTTTTCGATTAAATATTACAATAGATTTGGTTTTAGAGACAAAACTAAAAAATGTTAATTTTTTGCTTTTATTTCTAGCTCCCCTGCACTTACTGAAAAAGAAGTTGAGGTAAGTGTTCTTAAACTATTTTAGACGTATGCCTCAATTTTAAGTGGTCACTAAGTCTAAGGGTGGTTATTAGAACCAGGTAATGGGATTTTCTGACAAATATATTTTGGAAAAAAAAAACCCATATTGATACAAATCAAAGTAACAATTTCATTAAATAAGGGCAATTGTCCCAGACAATATAAACTGTAAAAAGACTTAGAGTAGCAATAAGCAAAACACATATTTGTGCGTTTTGTAATAAAATATGTATTAATTTCAGAAATTATTATAATATACTTAATGTAGTAGAAAAAAATGAAATTAAAGGAAGTTGCATTTTTGTATTGGCCAATAGGAACTTCGGGGCAGTTTTTGTGATATCTTGCAGTTAGTTTACATAATTATTACTTTTTCAGTTCAAGACAATTTTTTTTTTTATCGGTTGCTCTTTAGCTTGCTGCCTTTGTTTGGTTTTTTTCTCCACATACCAGTCAAGAAAAATATCTTTATTTATGAAGCTCCAATCTAATGAAACTGTTGGTGCTTTGTGCTTTACGAAGTATTAATCCTAAGAAATAATGCATCAGGTAAAGAAAGAAACCATCTTTAAAAGCAGGGTGCAAGAGAATAAAAATGTTAGCACTTAATCTTTTGCTGGCTTCAGTGGTAGGTGTTTATCCCTTAGGTAAAACAATGCTAATGGTGAGCTCATCTCTGGACTTCCTCTGCACAGACTATCTGTTTAAAAACCTTGGGGACCCTTGGAGGAAGTCCAGCTAGAAAACATATCCATTGTGATTCTGATACTTCTGGTATGCTACTTCCTTCATGGTGTCTCTGTTCCACTGATCTCCCAGAAAAACATTCAGGAAAAGAGGCAGTAATACATTTATTCATATTTTAGAGGAATTAGAGAGAAGTGATTTTTGAAACAACTCATTTAAAAAATATTTTCAGTTTTCTGTTTCAATGCATATTTAAGCACCAAAGTCTGTTAAACACATACCTTATTCATAAGCTGTTATTGGAAATTACATTACTATAACACTTATTTAAAAATGCCCTTTTTTAAATCCAAACAGAATGTATTTGTACAGCTTTCCTTGGCCTTTAGAAATGATAGTTATACCTTGGAATCTAGAATTAACCAAGCAGAGAGAGAGAGAAATCTTACTGAAGAGAATGCTGAGAAAGAACTGGAGAACTTTAAAGCAGCCATTACGGTAAGAAAACAACAATTCTTTTTCTGAACTGTAGTGTACATGAAAGTGCGCACATTTGAAATATGCGTGGCTTGTGCTTGCTTATACCTATTACAAATTTAGCCCCAAAACTTCTATTTTCTGCTGCTCGTGCTTTTTACCGTAAACTGCTTACCACTCTACACAAGAGACAGCCTTTTCTGCCAGAATGGGCCACCACTGCTGGGAATGCATAGAGGATGTTGCCCTACATCTAGCAGATTTCTGGAATAAATACGATGAATTTGCTGTTCAAGTCTTGGAATAAGCCTGCAACAAAGCTAAGATCATTCAGAACTGCAATTTGAGCACTGATCCATGCTCTCCTGGGCAAGACCTTTAGCGGTATGTTTCAGGTGTCCAGTTAAGTGAGATACTGAAATGTTCTGAAGCTTGAGTCCTGAGATTTGTGACTTGAAAGACCTCTTAACTGCAGAAAATAGAAGGCAGTATTGGAAAGGGAACAGCGAGGATTACTTAAGAGCTATATGCAATCTCAGGATCAGGTTATAGGCCTGAGTACACTTTCATTCCAGCTGTCCCTCATGTCCTTTTATCAGCAGTAGTTTTCAGTCCTTTTTGCCAGCTTTCTCTGGATTTTCTAACTGAAATGACAAATACATCTCTGAGATGTGTCAACTTGTGTGTGTATTGATTGACAAAACACGTTAAATTGCAACTGCCATTTGATTACAGACCATATTAATTTTTATTACTTTTTTTCATTTGGAATTTTTGAGGCTATAAAGTTTTATTTTCCAAATAAGTGAAGTATCATGGAACTGAAAGAACATAAAAGACCTTCTTAACATCTTGTGTTCAGCGAATTAAACTGTTCTCTGTGTTTCAGGAATCATTTTTAAGTACTAGTTTAAGTAAACTTGGCATTTGTAAAGTTCACAGGTAGTGAGACATGACTCATCTTCAATTTCAGAAGGAAAAGTATTGCAAATACTGCAGCGTACCTGCAGTATGCAGTAAAGCACCATTCTGAAACAGAGCAGCAGCACTCTCTAGGTTATCTATGGTGGTAGTGATGGCACTCCTCTGTGTGCTTGTCCATGTTGTAGCTCTGCCAAGGTATCTCTACCCCACTTCAGTGGCTCAGGCTACTTCATCTGAACTAAAAGTGGCAAGACATTATGATAAAGCTTATGTGTTTTCATTTCAGTCTTCAGCTCACTTATGGCATCACTATGAACACAGAGAAGCTTACCAGAAGCTATTGGAGGATATTGCTGTTCTGCGACGTTTAGCTGCTAGACTGTCAAGTCGTGCTGAGATGGTTGGAGCTGTTCGCCAGGTAAGAACATCCTGGTGTCTTAACACATATCTTGACTGCACACGTTCACTCCTCTTTTTCAGCCATAGCTGGAGGTTATGTTAGCCCTTTGAACTCTATATGCCATTTTGACAGATTAAAGATGATTATTTTAGTGTCAGATAAGACAACATTTCAGTCTGGAAATAGAATTCAAAGAGAAGATTACCTATGAAGCTATTTAACATCTGTACAGTAGGAGCATATGTGTTATTCAGAACTACATCACAAGAAACTTACTTAAAATCAGTGCAGCACAAATAAGAGAACTTTTCTGGGTCAAAAAGCTCATCTAGTTCAGCCACCTGCCTTTGGCAATAGCTTAGTCAAACAACTATAAAGAGTATAAAAACAGAGCAAGTATAAAGGAGAACACAGCAATACCCTCCCAGATTCAAGACTGTTGCCTCTGTCCACGAAAGTAACTAGACTGATGTCAGTGACTAAGACCTTCAGGGGTTAGAATACAGATGTTCATATACCACATAACTAATAAGACAGGCACACAGGTAGAGTGTATAAATATATGACAAAATAAATTGTGATGTTCTGTGGATATATATGAATGCATATGCATTTGTGTTCTAATTAGCTTAGGAATTTTCAGTCATGGAGGTATTAATATTCTTTTTAAGATCAACTATTCCAGATTTAGCCCTGACAGAGAGCATACAAATAGAGGCAAATTATTTATTTGAGAAGTGTAGAGGTTACCTGAATATTCCCTTCTTTTCTTCCTTAGGAGAAGCGTATGTCAAAGGCAACAGAAGTAATGATGCAGTATGTGGAAAATCTGAAAAGAACGTATGAAAAGGATCATGCTGAACTAATGGAATTCAAGAAACTAGCCAATCAGAATTCTAGCAGAAGCTATGGTGCATCTGGTAAAAAAAACACAAAAAAAAATTTTAAGGGTTTGTCCTGCCTCTATACAGGGAGGTGTTGGTGCTATTGATGAGGGAAAAAGTGAAGTATTGTGAAATTGTTCACGTAGTTCTGATCTAGAGGAGTAGACTTCAAAGTTACAGATATAACAGTTCAAATATTTCATATAAGCCAAGCTTAACGCTATAGTACAGTAATTTAAAATCACCATCACTTTCCAAATTCTGATGAGCTCAAATGACATTTTCATTGGCCTCTTACACATATGTGTGGCTTGTACAGTTTTAATGAAACTACCTATTAGATGACAGATGATGGCAAAATTTCATTATTAAAAAGACTTTTTTCTTTTTGCAAGCTTTTCTTTCCTAGTTTGATCGAAGGTGAAATATAAGTATTTTCTTTTGCAAAAATTTGTATTTGGAGGCAAATAGCGGGCTTTTGCCTGATCTTGGTAAAGATGGTAATGGTTTGTATTTTTGCAATAATTTCAGATTTTTTCTGCAGGTGTAATTGAGACCAGAACTGTATAACAGATAAATATGCAATCACTACAGACATTGTATAAATATAGTATAAAATTCAAGTATGGGCTTTATTAATATTATTTATAGATACTCATATAGTCTAAGACTGTTCTTTATCTACTGTTTTTATGCAGAAGACGGAGTACCTCGTTCATCTAGATCCATGTCTCTTACTGTTGGAAAGGTATTTCTACAATATAAAGAAAATGAACATATTATGTAGTACAATGTCTTTGTCTACCTACACTTTTATAGGCTATGTTCAAACCATAGTGCTGGTAAATTCTCAATATGATTTCAGAATGAGAACCAGACAAGTTGAAACAAGGTCCCAAGAAAAGATAAAATTCAACAAGGACAAGTTCAAGTCCAAATAATAAAGGGGAGGGAAACCGCTAGAATGGACTGCCTAATGTGGATGCAGTCTCTCCAGTATAGTTTTTCATGAATACATTAGATAAACCCTGTCATTAATTAGTAGGTATAGTTGGTTGTGTCTAGAATCAGGATCATGGAGTAGGTGACTCCTGTATATTTACTGAATCTGTGTTTAACTCCTTTCCTGTAAAGTTATTTAGAGTGGAATCTTAGAAGTTCTTGGATATGCACTAAGATGAAGCTTTTAGATGCTATAAACCCTTGGATTTTTTTACTCAGTTGGAAGCGTAGATTTTTACTAAGTGTTTATTGTAGGATGAAGCATCTGGCTACTTAATGACAGCAAAAACTTACGTGATCTGTACTTGAGCTAGAATATATTGTGTACAGCTAGCATGTGTTTATCATATAACGAATTTCCATGGTCTTTAGGAAATGTAAGCAATGTTGCGTGATGCTAGATAGATATCTAACTCAAGGGTGAAAGAGAAGGCTCTGTTCTTTTGGGGAGGAAATGGCTGTTATTGTTTCTATAAGTTATAATTTAATATATCGTAGTGGGTACAATATATCATAATATCAACTCAACTGAAAATATAAACTCAGAACATATTTGTAGTATGACTTACACTATTGGGCTTCCAGTGCATGGGGGAAAGAATAGCATCCCTGTACAACATGTTTCATACTAAGCACTTGACATACCAGACAGGATTAGAGGAAGTTTTAAGGAAAACCACAACCCAAACAGTCATCTATCTTAATTTTACTCCTAACTCTTCTTTCCCCCAAGGGACATTAACATACATCTTTGCCACTCATATTAACTTGTAGATTTGTTCTTCAGTCTATCTTGTTGTATGATAGAAAAAAATGTTGTTTCTCACAGAATATGCCTCGGAGGAGAGTCAGTGTTGCTGTTGTTCCTAAATTTAACTCCTTAAACATTCCTGGTCAGTCACCAACAGCTTCATCTATACCTTCAATGCCATCCCTAGTAAGTAAACCCCACATTTTAAAGATACTGCTTTTTGTGTAAAACACTTTTGCATAGGGCCAAGCCATAGTTACTAAAAAATGTAAGCCCTTTCATTGATTTAAATTGTTTTGACGCTATCCTAGTGAAGGGGATGGACAAAGGTAATTCCTCTTGTGTAAAGGACATATACCTTCAGAATCTACCTCCATAAATGATCACTTTGGACACAGAGCTGAACCAGGATAGGTGATGATTCAGCGGCATTAAAAGTTAGTTGAGGCAATCTGACTTTTAATCTACAGTAGCATACTGGAAAAAAGTAGTAAAAATAGTCTGCTGCAGGAGAGAAATTTTAACTAGAAACCATAGATGATTGGACTGCTTCCTTTTATTGCCAAAATGTCGACTAAACAGAAAAACATGTAATTAATGTACAGAAATATATGTGGAACAAATTTAGAGCTTCTGTGGTGATCTGGTATTAATGAAGCTATCAGCCTCTGCCTTGACTTTTTGTTTATAAAATTTTAATGAATTAAATGATAATCTAATCTGAACCTAATAAATCTATACAAACGCTTTGAAGGAAAACTGCAGAGCATACCAGCTGTTCAGAGATGAGCTATGATGGCACGTAACCTGAAAATTATGCAGGTTTCTGTTGAAAATTCAGAGCTATTTAAATGAGAGATTTTGCTGAGAAGGTAATTCATTTTAGTTTTAAGAAAACAATCTGTTTGTGCAATTTAGTTACTATGTACTCAGAGTGAATTGTTTCAGGAACCAAGTGTGTTTGTTTACCATGATTTATTTTTGTTTAAAATTTTTCATTGAAAACTCAGCTAAAAGTGTAATGTTCCTAGGATAATATGGAGAGAAACAATAGAGTAATTTTACTGTTCAGTGGTAAATATATGAAGAAGAAAAACTTGACTTTTTCTTTTCTTGGAAAAAATAATCAGGGTAGAAGGGAATGTCACAGAAAAATGTGCAAGTCCGTTGTTTGTGGTTAGTGGGAGTAATTTGGAAGCTCCATATTAAAGACAACATGCTCATGGGTGTGGGAAGAAATCCTTACACAGCGCATTGACTTTGTCATTTTACTGAAGACTCGTTTGAAATTAATTCATGGGTGTAACATTTATTGCTGTTTTTTTCACTTACAGTCTGAATCACCTAGTAATGGAAGGAGCAATCTAACATCTACTCCTGTTCTGCCAGCACTTTTAGAAAAGTGAGTTTTCTCTGGGACATCTCATTACCTATTAAATCCCAGTATGAAATTAAAATTACGTACTTTCTATCTTTCCTAACAGAAGTTTATACCAGGGTATAAGATACTGAAATCAGTGACACAGTATTGGCCTAGGCTGATTCATGATCTGGTAACTGTATTTTACTATGTCACCATCATGTTGTTGTTTTCATGTTCAAAGGGTTTACAAGCAGTATCATGGCCTGCTGTGATCATTAGAACGCATCAAGTAAAAAAATGCAGCAGAAGACTATACACTTACACATTTGAGTAGGCCTGCCTTCCAAATTCGACAAAGCTAAGAGTATTATATACAATGCACGTGGCTTTGTTTTTTAATATGTTTCCTGGAACAAATTAATGCTGTATCAAAAGATGGCCATGAGCAACACTTGGTATGAGTACTCCTTAACTTGGCTATCCCGGTAATAGAAGTTTGTGTTCTGCCCTTGACTTTTCATCATGTGGCCAGCTGGTAAGAAACGTAATTTGAAATACTATGATATCCGGTGTCACATAGGTTTTGAAGTTTATATGAATATACATAAGTATATGAAATTCAAAAGTATGATTTATCATAATATTAGATCATCACAATTTTGCACAAGTCAAAAAAATGGTTAAATTGAGCAATAATTGTTTTATATATATAATTGAACATTCAGCTAAATTAAAGCACTAGGTTTGAGGTTTTAGTTACAGCCTGAGATTTTAGTTAAAACAGCCAGAGAAGTTTGCATTTTAAAATTAAAAAATAGAGGCACAAAAGAGGAGAATGTGGTTTGTTTTTTTTTTAGCCTGGTAACATGCAAATACCTCAATGTCTATATTTTCCTAGTACCTATAAATTGCAAAATATTTCTCTTTTGACTCTATAGTACTTACCATTAGTGTAGATGTCCTGGTGGGATTAAGGTGTGCTGTTGTTATCCATCTTCCATAATAGTTCCACGAGTCATTCCATGAGTTTAAATAGTACTACTTTCAGAGCAAAACAACAGTTATATGAACGAGGAAAGCAGAGAATTGCTCTGCTGGAAAATGTGTGCATCAATGCATTCCTGGAAAGAATTTTAAGTTCTTCCAGTTGAAACTCCTGTAGACATGTAATAGAATTGAAATGTAAAGTTACTGAAATGTAAAGGCCCTGCAGTAACAGAATACAAAGGTGGGCAGTATGAAAACATGTGAGACTGGGATAAGAATAGAAAGCATAATCAAGCTGTTCTTCAAGGTCTTTGTAAACACTTACCATTATGGATACAGGTACTGTTGCATTTGCAAATCCGTGTGTGTGTATATACTTTTTTCATGTGTATAATCAGAAAGCAAAAATTGTCAGGCACTTTTCCAAATATTTATATCTTTCAGGAAATGTTGCATGTTCTAAGTAAGTTGCTTGTTGATGTTTCAGAAGTAAAACTTACTAAAACATCACATTGATTTTTGTTGTTACTATTACTACTACTACTTCGATCATTTAGACTGTTTATAATATTACAATAAAAGATCTGCAGTACTAATTTAAATTAAGGTTTGTTAGGATGATTTAAACATGCAAATTAAAAGCTTTAAAATGTAGATTTCACATCAGTACAGAATATTGAATTTTACGTATTTTAGATTAGTGCTGAGGCAGGACAAAATTTATCTTATGTCCTTGTTTTATCTCTATCCTTTACTAAGAAAACAAAAATGCTGAACTATAGCACTAGCTGTTACAATTCAACAGAACTCTGCAAGGTTTAGACCATCTCTTGAAACAATACAGAAATTCTGGAAAAAACAAAACAAATAAACAAACCACCAACAAAAAAAAAACCCTTATCAATATTTCTTCCTGGATCTTAAGAAAACAGATAATGTTATCAAGTAACAGAAGTAGAACTTGAAATTCAAGTTTGAGCATAAGTATGTATGCATGGGCCAGCTGCTATATTAGTGTAAAATTACATAGTTCAGCAGAATTTTGTATATTTAAGCACTTCAAGCTTATACTCATGATGTTTTAAAGTCCAAGTGCAAACAATGTCTACTGTTAATATGACTCCTTAAGAAAAAATTCCATTCCCCACAGATGGTGTCAATCAGGATGAATTATTCTGCTATTAATTTTGGTGCCAGCAAAATAAGGCCTTCAAGAAGGGTTAAATGCTAGAAGTTGAAATGGGATTCACTGTTGAGTGTATTAAACCTTGACTTTGATAGATTTGCTAAGTTATGTATGAATCACTTAAACTCTTTGTCCCAGACTTACCCAGACAGGTGAGCACTGCAGAAAGCGAGCAATATACAATGGCTTATCTGTAGGATAAATGCTCAAGGCTTCTATTTAAGAAAAGTTTTAGTAACAAAAGGCATGTATGTGTTTGCATTTTTTTTTTAACCTGTGCATCAGTTCAGCATATAAAGTCAGCAGAGGGGAATACCTAAAAGGGAAATAAGAAAAATGTTTTGTTAAATTAGTATTTGGTATTATTTCTAATATTTTCCTCTGACATAGAGGCTACAATTTTAAGATGATTTTTAGAAAGTTGAGGGAAATGTTTTCAAGAATAGCAAATAAATGCCATCAATAAGCCAGGAAACAAATGCTCTTTTCTGTTTTTAAAGAATAAACAAAGTGTAAGTGGTAATACCTTAGAAACATATTCATTACTGTTCTTAAATTACAACATTTTGAAACTAAAATTTTGCTTTGTGTTTCATTTTTTTCTTTTGAAATATACTTCACTTCTCCAATATACATTAAAGAAGAAAAATCAGGAGTCACAAAATTGCATGTGATTTCTCTTGTTCAGTGGCATACTCCAAATACAATACATTTCAGTGGTGCTATTTTCTATTTGGCTGTTTCTTTTGTCTTGGCAGTGGAAAGACTAATGGAGACCCTGACTGTGAAACCTCTTCTTCTGTGCTGACACAGAGTGGGTTGGAAGAGATCAATCCTGAAACTAAAGCCAAGATAGAAGAGGAAGCATATAACAAAGGGTGGGAATATTTTATGTGAACTAAATCTGTAAATACGTGCTACCAGTGGGGACATATGTTTTTATAATATAATTTTAAATGCAAAATGAGTGACATAATTGATATGAGCTCCTAGAAGATGGTCATAATCGAAGCAATGTGGGAAACAACGCAAGTGAGCTTCCCTCATTGTATTTGCATTGTGGCTGTTCACTTTCATCCTTTAATTTTAGCCAAACTGTGGGATAGCAGTTGTATCAGAAATTCTGAGCTGGGTTGGTGTTCTTATGTCAAATAGTATTCAGCTTCATGGTAGGATGATCCAAAACAACTTTGAAATGTTTATTCTGAAAAGCGTACATGGAAATGAGTAAAGAGTAAATAGCAATTCTTGAAGTAAACTCGTGTTGTTTGTGTCACAAAGTACTTTATGCAGCATGTTTTGGGGCAATTAACAGCTCTGGGATATGTTTCTGAATGTCACGTGAAGAACTTCTTATGCAAAGAGTGAGACAAAAATTTTCATCCTTTCCTGCAGAATCCAACAAGCCATCTATCTTTAGCATTGATATGCATTTATTCTACATGAAAAAAAAAAATCTAGAGGGTGTTCAAAATGATTGAAAAATAATAAATACTGACCAACTCCTTTACAAGAGACAAAAGTCATGCTCTGCTGAGGACTATAACCTCTTTTTCAAGATTATAAATCTGGTAACAGAGCTAATATAACTCTCTATTAAGGAAGGTGTCTGTCTGTGTGCCATGCTCATGGTCTTCAGCTCATTTTTACTCTTGTCCCAAGTGCTGCAAGATTACTTTTTGTGTTTTACTAAATGTAACAAAACACAGAGCTAATTTTTCCTTACATAAGAACAGACATATACAGCATGCTAGACTAAACTATGTTTTGTGTGTTAAAGCTATCAGGAAGGCTTGAAGAAAACCAAAGAACTTCATGAACTGAAGGAAGAAGATGAAGAGACACCAAAAGAAAGTCATGATGAACATGAAGAAAGTGAAAATGAAGATGAGATGAAAAACCTGAAAAGCAGGTGAGACAGTGGTGTAATACGTCCATGCAAGAGCAGCCACTTTTTTCTGTTTGTGGTACCCAACCAAGTGTTTTATACTGTCATGTTGATATGTTTTCTTCCAGTCTGGGGAAGCATATTTGAAATAACAACACTTCCACAGAAAGATATATCCTGAGATAACATCATTGCAAAATGCAAAACTTTTTATTTTGATGTTTCAACTATAAGTCTGTGTTGACATCAAGATGCTTCATCTTGACAGGGTTTGGGTTTGAGGTAAAAAATATTCCACAAAAGTTCTTTAGATGCCAGAATGTATCTCTTGGTAGGTATGCATTGTGTCCTGAAAGTTGTAATTCAGGAATCTGATGCCTATATTGGTGCCCTATGTCATTCCCTAAAGGTCTGCACAGGTGAGTTTTTGAGTACATCTACAAGGTGAATGCAGATTAAGACAAGCTCCTCAGCTATGTTGGACTTGGACAGGAAGGTGCTTGCTCCCTCTGGTAGCTGTGTAGATGCAGCAGAACAGCCCTGTGCTGGAGTTCCTACCTTTCAGCTGAGTGACATCTTTATTGCATGCATCTGTACCTAGTGCTTTTTGTCTATACTGAGGACTTTTGAATCATCTGCTTATTGTCTTACCTGAAGCATTTGATGCCTAACTGGGAATCTGCCTAACTGCTAAAATTTTCTGAAATTTTTAGCTGTTCCTAGTTAATTATTGAGTCTCCTCAGTGGTTCTTCCACCCAATTCAATATACCTGCAATTTCCTGGATTTTAAAAGCAAAGAGACTTTTGCATTAGAGAGGAATAGAATGCTGGCCAAAGCAAATAATATGTCCAGTACCAAGCTAAAGTAGGGATCCTTGCCTGATCCAGAAGAATTCATTTCCGTTCCATAACCATTATGGTTATAAATACCTGTTAATTTGAGAGTTCAGCTATGTTCAGAAGGGCAGCCATCTCACTAGTCATGAAACTTCTAGGAAGAAATGTTTGCCACATGTTCTAATGTTCAGTTTAGTTAAGCAAGCTATGAACAGTGCAGAATTTTACATCATACCAAGCTCTGAGATTTGCCAGTTGACAGGTGGGAGAAATAGAAGCCAAGTTTACGGCCTTGAGCTGTCTTGCAAATATCACCCATATCTATGTGAATAGCTCTTAAAAGAACTTAACAGTCTGATTCTTCTTTAACAAAGTGTTTGTATTTGGAAGAAAGCTGGTGCACCATGCATCTCTGAAACTTCTCAAACTGAAAAGCTTAAGGTGATAAATTTGCATATGATTAATATATAACAGTTTTCTTTTAATTTTACAGCAAGCTTGAAGTCATCATTAATTATTTACATATACTGTACCCCAAACTGTGTAAACACTGGAACGTGGTATGGCTTGTAGTGGCTGCGATGATAATTTTTGCTGTGGTGTTGGGAATCTACCATTCGTACAACTCCTGTGATGAAAAATCAGAGGGACCTGAAGGGAAGGCCAGCTGTTCTGCTGCCCGGCAGTATTCCTGGTGGAACTCAGGATTTCAACATGAGCAACGCACTGAATAATAAAAGAGCAACCATATATTTTATGGTACCTTAGCAAGTATGCATCTTAGAACTCCGTTGTTAAAGTTAGCGCTTAGTCATGCTTATGGCTGTTAAATGTGATCTGTTAGATGAGTTACTCCACACCATCAGGTCTGGGATACATTGTGAATATACCTTGCCAAAATAACAATCAGATAAATAATCTTGTCTGTCCTCTTACTGTAAATGACTGATACAAGTAAAGTAACATAGAATCATGATAAGGTTGTGACAGAAATAGACAGCCAGCAAGACATTTTAAAGAATGATTTGCACAGGACATTGACATCTCTGCTCTGATTTTGAAGAAAAATTATAAAACCTGCATTTGCAGTTAGTGTTTTACTTTGCATTTCCTGAATTTATTGGTGATTATTGAAGTACTAATGGCATTTAAGTCCTTTGGCTTTTAAGAGTCTAATTTCCTGATTCATGATTTTTTGGTAGAAACAGAAGCTCTTCTGTGGAAGGTTAGAATTATATTACCAGACCAAATGACTTGCTGATAAAGTAATTTTACAAGAGGAATTGTCTGTATGATTATTTAAATGGAATATTAAGTACATGCATAAATCTGTTTTATGATATACTTTAAGAATGGGACCACCACTTTTTTTTTTTTAAGAAGGACACACAACAAAACCTAAAATGAAGTCTAGGTGGCATAGCTGATGTTGTCAAATCTGAAAACTTCTGATATATCAAAGGAACATGCTTCGCAACAAATCTCTGAATGCCACTCAGAGTCAATACTGGTTACAGCAAAAAGTAGTTGCTGTCTGGAAGATTAGATGTCTAGTCCAAGTCCAAAATACAGCAGTCTTGGACATTGGAAGCAATCTTCAATTATTTGTTTAAAAAAAAAAAGTCTTCTAACCTCTGTAGACAGGTGATCATACTAAGCAGACTCTGCCCTACTGCTAATACAGAAAGCAGATATCCTTTGAGATCTGCAGAGGAACACAGTTCTGCATACAGCCAAAATCCTACCAGTGCCTAGATGAACCAGAACATGAAAGCAGTGAGGACTTTAAAGAGGTCACTGCATGTTATTAGTAGTTCATTTTCAGAATCTGATGCCAGGTATAGAGCTGTTCTGATATACTTTCAAAGCTAAACCATCAGGTCGCAATAGATAAATCTTTTACCCAGATTTTTCAACAGTTCTGCCTATTTGGGAGTTGTGAGTTCTTACACAAGAATGTAAAAGCCTGAAATTTTCAAGATGATGAAGCCATTATGTGTTTAAAAAAAAACCAAAACCCCAAAACAAAAAAAACCTCCACATTACCTAGGGCTGAAACCAAAATGCATGTCACTTAAGGTATACTCTATGTACCTGCTGAACATCACTTCTGATTGAAGATGAACTATGTTTGTCTTTCTGTAGCTGTATGCTTGAATCTAACCACAGTATCAAAATCAGTGTGACACTTGATTGCACTTGTGTCTTGCATTCTTCTGGTATTTCCTGACTGATTAATAGGTCTACTTACCAACTGAAGGATAAGTTTGTTATAAAGTACTGTAATTTCAGTTCAGATGCAGTTAGTATTGTCTTGTTTTCTTTTGGTGTAAATGCTGAACCTCAAGCTAACTACCAAAGAAAACAGGTTTCTAACTCAGTCAGAAATTTAATTTACATATCTGGCACTAGTAACAAATATCCTGCTGGTTAATTTTGTTTGTTACTTCTTTAGCCATGTTTCTTAAGACACATTTATATGGAGAAAGAAAATAAAACTAAATTAAAAAAAATTAAAAAGCAGACCATACCACTTTTGGGGTGGGGATGTCTATAAGCTGTTGGGAGGTTTAATTTTCATTTAAAAGTATATAGTGTTGAAGAATAGTTTGCTTAAGGAAGTTCAAAAAGGATAATGGGAAAGTGTCATTTGGTCTGAAATTGTAATTGGTAAAGAATAAGATAGAAGAAGGTGTCTTGCAAATTACTTGGTATTTGTTTGGTTCAGTTAGAATAACTGACTATGGAGAACTACTGTGACCTTTCACATACTTTCAGTATTTGAAGAAACTTGTCAGTTGCTCTTTGAATACTTCTTTATTAAATTCAGCTTCTTTAATAATCTTTACAAATAGCATTGATAACTTAAGGCAATAAAAATTGAGGGTAAATAGTCCTGAAGATTCAGAATCTTCTATGCTAAAAATTATAGCACATATTTGATTATGTGATTGTGGATGTTGGGCTGCACTGAGGAAAAGTAATTAACAGTGCCTGTAATTGAAATAATTTGCTCTTATTTACATATGCACTGATGTGGGTCCAACATGTTATTTTAAGTACACCTAGGAAGTTAATGTTATCAATAGAACTCTTGAACTGCTTAATGTTAAGCATGCGCTAAGGTTTTTTTGGTCAGTGGGTGAAGGAGGTCTCCATCCTCTCTGGAAAGTCACACACTGGCTCTTTGTGGACTTAGTGCACAAGAGTGAATTTCTGTAAGTAGTTGTACTGATTTGAACTGAACTACTTGCATGTCTAAGACAAGTATAATTTAGCTACAAAGTTATTAATTGTCATGGATAATGGATTGAAAGAGGCAAGAGATTTTAATGGGGATGAAAAGATGAAGATAAAGTTTATTTTTTAAAAAATTGTTTTTCTTTTATAACTACTTTGAGCAAACTGTCCACTCAAAATAATGAACCACAATTACTAACAGCACATTAAGTATTTTTGCTTATATTTTTCAGTTAGTTAATGAAGACACCTGTTTTTTTAATAGGAAACTAGGTTGAGCTCAAAAACTGTTCTAAATGTAATTTCAGCTGTTGGATATTAGTTTGCTTTATCTGGGAAAAAAACCCTGCCTCTTCTGTGTCCAAAGATCACATCAGATAACAAGAAATAGATCTATTATTTATGCTATTAACACTGAAATAGTTTTCTTGAGGTACAATATTTATTTTTCTGCTTCAACAAGACATGTTTATTGTTTTTCCTGCACAGCACAGATGTTTCTAGTAAAAGGAATTTTAAAAGGGCACTATACTTGTGTATCATATTTAAATTTGTAATATTGTAAGATTTTGCACAAGTGTGCTGGTATTGTACTGTATAGTATCACATACTTGAGTTTTGAAATAAAAGTATGGTCTGAAAGTCCTCGATGTTACTACCTTAAAAGTTTGGTTTTTATATGCGCTCTGTCTGCATATTAATAGCTATGTTCTTATGAAATACATAGTGCCATGTCTATAGTGCAGAATATAGTGCCATGTTACACATACTGAAGGTCTTGTTCTTAGTTTTTCAGGAAAATGATGTAGAAGGAGCAAGCAAATTCCTGCTTCAATACAGAAAGCGTTTGTAAGCAGAGTCATCCCTGTCATACCCTAGAAACCAGATGAGAGGGGAAACTGAAATAGCCTGGAGAGAGTTTAACCCCTGCTTCAGAGGGAGGCTGCCTGTCACTGAGAACGTTGAACATGGAAAGCCACAAGGGAAATCTGTAACCATCTGTAACTGAGTGAAAAGTTAGGATTCTTTATTTGCTTTGTATTCTTGTAGGCTTGGGGGGTCTGGGAAGCCTGGGCTTTGTAGAGAGCTGAACTGACAGACCAGAGGGAAGGAGGCAATGCTCAATTTCCACAAAGAACAGAAATGTAACTTCTGAATCTCTGATGGTCAGTGTCATAGAGAAAAGCTTTGGGACAGCAACAACCTTGAAAGGAATTACTGTTACCAGGAAAAGATGCTGATATTTGTAGTTTCCACATAAACTTTAAGACTTGTTTCCTCTCCTGTTGTTCAGGCTTCAAGGTTTCTTTAGAAATTATCTTAACAGTTAAGTCAGTTCTCCCATATCAAAGGTTTTCTGTTAGCAATCCTCATCAGCATTTTAAAACATGCTGGCATGAGATGATGGGCATTTTCCTTATACGTTTCTGTAAATATTTAGGTCAAATGCTAATTAAACATTCACTATAAGGTTGCTTTCTTTTACCACACAAGTTGTGATGAAGACCCACAAACACATTAAAGACCTTTGGTACTGTTACAGTCCAGGTAAGTGATCTTCCACACAGTTTTGGAACAGCTGAAATACAAAAAAGAAAAAACTGACAAAAAAAAAGTGCTTTCAATCTCACTTCATCATGTTAAAATTATTTTCTTCCTTTCCTAATCTGTAGTTTGCTCTTACAAAACCATGTGAAGGAGCTTTTGTTTTTGTTTGGTATTACAAAACTGTTTATCTCATTTTTTCCAGCTAAAAATGCTATAAAACATCAATAGCATTTGACAGTTTGACTAAAGAAAAGTTGCCACAGTGAGGATAATAGGTGCAAAGTGTTAATATTTGGAAGGACAATTAGCGTGCAATTATCAGAAACCCAGCTTTTGATTAGTTTTCATGGTGGGAAGTACTCTGCAGTTTAAGGTAAGCATGGAGATGCTGAGATTTTGTTTAGTGTTCTCGGTGTTTTTCAGTCACAGTCTACTAGGCCGTGAGAGCTACGGTGTAACTATTAGTTTGTGCTCCTACATTGTAAATGTAAGTCAATCCACATAGAACTTGCTTCTGTGAGAGTAAGTCTGATTACAGTATTTCAGACTGCCATCACTTTGCAGAGGCAGGTGACTACAACACCATAAAGGAGTGAATAGAAATTGGAGCAAGACATTTGTCTTAAGATCTCTTGAGGCTTTACCAACATTCAGTTCCAAAACACAGCCCAAACAGAACCCCATTTTCATTTCTTTATTGCTAATGGAGATGTCATTAACCCACAGCATTCTCCACTCAGCCCTGTCGATGCCTGTCTATGTTATAGTATCGCCATAACCATGTTATATGCTGCTATAAGAGACTGGGCCTGTGACCAGATAAAATTTAATGCTCCCTTAATAAAGTGAGAACTTTCTACAATGCAAATTGCTGTTTAGAGGTAGCTACTACTGCACTTGTGTTTACAGGACCTTGAAAACAACCTGGGGATGTTGAACATCTCGAAGTATACTGAATCACAAACTGAACATGATGTAACAAAATCATCCTGTTGGGAAAAAAAAAAAAGCTTGCACCATTCTGAACTGCATAAGCAGGTAAAGTAATCTATTACTCAGTACTCAGCACTGGCAAGGCCTCAGCTAGAGAGAGAGTGAGCAAGCTGACATTTCTTAGCTGAAAGAAAAGTGGGAGCAGAGGCCTAACTCTTTAAATACATGAGATGTTGCAAATTAAGGAAATAAACTATTTTCCATGTCCGTTTCCAACAGGAAAAGAAGTGAAAGGCTTACACCATAGTACAGGTTAAGTCAGTTTAGACTAGGGTATTCCCTTTGCCAGTAAAGGACAGTGAAGCACTGGAATAGAGCGTTTGAGGAAATGTTAGGAATTTGTCACTGGAAGTCTTTAAAAACAGGTTAGACAAACATCTGTCCAGAATAACATAAATACAGCTGATCCTACTGACAGTAAATGGAACTAGCTGATCTCCTGAACTCTGTTCCTGCTCTGTGTTAGTTGAAATCTCGGCATGGGGGGAAGGCACTTCTTTGCTAAGACTTCCTGAAAGATAGGATCCTTCCCTGAGGATCATCTGTGTTTTGAGTTAGTCTATTGAATCACTGTTTGTTGGAACTTCACAAAAGGCAGCATTGAAGGACTGGCTCCCACCGCTATCCTGACAGTCTCACAGGACTCAAATCTGTTCAAAACTAGGTATCATATTATCTCTGTGTTATGCTACCTACTTTTGCGTTGGCACTCTAAGGCAAAGGAAGGTGAAAGTACTACATCAAGACAAATAAGGTAGTGGGGAATGGATGCCCTTCCAATTCAAAAATACAAATCCTACCTGACATGCTGTGATACAATAAAGAATTTATTTACTAGATGAATAGACAACCTGAGTAATGAGCTGTTAACCAGTAAAACAGGAAAAAATAGCAAAAACTTCTTTCAAAGTGTTTACTGACTTAGCAGTCCAACAGTCTTATCTCCCTTCCTCAGCTGTTTTCTGAGTCAGCAGTAGTTAAATTTTCCAGCAAGCCCTATGTGAAAGAAAGTGTAAAGGGTGATTAGGGGTTTCCAGGCAGTGACCTCACCTTTGAGTGGGACAGTCAACACATTTGCTCTGACATTCTTTCAATGAAGCAGTGCAGTGACAGCTGAAGTTGCTTTCAAGAAGTCATCTCAAAGGTGGTCTGACAGCATCCAATACCTTAATTTTTTTTAGCACAGGAGACAAATCACCTTGAATTTCTTAATTTTCCAAGTTGGCGACAATGGCAAATTACTTTGGAGTTACCTCAGCAGTGTTTTTCATCTGGGTTATGGCATTCATGCCTCAAAATTACTTTTTAACAGGTATGTAAAGTTCCACTTCTTAAAGTCTCCTAGTTGAACAGAAAAATACTTGAAAAAAGTAGCTAGATTTGCAAACAAACATGGGGGAATGGAGCATGTGTAAATGTGTTTCTGGCATGGGAAATCAGAGGGTTTTGAGAATACAGTGCAATGAAAACTACTTTAGGCTATAGAGGAACTGTCATTGTTAGTCTAATTTAATTACTGTCCAAATGCTGCAGAACTGCTTGTTTTAAAGTTTTGGTATTGCATTTAGGATTAAGTTCTGATCTATTGAAATGTGATTTTATTTTGTATTATTTAAAATAACCACAGCAGACAATTTCATACAATACAGAGAGCAAAAATCATGCATGAAACCAGTTCTGTGTGTCTGTGATAAAATGCTATCTTTAATGCAAGGTCTTTGCTCTGATTTGGCAATAGCATGACACTGTCTTGACTTGTAACATTGAAGGAAATGTGTGGCAGGGATCTCACAGTTCATCTCCAGGGCAGTCATGCCTGTCTCCAGTTAATACAGTGCAAAAATTCCTATTTTGTGTAAACTGTTTGAAAAAGTTACGTAGGGATTTACTGAGTGGGCTTCACAGATGGACTCTGGACTTAGGTTGTAGGCAGCCTTGTCTCCAGGGTGGACTTGAGGTATATGTTATAGGTAGCACAATCTCGTGCCATTCCCAAATGGACTTTCTGGATAAACCCTACATCTGACTCATTGTCTTGCTCTCTCTGAGGCTGCCAGTGAAACTTGCCACTGTCACCACTGTTCTGTTTGGGTCCTGTTGGACTGTGCCCTGGTCAGTGAGGGCACTGTCCTGTCTGTGCTGCGGTCACCCTTGGCTCCTGGCTTCTCTTTCCTTGTGGAACAGCCTGACTTTTGCTGCTCCCTGACAGCAGCAGCCGCCAAAAGAAATTTTCTCTAATAAATCAGAGTGAAGGCAAAGAGAGAGAAACAACAGTTCCCCAAAAAAGCAAGAAGAGGACTAATGCATAATAAAGACAAGACCCATAGCTAACATAAATTTAAATACTTTCTTCCTGTCCTATGACAACTTCGTCTTATTGTGGGTTTTTTCTGTCTAGGTCTTCCCACCTTCCTAAGTAAAACAGATTTTCCCGTAAGATCCAAATAATGAGGAGAATGTCCCATTATTAGTAGGTTAACTAAATAGAGCAAAGCTTCAAGTACAGCTATGTGCAGCTTGTAGACCAAAACAGGTAATATGCTTCTAAAGGTTTAGTCTGTCTCTTGTACAAACTCAGTCATCTTTGGAACAGAGTTCAGAGGTGATTAAAGTAGTGATGAAGAGACTTAAAGAGGCTACTGCTCTCTTCTGTATTTCTTCTTCATGCTGTAAAACCATGTAGGATTTAGATTGAAGCCGATAACCTTTCCAAAGAATTTCTTTTACTTCATCATTATTGTTTTAAAAGGCTTAGCCATTTCTAAAGTACGACCTTGGTCCATGTCCTACAGTCACTTTTCTTATCACTTAAGACTTAATTTTTTGGTACTGAATTTTTATATTATGCTATGTATCTATCCTACAATTCTCCTGTAAAAATCTTTGTCCTGTAATTGAATAACTAAAGATGGCGACAGTTTCCAAATATCTAGGCAACTTTCTAAGGTTTCAGGAAATTCCAATCAGTCAGCTCCTCAGCTTTATTTGAAATTTGTAAAGTTGGTCATTGAGAAACTTTCATTCTCAAAATTACTTTTTTTTTTAAAGTTGTATTAGCTCAGATCAAAAGATAGGAAAATAATTGAGTAAGCAAGCAATAAGAGTAAGAGTGAAGACAAAGCACAAAAAGTAGTAACAGGAGAAAGGAATTAGGCATAAACCCTAGAGGAGACTTAGAGTAGTTGTGAGATGTTCCTCAGCAGCTGAGACAGGAAACCAGAAATGACTCTCAAGAGGACTGGGAGAGTTGCCTGTTAGCAAAAGAGAATCAAGAATCTTAACATTGGAACGAATAGAATAAAGTAGAGTAGAATTATTTCAGTTGGAAGGGAGCTACAACGATCATCTAGTCCCACTGCCTGACCAATTCAGGACCGACCAAGTTAAAGCAAGTTGTTAAGGGCATTGTCCAAATGCCTCTAAAATACTGACAAGCCTCGGGTATCCACCACCTCTCTAGGAAGCCTGTTCCAGTGCTTGACTTCTCTGACACAGAAGTACTTTGCTCAAAATGAAAGGATTCAAGAGGACGTTCACAGTGACAGGCTGGCTGAGAGGAAGAAATTTGATAGGGTGAATCATAGAATCATATTGGTTGGAAGAGACCTTTAAGATCAAGTCCAACCATTAACCTAGCACTGCTAAGCCACCATTAAATAATGTCCTTCAGCACCACATCTACAAGGCCTTCAAATACCTCCAGGGCTGGTGCCTCCACCACTTTCCTGGGCAGCCTCTTCCAGGGCTTGACAACCCTTTCGTCTTCACACTGGCACTACTTGGATAGACTTGAGGTGCTTGATACCTACACACACATCTTGACTGAGCAATGGGGCTTCTCTGCATTCTCATGCACTATGTTTGGGCTTGTCTTATGTTCAAGTCAGGGCTGGATGTGGCCATGATTTGGCTATGGGGACTGCTCAAGTGTTCAGTGGCTCCCCTGCCATGTGACTGTGTCTATACCATACCAGGAAGTGTTAATGGGAGGCCACAGCCTCCAATGCTCCTGAGATAAATCTACCTAATTCAATGATTGCTCTACCAAACATTTAATCCAGTTAAACTAAATGTAAGGACAGCAGAGATGCATCTTTTACCAGAAGACATTTCCTACTGCGCCCCACCCAGTGGGAGCAGGAGTGCCTTTCTTTTAACACTCCATGCAAGCTTAGTCATCTCTTTATCCTCTTCTCAACATGGGAGTGTCTTGGCTGCTAGTTCTATCTTTTCATTCATAAAATTCACTTTAACCTCTGTTGCTAAGAAGTCATGTGGTGGATCTGCATGAATCGCTTTATCCTGCCCTAAGAGTTTGTTGATTGCCTGTATTTTGCTGCATAGGTTTTATGAAGTAGTCATTAGTGAACGTACCTGGTGAGCACACAGTCTGAAAAGCGTACTGAGCAAGGCAGTAATACCTCTGAAATGTTTGCAATGAAATGTTGAAATGTTTCATTTAATATGGCAATTATTGTATGTAACTCAAGAGCTTTTTTTTCTAGTATATGCTTCTGGTGAAACATGGACACAAAAGAGAAATATTTTTTCTCCTTGTCTCTGTCAAACCCTGAATTCTGTCCTGTGTCCTTAATGCAGGCTAAGAAAGCAGAGCAGGTGTAATCAGGCCTAAGCTCTGCATTTCCTGGTGCAGGTGGCATGAATAGTGTGCCAGCTGTGGCCAACTAAAAAAGCTGGATGAACTACATGTGGAGGAGGAATGGAGAAAAGTGTCATAAATTCACTCATCCTGTCCCCTCTTTTCCTGCTGCCTGCCAAGCACTCAGGCAATTGAACACTTGACAGTGGCTGAGAGGTGGGGAAGTATCATGCCAAGGAGGAAAGTTTTTTCATTAAAAATTATGTATGATACTTTTCATAGAACTCATCTTGGTAAGGGTGGTGTATTGGCAGAATCAGTGCCACAGTGCAACTGTAAGTTTATCAGTTTAAATTAAAACAAAGGAAGAAAACCTGTCTGGGTACTCTTCCCATTTTGCATGAATAAGCATGATAAATAAGAGTGTCTTTAGTAAGACGGTGACTCC
Source organism: Bucorvus abyssinicus (assembly GCA_009769605.1). NCBI lineage: Eukaryota > Metazoa > Chordata > Aves > Bucerotiformes > Bucorvidae > Bucorvus > Bucorvus abyssinicus. The sequence continues at coordinate 9,540,967 of CM020043.1, read as the reverse complement.
TGGTAATGACACAAATGCCAACTGTATATGCATTTAATCTAATAACAGCCAAACCTCTTGAAATTCTATACCACTGTGTTAAGAAAATATCTTCTATTTTTAAAGTATGTCTTTTTGCCAGAAATTAGTTTCCTACTATCCTCAAGGCAGAAACTTTTTGCAATGTGCAATTCAGTTGAACATGATTTTAAATTCTTCATGAGGAATAAAAGATAATATTCAAATACTAACCTTGAATATTTATGTCTAAATTACAGGTTCCGTTCTTTCACCTTGCAGGATCACGGGTGTAGGAATTTATCTTGAAGAGAAAGTAAATTTCTCAGAAGCAAGTAATGCATGTAAACAACTGAATCTACAATTGGCAAATAAAGACCAAGTTGAAAAGGCTTTGAAACATGGCTTTGAAACATGCAGGTACATTATATCAGTTAGTGTCTCATTACCTTTAGTGAACGCCTTTACACACATCTGAAGCTGACATTAAATCTAATATTAAAAGGATTGATGCTTTTTATTGTAGCTATGGATGGGTGAAAGATGGATTTGTTGTCATCCCTCGGTTAACATCCAACAAGAAATGTGGTAAGGGCAAGGTTGGACTAGTGCCATGGAATGCTGAACTGTTTAAACCATTCAACGTTTACTGCTTTAATTCCTCTGGTATGTAAGCATGACAACTACATTTTTGGTGTTTTGGTTTGGCTTTTATTATTTTTCTAATATCTGCTTGAAGAAAACATAACAAGCAAGTGAGTTCTTATAATTTGTTGGCCCTTTCCCCCCCCAGTCTTAAATCTGGTCAAGCTGTACTTAGCTCTGTAGGGGAAAAAACTTCCAAGAAATAAGAAAGGTCAATTCAGTTAATCCAAACTAATAATTTGGTGCTGCCACAAAAGCTCTTGAAGAAGAATTGCTTTTATCATTCTGTAATGTCAACACAATGCTCTTAATATGTTTTGATTTTTTAGGCATGTTAATTTGAAAGACAATGAATCTAATCTTTAACTGGATGTCTGTGTGTGGTGAGTGTTTTCTTGCAAGAAGACCAAAAGTGGGGTAATTCAGGAAAAGTTGACAATTTTTTGATAAAAGGAAATTTATGCATTAAACTAAATTAAAACATAAGCTAGAACAGCTAGAAGACCTTAAAATTAACTAGATTCTCAATCTATTATCAGTAAAATCAAACATCTTCCTTTGATGTGCATCATCCTATGTCTGAAAAGACCTGTCCTTCCTCTCATTCTTGACTGTTTCTATTCCCAAATTAAAAATACAGCAGTGGAACTTGGGCCCTGATATGTTAGATCTTCTCAGCACAATAGAACAGTATTGTTTCTTAATGAGTTATGTGGTATTAACTAAAAATAAGTATTTTAACTAGAGGCATTGTGTTCCTGCTACTGTCCCATATCTGGTTATTATCTAACAACCATCCCAATAATTAGACCATATACAGGATTAATAACTTATTTCTAAACAGTCCTTAGACCTTGACAATGAGTTTTAAGATAAAAGAGTAAGAAATTATGTACAAAATCCTGAAAATTTTCAGGAAAGATGTGTGAACAAGGGTTGTAAAGCGCAGGAGAAAGAAGACTATGCAAGATACACCCATGCAAAGATATAAAGACGTAAGACTGTGTCCGGTAATTGTGACCACTGGAGCTTCCGAAGAGACTGAGGGAAAAGCTGTTAGGCAGAAGGCCATGCCTTTACCAGTGGGACTTTGTTTATGATCCTGGGCCATTGTAGTCCAGGAGGGTAGATAACGTAAGTACTCAGCTAACAAAGTATCTGACTGCTGATAAAAAAGCACCGCACAGCGAAAACACCATCAAAAATTGACTTATCACCTAACCTGTAAAGTTAAAAATTACATGTTTGGACTAACTTAGCTTTTTTCTACAGTCCATAGCTTTTACTGATGAAAGCATAGGAGAATTAGTACTACAGTAACATGCTCCAAAAGAAGCTGCTCCTACTGGTAGTATTATTTCTTTGGTTCCTAAGCAATGTGGTATTGTAGTGCATGAAATAGGAGTCATTCTGCATCAGAAATGTTGGGTATTTTGGGTAATGTTAAGGAAGTAGCAAGCAATTTCAGATTACTTGCTTTGTTTAGCTTTAATTCAAAAAAATTATACTGTTACAGTATGTGAAGAAAGTTAAGGCTGCTGAATGGTTAGAAATAAAGTAATTATATTTAACATTGGGATGATTCTGCATTTCTTTATTGTAATTGCCAAACTGCTGCCTGTTCTAGGCATTTCTTTATCCAGAATATTTAGCAGAAGCTCATTCCGTCAATTCTCTTTTTGCAAAAGAAATGCCAAAAATCACTTGGTGACTGTAGTGGGAAAAGTAAAAAGCCCCTGCTATTTAGCTTTCTATTCTGCGAATGTAACTGTGTCATGAGCCTTCCCATGGAGATTCATTTGGAGAACAGTACATACAACATTTCCCTGTTACTTATGTTGTAATTTGCTTGCTATGTTAGTAAAATTTTTATAGCTTTGCAGAATATAAAACGTCACCTGATAAGAAAAATTTTCACGAGCTTGATTCAGAACTCAGCTCTTCTGTTTACATATGAAAGTCCACTTGCACCCATGGTTTTATACAGAAAACATTCACATCATTTAAATGATTTAATTTCTGAGTGTGCCTGAAGTTTGTTTCTTTCTAGCCCCTATTAGAATCCTGTCACTTCTTCATCTCACGCTAGTGCCTGGTTTACCTGAAAGTTTTATGGGCTACTTTTGTTTCCAGGAAATCATAGTGTTCCAATTCTCAACAGTGCATCCATATGGTTTGCATGTATACATAATATAAATATTTTTGAATATTGGATCTGCAGTTAAATCTCCTGTGCTGCAGGAGGTCATATTATTGAGTTTTATATGCAATATTATTCTAAGTACTTTTCAGGAGAAATCTTGTCATTGGTATGCAATTATAAAATGAGTGCCACACTTGCTCAGGAAAGTGTTATACTATGTGAGGAATGAAAAAAGGTGCATAATCTGGGTTGTTGCCACATGTTTGAAACAGGCATGCCTGATTTGGGTAAGGCTTTTGTGAATAAACGAATAAGAATTTCCAGAAGGGAATGACTGAGTAACAATTTCAATAAACATGTGTACAGTATGTACAAAACTAACATCCAGAACAACTCTTATGTATTTCCTGTCCCTGCTGCAGATGTTCAGATTAATTCATGTAAACCAGATCCAACTACAACCATACTACCTTCAAGTGCACCAATGGACTTAACTGCATATTCAAGCTCTGATTTGACTGAGAACATCATAGCAGTGCCCAGTGTGACTGAGTCAGAACAATCCCAGAAAAATACAAAATACCGTGTAATATGTGTAACTGAAACTATATTACCAACAGAGGGGACTACTACAAAACTGCCAGAGGAACACTCATGGACTGACTCTCGTAACCACGCTTCCCATACTGCCTTTAAGAATGATGCCATTGTCTTTGGAGGTAAAGGCCAATTAGTGTACCTATTTAATCAGAAGAGCCTGTTATGTAGATGTTAGTAGTAAAACTGTTTACTGCTATTTTTGTTTGCTGTTCCAGCATCCATTTTGATATAGCTGAACCTATGGTTTTGCAAAAGCAAAGCTTATAAGGCTGAGGATTTTCAAATAGTATTTAAGTAGAAGTAAGATCTTATTTTATACTTTTTGATAATATTTTAATATAAGAGGGTGGAAGTTCATTCTGGTTAATGTGATTTGGGTTAAATAAATTTCTGAGAAAGTCTTAGCAAACACCATGTGCTCAGAGTAATGGAAGACTCAGCAAGCTCTTAAAAGAAGCTAGAAGAGTTTTAATGAGGATTGTTGCTCTCCAAATATGGAGGTGTTCTTGAGAGATGAGGTGTGAGTAAGTAATCCTAATCTACAGCAACTGAGAAATAGACTAAATATGAGAGAAAGCATTCTAACTGTAAGGCCAGTTAATCAAAAAAAATGTGTTCTCTAGGCAGGTTGAGCAGATTAGACAAGTATCTGTCAGGGACTGCCTACATACCTGGTTTAGTCCCTCTTGAAAAAATGAGGAGGACTAACTAACTTTTTGTGGTTCCTAATACCTCTATTCTTGAGTTGATGTGTATCTACCTCTTATACTAGGCTGTTCTTAGAAGAATCTGGATTTATGCTCATGAGCCTTTAGAAAGTGAGAATTAAGTACATTTAAAAACTCTATGCTTACCTCACTTCTATCTCTAGGTATTCCCACTGCACTTCTTGTACTGGCAGTCATCTTCTTCATTATTTCAGTTATTCTAGCAGTCTGCTATATCAAAAAGTAAGTTGTTTTTTTTTTTCCTCTTGGACTGAGTTATCTCCTAGAGTACAACCAATGAATGTTTTTAACGTATAACTAAAAAGCAGAGAAGTTATGATAATGAGGTAAAAGTGTAGGACAAAGAACAAAATCCTAAACCCTGTTTTTATGCAGATAAAATTTGTTGTTGCTGTTGCCATTCCCTGCTTTAGAAAATGAAACAAAGACAAATATTGCCTATTTTTGATTAGTCAGTCATGCCTGGTGTGAAACATTACCAAGTGTGCCAAAATAGCAACACTGAGATGTGCATCGGTTGGAATATAAGACTGTTTACGCAGTTCTATTTTTGTTTCTTTCTATGTCAGACTCAAGGTAAAAGTTTTTATTCTTGGGACTATGATTGCGTTCAGAAAAAAACTGTTGAGCTCATTTGTCATGCATAAAGATCTTCAACACAGTGCATCATCGAATCGTGTCAAAAAGTTGCGTGCATTTCTTACATTCTAGCCCAGACAGCTTTATTGTTATGTACGACAAATCCTGAATATACATTGTCTGTTTAAAAAAAAAAAATACAAAAGTATTTTTTAAAAGCACACTGCTTGCAAAAGCACAATGATCTAGCATGCCACTATTCTGTGAGACTTTTGCTTGAGTGTGGCAAAGAAAGTGAATTGTAGATATTTGAGACTTTATTTCTTGAGTGACACTACCAAACTATGTCAAAGTTGCTGCTTTACTATACTTTTTTGTATTTAAAGGTACAAGAAAACCTTCCCATTTTCAAACAAGCATCAGCAAAAAGATATGGTTGAAACTACTGCTCTCAAAGAAGCTAAGTCAAATGACAAAACACCTGAGAAGGAAATAAAGAATAATGGAGAAAAGGTAGAAGAGTCTAAAAGCAAGTCGGAGGCCACAGTAAAATGTCTAGAAGCAGAGGTTTAAGGGGAAGAATGTGCACTTCTTGATAGAAATATAAAACAAAGCACACAGAACTTAGCAATACTTTTAACCATGAGTGATTGTAAATACTCATGAATCACTATTTGCTGTCTCTTAACGTATTAATAATTACATCTTCAGCTATAAATGCTCTTGCAGAAGAACATGGTATCTTATTTACTTGAAATAAATAACAGCCATATTACAGCTCATTTTTCATCTTTAATAATCTTTAATAATATTTAATAAATTAACAATATGCAGTGTGTTATCTATTTGCACAGAATTCACATCAATATATAATGAAAAGAGGTTTTTATCTAGCTGGAGGATGTCTGCTAACTTAATGTTTAAAATAAAATGATGATGGTGTAGCTCTTCCTCACGTAGAATAGCTTATTTCCATTAAGTAGTTGCATACTGTTTAAAAAAAAAAGTCTGTTTACAAACAGAAATAAGTCTGTTTACAAGGGAATAAAAAACCAAAAGGATCAACCCACTGTCATTTAAATACCCAAGGAAGGGTACAGAGATGCTGATGTTTATATATATCACATACAGAACTTAATAACTTTCCTAGTTATCTTCATCATATAATTTACTGTTTTATTTATTAAAACCTGTATCATTCTTCTGCATCAGATATTTGACAGGGGAAAAAAAAACCTTGAACTGTATCTCAACAGTTATATTTAAGATCTTTTGTGTATATTTAAATGTGGCTTTCATAATAACGATCTCGAGTGGTATGGGACATTTACAGTACTTCATAAAATAAAGTATGGTAGATACGTTTGTGTGGACAATCTATTCTCGTGAAAACTGTCTCAGTTAAAAAGAGCTCATGTAACTTAATGTTGCAGAAGTAATTAGTTGCTATAAAAGAAGAACACTAGGAATTTATCAAATATTTTCTTGAATAAATGGTTTGGATAACGTATTTTTACATGTGAAGAAGGTTGTTATGGCAAAGGAAGTTTATTTTTAGATCGAGCAGCTTGAAAAACATAGTTTTAAATAAAGTAGAGAAGAACTGCTCACCCATATTGTGTTTTCTACAGCGTAGGACACGAGTTATGAACTTTCATATTTTTGATTCACAGAAATTTAAAAATTGGCCGGTGGTTATGTATTCCAGTAGACAGTGAGTTATAGTGTATCGTTATAGCATGCTTGGAGATTGCCTGTGTTGGGTATTGTTTTCTCTATTTTTTTGGTAGCTCAGGAATATTTCATTGCTCCAAGAGTCTGGACTGTGGTGATACGCAGTCCACCACTGCCATTAAAGCTACATGACTGCAGAAAGACTGTAATTCAGTACAGCTCTAAAACCCACTAATTTCAGATGTCCATCAACAGAATTTCAGCAGAAAAATGTGCAAGAGGAAAGCACTAGATACAGCCTTCCCACTCAGTTAAGTAATTCCTCTCCTTGCAAAATAACTGCAGTAATGCCATGTCTCCCTCCTGGCAACCTGAACGAAAGCCCTCTGTGCTGTGTGAGCAGTGAGAGCAGGCAGCAGAAATAAGGCCATCGGGAAGGGCCACAGCCAACACTTTTCATGGTGGCAGAGTAGCAAATGGGCTTCAGGACGCAGGCAACGCCAGTGGATTCCAGGTAATTTTGGACTTCTCTGTGACACGTGACAATTTCCCTTCTACCTCTCTTCTCCATATTTTAGAGATTAGAAATTACCTGTTTCTCTATTCTTTACCCCAACACCAAGAAAAAAATATCACTTCTCTTACTTTCCTACTAATATTACCTCTATTCCACATGTATGAACTTACTTCTCTCTCAGATTGTCTCATTCGCTAAAGAAATTCAGAAAATTGTTCTCTAGTTCCATTCTAGCTGGAAGGTTGTTGCTTCTGTTTTAGATCTAAATAAGGCCTCTTTTCCCCCTGAAGTGTTTACTTTCTAAAAAATCTGTATTAGCTGATATAATAAGATTATATAGAATAAGTACTACTCAGTCACACTTGAATCGGAAAGTACAAAAGGTTCTTGCTCATTGTTTAACAGAGTTGCAAGGGATGTACCACTACAGAGCAAACAGGAAACAGTTATTTAAGTTCTAGTCAGAAAGTGTCAAAAAACCAAACCCTTGACTGGAAGTAGCAGAAAGTGAAGATAAATTCTTCATTATGTTTCTAACGTTCCTCAAGTGTTCTGTTGGGTTTTTTTTTTTACAAGACATTTTCAACAGCTTTGAGGCTCTTTGGTGTCTCAGAAATGATTCATTCCACCTAGCAGGAGATCCCAGTTTATTAGTCATTTGACAGTAACACTACTCAGATTCCCACACTGAGGCTGCAGATGTTTGCTGACCTTCAGCAAAAGGGGTGGTTGGCCTGCAGGAAATGCAGTGAGGTTCCCAGTCCAGCCCAGTCCCTGTCTGGAATACAGGGGTGCCTTTATCGTGGGAAGTACGTGTGTCCAGTGTTTGAACAGAGGAGGCAGGAAGAGGAAGCACTACTCCTTTTCTGCTCTTTAAAACAAAACAAAAAAATCAAACCCCAAAATACACCCCCAACCCTCTAGAATTAAACCTTGAGCATGCTCTAAGATTTCTGTTCCCAAATGGCTTGTTGTCATTTATGGGCGTTGCGGGTTTTTTGTTAAAAGGCCAGAGAGCATTGACCTTTGCCACACCAATCTGCCTTGCACATCCTCTGCCCCCACTGCTATGGCAGGGCCGGGTCTGTTTTGCACTGTCAATTGCTGGCCCTGTGATGATCCCACCAAGGCAGGCACTGAGAACCCGTTAAGTATCACCTAAATTGCTATTTATTAGAGCTAGAGGCAAAGCAAGAATAGTACTGGTAGTCTTGCATCCCTTCAGACGCTGGGAGCCCTGAGCTGTGCTGTATCCAATGGGCACCTGCGAGGGAGCAGCAAGGCCCGTCTGTGGAAAAGTCACCCCATGTTGGTCATTCAAGCTATTAACAGGATTTTTCTTGAAAGAAAACGACTCTCTACACCATTTCTGCTGCAGAATAGAAAGGCTGTTCAGGTGGGCCCACTCCGCTCAACTCTAACGCAATCGCCTTCTCCCCGCGTGCAACCGTATCACCACCGGCGGGGGGCAGCGCCGCGGGCCAGGCAGCAAGCTAGTAGCGGCCCTCGGAGGGCCGCCTATCCCTCCCGGCCCGCCCCCGGGCCGGCGGTGCTGCGGGCCGGGCCCAGCGTCCGTCGTCTCCGGGCAACAGCGCGACCCGCGCGCTGGCGTCACCGCGCCGCGCCGGGGCCGCCGCTATCCTTGCGCCTGCGCCGCTCGCCGACGGCCGGGGCGCGCGGGGGAGCAGCCTCGCTCCGGTGCCCGTCGCGTGGCGGCGATCAGGATGCCGGGGCGCTGGGGTGAGGTTGCTGGCGGGGCCCTCCGCCCGCGGCCCCTCGGGGCTGGCGCGCGGCCTGCAGTCACGGTGCTCCGGGGGAAGCGCAAGGCCCGGGCCCGGGCAAGCCGTTGGGTGCGGGCGCCCTGAGCAAAGCCCAGCCGTTTCCCCTGAGCCGGGCCTCGCTGCCGCGTCCGTCGGGGCGGGAAGGGCCGAGTGGCGGTTTCTCGCGGGCACGGCGGCCGCGGGGAAACGGCGGGGGGCGGGGAGGGAGCGGGTCGGGTCGCGCCCCGCCCCGCCGGGCGATGTGGACGTGACGCAGCCGGGCTCGTGCGTGGGGCCTGTTTCGAGTGTGACGGTGGAGAACGGTTAAACGGTCAAGTGAGAGCAGCGGCTGTGGCCTGGCCGTAAGGGTCTTCGGAGAGGCTGGCAGGGGAGGAGGCTCCTCCACAGCTGATTTGCCTGTGTAGAGTTTTGCGCAGTTCTGATCTTGAAGAATATACGAAAGGCAACAGTTTTGCAAACGTCTTTGCAGATTTTTTTGTTGTCCAAACTTTGCTGTGATCCAGTCTTATTAGATCAGTAGGTTCACACACGGCACTTGGCTTCCTCAGGAAGGCTGCATTTCAGCCAGAGGGAGCGCACAAAAACTGGAAGATACAGATACAAGATGGGCTGTATTTGAAGGGTTAAAGCTGTTGGGAGGTTGTGCTTCAGGGGTATCTTCTGGGGGTGCCCTCACCAAATGTGAGGTCTGAATTGCAGAAGAGGAGATGGAGTGTGATTTTGAGGGAGTAAAGCGACTCCAGTGGGAACATATCTGAGAATTCAAATGGGTCAAAATTCAAACGTTAAATTGGAAGTTTATTCTCTTGTCTGAAATACCAGAAGTGTTTGTAGAATGCTTTGATAGCATTATGTGCTATATGCACATGTAGAATGCTCTGATAGCATTATGTGCTATATGCACATGTAGAATGCTCTGATAGCATTATGTGCTATATGCACATGTAGAATGCTCTGATAGCATTATGTGCATATAACTTTATATGTGCTGTGTTTTTCTTACACCATGGCAAAATCTTGACAGCTGTAGACCATGTTTCTGGTTCGTTTTATGCCCAAATGCAGCTATACGTACATGCAGGATGAAATCCTGTTTTTCTGTGATGTCTCTCGTAGGTGTAATGCACCTAGTGTCAGATTATTCCATGTTTAAGTTAAGGTTGATGTTCTGCAGTTATCTTGCCATTGCAGACCTGTACCCATAGAAGTCTTAGAGGGGTGTGAAACTACTGGTTTGCATTGCAAGTGATGAACTCAGTACAGACACAGTTAATTTGCACGCCTCTGCTATTTCAAGACAAAAAGCAAAGACAAGTTTTGGGAGAATGTCAAATGAGAGGGATCAAATGGAGGAAATGGGTAAAGACCTAGAATCAGAAGACATAGGGTAGATCCTTATGCAGACTTTTGCGGGAAAAGATATGAGCGTAAAAGAAAGGTGAAATAAGTTGGAGGGGTTTGAGTAAGTCACTTGTTTAATACATCCTAAAGTTGAGGGGTTTGTGCAGACAGGGATATTTCCAAATCGGTTTATAGGGATGTGGATTCCTTGGCTTACCAGTTTAAGAATGCTGTGAGAGTTCTTTTGATCTGCCAGTGTCAGTCTGATGTAAGAAAGCTAATTCCTAGTGTAATGTCTGTGTATAGACATACATCAGTATGCTTATTTGTAGACACTGCCTCTAACACACACAAATATTTAGGGAAAACAAAGTTTGTCATAAATTACCAATGTCATCTTAAGATTTTCTTTTCCATTCCATTGGGTGTATTTATATGTGTGTGGTGGAGTGGCTGAAAAATCTGTGAAAAAAAAAGCTCTATTTAATATAGGTATTGCTATAAGCGAAATAATAAATTTTTCATAAGTTGTTAATGCCACATTCCAGCCTCTTCTAAGTGTTCTGCTTTGTTCCTCACTGGACTGTTCAAGTTGTGTTACTATAGAATAATTAGACTGCTTAGAGGGTAACTAAACTCTTACACTAAAAGAAAATGAGGGAGTAGCTGTTCATAAAGCACACAAATGTAACTCTCTAAAATATTTTTAGCAGAGACTCTACAAGTGAATGAGAACTTCTCTCTACGGAACTGAGGTGAAGAACTTCACCATGGGTCAACAAATTTCAAATCACACACAAACTGTAATTAACAAGTTGCCAGAAAAAGTAGCAAAGCATGCCTCTTTGGTTCAAGAAAGTGGTTTCCTAACGTATGAAGAGTTTCTGGGAAGAGTAGCTGAACTTAATGATGTGTAAGCCTTACTTTGTTTCCTTCTGTTTTTTCATGTTTTACAGAGACCCTGTATGCAATATATTCTCCTGTGCTGGCTAAGCCAGAACTGGCCATCTGGTTTTGAAATGATTCCTTCAGTTCTTAAAGTTTCTGTAATGGCTGTACTTGCACTTCAAGACCAAAGCCATCTCTCCTCCTTAAAATTACTTTTCTCAGTACTCTTCTTCCAGCAAGTGTTCCTTCTCTCTTAGAGGTTCACAAGAGGCAGACGTTTAGCTGTATCTTTTTTTTAGTGTCACCTGTGTCCCTTACTCTTCCCTCCTGCACTAGCCAGCTAATGATGCAATGCTGCTTCCTCTCTGCCCATCACTCGTGGTAGGAAACAGCAGTACGAGTCCCATAAAGACAGTACAGCCACACTAGGAAGGTAGTACCCGAGGCAGAACTGTTTGTAACCATGTCTCCCACCTCTGTGGACGTGAAATGCTGTTCCTCATTAAAGATGAGATGTGCCTTACTACCTGAAACCAGTGACCAAGATAATCCCAAACAAAAGGGTGCATAAGTAAGATTTTTCATAGCCTGCCTTTTGTTTGACTGATACATTAACAGTAAAAAGAAGTGAACAAAAAAGCAGAGTTATCATTTTTATACAATATTTATGGTATGAAATCACATTACGTGGAAACGTACACGCTGAAATAGGGTTTTGTAGTGTGTGGGTTTTGGTAGTGTTTGATATTTAACTAATGTGAATTTGTATTCAGTTTGGAACTTGTAGAGTGTCATACTTATATGAATGACCTTCAAGAACAGATAGCTGTCTTCTGGGTAGACACCTAAGTAGATTTTGAAGAACATTATGTTTTGTCTGAGAATCTAAGCATATCTCTGTGTAATTAATTACAAAATATCATTGTTACTCAATATTTTTTTTTTATTTCTTTACAGTGTTTACTTCAGCCTGAATGTAGCATAGCTTGTTCTGATTCTTACAGAATAGATCTTTGTGTCTGTGGTCCATTAAAAAAAAAACAGACAACAATCAAACCCCCAGAAACCTCAGGGTCACCTGAAGCTTTCAAATGACTGCTTCATTATTGATATATACTAACAAAAATACAGCTCATCTGCCTGTGTTGGTACTTGCATGCTTTTTTTTTTACATACATGGAAAGGAAATAACCTTTTTAGATTAGACCACAAGGTTGTATGATTAATGTAATCAGCAATGAAAGTATATATAAATTAAAATGTCTATAAAGGACGCTTGCTGATGCTGGATCAAAAGACTTCTACGTCATTTTCTGAAATCTAAAGTGAAATTGTGTATTTTATGTTTAAAGACATGCTAAGAAGGCCATTACTCTTTAATTTAATGTCTTTGGGCAATATTGCTAAAAGCTGTTTAAGGATAAAGAGCACACGAATGAACTGAATCATACCACAGTGGCTGAAGTGCTGATCTTTGTATGTCTAGCACATGATGTAAAACGAGTGTTTCTTTATTTCAGTACTGCAAAACTGGCTTCTGGACAAGATAAACATCTGTTATTTGAAGTACAGCCTGGTTCTGATTCTTCTGCTTTCTGGAAGGTGGTCGTTCGGATAATATGTACTAAAGTAAGATTGTTGAAAATTTTAATTTTGTAGGGGTTTTGTGTACAGGTATTTGAGGACTGTTAATTCTGGTAAAACCCAACACCCGCTACATATATTTTGGATATTTATTTTGGTACAGATTATGTATTCAAGGACCTACTTGAGATAAATTAAGTCTAAATTTTAAGTTTCTGCAAAAAACAGGTTAAAAAAAAGATTTTCATAACTACACTTAAAAGAATGATATCTTCCAACAGAGTGCTTTCGGCCCATTAGTTACAAATTGAGATGACTTGTGAGGTACAGTTATGGTACAACGAACTGGGAACTATATAGTTTGATAGTAGTGGAAGTTAGTCAGCAATTCCAAGCATTATTAGGTGAGCTAGTGTAACTGTATATATTCGGATTCCTTAGAAAACCAATCTAAAAGTTAAATGTTTAACTTAGTTTGAAGGCCATGACAAAACTTACTAAGTTTGCTGTTTCTAATAAGGAGATTTTTCCCCTCTGTATCCTATCAAGTAACATCCTTAAATGGTCCTGGATCCACCGAGCAATCTTAACATGCAGTTTCAACCAAGCCAACTCTCACACTGTGTTTGAAACTAACAGTTTGTAATTGTATATGGATGTGTAATTGTAAACAATTCTTATATCTTAAGATAAATAAAACAAGTGGCATCGTGGAAGCTTCCAGAATCTTGAACTTGTATCAGTTCATTCAACTTTATAAAGACATCACCGGTCAAGCAGCAGGAGTTCTTGCACAGAGTGGTACTTCCGAAGAAGCTGCTGAGAGTTTGATGTCTGTGTCATCTTGTCAGGCCAGCTTGTGGATGGGAAGGTATTTTGATATACTTTAGCTTCTGACCACAGTTACAACATAAGTATTTTGGAAGTTCTGTGTAATACCTGAGCTACAAACACCAGTGATCAAAACTGCATGCTCTTGGTGGATGCAGCCTTTGTAGCACCTCAAACACCTTCTCTTTTACCACGAGAACTGTGGTGTACTTCAGTGAAATTCTGTTGGTGCTACCGTACCTTAGCTTCAGAACAATCCTTTTAATGATCAGTTCTAATGTAAACATGGTATATGTTCAATCTCCTGTATAAGGAAGCAGGAGGAAAGGGAATCAGCTGCAGCTACAAATCTAGGGAGTTTGACAGTGTTTGTTTAAACAGATTTTGTTATTGTTCCACTTAAACTTTCTCTTCCTCTTTTACATTTTGGCATGTGAAAGTTCCCATCTGTTGCCACTAGAAACTCATTAGTTATAGTAATAATTTATCTTGTAAGACTGGAAAAATGTGAACTGTCTCACACATGTTGACGTCCTGCTTTGTTAACTAGAGGAAAAGCCAAAGACTGAGGTCAACACCTGCAATAACTTCAGTTCAAACTGAATGTAGCAGCAAGAAGCTTGTCACCCGTTCCCTGTGTGGAAATGTTGCTACCAGTAATTCCTTACTTTTAACTTTCTGAATTAGTTCAGAGTGCTAACTCAGTTTTAAATGAGGTAGAGAGAGGTTTTATGACAAAAAATAGTAAATGGTACAGTTCTCTACATCAACAGTAAAGAGCTAGTAGCCACATACTTTAACAAAACAAGTGGGCAAGCTAGTTAACTGTCTTTAGAATGTCACACTCTAGCTGTTAGAATGAGAAAGGGGTCAGCTATGTTGTCATTCTACAGGTAGAGCCCACTGGATTTTCTAAGCCAGTGGATTGGAGAATGTGTTCTTTTAATTTAATTTCCTGTTTCTTTTGTTTGGGAACAATTAATCCTAAATCATTGGCTACTCTGAGTTACTAAAATGCTAGAAATAAGTAGCAAATTCTGGACATGTTTGGGAAAGCATATTTTTCTTGCTCTTTCTCAAAGTTATAGCAGAACTCATGTATCTGGAAATGGCCTTTTACTTCAAACAAACCTCAGATGCTCATGCAACACAACTTCATATATTGCTAAAGTCAGTGAGTAGATAAAGGTTTCCTAGGTCAGTTTCTTTCTCAATTTTCAAACTTTGAGATGGGGTTGATGAGCATCCTTTGTGTTTGTAAGCTTCATCGTTTGAGATAGTATTAGTGATAAATAACAATAACCAAAAAAAAAGTATACTTTTCTAATATGCTGGTAATATGCTGGAATTTAGTGAGCTTGTCTCTTATCCAAGTTTTTTTTTTTTTATCCAAGAAAAACTTGGATAAGAGACATAAGGAAAATGCAGACATAAGGAAAATGCAGGCTGAAGCACCTTCAAGTATTTTACACCGAGGAAATCTTCTGTTTGTATTTTCATTATATCCTTCCATTTGCCTAAATCCTTCTCAACTTTAGACATTTTTTCACCTCTGCAAGAGCTAGCCATCACTGTCCAAAAATAGCAAGTATTATCTGTTTCATTCTTCTTATCTTAACTTCTACTGCTGGAATAATACCCTATTTGTCTAGAACATGCTCTTCCTATTTTCCAAAATAACCATAAATTTTTTATGCTTTCTGATAATGAAGAGACAAGTGTTTCCTTAGCTTGTCACTCTTGTATTTTACCATTTCTTCAGAAACTTAGTCCTATGGCTAAATCTTAGGTTCCTGAAACTTTATAAATAGGGCATCCATTTTAAGTGTAATTGCTTGTATATATGCCAGCAAATCTCAGAAACTGAAGTGTTATAAATATTAGTACTCAGAGAGTTGTCAGGGGTGAGCCGGGAAATGAAAGGGAGTAAGTCCAAAGAAAGTAGGGAGCAAATGAAAAGACAGGTTTTTGGAAACCGTTGTCCTCACTGTATGTGAATCACCATCTATAATCCTACAAAAAAAATATCCTAACATTATAAAGTACTTTCTCAAAAAGCAAACTGAAAAGGAAACCTGAAGGACCTACTGAAGAATAAATCAAAAGCATGTTAATTGCTGTCCATTAGCTGGCTAATCTGTACAGGTGAAAAAAATTACTTTGTATTTGACAAACTCCCTAGATACCTAAGGAAAAGCGGTCTGGTCAGCAATCATTAAGGTGGACTGTCTCTCCTGAAATGCCATTTTCTCTAGAATGCTACCTCTGTGCCCCAAGCCACAGAAGGGATTCCCAGATCAGGATTTTTGGAAAACCTAGATGTTGCAGAACACTTACCTAGCTGTCTTGGAAGTGAGCCGCGACTATAAAAAATTAGGGAACCTTACATGTCTAGTTAGGTCAGTGAAAGCTGAGGATTCTCTGCACCTTCTCATGTTTGAGAAGTCTTGATAATGCAAATATTTGAGATACCACTGTTAGAAACTTTAGATACAGATATCCATTATTTGGGGGAAAAAATGAAGACAGAAAAATGGGAAAATGTCTGTCCCAGGGAGTGATCTAATTTTAATATTTTTTTTTACCCCAATGAGAACACCTAGAAGCTTAACTGGAAAAGCTGCGGTAACAGCAGAGGGAGTCCTAATTTGAAGGAACAATCATGAGGAGTGTATTGCAAGCTAAAACCAACCTTTTCAATCTAATGAGCAGCTTAGCTCTTGGCATTTTTTGATGGCACATGAAGCTGGTGAATGTACATTCCTGTAGTGATCCACTTGGCACGTTTTTAATGTTTTTATCTAGGATATAAGCAATACACAGAAATTTGACAAAGTTCATAACTCTTCGCAACAAAAGCACTAATGACACAAAAAATAAATGCATATTCTTACTTAGTTTAGTTCATTTACTGCTGTTTGTCAGTAGCTGAAGGCTGTGTCTGCTGACATGGGCTGGGCTGATGAACTAAGCAGAATGACCCGTTCCTTGCAGATAAGCACAAGTGTTCCTTTCTGTCCATCACTGTTATGAAAAATGTAGTAGCTAGTGTAGTTACTAGGACATAAATATGAACCTTATTAGTTGTCTGGGAGAAAATACTGTCTTCTCTTCTGCAGGGTTAAACAACTGACAGATGAAGAGGAGTGTTGCATCTGCATGGATGGACGTGTTGATTTAATCTTGCCGTGTGCTCACAGTTTCTGCCAGAAATGCATTGATAAATGGTAATATTATTAAAGTATAGTCTTTATTTTATAGTGTGTTCTGGTTATCTGACAAGTTTCAGATTGGTCTGACAGATTCCTTAGTTACCATATAATACAATGACTGAAGATACTTGCAAGGTAATGTACGTACGATACATAACGAGCTTGAGTAAATTCAGACTGCAGCAGAAGGAAAGAAGGATTTCAGAATTTGTAAATATCTTATGAAGAATTTTGTTTTGGAAAAAGAGATGTGAAAGTGCTTTTCAGCATTTGTTTTGTAATTTCTTATCTCTTGTAAAATTAAATTATTGTATTCTTGCTCAAAAACTAGAGAAGATGGGGTATATGCTGATGCTGGCATGTTATGCTTCACAAAATCTCATTAAAAGCTTCTTTATAAGGAAAAAATCAATAGTTTGTAAGACTATGCAAATATGAAGGCAAGTTCGACTGTCTTACCACTTCCTTGGGAAATAACTTATCAGAGGGATTTTTTCCCATATATCATGCTTTCTCTTGAAATAAATAGCCTACAATTTACTAATTTATCATACTTTTCAGGAAGATTTCTTCTCAGTAGCAGCACCTTCAAGTTTATGTATAACATATCTTACAGTATATGTTCAGCTTCATAGTAAACTGAACAGCTTTTCAGCTTCTGGATCTGTCTGATAACACCAGTTGCTGGAAAACTGAGAGAGAAAGATTTCTTTGTGGAGGAGTGTAGCTCTTCTCTGACCATTGCAGAAGACCTACAAGGATTAGGCAGGTGTTCTGGCAGTCTAGCATTAGCTGTTACAGATATTCTCAGCTGAAGGCTTTTTTTAATTATTTAATGCAAATGTTTTTACAAAGTCATGCAGTTTGTGCATAAGAATTTGTTTTGTGGCTTTTTCAAAGGCTTATCAGGGAAGTTACTCTTATAACACCATGCTCCTACAAGTTAAAAACATAGCAGATCTCTGAGTATAACTAGTCATCTTTCTTCTCTGGGAAAATATTTTAACATCTATCAGCAATACAAGGCTGCGTTTAGCAACTGTGGTGGAGAGCGGATGATTATTCTACTTTGGCTAGTGAATCAGCTGAACTCTTAAGTTCCAGTTATACCATTCTTTTTTTTTTGGTATTCAGTTTTTAAGGTTCATCTCTTCTTCACCTAGGCATATAACAGAGGCTCCCAGCTCAGAAGCATAATTGTTTGGGACGCCTGAGTTAGTCAGTAGAGGGGCATGGGACCCTGACGGACCAATTCTAAACTTCAGTAAGCTGCATGGCCTAGGAATAGGGTTCCTTTTTCTCTTTATATAGGAAACTTCTGAGGACTGGTTTCTGAAGTTCCTCAGCTAAATACCTAAAGATAGGAAGGATTTAGATTGTGGATTTCCATTTAGACTTCCTGGACAGGTAGCTAGATGCATCCTATTTGACCTGAGCAAATGATTACAGCTCCAAATTTGTCACTCAAAGAATGGAGTTATATTCAGAATTGTTGGCCAGTCTTCCTCACAAGAAGTTTTTAAACAAACAAAAAAATATAGCTGGTCTAATCTAGGTAACCTGATCATTCTTGAAGTTCTCGCTGGGTTGGTTGGGGTTTTTTTGCTTGGGGGCTCTTGGCTTTTTTTGGCCAGGAAGAGACCATCAATGAAAAATGCACATTTCTCTGGCTTCCTAACAGGAGTGATCGTCACAGAAGCTGTCCTGTCTGCCGTCGGCAAGTGACTGGGGCGAGTGATTCTTGGGTGGTCTCAGATGCACCTACAGAAGATGATATTGCTACTTATATACTTAACATGGTAGATGAGGTGGGCCAGCCTCACAGACCCTGACAGTGGCCAACAAGCTGATGATAGCAGAAGCACTTGAAGCTTTTGTTTTCACAAACGTCTGTTTTCACACGTCGTTGCTGTTCTTCCACAGTCTGTCTTTTACTTCTCGGCTGCTGTGAATCTACGCTGCTCTTTTAAAACGGAGGGTATATGAACCAGTGTATGTGTGTGCAGTCTTAATTATTAATCCGTACTTTCAGTAAACTCTGATCATTAAGAAAATTTATTTTAACAACTTTTGATATAACTGACAGTTTGACTACTAGATGAAGCAATTTATAACAGCACAACTACAACTGCTAACTGCTGTTTGAATATCTGTCACAGTGTAATGCTACAGATGAACCATGTCAGATGGCTTGACCTCACAGTTCTTATCCTTAAAAGCACTCCCTTTTAGTTTTATGACAAAAGTGAATAAAGATGATGAGTTAGCACTAGTGACTATTAACCTGAAATTTTACTGCTGAAACTTGAAGATGTCCCACTGCCTGTTCTTCAGTTATAGCTGCTTTTAGTGTTTACAGATACTGATTTCAATCTGATCTCTTATGAGTTTTAGTATTATTTTAAATCTCTTTTGGAGAGCGTAGGCAGCTCTGTAAATGCACTTGTGCTCTTAGCTTTATTCTTCTAACAAGATTATCTCTTAGAATATTTTTTTAAAATATGATATTTAGCATAGTCTTATTAGCTTGGAAATGTTAAACAGTTTCATACACAATCCTAAAAAAAGTTAAATCAGTTTCTTCATAGTTTTTTGATCAAGAATAGTCAAAGTTATTTTTAAACATCAGGCATATCTGAAGAGAATGACTTCATTTGAATTAGCAGTTGAGGTGTAGTTTATTCTGATGCTATGGTTTTATCTGCTTGAGTTTTTGAAGTGATGAAATCAGACACAAAGTATGGTAAGAATTATAAGGTGATAATCTAAGTAAGGGTGCTGTGCTTTATATCTACAAGTGCAATATACTTTCATGTAGCAGAGAGCAACTTCTACTTTAATAATGTTGCTTGCAGTAAGATGTGGATGTGACAACTTGGGAAAAGGGGTATCACAACTGGAGAGCAACAGTGTATTTCTGTGTCTTAACAATAAAATCTTTAAAGAGCTGAGTTTAGACAGTCTAAAATAAATAGCTAGTATTCAGGAAATCCATCTTAAGACTCTTTTGCATAAATAGTGCATAAATAGTGGAAAACAACTGCTATTGTAGAAAATTAATGATTTTTAAAAATATATATGTAGTAACAAAACACTGCTCCTTTAAGTTGAGGCTGTTGAGTGAGAAATACTCAAGTGTAGCATTTTAGAGAATATCAACATAGATCTTGCTTACCATAAGACTGCATGTTTACTTCCTATACTTGGTAAAGTTTTACGATGGCGTAAGGCTAAGGGCTTTCATCACTGAGAGGTTCTGAACTAAAAGGTGTGTGCACATGTAGATATGCACATTTGGGTTATTTTTCTTGAATTTGCTACCAAATAATTTAATTATATTGGGAACCAGATCTTGGGAATTTTTTCTGTTATACTTCTATTTGTTAAGGAACGTGCGTAGCATATGCACCCATTTAAGCTTGGCTTATGGCACAGTTGTCAAATTTATCATGGACATTAAGAAAGATAAGGAATGTACTCTCCTTGTGTATCATCTAAAAGCCAGTATGGCTTACTGTGTAAATCTGTATTTAGCTACTGAAAAATCCATTTATGACTATATATAGCTTAGAACTAATTTCCCCCCTTTGTTAATCCTTTAATGAGATAGATAGTCGTCAGAAAATGTATGGACTGTTTGGTTGCGTAAAGACAGTTATTGTTTGGGCTGAGAATTGTTAATAGTCAGGGATTTTCCACTAAATTATTTGCAAATATTCCTAATCACACAAGTTTGGTTTCTTTTTGCTTTCTGAGCTTGCATTAGTCCGTGTTTAGACCTTTAAAATAACCTTTCAATTTTTTTAACTTTTTATATCACTGGAAGAGAAAGAGCATCTAAATTAAAGCTTCAAGCTAACTTTATTTTTCAAATATTCAAGAATTATACTTCTGAACTGAGATTTTTTTAAGTTGACTTTCTGCTGAGAATTTACATGAACTTCTTACAGTGTAATTTTGTAATGATGCAAACAGGTTGTTAATTGCAGAACAGTGACACTTGCAATTACAATATAAACTAATGCAAAAATTACTAAAATAGTGAAAAAGTAAACTTTATACTCTGTACAGCTCTTTTTAATTAAGTTGCTGTAATTCACACTGCTGTGATGTAGATACTGTAATGTGTGCCTTGTAAAATATATGTACTGTATGTTATATGGGATAATAGGTCCATTAACACTGAAAAACTAGTAATTTGGTACTGGTTGGTATTGCCTCATCTGAAGTGCTACATTTAGCAAACAATTCTGGAAAAGGAAAAGGAATCACATTGGCAGGGACGTGGCAATGGGTTCCAGAAGCTAGACTTTGAAAATGTGAATTACTACAAACAGTTGTTGGTCGGGGGCATTATAACAAACTAAACTTTCTTTTCTTACAGGCTTAATGTGAAATTGTAATTAAACATTATAGATTTGTATTAATAGTTAAGGACATTCCAGTACATTAAACTTTGTGTATGAATTGTGCAATAAAGTTACTTCAGAAGAAACGTCAAAGTTCTTTTAACCTTAAGGAATCTCTTGGCTTTAATACCACAAAAGTCTGAAAACTGAATTTTAATCTAAATACAATTCCATGCTACAGATGGTGTGGTTCAAAGTATGCCCTTAGGAGTCAGATGTCTCTTGAACTTTGAAGTGTGATATTAACAAGGTAGCTTGAATGCAGGGCTGCTCAAAAGACTCACTCTGATTCTTCTGTTTTTCGTTTGTCAAAACAAACCTGTTGGAACATTCTGCAGTGACGGGAAAAATAAACAACTCTACTTCTCAGAAGGAGAGTGTTGAGGAGCAGTTCTCTTTGGGGAAAGGATTTGTGGGGTTTTGTGGGGTTTTTGTTTTTTTAGAGAAGTGTGTTTTAGTTCATCCTCATGTTACTCCATTGTGGTTTTGATAGTATTTTAAAGCTTAAGAATGTTAAGGTTTGGAGTATTCTTTCTTCTCAGATTTTTCCTTGTTTTTTAATAACAATTTAGGCATATAATTAATGTAACTGTTTCCTCTGTCTAGTTACTTGGTTTAGCTGTTTGGATCTTTCCAAGCCAAGTGAGAAATGGGAGAGGAATTCATTAACAGATCAGGAAATTAAAATTGGAAAATGTACCAGTTGACAGACACTTCAGGAGGTAGGTGTACTTGAGGAATTAGCAAATGTTTATATTTACTAGGTTTCAAGTTTAGACACCATATTAATGTAATGTGCATGTTTCTTTTTTAGCGGGAAATGACATATTTAACTTATATATCTTACCTTTAAAGAGAATTCTGGATATCATTATAAAGGTTTTCTAATCCATACTCATTGCAGTTCTGGGAACACAGCAACCAGTTAGATTTCCGTACTGTAGGTTTGAACAACTGTTAAATTCCATCTCTGTGTAGCTGTATGTACCAAATGCATTATTTTTAGAAGGAACATCTAAGCTATAGTTCTGTGCTTTGTGTCCCACTAAATCCTGGAACAGTAGCCTCCTTGGGGAGCCTTAAAGGTGCTTGAAGTCAGTGGGAGCTCTGTTAACCTGCCTGGCCTTAGTTCTTGACACTGTATGCACATAACTTTTTAATTTGCATCCCCTAAATACATATGCTCTGTCGTGGAAGTAATTATATTGTGACTAATATTACAGTAACGAATTATTTTCTTTGTTTCTCTGTTGTTAAAGCATTCTTGATGATAACTTAACTTACCATAAGGTTTTATCCTCACCTTTTTTAAGTGGGTGAATGGAATTCTTTCTTATGTCTTAAAAATTAGTAATTTCAAAAATGAATTGTCATTTTTTCAAATGTTTGGTTCTAAGGCCTACAATTTATCATACCGCAACATACTCTAAAGACCAAACATTCTTTTCTTGTTTCTTCATGTAGCTGAAATTAACCTGAATGGGAGAATGTTCTTCTCCAGTAACCAGTGTACAATCACCCGATAATAAGTGTTTTGCTAAGAACTACCCATCTTCCAGTGTATGTTAGTCTGTGAGGGATCTGACAATGCATTCTGTGTTTGTATCTGAGCTGTCAAGATGTTAATTAGCAAATGATTGTGTACCTATTGCTCACCTCACTAACCTAACTATTGACATTAAAATATTAAACACTGGCCATGGCTTTTGTAGGCCTGAAATTTAAAAAAAATTATCATTTTGTGAACTTGGATGGAATTTTGCGCAGCATGAGTCTGGTGGAATGACGAATATATCCAACCGGTAATTAAATGAGCAGTTGTCTTTGGTTCAATGAGCTATTTAAAAATACAAGGTGTTTTTATGAATTAACTTAATCAGAAACTTGATCTTCTGGTATTTGATTGTATGTAGAACAAGGTAGGGTTTTGATACAACAGTCTATGCTTCCATGCTAATTTGGGTCCAGCCCACTTTGATAGACCTTCCAAAAAATATTTTTTCTGTGAGATGATACCCATTAGTCTTGGTTTAATGAGTAATAGATTAGCACTGTTAGTGCCTGTCCTGGTTCTGTCCTGCGAGAGAACCGTAGGCCTGCCATGGTCTGCTGGCCATTAGCAGTTGGGAGTCAGCCAGGGAAGCTGCCCCGGGCTGGCTACAGGTGTATCCCAGACTGTAGCTCTTACTAAACGTCACGCACAGTATAAAGGGGGAAGTTTGTGGAGAACAGGATGGCCTCCTGCTCGGGCTCCTCCTGACGCTGCTCCTCTTCCTCCTCCTGCTCGTGAGGGCTGCTTTCCACCATACATTTGCTGGGCTGAGTATAACTTGGTGTACTTTATATTTGTATTAATGTTAGTTTGGCTATTATTTCATTAAATCTGTTTTCATTTCAGCTCGTGGGTCCCCTCTCCTTTTCCCAATCCCCCTTCTTGGCTGGGGAGGGGTCATCGGGTGATTGATAGAGCCATTGATAGAGTTTAGCCCCAGATACGGGCTAAATGGAGACAATGTCTAACTATTTCTCTATGCTACTTCACATCATTGATTTAATGCTTTGAGAGGTATGGGAGAGAATTACACATTCTTCAGTTAGAGGTGAATCCATACTCTTGCACTTCATGGGTGCTGCCTGTGTACAGAAATAAAGGGTTTGTGTACAGAAAGAGACGCACATTTTAGTTTTCATCTAAAAATCTTTATTACATTTCCTGCTGAATAAAGTACTTTGTGTTGAACTTCTTTTCCTCAAAAGTCATCTTGACTGTGGCAGAATGTCTGTGTTGGTAGTAACTATTTATTTCAGTTTGTCACTTGTTGTCTTCTTAGTTGTGTTCTTTTTGTCAGATAAAGCTCTTCCATGTATTTCTTAAATTTTTCAACTATGACTTTCAAAACTGCTTTCCTACTCCCGAATTCAGGTGTTTTGACTTCAGTTTACTATCATGATGAGGCTCCAGGATCAGGAAGAGGTGCTGCACTCCCTACCCTGATGCCCAGTTTGGATGACCAGGGAACCAGGGAGACAGCAGGGGCAGGCCTGCAATACAGTTTTACTTCAGGACTTAATGCCATGTCTTCTGTTGGCACAAATCAGAACAGTTGGTTTTCATTAACACTGTATTGCTTTAAGTCAGCTAAGCTTTTACTCCTTCTCCAAATTATTGCTTATTATCTTGTCTGCTAGGTTTTTTTCAGTTTTCATGGTATGGTAGTCCTTAATTTTGGTTTAGTCTTCTGTACTGCTAACGGTTTAATTGCAGGGGGGTTTTAGTTCTCTTACATGAGGAGATCTTGAGCAGCTACAACTTTGAGAGGTATACACACACAAAAACCCTAACCATATTCTTGTAGTATTTCTTTATTAGTGCTATGTTTAATGCTTCCACAAGAGGCAAAAGATAAACATCATTTAACCCAGGCACAGAAAGAAAAAGCAATTTTTACAGACATCTCTCCTCCTAGCTGCCTTTTCAGACTTCGATTTTAACTAGACAATAGAACAGAAAGGTTTAGCCGCAAGTAAACAATGATATGAGAAGATAAGGTAGCTCTGGGTGAGAAAATTGCATTACCCAGTGGCAAAGCAAATGCCTTAAGTTTGCTAAAGTAACATAACAGAATGAAAGAGCATCACTAGAAATTGTTTGGATAAATAGGGTGTAAACATAAAATAACCATAATTAACCATTTTAGGAGAAAGTATAAAATACTCTGAGCTGACAGATTTAAGGAAGTCTTAAACAATGTTTGAACCTTAACACAAATGAAATTATGAGAAAATAGGATATTCTCCCATTCTGAAGCAATATCCACCCCAATCACCACCTGTAGTGATGTTCTTCTAGTCCCTTTCTGTTTGAGTAAAACAAGGTGTGGAGTAACCAGGTTTGATCTCAGCATGGGCTAGGGGCCTATCAGCAACTACCCTGTCTTGTATTTGAGTAAAGGTGTAAAACAGTCAATCAAATGTCAGTAACACTTCGACACTGGATCCTGCCCTTCATTACATACATATCCTAAGACTGCAAGGTTATTATTTTGAACAGCCATACATGAGAATGAAAGTGCAACTTTAAAAAAGAAGCTGAAGTTTAAGAAGTGAGCTCGAGAATCGGTAACTTTTGCCTAATTAAAAGATAACCAAAATAGATGTAGTAATGGAAGCTTGAAAGGATATCGGTTTGTTTCTGTAAATTTAACACTATTAGCTCAATTTATCCTTAAAAACAGCTCACAGGGAAGCGCACAAAGCAGAACTTGTGGTCATGGCCACTTGTGTGTTATTGTTATTAATGTCAAAATCCTGATTACTGTCCATGAACTCAATATTCAAATCCAGATTTGTTTTGTTTTCTTTAATAAGAGCGACAGATACTTTTGAACCTGATGTGTTTGAGGTAAGGAGAGTTGAAAAGGTATTAAATATACATGAATTATTTGGTATAATATTAAAGAAACTAAGTAAGAAATCTTTAATGACAACAAAAGCAGCACTAACAGCAATCTTCTTAAGGTGAAACAATGCAAGCAAAGTCACATTGGTGAAAATGCTTAAATTATTCAGACCAAGCATGTTGCTTATTTAGCCTGGACACAGATGCTTTTCTCAGGTAGATAATGCTAGTTGATAACAATTTCTTAGTAAGTTGTAGTAATGAAAACAAGTTGGCTGCATTTTATGCAGCTAAAATGCTTGAACCACTGTTTTCAGGCTTCATCGTAAGAAAATTACACTCGCAATCCTGTTAATGCATTTTAGGAGCTGCTAAAGTTTCTAACAGTGAGGTCAACACGTATGGTTGACTAAGAACTCTGGACAATTTTATTATCATACAGCTGAGCAGTGTAGCAGGGTTTCACATGATTTTTAGCTGCACAAGGAATACAAAATCTGGCACTAGTTGAACACTGCAGACATTAGGCTAGGTCACTGAAGAGCTGAAGTAAAATTTCAAGACCTGTCTGCAACCATATTTTGGACGAAAAAAGTCTGCAATCGCTGCAGTTCCCTATGCATGACAATGGCTAACTGTAATGGTTGGTTCAGAACCCTGCTCCTGTGCCTCAGTCTCCCTCAATGCAGCCTTACTGCCAGGCTGCTTCCTAAGGATCTTTAGGTTTAATCTCTCTTACGGGGCTCTTACAGGGCTGCACAGTTACAGGAGGTGATAGGGAATTCCTCTTCCCTTACTTTGGTGCCATTTCCCGGCAATCACCATTCAGGACAGCAGGTACATTGAAAAAGTGTCCTTGTAGGTATTGCTTTGAAATGCCACAGCCTCAGGAGAAAGTGTATGTCTTCATTGCATATACACATATTTGCCCTTAATGAATTGTTTGGTACTGTTGATGCCACCACTACTTCTGACTGCATTTACAAGGCAAAGGGAGAACTGATCAGTTCTTGGAAGGAAAGATGTAGGTGCTCAAGCCCTAGAAGTAGGGTCTGGCCTAAGAAATAGAAATGGCACAAGACATCTGATGCAGAGTTCTAGGTCTCCTTAGGCTTGATTGGCTAGTATGCATTATTTGCTTTTTATGCATTGACTTTGAATTACTGTTCTAAGATGCCTAACCTCCCTATGTATCGTATTAGATACCCAGGTCTCTAACCATAGACTCAGAATCGTAGCTTAGGGACTGGGCCTTCGAAGTAAGCAGTGTAATGTTGGACTTGAAGCCATCAACATCCTCTGCTGCCCCTAGCCTCGAGTCTGTTTCATGCAGCTTCAACAATACATAGATGCTACCATGTTATTTCCTTTAATCCTTTCTGAATGAGTAGTACTGTGTCTAAAGAAGGATGATCAAATACAAAAAAGATTGAAAGTGATCAATATTCCAGTAACTGTATTTTACTAGCCTCTCCATCATAAATAAAAAGTTGAACGTAACATGATTTGAAATGACCTATTTCAAGTGGGCTAGCTTCTGTATAAATAGTTTGACTTCTCATTCAACTCTAATTGACTTAAATACAAACTAACACAAATGCATAAAAAGATGTCAGAAGTAGGACCAGAACTGAGGTCTGGAGTTTCTACCACTGATTCATAAGAACACTTCCTTTGTTCAAGTAAAAAATTTCTCTACATGCAACCAAAATTATCTTCATAAATCTCCAAGTAATTTGAACTGGCATATCCCTGTATTCCCATTACAAAGTATTAAAAAAGTGTTCTCAACTTTAAAGGCTAAGTTTTAATGATATAATTAGACTCATTATTACAGTGTGCAATAGTGATGATTTTGACACCCTGTTTTCTACTTACTACATTAAAAAGCATTAATCTGCTGTTCTTCACAGACATCCTACATGACAACAGAAAGTCATTAATTAATCATTAAACAGGACTATCAGATTTGGGGTTTCCTTGTCTTCTAGTATAATTGCTGAAACATTACAATAAAAACTGTGTCAGAATACCTTCCAGAATGAAAGGGTAGCCTCAAAATTATGCACCCTATACAAATGGCTAATGAATAAAGGGTTAAAGTTACACATGCTAAATGCTAAATGATTGCTACTGAAACTAGCAGAACAAAACCAGGTGCATGTGTCCTGTCAGCATCTGCAGAATCCTAAGGTGCATGTCACAGATGCACTGTGAATGTTCTCTGCTGTTTTCAAAGCTACAACATAATGCACAGTTGAGACAGTATTAAACAAATATTACATGATTCTGAGTTTGCATTTAATATTTACAGCAATCTTACAAAGCCTAATGTTTTGTAGAAATGGAGATTTACTGCATGAGAATAATGCAGTAAAAGTAACAGCAAACGCTGTTTACCTTCCATAGATACTCTATTTTTCTCCACACTGTTCAGTTATGTCTTGGTAGCATCAAAGACAGATGATTCAACGTTAATTAGCATCTTGTCCTGCTTAGGAGCGAAATGTTCTGGTTTCTTCGAGTTTGTAACTACTTTGACAGAGTAGAGATCTCTTCTGTTTTCATAGCATCAGACAGGAAACTAAGTTCATTGCACAGTGTCTCATACCTGAAAGCCATCCGGATCTGTGCAACATTTGTCTTTCGAATGTCATTTCCCTCAGGCCCTTCTTTACAGTAATTCACTCCTAAGAATTTCTGTTTTTCCTGTGAATGGGATTAAACATAAAAAGGAAGAAGTCAGTCCAACTGCTTTGAGTTTTTGTTAGTTGAATGATTCCAAAGAAGATGAAAAGAGCAGCTTCAACCAGCTGGCCATGGAACTTTACTGCAGAGTCTTAACCAGTTTAGGAGATTTTAAGGCCAAAGTTTATATATATAATTAACTCAGCAGTGCACTGAGTCTGGCTTGCTAAAACCCTTTCGTTCGTTCTTCACTATTACAGCTTTCATGTGCGAGGTCAAAAAGCAGCTTAGGTTTCTTTTATTAGTTAAATGTTGCACAAGAGGAAGATTAGTAGTAGTCACTAGAGAATACTGGAAGAAACAACAGAATATACTTATAAAGCCCCTTCACATACCAGCTCCTTGAGAGGAATGTTTGAAAGTGACATAGAAGAGAGGATGCCCTAAAATCAGTCATAGAGAACGCCATGGATATATAGAATTTTAAAGTCAAAAGGGAATTTAATCTAATCTGACTGTCTACCTAAACCACAATGTTTTCTGTAGTACTCTCTTCCAAGCAAAAACATGTCTTGCTTATGACAGGCAGTTTGTGCTCAAAGCAAGACATGATGTATAAAATCACTGGCAAAGGGATATTGCCCAAATAATTAAAGGTTTGGGACTCGAGGCAGAACTGAGTATAAACAGGCACCTGGTCCCTCTGCATGTTTTGGGAATTCCAAAACAAAGCTAATGAGGAAAAATGTAAGGTGTTTTTTTTTTTTTTAAATGTAAGAATGCATTGCAGATAGTTCGTGTATATTTCTGGAAAAGATGATAGGGGTGAGCACAAATACATCACATAAGCACCTACTATTCAATCTTCAGACTATTGACATCTCCGTTCCTACTTGCCCTAACACTCACGAAAGAGATTTTTTCCAGCTATAATTACCTTATCTGACAGTCCGCTCTGTAGGACGCTGTTTCTTGCTATTTCACACAAGTCACAGGTACTTAGTTTCCATACCTGGGCTGCAATAGCATATTCTTCCATGAGAGCTTCCTGTATCACCAAAATATGTTTCACATTAAAATATATGTAAATAAGATGTAAATGGGGATATGTACTCATTACTAATTAAGGAATTTATACATGTGGTTTAGATAGCTGTGAAAAATTAAAGGCTTAAAATTTTAACATCACAATTATTAACAAAGAGAAGTGTTTATTTCAAATTTCCCAAGGGTGACTGTTAAATAATTAATAGGCCACTGGGTATCCAGTTATCTTAGTTTTAGAAATTGCAGCCTGCAGTCCAGATCCTTAGAGGCATTTATTAAGCAATTTCAAATGAGATTCCAGGGCATATAAACACCTTGGAGGATCTTGTCGTAAATCTTTAACGAACATATACATAGACAGAAAGCAGGGCAGTTTCTCACTTCTGACCTTCCACACATGGTTGGGTCTGACTCTAGTGGGCTGTCACCGCTGAGGATCTTCCACGCTACATGTAACTCGGCTGGTGCTGCATTACATCCACGCAGAAAGCCCCCACAGAAGCTCTCTGTCTTTTCTAGCAGAGACATGTCATGGGCCAGAAGCAAGCCTGGGTAAAGCACACCAGAGCTGAGCTCGTCCTCAGAACACGGACAACCAAGTGCGCACAGGCCACTCAAGTCAGTGCCAACCACAAAATTGGGGCATCAGAACCAGTGACCAGGCACTTCTGTCCTGCCAGGCCACCCAAGGGCAAGAATGATTTTCAGTTCACTGAGCAAACAGCTCATACGTCATCTTTAGAGATTCCATATGATGTTTTTGTAATGTACTTCCCCAGATTTGTTAGTAAGGAAACGACTTTCCTGGCTCTAGAGGATTGTTTATGAAGGATCAAACCTCCCTTCAGCCTCATCCTTCATTCTATACTTCAACAGCCAACACTGGAGGGGCAAGAGTACAAAAGAAACATAATTAGGAAATCAGACATTTCCCTCTAAAACCTAACAGCGAGTAGCAGACTGAGAATGAGAAGAATAATGAATGAAGTGACTGGAAGACATGAAATTTGATATCCTAAGCAATGACATAGAATGGCTTTCAGGTCATTCTGGGCCGTTCCCACACTCAAACACAAGTGCTTTTTTTCAATTGTTACCTTTGTGTAATGGAACTGCATAGGATCATCTGTGGAGAGAGAGACACGAAGTCCCTTATGTAGAAATTCCCGTAGTGGATTTTTTGAATACTCCAGGAATAAGCTGTTGTTACTAAGTGGCGACATAGCAATGGGTATTTGTGCAAGATAATAAAGATACTGGAGGACAGGACTCTGCAAAACAAAACACAATCAGCATTTAATGGTACTATGGGATAATGAAGAAAGATTTCCCTTGGAAAAAAGGAAACAGCATTGTGGAGAGAGGACTAAGACAAAAAAAACTAGGTTGAGACTAAACTCTGACTCCTTTAGAAAATTTTGAAGTCTGAATTCTAAATATTACTGATTTTTATAAAAATAATTTACATTCTTTAACATATATATGTCATCTTTTTAAAAATACAGCGACTGGTATTACTGTAGATTAGTAAGTATATATGACTGTTAAGGGCTCTGCATTTGATACTAACTGCATACCTTCCCCCAAAACCTGAAAGTCACAGGTAACAGATGTGTAAGAACTGCTAAGCAATCTGTTATTTTCAAAACTGCAGTCCAATAAGTAAATTTTAGGAACAGAAGTTGTTTTAATTTATTAGAAGTCATGTGTTGCTTTTGCACATAATATAAATTTTTTATTATTATTAACTGCTATGCCAGGTTATTGCACTAGGCTAAGCAGCAAAGAGTGAAGAGAAGAATGCTTTGGTCACATACAGCCTTAGTACTACTCTCTCTGGGTCTAATTTTAAGAATTACTGATACTGGGCGTAACATCAGCATGATTTTAGGCAATATTTTTCTTTGTTCTTGGATATGCTGGAAAATACAGAGGGAATTTTCCAACATTAATCAGAAAATCTAACTTCTAAGAGAACTCCTTCCAAAACACTACAATAAACTCAGTGCAAGTCTGCCACCCACTGACTAATTATTTTAATTACAAAGCGGTGGCTTGGGGGATGAGCTGTTTGTTTGATGTTTGATGATGTTTTTATTAACTGATATGCCAGGAATTATAAAGTTTGTCCTGTCATAACAATCAAGTCGTAGCTTATATACAACTTGTATATGAAATATTGCTGTGTTATACAACTATGCTAAATTTCTTGATCAAGTGACCCCAGTTACTCTAGATGTAAATCATCAAAACCTTAATGAACTTCTGAATGAACCTTGAAGTACAGGGATGTCTGTCAGAGAATGACCTTCATCCCTATACAGTAGAAACTACAGAGATTTCCTTAAATTCTTCTGGGACCTAAACCAGGAAGAAGTAGCAATTCTAAGCAGTTCTTTCCATATAATTTTAGGTCTGCTTGGAATAACCAAAAACAGGTGCCACCAAGTTCTCGACATATCTGAACAGCTGATCTTCCCTAAAAACACATAGCTTTAAAATACTCACTTTAAAAAAGTGTATTTTTGTAGCCTAAATAAGAAATAGGAAGTTTTCACCTAAGCTTATTTATTTAATAGAATCATAGAATGGTTTGGGTTGGAAGGGACCTTCAGAGGTCATCTAGTCCAACCCCTCTGCAGGAAGCAGGGATCTCTTCAACTACATCAGGTTGCTCAAAGCCTCGTCCAGCCTGGCCTTGAACACTTCCACGGAGGGGGCATCCATAACTTCTCTGGGCAACCCATTCCAGTGCCTCACCACCCTCACAGTGAAAAACTGCTTCCTTGTATCTAGTCTAAATCTACTCTCTTTCAATTTAAAGCCATTAACCCTTGTCCTATCGCTACATGCCCTTGTATAAAGTCCCCCCCCATCGTTCCTGTAGGGGCACCTTTAAGTACTAAAAGGCTGCAATAAGGTCTCACTGGAGCCTTTTCTTCTCCAGGCTGAACAACCCCAACTCTCTCAGCCTGTCCTCACAGGGGAGGTGCTCCAGCTCCCTGATCATCTTTCTGTCCCTCCTCTGGACCCACTCCAACAGGTCCATGTCCTTCTTACGTTGGGGGCCCCAGAGCTGAACACAGTACGCTAGGTGGGGTTTCTGATCAAATTGAAGAGTTATTTGTACCTTGCTAAGAAAATTAATTTTGGGCTGCCCAGATAAAGTCAGTTTGGTGACTGCTGTTAAACCAGTGACCAATGTCTAACCAGATAGTGATTAGTTTAGGTGAGCAACCAAGCAATACCTTCTTCAAGAGCAATCCATGAGAAATGTTGTCTGCTGTTAGAAAGGCTGATACAAGGTGTGTGATAGACCCAGCTTCTCCACAGTGAGGTCGAAACAGAAAAGTACACATGCCTCTTTCCCTGAGGAGATTAAAAGCAAGTTCCACTAATAAAAAATGCACTGTTCTTCATCTATTTTATATATAATTATCATTAATATGGGAATTCAGGAAAAAAAAAGTTACACCTTCTCATACACTTTGACATGACGTCTTAATCAGGTCTACCTGTAGGCTGCTGTCAAAAGGGGTAGGTCCCTCTACCCAAGCCCTCCACCACCTGACATATCCCGTCTTCCTTCTTTCCTTCCCCAGTTACAACTCATTTAGCAATTGTTTAGCTACTGGGTGAACATTTACTGAAGTGATTTCAGCTGAGGGAAAGGGCACATGGAAAGCTAAGTGAACTGATGCAACCTGTGGCTGCATATCCCTAGAGACAAAATGAGAGGGAAGTGGAAGCACATTGCCAAGAGTTAGCTAACACTACCTAGTGTGATGACAACCTGCCATCTCATCAGGTTAAGTGTAGCATAAAACCACACCCTTAGTAGCACAGAGGTGATCTACGAGTGTTAGTTATTACACTAGACTTCACACTATAATTTCTAGCACTATTTTATCATCTCTATTAAAAATGATGCTGGGTTTTAGGTTATAATGGACTCTTATTCAGTGCAGACAAATGTCCCGTAAGTATTTGGAGATGTTCAAAACAAAGAATTTCAACAAGGACTGCTAGAGTATAAGGCATTCCTAGGATGGATGTTTAGTAACGTTTCTCCTGAAAATGGCTGTGAGGATGTAACCCATCCTTGCCGATTTTGCTAATACTACCAAAGTGTAAAACTGGACTGGCTGTAGTACCTCAAATACTCAGTATGTTTAAGAGGGTGAATGGTTTTACTGACTCATTGATGAACTGTGTCATTGTCTTACCTAGCTGTAAAGAATATTTAACGATTATCTAGGGAGATTTTCAAACAGTAGTTGAAATACTCTTGAGGTAAAAAAGAAATGTGTTAAGTTCTGACAGAATCTCTGTCTTTGGAAAAGAAAAAAAATGTAGACTACAGAGAATGTAAAGGAAGTCAGGAAAAAGGGATGACTTAGATGTCTGCTGTACTGTGTCCTTTCCATTATAGAACTAAAACTAATGTGGTTATTATGAGTTTTCATTGCATAGGATGGTAGAGAAAGAAATGCTTGAGGTAGCAGTGAGAGCGAAGAAAAAACATGACAACTCTGTGCACCTCCTGTAAGAAAATCCAAAAACATTTTATAAATAATAATGAACCAAATCCTTGCAAAGTAAGTGAGGACACTGTCACATCAATGGATAACCTCACTGCGTCTCAATGTAAGTCAGTTGTGCAGCTAACTCAGTGAGTCAGCCCCAAAATCAGGAACGTAACCTCATGTTGAATTTCAAAATTGAATTTTCATTACTGAGCCTGATGCCAAAATCTGCTTTTACAGTCATGATCTCACATTCAGTATCATAACTCTCTGCATTACTTGCCTAGACATCAGTCTCAAATGTAGTAAAACTAAATGAGTCAGTAAACACACTAAAGTAAGTTAGCTAGATGTGCAGTTTATAATTATGTCCTTTGTCTGACTTTGATAACAGCAGCGGCCCTTAAACTAGTATTTAAAAACATAACTTTGTATCTCCAATTACCAGGACATAGCAATCCACCAAGAGGTACAATATATTTGAAATCCACTGTGAATCCAAGCAGAGGTCAATTCTGTGGGGTTTCTTCTTTTGTTTTGTTAGATAGAGGATACAGTCAGGTTATAGATCTATAGTCAGGATACAGACATAGTCAGGTTTAAGGAATTCTCAAAACAAAAATAGACACAAATGTCAAACCAAGACAGGAATCTGATGCTTTTACAATTTCTGAATATTTCATTTGAATTCATTTAAATGAATTCAGTTAACGTTTTCAAAATAACTCATGTACTCCGCTTGGATTCTTTACAATAATTCAAGATAACCTTTGCTTCAAAAGATGTATTATCTAGACATTGACTTAGACTGAAACCAAGATTATTGATTTTTCTTTCTGGAAGCTTGTAAAAGAGAAAAATAGCTACTTACTTCCTAAGGTTGTTCAGCAACATGATGTTCACATACATATAATACAGATAATAGCTATATGGGGGATTCTTCTCACTGGTCCAGAGGTCAGGGTTAAGGCTCTTGTCAGAGAACATATGGCCACTATGTTTGGATTCATCATCAACACTATCGAAGCCAGTCACCTGGTGGGAGAAGTGACAGGAATCGGTGTTTTTTAAGAAGCAGACTTCAACAATGTTGCTTACCGTTGCTTGTACAAAGCATCTAGTCCTCTTTCTTCATTACCCTCTTTATGCCAGCAGTCCTGCTGCTCTGCCCTCCTACCACACCATGCAGACAGCAGGAATAACATGTTTTCTCTAAGTAAGTCTCACCCATTTTTTTCTTACGAGACAAACAGGAGGCCCAGGTGCACAAAAGCCTTCATACTTCTGTATTGGAAATAGGCCTGTAAGAGTCCCTTGGATACAGATTATAATCCTTTAAGCTCATCTGTTTTGTTATTTGAAAAGCAGCTGAAGGCCAGAGGCTCCCAGGAAACCTCAGAGTTCTGATTTGGGGCATACTCAGAAATGTCTCTTTTAATCGCGTCCCAGCAGCTACATCCCCACATCTCTCCCAAGTCCCATCAGGATCCACACAATGCTACTTGCCTCCTTTTTGGAGGCCAGTCACAGAGGCAAGCTCAAAGTACACATCCCAGACACGATGTGCCCTCTGCACAAGAGCAGGCAAATGTTTTTTGGACATTCTTTATAGAAAGAATTACTGAGAGGATAAATAAATAGCTGTTGAGCTGTTTCAGAGGAAATAAACAGCAACTATTTGACAACAGGACTTTACTCAGGCTATTATTAAATAGTATGTGACAGCTTTAAACAATGCAAGTAATCTACGGAGGAGGAATCTTTTTTAGTGTCTGGAAACAGCTGTAGACAAACAAAAATTATGAGTATAAGAGGATCCAGTTCATGTGAGACAGAAAATTCAAACATACTTACATATTTGAGAAAAAGGTGCAGTTCTTTGTGGTCTTTGGGATTGATTGTTGCTTCAAACAGAGGTACAAAGATGTTCTCCAACATCTTTCCAAAACTAGGCAGAATATTTTTTGACCTAAATATGTCACTGAAGGGGAAAAAAAAAATATACACAGTTGTGACCATTCTTTAATCAGCTTATATTCTTCCTTCACTTTGATATTTTCTGTTATTTGTGTATATTCTACAGCTTCAGTTCTACCAGGATTCAGAAATTCAAAGTTTATGTCAGGACAGGGATTGTCTCTGTGCTGTTTCCTGCACTGTCTGGCACGCTGCTCCATCCAGGCTCTGCTGAAGCTCCTGAGTGCTCCAAAAACAGAGGCAGTAAGCAGGGTTAGATGCTGTCTCAGGAACAGCAATCCAAGACCCTAACAGCAATCCAAGTACTGATAGGGGGCATAAGGAATTACCTCTTGTGAAAGATTCTGTTTTCCAAAGTTGTAACTACTCCAAATGAAAGTAGAATATTCTGCTTTAGTGAGCCTCTCAGGAAAAGAAGGACAGTACTTCAGTGTGTCATTAAGTGCATGACTTAGTGGTAAGTGTTGACTCCACTATGTACATAAGAAATTGCTACATAAATTAAAGGAGAGACATTTTCTACCTAACAAGAAACACATTCTGGGAGATATATGCTGTTTCTCTCCTCATATACTAATTATGCAATTTCAAAACATGAAGCTCAGCTATGAAGGCTGACAAAATTATCATGGGAGACTGTATTACAATATATAGGATTAGAAACAAAGAACAGCTTTATAAAGTCCCAAAGGATACTTAAATCAATACCTGGTTTTGTTAGTTTTTAAGCTTGCAAACCAGCAATCTGGATTGCCTACCCATGTTCACTGTCATTTATTCACTGATCTTGGGGCAGTTTGATGATAACACTTTTACAGAGCATTTTCTACTCCTTTATGGTATTCAAGAGTTGATTTATTTTCATTACTAAATTGTACTTTAACTTGCCTTTGAATGCAGCTTAATTTTGCCCAGCTGTTATTTTTGGTTTTAGTATCTTCAGACTTACAAAGAATTAGCAGTAGCTTCAAACAGCTTCATAAAGAGTAGATTCAAACCCCACCTCCTGTATTCCAGCCCCAGACTGTCAGGAAAACTGCAGTAATGGTCAGGAATAAATTTCCCAGACTGTTGCTTATAAACAGAATTACAGGACAGCTTATAAACCATCTAAAAAAATATCAGAAATTAAAACATACAAATCATTGGTATGATTTCAAACTATAAACATTATCAAGAGTTCCTTATTACTTACTAGATTCTGGGAACCTGAATTATCCAGCGCATATTAGGGGAATAAACTTTATGCTTAATGAACCATTTAGCCAAGTTCAGCCATTCATCTGGAGACCGTCCATAAATGGATAAGCGAGGTTCTGTATACTGGTACTTACTTTCTTCTAGTTCACAGGCTACTTCCTATTAAGTAATAAATATATTTGCTTTAATGTGGACACTGAATATAATTTACAGCTAGTAGTATATTTATCATTGTATTTTCCTCAGACCAGACATAACTGTATTGTTACTCTTTAAAGATAAAGGGAATCTCTTGTCTCTTAATCCTTTATTTTATTTTAGGCATCTAAATATTCTACTGGCAAGCTACCTCAGATACCATTTGAGTATAACTAACACCTAGATTTAGAGGACAATATTCTTGTGCAGTTATTACAAACATCTTTGTAAGACATATGTTTAAAATTGGTAAATCAGAATTACGCTCATTAAACTATAGTAAATGATTACGTAAAATATCCAGACCAATGGGGAATCTGACCCAGAACCCATGGTAGTAATTTATTTTAAGGCTATTAATTTTAGACAAGTACTTCTGTACATTTAAGAAGAGCTGATAGCTAGTTCATGAAAACTACTAATTCTTTTGTTGTAAGAAATTAATTTGAAGCCTGTGCATGCATGTGCAGATTTAGAGGCTCTTCCCTATCTCCTCCCTCCCTGGCAGCTCCCACTAGCCAATAAAAGATAAAGCTGGTGACCTGACCCTTGGCTGCTGTCCGTTAGTTTGAAACTGCACACAACTCTGCTTTGATCTGATAACAGGTCATAAGTTTTTCTAACTCATAAAATTATTTAGAAAGCAGCAGTGGCTGACTTAGCAGAGGTCTTTCTCTGATGAATTGCTAGAGCAAGCTCAATACTTGGAATCACTTAACCATAGCGTTAGCTCTAGATACAATTATGACATCATCAGAAATCTTTTACTAACCATTTCTCTACAGCTGGAAAAGCTTGAAACTTACTTACCTTGACCATGCGAGCAAAATATTCACCACCAATGTAGTTCTCGGTTTTCAAATACAAGTCCCTCAGCTCACTGGC
This sequence comes from Bucorvus abyssinicus, assembly GCA_009769605.1. Lineage (NCBI taxonomy): Eukaryota > Metazoa > Chordata > Aves > Bucerotiformes > Bucorvidae > Bucorvus > Bucorvus abyssinicus. Next base: position 9,503,118 of record CM020043.1, on the reverse strand, counting down.
ACCAACTGGGTTGTACTTGGAATTGAATTTGTCAAATCGATGAAACGTTTGGCGACCCTTGAGGAGGAAAAAAACCCAAATAACCATGGTTTTCAATATACACAATAGTTTATAAAGTAAATTGCCTAGCAATAAAAGACACAGAAAAGAAAAAGCCTGGATTAACTTACTTCAAACATGCAGTAATGCATGAGTTCAGATTCTGATCTAATAAGTTATCATACAAAAAACTGTAGAAACCAGAATTTCACACTTTAAAAACTTAGCATTTTCTCATTTATTGTGTATTTTAACAGACTTACTGCATGGACATCTAGAGAGTCTACAGTGAGATCATAAGGGTCCATGTGAAGGCTTTCAAAGACTTGCTTTAAAGTCATCTTCTTGCCTTTTTTCTCGGCAACAATCCTGTCGGGCTCTGTTTGATACGTGTGCTTAATAAACCTCAATAAGTGTTTCTGGTTCATGCAAGCAGCAGCATGGATATGAGTATCAACCTGAAATCAGAAGGTTATTCATGCTCATCATCAACACATAAATTAGCAAAGTATCTATGTCCATGATAACAATTACTAAAGCCTTCTGAACTATTTCTTAAGTTACAAGTAGATTAGTGCCTAAAGAAGTCAAAATGTTTCAGACTCCTGAGATTTTGGTTTTGGAGCAATTATTCAATAAGTAGAGCTATAAATAAAGTAGCCCTCAATTAACAGTTTCCTATTTAAAAGAGAAAAATTTAAACAAGTTAAGATACATTTTAAGTGCCAGTCACAGAACCTGGGTTTGGATTAAACTTGATACTTCCTTAAAGGACACTCTGATCCTTTAATATTCTTTTACTTCATCCATGAATCAATGATGTCTTTCTAGTTATATACTGTAGTTAAAACCATCCTCTGTGACTGAAAGGATCTGGAATTCTCAGCCATTTCAAAAAGCATAATTCATTTTTGTATTTCAACCACATGAAACATCTTAGGTCACTAGAACTGCAAAATGTACATGAGAGATTGTCAGTGTTTTTTCCAAATTTATTTACAATACAGCAACTCAATGCTGACAGATTTTTCAGTTTCTTCAGATCTCTTCACATACTAAGGGAAGTGCAAGGTTCACAGAGGGCTGAAAATAAGCCTCCAGGTTTTCATTGAAGTCCCATTTAAAAAATTACAGGAACCAAATGGTTCCTGCAGGTATGCTTTTCTTTTGCTGAGGAGCTTGCACTGCTATTTGAGCAGCCTCTGTTAGAACACAATCCAAAGAAACAACTGGTGAGATTTGGGCATTTGTTTGTTGATTTAAGTTTTCCCTTCAATATGTGTAATTCCTTAGGTGCCTCCAGCACGTATGTAAAAGGAATTTGTTGCAGTTCCTTGCAGTCAAGGGTTTATTATCATGATCATACAAGCAAAATGTACTGCTAAAGAATAGAGGAAAACCAGGTATATTCCCCAAGTATTTCTTGTTTGAAAAGGCAGGTAATACTAATTGCAGTTCCTAAGGACCAAGTACCTGAAAGGGAAGAATGGGCCTTAGCTAGGATAATAGCCTTAAGGAATCTAACAGCACAGCAGTATCCAGTGTGAGGAGCTGCTGCTTCAGGGTCCATTTGCTTTGAATATCCTTAAGAAATCTCAATTGAACAACAAAACAGCCTAATGCATGTCCTAGGCAAAACAATGAAATTACTCTACCAACAAATTCCTATCAATGTAAAACCAAACCAAACCACTGTTCTGATTAGACTTCACAGTTGACACATAATGAGCACATGGCACTGGGGACAGCTTGATAGACTCTGAAACTGCCTTCAAGTCCAGACTGCCAAATCCTGGCAGAAGCAGTTTCAGCTCACCCACAAGCCGCAGTGCTGCAGCCTGTCTGTTAAGCTTCCCATTTTCCTCCAGCCCAGGCCCTACCTGGACATAGATGGCCGTGAGCACAGGGATGTGGTCAGATGCAATTGCCAACTTGCACTATTTCTAACATCAGCCTTGTGCACCAACTGCCTGGTACTGGAGGCAAGTCTTACAAGACCAACTGGCAGACTGGTTCTGCAGAAGGAGTAGGAAGCAAGAAAGTCAGTTTCAAGATGATACAGAACAGGGAAAGGATGTTTCAGATAGTAAGTCTAAAAAAGCACCTCTCAGTACTCTCCTATATAATGGTAGCAGATTGTCTGGAATCATTTAAGTAACATTTTACCATGATGTCTTAAGTGAAACTAGTGGAAAGGGCTGCTCGAACTCCTCATACGGAGTATGAAAGGGGCTTCAAAGAAGAAATAAAACAATCTTTCTTCTGCACAACACTGGTAACACAGCTGTCAAAATGCACCCAGTTTTGCTGTTTAAAAAAAACCCCAAATACCAACAACATTCCCAAGAAATGTCACAAAAGGAAATAGGAGCTGGAAAACCCAAACTGCCATATGACTGTAAAAATGAAACTTACTTGGTTTTCAAGGTGCAATTTGAGAGTTAATTTGATCAACTGCATACTGGTATCTGTACATCCAAAAGAGACCACGAGACAGAGAGGGGGCTGTTCGGACTCATAAACAATGATGTAACAAGATCCAAAGGTTGGATGCCGACATTAGATACGAGTTCCTAAAGAACCCACAGCACTGTGGTTTTTAAAATGCAAGTAACTAGCATTCCCAGGGACACACTCCTAACAAGAGCTGCATAGCCTGTATGCAGGAAGTCATACTGGAAGGAATTCTCCAATAAACTGGCTATAAGAAGTCACTAAACCTACATTATCTGCAAGGCCTCTCATCCAGGACTCTTCTGTTCAGGAAACTCCCAACATGGACAGTGAGACCAGTGCATTCCCCTTTCCATAATGATTATGTCTGCAGCTTTCAGATTCCACCAACGTTAAGTAGCTGACAACCTGATCTGCTTTTAAGGATCAGCAGGAAACAGATCACAGATCACCTGAATAAGTAACAGCCATACACCTGCAATGTAAACCTCAGCTTCTGCTATCACATACAGTTCACAGAAATGCCAGTTTTACTTGGCACATGTAGTCATTTAATTTTCAGTTTATACCTACAGAAGTCGTTGCAGCCTGAAAGCCATTCCATGTGAATGTTAACAGCATAACTAAAGACCAGGATATAAACTGAATACTAAACATGAACATTTAATTGTGAATCACTGCCTAGTTCAAATACGCTAGATGCTTTAAAGCTAAATGAAAAAACAAGAACCATATTACTGTCTTGAAGTACTTAAGTACATGAAGTACATTACGAATGCATGGTAAACAATGCTGTGTCTAAAACAGTAAAACCAGTGCTGCTTAACATATTATTACACTCCTCAGTTACACAGTTGAACCCAATGCTTACTCAGATTAATAAATGTCTTCTGTTTGGGACACAAATATTGTTTACTATAAACTCTTCCTGGACCAGTGAAATACTACAAACCAGTAGGCTTGGTCAGCTTGTATGGGAGAGTGAAACTAACAGTTAATAGATGCCCCATAAGCTCTAAACATTCAGGAGAAGCAAGTCATAAGCATAGAATACCAGGTGTGGGGAACCTGAATAAGTGTAGGTAATTGAACTTCAGAATGCACTAGTTCCAGTGGTGGCTTTGCTACTGGAGTTAATGAGTCTTGATTAAAAAAACAAAACACAACACTTCCTCTTTATTTAAATCAACGTGAAATCACTGCTGGTAGGAAGACAAGGTCAGAAAGCAAAGAGACATTTTGTTTCTTTTGTTTGCTTGAATGCAAGGATCCCATGAGACTGCTAGATTCCCTACGTTTATACAGCATTAGCTTTTCAAGTAGGATGCAACAGCTTTATACAATGAGTTCCATTCTTTCCTTGCAGCTCTGTAATAGGCATAAGAGGCAGAAGACACAAAGTACTCTGCCCTAGGGTAGCACAGTAATGTTCCTGGCAGCCAAAATAGTCCCTAGAGCTGGGCAGAGCCCCTCAGGAGCATGTCGAATTCATACTTATGCCATCCAGAGCAACCTAGAAACCAGGAGAGACAGAGATGCAAATCTCTGTGTCTCCAGCCTCTTGTGTGGCTGTACTTACTGCTACATGCACAGAATCAAGCCCTATAATGTTTGTATTCACATGAATATGGAAATACACTGCTGTGAAGAGACATTTCTTTTTCTGTTCTTTTAATTACTATAAGAAAGGACAGAGGAAAAGCTTTCTTTATGGTCTCTGCAGAATTTCTGCATTATAACGACTGATGGCTTTCCGTCTGATCATCATTTTGTGCTCGTTTGCAAGACTGAGGGTAGTCACAAGAGTTTACCTCAGCATCTCTCCAAGATAGGAGGAGAGAAGCCATATGCACAGTGCTTTGAAAGCCCAAGACAGAGCTTTACTGCCAGTTAACAGTGGTAAGGCACCATTACATATAATGCTAACAGGGGTGCACAGAGGCATTCCCATCCTTTGAAGCTGATGCGAAGCCTTGAGTCTTCCCATTTCCTATCACTTTTGGTTTATATAATGAAACTTTACTTCATCACCAAAGTCAGTAAGTAGCTACTGGGGGGTAGATGTGCAAAAAAAAAAACAAAGCAAAGAAAGAAAAGCAGCAACCTCCAAACAAATCAAAGTCCAGGGAACTTAAGGTATAGATTCAGTGTTCACTCCTGAGGCTTTTAATCATACATTTAGAGAGCAAAGAGCTGTTAATTTCACTCACTATTTTTAAGTATATAAACCCACTCTAACTTTCTTTCTTAGGAGTAACAAGTGGTATTTTCAACCCTGTGGTTACAAACAAAGGCTAGAAACAGAAACTAGAATTTACTTTTTTTGTCTAACCAATACTTTAAAAAAAAAAGTCATTTGCAACAGTCTAGACCAAATAGAATGTCATGGCAGCAACCAGCTATTGCAATACAGAATTCAGCAGCGCTGTGTAAGCTACTACTAAACTATCTTCTTCCACGCACAGTTACCTTGGCCTGAGCCAAAGCTCTGCTACCACACAAGGCTAGGCATCTGAGCTAGTCAGTCTGTGGGCAGGAGAGTATGATGTGTAAAAGTCACTGCTATGACATATCCTCAGGTTTGGTCTGCTGACACACTGAAATAATGGCTAAAGAAATAAAGAATATGAAAGGAGGCCTCGGCTGTCATTTTTTCATCTTTAGAGAACTATATCAAAGCTAGTTGCAGTACATAGATATACGTCATAAAGGCAGCGAATACATGTTAGGTAAATAAATACTTTGGCTTCACCTTTTAAAAAAAATTAAAAAGGCAACAACCTCCCCCTAGAAAGAGCAATAGAGACAAACCAAAGTTCCTAATAACAAGAACAACTCCAAGACCAAGAAAGCACAGTAAATGAATGCCCCTGCAATTAGCAGCATTTTAATGAAAGTAAAATACTACTCAGGTGTAGGTCCTTTACTTTGAAGATGTATTTCAGCTAGAAAACTGAACTATTGGCTCTGAGTTATCTGAGGCAGTTGGGCACAGTGGTCTATTGGAAGCCCCATTCAAAAAAGCCTCACATACTTGCTTTGGAAGGCAAGACACCCTAGTGCACAAAAGCTAAAAAACTCAGATCTGAGTTTGTGTGCTGCAGGGATAAACTCTTATTACTTAATTTCATCCTTAATGCAGGTAAGCCAGGAGTTATGTGGAGCATCTGTGTTCACTGCACTTTGCTATCCATCAGCTGGAGAACACGGGACAGCCCTGCTGATGGCAGACTCCAGAGTCTTCTCTAAAGTTATCATTCTCCTACACAGACAGTTGTCCGCCTCCTTGTGGGGAGCCAAGTGGAGCCAGCCACATGTCTTTCCACCTGTGGACTCTTGTCTGTCTAGAGAAATATTTGTCTGGTTATTAAAAGGCAGTTTTCCAGTTCCAGCTTGATCAGGGCAAAACATATCTTTGGTTGCTTTCTGGTTAAGTCCAATATGTAAGACACACACATACATTTCACTTATTTAACAGGATCCTTATCTTGGGATTTATTAAATATATAGAATATATTAAATATTTATGGATACATTAAATATACTGGAGAAAAACTTCTGTTAAACCAGGAGCAAAAGGGGGGAAGGAGGCAGGGAGAAGGGGGAAAAAAAACAGTAACCTTTGATTGTTGTGCTATTATTTGCTAAATAATGCTGGCCAGATTTCTACTATACCTTTCTAAATGCAGTAATACATGTTCACTGACTGACCTTGCCAGTACATTCATAACCGTTTTAATTCTGGCATTTTCCGTCAGTTACTTTGGCTCTTTTATATAAGCAAATAGATTGTACCAGGTTCTCCACACTCCCGTCGGAGGGATGTAACAGACAACTTCACTAACAGCTCTTCTGCAAGGTGAGTCTTATTTCTTGCTTTCCTTATGAGCAGTACGCACTGTTTAGGATTGACTAACAGAGACACATCCTGGAAATACAAGCCCTAGAAGTGTCTGTTTCATGCTGATACTCCTATTAGGGAGAAAGCACTTTGGGGAAGTTACAGATCCAAGTATTACTTGGATTAGCAAGCTGTAGGGAAAGCAAGATTATTTGGGGGCTTACAGGAACTCTATCTACAATGCAGTTTATTTTCCATAGAGAGTGCTTCATAAAAATACTACTTGTAAGCTTGCTTCAAAAAAATACTACTTAAAGCAAGATTAACTCTGCAGCAAGAATTTTTAAAGCAAAAGTAGCAGTAGGAATGATTTCTGCCAGAAAAGAGCAAGATCGTTCCTGCTGTCTTGAATTTGGGTATTGCCAGAGGGGAAGTGACACACGTTTTTGTGCAACAACATGAATCCATTTGTAGATTGGCTTATTTAATAGTAGATAGTTAGAAAATAATTAAGATAAGCCCAGAGACATTGAACATTTGTTTTTAAGTCAAAAGCTGAACTTAGCAAGTACCATCCTGTTAATTACAGCTTCTCAGTAATCAAATTGATTGTCTAGGCAGTTACCTGATCCACACTTCTGTCCTTCACACCTCTCAGTCACCATGTGTTTCATTACTAATGTTCCTGTCAGCTAGTGAAGTGTTTTACTGAATGTGACATGGAGTAAATACCTTGTCCATGGTTATGCAAGAAAACTGTTGAGTTAGGAGTCGAGTCTCTGCCACCAGGCCTGCTTGAGCAAATTAGCTAATATATCCTCCCATGCATATGCTTAACAGATAAAAGTGTGAAATTCATTAGAATTTACCTAACAATCCATCTGCTTCTAGCCTTGTGATAGACAGGGGTACATTCATCAAACACTTTTGTTTAGCAGATTTTGTGTTTGGTTTATTACCACAACAGTAGCAAATGTTCAGTAGCCAACACACTGGACACTACAGGGAAAAGCCAAAAGGACTTTTTGATGTACTAGTGCTAACCAAAACATAACGAGAAGAATTAAAGTATTGATCTAAATCCTGAAGTTACAAAATAATAACCACCTCTTCCAGTTGCATATAGAAATGCAAAATGGACCTGAAGCAGTTAAAAACACCAGCAAAAATTGCTGCTTTGTGAAGAAATCTCACCTACCAAACTGAAGCATTATCTCTTCAGTAACTTCCTCTTAACTGCAGGAAAGGGAAGCAAACGGAGCAGCATAACACTGCTACTTTCATGCTTTGAAGAGAATGCAGCTCCCTTGGGTGTGAATATGACAGGAAACTAAATCAGCTCCTTCATTCCCCTACCTATCTCCTAATTACATGCCAGTGTATCTCAGAGGCAGACAATATAACACAAATAACAGTCTTTTTACTTAATATTTCACGCTTTTTAACTAGATACTGATGGCAGCACGAACCCTCAGTTCAGTTTCTGTGGGAGGTCTTTTTTCTTTTGACATGTATTTAAACACCTATTTTCAATATGAATTGAATTTTTAAACCAAAATCTATACAGCTGTTCCTACTACAGTCTATGACTTACCTACATGAAAGCAGGAAAATGCACTTGACTGTCTTTAAGTGAATTAATTAAAATGAATTAAATCTCCATGTAGATATTTTTATTCATAATCCAAATGAACTTCATGTCATTAACTGTTTCACTCCTTTAAAGCAATCCGCATACAATTAAACCCCTTTGATTCTGAATAAGTTAAGCAGACGAGTTTAGCATAATCCATTTAACGCACTTACAGTCAAATTAATTTTCCTGGAGTGTTCCTATGTACAAAAATTTTAATACTCTTAAAATAGCATAATTCAATTGAGTGGTATGCACACACCACTTCATGCCTATCATCTACACCTCACACAGAATTGCTGGAACTGCCACTAAAATAATGTTATGCCTTTAATCCTTTTCACACTTACCTTTCTGACATTATAGAAGTCTCGATGGGGATTACTCTTTAGTTCTTTAAATTCCGACATTTCATTTAACATCTCATGTAAACTAAATTTAGATTCTAAAAAGTTAAGCCTCCGATGACAGTATGTTTTTCTGTAAAAGAAAACACAAAAAATAATTGTAACTTAAAACTTGTATTTCAGGTTCAGAAAGAGCTTGAAAGTGTTCACTGTAAAAACAATTTTTTTTATGAAGACCAAGACAAACCCATTCTTCTTATCCTACTGGTTAACAAATACGTAAGCCAATATTCGATATGATTTCAGACCAAAGGTATTAGGGAAAGCTCTAGCAGAACTCCACAAAACCATCTTATGTCCTTTAAGTTGTCCAAGTATTGTTACCACTGTGTCTTGGATAAACTGCAGTTCTTTTAGTAACAGTCACCAGGAAAAGCATAAAACCTATAATAAAATGGGATGCCAATTGCTACTACTCTGAAACTACCTCTTATAGAGCAGATCACCTCATACGTAACAGAAACAACTTGTAATCCAGACTTAGTCCCTCTGGAAAAAATAAATATTTAAAAAAAAAAAAAAATCCCCAAAGTTTATTTACTTTTTCGATGTGAATATAAGAAGCCAAGATCCAATATGCTTTCATTTTTTATGCATTAAAAACCCACATCTATTGTGTAGAAATACTTTTTTCCCAAAATAATTTCTTGTGCTCTTCATAAAAAAATCATGGGTTTTGTTCCTGCTTGCCTACTCCTCTGTCTTCACTTTCATCTTCTGTTATGTTTCTCATTCTATTTTTAACCAATGACACGGTTTTTCTCTTCACCATCTGTCAATCCTTATTGAATCTACAATATTTTTGTAGCACTATTAATGTAATAGCTTTTTTCTGCTTTATGGTTGACAATCTCTCCTCAATGTGACACAAATCCTGTTATAGATTTGAAAGTCCAACTGAAACACAGTCTCACTGTGTCTGATACTGATCAAGACCCATTTGCCCACTGCAGGAAGTCTTTGTTGGGTTATACTGTTATTCAAGAGACTGGAAGACTGAGGCATAGGGGTGAGATTTCACCATTTTAAGAACAGTGAAGATTAAAGAACAATGGGTTCTTGATCTCTAAGGAGCCCCACGTGTGGTAGACATAAATGACAGGAAAGCATTTGCTGCAAACAGGGAAACAATATGTAGAAGAGCTTATGCAAGAGGATTACTGAAAAGAGTTTTTCGTTTGGCTTGTTTGTATTTATCAGGGAGTGTGAATTGGCCTGCAAAACCTTAATCTGAAGAAGTGAAAGGAGCAGATGATTGCTCCTACATTCACAAAGGTGCTGACTGTTCTCACATGTCCTACCAAGGCCCTGCTCAGTTATGGCTTCCTGATAAAGGCTGTTAACAAAAGCTGCAAAAAGAAGGGTCTTCAGTATGGCTTTGTTTCAAGTTTTTCCTCCTTGTCCTTTAATCTTCTCAGTATCCGTCTCCTGGAATAATACACATTGAAACTGGAAATGCATTTACCCACTGCATACTGTAAAGACGCATGCTCAAGCTGGCTTTGATTTGGAGCCGGAGTGCTGATAACGCTGGCGGAAGCATAGGCTTTTGAAGTGCTTAGGGAACAGGGCAGTTCTATCCAGCCCATTTGCTTTGCAGGATCAACACACAAGGCAGACAGATTATGCTGCAGGTGTCAGACACAAAGGGAAAAGAATGCATCAGGTGTGACTAACTTGTCACATCGTGAGTGATGATCTCTCAAAGGCAGAAGGCTAGGAATGCAGTGCTGGCAGGCAGGGCAAATCGTTCAGAACAGTCCAGTTTCTGGCTTTGTTCCATCCTAGGGGGAATTTTTCTTTCCTGGTGCTGCGGCCATGAGAAACCTTGTGGTTTTCAGTCCTCAGCTGGGAAGTAACTTTAAAAACTGAATGCACGTATTTTCATTATGCACTGGGCAAGGACGCTGCTTTGTCATGAGCGTGTCAGGGACTGTACTAGAGTTGTTATATTTCTAGTTTGTAGAGATTTCCCAGGAGTTCAGTGGTTTGATGCAGCAGCTAATTCACATCTGGAACAAATCAAGACTGAATATTTATGTTGATGACCTGTTCTGTATGCTGTACATCTGAGGGTTTGTCTTCAGGCAGCAAGATGAGAACAGACATGAAGGTATTCCACCCAACTGTTCAAAACCCTCATAATTAGCATAGGCCAAAACAAAATTAAAAAGGTGAGGTTCAAGTTTCAGTTCCCATGCCTTGAATGTGGAACATTTCACCCACTTCCTGTTTTTCAGTTGCTTCTCATTTTGCCATGGTCGATGGAAAGAAACCTAAGAAATGAAATATAGCCGTATGTGGGTTGGTTTTTTTTTTTTACCCTTTTAAGGCTTTCCATGATGCATTAATGCTGGAGAAGGGCAAAACAAAACATTACTGTAGAATAAGTACATTGAGGAATTAAATATCACAAAAACGAGAAGTATTAAACTAAAGGTAACCAGCAGCCTAAAGAGGCAGAGAAGAAAAAGAGAAACATACGTTGGACCGTCTGCAATTAGAGCAAGAACATGGCTCAAGTCAAGGGTATAGGTCTGCAGGTCAGGATATGGCAGACTCCGAGGCTCATTGAGTTCCATCATTTCTTTGTTATCATAAACAAAGGGAACGCCAGCTTTTATCTTGATAACATAATCCAAATTGTCTGGAGCATCAAGACTGTAAGGATCTTCATTTTCTTCTGGGGGTGAATGGAACACTGGAAATAAATTTACATTACATTTAGAAGAATAACTTACACAAAAGGACTTTTTAGTTGTAATACTTCATTTCTAACAGATCTTAATACTTTCATTAAAATCACATTTTCAGTTACTATGAAAGATCTGTTGTAACAACACAGCTTTATTCTGACAGGCTTTAATTGCAGTCCCTCTCTAAGCTAAGTGCCTACCTTAATTCTGTTATTATTATAGTTCTCTGAACCAATGTATAAATAGATTTAATACTATTCTTTATTAATGTATCATGGCACAAGTTTCAAAATAAGTTTCCAGAAGTATCTGAATTAGGATGGTTGAAAGTACAGTTGAGATTTTTGAACAGTTAAACAGTTGCTGACTTCATACCCATCTTTATTATTTTCTTTTCACCTTCTGACTCACTGTAGGTTTTGTAAGTTTGTATTTAAGCACACAGTAATGCAGCTATTGTGATACTGAAACATCGGTCAGAAAAAAATAGGCTGTGCCTTACTCCTTCACCTCTGCCCTTCCCACAATCCAATGAGCCAGACCAGTGCATACGTACTAGGACTGTTTCCTTTTTCTCTCAACCATCAGTGAATATACTTCACTCATGGTAGGGCAGGAAATAATAGAATTCAGTGCTTCTCACCTTGACCAATGCAGTGGTTGGTTTGTAGGTTTTTTGGGGGTATGGTTGGTTGGTTTTGTTGTGTTTTGATTGGTGTTTCTTTGTTTGTGGTTTCTGTTTGCTTTATTGTTTTTTAATCAAAACTCCTTTACTTTTATGTTTAATTGCTTTTGAATAGAACCAAGAAGTGCAGAAGGCAGAGACAGTGCAACACAACTCTAGTTTTCCCCTTGGCCTTCTGATCATGACCAAAATCTGAAAGTACCAGAAGTGCAGCTGGGATTTGTTCAGCACTGTTTTGTAATCCCTTTACATAATTGCAATTATTTTTTTCTAAGAATCAGGTAAACACACATACTTCTTGGATATTTGGCTTATGTGAACACTCAAACACTATCACTCATGCTGGTAAATGTTCATCACTTCTTTTAGAATATCTTATTAATGCAACTAGCATAAAGTAAGTGTCTCAACTATGCTTCTGTCAGCTGACCTACATTCTTGAGCTCAGCCTTATCACTGAGATTTCTTCTTTTACCTTTTAAGCCAAGACAGAAAAGTAGTTAACCAGTCTTTTTGTTCCACTAGAGCTCCTGAATGTATATTATAAACTGATACCATTCTATCTCTAATGCTAATTAAGACATTGTGTAATGAGATTTTACTGTTTATGTTGTAAATTTAAAATCATAACTGTAAAAAAAGTTAACCTAATAATAGCTTGGAAACATCTCCCTGGCAGCTATTCTAAAATATCTTTCCTGTCTTGACTATTCAGTATACTGTCCTCTTTACACTCTTTCTGTGTAATAAATGCTTGAAAACAACATGTTTATTCACCCTCTTTCAACCACTGAGCTAGAGGGCAATTGATTTAAAAATGTGACTTTACGGCTGAGAATACATTGCCAACAATAAGGACAGATCTACAGCGGCGCATCTGAACAGACCCAGGGTTGCTCCTCACAGGCTAATCCAACAACTTGAAGTGCAGTTTAACACACAAGCAAACCTTTCAAGACACAACCCACCCAAATGACAAATATAATTTGCGACATATATAGTGGGGAATATGTTCAACCTAATAAGCCTTGTTGAGAGATCAGAGTTTATTAATCCAGCCAGAACGCACAACAAATATGACTATACAGGTTCCAGTCATGACCTGGTAAGTGTACCATGCTTGTGAAATTACTGACTCAGGGCTTGTTAACTGGCATATCTGTATCATGCTTCAATTTACAATGTAGGTGAGCTCATACTCTCATTTCAGCATTCTAATATCAGGAGGAATGACTTTTCACTTTAAACCATATCCATGTATCTTTTTCCTCAAGGAACACAAGTGTACTACTTACCATCCCATTTGCTGCAGGAAAAAAAAACAACCAATCAATGAGTGTCTAGTATGTTTTCTTAGCTTTTGACAGCTTCAAAGTTTCAGATTAGACACAGGATTTATAACTTAGGTCCATCAGTGTTTCTTTACCACTTGTAATAAATTACAGAGGCAAAGACACTCAGAAGAGATGGTCACAAAAATCCAACCTACCTTTACTACAACAACGCATGGGTTTAATTCTATATTTTAAAAAGAGGAACAAGGATATTCACCTGGATACACTTCATCTTCAACCTTCCATTTTTCATCTTGCATGCTACACAAATACTGAGATGTTGTTCTTGGGAAGCGATGGTAGGCAAGACGGGAGTATTTTTCTCGAATGAGAAGAGCTTTCACCAGGCTCTTGGCAGCTTGTTCATAGTCATCAACTGTAACCTGAAAGAAGAACCAGGATGAACACTGACAAAAATAAAGCAGCTGTTTTACAACAAACTGAATCCATACCCGTAACAAGGAGACTCAATTTCCAGAAATGTAAGTGTAGGTGTCTTGGCCGTAAGGATCTTACCCAAGGTCTCAGGAAGCCAGTGACAGAAGCGGCGTTCAAATACAATGCACAAAACACACACACATTTTTCCCCCCTCCCCCACCATGTATTACCCATTTATTTAGTGCCTGATTTTTTTATCTATTTCATTTATTTTTATGATAACAAGTGCAAAATGACCTGACCTTGACTTTTACTGTTTTACAAATCATTGTTTTCACAAAGTAATTTACAGTTTGTTGCAGAGAGCCGTAATATGTTGGCATTTCACACTTTATATACATGAGCTGCTTGTGGTTTGGGATTTTTTCCCCCCCCCGCTAGAAACAGAAAGGGGACAAAAAATGGTTTCTTACCCCTGCACAGTAATCCCCACTAACTGAAACTCTCTGAAACTCTGGTACATCATATGGCACTTGGACTGGCAGAAAAGCACTTGGAAGCACTGGTGTTGCAGGAGAGAGAACAGGATTGGCTGATGGTGCTTTCCATTCCTGAGATGGAATTTGTAATGACAAAGACTGGGATCGAATCATCTTGAAACTTTTCTTCCTATGAATTCATGGTATAAAGCATAAAATAAGCCATGATATAAAACATTAAATACACTGGAAAACTGTACAGCAAAGAAACCATCCCCTTAGAAATTTTACTAATTAATTTTTGCATACCACAAGAAAAATGCTGCTTACAAAATATTTGTGCTTCTAGCCTTTTTTCTCTATCGACATTTCACATGATACATGCTACACACAATTGCATTTACCCTCCACACGAATACAATATGCCATAATTTATTCACAATCACTGTCAGATGCCCTAAGGTTTGCTTTGTTTCACTTCTTAGAAGTTCAGTTTCAGCAAGTCACTGTACAGAAGGGCAATGCGATCACTGTGCTTTCTTTAGCAGGAGTTGATTCTTGGAGACTGGTAGCATCAGAATTCACGCAGTATCAGAAACAAGCGAATGTTACGTATGGCAAGTTGTTAGAAGTTAGCATGCTATTACACACACTTTTAAGTCTTTGCAAAACATGCAGGATTTAAAATCTCATCTAACTGTCAGACAAGACTATGCATGAAAATTTCATATATAGTCATTCAGTTAAACTTGTAAGAAAAAGGATGAGCACGTGGTTATTCTTTAGGTGGTGTTTGACGAGACTCAAGCAAAAGGCTAATGTTAGTTATCAGTAGTAACACAGCATGGTTTTGGGACGGCAGTCCATTCCTCCCCTCAGGGCACTAAATGGCCAACCCCCCTCAATGTAAAACGATTTGCCCTTTCTCAGCAGAACTGTGGTAGATGTGTACCTTAGACAAACCAGCTAAAAAGGAATGCTGTATTTTCCACTGCAGTAATTTTAATACCCGAAGTGAAGTTTTGGAATATCTCTAAAGATTTAATTAGTTTTCCTTACTCAGTTTAAATGTATTTTAAATATTCAGATAATAAAGAAATATGATGTTATAAACTACCTGTGATACTACTCTCTTTTACACTGTGGAAATACTCCCTCATTTTATAAACTGGACACCAAAAACCTTAAAATGTTATTAAGAACCTCTAACAAAGAAACAGGAATAATGGAAATACTGCATAGGCTACTGCTGGAAATGCATCTGAGACAACCTCACCAATCCAAGCTCCCTAAGCCCATTCCCACACCTCATGTATAGCACAGAAGGACATCACGCAGGTATGCCTGGTACCTGCTGTTGACTTTTCTCCTGAAGTAGTAAGAGGCAGAATGTTATTTGCCAGGTATTTCAAAAATAACTCAAACACATTTAAAAACCTATTTTCCACTAGGAAAGCAACTACTGAACAAACCTTTTAGCTGTTTCCACAGACTGTTGTTCTGCCAGTTCCTTTTGCAGTTCTCTTTCCTTGGCCTCTTTCTGCCCAATAGGGCAGTCTTCAGACATGGTGAACAGCGACAAGGCATCTTTGCTGTCTTCTTCTTGGAGAACTTTAGCAAATACCTTCTCTGCTAGAAATCGCACATGCTCATCAGCCTCAGAGATGTTCAGCTTTGGAAACTGTCTGGGCATCTCGGCTAATGAGGAAGACAGTTGACAAAGTTATAACTTCAAAAAGAATAAAGACATGAGAGTGCGTTTTTTTCATGGTATGCCCATCAAAGTTAAGATCTGAGAGCAAAAGCAGAATGAAGTAGAACAGCTATGCAGAATTTGAACTAGTATGCAGTACACAAGAACCACAGGTATCCATCCACTGAGCATCTTGTGAGGCCATGCCAGTTTGTGAATCAGGAACTTCTTTGTATACTCCTGAAAATTCTTAAGCTATGTATGTACAGATTTGCCAGTAGATTCCACTTGTGTAATGAGATAGACTATTAGTTGTGATGTGATGTCTACGTGGCTCTACGTACTTGCACTGAACTTGGAAATCGCATTCAGTCCGTTGCCTGCCTTCTTCCCTGCTCAGTGACTTCAACCCACTTCCCTTTTAGAGCCACAAGCAAGTTAGAAAAGCAGGCTGCACATTTCTACCTCATCCCACCCCTTCCACGAATAAGAGTCATGGAGCTGCTGTGAAGTAAAATGGTTGCACAACAGGAGCAAATATGGTATAGTTAACTCAGTGCTTTTTTTAAATTTGTTTCCAGTAGTTCATACCCTGCTTTTGAATTGTATGTGGGAAGCAGATAGGATATGGACTTTAATTTCTACTTGGCATTTAAATATTATTTTTCTTGAAAATATGTTTTATATTTTAAATTTTTATTTAAGTAGCTTTTCGTTCACAAAATATTTCCATTTTGTTATAGCAGCACTACTGAAAATACCATCTTTAGTGTTTCTTCGGTGGTTTCATGGCTTTATTTATATTTCATTCTCATACAATCCAAAACATGAATTTTGACGTATTTGATAGCATTCTGGAGAGGAAAAGACTACAGTTCTAAGCTACTAACCAGCATTATTTGTTATGTACTGTAAAGCTCTTTGAATGCCTTCAGTATGATGGAGTTTGCAACAAATAAGATTAAATTCTTATTACATCAGTTACGAATAACAATGAACATGTCACAACAAATGGATCCAAGCACTGCCAGAATGTAAGTCTGGGTCCAAAACTGGCATTTCAGAATCCTTTTTGGTTACAAAAATGCAAACCTATTTTGTAAGATGTCATTCATTTAAATAACAATGCATGCTGGAAGTCAGCGCGGAGCATGGCAGTTTTGAACCACTCCAGGCATAACTCAGCAGGGCCCTGTTACAATATTTCTGTAGGGCGGCTGCAAGGTTCACATGTCCCCACACAATCCTTTTGATATGTGATCCTGTTGTTTGCAGCCTAAAAGACTCTAATTAATGTCCACCTGTTGTCACAGCTGCTTTGAGAATACTCTTGCTTTTATTGTAAAAGCAAATATAGTACGGGTGACAAGGAAGATATATTGGACCATAACATGACAACCTGCATTATTTTGCATTCTTATTTTGTAAGAACCAATTCACGGCCCAGTGGCAAAGTGTGACTGGTTTTGAAGAACTGTGGATCTGAGTCTATGCAGTTTTTTCTGCCTGCAGAGTATTTGTTTTGCAATTAGTATTAATTCTTCATAAAATCAAGTATAACTACATAAGAAATATAAAAACCATACACATTTAGGTGAACGAATCAATGACAATGCACTACACTGTCTTAGAAGCATCCAAACTTAGATTTGGTTTCTCAATTTCAAACCTCAGTGAAGTCACAGGAGTCTTTCCACTGACCTCAGTGAGCACAGCTGTCAGCAGCAACTGCCGTACATACAGTTGCCAGCAACAAGGGCCTTTGGGGCCACTTCAGCCAGTCAAGAACAGTCTTTATAGTTACTCTAAGTTACCCTTCTACTAAGGTAAGAGTGCTGGTAACAACAGGAAAATGTGGAATAATAATGTTTCTTCTGCTGCTAAATCAACAATTAAAATACTTTCAGTACTAGCTGACTAGGATGGGAAAAATCAATTGGCTGTATGTTTATCATTGAGTGAGCATTTTCCTAGATAAATTAACTTAGAGAACTGTGATCAGAAACAGAAATGCCATAGAAAATACACTGCATGAGAAACCATACTGTATTTTAAATCATTACAATAAGATAGTGGAGAGTCAGAATGTATAGATACAAGTATGATCCTCTACAGAGACCACAGGTTTTTTTCTTTCCTACAGAAACTGATTTCATGTTCTCCGTTCAAGCAAATGCCAGACTAAGGCACAAAACACTTTGAAAGTAAGTTCACCCACATCACTGCTAGCTTATGTCACTGAGTTTAATAAACCTAAAATAGTCATGAAGCACTTCATGCAATACTCATGCAAGCTGTGGCCTCCTGAGCTGGAAGAGGGATGACGATCTTGTATCCAGTATCCTTCAACATAAGCACTGTCCTTTACCCAAGGTGAGCAACTGGAAGAGCGACAACTAGACATCTTAATGGGTTAGGGAGGGGGTATGAATGTCATCCAGCAACGAGCAAATGCTCCTTTCCTAAGTATCTCTCTCATGCATAAAGGCTGCTTTGGTTGCTCTTTAGTTCTGCACCGTTGTAGAAGGGGAAAAAAAAAAGCTATTTCTCTTAAACGTGCTACATAATAAATGGGGGAATAATTACTTATAAAGCAATTATTGATCAGGAATATAAAGGGCTGGAATCTGTAATGAGCGCACGCCGTGCGAACACCCCCACCGCCGCCTCCAGAGCCCCGCGGGCGATCAGCTGGCAGCGCGGGGCGCCGCATCCTGCCGCCGCGAGCAGGTGGGGCAGGGCCGGGCGCGGGAGACCGGACACGGCCGCCCAGCGTCCGTCCCCGCCGGGGTGGCGGCCAAGGTCACCACCACCACCACCTCGGGCCAGCCCTGCATGGCGCTGCCTCTTGCCTCGGGACTTACCTAGCGCCCCGGGGAAAGCCATGCTGGGGCTGGGCCGGGCCCGGCCACTGGCGCTCCCGCTGGCTCGAAAGGCTTTGTCAGAAGCCGCCGGCGGAGAAGGAGGCGGTGGAGGTAGGGAGGAGCTGCTCCCGCCAGATGCCGCGGCTCCCCTCTGCCGCATTCTCCCACCGTCCGGCCGCCCCGGTACCGCAGTGCCGCGCCGCGCCGCCCCTTCTCCGGCCCTTTATGGCCGCCGCGGCCCCCGGGCGGAGGAGCCCTCTCGCCGCGCCCCCGGCCCCACCAAGGCAGCCAGCTGCCTTCTGGGCGGTAGCATCGCGGCCCGGAGCGGCTCCGCAGCAGGTGGGGCCGAGGGCAGGCGGAAGAAGAGCGCCAAGGCAGGGGGCGGCGGGCGCGGAGCGCAGCCTCCTGCCGGGCGAGGCGCCAGCTGCAGGCGCGACCCCCAGTCCGGCGGGGCGAAGCGCGGGCTGCCCCGCCCAGCCCAGCCCAGCGCAGCCCTGGCGCGGGGGGCCGTTAACGGTCGCCCTGGCGGCGTGAGGCGAGGAGGAGCGCGCGCCCTGTCCGTACCTCTCGGAGTTGGCGCCCGCGGGAAGCAGTGGCAGCGGCGGTCGTTTCAGTAGGGAGGCGGCGGCCGTGCCGGGCACTGTCCGGCTCCGCTCGTCCCGCGACGGCACCTGCGGCGACAGGAGTGGCGAGGGCAGGGCTGGCGCCTCCCCCCCGCGGCCGGTGCCTCAGCGGGAGCCGGAGGGTCCGAGGAAAGCTCTCCTGCCCCGCGCCGCGGCAGCCCCTTCCTCTCCGGAGGCTTCGAGAGAGAAGTCGCGCTGTCACATGTCCCTCGCCGGCGTGGGAGGGAGCTGCCCGGGCCGCGCCGGCCCAGCCCCGGCCCACCTCAGCCCGCCTGAGCTCGCCTCAGCCGCGGGGCGGCTGGCGACTTGGCAACCGCGTGTTTCAAAACTCCTCCTCAAAAAGCGCTTTAATGTAGAAGACTTTGGTTCGAGGCTAGAGCGTCCTGAGGCTGGTGCAAAGCTGACACCCGATAAGTAAGTTTTCTGACAATGTACCCCTGTCGGAAGTGTTTTCAATGATGTCCGCCCTTCAGTGTAGCGACACTATTCAGGTGCTCGTATATATTAAAAATAAATAAATAAATTAGAATAAACTTAGCAGGTGAGGAGCCCAAGACGAATAACTGAAGGTCGAAACAAGCATGACTCAGCAGGAATGAGGGTCTTAATATATAAAATAATTTGACCTTAGTTTTGAGAGGTTCCGGGTCCTGAAGCTGAAAGGTTTAGGGCCATTTAACACTTGGGAGACCAATCTGAAGACATTTAAATATAAAAGTATCTTTACAGTGCAGGGAAGCACTAGGAATGTAGCAACCAAAGAACAAAGTCCTTTATGTAAAAAGAGAAGCAGGATAAAGGTAGATCTCCCAAAACGTGAGGCGTCAGGTAGTTCTGTGGCGAGTGTGCTGTCCCTCCTTTGTCCTCCCAACTTGGTAAACAAAAAATGCTCCATTCGTAAACCTCAGGGATTTTTCGCTTCGGAAATGCCTTTACTTCACACAGCTGGTGAAGAAATGGAAGTGAAAAGAACGTAGGTGACCATACAAAGCTTGAGTTGCTAAGAAGAGTTGCAAAAGTTTGCGAAGTCTGAGTTGGCTTATAATAAAGCTAAGAATTATGGCCACAGCTGTTGTGTGAGACACATACCAATTCAAAGCATTTGAAAATGCCCTCCAAAATAATTTTAAAAATCTTTAATAACAATACTAAAAAAAGTAGACATTGTTTCTTTGCTCGGAAAGAATGCTTATGCTGCGCATGCGTGTTTCTCCCACAGTAATTCTGAATGTCTTCATCAGCTGCTGCCAGGCTACACCCAGACAAGCCATCTGCCGCCTAGCAACCTCCACACTGTAAGTGTCTGTCAGTCTGACTCACGGTGGCCCTGCCCACATGATATATGAGTAAAGGGCACCTGTTACTGCTGGACATGCAGTACACCCCTTGATTGCCGATCTGTTAGTCCTGCTTCCTTTCTCCTGTCCCCATGTCTTTCTCCCAGCCACCTCTCCAAACTTGCCCAAACTTGCATGCTTCCCATCATGGAGTTTGCCTGGCAGTTTGGGCTCCTTAGTGACCCTCTCATTGCAATTGTGCTGGGCTGCCTGCTGGGCTCAGGTGTCCCATGGCTTCTTGGAGTCCTCTTCTCAGCTTGGCAAGTGGGTCTTGCCTCCACACTTAATTTAATCTCTCTTCTATGGGATGCAAGAGCGCTGGCTTTCTACCAACCGCAATGAAAAAATAACAGTCTCAAAGATAACTGAGTTTGTACAGTTTTCTTTCACAGAAACAGGCAGCTCTATATGCCCAAGTGAAGATAATCGTGGTGTTGGTTCACATTTTATGAAGGCCAGAGTATTCACACAGAAGGGAGACCTTCAAAATGCCCTGTTAAAGAAAAAATTTTTTTGACCACCGAAGTACAAATCCATAAGGATATAGGACATTTGTTCTAGGTGACCATGACTATTTAGATGAGCTTTCCTTTTTTGACAAGTTGGAAACCTTTAAAGGCAAACTGAGATCATAACTTAGTAAATGCTTCTATAGTAATTGGAGCATTAAGAAAATATTATTGCAAAATTGGTAATAATGTCAGGATGGATTGTAAGAGTAGGATAATAACAAGAAAATACTTTAAGTCCTCTTACATTTTGCAGAAGAAATTACTGTGGTTGGTTATTTTACAAACTGTGTTCAGAACATGCATTTGACTAGTGGGTCCAGTTTCATGTCGCGCCTCCATTCCCATAACGAACAATTCACGTGTATCTTTCGGAAATGGAAGTCACACTAAGCTGACAGCAATGAAATAGCATTTTCCCAACAGCAGATGTTGTTGTATGCTTACGTTAGCACCTGCAACACATAAAGCATTAAACTTTGTAGCCAGGCTTAGACCCCCCCAAGTGTTGTCAGCCAACACCTTGTTGAACACTTGCCATCTGGCCCATGAAGGGTTCTTTCTGCTAGTCCAGTTTGCGGGTAGGTTTACTTTTATACACCATGTGGAAAGTAGTGCAAGGTCTCCAGAACGATTTTAAATGTTCAGATTCCTGTTGTAAACTGTCAGGACTTTCTGAAGCCATCTCGGGTTTGGTTCATGTCTTTTGTGTAGCAAGCAGTGGTTCTCTCGGGTAAGTTTTGCACTGTGTAAAAGTGTATTTATTTTTTATCCTTTTAATGTTATTATACAAGAAAAACTTATCCCCTTCTTTTTACCACAAAGTTACAACAGATTATGTTTCTTGCTATTATTTTTTGAATTCTTCCTATTGTGCCTTCAACTTGCTTTAAGCCCTTCTTTAGAGATTATTCTTTTGGTGACAGTAGAAAATTCATTATTATTGCAGTGTGCATGGTATTTGGACTGCTTTTCCACAGTCAGTCTGTTTTAACAAAAGGAGATGCAGGAGAAGTTTTAAAGACTTGCTTGCATGTCACCATCTCCTGAAGAGTGGAATAAAACAAAGAAAACCCTCAATACACATCTGTAGTATTAATACTTACTTTTAGAAACAGACAGATCTTGTCTGGGAGATGATGATAGCTGGAATGCATATTCATCAAAATTAGGAAGTGGTCTCTCCTTCTCACCTGGAGTTGTTTCAGTTATAACATACTGCTTTCATTTGAACAGCGCCTTAAAAGCTAATGGATTTTGAATTCATTTTTTAAAATAGATTGGTATTGCTGACTGTGATATTGATAATGACAAACCAATGAATGGATCAGATGAAACATTTCAATCTATAACGTACCCATTAGTGGCATCCAAGCAGTATCAGACCTAGTACTCACTTTTCTGATCTGCAGTCAGTTCCGTTAATGATAACGCTTGGCACACACGCATTTACTTACCGAAGAGTAACTGATACTCCAGCAGAAAAAACCCACGGTTAGATAATCTCCAGAAGCTTGAGGGGAGGTTTGTGCCAAGTGTGAAACATAATTGAATCGCTTTATCAAATACTCTACTAGAAAGGGAGTATGATTCGACTTCTTAAACAAAACAATGGATGAAAATTGTAATCACTTAAAAGGGAGAAAATTATTCCGCTGCATGATTGAAATGATTCAAAGCAAATCGTGTTTTATAAAGTCAGCAAATCAAAAAGCATCATCTTCCTTATCCACTGCTTTTCCAAAAGCCTATAGAAATTAAATGAGCATGTGAGTATTCAGTCCTGTGTTTGAGTTAGACCCAGTTAAGAACTCCTGATACAGATGATGGGGTCTTTCTCAGTACAGAGTCAAACTAGAATTTGTAAATCTAAAATTTGGTTCCTACTCTAAATATAAGCAGCAAATTTTCTGTTTTGGAGGCTGCTGAAAGCATGTGAGAGGGTCAACAAGGAGGAGAATCTTTGATTAGGCAAATTTTTTAATAAACTCCATCTTGGATAGTGGTGGTGTTCAGAATATGTACCTACAAAATATAACTATGCTTTTATAAAATGCGAAATGTTTTAAAAATGACTTGCACTGACATTAGAACTGATAGTAGGTTTGGAATCCCGTTCCTTGTTTTTTTCAGACAAATGACATTCTCCTTTCTGGAAGGATACCCGCGAGTGGAATTGTCCTGTAGTATATTATTAAAAAATAAAATACATATTGTATGCAAGTACAAATCTGATTGTTTAAAAACTGACATGGAAGTGGGAGCTATAGAAATTAGGAAAGGATGTGACTGTTTACTCACTGCTTTAAAAATAAACTAGGAAAGTATCTGTACAGTCCTAATTATATCAGTCTGAAATAACAGAAGTTTTCCGTGAGTTTATAAATGGAATATACTGTAATAGTTTGTTGCACAAGAAAGGTTTACAAGCAAGATGAGACGCTTTGGAGTGTTTGGAATTGTAAGCTTTCTTTCCAGCCAGCTGGAGAATTCTTTGCTGGCATCTGCTAACTGCCTTGCTTTGTCACAACAGCCATGTAAAAATACTAGTTTAAAAAGCAGTTTATCTCAAACCTGCTTAGCTTGGACTCTGCAAGTATCTACCCTTGATGGAAGACTGCCTTGCTTTGGCATCATACATAATTTATCAGAAATTCTAGAACCGTTCTAAGAAGGAGCAGCCTGACTGTATTAGACAAACCTGTATGTGGAGCTGAAAGACCTTTAATCTGATGTATGAAAAAGGAGAATTTTCTGAAAGTTACCTTTCACAGCTGTTATGTGATATGCAGATGAAATATATTTTCACCACCACTCTGATGTACAATGCTGTTTTACTCAGCTTTCCTTTAAGAGGAATTTTATTTGCTCAGCACGCACATAAAATAAAATACTCGGCAAGCAACAGTGTAATACATTAGATACTGCCAGTGCCTGATAAATAAAGAAATGGTGTAATTACAGCTCACTAAGGGGAACTCTGTGGTCCATTTCGGAAACCCCTAAAATAAAGAATATTCTGAATTTTTTTTTTTTCCTGCAAAAATAAGTACTGGACTCTAAACCGTATGTTTAGAATTGGTTTATATATTGTGTTTGCAGTGGAAATGCAAATTGTTCCATTAAGTGATACTCAGTTCTGTGTTTGTATTACTTTTAGATAACCGTTAAGGTTTTTGTGATGATCTGTGACAGGGGTTTGCATCTGGAGGATTTGGCTCTCAAGTCAGAAGTTTCATTCTCAAATAACAGGTATCTGTGTGATGCAGGTGGAGCGTGTAACTGCCCAGAAACTGGGAAATATAAGATGTGGTTTAGCCATAACCTTATACAAATGTTATAGAGCCTTAAATGAACTCAGGGCGAGGAGTTGCTGAACTGCAGTCTTCCTCGTTCCCAGAATATTCTGTCTTCTCTTTGTTTTACAAGTGTATTTTCCAAGTCTCTCCTTTTACAAGTGTCTGTGGAACTCTGCAACCTCCAAAGGTGGGAGTTCCCTTGTTCACGGGTGGCCAATTACAGCCCAAATAAACCTTCTCTATATTGCTTGTGTAGTGCTAAGCAGGCACAGCTGGCAAGAAATCCAACCCCAAATGTACTTATTTTCACGTAGAAACCTGAATTTGCACCTGGGGCGTGGGGAATTGCTTTATAATTTTTATCCAACCTGCCCGAGTAGAAAATGCTGTAGCTAAGCACAACGACTCGGAAAGCCCTGTCTGCTTTCCGGAAAGCTCCTCTGAACTACTGGCAATGGGAATCTACAGCTTGTGAAAATTCCCATCATTTTTCTACCTTACAGACAGTGGGAAAGGAACATATTTTATTTTTCATAACCGCGGCTGGCCCAGCCTGGCACTCGCCGTCCGCTGCCGGGCTGCGCTCCGCTCCACCGCTGCGCGGGGGTCGCGGGCAGCGGCTGCGGCACCCCCGGCTGTGCGGCGGCAGCTGCCGCCCTCCCTGCGGCCTGGGGCCGGCCCGCGTTATGTAAACAGCAGTTACGCAAGGAATGCAGATTTCACCTTACATAACCGTTCGTTCCTGCCGGAGACTTCTTTGCTTGTGTCGTCAGCGCGTATACATTAAAGGGAGGGAAGCGGTGGTTGCGTTAGGAGAGCTGTAGCTCTCTCTGGTTCCAAAGTGACTTGACCTGTTCGCTGCTGTGGTACTTTTCACTCAGGCAATTTTGTGAAACTCCCCATCTCTTCCTTTAACTCGAAGGAAATTCCCTTCTGTTCAAAAAACCAGCAGTCATACCTCAGTCATATTTGTGCCCTTTTCTGGGGGGTCTAAGAAAGACTTCACTGATTCCTAGTTATTGCGCAGAGTGAACTTAATCCAATACGGACAAAGGGAAATCAACTCCTGTGTATCTCAAGCTTTTTATTTCAGCTACTGCTACAATCAAAGGACCTGAATCCAATGTCTGTGTGCAAAGTTAGATTTCTAAGTCACTTAAGTGCCATCAGAACTAGACAAAAGAGCCCCATAGCTCAGTACTCTGTCTCTAACAGGTATTAGGAGATATCTCCGACATGGTGGGGTCTGTTTCTGTTCCCTTGCATTCTGTGTGCAGGCAGAGCATCATCAGGTGGTGTACACCTGGGATGCTTTCACAGAGTAGTAGAGGCTGTCCAGGCTTCTGTGCTTGATGCATCAGTGAATTCCCTCCATACTAATTTTTGATGCTGCAACTCTTACATACCTTTCCTTTTTGATTTAGTGCCCCTGATGAGTTGGGTGTGGGAGGGTTGTGTGGTTTGTTTGGGGCTTTTTTGTTTGGTTGGTTGGCTTTACGTTGGGTTTTTCTCCCCCTTTCCTTTAGCCTATTTTTTCCTCCGTGGAAAGGCCTTGAATTCCTTTAATTTTCTTGAAGGATTGGTGTACAGGGGTGCTCCGTTCACGGCTTTGCTCTTGTTCTCTACTTACACATATTTGACCATACACCTTCATACCCCTTTCCTTTTTCATTTGTTGCTAATGCCCAGCCAGCCCTCTAAGGAAAATACAGTATGAACAGAAATGTTACTAGACAGATATATGGTGTCACAGAATCTGGAATCTGACCTATTGTCATCAGTCAATGAATGTCTTCCAATGAGTCCAGTTCCATTTTTAGCCATGTCTATTTTGGTGTCCACAACGTCCTATGGTAGTATGTTTGTCCTACAGCTTCATTGTGCACTGTGAGCCAGGGGGATGTGAGCCAGCTCTGATCCAAGTATTGTTAAGACCAGATACAGCACAGCTCTTTGAGCTCTTAGCTTTTGCTGGTTAAGACTACAGCCAGTATAAGCTCACATCTGCTCCCAGGACACTGCAAAGACGTCCTCTAACTGATGCTTAGTCAGGTCACAGCAATGCACTATTGAGCCAAAGGAATGTGCCATAGATTACCATGTTCAGGCATGTTGTGCTGCCATGGAAAGGCAAAGGATCTGTGAGGAGGGACTCTGTACATAATAAACTCTTTGCTAGATCACGCAGCTCTAAAGAATTAGTTTCCACAAGGAGTAGCTCAAATGTGGACAAATCTCTTTCAGACTCAGGCAGCCAATAGAGACTGGAGCAGATGAAAGTATGAAATGAAAGGTGACCTACTAGATTAGTCAGCTGTTTGAATGGCTTATACCTGTCATCTCCTGTACAACCCGGTGGGCATAGGCAGAGAGTAGAGGACAGCCAGTCTTCTCAGATCTATACAAAAGTGGAAGAAAAAAGGAGCTGTTAAACTAATTGCCTGGCTCCCCTAATAATTAATTTCTGAATTTTGACAACCTTTTGTTTACAAAACAGTAATATCGGGGAAATCTAGAACTCACATTAGTAGATAATTTGAAAAGAGACCATCACATGGATATTTCTTCAACTTTGTTTCATTTCTTTCCTGATGCGAGGAAGTATGTTAATTGTGGCTAAAGACTAGAGAAGAAAGGATTGTAGATCTGCAGCACCTCTGAAAGACATATAAAATGTTTTCACAGTCCCAAATTAAATTAGTCATTAGTTTTGCTGATTGATAATGTGGAATCAGTTTTCCCCCAAAGTAAGGCTTGTCTCTTGTTCTGAAAAGAAGCTATCTGACTGCCACTCAGCTGGCCAGCTCTGGGAAGAGTGGAATCCAAGGATAATCCTCAGGACAACTTCTCACCATTTTCCAGCATGGTCGGAGGAAAGAGGTGCTTACATGACTTAGCTGCCTTACTGGTGCCTTGAGTTACTTTTAACCAGCTCAAGACAAAAAGGATGGAGTTTTTCTTATGCCAGTAGGACACAGAATGGTGCAAAATGGTTCAAGAATTGGAAGAGCATATCAACAGCTTATAACCACTTCTGCCAACTTTCTCCATGCATGGGGTCAGAATCCATAGCCTTCACTTCCCGTCCTTAGGCACCACACAAACATCCCGTGAGCACAATTAACTGTGAAAATACGGGAAAAGGCAGGGGAGAGACTGAAAGCCAGTGCTGTTTTGCCCTTGTGCTGGCTATCAGTTTGTCAAAGTTTGTCAAAGGTGGAAGAAAATTCTTTGTGGGTTTGTTTTTTTTTTTAAATAGTACCTCTGTTTCCTTGTGATCATTCACAATAGAGGCTCTTCTAGAAAAAGTTACACAGTCCACAATGACTGTCAATGGAGCACATCTCTGAATCGTACCTCCTTTTCAAAACTCTTGCAGGCTTGGGAATGCTGTGCTTTAAAAAGCCAATAGAGCCATCTAGTGTTTAGATTAAAACGTACAGGTTTGTGTGTTTGGGACTTCTGTGTGTAAGATTTAGGTTCGATCTCAGCAGAGAGGGAAAACAGCTCATAGTCCTTCATATTAATCCCTGACAGTTCTTGTTTCTTACAAACTGTACAATTATCGGTGCTAGAATTGACAGTGTTAAAATTGTGCATGGAGTTTTCTCTTACTTCACTAGAGACACTCAAGACTATTCACAAGTTTTCTCTGATATTAGCCTCAGCCACTTTCATATTATCATTTTGACTTTTACATTTTCATTTCTTCTTGGCATTTAAAGCCTTCAGATACCTGTGATGCTCTGTTGCCTGCTGCTTCAGGGTGTATACTTCACCAATTGTTTTCTGTAGAGTGGCCTTCCTTCTGTGAATTGTCTTTTTGACAGTCCAGCATACCAAATCAGTACAGTGCTCTAGAGCTGGTTGGAAAGCTGGGAAGAGGCCACATTGCAGGGTTCTTACTTTTTTCCTCAAAATGCTGCAACAAGCTTCAATGGCAGTTATCTCCCTTCTCGGTAATCAGCATACATATGTGCATGCACACAATTTACACTGATTTTTCCCTCATCATTTCTCATGGTGAGCTCAGATATAATTGCTCAGTATTTATCATCCTCAGTCATTTCCCTTATTTCATATTCACATTGTCATTTTCTGTCTCTGTGGATAACTTCTAGAGAACAAGAAGCACAATTTTTATAGTTATTGTCTAAAGAGTTGGGCCGACTTCGTTCTCCTAGTGTAACCTAAGAAGGTGAGCACAGATCAACTAATGACTACTCAACAAACAGGCAAAACAGAATTTTGTTGTCTGTGGAGAAAAGACTGGGGTTAAAGCAAAGGTGGGACCGTGACTGAGCCAACCTAACAGCTTATGCTGCCATGGGGGATGTAGGACAGAGGACAGAAGGAGTTACACTGGGAAGAGCCACTGATATTTCTGAGACAAACTACCTCTTCCTGGGTCCATGTCAGAAGTCATTGTCCCATTATCATTCTTCTTTTTTTTTTTTTTTTTTCTGCCCAAGTCTGGTATAATAGTATGATTTTCTTGGGCAGCATGCAGTGATTCATTTAAATCCTAATGTCCATTTAGCAATCTAGCATATATGTAATTCAAAGGTAGGATAGGCTTTGGACAAGGGAACTTACCTGACCTAACTTTAGATGTTTGAAAAGTAGTTGTCTAAATCTAAGCTGGTGTTCTAAGATTCTTTATAGTCCATGAGAAGAAGCAATCACTGACCAAAAAAACCTTTTTTTTTAATTTACACATAGATGCCTAAGAATGCTGGAGTCAATCATTCTCAGGAGTTGAATCCCACACGGCCAACAGTAACTATTAAAAATCAGTTGCTTCCCAGGAATCTCAGAGTGAGGCAGAATTATATTAATTATTTTCAAATCTACTTCTGGATGGCCATCTTAGACAGGAGGGACTTTGTAATAAGAATGCTGTCCTTTAAAGGAATCACTGAACAGTTGTACTCCTTCTAGTAATTGCTCAGTGTGCTTAAGAAAGGAAACTGAGTGAGTCTTGTATTTTATAAACCTATTCTGCTTACTATTGGTGGTTCTTCTGCCTGCCCTATGTTTAAAGTTTTTAAAAACAATTAGAGTTTCTTCAGCGATAATATTGCCAAAAGTAAAAATTAAGGTTCTGGTAATACCACAGTGCATTACTGCTGTATTCCATTTACTGAATCCTTTCAAAGGGACTATCATATTATCACTATGACCTCAAAAAAATGTTAGTCTTGTTTAATCATTAGAACAAATTGCTGGAGGCCAGAAAGATCGTAACACAACAGTTAGGGACAGAGAAGAGCCAACAATGTGGTTCATAGGAAACAGGGGCAAGAGGAGACCTAGCTGAGTCTGTGGAGTGTTTCCATTTTCCCCAGCTGATATACTGCACAAACCCATGATATCACAGAATCACAGAATCATCTGGTTGGAAGAGATCTTTAAGATCATCGAGTCCAATCTTTCACCCTGCACTGCCAGGGTCCCTAAACCATGTCCCTCAGCACCACATCCACACGACTTTTAAACTTATATATCTAGTTTCTCCACGATTTGAGTTTACTTTAAAGTAGATTATGTGCCAAACTCCTGTTTACAAAAGCTCTTGTCTACACAAGGAAGTAGACTGATACAGCTCTCACGGCATAAG
Organism: Bucorvus abyssinicus; assembly: GCA_009769605.1. NCBI lineage: Eukaryota > Metazoa > Chordata > Aves > Bucerotiformes > Bucorvidae > Bucorvus > Bucorvus abyssinicus. The sequence continues at coordinate 9,473,226 of CM020043.1, read as the reverse complement.
CTATTTCTGATCTATTCTAAAAGCTGCAACTAGTTATTTAAGAGCTACTATTGTGGAATAGCTTATGCTACAGTGGTTACACCCATCACTTCCCCTTGGGAGAAAAAAGGCCATTACAGTATTCTAAACATGAACTCCTTGTAAACTTTTGCAGCATTTTCTTCAGGACTCTCCAGATAGGCAACTTGAAATAATATTCTGAATGACGTTAGTTGTCTTTGAACAGTTAACTCTAAAACCTAATGGCATGACTTGGAATGTTTAGGAAACTTTTTGATTGGAGGCAATTAGAATTAAGCATGAGAAAAAAGAGTTATTACAGAGAGGAAAACTCCAAGGGAAGAGAATAAAAAGATAGAAAAGGAGACTGAAAGGTAGTGAAAAGCAGCAAAAGGAAAACTGTAGAGAAGAAAATCAAAGTGCAGAAATAACAGTGACAGTCAAGATAGGAATGTTTCCTCAACTGAGAAACAATCGTGGGAGTAAGCCTGAGTTAGCTACCACACTACAAAAGGATGGTTTATCCCCTTGATCTTAATGCCAGTACCCCACTGATATCCGTGTGCATCTTGCTGTAGATTAAGTGTATCCTATAGTCCTAAATTTAGACAAGCAGTCATTAAACATGGAATTTGGCTTTCTCTGCAGAATGACTTTGCACATCTCTCTCATAGGTCCCAATGCTAAGACAGTAATTTCTCCAGTGCATGCCCATGTTTGTTCTGCCAGCCTTTTCATTACTTGCTTCATTTACTCACAGTATGTCAAAGCCCGACTCTGTGACATTTCAGTCTAAGTATCTTTTAAAAGAACTGTTTTTTCTATCTGTTTTGAACAATATCAAGCAACTTGCTGTTTGTTCCCTCCTTGTGGCAGGTGCTTCTGGCTTTCTAGCAGACTTAAATACTGTGATACATTGAAGAAAAAGTATGTTGTTTCCACATGTATGACACGAGCTGTCAAGCAGGTGCAATGACGAGGACCTGTGCTGTGTAACAGGAGGCAGTAAGGGCAGAATAGGGAAGCAGAGCCACCTCTATCAGACCTGCCATGAGATACTGTCTGAGATAACGTGCCCCTATTCTGTCAGCTTCCCAAACATCTCATGGACAGGTTTTGCACATCCTTGCAGGATCAGGAACTAAAGTGATTTTACAGAAGTGTTGCTTCTTTTACTTTCAAAATTCAGGAACCTATAAAAGATTAACTTGATCAAAAAATTTAATTAATCGTAGTTGTAACAATTGAGGGAATGTTGTCTGTGTGGAAACTTTTGCCTGTTTTTTAATGTTTAGGTGTGTTTTTGATGCCCGTGTGTGAATGTGTATCCACATTTGCTAAGAAAGCTTTTTTATCTGAGATTAGGAATAAAAGGGAGTCCTTTGCTTTAAATCTTACAGTTTGACCAAACAATTAGTTAAGGAGGTTAGATGAAACTTTTACTCCAAATGTTTCTGCAGGAGAATGAAAATTCGTCAAAAAACCAAAGAAGCCAGGTGCTATAAATGGGTATTTTAAAGTGGAAAAGGCTCAAGCACATAAAAGTACTAGAGGAAGAAAAAGAAGGACTTTACAGAAGATGGAACTGAAAACATGGGATGGGAGGTTTGAACTAGCTGCAGGAAGTGGCTGGACAGGAGAGACTCTGGCTGGAGCTTTCAGAGAAGGATTCTAGGTAACCCATATGATATGATATCGGTTTGTAACAAGTGACTTAGGATGTGTCAAGAAAATACACATTGTATTTCTTGGGATAAGAAATTAATTTCCAGATGAAGAGCTGTAATGTTTTAAAAATACATGCAGTGTGTGTTACAGTGTGTATACCTTTCCCCTTAGGCACTTTCTGAGGTGTAAAATGTAACTCCAACGGTACTTTTGCAGAGAGTGCCTTGGGATTACCTTGGGATTTTGAAAACTGGAGACAGATCGGTTGTTGGGTCTGTTTCTGTGAAGGGGGAGCAGAGGAGCTGTGCCCAGGAAATGTATGTACTCTAGAGGCTGATGGAAGAGGTAATGCTGTAGCTACTACAGAAAGCTTAGTGGAATTAAATCTGGCACAGCAGTTTGGGGAGCATGTATTGGTGTAGTTTGAATAGATCTACAGACCAAGGGTGAGTAGATGAGTTCACAAATAATTTCTCTGTGTGACGTTATCAGGGACATAAGGGCTCTTTAATATTGTAGCAAGAGGGGAAAATGAGAACCAAGGGCAGTAAGGTGAAGCCAGCAAATTCAAATGCAAAGTCAGGCATGCTTTTTAACAGTGTATAGGATTAATCAGTGTTGAGGAAGGTGTTGATTTTCTGCCTCTCGATGTTCTCACTTCAAAGCAGTGTACTTTTCTGGAAGCAATACCTCAGTTGAACAGAGTTGTGTATTTCAATTAGGAATAAATGTGTCAAATGTAATGGCCTTGACAAACAGGGGTCAAACTAAGAGATCTATTGATTCATCCTGGCCTTAAATTCTCTGAATCTGTGTAATTTCTTAGACAGCTTTGACTTCCTCATCCTAGATTTCATTTGCTTTTTCTGCATTCAGTTTAACATTTTAAATTCATGGCTGAAGGACAGAGGCACTTTTTTTGTTGTTGTTTAAACAGTAACTGGAGTCTGAAAACATTTCTGTTTGTCCAAATCTGGAAAAATGCGGAATGATTATATTACCAAAGGGAGAGGGGGAAAAAAAAAAAAAGAAGGAATACTGTGTACCCAACAAAACAGAGGCAAGAATGTAGGAATGTAAATGTGTTGCAGGCTGTTGGATGCAAAAATAAAACTTAGAAAAGACTGAAGAGTTGAAAAGGCATAATATGATCCAATTTATTTAGACTAGAAATTGCCTTCCCTAGATTGCTAAAGTGACAGGAAAAAATTATGAAATGAAGGTAATCATATTTGTTTTATGTCTGGCAGTTTCCACTGAAATGACTGTCTCTCTTTAATAGTTTTTTTGAAGAAAGTGCCTTGGGGAATTACTAGAAAAATGAGCTTGATTAAGTGTTCATGGCCATCTGAACTACCCACCCATCCAGTATAAATGTGTTCTGGCAAAACAAGTGTTTGTGTTGCCATGGCCTTTCCCATGATGTTATTTTCTTAAGCAAAAGCATTTTTCTAGCTGCGATCTTAACAAGGACACAGGCAGGGCGCCATGATTCAGTCCTTGAAGAGAAGAAAAATAATGATTTGGAGAGAATGGTGAAGGAAGGAGATGGTCTCAGAGGGAGTATAACAGAGGACTCAGATATCTGGTGACTCTTTTGCCTAACAGAAGCAGTGATCCCTTCCACTAATCACTGGGCTTTTGTAGGAGAGTAGGGCAGCCTCCACCAGCCCTGCAGAAATGCTGATGGGCTCAGTGCTAAGAGTCTCCTGAAGCATCCTAAGTATAGGGGAAAATCTCTCTTAAAAATAGCAGCTCAGTTGTTAGTTGCTGAGCAAATCACACATCTCAGATACATGCTTCCTCAAATCAGGTCATAGGGCCCTGTGCTGTGCACAGGTACAGGGACTCTACACCAAAACACATCCCAAGGTCTATGTGGATCCATGTGATATATCTGCAAGATTTGAACTGTTATATATACTGCCTTTTTTTTTTTCCTACCTTTGCCCTGCAAAATCACTTAGGGAAGGTCCTGCCTAAAGCGTTTCACATTGGTTTCTATCCTCCAGTTAATACTTCTGCAAGTGAAAGTTATTGTGGATTTTACATTGTTTACTGATTTATACTCTGGTTTTTGATTAATATCAAAGTGTTTTATCATAAAAACTAGTGAGCTGGTGGCATAAGCTTTGAACAACATTATTATATAGTTAGAATACATCACAGTGACTAAAGCAAAACTCACAGGTGTTTACAATAAAGTGTGTAAGAACAAGGCACGTGTTGAGTTGCCTTTTCTCTGTGTATCTTCCCAAATTCCAGTAACCATCAGTTTGTGAGGTAGAGGTCATATCTGAATTCCTCTGCTTCCCATCCACCAAGGGGCCACAAATTCTTTTCTGAAGGAGTAAAAGACAAAGAAAGAACAGCAGAACCAAAGGCTGGGGCTTTGCTCTCATGGGGTTTTGACAAGATTTGGGTATTTTCCTTCCTGTGAAACAACTCTTCTCTCTCAAACTGCTTTCATACCCATGTAGCTCCGCAAATCACAGCACTGATCTCACCAGAGAAGGGAATAAGGTCCACAAATGCTAAACGTAGGTCCAAATCCAGTTAAATATCTATTTATAGGAGAGAACACATTACAGAATGCATTACAGTAATGAAAAATAAAAATAGAATAGGCCTCTATCCTCCCAAAATTATTTTTCTTCATAACACAAACTAAATCATGAGATGATGAGCAGTAGCCCTTCTGTTTGAAGTAATGCAGCCCAAATCTCACTGATATCTGAATATGGCACCATTTTAGCCAGCAGATCAATTACAGAACCGTGGCAAAACAAACAAAGCAACGTGGAACATTTTGCTTACCTTTAAATAAAACTAATCAGCTGAAAACTAAGAGAGCAAATAGCTTTTGGTAGTAGTAACAGAATACACTAGAATTTTTACTCCAAAAAATGTGTAATGTGTAACTGCTGAGACCAACTCAGTCTCATGCTCCTGCCTTGAGATTACTTTTAGAAATCCCAGGAACTGAGCTCTACTCAGTCCTCTCCCTGCCTACCATCTCATGGTATATTCCTCAGCCTACCACCTCATGATATATTTTTCCTGTTCAACTCAGCATTTAACTGCCATCTCATTGATCTTGCTGAAGAATCTTCAATAGCTCTTACTTGTTGTCTTTCATATTCATACCCACTGGAAATGAATCACAAGATACCTAACTGAAAGCTAAAAATCCATAGAAAGGAGAACTTGAGCTAAATCCATCTTGCTTTATCCAACTAATTCCAATTAAATTAAAAGGCCATTTACAGGAGGGAAGCAAACTTACACCATTATGTTACACCACTCATGTCTTTGATTTTTTTTTTAATATGAACTTTTGAAAACTAGATTAGAAAGATAATTCCAAATTAAAACTGAATCGATTAAGTCTCTTGCTCTTACAATTCAGGAGGGACATGTCTGATGCATGAGACCATACTGGAACTATATATTATGGGATGTATCTGACTTATAGTCTTAAGTGGATTTTGTTGTCAAGTGTGATGTAGGGAGTTTGCAAACTTCATTCAGCAAGAAAAGGGTTGACCTGGATAATGACTCTGGAGCAGAGGAAAAGGGGACTGTCTGCAGAGGATAAGGCTGCCAGGAGAGCAGCAAGAATCACTCAGAACGCACCAGCACTTAGAGGGAGGCATTTCTAAGTTGATGCTGACAGGAATTTGAAGATGTGGGGAAACCAAGAAAGATCTAGAGACTGGAAATAGGACTATAAATTGAGTTACTGGTGCTTATCTGCTGTCACAGTGATAGTACTTTATAGGTGTACCCCAGTTGTCAGAATTCCCCCAGGTTGCTTGTAAAAACTCTTGAGAGATGGCCTATTCACATGCATTTCCTCCCTTGGAGTTTACAGTCCCGAGAGCAGAAAGTGCTTAATGGAGGTAGTGTTCTCTACTTTAGCCACAGATGGGTGTATTAGTGAGAGCTGCTTCTGATTTTGTCTTTGAAAGGGTCAGTCTTCAATCTGAGGCTGCTGAAGGAGTGGACATGCATTTAATTCAGCCATCCCTTTTATTGAAGCCATAAGCCCCATGGCCGAGTTGGGCCAGACCATGTGGAATGGCTTTGGGAATGGCTGCAGTCACTTTTACTGTCTCTGTCTGCAAATCTATGGAAGTTTCCTTTGTATATGATTGTGGAAGATTAATTCCCATGACTTCAACACCTGAATAGAAAAAAAAATTAAGATACATTTATATGTGTCCTAATCATGGAGTTTTCTTTCATCATTAAATAAACTAAGGCTTAGCAAAATGTAAAAACTAGATTTCGTCTAATTATAAAACCCTAGTTATAGATGGATACCTTTAGGTTATGCAGTTAAAATGTTGCAAACCTTCCTTATAAAAAGCTTAAAACAATTTTGATCTAGTTTGTGTTTACATTCAGATACTGATGTAAGCTGAATTGCAATAGTCCAGTTGTATATCTCTTATGTTTTAGATGAGAATGATCTGGTAATGTATTTCACTTTGAATTAGCAATTGAATAGCCTAAGTTCAACATCTGTCCACTGCTTTTTAGATGTCAATGCCAAAGCATGTTGTAAGTAATCTAAGAATGACTGTCACCATTAGTCTATCACAGAGAGGTGTTATTCATATCCCAGGTCTTTGGAGGAATTAAGTCCTCTGTTGAGATTCATAAACAATATGCTGTTAATTTCTTGAACTTCTAATTCTTCTGGAAATCAAGACAGCTGATAACACCCAACAGTGACACAGTGAGGTTCAGCACAGTGAGGCAGCTTGGAAGTGAAGGCCTTCCCAGTGACTATGACTTGCTTCTTCCAAAGTTTGTCACCTCTACTGCAGGGACAGTTGAACTCTATGCAAAAAAGCTCCCAAATCACCGCATTCTATAACATAAGCAGAATCACTCCTGATTTTATAGTGGAACAGTTTAGAAATGGCTGGATGGATTATTCCATTTCCCTGTTGCAGGAAGCAAGGAGCGAACTTTAAAGGAAGATACTAACATTTATCATGGCAACTGGCAGTCACTTGTCCATAGCAAAGCAGTATAGGTAACCAAAATTTTGGTTTTATGTTGAACATTGACCTCAAAACTTTAAAGAGTCAGAGAACTAACAAACCTATCTGTATTGGGTCTGGCTGGGATGGGGTTAATTTTTCCTGTAGCAGCCCTTATAGTGCTGTGCTTGTATTTGTTGCTAGAAAGGTGTTGATAACACACGAGTGTTTTGGCTACTGCTGAGCAGTGCTCCCACAGCATCCAGGCTGTCTCTGCAACATCTCCCCTCACTACTGAAGTCCAATAGGCTGGGGATGAGCAAGGTCTTAGGAGGGGACATAGCAGGGACAGCTGACTCGATCTGACCAGAGGGATATTCCTTACCATATGAAGACTGCTCAGCAATAAAAGCTAAGAGAAAGGGCAAGGCAGGCGGCCATTCGTTAGTATGACTTTTGTCTTCCGGAGCAACCACTAGGCATACTGAAGCAAAAAGTGGTTGGACATCATCTGCTGATGGGAAGTAGTTAATAAATCTTTTGGTTTTTCTTTGCTTCTATGTGACCTTTGCTTTTGCTTCATTAAACTGCCTTTATCTTGACCCATGAGTTCTTTTCCATCTTATTTTCTCCCCCTGTCCCACTCAAGACAGGAGTGATAGGATGGCTTGGTGGGCACCTGGTGACTAGCCAAGGTCAACTCGCCACACTATCAGACAGATGTTAGGGAAATGTTGTGATGAACTTCATTTAAGCTGGTAGCATATTTATCCCTGTTAAGACCATTACATGGCCAAGAAATGCAAGTGTATTCTTGTCCAAATTCTGTGTTTGTCCTCTGTGTCTGAAGGAGTGAAGGATTTTTGCCAAACTATTTGGTTGTTGGTCAGAAGTTGGAAGAGCTACCAGAATATGCTCCCCTAATACTTAGGAATTACATGATTTCAGGTATCATGTTGCCAGTTTTGAAACAGTGCTGAGGTATCTAAATGACCACACTGTGAATGTAAGCAATTGCTATGGAGGAGATCAATTACCTTAGAACACTGTGTTTCCTCACTGATGTTACTCAGACGATGTTTGCAGTAAGTGATCTCTGATTTCAAACTCGTAGAAGGAATTTGAGAATATGCGTCATAGATCTCCAGCAGAGTGGTGGACAGTCATCTGCACTGATAATGTGTTTGGAATGAAATATTCACTCTGCTGAGGTCAATGCAAGTTTGCAATTGCTGCTTAATAATAAAACCATACAGCTGAATGAGAGGGGTCGTTCTTTTGATTTTTTTAGTTAATTTTGCCCTAAACCAAATTAAAATCGAATTGAGGTGTTACCCATTCTGGGAGACAATGAAATATGATCTTGTTCTGCTCTCTCTGGGATTTCCTGTTATTGCATGAATGAAAACCAAAGAAAACAGGCTCTATATCTTGGAAACTTCAGAGAGGGAACTGAGGCCAGTGAAGGTGTCTGCTCCTCTCAGGAGATTTTGGTGTGGTTATGAGTCTTGGAGGTCGGTTTGAATTCACATATTACCTAAGAGACAGCAATTATAAAATTAAGCCACTCAAGGTCATGTCAGTGTTGCTAGGCACTAGACAGCCACGCTTCTTGGTGCTGGGCCATTGTGCAGTGCCTGCCTTGGGAGATAGCCCAAGGATACCCCCTGAGCGTGAAAGGAGCGCTCAGCCAAGAAAAGCAGGAAAAAGGGTTCTTCTGAAATGGGGGAAGGGATGCTGTTTGTTTTCTGGTTTTAGTGCATAGAAGTCCCAGAAAGGGAACCACAGAATTTAAGAGTGAGAGCACTGAATGGGGGGGTGGGCGTGGGGGGATGGATTGTGGGAGTAAAAAGTATCTTTTTACATCAAGAATGGCTAGAGCAGACCACTGTTTAAACCTTGGAAGTTCATTATTCTTGGTCCAGCTGGCAGTCTGTTAGAAGAGTGCTCCTGACTCCTGGGTATCCAGACAAGTTTGGAGGAATGCAGGTTTTCCCATTTCCACTCTCGCAAGAGTAAAAATTTCCTTGCCAGACGCCCTGACTAGGGGAAAGCTACATATCTGCAACTAGAGTAAGGAGAGGGCTGGGATGGTGCTTCAGAAGCACAGAGGGAACTTCTAGTACGTAGCCAGTGTTGGCATTGTCAATGTCTGTCAATGACTGTCTGTCAGTGTTGGCATTGAAGACAGTTAACTGACTGGATTGTGTCTGTGTTCACAAAGATTCCCTCAAAGCACCATGTTAGTCAAAGCCTCTGCTGTAATATACAAGTTGGATTTCCAAAGGTTAACTGCTCTCTGACAGAAGAAACTGGTTTCTGTCTCATCCTTTCATGCAGAGCTTTCAGGATGACATAAGCATGTGACCAGAGCCACAGGAAGGGGGTGGTTTGTCTTGCCTGGCAGCCCCTGAAAACCCATGCCCCCCCGATACGTTTTGCTTGGTTGAACACATGTCACTGAAAGGTGCTTGCAGGTAAGAGATACTTCTCTTCACTGCTTCAGTAAAAATGTCCATCCTGGCAAAACGCAGTGAGACAAACTGTGATTCTGCCTGAAGAAAAGAATATCAGCCATGGCCTTCTTCCAGTGGCCAGTGACAAGGGGAGCAGAGATTACAACTCCCAAGGTGAAGTGAAGGGTTTGCCTCTTCACTGCCTTGGCTGATCAAGGCTAAAGTGTGCCTTGATACTGCAGTGAAACCAGGAAGTCCTTCTACTAACTGTGTTCTTTTCAGTGCCTTCTAGTAATCAAAAAGACAGGCAAGGGATCCATCAGATGCCACATGAAGAACAAAAGAGAAAAATGGGGCAGGAAAAGGCACTTTTCTAGAGAAAAACGGAAGATCGTGGGAGATAAACTGAGCTCTATTTTGTTAATCGTGTTGAATTCAGCAAGATAAACCATAACCCTATAACTGTTAAAAATAATATTCTGTTTATGAACTTTTATTTAACTTTATGAACTGTTATTTCTCTCTTACCATTTTGCCTTTCAAGGCATTTTGAATTTTAAAGTCTTCTGTCCAAGCAAAGGCATATCTGCATGCACCACCTAACCTCTTTAACCATGTATATGTACAAATATTTTAAGAATTGTGTATAGAGGGAAAATAACCAAAATAATAGAAACAGATAGTCCTGGAACCCTAACACAATGTTTTTGGTTTCCTTGAAAATTATTTGCAGATTTGCTGAAGAAAAGCATGAGTTCACAAAGACTACAGATTCCTACAAGAGGTAATAGGAAAAAGATTCTAACTTGACGCATTTCCCGTTTTCTTAAACTTCCAGCCAGCTTTTTCCAAAGCTAAACAGTAACACCTAAATACTGACATACACATGCAGATTTCATTTAGAATTTTCAAAGGTCAGTTCTAAGCAACTATGCGCTTTGGAAATCCATTTAGAGGCATGGATGCTGTTCTTAGACAGTAAACAAATGAAGATGGACATTTATGGCTCTAGCTGAACATTCCACAAACTGATAGACAAGTCCACACCTAATTAAGTTTAATATTAGGTATTGTGATATTTTGGGATTCTATACCTTGTATAACTTCTTAGATAAATTTAGTTAATTCTTGTTATCAATAAAAGGTATCTTTAACCAGATATATCATCTCCTAACTACTTGTTAGATCTTCTGGATTAGGCACTGTTATACATAGTGTATGCTATTATTTGCATTTATTTTTCTGGATAACTTTTATTGCACAAGGAACCTGTGTTGCTGTTCTGCAGAAGTGTATACAACACACTGTGTTTCCCCACAGACTAATGAATTCCTGGGTGTCTCCCCTGAGAACTGACTTTGATCACACGTTCTCTAATCTGTGTTATGTCTGGCCTGTCCCATTCTCCTTGCCTGTCTGCTTCCAGTGTCCACTTCTCAGGTTTTTGACCCCTCCTAGCTCTTTTTGGTTTGGAGTCTCCTTGTTCTCATTTAGAGACTGAACGCTGGCGGGTTTTAATCTGGATAGTCCCAGTTCCCCACCCACACCTCAGCTGTCAGCACAGACATACGCAACCATTCTGCATGGCAACATACCAAGAGTGAATATGAATGACATAGAACTGCTTGGCTCAGGGACCAGGGGTTGTTCCTTGGAGGAGATGCCATAATCCATGAAGGTGTAGCCTCTTCACAACCACTTGGCTCCCAGACTCCCCAGAGTATCCTTGTTTTCTGTTCTTTCCTTAGCGTGCTTAGTGGTAACTCTTTCCTTGCCCAGGGAGTCCTACTACTTCACAAAATCAGTGTCAGGTACGCAGTAGTACAGGAAAAAACCTGACCTGTCACCAAGCCCAGAAAGAGTAAGGTTTGCTAGAAGAGGTACCTTGTCTTAACAAGTCAGGTAGAGAGATGTCCCCACAAGCTCACAGACTGTGCCATCATACAGGCTCAGCTGTCTAATTCTGTAATTACTTAAATATTTAGTCAAGTGCAGCTGTATTGCAAACTAATATTTCCATTTCTAGGTTATCTGCGTAGCCACATTCTTCATGAGTGGCAATGAGGCAAGAAAGTAATCATAATTTAGCATTTGGAAAGTTGGCATACACTTTTATGTCCGCTTCCCTTTTTAGCTAAATGTTGTTTCAAAAATCTTCCATGTTAGACGTGGATGAAAATAACTTAGAGATTGGAGAAGCTTTTCAGACAGGAGTCAACAGAAACAAAAATCTTACTCTATCTCTGCACAGTACAAGCAATATTTAAATATGTCAGGCATTTTCACAATGGTTTGAGCTGGAGGAAATCGAGACTGAACGCAGACCATAATCTTCCTAATGGCATTTTAAATTGGTTGAGCACATTGGCAGTTAGCCAGTTGTCTGACAATATTACAGGAAAGGGGTTAGGTCAGAATGACCTAGACACATGCAGGAAAACCATTACCTTCTCAGGGCATTCTTCTTGGGATGATAATTCTGAAACTTACAACAAGGAATGGATCATGTCATAGCAGTTCACTTCAGAGGGAACACCTGGGCTAATGAGTGCTACAAATGTGCAGAATTGTTGATATTCCCTCATTGCTGCTACAGAGAACGAGCCTTAAAAGGCTCAATGCTGTTTAAGTGGAAAAGCTAAACAGCATGCGTCTGCCTTCTGGCTGAGCATAACGCTGTCAGGCAGTACCACCTCAGGGTACCAATGTGAGTATCACTTTGGCATTGGAGTATCACTGTCACACTGGGAAAGAGCAGCTGTGAGGGATATAACTGAGCACAGTTACTACCAGACCATGCTGAACAGAACAGAAGGCTCTAAAGCTATGCCATGGCCTGCAAACTGCTATTTGGTACAGTTGCATCATAGCTATTTGGGGGACAAAAGCACTCTGATGAGCTGTCTGATCCATTTACTTTTCTCTCTCCTGTCTGTGACACTAAATGCTTGAGAGAGGCACCAAGACATCCAGAACAAAACACTGAATGTGTCATGGTAAGCAAAAATATTTTTCTCATCCTCTTGATTCCAAGGCTGTGAGCTAAATCCTGATATTTGCTTTCCTTTGCCATCCACTTCCAACACAGAAACAAAGCAACCACTCTTCTGTTGCAATCTGTCTGAGGTAGCTGTAATCACCACACTGACTGACAGTAAGTGGTATTTGCTTTGGTCAGCTTTAAAGTCATGCTAATTAAAACTGATCTTCCTACTCACATATTGAAAGACACAGGATCTGGAGGCAAGATCATGTTGTCAGGCATCCCAGGAAAACTTGAGTAAATCCTCCAGCATCAGAATCTGCCTCCCTCAGAGCTGGCAACAGCAGCCTCCATGCTCCAAAAGATCACTTTGTCATATTCTCTAGGCTCTTGCTCTCTCAACGTGCATCAACAATTCTACTAGTAGGACAAGGAAAGCTTATTACACTAGGTAGCAAACCAGCACACGTGCTGTTGATGGGCATTTGTGTGATAGCCAAAGATATTTACTATATTTTGTGAAGTTTCATTTCTCCAGTACTTCACTGGAGCACTTTCTCAAACATGCATAACATCCCCAGAGACCTGTAGAATAGGGAATAGAAAATACTGAAATAGGAGGAAGAACCAGGGAGTACAGCATGCAGTTTTTCAGGTATGGACTTCAGTCAGGACACTGGAATCAGTATAGATGCCCAATGAACTCTAATGATGGCATGGTTTAATGTTGCCTTAAAGTACCTGCAGCAGCCTGTTGCCACCCATGTTAAGTTGGTTCATTATGGAATCAGCAGAAAGTGCTCACCCTTCTGAAGCATCAGCACACTTCCTGCTGTGCTGGTTCAGCCAGCTGTTGCCCATTCAGTCACTCACTAGCTACTGATGTTTGATGAGATTGGAGTCAGACGCTTCAGAACAACAGAATGTCTTTGTCTTGTAACCTCTGTCTGCTCAACAAAAACCTGTAAAGACTTCAAGGTGGTTTGAAATCTAGCAAAATAGTTTTCAGAGGACACTTTGCAGTTTCACAAGATATTACATGTTTTCACTTACAAAAACTTGAAATAGCTGCCAGGAAAACAAAAATAAAGAACTTCGAAGTCAGATTAGATAGATACCAGCAAATTTTCCAGAACTCTTCCATCCTTTATTTTCTAACTTGTTAATAGACATGCTTCTGCAAGAAGGAGGTCAGTACCAAGAAGAAAGTTACAGTGTTTATGTCTTGTTCAGCTTTAATTAATGCTATGTTATTTCATCTGTGTCTTTTATAAAACACTGGTAAAACTAAAGATGTGCTTGCTTCAACATCCCCCTTAAGGTGTTGCTGAACTCACATTAACCATGTACAAAGATTTTATAACTGAAGATACCTATGCATCGATTTATGTATGTTATCATTGACAGCATTGTCATAAGATGCTATTTTTAGTGCCACTATTGTCTGCTTTAATTATCTTATTTTTTGTTATTCTGGCAAATGTGGAACTTGTATAAAAATATTCAGGTTCTGGTGTAAGTGAGAAACACAAAAATTGTCATTTCCAAATGACTACAGGATCTACAAGATGTCTTGATTAACCCAGATTTACCAGCATGAATGTTAGCTTTTTCATTGTTCTGTAATATAGAACCGAAAAAAGAAAATATACTTATTATGATGGTGTAAGACATTTTGACAGTTTGGTAGACATTGCATTCCTACTTTCTCTTCTGTCTTGTATGGCATTGCTATCTTCTATACCATTTAGTAGTTGCATAATTGTTCCCTTTCAAGCATACAAACAATGAGGTCAACTTGAGTCATGTCAAATAACTAGAGCAAATACCACATATGAAACCATTTAAGATAACAAGTCATGTGATCACATATCTTACCTCTAGCCTGGATTTTCTGGATCGTACTAGGAGTATGTTAGAATATACAAAAGCCATCAAGCTTACCGTCTGACTCTTTTGCCTATGATAAGCAACTGGTGAGCAGTTTATTGCTAAGTATTTAACACAGGCAACCTAGAATTGAGTTCCCTTCCTCTAAATCATTATGCTTCTTCTTTAAACTGACCTTTTCAAGGCAAAACCTGTGCTTTCCTGCAGAAAAAAATATGACAGGGATGAAGGTTTAATTTTATTTTAGTGGTTTTAATAACATTCAGCTATGTTACATTTTAAAGCTGCCTAATTATCAGATGTAACATCTGGGATTCAGTATCTATCAGACTGTGTTTTATCCAAACTGGGCACAGATACAAGAAAGTGTTATTTGTATTTATTAACTGGAACATACAGAGAAAGGTCAACACTTTCCCTATTCATCCCTCACCAGTAGAGAGGCTGGTGAGAAAGCAGGGTAAAACTCCTGAATCAACAAAAACTGGTGACTTCACAAATATGCAAGGCACATGAAAGCAAAGAATAAGCTTCTTACCCATGCATTTGTTTTCTTTCATTGAATATCATTCAGTTCAATTATACTCATAGAGTACATCACAGACCTCTGTTCTTAACTGAAGTCGAAAGAAATGGTTTTTCTCTTGCTACAGTGGTTAACAAGAAGAAAAACATTAAAACACTGTTCCTAAACAAGCAGCAGTTAAGAGAAAGCAAAACATGGTTAAAATCATTCCCATTAATATGTTTTATTCCACTCTGCAGAGTCCTTAAAGTAGTCAAACTGGTCAGTTGCTTCTATAACCCTCCCAACTATTTGTGATAGTAGTTATAGCCACTGGCCTATCGATCCAAGTTTTTCTGCCTCGTGTCCAGGGATTTTGTGAGGTTTTCGCTCTGGTTATATGCACTGCAAGACCTCAGAAAGAAAAGTTAACTCCCTTCTAACCTTACAGCCCTAGAGAATTTCAGGCTGCTGCTGGAGGGTGTGTGGTCACATAGGTTGAACAATCCTGTTGGTATCTCTGTGTAGACGTGTGTTTCTGTACCTATATGCTCACATTAGCCAGTTTTCCAGTCATCTGCTACAGCACTGGAACAATTCACATTCCCAATATAGCACAATGAAGTGGCCTTTCTTGCATGGAGGGGATTCTCAACACAGAAGCTTTATTCATAAGAACATAAAAAACATCTGATTGGGTTGGAGCAGTAGTCTGTCTAGGCCAATGTGCTGCCCCACTGTCTCCGGCAGTGAAAGGAGATACTGTTTAGGGACATCAAATGAATCTGGCCACTTACTGTGGTCTATTATGATACTCTCCTGGTATCATTGGATTAAGGATTTTAAAGAGCACACCTCTGCCTATTCCCTATAGTATCTGTTTTGATACTGGTATCTCAGATATCGTCTCTCTTTTTTTTTTTTTTTTTTAAGTTGCTGATGCCGTCTACCTGCACAGCCTAGTAGGACAATAAATTCCAAGAATTCACTAACTGTTGTGTAACCTCTCCAAATGGAAGAGTTACAGCCTTTTTAGTCTCTCCTCAGAAAGAAGCCACTCCATTTCATTCTCTGCCGTCTGTAGATCCACCCTCCCTGTGACGTACAGATCAGAACTGTGTACTTAAGGTGGAGGTGCACCAAGGTTTTATGTAGTGCCAGACTGACCCCTCTGTCACGTTCTCAGTAACCTTCCTGATGATGCCCAACATATGGACTGCTGCTGGACGCTGAGCTGGAAGATCACTTCTTCCCCCCTCAGCAACTCTTATTTGGCCTACAGCACTGTCCTGGTTCTGTCCTGCGAGAGAACCGTAGGCCTGCCATGGTCTGCTGGCCATTAGCAGTTGGGAGTCAGCCAGGGAAGCTGCCCCGGGCTGGCTACAGGTGTATCCCAGACTGTAGCTCTTACTAAACGTCACGCACAGTATAAAGGGGGAAGTTTGCGGAGAACAGGATGGCCTCCTGCTCGGGCTCCTCCTGACGCTGCTCCTCTTCCTCCTCCTGCTCGTGAGGGCTGCTTTCCACCATACATTTGCTGGGCTGAGTATAACTTGGTGTACTTTATATTTGTATTAATGTTAGTTTGGCTATTTCATTAAATCTGTTTTCATTTCAGCTCGTGGGTCCCCTCTCCTTTTCCCAATCCCCCTTCTTGGCTGGGGAGGGGTCATCGGGTGATTGATAGAGCCATTGATAGAGTTTAGCCCCAGATACGGGCTAAATGGAGACAAGCACCTATTCTCTTTCTAAAAGGACTGGGCTTTTCCAGTCCTTTTCTTGATCATAGATCTTTTTTTTTTTTTTTCCCTGTGGCCACATTTACTTTGAATATGTGAGAGCTGCCAGAGTTAAAATCTGGACTAATCCAGTGACTGGTGACTTCAAACTGCTGTGTTTCTAGCCAGAGAGCAAAACAGAATCCTAACTGGAAACCAAAACTGAAACAGAATTTTAAGTATAATTTTGAAGCCCTTTTCAAACATAGATATATATAAAAGTTACTATTTCAAAACAGTAATTTGACTAAGATCTGGCATATTTGTGCAGTACAAAGACTGTTTAGACTAGTTTTTGCACAAGCCTTTGATTCAGGAGTGTACCGAGGGTGCCCTGGCTGCTCTTCACATTCTCATTGAGCTTCTTCACGCAGTGGCCCGCCTCAGCGATCTCCAGTAATCAGTCTTTAATGGAAGACGGCTGGCAATAGCTTTGATTCCTGTTCTTCTGTATATGTCAGTTGTGTGGTTATGACTAATGATGTGCCCTGGAGATGACAGTAGGCCTAAGTTTCTCAAGCCTTTTCCCACTGGTCCTATGGTGTGCCTTTACTGGGTAGGTGTGTTGACATATTTCCATGATCTATATTTGTGTCTGTGCCTTCATCTGTTGGGGAGTGGTGGTTCAGCCTCTTCATTAGTCCTGTCTCCCACTCCTCTGCCTGAACTGCCAGTAGTTAACTGCAGTGCTTCACCTTATTTGTTGCCTTACTTGGGGCTTTACAGGTTTAGGCAGATGGAAGCTGCTTTCCTGGCAGGGGAACATGACTGGACTGAAGGTCCATGCACCGAGTGTACCCCATTCATACAACATTTCCATTCTCATATTTGCAACCATTCATAATAAAGTGTGTAATATATAAGCTGGATGGGCTAAATGAACCAACTGGTGAATCACTGTATATCTGGTATAGAGAACATTTAACCAGCACTTATTCCAAAACAGAGGTAAATAAAAAATGTACCATTTCAACTACTTGTTTTAAAACCATTATGAATAAAGGGCTGAACGTTGTATGTAAGCATCATGTACTATATTTTTTTAAGAAACTCCACAGTCATCGAGATTAGAAAAAATATTTTGATGGAAGACTCATTTTTCAATGCCTGTTTGAGTTACTCAGTAGGATTAAAAATAATATTTAAAAAATCCTTCACATAAGCCAAGAGATCTTTGCAACCTTTTACAAGTCATCTTTACTGTCTTTAGCTTAAGTAAAATTTGAAGGCTTTCATACCAGATACGCTACTTCCTTCTTGTGTAAGTGTCGTTGGATTACATGTTAGAGAAAAACATTTTGCAGCAGGTTATTTAAAAAATTAAGTATACTTGTATTATACTAAATATATATAACTTAGATAATTATATCAGAGTAAATACAGCTGTGATTTCATTCCAGTGTAAAAATATCATTGCAGGAAATATTCCCTTCTGTTTGTGACAGTTAGAGGAACAACTTCAGTTCTACGATTGTAGAAGCTGACAGCTCACGCCTAATTACTACTGAGGTGGTGCATTGTTTATGCCTGATTTAGATAGATGGGAGAAACAGGTCAGTCTGATTCATCACACTGTTCTGATCCCTGCCTTTTAAAAACCTCTTTGTCTAGAAATGAAGGGCATGTGTATATCTCTCCAATCATGAGTTCTCCTGAAAAGGCAGTACTGGTCTCTCTAACTTCAGCCTTCTTTACTCATCAGTAGATAGGCAATTCCTGTAACACACAGGCGCCAGTGTTCTCTGTTGATCCCTTCATGTCACACCTTGAAAACATTATTTTCTAACAAAATGCTGCCATGTTCACTGGTAGCCCACAGTGGCAAAAGTGGTATCAGGACAGAAAAAGTATCCAGGCATCTGCTGGGCAAAGTGTAACCCCAGAGCTTGCTCAGAACAATGGAAAGAACAGTTTCCTTGCTCCATCTCCTCAGATTATGTAAAGGTGTTGTGCTGTTCCTGCTTCTTGTGAGTAAAGCCCAGGAGGAATGAAAAATTTGAGTCTCTACCTTACAGCATATGAAGTAACCAGCCCAGGCCAGATATAAAATTCTTTTAAACGTGGGCCTCCCTGCTGGCAGCAGCACTGTGCCACTTTGACATCAGCAATAATTTTAAATGAGAGTGATTTATTTTTCTTTAGAAGGCAGCAGATGGCAGCAAAGTTGTACAGATGTGCCAGACCAGTAGAAGAAGAAAAATATCTCAGCTTTTTTTTAAAACACACACTCTGTCAACATTCCATGGAAAAAACGTATCATTTGTTTCTGTCTGTCTTGCAGCATGGTTAAAACAATAAATCAGGTTTAAAGGCCCTCGTGCACTTGTAACGTGAGGGTTTTTTTCCCCCCCATTACCAGAGTTAATGAAATCAGATTGGGGTGAAATGATGTGAATTATCACTCAGTAAATCATCTTCGTCTCTGCAGGAATCACTCTGCAGCAAGCACATGCTGCCTGTGCATGCACCCCAACTGATACAGGAGCTTTGACTGCCAAACTGCTGTGAGCTGTGTACACCACTCACTTCCTCGTTTGAGTTAGTTGTCTGGATACCTCCTTTTCTGAGGCTTCAAAATAGGTGATGAGATTTTTTGGGGTTTTTTTTTAAGTAGACAGAAGAGAGAGAAGAGGAAGGAAATAGTACTACGTAGAGTCATAGTATAAAACACTCCAAAATCTTACTGCGTTAAATAAAAAATGAAGTCTGGGTTTTGGACAAGAACACTGGAATTTTCTGGGATATGATCCCTACTCACGAATACATTTAGCGCCGCACTTGACACATGTATGTTTGTTGAAGCTGTCATTGCCAGCAGCACCACATCCACTTAAGAGGAGCAGCAGTGATCATACATTGCTGAACTCATTCCAGATTGAACTGAGAGTCTCGATTGGAGTTAACTCTTTTTGACAGAGTTCTTGTCCCTTACTTCTACCTTTTAGTAGTTTCTTTGGTCTTCAAAACCAGAACTTGTGAATAAATGAAAGCAAAACTTACAATACAATATTTCAATATAAAAATAGACATGGTTTTGAAAGAAAGCTGGGGCTTAGATTTTTTTTCCTGCTGAAGTCAGTAGAAGTTTTGTTTCAGTTAGATGGGATCAGTCTCAGGCCTGGGATTTGGTGTTGAGATTCCTTTCTGACTCACCAGTTCATCACCACCAGAATGTCTGATGTCTGTAGGCAGTAAGGATACTAATCATATATGCCAGTTGCATATTTTTCATGTTGTTTATCAATAAAGGGCCAGACTATGAATTTGTTCTTTACGCAGAATGAGATGTAGAGCTGCACAGCCCCAGGAAAAAAAATTACTTAGAAAAATTGACTTAGAAATCCATCATTTTTCTATTGTCTCTAAAGAGAACAAATTTACTTTACAAGGTGCAGCTGTCTTCTTCCAGCGTGCAGACTCAGATCTGCTCCTGAGTCCTTATGCGCAGGCAAGGAAGTGTGGTGGCATCTGAGAGCTGAGTGCTTTCTAGCAAAGGGCCACAGTACAGTCAGGGCATGTAAGGGGAAATGAGGATCCCCCACACCCTTTGTCCTCTCCTGTGACAGCAGTGGAATGAATTACATGGTGGCCTTTTAGTCTTTGGGTCGTTTGGTTTCATGATAATGCCTGTGACAGTAACCACTTACTAAAAGGACAATAATCGTGTTTGTTTGATTAACTGCTTACTTTGCTTCTGAGCTAACAGATAAGGTCTATTATGTTTGTTCTCCTGTTTCTGCCAATACTACTGGACATCAGAGATTAAGACCTGGGCATTTGTTTGTTACCTTTACACCCCGTTAGAAGACTATGAAGAAAATATAAATTAAAATAAATATATAAATTAAAATAAAAATATAATTGCTAGAAAAGTTGCATGTAATTTCCAAAATGACAGATCTGGAAAGTGAAAGTTTGCTTAAAGTATTGGAAGAAAATGTATTTTGAAAACCTATTCTGAGAGTCAGAATTTATTATAAAATACTTGCCTTCAGCTGGGTTGGACTGATCTTTCCTGACTTTGGAAAAACCCAGGCTTTCCTAAGTGGGATGGGAGACTCAAGGAGGTCTAGTTCAATGTTTGGTAAAAGTTATCACAGAATCAAACAAAGTCAAAAGATTTAATTTGGCTTCCTCTTTGCTGTTGCTGGGAATTTTGCAAGCAAAACACTTCACTCTTATCAAATCATTAACATTGATTCTAGGCGTAATGGAACCATTTGGTTTTCATTTGGAGACATTATACTTATCAAGCATTTTGACTAGGGTATATAACATGTAGTAAAAAGGCTTTTACATGGCAAAGTTCTTTACCTCGTGAACAAATTATGCTCCTTCTCCTCATGAAGGATACATGGCCTTGCTCCAAAGAATTAAGTATTTAAAAATAAAAAACAATTTCAAAGCTGACACAGAACCCTGTTCTTTAAGAAATATTTGGATAATAAAAGCAAACCCTTGTGAACACAATAAACAAATTTTAGTTAGGCATCATTGGATTTAGTTATCGGTTGTACTCAGTCATGCTGGAGTTTTTTCTCCTGATGCCTGAGTGCTCCACACTACTTAAGTATGATGTGAGACAATATAAAACGGTGTATTGACAGCACAAGGAAAATATTTGGATGGCTGTCTGGAGTTGCCATTATTGGCTTTAATTATGACTTGCTGTCCTTTGGGTACTAAATGAGCCAGAAAAGGCTTCATATGTGCCAAAGTATTCATTAGTATTCCCCTTTCTGTCATTATACTTGCAGAAAAAGTTTGTATCTGGCACCTGACTGCAGTTCTTAATAGCACAGACCAAGATGCTTTGCAGATTTTGATAATTATCTGAAAGTACACCAGTGTCTCTACTTTTTGGATACAGTAGAAGTTGTTCCTAGGTAACAGTGACAGAACTCTTTGACCATTTTCTGATGTAACTGGAAAACATTTTTTGCAGTCCTCCACATGACATGGCTGCTTAAAGTAAGTTTTGTGGTACCAACTGGAGAAAGAAAAATAATTACTTGTTTCCTTCTTCCAGGTTAGGGGACCTGCACTAGGACTTCATGGGAAAGCTCTTGTATATCAGCATTTTAGGCCCCTTGTCACCATTCCATATAGCACTAATAATGGAGCCACAAAAATGTTTCTGAAATAAAAATAGCTTTTGGAATCTATTTTGGTAATAAACAATTGTCTATAGTGAAATACTTTTTCTTTGCCATAGGGTGTCTCTAGGGTAGGTACAAAACAAACAAACAAAAAACGCCTAAAGAATATTCCATGAACTCTTCTGACACTTCGCTGTGGAGGTTCTGCTGAGAATGGTGACCACTCCTTTGGCATCCTCTCTTGAATAGGCTGGTGGACAAGCATGAATTCCTGCTCCAATATATATTTACTGTTGCAAAATTTAATTTTAATTTAGAACCTTGTTTGAACTGAACTTCTAGTCATGTTTTAAGCAGCCTTTGAAATGCTGACCTGTGGGACACCAAACTGTTCTTAGAAACAAATACTTTAACTAAGATATTGTGTAAACAGATGCTCCTGATTTTGGAGGCATTTGATGACATCTTCCACTTCTCATCTGCCACACTGAAGCATAAGCTGGCCTTGACCTAAGCACATAGTTCTTTAACTTCTAGGACTTTAAGAGGATGATTGCTTTCATGATATGATACTGTTTCACAGGCTTGTTCTGCCTGAAATCTCAGGGGTTTCAAAATCCTCATACTCCTCAGAGATTTTAATCTAGTTCACGTATGGATTTCAACTACTGTTTTAAAGGTTAGTGCCCAACATTTTGCTTTGTGGGATGTTCATAGTGAAAAGATGCTTAGCCAAAGTTCTTCAGCAATGTCTCCTGCTTGGGCAGGAGGAAGAGCTTTCACCTGGACAGCTCTCAGCTGAGTCAAGTGCAGAAATGGATGAGGGAGGGTGCTGTCTCTACATATTTTAGCCCTTACAGACCAGTTCCCCAGAACATTGAACTTGGGATACGTGGTTAGCTCTGCGATGGGAAAGAGTCCCTGCCTGCTCTGTCATTCTCCTGCAGCCTACCTAGTCCAGCCTCACTAAGTTAGCTAAAATACATGGTCATAGTACTTCCAGGGTTCACTTCTCAGCTCCATGCATTCAAAGAATGTGCTGTCTTCCAGGCACAGGGCTACTCACTACTTTCTGGCATGTGTAGTTCAGCACTGTTGGTCTTTATGCTTTAAAAGACATGGTTTCAAAGATTAGGGGAGGAGGGATGGAGGGACTTAAAAAAAAATAGATCTTCTTTCGTTACTGTTTATTGCAACTGCAGAGTTTTGCTTCTCCCTGCAAGCGCGGCAGGTGGTGCTCTTGAACCTTACAAACAGGACCTTCCTAAGCTCCAGCCAAGTCAGAATAAGGCCATCCAGCATCAGCTTGCTGGTTTAGCCCTGTCCTGTTAGTTCAACAATCTTTCAGCTTTGAGTGAAGTGTTTTCTGTCAGTGAAAGGGAAAGGAGGAGGGGAAAGGTATTTTAAGTGAGGAGTGGGTTTGGGCAGTAGAGGAAGAAAAGATCAATACTAACCAAAGTAGCTAGGTGGCAAGTATGTACTTAATCATGCTATAGCCCAATCCAGCCTTACGTCCCAAGTTTAGAAGATGAAGATGCCAGCTGTGTAGCTCGGAAGTAAAAGATTGTAGCTATTAAATGTTATGGTTCTGTTGAAGTCATTTCAGTTGTGCTATGTACTTGAACTAGGATCACCCTTTTACCTACATGTTGTAATTTTTCCCCACAAGCACCCCAAAACTTATAAGTTTTATAAGTTTATAAAAGCAGCAACTGTTCTAATTTCAAGATCTGTCATGATTT
Source organism: Bucorvus abyssinicus (assembly GCA_009769605.1). Classification (NCBI taxonomy): domain Eukaryota; kingdom Metazoa; phylum Chordata; class Aves; order Bucerotiformes; family Bucorvidae; genus Bucorvus; species Bucorvus abyssinicus. Next base: position 9,450,111 of record CM020043.1, on the reverse strand, counting down.
CAGAATAGCCACTTCATTGTTTCTCAGCTGGCAACTCTAATCTGCGCTGAAGATCATGCATTCACCCTTATGTCTTACAAAATCTGGCCCAGAAAGGCCATCAGCAGTAGAGGTAAATTTTCTTCCAACTGTTAACAAACCAATGGTACTTAAAACTGGTCAGTGCTGATATATATGCATTGTTTTAAAAGAACATATTAAGTGGAAAACCCACCTCTCAAAATTCCAAAATTCTTAGTTGAAAATGTTCAGGAAAGTAACTAAAAATAGGCAATTCTAAGCAGAACTTCAAAACTTGGGAGAAAAAAAGGCAATATGAATATTTGCCAGGTATCTAGTCAGCTGGATTCCTATCCAGGCTTTTTTTGCAGCAGTATTCTTGGAAAGGCATCATTGCCAGTTCTTTTCAATTTTTCTTGTAAATATATGTTCCCTAGGCATTTACTATTAAGTAAAAAAAATATGCCCACTCAATTTAGTCTAGCAGCATTTAGTGCTGCTGTTCCCCAGTCCTCTCCTATATATGTTAACTATGTTCAGAGATCCCGTAAAATAGAGGAAGATGTTTTTCAGATACACTTGTTTAGTTTAGGTTTGTTTTCTTGGAGTGCAAAGAGTAGACACCAATAGATGGTGCTCTTGGAGCATTAATAATGTGCAGTTTCACATGTTTTCTGGACTGTGGTTGGAATTTGTGCCTTTTTTTTTTAGAGGGTAAAAAAAAAAAAAGAACAAAACAACAAAATCCCTAATGCCGAGCTTTTATCCAAGATGTTCTGAACTGAACTGGTCACCGTTTAACTTTAACCTGAACTGTGGCCCAGGAAATCCTTCAACATAAATAACCTTGGAAGCTGCCATAACCATTTTTGGAACATGCTCCCTCGATAAATCTGTTACTTTGTTGTGCAATGTTGAAGTGTGCATTTGTTTCTCTGATGAATTAGGGCAAAAAATAAACTTGCATGATCAATCCAAGCTGTGACACATTTCAGCCCTGGCTGGAACATGTGGGTAGCAGCATCCTTAGAGCCTTCTCAGCAGATCTGCCCTGGGAATTTAAGATGCATGCTTGCTTCTGAGTGTACTTGATTTGACTAGATGAGGTGGCTGCTAAGAAAGTCTGCAACTGAAGAGTTTTAGTCTGTCACAGAACTGCCCTGCTAGGTTAGTAAGAAATTATTCATCTTGACCACCTGCCCCCACTAAAGGCAACATAACAGAACTGTTTTATGTAATAGTGTTTATTTTATTTCACATATTACCCATGGAGAACAACTGATACATTCTCTACATCTTTCACCAGTCTGGAATGCAAGATAAAAAAAGGTACGGAAAAAGAGTTTAACATTTGACATTCACGATATGAAAAATAGAGGGGATACAATGTTTAAAAATGCCCTTATGCAATATATATAAAAACCGTATAAAAATAAAATATATATTTTTAAAAAAAGATACAAACAGGACATGACACAGGACAATCTTAAATATCAATACGTATCTCATGACCCACACACACCGCACTTATAATTAACAAAAACCACGTACAATTGCACTTTTCCTCTCTGTGACGTTCAAGTATACGGCAGTCCCCGCAGGGACTAGTGAGTGTCCGATTCCCTGCCGGGTACAGATAACGCAGAGGGTAGAGCAGATGTGGGCGACCTGTCCTTAGCTAGGGCCGAACGCGCATCCTCACACACTTGGGGCGAGGCCGAAGCCGCGGCTCCCGGGCCCGCGGTGTGCCGCGCAGCGGCCGGCTCCCGCCGGCGGGGCCCCCCGGTACCGGGACTCCCCTGAGCAACCCCTCCTCGGGGCACACGGAACCGGGACAGCTGTGAGCGCAGTCCGCCGGCAAGGAAGGCCCAACCCCCGCCGGGTGCAGCGGCGGGGCAGGGGGCGACATGGCGGCCGGCGGGGCAGCGGCGCCTCTGGCGCCTTCCAGTCCCAGGCGGCGGCGGTCGCGGGAGACGGCGGTGCCTCGCCCGGGAGGGTAAAGAGCCAGTGACCGCCCCGCCGCTGCGGCGGGCGGGGGGAGCAGTCCCTGCGCGTCTCCTGCGGAACGCGGCCTTCACAACTTCCCCGCGCCGCCTCTCCCCACCGGGCGGGGGCCGCGGAACCGCCCGCCCCTCTTCCCGCCGGGCCTTGGCGGCGCGGCCCGCCGCTTCACCGCCCCCGGCCCAGGGAGGGCGCGCCGGGGTCCCGCCCGGACAGGCGCTCCCCACGAATGCTAGCGGCGGCTCTCGAGCGGCGGCGGTCCTGCAGAGCGTCCGTGCCTCAGTCCATCCGAGACGGCCTCGGCCGGGTCGCGCGGCTATCAGACCCCGAGGACGGGAGCGAAGGGCTGTGCCCGCCGCGTCCGGGTGCCCCGCCCGGCGCGGGGGGAGCTCACTGCGCTGCGGCGTTCGGGCAGGGAGCGTCGCTTGCGGCCGTAGCCCTGGGGGCTGATCTTGCTGACGGGTGCGGCGTCGTCCTTACCCTTGTTGGTCAGCGTGTGGATGTCGTGGACCAGCTTCTGCACCGTGCACGTCCCGAACAGGCACCCCGTGCGGATGGCTTGGGAGTGGGCGAAGCTGTTCATGCTGTGGCGGTAGCGCTTGACGCGGATGTGAGCATCCTCCCGGCTGCTGGATGGCAGGAAGAAAGAGAGCGGGCATGAGAAAAGCGCAGTGGGGGCCCGGAGGAGGGGACCCGGTGGGCCCGGGGCGGGGAGGGCAGGGCAGGAAGCCCTCGGGCTGGAGGCGGACCCGTTCCGACGGTGCAAACCCACCATCACCCCTGGCTCTGCCCTCTGCCGAGCGGAGGGAGAGGGGCGATGTGGTCGCAGAGCAGTGCTTGCTGCCCATGGGAGGAGAGGACCCGCCGTTTTATGGCTGTTACTTTATCTATGGATCCAGAGCTCAAGTTACTATTTATATTTGACTTTCACAGTAAAGGCGCTGCTATCTCCCGCCAGTTGAAGAACGCAGGGAAGGGGAGACGGGAGGCTGCTTTCAGCGCGATATGCAGTCTGGGCAGGACCTGTCTGCGGGGTTTGGGGAGCTCTGGGGCTTGGGGAGCTCTGAGGCTATAGCTAGAACAAGCCTCAACACCCGGAAATGAGGGGAACCTGAAACTTTCCGTTGCCCCGAGCAAGTGTCCGAGACCAGAAAGGGCTGGAATTTACCTGGGATGCGAGACTCGGGGATCCTCCTTCACGTCCTGGGTCCGTATAAGCGGCTGGACGCCGGCGGCTGCCCCCAGTCCTCGGAGCGCGCCCGAAGGCTTCACGTCCCGCTTGGTTCGGCTCAGTGCCCATTTCGTCCATCTGAAAGAAGCACAAGGGAAGAGGACAGCCTGTTAGCGCAAGCCTGCAGGGCGGAAGCCAAACCAAATAGATTCGAGGGGCGATAATCTTTGCCAGCGCCGAGTTTTTCTTTCTTTTTTTTTTTTTTCTTTTTTGGTATCTTTCCTGAAAAGGCATAAGGCCTTTAAGAAGCTGTGCAATTCCCGCAGGGAATCTAGTCCCTCTGGTCACGCCGGAGCCCGGCGCGGGGGCGCGGACGCTCCGCAGCTCCACGAGCGGGGCTGGGCGCTGGCAGGAGGGCGCGCTCCGATACTCACTTTCTTTTGAACTCTGTCGCTACGTCCACCCTTGCGGCATCCACCCCGAAGAAGGTCACAGAGCCGAGACAGAGCAGGGCTACGTGAACTAGTTTCATTCTGGCTGGGCTCCTGGTGGAAGGAAAAGACAAGAACTGTAAGCGTGGTTGCTAATAAAAGTCAAGTAAGGTCTGTCCTTTAGTTCTGATGATTCCAGAGAGCTCCTTCCCTCGGAGAGCCTCGAGGCTACCGGGGACTTTGTGTGCGATATGAACCAGAAGCTAATATTTGCTCAGCAACTTATCGCAGAGTAAATAACAGAGCCTCCAAAGTTTACGTTTGTTGAGAGTTTTACTTGCAGAGGCGACTGAAAAGCAGCAGGATTTCCAGAGTACCCCCAGCGGCTTGCACTAGGATTTAGCAAACCCATGGGATTAGAGAGAGCTGGCTATCGGACGCATCGTTTCCAAACTCCAGCAAGTGTTTTTCTGCCTGGAAGTTTATCCCCTGATAGCTCCTCTTCCCACTTTACAGGCAGAACCAGCTAGTTCTGGATCTTGTGTTGTAAACTGCAGCCGATGCCAAGAGCCAGTGCAAGACTGCAGCATAACTCCAAGCTCTTCAAAACAGTCCAGATTTAGTAGATTTTTACTTCATCTCCACCTCCCCTCCATCTTTTGATGTTGTCCTTGCTGAGAGAGGGAAAAAAAAAAATTAGTTCTTACCTGACAGTGAGGATAATCCACTGAGACAAATGTTCTTGTGGTAGCGATCGGAACTTCCAGGGTTTCCTGAGGAGGGAGAACTCCTCCTTTGTGTGCCTGGAGTAACCACTGCCGAGCTGCGCTCCACAGCTCTCTTTTATAGAGCAGCGCGGGGGTGGACCTTGGCAGGTCCTCCCTCACATCCCGAGCAATTCTTAATCATGCTAGTGTGGATTGGGGGCAAACCATACCAGCGTAAAAATAAGAGGATTGTTTAAAAATTATTTTAAACAACACCCTTGGCATTTTGTTAATTATAACGGCAGCTTTTAGGCGTGGATCCCGAGTCGTGGCATAACTTGCAAAATCTGGTAAGTCCCTCAGTCTGTTTTACTGGGGACAGACTTTTTAACTGCTGATATGTAATCATGTTTACACAGTTTGTAGCATAATTGCTCATTCTAGGCATCTTAACTTAAGATGAGTGGAAGCAAGGGAGTAGCAGCTAGACTCAATCTGTTTCAAAATCCATGCAAATCCATGATATGCCAAAGCTCCAAAAATAAACCCATATTTGGACAACGTGAATTATAATGAGCAACTGTAATGAATGCCAGCCTTCTTTACTTAAGTCAGGAGGTGACAAATCAGAAACCATTAATACTTATGACTCAACTTGGGTACATTTTTTTAATCTAATAAAATGTATTTTATTTACTGGATCGATTCAAATAAATCACAGTTCAAATGGTTTTGGAAGGTGAAGGTTAGAGCGCAGTAATGTACCCTTGAGCAAAGGAAGCGATATTGCTTGGGGGGAAACACTTGGGAGCCAGGGAAGGCTTGCCATGTGTCCTTTCATCCCCAATCCATGCACCTTACATACGGGAGTGCACTTCCCCGGTTATAAAGCTAAACCGGTGCAGGATCAAGATCTCTGGCAGCATTCTCCCGGCTGGTCAGCAGCAAACCCTTAGTCTGCCCACCTTTTTTTGGTTTTGTTTTGTTTGGGGTTTTTTGGTTTTTGTTGTTTTTTTTTTTTTTACAGACTTTAAGATCTTTGCTCTGTGACGCTTCAGAAATGCAGAGGTTCGGCTTCACAGCGGGTACTGGAAGCCAGCACCAGATGGACTGTTTCTCTTACTTGTCGCAATGCAAATTCAGCGGAACCGAGGGAAGTGCCCCAGGAGACCTGCGCCCTGGGGCGTCAGGGTCCCCTTCCCAGCGAGAGACACTCGGGAGGAAGGAATGTACTGGCGTGCGCGGGACGTTTCTCTCGCATCATGCCCCAAGCAAAGTGTTTCAGCAATCAGATGAGTAAGTACTCGTGATTCTGCTTTTCCAGATAACCGCGATGTATAACATCACCCTGAAGAGGTGTATGCAAGGTCCTGTGCACGGCTGACTCGGTCTAAAGGTGCTCCCTCCCTCCCTCGCCAGCAGCGTCCAGGCATCTGGAGGCTTCTGTCTCCGGCATCTACCTGTACTGGCTGTCCTGGGAGCCGCCGCCCCGTCCGGCTGCCGCACCTCCGTCCCCCACACCCTCTCGGCCGGCACCCGCCGGCAGGGAGGCTCAGCGCTCGCTGTCGCTGTGCCGGAGCGCATCCTCCAGCCAGCTCACCATTCTTCCCCGAGACCCCGCCGCGGCTCCCGCGGGACAGGCGGTTTCCCCGGCCGTGAGCTGGTCGCCGGGGCAAGCTCGGATCGGCTCCTCCGCCGCACCTGCCCGGCCGGAGCGCGGGACGGGACGCGGCGGCGGCTCTGAGGCTGCCGAGAGCCATCGGGGCAGCGCGCCGGCTGCCCCGGGCGGCGAGCGCAGCAGCAGCCGGCCAGCCTCGGGCTCTCCCGCCTTCCTCCCACCCGCCGGCTCGGTCCGCTCCGCGGAGTCACAGTCCCACTGCCGTCCCCACGGACCGCGCTTATATGCACGGAGCGAGAGGCTTGGGCTGTAACCTCAGGGAGGAAGACATGGGAAAATAGGTGGTCTGGAACGGGACTGTATCATGACCAGAGCTGCACAGCTGCATCAGACCGCAATGTCTGGATTTTAGAGACTTCATAAGGCAGCTCAGGCTCGAGCTAATTCAAGTGTTTCCTTGATCAGCAGAAGTTGAAACTGAATCTAATTTTTCCGAATGAGAAGACAGGATTTTGTGTGACAAGCACTGCTTTGATTCAAATTAAGTCTCCTGTTCCAGTAAGAAAATAATTTTCCAAATGCTTGAAAATCCCTAATTAAAATCCTTGCCTAAATGGGAAGGGTATACTCTTTTGTATACTCTTGGGCAAACAATGCAGAAAGAATCCTACATTGGTTTAGGAGTAGTAACAATACTCACATGTGAGTTCCATACTGACTACAACTGTCATTTTAGTGATACAAAATTAGCTCGGTCAAATTCATGAGGTGTCAAACTTTGGCACATAGATTATCAATTTGTTGCTGATGTGATTTGTGAAAGGGCTTCAGCAGGTAAAGCTGGTTCAAATCTAACACAAGACATCATGTTCTTTGTTCAGATGCTCATTTTGTTCTTCCTAAGCACTTGCATTCCCATGCAGTTTGGAAATGAGCAATAGTCACTCAGTTTGTACTATGAGGCAACAGCGGCCACTTTTAGAAAAATATTTCTTAAATAGTGAGTTATTTCCATTTTGAAAAAAGTTACACAGAGTGTTCATGGAAATAGTATTCACAAATTATTGTTCTGAGGCAATGCCACGCAGTTCAGGAAGACTGGGCTCTCCTTGGAACTGTAGGGTCTCCTCTGGATGCTGCCTCATCCATTGCAAGGAAGCTGGCCTGGAGGAACATCCAGTTCTGTTTGCTGATTATCTTGGGTGTGTCATTCAACCTCTTAGTGTTGCCATATGTACAAAAGACTTTACAGTACGTATCTGCTTGGCAGGGAGATTGTGAGGATCAGTTGCTGTCTGTACAGCATTTTATTCAGGCTGAGATTTATTCCAAAAGCAAAGGTCTAATATCTGTAGGCATCAATGGGAAATCAGTTTGAGGCAAATATTCTGTGCTGATTATGCAAGAGTAAGTTTGAAGCCAGCGGAAGTGCCTTTGTGTGTTTCATTTCGGGTTTACTGAATTCGTATGCCATGAGTATGAATATACTTGATTGTATTTCAAGCTGTATGAAATCATCAGAAAGATGATACTAAGAATGACACCCCATGAAGGATGTGAAACCTCAGTCAAGCTCCACAAAGAAAAGCCTTGCTTTTAATGCATGCACTCAGCCAGCTTTGTCTGTGCCAAGGGGTGATTCCATTTCTCGTAGCCCCATGGGAAGTGCTTTGGGTGAGCTTTACATCTGACAGGTTTGAGAACACCAAACAAAGCCTCCAAAATGAGGGTGGGATGCATGTTGGTAGAGGAAGACCTGGTTGGCATTATGGCTGCTTCCCTGTTCTGGAATGGGTTGGGGTGACACTGGATTGAGGGACTGCAGGCAGAGTGTGCTCTTTATATTTCCTGGAAGAGGAGATGACTGTAGAAGGATTGTGAATCTTCACACCTTTTTGGTGCTAAGTGCACAGTCTGAGTGTGGCAACATTGTCCCTTGTGTGCTTTCAGTCTCCTGGAGGGGCTGCAGCCCCACAGGTCTTCCCCCAGGATAAATATATGTCCTTCTGGAGACCTAGGCCTTGGTGCCCTCCTAGAGCTGCTCTCTTTCAGCTCCTTCACCTTCTGTGAGGAGCCAGGCTACTTTGCTGCAACAGAGGGCATTATGTTTTTGGTGGTCTGGATGCAAGTTCAGTTTACTTCTTATTAGACTTCAGGTGAGCAAAAAAGTCCGTCAGCTCCACTTCCTCATTTGTCCTATAAGAATATAAGATTACTCTATACTTAAGGGAAGTTACAGAAGTAAGTTATGGTCTAGGAGTTATGGTGATGAGCTTTATCCTTGTCCACCTCACAGGGCTAATGTGTGGCTTCATTAAGATTTGCTTTCATTTGTTGCTACTTCAGAAATGTTTTTAATCAAAAAGCTCAGTGTTTTGAGAAGAGCTTTGTGGGTTTCAGTCTTTAAAGTCTACAGGATCATGACTCAAAATGCCTATGCATAGCTTAAGAAACGTATTCCTTCTCCTAGCTCCTACCTATTATAGGAAGTGACTGACCCCACAGAATGCATCTCTTTCTCAAAAAGTATATTCAATCCTTTCAATGTGTATTATATGTTTTTCTTTACCCCTGAAGTTAACTAGCATTTTTATTAAGTTTAGGTATTTCTACACGGCATCTGCTTCAAAACAGCTAAGCCACGAAGTTGATTACTCCAAGGAGACTTTGACTGCTGACCTCCACTAAGAGGGCACAAGAACACTGTAATTGATGTCAAAGCTTCTCGACCAATTTGCCTCTGGGTTATCAGCAAGACACTGCATCAGTATGTCCCAGCTAAGTAGGAGGTGTAAGAATTTCATGTTTGAAACAGAAATGTCGCTGTGAAACTGCTAACGACCCGTGTGATGGTGGATTGTTAGGAGTAAATCCAGTGAATTTGCTGCAATTCCATGCGCATCCTGGTACCCAGGGCTGCTGCAGCTCCTCACTGAAGCACAACTGATGTCCTTTGCTGGTGTTTGTTCTCTCTGTGCTGTCAAACGGGACGTACATGGAAGCTTATCAGAATGTTTTGACAGACTCCACCAGCTAACCAAGCACTGTCCTGTCAGACACCCTGTTGGTAAGAGTCCAAAAGGTGTCGGCCTCATCTGTACATTATAAATAGCAACACAAAATCTCGCCACTGCCTTGCAGAGCGCCGTGGCAAGCATCCGCGTGTGCCCAGACCAGCAGGGTTACGTCGAGGCGTGTCGACCCCGTCAGCAGTCAATGCCACTGCCGGGCTCCCACGCCCAAGCGCTGCGATCCGTATGGAAGGGGGCACTCACGCCGGCGAGAGCAGGCAGGAGGTTGCGGCAGCCGGCAGGATCGGGCAGCCTCCTCAGGGCACCGCTGCCGCTCCCGTGGGGGACAGCGTCCGGGGTCGCGGCTCTGGCGTGAGGAAGGGCCGGGGCTTAAACCCCTTCCCCGTCACTCGGCCGCCTGCCACCGCCACAGCTCCCAGGCGAGCCACGCCGTTGGCAGCCGTTGGGGCCGACGTCCCCCGCGGCGGCACGTTCCGCACATCCTGGACGAAACGTAAACAGGAAACATCCTGGAAACGCAAGTCTCGATTCCCGAGGCTGAGGTCGGGCAGTGGGACGTGGCGTTAGTTCGCTGCCGAATTTTCGCACAGCCTAAGCGGGGGCGATGCCCTTCCCCGGCAGTTCCCCTCGGGAGAGGTCCCTGCGCAGGGCCCTGAGAGAAAGTCCCGCTCAGGCACTCGAATTTTCCTGAGCGTGCAGATCGGTCGGTCCTGCCGCGGTTTGGTTTTTTTTTCAGAGAAGTGTTCCGGACCGCTGTGCCCCTGGGTGGGTACTTCACAGGGAGGCTGCCAAGAGACAAAGCCCACCGCGGGAGGGCACGCACCTCCCCCGCCCGGACTGGGGAGGTGGGCTGCGGAGCGAGGCGACGGCGCTTGCACGGGTGACCCCCGCGGAGGGCCGGCGGCGCGGGCAGCGGGGTCGCGAGGTCGCGCCGCCTGAGCCGCGAGCAGCCCGCGAGCCCTCAAGCCCACGCCCAGCCCGGCGGGGTCACGGCGCAGCGGTCTCGGCGGCGCGCAGGCGCACAGCGCGCCCGCGCCTCCAACATGGCTGAGGTGGTGCCGCTTGTCTTGCGGCGGGCGCGGAGGGGAGGATGCTGAGCCTGTCGGGAGCTGCCGCCGCAGTAGGGGTGGTGAGGCCCGAGGCGGGCTCCTCTCAGCCATGGCCAGGCTGGCCGACTATTTCATCGTGGTGGGCTATGACCACGAGAAGACAGGTAGGTGTGGCTGTCCCGCCGTGCCTGGCCTCTTCCCCCCTCCCCTCGTTCCTGCCCGGCCCCGGCCCCCTCCCGCCTCCGGTCCGGCTGCGGGAGGAGGAGATTGCCGCGCTCACGGACGCGTGTCCGACGGCGGGGAGGAGGGCGGCTGAGGGCAGCGGGACGGGCCTCACCCTCGCGAAGGGGCGCAGCGGTCGGCGGGGGCGACGGAAGGGTTAATCCCCCTTTCCTGCGGCGGAGCGGGCCGGCGGGAAAGCGGCGGGCTCCTCCACCGCCCGGCGGCCGGCTCGCCGGGCCCTGGCACCTTCGCCCGGGGGTGGCGGCCTCGCCTTCATCTCGGGGCCTCAGCCCACCTGGCAGTCCCGCTAGCCTGGCGGGCGGGCTGCAGCCGGCCGGGGCGTACCCCGCGGCCTTGCCACACCGCCCCGGCCATTGGAAACGGGCAGCGGTTCCTTCGCGAAAGCGGGGTCAGCTTAAAATGTCGCCCACGGGCGTGCACAGCACCGGCCCCTGCCCCGCCCGACAGCCGATGCGCAAGCGGCCGTTCCCTCTGGGCAGGCAGCGGAGGCCGGCTGGGTGCTGGAGGTGTCAGTGCGAGCCTGTTTCCTTAGCTGCCGCTGCAGAAAACCGCCGTACTGGCTGCCGTTCCCCCACCTTTGTACTGCTAGCTGAGGCACGTACACCCGCGGCCTCAAAGGAAAACAAAGCTTGAGTAGCCTTGAAAGGCAATGGGCCTTTTTCCCTGTCGTCGTACAGCAGCTTGTTGAAAAGGTGCTGCAGCTAACACCTGGGGAAGCGCTGTGGCACTCGGTAGGCTCTTCAGGAATGGCTGCTCTTCTTAGGGAATGGAGATGTTTTCTGTCTCCTCAGGTGAAAGCAAAGTGGTGTCTTCTGCTGTCGTTTTGTGGGTAAAGAGAGTGGTTTCCAGTGTGTAACTTTGTTACAGTATCATGTTTGTTGCTGGAGAGACCTTAAATCAGTATATAAATGGATTTGAAAATAAAGTGGTTGTCAACTGATACGTGCTTATGCAGGGTATTTTGGAATGGTCCTTTGAATGTATGTTGTTAATAAACAATATTTTAAACAGTTGGACGTCCCCTAATTTATTTGACTGTGCATAAACCAAACAACACTCAAGTTTGTAACTTTAAGTAATTATTTGAAGTAGCAATTGTGTGTAGTCTGCATTTATTAATTTTAAAAGTGTAGCTAATAAACTCTTAGAGTAAGGTCTTTTATAACAGAAATAGAATTTTCAGCTAAGTCATTGTATCTATGTATTTAAAGATACAGTGGCTTCCAAAATTCTGCTAAGGGTCTCCTGGATTTTACTATACTGGTGTTAATTATTCCATTAACTGCAGTGTGATTCTTCCATCCCATTTGGAAGTGGACTTGTCCTAATTGTAGTGGCAAAATTATATGAAATGGGAGAGTGCTTTATGTCAAAAATGAAGAGCTCCCCCTTTTGCCTCTCTCCTCTTTGGAACATTTTCCCCAACACCAGTAGAGAACCCAAATTATAACAAGTGCGAAAAAGTCCAGGGGTGCTTTTAAGGAGAAGGCAAAGCAAGTAGACCGCTTTCTTAAAGGGTATGATCAATCTGATATAGCCACTATGTGAAATAAAATCTGACATTGGAAAGCTGTATGTTTGTTAAATGCCTTCATCTGTAGCATTTAAGCATGTGTTTAACTCTCTGTACATAAATTGTCTCATTAAGTTTAGTAGAATTGCTTGCATGGATGAAATTGAGCAGATTCAGAAATAACTCCAGAACCTTAATTTGAAAAGGTCATGCCCAGAAAGTAACTATTTAGACTTCGTTATTTAAATTACTTGTTGCCACTTTAATGCTTCATACTAAAAATGCTTGAAGGAACAACATTCTGTTGAAGACTAGGCATGCATTGTTTACCAAATTCCGTAACCCCCACATGCAATCCCCTAATACATGGAGTACTGACCTCTCTTTTTCTTGTAAATGTCGTAGTTTCTTGATGCATTTATTATGCTTCCTTCTATATGAAAAAGCAGGGCAAACATTTCTAGGATTGTAGACTTATTACTCATGAAGCTTTTAAATTTTTAGTATGTTTTTTCTTTTCCCTGCATCTTCAACAGTGTTCTGGCTTGGTTTTAGTATATTTGATTTTACTGTTGAGTGTAATTACATTTTATAGTGGGTTTTTTTTTTTTCAAGAATACTCTGTGGAATATCTTTGTGTAAACAAGCAAACAAAAATCCTGTAACCTCTCCCCTCCAACTTGCATGGAGCAGCAGCAGTTGGGATAATACACACTTGTGGTTAATAAGAAGGGATGTTTATAGTAATGACTGTTCTCCCAGAAAAGCCCTACTGCCTCTGCTATCTCTCTATAGCAGCCATCATCTGCTCTGACTTCACATGGGTTAGATGGTTTTATTTATATGTGCCAATATCTGCAACACACTGAAAATGTGGTAAAGGTATTGCTTTCCTGTGCAGATTATCTAGCTTTATTCAAAATCATTCACTATAAAGATCTAAAATGTTGTATTTGTGCACTTGAACAATTTTTCTAGATTTTTCTTGTGCGAAAACTTTGTTATTGGTGCTACAAGTCTTTAGCCAACATAAAAAGGGGAAGTCTTAAGGGGAAGTGAAGGTTTTTGTTGTCCTCAAATAAACCGAAGAGAGCATCCTTTGGGCATCAGACGTTTTAAAGTTCATTCCTGTTCCAGCCTAGGCCTATGTAAATTGATGTCCTAGTGCTGTCATTCCTATTGTATTAAATTTTCCTTTCTTGTCTACAGCTTCATATCTTGGTGGATTTTGAAACTAGACAAGTGATTGATGATAGAGTGGGAGAAATTCCTAAATGGATTTGTCTGATTATCTTTTTTTCTGTGGGCAGAGTTTGCCTGTGAAAAATACTCTTTTCATTTTGGACTGTAAATAGCATATCATGAGGATTTTTTGTTGTATTTGTTGTAAATTCATAGTTGGGCATTCGTCTGGGCTAGTGTGTATAAAAAGTAGGTCATTTCTTGGTGTCTTACTATACAATGTCTGTAAAACAGAGAAAGTAGAAAAATAAGGGAATCAAGTTGTTACTTCGGTGGCTCTTATCTGTGCCATAGCTTAATTTGATTCAGGTGCAACCTAGGGAAATCTCAAAGGCAAAAAACCCAACAAAAATTAAATCCTCCTTTTTGTGGCAGAAGAATTCTTGTATCTGTAATTTAATGCAACCTCAAGTATACTATCAGAACTGAAGGAGAATGCAGATGTGTAAATAACTCTGTATTGGTAAGAGATTATTGTAGTTGCTGTGACTGGGGAAGGGCATGGAGGCCCGAACACTTTTCCAAACGAAGGAGCTGCTCTGTAAAAAATTATCTCTTTCTACAAACCTTGTCCTTGCTCAGTTTAGTTTTCAAATACAACAGTCTCCACTATACCATGCTGGAACAGAATGAGAAAAGAATATTTCTATTGCATGTGTTTTTGTTTGCTTAGCTGGTTGGGTTTTTGTGTTGTCTTTTGTGAGATAGGGCTATCTTGAATGTCTGCTTGGAGTAAGAAAAACCATCAACACCAGTGTTTTTTTGGAAGCATGTCTTCCTAGAATGTATTGAAGCAGTTTCCTCTAATATACAATGTGACTAAAAAAATTATTTTGATTTATGGATTCTCTATAACTTTGGAGAAATGTTAAAATCAGTACAAATCAGTATAATGCTTCTTTCCCTCAAATGAATTTCTCTAAACCATTTGGATTTGAAACTTTGCTCACTCAGTCTTGCCATCATAATAACAGGAGTAAAAAAAATTTTTTTCCCAGCCTTTCAGTTTAAATCAAGACATTCATGGAAGCTGAGTGTTTATTCTGTAAGCTATCTTACAGATAAATAAGAGAAATGCAAGGACTCAGATTCCATTGAGGGAAGGAGCATTTCATATCTTTGGGGATATTTTTAGATTAAATTGCAGTAAAGAAACTCACTCTCCTCTTTTCTGTCCTGGATTAACTTTGTGGATTATCTAACAAGAAGACACATTTTCTGCAGCATGTTCATCCAAAACAGTTTGTTATGCAAGCCTGAATACTATTAAGCACCAGCCTTCTATAACCACAAGTGTGTTTTTTTTCAGAATGACATTTAACTACTCCAACGTTGCAAACGTAGTAGTATTGTAACACTAAGGAAGATACTTATACTGCTATGATAGTTCATTGACATGAATTTACAGTACCAGCTACCTCCCCACCTACAGGTACTTATAAAGTAAAAAAAAAAAACAACCAGGAAACCCACAGTCATTATGGAATCATTTTAAAATGTGGAACAGTAGATTCACTGTTCAACCTTGATAAATGTCAGTGAAGGTTGTATCTTACAAATATATACCGATAATTAGGAAGTCTTCCTTTGATTCATCTTTTACTCTTCTTTTGCAGTAATGTGAGATTTTCAGGTTCCTTGCTTATATTGTGAAAAAAATTATTTCTAACAATAACACTATAATTATTGATGAGATTAATTTTCTTCTGCTTGGTGTTTTGGGAATTTATTCCAGTTATATGTATTTATTGAAATAAATTATTCCTTTGGTGTCAGTGGTATCCTGAAGTCAAGAGCAATCCAATTAGTGGTGATTGGGATTTGACAGCTAAATCCCTGGTCATTGAGCCAAGAACATGCTTGTTATTGCTTATCTGTTAGTGACTAGATCCATCATGATTTCATGCCTCTAATGTTTACAATTCTCAATTTTCAATCCTACACAAATTATATAATATGAAAACATTCAATCACTGAACACAGTTTGAATTCTTTGTTTGTTTTGTAGTAGTCTTATGCTCAAGGTAACAACAAAGTAGCTAATCACAAAATTTCCACTGGACATAGGTAATGGACTCTTAGAACTGCATCCAGAACTGGTAATAGGTGACGGTACAGTCTGAGGTGTTGTGTAGCTGTGGTAAAGGAATGGTAATATACAGAAAATACAAAATCATCACAATTCTGGATTCAAGTTTAGGACGGCTGCATGCAAAAACACATTGGACCCTGGGGGAACTCGGTGGATAAAGAGAGGCAAAGGAATGTTACTGGGGTTACAAAACTCAGAATATGAGGGGGGAAAAAAGCGGTAGGAATAATGTGGTTTTTATATTGTTTCCTGGGATTTATCACTATCTGACACTTGCAATCTTCAGCAAGATTGGAAATGTCTTTTTAAATGGTAGACTTATACATTGGGCTTAATGGAATAGTAACTGGAAGGAAGATGAGACATGCTGTCAGAGAATTTCTCAGATACTTGAGGATGCACAAAAATGACAGCTGTTCTTTCTAGAATCTTGACTTCAGTTGTGAAAAACTGTGCTTTGGAAAACTGGTTTCATTGAGCTACTTTTGCCAGATGCCATAAATATTAATGCCAGGGGTACTGAGTGTTGTCTGTTGGCAGCGTCCCCTTCAGGCTCTGTAGTGGGCTGCATATTGCTGTGATGTGGTTTGGGAGCCTTTGCTCTGTAAGACAGAGGCCAGTCTTCTTGCTTACTCTGTTTGACACATTCTGATACTTGAAAATTCTTTCTATTCTCTAGGTTTAGCCCTGAAGAGTCTCTGACCTTGGTGTCTCTCTCTTTCTCCCTCCTTCCCTCCCTTCTCTCTCACTTAAACTCCATTTAGCCATTTTTATTTATTCTGCGTTTTTCTGAGATGAAGTCCTCTTGTCCAGTCAGCCTGATTTCTTGTGGTTGTCATATTTAAATAAATATCAGTCTGTCACATAAAGGCCAGGTTTCATCCCTGCTGTAAATTTTGGACCTAAAAGAACATTTGCTAGGGTTTTAGCTTAGGCAGAAAAGTCCCCTTTCCCCAGTCTTATTTCTTAGAAACAGAAAAAGTATTTGGTGTGAAGTTTTCTGAAATGAGCTAGAGACAGATATTAAGCAGTGAGACTTAAGATGGTATCTTTAGTTTGGCTAAGTAAGAAATAATTGAATAGTTACAGAATAAGAGGTTAGAGTGCCCTTAGTAATGCTTATGGCTGTTAGCTATTTGCATATCTAAAAAGCATTGCATTCATGTTTCTTTTTAGTTTCTTATGACTTCACCAGTTGTAGCACAATAAACCTTTTAGCTTGATCACTGCATTGTTAAACTCTTTCACATTTTAAATTTGTACGTTTAACATGTGTATTTGTGCTTTGGACAAAGAAATACAGACACTTGTCCTTTTTGGAGACTGTTGTTCTATGAACTATGATTTCTAAGTGGCAGTAAGCATAAGCTGGCTGTGTGACTGAAGAAAATCTCAGGACTTCTCCAAAAGGACAAAGTTTTGATCTTGTCATATATGCAACTGTAGCAGACTTTTAATTGTTGAAATACTGTTGCGTGGGCTTACTGTACATTTTAAATAACAGTAAATTAGGAAATCTGTGGCTTTTAATGCTATTACACAGGCTGATTTGTATAAAAATGCAACTTGCAATTGCATAAAAAAAGAAGCCACGCTCTTTGTTCCTGCAGAGCTGTTTCTTCATAATTATTCTCTTTGGGTTCCCAGAAAAATATATAGTAGTTTTACAAAGCTTGTGCAATCTCTAAGCTGTCACTGTTCTGTAGTGTTAATATATGCTATTTTTAAACTAAGTTTAATGCAAATCATTCTAGTAAAAGTTACAGGAGGATTTCAGTTTCTTTCTTCCGGATTGGTAAATTGTGAAGAGAGAAGCAGGTTTCATATTTTTGAAGAACTTAGGATTTCTTAAAGAAGATTTCAAAGGAAAATTTATTATACTTTTCCTTCCTAAAACAGATTTTTAAATCACATTTTTTTCCATATTAGTAGTTTATGCTATTTCTAGTCTCTCTGTTTTAGGTTGTAAGTTCTTAGAACCGTCAGTCCATGAGAATTTTTTTCTTCACTGGTTTTTGTTTCATGATGGACACATCTCTCAATAGTGATCATGCAAGAGCTGGTAGTGGATGCTAATGTGGTTGATTGAAAATTGTTATTGAATTCATTGTGTCCAGTGGCACGGTTTGGATTTACCCTTATGCTCTCTTCTTTCCCATCTTTGAAAACTCATAGTGAGATGGCTTTTGTGCAGTTCAGAAGGTCACCGCTCATTTGGTGAAGTGGTGGGTCCTTCTGGAGGTTCCTGGTGCTGACCAGCATGGTTGCTGGTGGGCTTCTAGGCAGAACTGGCTTTTAGGAAAGTGGCTTAGCCTGGAGCCTCTGCCTCAGCACTGGCTTGTGCCCAACTGCGTCTGAGGAACTAGTTGGAATTCCCTGTTAAGGGTGGGAGGAGCTGCTGCCTGAGTATTGTCTTTGACTTTGGGATTCACCCCACATTTCTTAGAAATATAATTAATGAATTATTATTACTTTATGCATTTGAGGAGCTACTTGCTTTTGCAAAAAAGGAAACTAATTAGTATCTGTTTCTCATGATCAGTAAGTTTCAGCAATGGTAGAAAGCTGAAGGTTTGGAATGGATGCTTTTGATAGTATTTCCAAACCAGGTTAAGATAATAAGGGATATACACAGAATAAAGTAATGTTTTCCATGGTAATAAATAGTCAGTTTAGAGTTTGGGTTCAGAAATTCATGCAAGTTCTAAGCATTCAAAGTGCTGCAGGGAAGTGCTTCCTCTCTAGATATTTTATAGTTGCTAAAACTGAAGTGCGTATTTTAGTAACAAATTCTGGTCCATTTTGCTAAAGTGAGTTAAGATAATGCCTGTGAAGGTCTCAGATTTGCCCCTTGGCTGGAGGGAGCTGCCCCTACAGCAATTTTAGACATTTGTCCTAGTTCCGCTAAGGAGCTGAGGTTTTGACTCAAGCTGCCAGTGAACATGCTTTAGGCTGAGCCACTTGGATTTGTATTGACAGGACTGAGGCGTGGGACACATGTTCCCTTTTTCCAGCTCTGAGGAGTTGACCATTTCCAGCAGAGAAGCAGCAAAAAGTACTAGAACATCCCAAACCATCTCAGTAAGTTGTACTAGGACTAGAGTGTCGATGCTCTGGTGTGTCAGCTGTGATGGCATTATAATTCAGCAGGACGGCCAAAGCGAGTGTCATGTTTTTTCAGTTACAGGCAACTGAAAAGAAAACAAAACCATAGAGAGCCACATGTTTGCGATTTGGAATTCAAAACTCTTCTTTCAAAAGATTCTTTTTCCTGTTTGGTTAATCTGCATAAATAATGATACTGCGTTTGCCTCTGAGTAAACAGTGTTAATTCAAGTGGCGGTACTTTTTTAAGGTTGTTGTTTCAGACTGTGTTTTCCAAATATTTTGTTTATAGTGTTTATTGTGAAGAGAGATGAGATCATACATTTTTAACAAAATAACCTTGTGGAGGCTGTTTTTATTATTCTGTTCTCTTTTGCCACATGGCATCTTTTTGCAAGAGGCAAGACTGTCACTGAAACATTCTGTCTTTTGTGAGAGAGTGGTCTTGAAAAGTATGCAGAAAACATGCTTTCTACCTTTCTGACCTTGTGGGCTGTTTTTGCATTTTAAAAAATTATTTGTTTACATGTTCGCTTATGGGTTTCTTTTTCTTCCTTTTTTTTCCTTTAAGAGGATATGGTTCAGTTTTTTAGTAAATGGCCCATTTTTTTAAAATTGCAGTTCAAGAACATGTGGATTCGCTGGTCTAATCTCTAGACGTAGTCATTTATAGTCATAGCTACTCTTGTTATTAGCCTTATGGAAGACAGATGGTAACAATTTACATCCATACTTAATTCTAACAAAAGTGAGGATTGTTCCTCATTGCAGTGAGATAGGATTTTAGAAACCTAACTCAGAAGACTATTGTTTTCGTAATCTGTTGTTTTCTTGATGATGTGCTTACCGTTATTTGAAGTTAGAAAACTCAGAGACAAGATTTATATAAAAGTAGTAGTAGTAATAATAGTAATGATGATAATGAAAAAAAGGTCTTAACTTGGTCTAGACCCACAGTGTCATATGTCTTATGGAAGTGAGCTTGGAGGTGTTCCCTTTCCCAAATTGTGATGGATGAAAAATAAAACCTGCACAACTCATATCTTCCTTTGTTACAGAGTTGTGTGTATTGTATTTATTCTCTGCTAGTGTTCTTGAAGTTATAATAAAGTCTGTGGGTTGCGTTGTCTCCCATTGCTAACCTCTTTCCTCCTTCCCTGTAGCCCCCAAAATCAGTAATTCTTCTTGTTTCAGGTTTCTTTTAAGACTTGGGTCATGGCTATTGATAAAATGCTTTGAAATCCTGAAGCAGAACACTCTTGAACTGCAGTATGTAGTTCTGAATTAAAAACCAGTTCCTGTTTTATAAAGACCAATTTCACTCATGCTTCTTTGGGTTGAGAAAACCCCCCAAGGGTAAATATTTCAACAGAATATAAAATTTATCAGATATTTTGATCAGTTCCTGTTATGCATTCTCATGTTTGATAACCAACTTGATCATCAAGCTATCTGATTTTTTTTTTCTGTTTTCTATCAAACTACGTAGGTTTTGTAGCACAAATTATTATTCTGCAAAACTCTTTGCGCCCCCGCCCAACCCCAAAAGAACAATCATATGGCTTCTGTGACAAATCAGATATAGAGATGACTAGCTTTTTTTAAAAATTCCTGTATGAAGTCTGGAAATTAGCAGTAGTTACTGAGCAGTAGGTATCCCTGATTGAGACAGTAAGTACTGCCTGTGTCTGGTATGTACTCCTTACCTGTTGTTAACTGTGCTTTATTAAAGGTTCGTAAATAGATTTGCAGAGACCAACACATAAATTCTATGATTTATTTGATTTATGGTTTTATGAAGACTGAATTTTTTTTATTCTTATGTATTTGATTACTAGAAGAGATTTCGAGTACAGGAATCTTAAAATAGCTGTACAAAGCATCATAAGATTTTACAGTTTTTACTGCAGATGGACAGAGATTATTGTTGATATTGTCTTGCCAATCTTAACTTTCAGCAAATTTTCATATTTGAGACTTTTAAAGAATCTAAGCTGTTGCTGGTTAAGTGGTAAGAGTATCAAGAGTTAGGAGTAGATTAAAGGATAGAAGCAAGTGATCACTGTTCATAGGCAAAATTGGTAGCATGGACTCCCAAAGTCAATTTTGCAGACCTTTTTTGTTCAACTTATAAATATCTGGTGAAAAGAAAGGTGGAATAGTTAGGGAATGAAACTTGCAGGTGATTTAAAACAAAATAAAATCATTCAGGATAGCTGAATCTAAAGCTTATAGTGAAGGGCTCCAGAAAGAGCTTGTGGTACTGAGTGACTAGAAGTTAAACGTTTGGATGAAATGCAGTTTTGGTAAATATAAGCTAAAGTACAAGCAGTGGTGAGAAAAGATGGTGCTAACATATATTCACAACAATGATCTCCAATTTAGGTATTCTTACTTAGTGAAACAGTTCTTGGTATTTGTTGGTACAGTTCTCTGTAAACTTCAGCTTAACATCTGGTGATAAGGGCAGCAGCAGCAGACTCAGAAATAAACAGTATGGAATTGTGGGGAAAAAAAAAACCAAACCCACCAGAAAACATTGTGATGTTGAGACTTTCAGCCTAGGGGACAAGAATGGATTAGGTGAATCCCAGAGGTTCGGCCCTGGTTTCTGTAGTCCTGAATCTTAAAGTCTGGACAGGACCTTCGGGAGTCACCTGATCCATTCCTCTCCCCCAAGGCACAGTTAGTTGTAGCCTTTGCTGGTCAGATTTTTGTTTAACTCATTCTTAAAAGCCTCAATAAAAGTACTCTCACAACCCTCTTCTCAGTCTATTCCAGTGCTACTCTCTGACTTTTAGGAGGGTTTCATAGTGTTTGACTTAAATGGGTTTTCATGCAGTTTTAAGCCTTTTACTAGTATTCTCCTTGAAGTGTGGTGACCAAACTGGATGTGGTAACTTACATGAAATCTTCCAAAACTAAGAGTGAGACTTATTTGCTGATTTTGCAGGCAATTCCATGAGTAGACATCTCTTTGATGCTTTTTTCTTTTTTTTTTTAATTTTTTTATTTTTCAATTTGACACTGAGGGTCACTTTGTGGTCGACTTTGACCTCTACATCCCTTTTAACAAAACCAATAAGTATTTGGCCATCCCATATGTGTGTGATCAGCTGTTCTGACCTAACTCTGCAGTTATTGTTAGTCATAACTTTTTCCAGTCTTTCAAGATCACTTTTAATTCTTGTCTTGTCCTCTAACATGCTTATTATTTGCATTTTCTGAAAACAATTACTAATTTATGTGGATATATAAAAAATATTTGTGTGTATATATATATATAAAAAAACCAGCTTCAGTTATGTTTTGTCTTTCAGCCTGCAGTGACTAATGAAAACCAAAACAAACCACCCCAAAACAAAAACTGAGCATTGAACCTCATAATAACTCCTGTATCGTGGCTGGGAGTTAGAATTAATACTTCTGTAAACATGATGGAATGTGTGTAGTGAGTAAATTTTGCAGGAAGTATATTCGGTTGATGTTCCTAGGAATATTAAATTTGAGGTGCTTTGTGGTGTCTTTTAAATAGGGCTCTATTTTAAGAGTCAGGGTACTTGGAGAAACAAGTTATGGAATTATTTCATAAATAGAACTAGTGACATCTTTCTGCACGTTTTTGTCTTGAATGTCCCTAGTAGTGCTGCTACTGAACAGGCCACAGCGTGTCTTGAATACCAACTTTTTTCAAATCAGGGTCAGTGGACAATGTTTATTTGTGTTAAAGGTAGCTGATCACATAAACCTTGCTTCTGCAGGAAATGTGTCTGAAAGTAGCACTCTTACTTGCAAGAACATGAGTTACCATCACTTAGAACAATGCTTTCCTTTGGAATAGACACATTATAGTACGCTCCAGTTAATATTCTGGGCCTGCCATAACCTCAGAAGGGAGCGGTTATGTTCTGTTAATTTATTATGGGCTCATAGTCAAGTGGCATTTAATTGTTTGCTGGCACATGGATGCATCTCTTTTTTCTTCAGTTACACTCTAATTTCAAACAACCAGTTCCTTTAGTTTCTTAGCATTGCAAAGTATGGATTGAGGATTTTTTTTTAAACTGTTATTTTTGCTGCTAATGGTGCATGCACTGGAAATGCATTTTGACATGTAGAATCTTGGCAGTGTATCTTATTTATGGGGCAGGAGATGGCAGTAAGGAAAGAGGTGATTTAGCACGTAAGCAGATAATTGTATTTTATTCTTGCATTACAGTTTAAAAAGAATTATCTAAAAAGCTGAAGGAACATACTAATTGTTTAAAATTACAAATTGATGTTTATTTTAGGCCTTTCTGTTTGTTGATGTTTTTTCATTTTAGTCATGTAAGTGTTTAACAGCATTTGCAGTAATTGTCTATGCTTGGAGATCAGGTGAAATGTTATGCTACGTGGACAAAATATAATTCACATTATACAATGTTCAGCTTTAGTGAAGACCACTAGTGTTAGAATAAATACAAATACACAGTAACACTTCTGATGTTTCAAAGTTCATGTGTGTAGATTTAAAATAAATTTGGATACAACATACTATTTTTCAGCATCTTTTATAAAGTACTACATTCTTTGTGTTGATCCCCACTTCATTTAAGTGACTCTGGCAGCTGCATTCTTAGGGGAGGAGGGAATGAAATAAACTGTTTTCCTTTGAAAGCCTGAACACAAACAAATAATGTTTAACTTGTGGACAGTTGTGGATATTTCAAACAATGGTGTTAATTTTGATGGCTCTTTTGAAGTAGACCATTGTTTTTGTTCTTAGTTCAGAAGCTGACCATATTGTTTGGAACTTTTCTGCAGCTGTGAAGAACAAAGTTTGTCATGCAGTAGTTGAGTAAGATGACATCATGAGATGATTTTGACTACTGTGGCAATCTGCTTGCGTTTGCCCTTTTGTAAGCATGATCACTGGCATGTATTTGTTTCCATTTGGTTTAAATCAAGTAAGCATTGATGGAATTGCATTCTGTGACTATTTACTTGATCCTGTTGTTCTGGGCTATTGTTATTTTGACCTGAAAATCATTCTACTCAATCTCAATTCCAGTTTGTTCTCCTAAAAGGTGCTCCAGGTAAGTCCTCTTATCTTTAGAGAGCAGAGCATTCCTGTAAGGCTGTGTCTGCCTGTGTGAGGGTAACTCAGACGTGCTTGAATAGTGACACACCAGTTCTTTCAAAATCCAGCATGACAGAAGGCCTTTCTCACACACCCCCACCTCCCTGGCTTATGGAGTACTAGAGAATGCAGAGCAAAATGTGTCTGAGCACTCAGGGCCAAACTCTCTTGAGATCATCTTACCTTGTTTTACAATACTGGCTTGCACGTACTTGTGTGGGGTTTAGCTGGTAGAAATGACACCCAGCCTGAACGCTGGCAGTAATGGCATTCTGGCAGGTGGGTAAGGAGCTGATTTTTGTTAAATATGTATGGGCCATAAGATATGCTCACACTTACTGGAAACTCTTTGTTTTTGCCATGTTTTTAGTCTGTAGTCAGTCCAGACAAAATATTTGGCCTACCAGGATATGTGAATCATTCTTCTTTGTAAGGCTTCGTTTATCATTGGTGTTCTGAAACTGTTTTGTATGAGCGAAACATTCAATGGACTCAGAAATTTTATTGTTAGTGTGCATTTTTACAGCTGTTATGTAAAAATTGTGCTTCAGTAAGATCAAAATATTATTTAATTGTTTTAGCCTATTGGAACCACAGGAAATAACTTGTCACTCCTTATCACCTGTAGGTGAGCAATGGCATGCGGACTTTAAAAAATAAAACAAAACCCACAAAAACCCAAATCTTAGCAGCTGGTTAAAAAATGTTCCTCCTTCATCCTTTATGCATTGCTGATACTTAAGCTTTGAATAGAAAAAACGCTTTAAAATTTGCTTTATTGATGGAAAATTTTATGTACAGTACAAAGTTGATGTTATGGGTTGAGTGAACTGGTTGACTTGTGTTGGTTTTTTTTCTTTGTAGTCTGGTTTTAAACAATCCTAAGGTCATGTGCATGTGAATGCAGGTGAGGAGGGCACTGTCTAAAATTCTCTATGGACTTTTGATATGCATCTCATTACCTGAAGCAATGCTGCAGTTGCTATGAAATTGAAGGGAAAATAATGTACTAGTAGACTGTTGAGATGACCTTCCAGTTACAAAGTTCTGTAAGTTTTGAGCAAATTTTAAATTAAATATGAGGTCAGGAATTTTGTGTGATATGTATGAATGATGTCTGCTGGGATGTGAGCATGTACAGCTCCATGTTTCACTTCTTTCACTAAAGGAGTATGGCTCTTAATGCTTAGAGACAGGGAGCATTACAGAAAGATGGTATTTCAAATAACAGTAAGGAATGAAAAAGGACCCTGGAAGAGAAGCTGGGAAATTGTAAACGTTGCCTTTTAGAGAGCAGGTGTGAAGTGTACAGAGAAAGAATCCTGTGAAGTTAGCGGAAAGATAACTAAAGGACCTGGAAGTTGAGACAGCTTCTTGCTACAGAGGGTTGAAAAGTTGATCTTGCATGGTGAGAAGTGCTAAATGATACTCACCGATTGGAGTTCAGATGTGCATAGCTTGAGCAAGCTACAGAACAAGAATTTTCAGTGATGTATGATACCAAACTACAAAAAAATCACTTGATTTAAGGCTAACGTGATGAGGCAGTTGGAGAAATGGGTTGCCTGATGTCTCTGCAGCGCTGTGACAGTGTGGGCTATCAAAAAGGCACTTACAAGGATGATTCAGTTTTTACAGATTTCAGGCTTGGGGAGGATTTTTTTGATTTGGGACAGATGAAAAAGAGCTGTGTCTGAAGTGACTGCTTTTGAAACAAGGAGGTGAAGACGGAAGGGCTTTTATCTGTCTCTGCTGCCCAAACTATGTTGTAGTTCATAGGCACTGTGTTCAAAATTTCAAATAAGCAGACTTGATCACATATTGCAAGAATATCCTGAACTTAGAGATGTTAATTTTTAACGTAATTGGCGAATACTACTCAAAAGTAATTTTAAATTTTTGGAGGTCATGATAATTCCCTAGCTCTAGAGTGACAGTGTGTCCAGTGTAAAGCAGCTGAAGCTCCACAGATGTTGTAATTTATCAGAAAGTGTGGATTTTTCATATATATTTTGGGTCAAGTATGTATTTTCTTTGATTCCAAGCAAGTGTGTTTTACTAAAGATCAATGGTTTTTTTGATGTTATGGAAATATTTCTCTTGTTGGTCAACTTACCTAACCTGGAAATGCTTTTAGAAGTGATGGTTGTTTCGCTTAAATGTGTGTCATACCAACTTTAACAAGTTACACTTAGCTGTTTCTGTGAAGTGTCTTTCTGGTATTAAAAACACCACACCACATCACATCTAAACTTAAAGTGGACTTCACCTTGAAAATTTCAGAAAGTACATTACTTTCTGTATAAAGAATGTGATTTATGAAGGACTCTTCTTTTCATTGTAAAGCAAGATGCATAATGTAAAGTATGTTTATTTTGGCTTCTGGTTTCTTGGCTTGAAGGATCACATTTTTGCTGCTATATCTTTTACACAGATGTGCATTTATTTCTTATTTAATTTAACTTTAAACCTTCATGTGCACATTTGATGATGAAGTAGCAGAACATGCTTTACAAAGCAGTTGGATGCTTTCCGAAGCATTTGGATACTTTACAGTATACCAAATCATCAATTTGGATTCTGGGGAAAAAATTAGTGTAATGAAACAGCTAAGATCCAAATGTGTCAGAATGAAGAATAAATATATTCTGTGTTTTCAGCTGATCTGTGCAACATAGTCTTTTGAAACATGAAATATGTAATTACTATGTGTGAAAAGATGCAAAGGCATTTTTATTTGATATAAACAATGTCAAAATGGTCCCATGTTCTATTTAGTTGATACTTACTTATACTTTGCATTATTTGGTAAGAAGACATGAAGGACTTATAAAGAAACATCACAAAATATTCCAGATTATTTCAAGGATAAGATTGATTTTATTCTTCATGGCAATCCTTCCTTATTTCTATGGGAAAAGGTGCATGATTTTTTTTAAACCAGAAGACAAACCTCTGCTTTTTCAATCATTAACCAGATGTGAAGCCCAAATCCTTAAGTTCAGGGAAAAAATACTGCTCTGTTGCAGCAGAGCTTGTCCTTCTGATATGGAGAGTTCTGTAGAGCTTGTTAGTGCAGCCCAAGGCAAATCCCGCTCTGTGGATGGGATAATACAGTGAAACATTTGAAGGAACCTATCTTGGGGGATTTGTATGCATGGAGTCTCCACTGTGCAAGTTGCTATGTGGAGGATACACATATGTAAAGGGTTTAGGTAAGGGTATCTCATCCTTTATTAAAAATACCCCTTTTGAAAAAGTGTAGGAAGACATTTGTGTACTAGTACCCGTAGTGTTTTCTCAGATAATTCTTTAAGAAATAGCTGTTTCCCCTGTTGGATAGTTCTGAAATAATATCCATATTAAGGGCCTTCATCATAGTACATTACTACAATAGTGTAAGAATTTAGTTTTGGCTAAAGGTTTACAGTTTAAAAGGTCAGTGGAAAAACATAACCAATATTTAGGTTTTTTAACTAAAGTTTAGAATACTCAAACTCTAGTAGGTTTTTTTTCTTTTCTCCTTTCTTTTCCATTATCAGTAAACTTAACAAAAAAGTCCATGAGGCTAAATAAATGATGACAGGTACAGATAAGGGTAATAGGATGATGTGTGCAAACACTGTAACTCCTTTTTGGTAACTTTCTATTAAAACATGTAGTTATTAAGTAAAACAAGGCCTTGGAGGCCTGGTGTGTGAGATGTGCGTACAATACTTGAAAGTCACGGTGATGCCAAACAGTATTGGAAATTCCTGTTAAAATTTAAAAGTGCATTCGCTGTAGAACTGGACACAGAATGTACTGTAAAGCCAGGGATACCATTTCGTGACTGCTGAGTTTGCAATGTATTATCTGTTGAGATTTCTGAGAACAATTCCTTTCGAAAAACTTGCAGTTTTTGCCAGCCAATAGTCAAGTATTTCTGTATGACTGTTGTGCTAAAACAAGAGAATAGCAACAAAAGTTAGGCAGTAGAAAGTCTTCATTTTCTCTGTCTGCAGCTCTTCTCAATAATTGTAAAAATATTTTTATTTGTATTAGAAAGCATTAAGTAACTTGCCTCAGCTGCCACTTGAACAAAAAACAACCCCAAAAGCCAACCCTGATAAATTACACAAAACCAAGGGAGACCTGGAGGGCAAACAAATAAACAAACCACCACAAAATCCCATTTTTTTCGGTTGTCAGAGTTCTGACTGGTAGCAAATGCTGGTCTGATAGGAAAGCTTGCAGCTTATAAATTTAAGGAGCATCTCTCATCTGTGTGTATGTTTCAGTTATTGGGCATACGAAATCACAAAATCAGGTAAGTAGGTTTCAAAGTGCAGGCACTTTGCTAATAATAAAATGATAAAACTTTTTTCTTAGTCACATAGATTGTTGCAAGGTAGAGAGTTTTGGTTTTTTTACAATATTTATCAAATAGAATACTTGTTAATCCTTGTTCTTGTGGACCAGGCTTACGTGTTAAAACATCCTGCATAGAAGGGCTAGCAGAAACAGTGTACTGTAAGTCAGTGTAGTTTATGGTGTATTTCCTGAACTTGGAATTTGAGTCTTAAGTTTACAATGGTTGCTTATTTTGAAAGTAAAATACTCCTAAGAGATTTATTTCTAAAATATATACTATGTATGGTCTTGTTGCATATATAGGTATTTTTGGGCTAAAATCTGAAAATATTGTCATCCTGAACAAACTAATAGGCCATAGTAATTTTTTTTCCCCCTCCTTTCACGGTCTCTCTATTAGATGTCCCCATGGAAGAGATGTAATTTGTGTAATTCATCTGTGTTGTGGAAAGAGGGGTTTTTGTGGGTTTTGGTCTATTTTTTTTTTTTACCCCTTATAGTCACTGGTTATGTAGGAGAGGTTGGAAAATGAGAAAAGGATAACCTGAGAGAATAGGGCTTTTTCCTTAGATTGTAAAGTCACTTCCATAATGGATAAAACAGCTACATGAGATCTTGCAGGTCCAGTGAAGAGATCTTCAGGGTTGGTTATTATTGTTGTTATTATGGAATGATAAAGGTGGAAGCTTTTACATTACATCAGTAATAAATATGAGATAGTGGATTTCTGGTTTTCAGTAGATTTATTGACTCAAAAAGGAGAGATTTTGGACTAGCCTTTAATACCGGTGTGTTTGGTTATAGTATAATGGTAGCAGAGTTTAGTGCTTAATTTGTCAGATTATCAGACATGAGAGGGCTAGAACTGTGTTGATGCACAGTAATTTTATAGCTGATGAATAGTCAGTGAAAGAAATTTCTGTGCTGCCATGCTGTCTCTGCAATTTTCAGCTTGTGTAACAGCGACTTGAAGGGCATGTTTGAGAACAGGCCTTAGGCGTTTTGTACATAGCACTAAGGATTGGTCTTATTCCTACCAGGCAAAGGGTAAGGGAAGTGGAAAGGTGGCTTATAACCGACTTCCACTTGCCCTCTGGTCCTGTGCTGCTGTTCTGGGGCACCTGGCCAAGCATACATAATATGAAAGACTTGCTAGTGAACCACATTATTTGAAGATAGGGAATATATGCAATTTGCAACAATTTATACTTATTATGGAAAAGGTTGCATTTAGCAAGTACCAAAGAAACAAAACTGATGTTACTGACGTACTTAACAATACAAATATTTTATGATAACGTGCAGTTTGCATCTCCATAGTCTCTGAAAAAAGAAAGTCAAAGTACTTTCAGACAAGTTAGTCTCGTATGACAGATTCTTTATTCATCAGGATTTGAATTCTTGCTGATCTTTTTCTCTACTAGAAAGTAGTAGCTCCCGTGTGCTCTTCACATCTCAAAAGCATTATATGTTCTAAAGAATGTGAAGGATGTTTCTTATGTTCTTTTGAACTCAGAAATTATTTACTTCTACTGTTTAAACTTGATTGAAGAGCAAAATAGTATTTTGGTACTGTAGTTAACACAATGTAGTAGAAAATTTTCCTGCTCATTTCAGTTTTTAGCTAGTATGTCTCTATTATTCCTAGATCTAAAATGTGTTCTTCCAACAAAACCCCCAAACCATTCAGCCCTAAAATGCAAAACCCCCCAACCTTTAAAGTTGTTATTCTCTCATAGTACACCTTTGTTAGTAGTGCAGATGAGGCTTAAGACATTCTACTAGGAATCTTCACAGGTCAGTGTTCTCTCTCCTTCCCCTTCTGTGCAGGACTAAGGAGATCTCTAATTGAATATTATTGTCAGTGTATCAAGACGTAATTTTGCCTTTATTCATTATTATTAATTTGTGTAATTTGAAGCCAGTTTTTAAGTGTGTTCTGCCTTTGGCATGTTGAGCTACAGTGTGTTCTTCAGAATGTAATTAAATGATGGGAAGTTATTACTGCTATGGGAGAGAAAGTATCTACCATTCATCTGGAAATAAAAAATTACTACAATTCAAGCTAAATAGGATAAATAGCTATAAAATATTCTTTACTAAATGTCTAAGTCAAGTGCCTAAGCTTTTATCACGAAACATGTTGGTACTTATGGAGATATTTATAGGTCTTTCTCTCTTCAGACCTGACTTAGTTGAAGGCTTTTTTTTTTTTTTACTCCTACTGAAAACAATAAAACTCAATGCTGGTATGTGTCGCCTTAAAATATATAGCATATTTATTTATATGTCCAATTTTTATGGCTTTGTTTTCTTGCTTGTTTTGTAAAATGTTATGTGATGTGTTCTGATGCTTTTATCCGTGCAGAACAACTCCGGAAGGGCTGGTGGAGTTGAATCTGTTTGTTGCAGTTGCTGTGCAGTACTGTGTGTATGTCTCTCCCACATTGGAATTGATCCAATAAAGAAATCTTTTGAGATAGTCTAATGGAATCCAGAAAGTTGCTGAAATAAATATGCGAAATAAATATGCTGTATTTAAGCTAATATAAAGTAATTGCATCACCTCTGAAACTGACAGTAGTGTGATATAGGTGAGGATTTAAAAAAAAATATATTTAAAATTTAAAATTATTTAGTTAGGACCATTCCTTTTTTTGTGAACTGTGAAAAGAAAAAAAGTTTCACTTCTTAAGGTAATGTTTACTTTTAAACCTATGGCAACCGTCCTCTAGATTGTACATTGTCTATCTCAAAGCCATATTAGATCATTCATTCTTTTGTTAATGAATCACTAGAGTTGTTTGTTTGACAATGAATCACAAAGCAGGTTTGACTGAAGCTTATTGAGGAGTGTATTATTATCAAATTTGCATCACAAATACTACATTCCTAACAATATTTCATTGGGTTTCATTGAGTTACTGATCCTGTTCTTCTTTGTTGCTTTATCTTTTTTATCTCATTCTGTAAAAGGACAACTTGAATTCAAGCTTACTACCTTTGATAGCTATTGCATTGTCTTTTCTGTTGCTTTAGTGTGATAATTTACCAAGCCCATAATTTTTGTAGATAAGAATTTGCTCTAGCTATAAAGTGCACCATTTACTAGCTTACGCTAACACTATTTCTTACAGGTAAAAGTAGATGTAAAAATGTTTTGATTACACGGAAATTACCTGAGTAGATGTTCAGAGTTCTGTTAAAAGGAAAATTCTACAGTGTAAAATTAGCTGAGAATTTAGATACTAGTTTCTAGGTCATGTAAAAGAAAAGATGAACTGCTAGTGCCTAGAAGCAGTCTGCAGTGTGGAGGTGTATCATTCAGGTTTAGGAGTTAAATTATCAGTAGTTACTAATCTTACACTTCTTTGTATCATACAATCAATTTTCCTGGGAGTCAGGTTTTAATTACAAGTGTGTTTTGATTTTCCATGAATTCTATGTTATCTTCAAGAGCTTTCTTCTGTTCTTCAAGCTGTTACAGTAGTATGTCCCTGTCATAACAATATGGATGGCATCTTAGGTGGCATTAACAACACCTGACATCTCTGAGAAAATAGGGTTCTGAACATGTTGATCCAGTCAGTAAACCCCCCGAATATGTTTTGTGTTATGGGAATGCCTGGTTTGCTTAGCATTTCTGGCTGTTTCTGAACTACCCAATTCTTGGTAGAAGAGAACTGGGTAAATGTAAACTGCTGTGAAGTAACAACTGGGAAGTTCATAATGTGTTGAGATTTTAATTTTTCCTCCTTAATTCTATGGTTCATAATGCTCTGGTTAGTTGGCTAGAGGATGTTCTTTGTGGAGTAGTGGAACTTCAGTGCCAGTAACACAAGAGAACTGCAAAATCATTATTGGCTTTGAAATTTGCTTGAATATGTGTAGATTTTTTGTGATTGCTGTTCATTTGGGTTTTGTCTTCCTTTTTAGAAGAGAAAAAAACATGAAAAAGCAATTATATTAACGGGCATAAGTTTTAGTTCACTATATGTTTTGACACTCTTTATGAGTTTGTTTCTATATAGGATTTTTTTTTTTTTGCCTGAAGATGTATGAGCCAAACAATGTGCAGTCAGGATGTGTACCTTTTTTCCATGTTCATACCCATCCTTTTGTTTCTCCATCCACTTGTCAGGAGGTACAAGATCTAGCCATTTGTCATAGGTGTGATATTTGGGTTTGCTCTTGCTAGGCAATGTCAAGGCTTTCAGCAGCCTCTGCTGCCCTCTCCTGCTGTGCTTTCTGGCTTCTGTTCTTGGAAAAGTGAGTGACTTTCAGGATGGAGCCAGGACAAAATGGGCTCATCCCGCTTCGGAAACTGATAGGGTGGAAGATTCCATGCACCATGATGCTCCTCTATAAAACTGAAATATTTGTAATTTAATACAGGTTCCCCAACCTTCTAAAGCATATCAGTGTTAATTATGGGCTGGAGAGAAAGACCTCAATCACACTACTTAGATTAATGTGCAGGTGAATAAAATCATATGAAGTTGTCATACTAGTTATGATGGTAGCATAATTTCTTACATTTGAAGTGGTAGGCTAGTCTTGCATGTTCAGGAACTTCTCATGTGCTTTTCCATATTCCTGGGTCACAGGTGGTAGGAAAAACACCTTCAGATGTATTGTTAGTGGTACAAGAAAAATCGATAATGTGTATGGAAGTTAACATTTCATATGTACTTTGGATGATCTATGCAATGTTTGACTAGGTGCTGACTGGAATAATAGTTTGCTTTCCTTTTAAAAAGGCACAATAGTTAAAATGAGGAAAAATAATATTGAAAGGTTTGAGTGAAAATTCTGTGTAAAGATATGTAGTAGAGTATGAAAATTACTTTGATAATTCTATCTCTAGGAATTAATTTCTCTGAGGATAGTTGGTAGGAGCACTAAGGAAGGGATTAGAAGTGTGTCCGGGACAAGCAGTCGTGTGGGATTTTGGATAGTACTGAAGGGTACAACAGTATCTTTAAGGGCTCCTGTTTTGGATAACAAATAGAAACACAGTTTAGGGAAAGTGTTTGAAAATACATTTAACTGAGTGTTGTATAAATATGCAATGAAAACAACTAGGACTTGGATGACATTGTACAGAACAAAGAGTACTTTAAAGTGCAGACCTCTGTGGGAAAAGTAGTGTTTACTTCAGACAGTATCATCTGTCAGTTTGACAAATAAAGCTTAACTGGCATAAATTTCTATTCTAAAATATCTGCTTGGGTAAAGACATTACTAGAATCTAGTTGCCTAGAGAAACCTTTCTGAAGATACTAATCTGAAGTTGTGAATATCTATTCTGTCATTTTTACGCATTTATTCTAGCTAGCATTACAAAATATCTTTTATTTATTCAGCATACTTTTGGCTTTCAAGTTCTGCTACAAAAGGCTGCAGCACTTTGCTAGTTCAAGTAGACGTATCTTGGGTGGAAACTGATTTGACAATCCTGAAAATAAAAATACCATGCAAGTTATCTCTCCTCTGAGGAACGTTGTAGGTGCATTTATGGTATTATCAGTGGCTGCTGGCAAGTGTTTGATTGAGCAGGCTTTAGCTAGATCACAAGATCATATTGTTTCCACAGATGAGACAAGTTCCTTTTCCTCCATGCCGCAGGTGATGAGGAACTTCATGAAAGGATTTGGAAAGGCTCCATATTATGCAATATACATTGAGTAGTTAGTTGGGTGCCCAGTGCACACTGGTTGGCTCTTATTTTCTGGGTCTTAATTTGTGTCAAAACTCATTCCAGAAGGTAGGAGTTTTGATTTTTTTAAAAGCTAGGTAACATCATCTTTAAACGCGGCTTGGGAGGCTGTACTACTTGACAGAACATTCTGGTAGGTTTTGGATAACCCAGAAGATGAAAAAAATCCATACTGAATTAAGGTGACAACATACATAAGGAAGGATGTCTTGGAATAGTTTCTTGGGTATCTTTTTGATGTGTCACTTTCATCATGCAGAGAAACTCTTTCCTCTTTGTAGTTGTGAAGATTTGGAAGGGTACATTTAAGAATAGTTGGAAGTAATTTGGCAATTTGACGCTCAGACTGTATTACACATGAAGTCCCACGGGACTTCAAAGTTTGTAGGGCTTTTGCTCTTTAATATCCTTTTACATGTAGTGGCAGGGCTGAGTAATAGTGTAGTACTTTCATTTGGAGGTTGCACGTTAAAGATGGTGGTGCCTGTAGCCCTCAGGGAGTCTTTAGTGATAACCCCCTTGGTCTGGAATCTGCGAAACAATTGCCATAGTGGTTTGCTCTTATTTTGATTTTTGCATTTTTAAACTAAAGGTGCCACTTCTAATTAAGTATTTACACTGGAGTTTCAGTTGTGTGATAGACAGCTGAATAAAAAGCACGTGACTAAACTCTAATGTCTGTGGTGCTGGGTCATGAGTCTGAATACTTTCTTAACATTTCTATCAAGCATTATGGTTGTGGTATATGCTGAATCCAATTCACTACAATTATTCTTGACTTAAAGATTCAGACACTCATAAATGGTGCGTACATCAGATAGAAGGCACGCGAGAGTCAGCCAGTAGCTGGGATCGGAATATGGTAGGTTTGTATGATTATGTGAATGCTTTTTAGTTTGTAGATAGCATAGTTTTAATAGTAACAAATCTGGTGTGCCACTGTTTTGCAATATGTACATATGGATTATATACAAAAGTGAAGAAAGTTCTTGACTTTTCCTACTCATGGATCATTTAAATCACTCTTGAGCTTTTCAGCATGTTTGAACTAACACCTTAGAGCTTTATGTGAAGATGATTCTAGCCTAAGCCAATGCTCTTATATACAGGTGGTACATAATTCTGGAATATTAGGGTAGTCTTTCCGTAGTTTAACGCCTGTTCAGTGATCTTCCTTTGGAACTTTGGATGCAGTTTTCATTTAGTTTCCTTTGGGAGGTAAAAGTGGAGTGTTGGCTTTGGTTTCTTTCCTAGACTAGCTTTTTTCCTTGTTTGTTTTGTTTGTGGTTTTTAAAATTTTTTTTTTAAAGTGTTCTCTCTGAATGACTACAGCTTATAGGGAGACAGCTCTTCGGAATTAAATAGTTAAGATTTAGTCACGTAAAGCGGATTTTGCCTGAATGTGCCAGAATGAAACAACTTACATCTGGTTCTGTTCCACTATTAAAATTCTTGCAGGGTTCAAAAGTAAGGACAAAAGGTAACAGGGAATACCAGTACAGAACAGTTGCCTCTGGTTGTACTTTTTTTTTTTTTTGTCGTTTATTCTAGAGGAGTAAAAATCCTTTTGGGTATGGTTGATGTAATTTTTCTACATAATTACGGTATAAAGAGAAGGAAGGCTTCCTGATCTCTCTAGCAATGTTTCTTCTGTAAGGTTATTTCATTTAAAGTACTACAGAATTTGTAGTTCTGTTTTTGAATGGAGCCCCCATGAGTATGAACACATCACTTACACTTGAAAACTTGAAATAGGGAATATTTTCCTTGTACAGACTCTGCAGATGGAACATTCATGCTCCATGCAAGGAGAATGAGAAAACACATGGCTGCATTAGCTGGAATGCGTCTGGCATGTCTCTTCCTTGGGGAGATGGAGTGTTCCATAGCTGTGAGTTGTTGTCTTTTCAGAGTGACAGAAAGTTGTTCTGTATGTATTCTTTATCTGAGAGATTCTCGCTTCCTGAATTTTTTCTTTTGCAACTTGAGAACTGACTCCATCTTTTACTCTTTTACTGTTACCACAGAGATGGAAATATTAAGATGGTCCACCGATCATCCTTTATCAAAGCAAAAATAACGAAGATCTTAACACTGGAAAATTGTTGTCTTGAAGAAACACTGAATTGTCTCCCTGGATCTGAAGGCCTGTAGCTGTCACAAGTTGACATCAGCTAAAGTCAGACCATTTAGCACCACGTTTAGTGCCAGATAGGTGCTGCTATCCTAACAAGTCCATTTTGTGGATATTTTACCTCTGTCTATATGATAAATTTGACAACCTGTTCAGCATCAGGTCATTCAGTAAAATCCAAGAAGACAAAGTTAATATATGCTTGAAGTGCTACATTTTCAAGATCTCACACCTTGGAGAGTACAGCTACTTGTGCCAGGGAAATGAAATTAAGAAGCCAGAATTATGACAGTAGCGGTTGATCTCCTTATCTGTGAGTTCTAGGTCTGCCTCCACAAGACCCACATTCCTTTTCTGTGGTTACAGTTCAGGCATTCAGCCAGTCTATACTGGTTACGATATGGTACACAGGGAAAAACAGTTTAAATTTGTTATATTCTAATCAGGTTCATCTTTACTTCTCCAGTGAAATTTCCTCACCTTTGTGGAAGTGTAGTACTTCAGAACCTTTCCAGAAGGCCATCTCTGTTGGAACCATTATTTTCTTTGGAAAGATGTACTGCAGTGATTAAACTTGCTGAAATAAACAAAGGATGTCCGTCAGTGTGGAAATGGAATAATGTTTTGTGGTCATGTTTTATCATCTGTCTGCGCCTGGATCTCATTGCCTGTTAAGGAAATGTGATTAACCTCCTGAATCCTCTGTGGTGGGTTGACCCCAGCTGGTGGCTAAACCCTCACCCAGTTGTTTGCTCTCTCCCCTACAGTGGGATAGGAGAGGGAATCGGAAGGGTAAAAGAGAAAAACTTGTGGGCTGAGATAAAGACAGTTTAGTAAGTGAAGGTGGGAGGAAGAAAAGGGGGAGGCGGGTAAGTGATGCAGAAGTAATCAGTCTCCATGTTCTACCAGCAGACCAAAGCCCACCCTGTGTCCGAGCAACATCGACTTTGGTTGGAAAAGCTCCCCAAGTTTTATTACTGAGCATGATGTTATATAGTATTGGAATATTGCTTTGGTCAGTTTGGGCCAACTGTCCCAGCTGTGTCCTCTGCCAACCTCTTGCCCACCTCTAGCCCTACTCACTGCAGGGGACAGAGTGAGAAACAGAGCAGACCTTGATGCTGTGCAAGCACTGCTGAGCAACAGCTAAAACATTGCTTTATTATCAACACCATTTTAGTCACTTATCTAAAACACAGCACCCTACAGACTGCTGTGAAGGAAATTAACTTTATTGCTCTTAGAACCAGTACACTCTAAAAGTCTCCAAATTCTGTCATTTCACTGCTCACAGGGTACATGTGGAATACCAGATTTTTAGGAAGTGAACACTTACTTTAACGCTGCTTCTTAGCTAAGCCTTCCAGGTTCAAAAGCAAGTGTTTGAAGCTCAAGGCTGATTTCAGCAAAGGCATTTGTTCCTTTGCCTACTTCAGACATAAGACCTCAGTATAGCTATACCGATGTTCTAATGCTGTATTTGCTCTTCCTTGTGGGATGGAAAATCAGTACAGAGTCTTCGGTCTATCTCAAAAAATGGACTCTCATTTCACTTATCATGGGTCTGTATGTTGGTGAGCCCTACATTGAACTAAAATTATCCGCCAGCCCTGGGAAGTGTTTTGCTTGCTCTTTTGCGACATTGCATTCCTTGCTAATTAGATATATCCGACTCTCTGGTGCCTTCGAAACAAGTCAATGTTTGAGAAGACACATTTGGTCTTGTACAGTGACAGTTTTCCTCATCAGCAAAATTTTCAGGTGATAATTCACGCTGGTAATCTAATTTTATCTTCTTCAAAGATAGACTGCGGTAGGGATAAGATTCCTCAAGCCATCTGAATATTTGCTTAAAGTCCTTCTGACAGTAGGTGTTAAATGATGTTACACAATCCATTGTAATTTTTGGAGCAAAAAAAAAAATTGCGTTCCTATTAGTGGTTGTTTATGAATCTCTATAACAGGGAAAGTATGTAATTTTTATATACATTTTGAGAAACCCATTTGCTTTGCATTATTTCCACTTCTTAATTAGAGATGCAAGAGACATCTTTGTCTTTAAATTTTGGAATGCTCTCTGGAATCACCACTTTTATGAGAACTTGTTTCAGAACTCTTTCCTTTTTGACTGAATTTGAGCTCTCTGACTCCCTCCCTCCAACAGTTGTTCAGACCATTGGATACAAATGTGTGATTCAAGGGAAGTCTATTGTTTGCCTTAGAGAAATGTCTTTGTCCAAGAGTTTATTCATCGTTTACAAAAGAATAGCCAACCGTAAGGTTTGTGTGTGCTTATTGCACCCTGCTACTGCTAACCTTATGCTGTCAAATAGACTAGATTGAATATTGTTCTACTAGCATGTGCATTAGTTTTGGAAGCTTTTCTTGAACTCAAGGCACTGTTTCTTTAAAATAAAATTTTCCCTACTTGGTTCTTCGAATAAACAATACAAATAGTAAGTGTTATAATGCATTAAGTTTAATATAACTTTATCTTATTGATATATTTCAGGTTTTGTATTCCTGCTTTTATTGTAGGTATGTTCATAGCTAACAACTGAAGGGTGCAGAGAGAAGCTGATAGACTAACACAGTATAAACTGCCTAAGCCTGATTTCCTAAGGGAACCGCCTGGGGAAGGGTGAAGATAACCTGTTAAAGCCAGAGAACTAGCAGTTCTGAAGATGAAGAAAGTACTGAATTCTGACAAATTTTGGGGAAGTAGACAGTCCAGTGGAAGAACTGTACAAATATTCAAAGTTAGAAAAAGCTTACAGGACTATAAAAATGCTGTTGCATGCTAAACTGCTGTGGAGCTGGCATTACAGATGCAAAAAAAAAAAAATTATTAATGCTCAGATCTCATTAGACTGAGATTCTAACACGTGGAATCAAGCCCTTTAGGAATTTAGGCTTCAGTAGCTTGTGGCTCACAGTGCTACTTGTTCTTGCTCTCCTCATCCAGATTTTCCTTTTCATTTATTTTGTAGTGCAGTTTTGTGGAATTTTTTTTTATTGGCTGACTTGATTTTTCCCTAACTCCTAATATGTTATTCAGCACATTTTTATGAAAACAGAATTGCAATGTTAGGAAACTTCTTCAGAATTTTTATATAGGATTTAGTCTACACCTCATCTAAATTCTGTAGGGTCTGAAAGGACCTATTAAAAATTCTATGTCATGATCATATATATGGGTTTTCAAGATGAGTAATTAGTTATGATACCTTAGATGGCACTTAAAATGAAATTACTTAGAGCAGTGTTGTCTTTTCTTTGTCACATGACTCATACTTCCATAGAACATTACAGAAGGAATCTCTTTGTGTTGGCTTTGTAGCCCCATCAGTGTTTACACATGTATGAATGATGTTGATTTCAAAAACTCTCTAAACATTCTTAACTTTTTCAGTAGAGTGTACCAGTGTATTTCCATATTCAGTTTGCTGGGCCTTAATTTTCTGTAGGATTGTTGTCTGTATGGTGTTGTTCGTAGGTACAACAATGACTTTCTCTGATTATTACCAAGCATGATTTGACGCTTCCAGAAGCTATGTTATATTTGTATAGCTGAACAAATAGCATCTAGTCAGTAAAATGATAAATGTGGGATTCTCTCCACCCTGTCCCAGTTTAGCTTTGTTTCTACTGTGCTCCTAGGAAGAAAAATAATAATAGATGTTAAAACATGCTTGTACTTAACAAGTAAAACAAGCGTTTCAGCACATTTAGGGTATGTTTTAATTATTGCATTTAGACTTGAATCTTTGTATGCAGGAATCCTGTAAATGCATACTGATACAGAAGAACTCTTGTAGATATGTTCCTCCTTACCTGTTATCTGCCTGTAAAGTGATTTAGAAAAATAAGTTTCAGCAGATGAAAATACTTCTTTGAGAGTACATGTAGAAAGCCTTTTTGTGCAATTGTTTCTTTGCTGGATTTTAGAACACAAATAGCTTTTCTTTATACTCATCAAAATCCGATTACAGTTACAGCTACTTACAGCTCTGGACTGTAAATGTGTGTGTACTTTTTGTAACCTTGCAGTCCAAACCTTACTGTAACCTTGCAGTTAAAAAATCCCAAACAAAAATTAAATAAGGTTAAAGAGAAGTATTTACTCAAGCTACTTTTGTATAATGTATTAACATTGTGAAAGCTGAAATGGGTGTTAATATGTTGAAATAATATGAAAATGTGGAATTGTTAGGGGTAAAATTATAATCTTATGTTTAGGAAATTTCAAAGTGGAGCTTAATTTTTACTTTTAAGGTATATCAGTTAAAGATAAATCAAAGGGTGGTTGTGTGGGAGTAAGATAACTTACTAAAAACAGAAATCAGATTTAATAAATAG
The DNA here is from genome assembly GCA_009769605.1 of Bucorvus abyssinicus. Taxonomy (NCBI): domain Eukaryota; kingdom Metazoa; phylum Chordata; class Aves; order Bucerotiformes; family Bucorvidae; genus Bucorvus; species Bucorvus abyssinicus. The sequence continues at coordinate 9,410,220 of CM020043.1, read as the reverse complement.
AGTAGTGTTAATACTAAAGCCAAACAATATACAGTAATTGTTAGAACTGAGAAACTGCCTGTATTTTCTTTTTTCTGTGAGCATTCTGAGAAGCTCTAAGACATTAATTCAGAGTACAAAGCTGAGTACAGTTTTGTCATCTTAATTTTTATACCTTCCTTGAAAATAAATAAAAAAGATTTATCCAAGACAGCTGGAAAGACTTGTATGGTTCAGTGTATTCAAAAGAATGTTTAACATAGTGTTTATTTTGAAGTCTGATCTTCCCTTCCCATTCAGAAGCTGGCAAAAGCGATTTGTTTGCAAACAAGAAGGGAAAATTGTTGGTCAAAAGGAAACTTTCTGCCTCCCAGCACCCCAAGCTTTTTTCCAATTTCTTGAATATTATGCCAACTGTTCGATAGGGACCAACTATAAAATGATTTAACATTCACTGTTGCATTCTCTTGTACCTTATTTCCTTTTAAGACTTATGCAAAGTCGTGTTACTGTCCACCCAGGAAAAATACAGTATATGTCCAGAAGTGTATTACGTCCCAAACTTCTATGTGGAAGGAACTGTCCGGAGCTCCAGCTGTTACAGCCAAGCTGTGTAAATTGTATCAGTAACTTAGATAAAATTTGAGAGGAGTTGAAATCTTAGTGGAGGGTAGAGGACATGGTACTCAAGGGTTCTTCAAGAGTAACTGACACCTTCATAGGTCCTAGAACAGAAAAGTTTTGTAAAGGACACTTCATGTTATTGCCGAAGTTCCTACATGTGCTCTTAAAACACTAGATGCAACAGCAGCAAAAATAAGTAATTTTTTACAGAACCCACAGCTGAAAAATGTCAGTGAGGTCATTGCTACTGGTTGCTAAGATTTTTGTCTTAAGCGTGGTTTCAAGATTAGACATGACTACCAGTTTTTCGGGTATAATACTGACTTAATGACTTTTGGTATGTGGCTCTTCAGAGAGGTTAGAAGCTGACAGAGTCCTGACTGACCACATCATTGTGTGCACCATCAGCCAGAACACCTGTTAGTTTAGTGGAATGAGATGTGGCAGGTATTGCCATATTCCACCCCTCCAAACTAGAGTATTTTTTCTTTATTTATTTACAAATCACAGAAATTACTTCAGATACCCAGGATTAATGAAGTTCAAAATTGACCTGCATAGGAGAATATCTAGTGCAGTAGTGGGAAGGATGATCCTGTGAATAAGGTGCTAATCTAAGATTTGGTTGGTATGGATTGAACCTGCTTGTTACACATCCTTTGGGGACATAGATCACTTCATGCTTCCTTCCCCCGTGTGTAAGAGGGGTTAATGGCTTTGCAAAATAGGCAAGTACCAAAGTCAAATAAATATTGAGGCATGTAGGAATTTGGACCGTCTAAATATTTCAGGTAGTCCTGCCTAGCAGCACAAGTACATTTGGGGGAAGATTGAAAGACTACTTTTTTCTGATAAGTTCCAACATTTTTTTTCCTGTTTACAAAGAAAAGGGCCTGAGGATCATCTTATTGTATTATTTGTTGTATCCTTGATAATATGATGAACCTCCAGAACGTCTGTCGTTCAAATTCCCAAGATTGTTGCGTGCATTTCTTTGACTTGATTAAGATGAACTGACTATGAATTCTGCCACTTGTACAAATAGTGTCTGTGGTCATTGTGGCAAGCTTATCTTCACTTGGTCTTCCTAAAAGTACCAGCATTTTCCTTAACTTTTTGTGGCTGTTAGGCTGCAATAAAGTCTGTCTTCTCTAGAATCATCATGGCTTGGCTTCACGGACAAAGATTTGGGAAGGGCTTTGCCCACGCTTATTGCAAGCGCGTTGATGGCTGAAAAGGCCAATGCGGGATAGGCAAGACCGGTTGCAAAGAGCACACCGGAGGGTCTCCTTGGGTGGTATAGTCGAGGCACGGTTCTTTCTGCACTGTCTTCTCGAGACTGATTCTACACGTGCTCTCAAAGGAGACAGCAGCGTTATGTATGGTGTGTCTCCAGATCTCCCGATTGGAGGCCAGGGTGGACCACTGATGGTGGTCAATATGGCCTAGGCTGAGGTGTTGTTTCAGAGAGTCCTTATATCTCCTCTTTGGAGCTCTTCTCTTGCGGTAGCCGCTGGCAAGTTCACCATAGAACACGATCTTAGGGAGGCGGTGATCCGCCATCCTGGAGACGTGCCCTGCCCAACGCAGCTGCATTTTCAGCAACATGGCCTCAATACTGGTGATGTCTGCCTGTTCAAGGGACGGTGACAGCGAAGTCCTCAGGTCGTAGGTTTGGTTAGAGTATCCTTCTCTTAGATGGATGGCCTTACAGGGCTAAACGAGCTCCATCTGCCTGGGTTTGGAGTTAGAGTTGTCCTCCTAGGATGGTTGCCCGAAGGCTAGTGAGCCCATCCTGCCCCTGGACACACTTTGTCTGACCCTTCAGTTGAGACCTGTCTGGCTTGGGAGACCCTACCAGAGGCATATGCCACCACCAGCATAGCTCTCAACTTCACAAGGGCACGCAAGCTCTTTCCCCACGGCAAGGGGGTGCCCGTGAAAGAGTCTCTAGAATAGATCGGAGTTAAATGCTCTTTATGTAAATTTTGATGTTGAGGCTACTTGAGACTTCAAGATGCACATAGCCTGTGATGTGCTATAATGGAGTTGAGCAGATGCCATTTGATGCCATGTGTTGTAGACCTATCAAAGAAATATTTTTCTTTCTAGGTATTTAATCCTAGTTCTCCTTTGGCCTCTTGTTCACTTTGGCTCCAGCTCTGATTTCTGCGTTGGGACTGAGTTAAAAAGGCAATATCTTTCATGGTATTTTCTGTCTTTTGGCATCAAGATTTCTGCAGTGATGTTTTTGAAGGTGTGGGGAGAGCTCAGGTACATTTCTTTTCCCTCTGACTAACAGAGGCGTAAGATGGAATGTGAATTCTCTTCATGCTTCCGTGAAGAGCTTTTCCAAAACTCCAAAAAACTGACAAGAATTCTCAGTAGTTTAATACAACTTCTACTGTTTCAAATTAAGAACTTCGATATGACAAGGATTTTACTTCAGACCAGATTTGAGCGAAGTCTTTAGCACTATGTACTGTTTTGAAAAGAAGGATAAGCAGTACTATACTCTGCCACCTGCATCTGTATAGCTTTCACACTGGCAGTGTTTCGAACTTTGAATACGTAAAGTTATGCTTCTGAATACTTGAAATGATTTATTAACTTTACGTGTAGGATCTATAATGGTAGTTTTAAAGTATTTTGTGTGGCATAATTACTGATGTTCTTTCTCTGATCCGTAGTGTGTTTCTTCTGTGCAGACCTTTTGTAACAGATCACTGAAATGCTTACGTTCAAACCTTTGCATGTACGATTAACAATGCTTAGAGCCTTAAATGTATTTTTATCAGAGGCTTGTAAGCGAAAAGACAGAGTTTATCACAGTTCTCATTAATCTGGAATGTAAGTTGCATTAACAGCTCGCTTCTGGAATTTCAAGGGCAAGCAAGAGATGGCATGTGACCTTTCATGGGGAAAGATTTATATAAGAAGGGAGTTTAGGGGACTAGGGTTCAGAAACCAGCAAATTATGCCAGAATTTTAATGTGTTACATATTTGTTTTGTTTAAAGAAAAAGATGGGAAGAGGGGAAGGAGAAAGAGGGCAGATCAGAAGAGGTTAGTTGTGGAGAAAAGTTGCTTTTTCCTTAATAGCTGAAGGTATAGACTGCTCTTATAGGTTGAAATTTTGGTTTTGATCTTGGGCAAATTCACTATGTGTATGTATTGTACAGGGACAAGAATGTAATGTCTAACAATTTGAAGCCTTATTTACTGCGTGGTCAGCTTTGATTCTTAACAGATTAAGGAGTTAAGCCATCTTAAAGGTAGAGATACTGTTGGATGATGATGATTTTTACCTCGCACCCTTCATGCAATTCATTGCAATTAAACTTTCAAAATTGCTGCAATATATTTTCAATTTTTGTACCTCGCTTTATATGACTTAAATATTTTACTACAAAATGAAAGAAAAAAATTGTAAAGTACTTCAGTTAAAGTACAGGCACAATTTTGCTATTGTAGGAGTAACTAAGAAGATAACAATACGAGTGTTTAATAATAGTAATGCCAGTGATTTTGTTGGGAATGGGTCTTTTGAATTCTTCTTACTGCCAGGCATGCTTTGCATATGTAATTAATAATGAAAGCAATTAGTGTTTTATGTGGAACGCATTGTTAATATGCAATGATCTTCCATGCTCTCCTCACACGCATGTATACTATGTAAGGGCTTTGTTTCAGTGGTATATATAGTGCATCTGAGTTTAAGTGGTTTCAAAAACCTCCAGAAACTTCTGCGTAATTGATTTGAATTCAGTGAGCAATGTGAGCTAAGGAGTTTCCATCAGGTTTTTGGCAGCTTGTAACTTTATTTGAAAGGATTCCAAGAAACAGAAATCTTTGTATTCATAGTACAAAGATCCTTCTTGCTGGCTGTGGCTATCTGAATCCATTAATGCTGGAATAACCTATTTTTCCAATTTAAACCCAAGGTGTTGATATTAATGAGTGCCAGTTTTTCTTGTCACTCTCAATAAAAGGAGTGAAATGAAGAGCAACCTCTGGAATCTTTGTAGATCTGGGATCTGTAAAGCAGATGCTGGCAGGCACTAACTGAGGAGGTTGCTACTGGTGTCCACTGGCTATTCAGTGTGTGTGTTTTAATGTGGTGTCACATTTTGTATTTAGCTTTAGTTATTAGGAATTTCACTTGAAGGAGTGTTCTTTTAATGTTAATTAATAAGAGGGTATTGAAAGAAGGCTTGGAAAGGATAGGTACAGAGTGGAGGGAATGTGGTTGGGATCTAAAACTTGTTCATGGGAAAATCTTAATCACCTTATCTTGGTTTTTTATCAGAAAAAATGGGCGAAGACTGTTACAGTCAAAGCAGTAGGGACCAGAGTGGGGTAGACGTTACTGAGGTGCTCCCCTCTCTACCAAGTGAGCTGTACAGTATAACGAAATAGGAAATAGAAGTCTGTCACAATGTCAGTGTATGCACTTTTGAAGCCCACCTGATGTAGTGAGCCTCAGTCCATGTAGACTCAGAGTAACTGCACCCATTTTACAAAATACCTTGAAATCCATACCAAAGGAATAGGCGTTACTGCAAGGGCAGAATCATACATGTAAGTACTTTCTCTCCCCTCCCCTCTGTTCAGATTTTCTAATCTGTTCTTTAATAGAGATCTTCGAATTTTGTTAAGTATTTGTAATAGATTCCGTTATGTAAAATAGAATTTTGCAGTATTGATTAAACATGTTTGCAAATAACTTGATTGGAAGAATTAAAAAAACCACAACAACTTCTGTGTTTTGAAAAAATATTTAAAAAATTAAGGAGTGAATGAAACCTGATTTAATAATGAGTTGATATTTGGTATGTGGCCTTGGTAGATTGGAAAGTTGTCAGTAGCTATCAGTAGCATATATTGAAACAAATCGTAGCTGTTGTTGAAATCCTGTGATCTGATTTTTTCCTGTTTCTGCCTATTGTGCTAAAACGGTTAAGAATGTGAAATCACTTAGGTGTTGAGTTGCAGCCTCTTCTTGAATAATCTGATATCTTCAGACATAACTGCTCTGCTGAAAGATTAATAATCAGCTGAAGGTAGATAGCATCCGCACCCCTCACCCCAAACCTTGGGATTTAGGGATTTACTACAATTTTACTGTTATTTAACTATTGGATTGAAAAAAGTCAACAGAGAATCATCAGTAATTACACTATAAAGTATTGGAAAAATATGGTGAGAATACTGTACTGAATTGGTGTAGAAGAGACTTAGCTGAAAAGTAAAATTTAACAGAATGAGTTCTGTTCTAATTCAAACCAGGACATTTGCTTTTATTATTAAATGGAAGTGTAGCTACCAAGTCTTCTCTTGCACTGGGCGTGATCTTGTGTATCAGCATTGAGTGAATTACTTTGTATTTGCATTCATGTGAAGGAGTAGAGTCCATAAGACAGACCTTTTCAATCTTTTAGCTTCTGAGCAGCTAGCACTTAACTGCCTCTGCTCATTTTTTCTCTTGAAATCACCTGCTTCCTACAGAAGAGCAACACAAACTTGTTTATGTGTCTTAATAAGACATATAAAATGTACAAATACTTTTAAACCTAGTAACTTATGTTATGCAGTTAGAGTCAAAACATCCTCTACCTACTTTCAGTTCTCCAGAGGGAAAAATCTGAAGCATATAGGAGTGTTGTACAGAAACTGTTTGTGTTTGGTAGTAGAGAGGAGTAAAACAATTTGAAAATAGAAGTATTTAAGGTTCCATGCTAAAAATCTAGTTGGAGGATTCACCTTGGCTTTACTTGGACTTCAAGAGAAGAATAATGCACATGCAGAAAAATGCAAAATGATTTTTTTCTAAATAGTACTTGGAACAATTTATTCTATATATAATGGTTTCAGGGTATCTCCTTAGCATGTGAAAGTTCAATTTAATTATTAGTTGTTTTAGAATGACTTCCCTTTGATCCTGGAGATGAACTGAAGTGCAAATTCAGGTAGCATAAGAATTCCAATCTGGCTTTCAGAAAATAGTCAGATGTGCATTTCTTTCAGATAAATTCCAACTGAGGTTTATAATCATTCTTGAAAGCTAAGTGGAATTACATGCAGTAAGGTCTTTTAACACTGGTGGCCAGCATTGGTGGCCTTCCCAGGTGAGGAACCTAAAAAGACTGATAACATTTTGACATAAAGGAGTGACTATTACAAATTAAAAAAAAAAAGGCGGTGCCTCTCCAAATTCTAAAATAAAAGCACTTCCTGTAGTGTAATGTGTGGAGTGTCTAGCAGTCTCATAAAAAGAGAACTAGAAGGATTGATAGCTTTAAAACGTGATGTAGGATAAGAAATTTTGGGCTGCTTTCCTGCATTTCATTATCTGTAGGTGTAGTTGATAGTGTCAGGTCTCAGTTTTTTGAAAACTGGGGTGGATTCAGAGTAAAAAAAAAAAAACCAACCTGTCACCTGTGTTCCTACAGAGAATCTTAGGGGACTTATACATGTCAGGGACTGAACACTTTTTGCTGCTGTAATTCTTTGATACTTCCTTTCCAGGAAGTCTTGGTATCTCTGTTCGCCTCGGTCCTTCTGCACTTTCTTGCTGTTGGCCTCTCAACCACAAGTTCTGCTCTGCTTGGAGGGTGCTTGTGCTCACTGCTGTCTTGGATGCATTGTTTGCTGTCTCTTCCTTGCTCCACCTGCCAGCGTTAGAACAGAGGAAGAAGTTTTATACTGAGTCAGTGAAGGAACAGCCCTCTCAGAGTGAAAAATAGAATAATAGAGGCTATCAAGTAGGTGACTGCATAAAGGAATGGGAAGAAAGACAAGTTCTTTGAGTGCCACATTATAATGTGGTATATCCCAGAGCTAAAACTCCGTTAAAAAAAGTTAGAATTTTTTCAATATTTACTCAAGGACTTCAGCAGGTGAAGAATGAAATTCATGTTTGTGTGTGCATTCCTGTAGCATTCAAGATGACGGGAGACTACAGTTGAATATTTGTGGTGTTTCTGAAGAGTTTCTATTGCACTGTGGCTTTAAAAAGAGAAGGGGGTAAAAAAAAAAAAAAAGACAATTTTATTAGAGAAGTTGCCAGAAATTAGCGGTTTTCTCTTCACCTTTCTATATAGAAAATTACTGCTGACTTGTCCAAGGAAACCAACTGGAAATATTGGCAAAGAACTAGAGTGTCCTGGGTAAATCATGTGGATTTCTGATCTATAGAATTCTTTTTGAAGGATGCTTGTTGTGAAACGTTTGATTTCTTTTTTAAATATCACGTAATCCGTTATTAGTTTTTAATTTACTACTGTATGTAGCGAGAAAGTAAAATTACCAGTAATCATCTGTTACTGAAAGAACTCATGATGGGCATAGGCTGGATGCAGCTTGCAGCTTCATTTCTTGTAGCGACTCCTCATATGGAGAGTATTAAGATCGTGTTTATTATAGGACTTGCAAGACACATTTGAGGAGCCTGTTCTACCTCTTGTGGTGAAACATTTCCTAATACTGGATATATTCTGAAAATATTCTTGAATTTATGGAGATTTAAATACCTTTAAGTAATTGAACTTTATCTTTCAGCAGGCCCAACAGAAGGTTTGGGAAAAATAATACAAAGATTTCCTCAGAAGGACTGGGAAGACACTCCTTTTCCACAGGGAATAGAGTTGGTAAGTTGCATTACATTTTGTAGTTTTTAAAATTTCTTTCAATACAATGAAATACAATTGGAAGATATATCTGCCATCATGCAATAATCTGTATTACCTAACCCAACAGGGAATGGATAAAATTTATGTGAGGAGAAGGGAAATGTTATAGCTTTGAGAATAATAACTTTGGCTAACAGAAGATAATTTTTTCTGGTCTGTACCACACAGTAGATATTCCTAGAATACAGAAAATGTCTGCTGCAAATTTAGAAACAGTATATTTAAAATAAATGTTTATTTGTGTCAGTAAGTTTACCATGAACTACATTTTTAGAAGCATCCTTCAGATAGTAGATGACTTTTCATTGTCATGTTCAAATAAATACAAATGTGTATTTGTATGTTGTAGATTAAAAAAAGAATTAAAAATGATATCCCAATAAACTGACTTGATTAAAATGGCCAGTTTTTACCCAGTATTCTGTCCTTGACAGATGGCATAATGAGTACTTCAGAAACAGTGCACTGAAAAAGGCTAGTGTTCAGTGATCTCTTCTAAATGCCCTCTCTGAGAATTCACTAAGTGGCATTTCCTTCCCTTCCTTGAACTCTTATTGTGAGATGCAATGAAAAGCTATATTTAACTCATCCGGATCAGGGATTCATGAAATGTATGGCTCTAAAAATCCTGCAGGGAAGTTAAATACTGTGGTCCTACTTTGCAAATTTGTTTTCTGAGAAGTCGGAGTGAAACTCCTACTGCTGTGAACTTAGGAACCTCTGGGACAGGATGAGCGAGAGAAGGAGATGGTCCGTAGGAAATGTTGCAACAGACGTCTTTGTAGTGCAGGACAAAATTGGCTGCAGAGGACAAAGACACTGACTCTTCACTGAATTTATTCCACAGATATAGCAAGCATAGCAAGCTTTTACCAGTATGATGCTGTTCAATCAGTGCTTGGCTCGCTTGCTGAGTCACAGCATGCCATTGGCCATGTGTTGTCCTCTCCAGTGAAAGAGAGGGGTGTTTACCGCTTACTCTCTGGTGTAGCAGAGGTTTATGTTACTCACTGTGTGCTGGTGTACGCGACTGGTTGCTCGTCTTCTTGAGCAGTGTGGTTTTCATTTCTTCACAGTCAAACATAAACCGTATGTTTTGAGGGGATGTCATACGTTAATTACTGGTGTAAGCGTTATTTCTGATACTCGTGATGGGTAGTTACAGTGTTTGTGGTACACTTGCATAATACTACATTTGGCAACGTGGAGCTGTGCTGAAACAATGGAAGCTCCTGCTTTCTCTGAAGTGTTCTACTACTGTTACAACATTATACCACTCTGTATAGCAATTGCTGTTTGCTGTAGCTGCTAATTCTCTATTTAGCTAGCATGGGCTTGATGATTGCTGACTGAGTTCAGATAAGTGGCTTTTTTTATGTAGTACACACAGTTGTAGTTCATTAGAAGAGAAATAAACTTTGATGCCAAGGCTTAGGGGTGTTTTCTTTTTTTAACCACTCTCTTGGGGTTGAACTAGGTGGTTTGATCTTGCCTTAACCTTAACTGCAAGATTCTGAGTCATACTAAGATTTATTTTGTTATACAAATTTTCCTTGCCTATTTCAAAGAAAGTAATGTGTCTGACTTCCAGAGATGTTTTGAAATAAATGAGCACAGCTTCTCTTAAAGCAATGAAGCTTCTTAAGTGATATATTTATGCCTAAATTATTATTTCCTCTTTAATTGTAATTAGCACTACAAGAAATGCCTTTCTAAAGGAAGATTTCCCCCACCACCACCCCCTTGATTGAACAGAACACTATTTCTGTATCAATTCTCAAATGACTCATTAGGCAAAGCCATTAAGACTTTAAACTTTCCAAGTAACATGAAATTTGATGACTTAAAAATTAAGGACATCTATTCAGCCAGTCAGCAAAATTAGTCAAATTTTTATTTGCTTTTCAAGTGTGGAAATAAAATTTTAATTAATTAAGATTGACGAGTTAGAAGTATTGCAAAGATCAAGTACTAAATAAAATCACTTACAAAGTCAGATTTTGGCAGGATGTGCTTTTGAGATTTTGGATGAGTGTAACGTATCATCATTAATTCATGAAAGGAAGGAAGAAAAACTGTGTTACTGTTTTCTGTTTGTCAACTTAAAGATAGCTTTAATATCATTAAGAGGGTAACAGGCAAACCTTGGGAGCAAAAAAAGGGAGAAAGAAGGTAAAAATAGAATAGTTGACATATATGTATATGAGAATGAAGGTAGACATATTTATGAATAGCACTGAGTTCTATGAGTAGTTTGAGTTAAAATCCTTTTAAGTGTACTTCCTCCCTTTAATGAAATTATATGGTTTCTCTGAAATGGAAGAAAAGCAATGGTTTATCATGTTAAGATCTCTTCCCTGTATTTTCATGAAGCAAAAAAAAGACCAAAGCTTTTCATGCCTAGCGATAGGATTAAAGGAGTCTTGTCTTCTGTTGAAGTTAGTTCTTCTGCATGAATCATGGAGATTTTCAGCTGATTATGCTGAGTATTGGTGAAGATTTCAACACCCTGGCTCTCCTCTTCCCCTCTCCTGCCTTGCTCTTTTGTAAAGGGAATTGACTGTGAATTTGGACACTTGGAAATTTTTTAAAAGTTTTTTTCCAAATAATATAGGTTGAATTGGTTAATTTGTCTCTGCATCTAATGGTTGATAGGACCTAATAGTCATTTCCCATTCACGTTGTTAATGACATCTTATGATACAAGGTGGGGGGAGAAATAGTGAAAAGACATATGCGTACCCCAACCCCCCAGTATCTAATACTTTAAGTTGGAAAATGCCTGTTTGGACCCCTTGTGATCTCCATAGCTTGTAGAGATGCTATTAGTCCAAGCTCCAGCCAAAAACTAGTAGACAAAATCCTCAGGAGACTTTTGTGGAGGGCTCTTTTCTTTCCCCAACACTGCATGTCCCCTACCTTTCTGGGCTTGAATTTGTGTGACTGGATTTCTGAGACATTAAGACAATGTAGAGAGTGGAGTTGAGCAGGTAATTTTTGAGTTAAACAATAAAACCAGTGAAAATAGTACTTTTCATTTCATTGAGCCCAATTTTGAAAAATGGGGTAACATGGGAAAAAACATGCCTAATGGACCTGCCCTTGGCTGTGTGAAAAGGGATCATATTGAGAACATCTTATCTAGGAAAGATGATGACCCTGTTTCAACTTTTAGCCTTGGCTGTACTTGTAGTTTTGTTATGTTGACATAAATATGTAGAGAATGGGTCATTATAAAATGTACTTGGAGTTCAAAGTTTACTGAAGAATGTTCTATTTGGTGGATATATATTCTGTTGGTGTATATATATATATATAAAAGGACTAAGAGTTACTTAAACTGTTTTTGGTTTTGCGTGTAGCATGTTAGCTATGTTCTGGTCTTGTTTAACAAACGCATAGGTTATGGAATAAGCACAGTGTCCAAAATCCATCAGAAATAGACCTTACAAAATTTTATGTAAGTTAGGTGTTCTAATTTGTCTTGTTAAATAAACTGAGTGTTGTCTGTCAGGAGTAAGTGAGTAAAGCCATGAGTGTCTGTTGAGAGAAACATGCTGTCATTAGATCTTGATCAGTGTATCTTCTTAGAGCTTCTACTTGTCTGCATCTCATCAAATTACTTACGAGAATTTTCTTATTCTTACGCTCTTGGCGTTTGCCGTTTCTCTAATACCGTCACACTTTTAGCTTTGTTCTGTTTATAACTGAATACAGAAACTTCAAGTGAACCACCTGCAAATTGCTGTGAAACCTGAAGTTTTTTAAATGGATTATTGATAATTATGGAAGCTAGTAAAGGCCCTAATACTTTTTACCATTTGTTCACTTGCATGATATAACAGGTATGATATTCATTAATATTATATATTATACGTATTGACTTACTTCAAAAGCAATAAGATGCTCCTAGATTTGCAATAGCCTTTTGTGGGCTATTCAAGAGGAATATAGGAAAGTGGTGGTTGGTTTTGGTTTTTTATATGTAATTTCAGCTTAATCTGAGTGTCTTCAGTTTACTGACAAAGTCAGTAAGTTTCCTCAAGTTTCATGGAAGTAAGGTGACTTTGATAAGTAAAGTGAGATTTTATACTCATTCTTAAAGTTAATTAAGTATTTTGGTCAGAAAAGTGTTTAAGTTGTTGGTTTTCAAAAGAATATCATTAGAACATAACAATCTGATAGTTGCCCTCCATGATACTTTCAATGAACGTGTTTGTGTATCTGTCTGCGTAGTCTCTGTTTCAGAGAAGTTATTTCAGCTTTATACAGATACAGCTTAAGTTTAAAAACAACCCTCTAAAATCAACTGAGGCATAGAGCAGTTTAAAATTAGGATAATCAAACTTCTTGTTCTCACTTGTAGAAAGAATCCTTGAGAGAGTATATTGGCTTAATGAGTCAGCTTTATATTTCTGCATATTTTTCTTATTTACAATCCAGTTCTAATTCTGCTATATACCTTCCTAGATATCATAATTAGTTATACATCAAAGGAGGAAGCTTTGATATGTAATGCTACACTGTAAGCTCATTTTTGTCCCAGGGCTAAATTAGCTAAACGAAGTGTCATCTGCATTACTCAGTGTTCGAAGGCTAATGTTAATTAGGCCAATGAAAGTTGTACCGAGAAATAGATATGCTGTCTTAAGTTCATAACTAGGTATAATGTGTTTCTGCAGTTTGTGAATAGCAGGGAAGAACATTTCTTAAAATAACTGATGGTGATAGTAGTAGTGTCAAGAATTAGTAATCTTCATTTCAAGTATGTGTAAGTTTAGAAATGAACATACCTTCCTAGACAAGCTGATCACCTAGCCAAATAAACTATAAAATGTAACTGTAAATTGTAAAAACTCTTTATTAATACAGTCCTTTGAAGACAGCTTACATGTGTTTATGATACTAGGAGAAATGCTTCTGAAGAAAGGCTGTGTGTGTCCCTTTGAGACCTGGTAGGACACCTGCTTCCTCCTAGAGGAGGAGAGTTGGTGGTGTTGGAAGTAGCATACTACTGCTTTGTGTAGAGCCTTATCTTTGTTGTAAATCCTTGTCTTTGCTGTGGATATTGGCATTTCTGCACCTTTGAGCAGCTTCAGATATAAACTCTTAAATAGATGTGAGGTGTTTTTTATGAAATACTGTATTTAACTTTCAAATTCCAACTAACCTGAGACCCGAGATATGAAAAAAAAAATCGAGTGAGAGAAAGGAATGGTATTAATGTATTTTCAAAGTATATCTGTATTTTGAATGACCTAGTAGATATGAGTCTTTTGATAAAAAACCAACTTCGTAGGCCTGTACGGATTTCCACTTCATAATGACATACATAACTTAGAAGTGACAGCTATACTTCTCAGAGCTCAGATGAATATACACTGCTGTTGGAGCTTCACAGTTGGGTCAGGGAGAAGAAAACCATCCAAAAAACCGTCATCAAAAAAAACCCAACTAATTTGTCTTCAGCGTTGCATTGAAAAACAGAATTTCTGTTACTCAGTTGAAGACACTTGAAGGTAAGGCAGATTTTTAAGCAGTGAGCTCCTAAACTTGTGCAGGTTCTCAATGCAGTGTCTTTTGGAAATCATTTCATTTTTTTATTTAACTCTTTGGTTAAGGCATCTTTTCTAGGAAAAAAATCTGATACTTCGACATTTTACTACTTATTTAAAATAAGATGTAAGAGACAAACTGGGTTGCAGATCAGCCAATTAAGGCCTGAAGTGATTAAAGTTTTAAGGGGGTCAATCTTTAATGCCTCAGTCTTAGCTAGCTGATCTGTATCCAATTCTTCTGCAACATTAATGCTTTTAAGGACCTGAATAAAGGGTTGTCTACAGCATCCATTTAACCTTCAGTGAACCTGGTCAGCTGCAGAGGTTTTGGTTTTGTGAGGTTGTTTTTCTTCTTCCCTCAAACTTTTTTACCTCTCAAGAATGTGACTATTTAATGAACGACTGCATGACAGAGCTCAGTGTAGCACTTACAAATGTGGTGTGTTCTTTCATTTTCATTATGTTGCAGTCCAGGCATGTTTAGCAGTTAGTGGGAAACATCATAGCAAAAGTATGGCTAAATTTATTGGAGTTACATTATGGACTTGGTTTATATTCCTTTAACTTGTCTATATTAGCCTCCAGTGGAAGTCTTGGAGTGCCATAAATGTGATGTATTTTACAGTAATGTCTCTGTGCTGTAAAATGGTGACATTCTGATTTTAGAATCCCACTGCTTTTACTGAGTGGATTTTAGCTTCTGGATTTTGTAGATTAGTGGGCTAAACAGTAAGAAACATTTAAATAGATGGAGCTCAGAGTGAAATCTTTGAGTAGTATTATTTGTTTTTAATGTTAGACAAGTACCTGTGATGAATGACTTGTGATACTAATAGTATGGTATGAAAAGAGCTTGGACAGACTCCTAGGACAGGTTTGTTAATCTGAGAAGCTAAGGCTTTGGCGCTCTATCTGCCTGCTTGCTTGCTTTTCCGCAGAGAGAGATGGTACTAACTCATTGAGAAGATACCAAACTGAGACATCAGAATGGCGATGAATGAAGAAATGTGTGAATTACCATCAGAGATGAGATCTGGTCTTTAGGTATGATTGTCGGGTGTTTGTCTTTGCTGTTAACTGCAGCAAGCTGCTTCTCAAGAGGTCGTTATGTCACTATTGGGTCGGGTTTCTGTAACTACCAGAGAGGAAGAGAGAAGATTAAACTTGGAGAAGTGTAATGATCCAGTAAGGCACTGCAGTGAAGTACCTCAGAACCATTTACCAATTTGTTGTTTAAATTCCCATGTTTTGTTTCAGCTCATTATTACAGATAATTATTTGTCAGTCTTCTGTAAGAAATTGGAACTTTTCTAATGCTTGAAGTGCTGTAATTTAGGCAATTCTTTGACTGAAGTTTCTGAAGTTTTTTATTTATTTGTTTTGGTGTATTTGGTTTTTGGTGTATTGTTTCTGTGTATTTGTGCAGAGAGCTGAGAATATGTGTGGTTTTGGAGAGGGCCAGAAAGCAAGACTGTTGTCTATTGAATTTATAACTATATATGTGGTTGTCACAAAGCTGTCCTTTCTAGGGTTGTGTGAAGGAGCAGAAAGGCGGATAATGTGCATCTAATCATCGCAGTCTATTGGGCTGAATACAAGATTGTGAAATTTGAACTGGGTCATTGAAAGTGTGTTCTGGGAATCCAGAAATAATTTATCTGAGAAGTTGATTCCTATGACTATAAGTCAGTTTGGAATGTTTTCTAATAGTTCAAGAAAACAGGCTAATGGAAAATAAAGTCTATTTTACGTTTTTCTGAACAAATTTTTTAATGGGCTGTGTTATATTCTAGTCAGTAGTACTTGTAAATCATTGTGTTCCCCCAGCCCTCCAATTCGACCAACTTTTAAATCTGTATTCTTTATATAGATTTTTTTACATTTGATGCACGTTTTTCTGCTGGCTTAAGTCACCTCAGCAGTTTTAAAGCTTAACTTCTTAAACTTGGAAACTTCTGTGATGCCTTTTTACAGTATAAGTGTTCGTAGTAGGTTATAAAAGGTATTTCCTAGATGTGTTCATTTAAAAAAAAAAAAAAAAAAAAGGAAGCAAAAAAGAACAGTAAGAAATCTTAAGATGACCTTTCACAATGTGCCACAGCTTATTTTATCAGCCCTTGTATCATCCAGTTAGAAGCCAAATAGCAACAGTGTTGCAGAGACTCCTTGCTGTTTCAGATTTGTGTAACTTGGCAGCCGTGTGCTCTGAACATACACCTGGCACAAACCCCTGTGCAGGCTTGGGGAGAAAGCAGCTGATTTCAGTGGAGCAGTGTCTGACTGAGCCTGGCAATCCATAGTCCTAGCGAAAGGACTTGGAGGCTTATTCCAACCCCCCTTCTTCCCCGCCCCCCAAAGCAGTGTGTTGGCCTTCAGCACCGTCACTAACTTAAGTGTCAAAAGGAGTTGTATTTATAAATCCTGACGTTGGGATGTTGGTTTCTTGGTTTTATAAAGCAAAGACTGCTTAATATTGTTTCAGTACAGCATGTTGATGCTGTCTTTTGACTGGTTGCATGGAATTGGCAAAACCACTTTCAGATCTTTCAGTTTTTATTGTACAGCCTTTTAGATGCTCTTGTCTGTTTCCTAATAACATGTATCACATTGTCTTCTTTTATATAAACCTTGCATTTGTAGATAGAAAAAGGAAAAGTTCATGAATGAACTTGTCTGTTAGAATATAAGAAATGGAGATCGGTTATTTAGATGGCCCTCTTCCTACTGTATTATTTTTTAATAATATAGTCTTTAATAATTTCTGATATGGTTCTGATTTCCTGAATTTAGTAAAGGTTTGGTAAATGACTGTGACCTCCTTGTTTTAAGTAAAAGTCAATAAATAGTAATTTTATGGTGTTTGTTTCTGATCATAGTAAAGTAAAAGAGTAAATAATGTATGTGTTACAATTCCTCCTAATACAGTTTGTAGTAAGAGGAATAAGAAAAATATAAATATATTCAGATCTGTTTTGTAAGTGATTATTTTAGGGCTGGTCGTTCATGAAGAATTTTTGTCTTTGTATTGAAATCCTTCTGAGTGAGGAGCTGCCATAAGCATGGCTGCTTATAATGAATTCTGAGTATGGAACCAGTGTTGTGGAACCAGTAACGTCAGCAGTTTACCTGGACTTGTCTTAGCAAACCCTTTTCTTCTTTCCCTGTCTTCATTGCTTTATGGATGTCAGCAATAAACCAACACAGACGAAAAGCTTTAGAAGTGGCAAATGTCTGAGAGAGTGTTTAATGCCGCAATTTAATCCATGAAGCGTTATAACTTTATTTAATGTTGGTAAGGGAGACCTCTTTCAGGTGTGTTTAGTTGCAGTGTCTGTATGTTTTTCAAGGACATGCTGTCAAAGGATCACTTAAACAGGTGCTTTTATTTAGCTGTAAAGGATACCAGGATAAAGTAAAAAGGAATTTTATTTCTATATCAGAAACAGAGTAATAAATTAAGCATTTGAACTGGCCCCTGGTATGAATCTCTGAAGCTCCAGCTTTCTCAGAGTCGGAGATGGCCAGTTCAGGATTTAGCTGTGGTTAATGCTACTTGTGTGATGATCCTTGTACAATTTGTAGTTCTTTCTCAGCCTGCAACTCATTAAATCTGAGCTGCCGAGGGAACCTAGGCGAAGAGGAAGAACACTTATACCCAAATCTTCTTTTGAATGGCTTTTCTCAAGAGCTTCTCTGATCAGGTATCGCAAATTTTGCAAGTTTTAACGCAAGTTGAGAAGATAAGACATGACATCTCCCATCAGCTTCTGTACAAGGTCCCACATCCTAAATGTGTTTGTTTTGGTATGACTTACTGTTACCAGATTTCTTCATTCCTGCATCTTGTTTGTTGTTGTTGTTGTTCATTTGTTTGTTTTTTCTTGTGGCTACTGTGTTTTCCCTTGGGGGTAAAGAAAAAGCGGGTAGACTTTGAAATGTCTTCCGTGCTCTGCATGTTTCTATAACGTAAAAACATTGCAATACCTGTCTCCATCTTATGTGACTTCAAGAAAAAACATAAAAGAACAAAACCCTCCATGTGTATTAAAAACATAAAACTGATCCATATGTTGTGGTCCTGAGGCAAATTCTTTTTTCCCTCCCCATCTTTTTGGATTTATGTCTCTAAGGTACTACTGATGTTTTTGGAGAAATTGCCTGTCCAGATTTTGTGATACAGGTTCCCCCAAATTACTTGCTCGTCTTTTCCTTGCATTGGCCAGTTCCTTAACCATCATGAGAAACTATCTTGTACTTATGTCAGCAGAAGGAGATTTTCAGTTATCCTCAAGTCAAAAATGTCTGAATTTTTTTTTTATTGTAAGTATATATTCCAACTTGAACCTCTGCCAACTTACTTGAGCTAAAGCAATCAATATATATATAAAATTAGGAATAAAGCAATTTTAATGTAATAAATAATGGGTTATAACATCGCTGCCTCTCCCCCCCCCTCCCCCCCCCCCCCAAAAAAAAAAAAATCTGCTGTTTTCTGCTGAGCTTCTTATATTCCTGTTGTCATTCTCTAATAAATTGTGGGGGATTTAATATAAGAACTGGCTTTAACTTTCTGGGATTTTACACCCCTGTTTTCATGTCTTCAGAACTTTACTGAAGTAAAAGCAGTTCAACCCAAATCCATTCTAGTGCGTCTCTAAAACAAACTGATGGGACAAGGTCGGATTGTGTAATTACTTTGTGTAGATTGATGCAGAATATTACACTGGTTTATAATCAAGCAAATATGCATTTAGTATTAAAAATACTCAATACAATTATGATTTTGGTGCTCTATCTTCCCTGTGAGCTAAAAGTGCAGGAAATAGTGTTTTATTCTAAAAAATAAAAATAAATTCAGGATTTTTGTCCAAGAGAAAATATCTGTTTTTGGAATTTACTGAAAAATCTACATTATAATGGAGTATTTAAAGAAAAAAACCCCTGCTATTCCCCTTCTGTAAATGGCTTACACAAAATCAACCTCACTTCATTTTTATCTGTATTGTTTCCTTTTTTACGTGCGTTATAACATGTGGACAAGAGAGATGTTCATTAAAACCATGGCATGTGAGCTTAGAATGAAGAATTAATTAGATTTAATATCAAAATAATGGGATAAGAAGTGGGTACTAAAGTTACAGCATGCATTTGTGACCTCAGTGTTTTTAACATTCCTCAAATACCAGATATGTCTAGTTCTCGGCATCACCTCATGATTATTCACTATAACTGCATACCAGAAAAGCTTATTTCACAATAATTTTCCTTCATTCTGGCCCAGTAATATACTTGTAGAGACTTGTTGGCATTTGCAATTTTCAAGATTTGTTGTTGGATCATTTTCATATCTGTTTCATGTCTTGTATATTGAATTTGATCTCCTTCTCCCAAATAACAAAGGAATTGGCAAGACCTCTCAAAAAGCGGGTGGAGAGTACATTCTCCCCCCAAGCCCCCCACTCCCCATTTAGATACTTTGCTCATATGTTAGCAAAAGAAGCAGCAACTTCTGTATGAGCAGCTTTTCAGTATCCACAGCAAGTTATCATATTTGCACTGAGTAACAAAAAGTGCTTGGAAAAAATCTCTTGCTGTTTTTGGTTATGGCTGAGTCATTTATATAAGCATGTCTTCAAAGTTCTCTATTTTGAAATTCAAGATTTGTTTCTTGTTCCATTTTAATCAGTACTATTACTTAAAAGGATGTGTTTTGGTCCTTTTATGTCTGAATGTCTTTCATCTAAAAGATTAGCAGCATTTCCAACTGTGTAGTTGGAAAACTGTTTGGGAGTATTGTAACAAATGAATACCTACAATTTTCTTTGTTCTTGGGTAATACAACTATGAAAACTTCACATGAATTGGGTAACCGTTTCCAGTTTATATAACCAAAGAGATATTAAATGAATGGAAATCCATTCAATAAAAATCATTTTTTCAAGTTCGATCAGGCTTGAAAGATTGTTGATGTTAGTTTTTTGTAATAGCACGCTTCAGCTGGAGAGAGAGTAGAGTAGTTGAGTATGCCTGAGAAAGCGTATTCATGGAATCATATGCTATTAATAGGTATTTAAATACATTTCAGTTGGGTTTAAGATTAAGGCATATCAGTGTTAAATTTTGTTTATTCTGACTGCCAGAAACATAATTTTGTTTGTATTTTGCATGGCAAAATCTAAGTAGATAGTTCCGGTTAAATGTTCAATTGTACATTTCCCAAATTGTTTCATTTTACTTCCAAGGTGAACAATGATATAATTAAGGAAAATATAATCGAATGTTGGTGTTTTGTGCTGACTTTGGCTTTGGACTGCAAGTATTATAGTGGTGTTGTAGAAAAGTTAGTCTAAAACCACTTAACTCACCAGTCCCTGAGTTCAGACTTTAAATTAATAGATATAACCAGAGTGGGTTGGTTTTATTAAACAATTTCAGGAGTGGTTAAAATGGAAAGGCAGAAGTGGTTTAGCAGAAAACCCGTAAGAGCCTTCTTAAAGGTTTTAGTTGCACCTTTCTGTCAGAACTCACCATGAAGCTTACAGGAACACTTCAAAATTCCAGAGAACAGGAGATCCTGTTCACTGGCTCTCCTTCCTTTTTTAACCTGTTTCTGTAGGAACTCTAAGTGCATTCATTGACAAGAGTGTTTTTAACAATCCACACTGGTAATTTGATGATGATGAAAGCATTTGTTAGAAATGGTTACATGAACGGGAATATCTGGTGACATGTTTTATGATTTTTTTTTTTTTTGATGAAATGTTTTGAGACTATCAGACACTATATAGGTATCTTTTCTGAGTATCCTAATTTCCTTTGTTAAATATGTAGATGTGATCTATACTGAAGCATTTTAGGGTGTGTAGTATGGGATAATGACATACTTCTTGCATTATTAAGGTGTGTCATTATTACGGCATATGCACACCCTCATGTCTTACTACTTAAATGTGCTAGTGCCTATAAGCTTTCCTTTTAAAGTATTAATTTATTGTGATGAGTTAGGTCACAGCATTTTAATGTACATTATTTTACCTATTATGGATGATACCTTCCTTGTGGGTTGCAAAAGTAATACTACAGTGGAAACCTTAATTAAATTAGGGATTGAATTTAGTAGTGGTTTCTGAAGTGTCTTCAAAGAAGGAAACTTTTATTACTCTTGTCTCTTCAGATTATCAGTTGTAAGTGTGGCAGAAAAGAACATATCTTTAAAATTTTAGTTTCTGGCTATTTTATGTCTTGAGTGAAGTAAGAATGGAGTGGTCCCAGCTGAACCATCTAGCATTTTGTTTTAATATGAGTTATCCCTTCTTCAGGTTTTCTTGTCTGGGAGGGTGAGGTTGTTCTCTATGCCAGCGCTGATCCAGAATGAGAGGAGAAAGCAAACTACCTAACTTAAGCTTTAATAAGATTTGCAAAGTGAATTTCTATGTTTCAGACCCCAGTAAGAGAGGGTGTACAGGGGAGATATATGTCTTCTACTGAGACAGCTTTAGGGTGACTTGCTGTTGAAATTTCAACCAAGTAGCTAAGAGCTGACTACAATTTCTGTAAGGTTGTGTTCTTTGTATGTGTTACCTTCCATTTCCGTAAAGTATCTGCTTTACTGCAACAGGAACAATATGAATTTTGGAAGGCTATGCTGTAAATGTTAATTTTAGCAGTGTAACAGATAAATAGTGTATACCTATTAATTCTGCTACTACAAGAAATGTTATGCTCTTGATAGTTAAGCTACTTTCCATGGTCACGCAGGGTTTATGGGAAGGTGCTGAAAACCAAATCCTGGCTTGCTGAGGCCCTTATGATAATAGAATAGCAGTGGAAATAACGATACCCAAGGTCAGAATAAAAGTTTATCAAGCTTATTGTCCAGAATCCAACAGGAATCAGTGCTGGGTGGTTGGGGAAGGAGTGAAAGGAATCATGAGATGACACACTCTTCTTTTGATAAATACACTGGCATGTGTTGCTTCAGGTGTAAGAGGCTTCCACAACGATAGGGTGCAGTTGGGCCAATGTGTGTCCTCGTTCCTCAAGAGCTTCTCCTCCCATTTCTTTGCAAGTTTTTAAGCCCGTTATTCTTTTGTCCTTCGTAGTAGGCAATGCCAATGTGTTCTGCAGTTTCACTGTGTGTTGTGAAAGACTTCCATGTTTTATACCAACATATGATAATTTTATATAATACTCTGTATTTAATTTTCATGAGAAATAAATAATTATTCTCATTTATGTTATTGATTCTGTTCATAAGTTTGTAGATGTCTGTTCTGTTCCTGTCCTAGAGCATATTTTTTCCAAGATGGAGAAACCCCTCTGATACAACCTTTCCATGTACAGAAGCTCTTCCAAGCCTCTGGATACTATTGTTTTTCTCTGTGACTTTTAGTTCAAATGTACATTGGTCGCTTGAGACTGACCCAGGAGATGAGTTGCTGTCCTTGAGAATCAGTCTCGAGGAGAAAAGACAGCGCAGAAAGAACCGTGCCTTGACTATACCACCCAAGGAGACCCTCCGGTGTGCTCTTTGCAACCGGTCTTGCCTATCCCGCATTGGCCTTTTCAGCCATCAGCGCGCTTGCAATAAGCGTGGGCAAAGCCCTTAGTTCAAATGTATTATTTTTTGAACAACAGGGACCAAAATGACAAGTCTTACATATGTACCTCTCATTGCCTTTCCTAATAATTCTGAGCATTTGAATTTTTTTTCTCATGGCTACTGCAAATTAAAGTGAAACACACTTCAGGTTTTCCTTCCTGAGTGGTAACAATGCAGTCTGTAATTGCATATGCATCTTCAGGATATTTTTTTTTGCTCACGTGTTTTTGTTTCCACTTCTCAGGAATCATGTGATACCTTATTACCCAATTCCTTGGTATTATGAGACCTTTTTATATACTATCATAAAAGACTTTAGCATTGACTGTTCTGAATGCTTCATCTTCCATAGACTTCACCAGTTCATTGCGGAACTTTTTTGATGTTCAGAAATTGTCTGTAGAAAATGAAACAAAAACCCCTGAGTCACTCAGTTCCTACCACACGTGCACAGATTCCAGCAGATGTCTAAGTGAATGTTGTTTCTATTCCACCTCCATTGGGAAAAACTAACCATTTATTCCTACTTTTAAAAATTGGTTATTAGTCCAGAAGAGAACTGTTACCTTATACCATAAGAGTTTAGTTTAATTGAGAATTTTTGGTGAATGTTCTTGCTAAATTTTTTTTTTTTACAAGTGAACTATATTGTTGTATTGAGTACATCCATTTGCTTTTGTTGAAGAGCTGTTAATAGATGGACGACTTACAATCTTGGTATACAGAAGCCTTTCTGATTCTTTTCCAGTGTACTTTATTTATCTGTAGGATTACTAGCTCTGTAATTTGACATTTTCTACCAGTTTGCTATGTGTAGAGAAAAAATTCTGGATAACTTCAATGCTCTTTAAAAATGGATGAAACATTTGCCCATCTTCCAATAACCTGCTATCGTCTCCAGGGGTAGAAAGTGAAAACCACAATTTATATCTCTCTAACTTTATATTTAGTTTACACAGAACTCTTGGAATAATACTGTCTGTTCCTGGTAGTTTGATTGCTACATGTTAGTTTTCTGCAATCTTCTATATCTTCCCCTCTGAAATACAGTTTTGTTCTGGAAACTTCCTGAGGCACCTCTCTAGGGAATAGTATTGTAGAGAATTCTTACTGAGGTATTTTTTGAGCTGTTGATTAGTCTTTCTTTGAGTGATCATTTTACCTTTGTTCTTATTATCATCGTTGCCCCCAGTCTTTACAAGCTTTCAACTTCTGATGAATTTTGAAATATATTTTAGTAGTCATTTGTATTCCTTAGCAGGCTCTTCCACCAAATTTCTCAATTAGTTTTATTTGTAGTTTTACGTTTAACTTACTGGAATTTATGCTCACTTTTACTTTCCTTAACATGGACTACTTTTTTTTTCCTGATGGTTAATGGTGTTGTTTCCAAAAAGTAATCATGGCTACTCTGTGATAATAGAAAAATAAGTTTTCCTGAAAATAGAGTACCACATTTCCAAGAACAGGATTCCATTTGCATCCCTTGAAATGCACTGTGACCTCGACAGACTTCAGACTCACCACCACTTCTTTAGGAGCTGTCAAGCCTACTTGAGGTTTGTCACATTGACATCCAAGAAACGAATTGCTACAGATTCTTGCTGGTACCAGTTACATTCCTACTTCCCTGCCTTTAGAGCCTGCATTTCCTTGCAAGCTGGGTTTATTGCTACTGAAAGAGGTTCAAGGCCACTAGTGTGTAGGTCCTGTCTTAGAATAATGCTCTCCTAATGTGAGACTCCTCTGTACTGAGAAAGAAACAGAGGCTTGAAGTGGGACTGTTTTGTGTGGCCCTGTTGACCCAGCGTGGTCTGACTGGCCTGCTGCTTTGCTGCCAGAAAAGCCGCTGCACCATCTCAGAGCAGCAGTGCCTAGGCGTAGCTTGCCAAGGCAGCAGTGTGGGCCACCTCGCTGTAGCCTGGGATGTCACAGGAGGAGGGAAGACGAAAGAGTTGTTCTGGATGATGATCTTTCAGCTCTTACATGTTTACTGTCAATTTTTTCTTAACTTTTCAATTGATATTTGATGTAGGAACATGTACTTTAAAAAGTTGAAAAGAATGAGTTTTAATGAGTTTTACCAAGCAGGGCTTTTGACTCCGAAATTTCCAACCAAGTTGCCAGAGTGTGCTTTCATGAAAGCCTGTGATCAGCCCACTTGTGTTCATTTGGAATAGAGCTCTGGAGCTTGTGGTGCTTGTCACGGCTTGAATATTCCTCCATAGGAAGAGTTTTGAAATTCCCATACCAAATCTCTTGTTTGTGATTATCCTTCCCCTTTGAAATTTATTTGTGTATGTTTTCACTGCATATGGTGTATTTCTACTATGTGAACCTTTTATTCAGGTTTGCTTGAAAATAATGTACCTCTCCTGAAAATACCTGAGGTGATGAAATTTGGCTGTTAAATTTTATTGCTCAGATATGTGTTTCAGGTATAAAGAGCTCGTCAACAAAGTGATACTGAAGATATTTTCATACCAAAGTGGTAAGGCTGTACATGGTACTGTTAAACTTGAGTGCTTTTCTTAGTACTTGTTCCTACATCCTCTTTGGGATGCAGCTGTGCCGTTAGAAGTGATCACAGCCTAGTCTGCTAGTAACTCTTTCATCAGCTCTTTGACCTGCAGGCCAGCCATAATGTCATACCCTCAGGTAAACTGGCAGATGATGTCAGAAAGCTTGTATGTTGATTTATTTCTGTTTATTTTTAGTGTGAAATTTCCTGTTCCTTTTTTGGATATTAGTAGGAACCGATACTGCAACGGTATGGTTTCTGTTTCCTATAATCTTAGTGCTAAGTAATTTCTTGTAAGAAAAGCAGTTCAAATCTCAAAGTGTGGATCTAGTTTAAATTGAGAAATATTTGAATCTGTATTACTTAGCTCAGCATGAAGAATTGATATGTGGAGTATGTTAAAAACTCACAGTTCATGGTTGGCAGGTTCTAAGATGTCTTTCAGCCAGTAGGATTTTCCTTGTGTCTTAGCCTTAAAAATAAAGAAGATCCAAACAGTACCTTTTTTACTTGTATGCAGAGATTGCTTAGTAGAGTCACAGTACTGAAAGTAGTCCTTTTAATTTTTATTGTGTCTTTACTGTGGCTTTTAAAATGCACTTTAAAACTCTAAAGTACTTGCGTACTTTAAAGGGAAATGGTGTAAATGCATGGGGTGCTGGTTACTATTTTTGTCTTACATAGAGTGGCTATCTCAATATGTTGTATTCAATCAGTACAATAATGTGTTCACTTTTTAGTAATACAGTAGCTATTTTTTTGTCTCATTTTGAATCAAATTGATATTCTTAAATTCTGTTTAAGATAAAAATTAATGTAATACTTTGTTTGGGGCAGGGGGAAGAAGCATGTTAAAGGTTCTTAGATATTGAGGTACATTTCCATAAGTCTGTGTGAATACTTTCATGTGGTTTCATTGGAAATGACCAGACAGAATATTTTTTCTTAGATTTTTTTTTTTCCCTTTAGTTGTCAGTATGTCCTTCTAAGAGTTTTTTTTTAATTTTTCCTTTACTCAGAATACTATTATTATATTACAAATCCCAAACCCTACTGTCTCTGGAAACAATTATTTTAGATGAGAATTAGAATTATGCATAATATGGACAATTTTTTTTCTTAAGTATTAACACTTGATAATTTACTCCTTATGTATTTTGAAAAGTAAATTTACTCATTATTCTTGATATGATAATTTACTGTTTATGTCATCATTAGCATTGTTTTTGCTAAATAGGTTAGCAGGCCTTATGGGAACCAGTCATGAGTTCTGTTTGCACGTTTTTCTATAGCATTTAGTGCAAACATGCAGGAGTATAATATTTTATCTTGTGCTTTTTTTGGTGCTGTCATTAAAAGAATAAATTTAGTCAAGTATTTACTATCTAAAGGTATTTTCGCTCATTTCAAATTTCTCACCCTTGGTGCTCCAAACGGTCTTTGCTGAAGTGAATTGACATTTAAGAATCCCTCTGTTAGAGTAACCAGTAGGAGCTGGATAGCATCAGTTACATGAAGAACCCGCAATTATCTGGCTTCCAGCAGTTACTGGAATCTCATTCTAGAAGATAGGTGAGTTGATACACTCAAGGGCAGGGCTGCCATCCAGAGGAACCTGTGGAGGAGGGAGGAATGAACTAATGGAAGTTTTATGAAATTAATCAAAGACAAATGTGAAGCCTTGTGCTTGGGAGGGAAGAGGCACCTGTAGTGTTTCAGGTTGGAGACTGACTGGGGAGCATCTCTGCATCCCGCCTTGGCATTACTGAGATACAGACTGTTGGTGTAAAGAGAAGAGGATCTCTTCTTGAGGGAAATAGGAAAATGTCAGCTGTTAATTCTGCAGAGAGCAAAGGCTGACGTGGATTTTTCCAAGAACTTGAGAGACTTTGTGGTTAGACATAGTGGTTCTCCATATTCAAGCTTCTGAAAACACTTCAGTTAGTATTTCCTTATTTTTCAGTTGTGGATGTTTAAAGAAACAGTGGATGCCATTCTGAATAAAGGAAATTAATGATATGGTTCCTGGTACAGATGTAAATTTATTTAATTTTACAAAACTTTCTCTCCTTGGACACCATGTTCTTTGTGCACAATACATGGTGACGTATTTCATGGAGTATATTTAACCTTGGAATTTTAGTTGTTTGTTGGGGAAAAGCTGTACCTTGAAAATACATCTTGTAATTCAGTTAGTTTTAGGTAGATTGTCAGGGGTTTCGTGTGTGTGTGTGTGTGTGTGAACCATAGCAAAGCTGTCTTTGGGAAAAATGGGCTGTCAATCTCTGTTTCTGTATGTGCTTAGGTCCGAAGTGTTTTGAAGTGGTTTAGCTCAGTGAAAACATCTGCGAGGTTGTTCTGCAACTTGCAGTTGCACGTAGCATAGCAAATGAGTGATGTTTGTTCTGCATAAAAAATGACATGGCAGTTTCTGTTGTCTAGAAAGAACTTGTACAGAACAAGATGGAATTATTCCATAGACCCTGGAAAGTATTTTCTCATTGAGGCATGGACACCCACAGGACCAGTACTTTGCATTTGCCTGTGTGGAGCACCTTGAGGTTCCTGACCCAGTCTGTTTCTGCAAGCTGAACAGGTCTTCTGCAGTAACAATGCTACTCTGTCAGCAGCTCCCTCCCCACCCCAGCTGGTATCATTTGCATTTTGATCTGACTGTGTCCAAGTATCAGATGGCTTAGCTGAAACAGGAGCATAAAGTAGAATTACAAAGAAGGCAGTATTGACAGATTTATTCAGAAATGTGAATAATTTAAATATCTTCTATATTTTAATATTCTATTTGCTGCAGATATGAATACTCTTGTTCAGTTGTCTTAAGCTTAGAGAAATGCAGATGATTGTGGGTAAAACATACAATGTGCAATTGTGACCTTTTTTTTCAAATGCTGCTTTCCTATATACATTAGCATTGCAGGAATGAATATGTTGTCTTTCTCTTTGGTTTCATTCCATCGATTATTTTACAGGAAAAGTTTGTCATCCAGGCAACTGTTTCTCTCCTGAACAACATTACTTTTCTTCTAGTTCATCTACTTTTTATTTTTTTCTCCATGATGTGAAAATAACGAAGACTCTGAAAACAATAATTTAGAATTGCAATGTATGCTTGTCATTACAGGGTTTTTTTTAATGTTTAAAAAAAAAGAAAAAAGTGCAACCTCAGCTTTGCAGAATGGCCCTGCTACTGAGCAGGAAAGGCAGAGATGAATCCCAGCATATGTAGCTCACTGAATGACTAGCTTGGTCACACACATCATATGGTTAACTTTGTAGTTGGTTTCTTATAAATAACAGTGCAGAATTATTTTGCAGGTCTCCTTGTTCTCCCTGCCCAACATCCTAAGGGTACCTAGTCTGGGAACTAGTTCTGGCTGCCATTCTTCAGTCTGGCTGTTGGTAACAGCAGAATTCCTTCAGTTGCACAGAGCAAACAACTCCTACAATTGCTACTGTGACCTGTTAACAAAACCAAAGTATGTATTTCAGAAATACTTTTTAAAGGACCTTGTTGGAAATAAGTACATTTTTTAAAACTAAAACATTGTCAGCATGCTGAGGTGTAACGTAGGAGATAGACCTATTTATTAATTGCTGCAAGATCTCCAGCGTTCTGATGTAACTGGTGGCCTACTTCACAAACCTGCATTCAAAAAAGATGGATAAGAAAGCAACTGGTTTAAAAATACTTTTTTCCTTCTTAGCATTTATGTTATTGATGGACTGTCTGCGTTCTGTTGTAGCATTGTCACTGGGTTTCTGTTTCTTTGTCGCATGTAGAACCAGATATGCAATATGTTGGGTATAGTGATTGCTGTGCCTTGGTTTATGGTACTAGTCAACAGCATCTGTTTTATAGCGATGTGCAGCGTTCGTAGAAACCTGTAGAAGGCAGAAGATACCACTTCTAGCTCACCAAATCACTTCATCAAAAATTGTTAGAGGCCTGGAAGTTCTTCCCTATAGGCCTGCTATCAGCCCTATCTAGAAACAGAGTTTCAGGTCATTAACTCAAGGTAGCTGTTCCTGTGATTAATAATTTTGATTAGGTGGTAGATGGTGTGGTTGTTTGAAACTTGTAGGCAAGCATGAATATCTACTGAAAATGCAATGACAGTGAAAATGGCAAACAGTTGTTTGAGTATGTTTTCACATTTTGTTCCAGAAGGAGTGTATGTCTTCCATGGAAGGTGAGGGAGGCTGTTGTATAGAGGGTGGTCTTTGTCTTCTACCTCACACGTATCACTTATAGTTACGGCACTTAGAATGTGAGAAACGGGAGCTGCGAAGGCTGGAGACATAAATTCTCCTGCTTTGTCACGTAGAAATTTTATTTTCAGGAATAGAAACCCCTAAGCAGAAATTTGTTTCATTGTCAGTGTGTCAACTTACTTATTTTCTTACTTTTCTATCACAGATGTCTAACTGCGGCCAACAGGCAAATGTTTCTTTTATTTTTGATTTTTTTAAAAAAAATTTAAACTCCTTAACAAGCCTAGTGGGCATAACAATGGGTCTTTTATTTTGCCTTTTAATTTCTTGAGACTGATTTTTAATCGCAGGTTGAACTTTGAACTCTTTTGTTTATGTGACATGATTTGTGTATATATATGTTTTTAATTTCAGGAAATGATGAGAAACACAAAGCCAATGTTTTGCAGTTATCTATTATTAATATATGGATTTATTTTTAATAAATTCTTCATAATTTACTAATTATTTCATATTATTATTATTTCATAATTTCAAAATTTTCCCAATTTTTCAAATATTATATTTGACAAATATATTTGACAAATATTATCAAAAGAGTGATCAAAATTTGAGTGACTCCATCTATTGCAAGAGCTTTTTAATTTAAAAAATTACTATATTGGGGAAGTGGATATTTTTGTCTATGAAAGTAAATGCTTACTGTTTTCATCTTTAATATCAGAATGTTTTATGTTTACAAAGTGCCTATTAGAAGTTGTGTAGGAATTGCTCTGACATATCTAGATACCTCAAAAGATGCAAATTGTGAAAATGTGTTTTTGCATGTTATAGCTGAAATGTAATTAAACTGATGCTTTCCTCCAGTTAAAATTAAGTGGCTTTTTAATGTGCCATCCTGGAAAAGTGTTATTGAAAAGGAAAGGGAAAATATCTAAATGTTTGTGCTCCATTTATTAGTACTGGAAGATTATAGAAAGGGAGTGCTCAGAGAGCTTTAGACTGAGACCGTTTTCAGTGCAATTTGTGTTTCAATAATTTCATTGAATAGGTTCCTTGAGGGAAATGAGAATGAAACTTAGACGTCCACCCACCACCACCTTCCCCCCCCCGCCTCCATCAGGAATGTGATATACATAAAGGCAACTTTATGGGTAACCTACAGATCATGGAAATATATATATACATATATATATATTTTAAATCTGTCGAGTTTCTGTGGTTTCTTTCATGTGAGGTTTGCAGGGCAAACCTGGCTGGGACTTCACCGGATAGTTATACACAGAGGTGTTTATCTGACAGAGACTGCTTGACTTTTTAAACTCTCTCATTGTTATAATGCAGTCCCAGCTGTAATGTGGAATGCAGCATGAGCTTCCGGGAAGTACTCGAACACTGCTTTAAAAAATGCCTAAATAGGAGTATCATCAGTTGGTGACTAAGGGTAACTGAACTCAGCTTAGCTATTCTTTAATTCTTTTGTTTTCCTGTCCTGTGGTGAGACATGGTCTTGGCAATGGGTGTTGTGATAAAGGAAAGGAAAGGTGAATGCTCATAAAGCAGGAACTGCGGGAGGCTATGTTTGTTTCTCTTACTTGTTTTGTAATGAAATCTGTTGTTTCGGTGAATAAGCAAGAGGCAGTGACATGCAGAATTGCACGTTCTAGTGAGATACTGACCTGCCAAGATTCCTTTCATTTCAACATATTCCAGAAAAAACTTTGGACCAAAAGCATCACGTTACTTAGTAAGCTTATCTTAGAACAAGAGAATCCAGCATTTCTGGAACTGCAGTTTAACATCTTAGTGTAAGAGATTGGTGTGATTTTAATCAGAAGAGTTGCTTTGTTTATGTATGATTGTAAAATTCAGTATTTTACATGTTGTTTTAGTTGCTGCACTATATACTACTTACAGCTGAAATATTTGCTTGTATTGTTGTTAAGTTTTGAAAATTCATTTCAATTTTTCCGCTACTCTTAAGATCTTCCATGTGAAAGGAGATGCCTGTTATTTTTCTTTGTACCTTGGGAGTTTTTCTTGCACTGTTTTATTGGTGAAGTATTAAGAGTTAGAATTATATGCAGTTTGTAACTGAACTTTGCTGGTAAATTAAGCACTGATGTCTTTTCTTTAAAAGAGTGGCAATGTTTACACAGAAAAAATTATGGCTATGCATAGCTGCTTGCATACTTTTAGTACTACACTTACTGCTTATATATTCCTAGTAATTAAGAACACAAAATCCTGCAGGAAAGACATCATTACTACTTAAAAATACACTGAGTGATTTAGTAAGTACTGTTCTTGTAGGGCCTTAATCGCACAGGTGATTAGAACTGTCTGGAGAGTGAAATCGGCACTTTTTAAAGAGACCATCTAGTACTTTCCTTTTGTTCTAATAAAACTGAAAGTAGTATGAAATCTTTCAAGTGTGTGCACTGGAAGGATGGTAGAACTTATCAGAACAACTAATTAAACAGCAGATTTTTTTAAGCGAGATGAACAAGACAGCACAGAGGAAAAAGTTAATGGTTCCACAAAAGAAAACTGTCTCATGCATCTGTTCATGTTTGAGTGCACATTCGGAACTGGATCCCGCTGTCCTGCAGATGGAGAGGCCACTCAGTCCATGCAGATGATTGCTTTATCTCGTGACCTGGAGTGTGTGGCACATCGGATAAGAGGTTCATTCCTCTCTCCTGCGTTCCATCTCAGTAAATCCTTCCATGCCTGTCACCTCATCCTAAGCATTTTTTTTTTGTTTTTGTCGGTTCTGAAGTTATTTAGGGAAACCCCAAGAAACAACGTAAGCAGAAGAAGGATGCATCCTGCTGACATGCTCTTCCTTTTCCAGGAACTGACGTTCTCGTCAGTTTGACTGACAAACACAGTTTTTAATAGTTGTGTGAAATAAAATAAAAAGGGCGGATGGGGACTGCAGTATTTGGGAATTTGAAGAGTAACTTCAGTTACAGCCTCAGAAGTTGTTTTGTTTTGAAATTAGACTACTAACTGAAATACACATTTTTAAAAAAACTGTAGCTGAAGAAAATACAGAACAAAATTCTCTTGGTTCTACAATGGAAAACTGTGCCTCGCTAATTTATTAATATTCTCTGAGTGCATAAACCAAACAGTGAATACAGCTAAAGTCACTGACATAATTTATTTGAAGAATCCAAGTCTTTTGCCAAACTCTTCAAAATAGGTCTTACAAATTAAAAGGCAAGGGGCAGTCAGGAATTAGGCAGTGACCAAGAGAGCTGAAAGAAAACAAAAGGTTGCCATAAATGTTCACCACAGCAGAAGTGTCCCTTGTTAGAGATGAGAATGTTTATATGTGATAAATATCAGGAACAGGGTTAGCAAAATTGCAGATACTAGAATTATTTAGTTAGTTAGGATCAGAGAAAACCCTTGGAATTTTTGGGGAGCCTATTAGTTGGGTGAATAGAAAAATGGCAGGTGAAATTCAATACTGATGAATGCAAAAGCATGCATATTGAATGAAGAAATTTTAACTGTGCATAAGCTTTACTGAGTTACAATTAATTTTACAAATTTAGAAGACAACATTTGAACAACATTTTGGACAGCAGAGTTACTGTCTCAGTAAGGAACAGAGATCAAAAATCCCGAAAACTGTGAAGAATAGCATTATGGAAATAAAACACATAAACCAGTAGGTCCACTGTTGCTTGGAATCACAGAAACAAGGGATTTGGGAATGATTACTAGAATGACAAGGTAGATTAAAGGCTTGTGGATGTGTGCGTGCAGGGGAATCTGAACATTTAGACAGCTTAGCCTTGAGGAGTAGCTGTTTGAAATTTGGCAGAAGTGTGCAAATTTTTGATTGGAGAGCTCTGACACAGTGTAAAGACACCTTTCTGCTTACATTGAGCAGGGGCGGTCAGCAGAACAGACAACTCGTGAGTGCAGATGCCCCATTAGCTGCTGCTCTGTGTAGTGCAGAGCTATGTTCTGACTGCTGTTCCCAGGGGTTTATTGCAGTGGTGAATAATTTAATTAGAATTAAAAAGAATTTCTTGGTAGATGAATAAATGTAGACAATAGTAATGTCTCAAGAGAACAAAATTTGAAAAGATTGTAACTTCTATGCTTGTCCAAGAAGTCCAACACCTAATCTCACTAATAGGTAAAAAGAAATATTTATTAGGACATGTTATTCCCTTTCATCACGCCTGCTGAGCATTTTCTTTGTAAGGTGGCATTGAACCACTACTCAGATTTGAAATAAGAATGAGAAGTAGCTAAGTTGTTTCAAATTACAGATTGTGTTCCTTTTCCATCAAATCACCTTTAATTTCTTAAATGTTTTACAGAAAAATATTACCTGAGAAGCTTGAAAGTATGTTGTATATATCTTTCCTCATCTTCTGGAACCTCGTATATTGCTCTTTCTTGTATAACAAAGAGATATATTGGCAAGTATAACAAAGAGATATATTGGCAAGTCTGAAGACAAAAATTGGAAACAATGTTAAATGCTTAGAAAAATGTTTTTTTGAACAAGATGAAGTAATTGTAAGATCCTGTGACGTGTGTAGGCGAATAACAAGTTCCTTGTTTTCTCCAATGGATTCTTATATTTCCATTTTTTTATAGGAAGCATTCACTGTAGTTGAAGGATTTGCAGAACAGTGAATGTAACCTTTTAGTTCTGCAAAGTTCAAGTTTTTTTCAAATCCTTCAATAAAAAAACCAGACTCCCCCCCACAATTGAGAGAGCTCTGAAATGAGTACTTTGTTTCAACAGATAATGATCAGTGGCATAATTAAATATTACTTTTGTAAATAACTGTACAAAATATCAAGTCTTGCCACTTCGATAATAACCGATGTAATTGCTTGGGAAGCAATTTGTTATCCTAATTATTTGATTATGATTGTGTGTAGTACTGATTGTCACTATGAGTCCCTTAACGGTATTTGCTGTACTTTTGTAACAGCCGGTACAGTTATATATTTGCAGTGTAGTACCTCTGTGGTACTCAAGCTGGAGCTGGACATCATTTATGTATGCTGTTAGCCTACCTCCTCGCTTTCTTTTTCAATGCTCCAGTTTGTGCTTAGAGACTGGTGCTGGCCTTTGCATTTATAAGTCAGAGTTTATTAGAGGAATTATATCTGAGCATCTCATATGATTAATAAATGTTCCTCTTCCTGCTTGGAACAAGTGAACCAGATGTCATATTGAAAATTACAGTGCTAATTAATGGATGCACTGTTTCTGAGTGAAATCATGTCTACAAGTAAATTCTCTGTAATACTAGACAAGCTGGATAGGTGCATAAAAATGCCATTTCAGCTTCAGAGTGAATTTTAGGAAACAGCAGAATGCAGCAGATACACTAGTCTCATTTCTGAGGAGCAGAACTATTTTAAAAAGACTTCCTGGCTCAAGCAAATTTGTGCTAACAGGTATTTTTCAGCTGCCTTCTCAACAATAAGAACAGTTGTTATAAAAGTTATGCTAACTACCGTGGCTATTGCATACCTCTCTAACTCAAGGTCCTTACTTGGCAACATTGCCAAAAAAATTAACCATTGCAAAGATGCACGTGATACTGTCTTGCTTTGCTAAATGGTGGAAATGGTTGTAGATAAAGCAGGTAATTCTGAGTTAAATGTATCTGTTACTGATTATTCTATTGTATGTATTTTTATTTGGGTGGAATGAGCATTGGTTTGTTTTCTAGAAATTGTATGTTTTGGGGGAAAAACTGGCTTTACAACTGTGCAGGCAATTACTTTGGAATCAGTGTGACTGTTAGCTAACGAGTAATGACTGACTTTTTGAGAATGATTTCTTATTATGTTCTCACATCTCTGGCTGATAAAGCATTTTACCATTGAGATTTCTAAAAATTTGTATCATAAATAGAAACTTCATATTTTTTGTGTGTTGATGACGTTCTTATGCTTAAAGGTGTAACTAGTGAAATAAAAGCTTGGAAAAACCACTGCTGCTGCTTAGTTTGATCCTAGGCTAGCATAATGTTTGCCAACTTTTATTTCTGAGTGTGGGGGTTTTTTTCATCTGGTGTGTTTCGCTTTGCTAATTAATATTAATTTTCATTATGCTAACATTTCTTCTATGTGTATCTCTTTTAAAGAAGTTGGTAGAACTCAGTGTCTTTGGTTCTGGGAATTGCAGGGAGTGTAACTCTTGCCCACTTAACATTAAGAATTGCCTTCGCTGTTCAAATCCTTTTGTAATATAATGAATAGACATGTAAGGAGGAGTAGAGTGACCACTTTAATTTTTCCTGTAGTTAATGTAGCTGTGTGGGATAGCAGACAAACTGTTTCACATAAAACTGCACAGAATGAAAAGATCATCCAAATATACAGACCAAGGTGTTGTAGCTCTTTCTGTTCTGAAGTGAAGAAAAGGAGCAAGAAAGAACGCATCAAGGAAACTTCTGTCAGTAATCGGATGATGGTTACACAAATACTAGAGCTCTGTATTTGGCAAGTGAAGGTAAGCGGTGATTGGAGGATATTGTCATAGAAGACATTGTCGCAATGGAAGAAAAGAGGTGGGTAGCTGTCAGTTTCTGTCATAGTTCTGCTGTCCCGATCATTGGGTTGTTCTTCCAGTACCATTATCTTCATGTTACCCTAAGGAACCCAGGATGCAGTTTACTCTAGGAAGGGTAATGTTTAATGAATAAGATTATTCCAGTTCTCAGGCTTGACAGCTGCTACACCACTATTCAGTGTTGTACAGCCATATTTGATACCCCCAAGTCAGGTTACTTTTAAAAATCTCTCCTGCATTCTGCAGCATGGATTACTATATAGTTTACTGACATGTCTAGAACATGTCTCTCTGAAAAGCAAAGCCTGCTTATCCTTGATAGGAAGCATGAACCTAGCAGCAAGTGCAGAGATTTACCGTTAGGGCTTAATGTTCCCAGATGTTTACTCAGGGTGCTCAGCAAGTATAGTATATCACCTTCACTCCTCAAGAGCTGTGCACTTTCTCTAGCTCCCTGAATGCCTTCATCAGTTATCTCAGCTTTTCATTCTGTCGTTTAGCTCTTTGTCACTTTGTGCCTCAAGGAAGCTACTCCTCCAAGCAGCTTCCTCCGCTCCTCCTTAGGTAGCTTCCCCTACTTCAGCTGTCATTACTTTCCTGAAGAAGATACCGGATCTGTCTCTTTGTGCTTAAAGCTAGATGCCTCTAAAATGTCAATACTTTTTCATGTCAGTAATAACTGTAACAAGAGAAGTTTTTCTGTAGGGGGAGAGGAAGTTATGGCAGCACGATGCTGTCTGAGAGGCTACAGGTTAAAAATGGAAAAAGCCTACCATCACACACCAGAAAACCCTTAACAATCCACAAGACTTTTCCAAGCCTCATCAGGCTTGGCAGCAGTATATGAACTTAAGTGTGTATATATAACACATGTGCCAAAACAGTAACTTATATGTGCAGATAAGTGTGAAGTATTTAACAGCTAGCATCTCCACTGGGCAGAACAAAAGCATTGGTAAGCTATAGGTAGCAGGTTAGTTCAATTGGTTAGTCTCCTGACTTTTGGATTCAGTTATAAGTATTTGGCTAAGAGTGTACAAGGAGCTATGTTTGTTTGTGTGATAACCTCATTTGCTTATAAAGCTGAATTCAGTCTATATGTGCTTATGTGTGTTTAAGTCACGCAGAGATGATCAGCCTTTGTGAACTGCCACCTGTTTTTAGTTAGAAGAAATCGAGGGTTGTCTGAAGTTACATGCTTTCAGGCTTCATTTTCTTTGGCAAAAATGCAAGCAGAAGATGCATATTCTTTGGTCGTAAGAATACTGACTAGTTACATTTAGGCACCTTCTTAAATTCTTGTATACGTTGTGTTTAACTACATAGTAAAACTTTTCAATCTTAATTAGAAGACTAAATAGTTTTCTCTGTAGCTAGTTAATAATGCTGTTGTAAATGTATAATGAGTGAATTTCAGTTTTGTCAAGAACATTACTTTTTGAATCATGGTCAAGTGAGAGTGTCACCTACTAGCTTCAGTTCAGCTGACAAACTTAGGATATGCAAACACATCTCTGTGTGTGTGATTTCACTTATGTCTGCTTCTTTAGTCTGGAATCTTATTAACCTGTATTAATGCTCATACTTGAGGGTGTTTTTAAGCATTATAGTTACATAAAAACTTCCATTCTGTATTGTATCAATGTCAGGCAAGAGTGACTGCTACAAAAAGCGATCTGCTAATTAAAAATGGCAGCTCCATTTAAATGGTTACAGTACTTTATCTTGTACAGACGAGTGATTTGCACTGAGGTGGTCATATTAACATATTCATGCCAGTGGCATAATTTTAAGCATATATATTGCTTGGAGGATTAAGTGTTCCTTGTATCATGGAGCTCTTCATAAAACAAACTAAGTAACTTCAAGGTCTGGAATGTAGTCTCTAGTATCACATTGCCTATTTGTCTCTGTGCTGCTTATCCATTGTGCTTTTTTTAGTCAAAGAGGAATGTATGGTGGTTAATTCCAACTTTTGTTTTCAATTTGTTTGTTCTGTAAGTATAACTGGATTATTTGTCCTTCTGAAAGAGAAGAAACTAAAGATGTATAAACACTAGAACTATGCTTTAAAAAATCTGACATTACTGAACATGGTAAAGCCTAGTAAAAATTACAATTTAGTGAATTATACCATGTGTCTCTAGTTTTTATGCTGAAACTTGTCAGGGAAGGTCCCTATTGACTGGAGAAAGATGGTATATTGTATCCATCATGAAAAACTATAAAAAACAATGTCTGGAGGAGGCAGATTGCAGCACCATCAGATTTGCAGATGATGTTGGGGGTCGAGTTTCATGCACTTGACAGCAGATGTCATTCAGATGAACCTGGACAGGCTGGAGGATTGAACTGACAGGAACCTCAGGAAATTCAGCAAGAACATTTGGAAAAACTTCAGTACTGCTCTTCTCCATCTGTGTAAGTTTATGGAGCTAAATGAAACTACCACTTATGTCCAAAACCCCACTATGTTACACTCTTACGCCTAGGTCACTTACTGATTCCATGATATATTTAAAAGATTTTAGACCAGCGCATCTCAGCTTCTCTCTTTTGTCGTTTGGAAACCCATAAAAGTGTCCTGCAGCATAGCTGTCCTTTTTCAAAACAGCCACGCTTCACTGATCAGCAACCCTCAGAGAAGGGACAAACAGCTAATGGTGCAAACTCTTGGGTTTCTTTGAGCTTTCTACTCAACTTTCACAATCATCTGATAGGTGTACTACTTTCCTGTGTCCTCCAGAGAGACCCAGCTTCTTCTTGCCCTCTGTTGGGTTTGAGTTTATTCTTTCACTTCAGAAGCCTGAGGAGCATTGGCCAGCATGCCTGGTGTTCATGTGTCATTACTGATAGAAGCACAGAAGATTTTTACGTGCTGAAGGCTCCATTAATGCTAATGAGTAGATACTTTGCTGTAGCTATGTGAACAGTTCCCATGAAACTAAAGGACTTTTGTTTCTTCTAGGCTTGACTGAAAATAAATTTCTGATACACAGAATTTATAGTGGTAGTATAATTTTTGTATTTATAGTGCCTTTATTTTAGTGCTAAAAAGAGTTAATTTTTCATTTATATTTGCTAAACGTGAAAATTGCAGAATGTAGTAAAAATTACAGCAAGACTATGATGTGCTTAGTCAGCATAAATATGCATTGTGATGGTTTTATGCTTTAGTAAAGCCTGCTAAACCTTCAGCAGCCCATTGAGAAATCATCCAAAGTGAATTTTCATTCTTCTTACCCAAACAATTTTTATAATCTTAGCAAACATACTCCAGCTTGAGGTTTATTTAGATGAATAATATTTCAAATTTAGCAGCTCAAGATAACTGCTTGGGGAAGAAAAGTTGCTCTTTATGTGGAAAGATTGCTGTCCTTTTCACTGCTTGTCTATATGTTTAGTGGTACTGGGGCTCAATACGAGTTACTTTCTTCATCAGTGCACACAGGGTAGGTGTAGGTGTGTGTTTCAGAGATACTTGCAAGCCCAATTCCCGCCGAATGCAAGTCCAGTTGTAAGAATCTGTGTTCTTGCAGCTCAGGAGAAATTCCAGAGCAAACTGGATAATCCCTCTGTCTGTTCAACTCTTCTGGCTGTTTGGTGTTTTCTACATCTTAACAGGAAACTTTCCCAGCACTGCCAGTTTTCCGGGATTCATTGTGGGCTATCCCCTGTAGAGCGCTGAAGACACTTTATTGGGAAGGCTAACATGGCTTTAGCCTTTCTGGCAGACTTTATAAACTATGCATGGTTCATGAGATTGTTTTTCTATAGGCATTTTTTTAATTTTAAAAGGGAAGAATATTCTTGGGAAAGGCTGTTGTTTTCAGGACTTGTGCCTAGAGGACTTTGCAGTGGTATGTCTAGGTTCGCTTGAGAAGATGGGGGGTGGCAGAACTGGACAATTTGGGGAAATTGGACCCTGTTGGAATGATTCTTCTTTCAGACCGTCCTGCTTTCCTCTGTTGTCTAACAGAGATGGGGGTTGTGGCAGGGAGAACATCCGTTCCTGCGGTCACTTGCTGTTCAGGACTCCAGATACTGGGATATTCTTGTTCTTTCTCTTGGTGTGTAAGCTTGGAGACTTACCCATGTGCTTGCTGGGCCACCATGAATCCCACTGTCAGCTTTAGTGCTAACTAAGCTATTTGCATCGCCGAAGACGGATGGCTTTCCAAAACTTTAATTTGAATAGTGGAAATGTGGTCTGTAGTGAAATTCTAGGTTTGAATTGTGCTGGGGACTTGAAAAAGAAAGCATGCTAGTTTTATTCTACATTCCATAGAAAATATGGCAAAGGGTCCAGATCTGCATCTTCAGAGTTTTTGTCCTTACACTTTATTTTCAACAGAAGAGATTCTAATTCCAGTAACTGTAAATGGAGTTAGACTAGCCAGATTGTGGAAAGTTGAGATTCTTTCTCTTTGTGTTCCTCCATCCATGTTCCATTTCGTGGAAGTTTAACCCACAGCTACTGCTCTGTGGAGATAACAAGTAGGGCTTTTTTTTTTTTTTTTTTTTCTTTAGGAATTTGCCAGAAGGAAGGCAATTTAGGACAAGTGCAAAAAGTTGTAATGCAGTTGACGTGGAAGACTCCATATGATACAGATTCTGAGGGGAAAAAAAAAAGAGAGGAGGAAGAAAGGGTGTTTGGACAGTTTCTTATAGTAATTAAAAATACAACTGTTAAAGCCAGATTTATATTCAGTAAAACAATAATGCTACCTAAGATTTATCAAAAACATTCATGTCTCTCTATCTGCATACAAATTTCTTACTAAGGTAAGACCTGTGTTGTGCTTCCTAGGAAAGAAAACTGGCAATTCTTGGTCTCACCTTGCTTGTGTCTAGTCATTTGGGCCATGGTGGGGGTGAGGGGTGGGGTGGAGAGGGGGCATGGGAAAGGAGCTGGGGTGCAGGAGGCAGCAGAGTAAAAATCTTTTTCTGGGTTTCACAGCCACAGACATGAAACAGCAGCTCCCTACACAGAGCTGTCCATGCTTTGAGTGTTTGAGTGGTAGATTAGCTATGGCTTTGGTGCAATTCCATA
This sequence comes from Bucorvus abyssinicus, assembly GCA_009769605.1. Lineage (NCBI taxonomy): Eukaryota > Metazoa > Chordata > Aves > Bucerotiformes > Bucorvidae > Bucorvus > Bucorvus abyssinicus. The sequence goes on along the minus strand of CM020043.1, from coordinate 9,369,392 downwards.
ATGATCTTGCTTTCCAACTTCTATGCTAGCCTGCTTTAGGATACAGTACCCCCCTTTTCTGCCTGTGTGGAGGGGAAGTGATACTGGCCTGGGTCTGACCTTTGCCTAGGAAATTTGCCTTTACGTGGTGTTTCAAGATTTGGAGCAGTGGCCAATACAATACAGAAATGACCTCAATGGTTTCTGCAGTGTCAGCTGGAGCCTCGCTGGGTTTGTTAGCTTCAGATGTGAGCGCAATCCCTGTGAGACTATTCCCACAACATTCACTTTGCAACACTCAGACGCAGGCAAGCTTTCTAGAGCTGAAATTACTAAATTACTGAATTTACTAGTATTACTGAATTTACTAGTGTAAAAGTTCTTCCCAAATGGCAGTGTGTGTTGTTTAGGCTTATTGATCTATAACAACTTCTGTTATCAGTTTGTAACCTAGCAGAGTGAAAAACAGAAACCTTGAGTCTCAGTAGAGCTGAAGGAGGGTGGGTGGGTTTTTTTTTTTTTTTTTCTGCTTTGTTTCTGGGCTTAGGAAGGAACGTACTCAATTGAATTCACATCTGGTTGGCTGATTTTCTTCATGGAGAAACTCCAAATTCATTGTGAAGATTAGAGTAAGCGTTTATGGGTTTTCAGGATTTTGAATGGAATTTGAAGTATTGTGTTTTCAAGCAGTGGACAAATCAGTTTTCTCATAGGTATTTGTTCATGTTCTAAATTTTGGCATTTCTTCATCTACGTTCTAATTTTAAAAATTGTTTTATACTTCATGTTGTGTCTTGGGATTTTGTAATGTGCTCACTCATTTGCAGAAGTGCACACGAATTCACTGAAGTTCCTCATGACAAAAAGTTCTCATCTAAAAGATGTTGCCAAGTTAGTTGGAATCAACTTATTTATCAAAATAAGCTGCTTATTAATGGGAGAGGAATTTGCAAATGTTAAAAAAAATGATGGGTGTATTAATATGCACGATTTGTTTTAAGAGTACAAACATGCAATCTTGCCTTATTTTCTTCATCATAATGATTAACAAATGTATTTGTTTCCGAAAGAGATCTCATGAGCAAGATAAAGGAAAAAGGGTTAGCCTGTAAAAAGTGCTTGCCATCCACTCAAACTTTGAATCCCCTCTTTTGTATTTAAACTCATAAATGGCAAATTATGTAGCTTTTTTGTGTAAATTGCTCTGGATTCTTTGAATGTCCAGCATTGCAAAACTTCGGAGTTTTCCACAATTTTGGCATTACATTATTGACTCATTTCTGGTATGTGTCTCCATTTTTATTCGTATTTTTTTCTTATAATTGTACTGTATTCCAGGAAGTGCAGAAACTGGAATATTCTGCTAAACTTTTCTTCATCTTTGTTTGAAAAATTGATCTTTTTCTTTGATTAAAATCAATTCAAACTAATGCCTAGCTTAGATTTTCCTGTACTTTTAGACTCTGTTGTTTCTAAAGTGTAAGATTTTATAGAAGTTGTCCTGTATATGCATCTGTCTGCTTATACAGTAGCCTAAGTCTGAGTTTGAACCTTTGTGCTATGTCACGCAGGCAGACCAGTTTCTTTACATTATTTCATACTAAAAAACAACCTTCAGATTGATAAAAATATCTTAAGTGTCTTTACTTGACTATAAATAAACACTTGTGTGTTAACACATAAGTTGGATGCAGATATTACTAAAGTACTTAATTACTCATTTTGATAATTGTGATATGAATGGCGGCCACATGAAATGATCATGTGGTTGTACTTGAGATTTGAATTGGTTGGTTGAAGCCATGTTGTTTATTCTGGCTCAAGAAGAGGATAAACTTTAGATTGGAAGTTAGTGTTCTGAAGAGCCCTGACAACATTTTGGTTTTTTTTAACTTCAGCATCTTTGGTTTCGGCAGGAACTTGAATATTGTCAACAGCTTGTTGCAAAACATCTGTGGACCAGGAGTCTAAAGACCAAGTTCAAGAAAAAATTTTGCTGCCAGTTTCAAATGTTTTTTAGAAGGAAGACTCGAGGAGGTTTAGTTTCTGTGAGATTTCTGGAGCTTTTTCCCAAGTCCTCCACACACATTGTACAGTCATTGTAGGAGGCATTTCTCTAAAAAGAAGACTTTGTTGCTTAGCCTTGTCAAAAGAAAAAAACCCTCCTGTTAATCTAGAGACGGAGCTGCCCCCAAAAGTCACTCAGTGGATTGTCTTTCTAATTTCATTTTAATTTCCCTGTTGTGTTGGAAAAGATGATCTCCAGGCTTGTTTAGGTCCTTAATAGGCTCAAAGAAGAGGATACCAATAGAATGATGCTTTCTGGTTTGATGACTGAGAACATGTGGTACAAATTCTCTCTCTGATATTGGTCTGGTGTCCTTTAAGTATTATCACCATAGAGCTGTCACAGTTGATAAAATGAATAAATATCTAATAAAGGAAAAGCGTCTTTTAGAATTTTTAAGTCTTACTCTGCCTGGAAACTCCAGCAAGCCCGTGAATTTGTTTTGGTCATGTTTCCATATCTTTTTCTCAGAACTCTATGGATATGTAAAGCTTTTGTTCCAGTAGAGACAGAGAATGTATTTGCATTATATTACCATACAAAGAGGTGTTTGAGGCATGATTGATGCTGTAATCTTGTTCTAGAAATGGATGCCATTATATAGTCCTGCAGTTCTCTCTTTAGAAGAAGGGGTTTTATGTGGGTGGTTATTTTTGTGGTGTTTGTGATTTTTTTTCTTTTCCTGAGATAAGTATTAGAGAGTCTTAACTTTTCATTGATTAAAATATATTTTAATTCAGTACTCAGACTGAAGTAATGACTACCTTAGAGATGATCAGCAACAAGTATGATCAGTAAAGATGCTAGATAAATCTGTATCATCATCTCCTACTGCAGCCTCTGATCTGCTGAAGGCCATTGTGGAACCGTCTGAAGTCACTATTGTTGCAGTAAATCATTGTTCGCTGACACAGGGACAGTTCCTTAGAGCTGCTGTATTCAAGGCTCGTAACACAACATCACGTTTTATTAAGATTTGACAATTTGAAATCTGCAGCAACTTTGATTGCCAAATATCAAATATCTATGACCCAAGTTTTTTTCTTACTAGTAATATTGCTGCATTCCCTGCCAAATGAAAACGTTTTCAAAAGTGTATCTGCTCAGCGTTTCTGGAAGTCCAGCCCTGTGACTGTAGTGTCCTCTTGCAGAAAAGTAGCTTTTCAACATCCCTCAGAAAATCAGTGGCAGAGACACAGGGTTGTATGCTAGTTCCCAATATAGCAATGGGGCAACTGCATGACTGATCAAACACATATATTGTTTTACTGCACAAATACTTCTTCCCTTACTTTCTTTTCTGCTTATAAATGCCCACCTATTGCAGCTGTTCCCTCCCTCTCTTAGAAGCAATGAATGTTCTTTGGAACATTTGCATGCTTAGCACTGGAATTAAGAAACCACCTTTAAATTATAATGATGTCAAATACAGATATATGCATTTATCTTCCTTATTTTACAATTAGCTCCCAAATGCTTTTATAGCAAGGGTTTATGAAATGTGTTTGGATATTTTGCCTTTTGCTTTTGATTGGGTTGGGGTTTTTTTAATGCTGATTGTGCATTGTGGCCTGAGAGAATGGCCATTCACCTGTTCACTTTCATGGCAGGCTTTGTTCCATACTCTTAGCTGTAGGCAGTCGTAGATTCATTACGTAGCTTGTAAGTGGAATGTAACCTTCAGTGGTCTGGGCTGCACATCAGCATGGTTCTGCCACAGTGGAGTGGGCTAAAATCCACATCAGCTGTCAGTAGGAACTTCACTGATACACTGGGAGTTCAGTGTGCATTACACTGTCAGTGTTTTCTATGCAGTGCATCTCAATTCTTTTAACAGGTGATATGCACAGCTTTTCCCTGTTCCTTCACCTTTCTGAGGATCCTCTTGCTCGCTTACAGGTGACACATTTACAGGTGATGAATTTGCTGGTAAAATTGGTTTGCTGTGCAACAAGGAATTGTGAAGTCATTTTCATATGCTGTCTGAATTTGCTCTTTTTCATAAAATGGTTCTAGTAAACTCATTAGCAGGTGGCTGGACTCAGTTGTTCAGGGAGATGAGTAATTTCCCACTCCCAGCTCTCTACTACTGGGAAGTAGTAGCATCAGTTTATACCCTACTTTCTGGAGTTTGGAACAGTTTCCAAATCAGTGTGGGATTACTGGATTTGAAATAATTCTCTAGTTTTGGACAGCTTTCTGATGTACTGAAAGAGGCAAAGTATGTAGTAGAGCATCATCTTGTCTCCTTAGGCAACAGTGGTTTTAGGAAAGTGCAAGGCATTAGAGCAATTGAAAACAATTCTCATTTGCATTTAAGCAGTGCAGTAGGTCGACGACAATTTGCGTGCAAATTTGATTAGTAAAAATGTTAAATAAGGTGAAAATATTATGGTGGAACTTCTAAATACATCTTGAAGATGCGTTTAATGTTACTTGAAGATTTATAACTTTTTAATCCTAAGAATATTGGCATCAAATCATAGAAAGTGCATCATTAAATCTGCGTTTCCCTCATGAAATTATCTGGTAATTACACAGCTGTTAGCAAGACATGGGTTTTACAGAAACAAGGATATGATCCAGGCTCTCTGTTTGTAGCATTACTTTTCCTTCTAGTAACTCGTGTCGCAAAATGTAGAGTTGCAAGCTATCATTCATAAATGGATGCTTATTTTTTAAGGCATGTATATCTCACAGTATCAAAACATGTACTGTTTTGTAACTAATTATCTTTCTCAGCTATAGGGTTTCTACATTATGACACTCATTTAGAAACTCCTATCAGACAATGTAATGACTCCCAACTTTTTTCCTTTATTACGATTTAAATCCTTTGAAAACCAAAGTAGTTACTTGTGTGATTTGTTCTTTTACTATATTCTAAGCAAGACACTGTTCTTGGTCTTTGTTCTCTGCTGTACTTTTTACTTTACCCTGCAAGTATAGCTTAATTTGCTGTGTGAGCTGTCTCTGCGGCTGTTGTTGAGCTGTTGAAGAGAAAATGGACAGTAGAATGATAGTGTTGAGGAGCAAGTGGGCCGAAAGATTACTAAGATAGGAAGAATAACCCTAGTTTTAACTGTGACCACATTTATTGGCTAACATGCTGGGGATTTATATTAAATCATGCAGAAACAGATCCATTTTGGTTTGGAGAAAGAAGAGATGTGTTTTTTCTTGTGTATCTTGTAAGACGCGATTTGCTGACATTACAGTGGTAGCTATGAGCACACCTGATAGAATATGCCACATTCGCAGTGTCAGGAGGTTCCTTTGTTATTTTTTATGTTTTTACAACTGAGTATATCAGAGAAGGAAAAAATCTTCATATCAGAAATTAAAGACGTTGGTGAAGGTCTGAGTTACTTCATCCAAAAATTTTAAACACGTGCTCTTAAAAATATGAAAGTCTTAATGCATTTAGCTAAGGACAACTGCACCTTGCGAAATGCACAGTCAGAAGTGGAAGAACTCCTGGATTGTTCATATCCCGTCATATCATTCCAGAAATTGTAATCACTATTGTTACGGTTAGAGGGTGGGGTCTGTCCTTCAGGCAAGAGGCCAACAAGTAACGTATGACTGTGCCGGTTTTATGAAGATGGGTTCGCAGAATTGGACGGTGTTAGGCAATTCAGTTCCATCAGTTTAAATTGTACATAATTTTGTTACTAATGTGTGTAGGAAAATCTTTGTCTGAAGAGCTAAAATATGTAATGCTATTTCTTCCTTATTGCAGTGATTTTGTGTTTAGTAAAAAGATCATGGATTACTTTGTTTCTGAGGCAAGATCTGAGATTTTCTTTCTGCAGCCTACCAGTTTCATTCTTACAAGATACGAAGTCTATCTAGGAATTGCTCATCTCTGAGGCTCTGGGGTAGGATACTCAATATAAGCAAAGAAACGCCAAATAAAATTCACAGTGGTACGGGGAAAAGCACATGGCTCTCTCAGGATTGAGTCATTGCTACAGCATTACTGTCTCTTTGTGGTTTTGAGGGAGTATTTTTTGGAATGGGCAGCTTTTGGCGAGATGTAAAACCAAGGTCTACCCACTACAAGCACTAAAGATCCGTCCCTGCAAATATAGGGGCGTTACCAAGTTTGTTTTCTTTAAACTTCTATCTTGAGTAATGACATTCTGCCTACCTTTCTCCAGCAGCTTTCATGTGATCAAGTGCCTTGAGTCCAGCTTTAAGATAGTTTTTCACTTTCCTGAATAGAGGAAAAGAGTTTCAAAAAGGGCATGTGACTCGTAATTGAATGGGACACCACTAAAGTGCATGATCAAAGTGAGCACTGTTGAAAGTCAAGCTGAAATGGATTGCAAAAGAGAGTGCTTTACATGTACAAATGTAGGAGGACTCTGTTACACCATGAAGTTTGGATTAAGGTGAAAGATCCTTGTGAAGGCCCAAATGAAATTGCCTACTACTGCTGTCCGTAACTGCAGCAGTGAACCTGGGTTCAAAGGCAAGATGAGTAGTAAGAAAAGGATTGGAAAGTAGCATTGCCTCTTGTACCTCACTACTAACAGAGATTTGATTTTAAGATTTATTGTACTGCAGTTAGTTGAGGTATATGCTGATTTGATATACTGAGATTTTAGAAGCAAGTACCACTGCAAAAATTAAGGAAAATTATGTCCAGAAGTCTTAATTTAACCAAACAGTTTCACAAGAGGACAGCTCAGAGATGAGAATGTTTAAGGCACACTTGAAGGCATATATTGGATTTGGGAAGTGTTGATGAAAATGAATACCTACATCAAAAAAAGAAGTATGTTATTCTTAAGTGTGTGATTAAATAAGAAAAATAGTACAGAAAAGCAGTGTGGGGAAAACGCTGTGTAAGAGTTTGTGTAAGGGGAAGGTAAATTCTTGGTCTTGTTTTTAACATCTTGACAATCCTATGTAAGAGAGAACCCAAGAAAGAGTTCTGCAAAGCAGCTGATGTTGGGGCAAGGAAAAAGCAGTTGCTCTGCAGGATTTTTAAAAATCAGTTAAAATTACAGTGCTGTAGTTCTTCAGTATAGTGATCAAGGGATGTGGTACCCAAACCATTTACTTATCAGCAGACTGTAAAAGATATTTATTAGAGGTTATAAAGGAAACTGTATAAGCTGAAGGAAGATATAAGTGAAGAATGGGTCAAAAAGATGTGAGTCACTGGGTGACAGGAAGAGTAGGTGGTCAGTTATGGTAGAAAATTATGTTTTCCTGGATGCTGGTGGGAAGATCAACTGAAATAGACTTTGTGGATAATGATTCAAGTTTTGGTCTGCCACTCGGACTGTAAACTCCATATATATCCAGTTCTTACTCTGAAAAGCTGAAATATCTTTGTATATCGCTCATTTCTTTTGGCTTAATGATAATGAAATCAATGATATCTTTTTGTTGACCTTTCCCTCTTTCCCTAGTGTGGTGTTATCTCACTGGTTTTGAACCATAAAACGTCTGAATCATTTGGTGAGTTGAGGGCATGGGACGTCAGTTCTATTACTGGCAGTGCGGAGGGGCAGTTTGACAGCTTTGCTGTAACATATGGACATTTGATGGCAACTTCTGTGACTTGGAGATACTGTTTAGTTGTGGTTTAGAAATGATGGACACTAGTCCATGAGCTCTCTCATAACCTATAGTTTCAGATAACATTGTCTAGATCCTGGCAGAACTGGTCTTTCCATTCCTTCTGCTTAATTTTGACCTGGTATTGTGGTATGGTTTTCTTTCCTGTATCTGCAGTTCATCTGCTTATTTCCATTTTTTAAAAGAATGGATATGTGAAGGACTGTTTGTAAAATGCATCAGTTTTTCCATGGTAATACAAGAGAAAATTTTTAGGTTTTAGCTGTATGTTTTAGTTAAATTACGAGAAGAGAGTTAAAATGTTAATGTTTTAGTAGATTGAGGTAATTGCTTGGGGAAGGCTACAGATATTTTCCATAGCCTTGTCTGTCAGCCTATCTGTGTTTGCTGTAATGGATCGCTTTCCTTGTTTGCAGGGGAACAAAAAGTTATACTAGATCTTTAAAAATCGCTGCACAGTAACAAGATAATGTACTTGTCTAGTTTTCTTTTGAAAAATTCATCCCTAGGTGCAGGACCTTGTGTTTCCTTTTGCTGAACTTGATGAGAACTTCTTTATATGTGGATCTAGGAGAATTCTTGCATATAAGTTGTTTGGATCCAGGTAAAATATTAAATTAGATTAAGTCAGTATAAAGCTATAACTAGTGTCATCTAGCTGGCATTTACAGTATACACGTATTACAGCTTTTTGTTATTTCAGTATGGACAATCTTTGAAAAGGCAAGCTTCAGCCTTTCAAACCAGCAGGGCCAGCGTGACTTTTTTCTCAATAATACTAAGAGGAGCTGGTTCTTTTTTAATATATTTATTTCCTAGCCCTAGGCAAAGTTTTGCAAAAGATGAAATTCATTAGGACATTTGACATTTCAGGCTTATGTTCATGTATTCAAGATTTCAGCTCAAGTAAAAATGAATTAGAACATAGTTCTGGCTTTACACGCAGAGTTCTTTTTGTTCTGGGTGAAGCATAGTTAATGAAATACAGTACAGCAATTTTCTGACTGCCTGCAGAAATGTGTAGGCCCGTGTTTATGACTTAGTCCCTACATAACTAGTATTTTCAAGTTTCCGATGTTAGGTTTTTAGTTACTATTGTGAAAATGCGGGGGGGCGGGGGGGGAGGGTGGTAAATACTATTCGTTGAAAAGCAGTCTGTTGGCTTCTATTTTGGTACAAATCTGTGCATGACTGAAAAATCATTTTGGCAATCTATTCTGAGTTCATCTGTGTGGGCCAAAACTGTTAGGTAGTATCTACTGACTGTTATGCTTTTTTTGTAAGAAAAATAAATTGTTTCTTAAATTGCATGGTGTTGACTAGCAAATATGGAAATAGGAGAAAATTTCTGTCATGTAAGGGTCCTCCAAACCCCAAATACTCTGAAAAATTGCTTTTCTTTTGTGCTGTTGTAGATTGAGTGTAGGACAGTACAGCTAGCTCTTCAAATGTCTTGGCTCAACACGTGTTTCCTGGTACGCAACTGTTGAAGGGGTTTTTTTTTGCTTCTTTTTCAGTTCTTTCTTTTAATGTAACCCGTACACACATTGTCAAAACTCATATATTATTCTTCTAATGTTTGTCCAGTACTGCATAGTTATATTCAAATTTTCACTTAATTTGTTTGGAGTTTACAGCAAATATTTTTCGTATTATTTTTCTTTAGTATGATCTGTTTCATATTTTGGAGACTTAAGAATGTAGGAAAAATTGATGCATCAGGAAATGCTGCATGCAGTAGGGTATTTCTGCTCATCTTGTATCATTACTCCTGAGACAATGATGAATACACTGATGCATTTGTAAGCAGTTTTGCAGTCCTTGCTACTCAGATGAGACCACCCTGTCTAAGATGTTGACATCTTCAGCAGTTATGACACAGTCATCATCTTACAGACATAAGTTGTGTCTTGTAGTAGCATTTTATAAACATCTTCTTGAGATATTGAATTTTAGTTTAACTGTGACCGTATTGCTAAGCAGTATGTTATTTCTCTACTGAAATCTTACCTGACATCATCTGTTGTCTAGAGCAGTGGCTTCAAACTTCCATAGCCTCGTAGGTGTCACTGCTGAACTAGTAATGTATTTTAAACCTTAGCTTTCAGTCTCCTTTCAAACTTGACCATAGCAGCAGTGATTTGCTTGGCTGTAACTTCAAATTGTTTTACAGTCTTCTAGAGATAGCTTTTGCCAGTATACTGATATTTTATGTTAGATGAGGGGAAATATAAAAGAATCAAAAGTAGTTCAGAGTTTCACTGGACCTCTGTGTAATTTATTCTTAGTAGTTAAAAAAGCCCACAGGTTTTCAGGTGATTTTTATGTTGCTCGTATCATGAAAGAATAAGTAGTCATTCTTATAAAAGAACATGCTGTCCTTTTGAATAGCTGTATTGCACAAGTGATGTCCGAGTCAAACTTGTGTTGTTCTTTTTTTGTTTTACTTTTTATTTTTCCTGCAGATGGCTTCCTCTTGGGTATAATTTGGAATAAAATTCAGTGCTGTTAAGTGTTTTGGCTCTTTATTTTATTCAAAGTATGTAAGACATTACAGATGCCTTGAAATATTTCTGTTTCCTCTGTATGCTTATGGGACAGTAGAAGGGAACCCCCCATGGTTGACTAGTGTTTCTATTTTTATGTAAGGAGTACCACTAACATTTAATTCATTTTTGGAAACAAATATGTTTGTTACTTAATGTTTTCAATGAGAATGTGATCTTTACAATGTAATTTTCCAGGTGTTAATTCTTTCTATTCAATAGGTTCTGTTGTGTAACAATTACTTGATAATAGTTTAACAAATGTATAATAATAATAATGATAGTAGCAACCATATCTTTTCCCCATCCTTGTGCAGTTTCCATGAAAAAAAAGACATGATTTCTGTTTCTACTCCCTGTATTTTATGAGATGATCTATAATTGATGGTGTTCAATGATGTTCAGTTTGAAAGAACTGTAATGGCAGCCCAGATGCCTTTGGATGTAAGAGACTAGAATTATCGCACCAGTAAAGAATGAAGGGAAGGCCTTTTCTGGGCTTGCTGTTGCTGCAGGGGGTACTTATATACAGTTGAAATGTGCAAGTGTGCATTTAGGGGATATTTTTTCTGCACTTGTTAGCTCTCTTGGGGCAGAGGGGGAAATGTGTGTTTTTTCTGAACGGTAAAGTTAACAGCTTAACATTTTCCAGTTCTCTTAACATTGCATTGTTTTAGCTAATTACCAATAACTGGCATTTCAAGCAGTAAAATATTTTATAAGTATCGAGTCTGACTAATCATTTTGTATTAAATTATCAAGCCAAAATAGAATTATGTAATCCCTACCAACCCACCTAAAAAAATGTATTCCTTTATATCCAGTCCTACTCAGTACTTTCCAAGAACCAAATTTTGCATTATAAAGGGATACAACATTTTGAGTATGTGGCGCATAAACAATTTTTACTTTCTTTTAAAATGTCAATTTATTTTTAAAAACTTTTCCTATTTCTGGCTTCACAGGGAAGACCGTATGTACTACAACAGTTTATTTAGTCTGACTGAAGTCTATTAATTAGCATGACTGATTTGTGATACAGTATCCTGCAATTCTGATTATACTTTCCAGTTTCAGTTCTGTCCAAATCGATAGGTTTCCCGAGATTAGCTTGAGACCAGAGCATCTCCTGACTGATTGCGCTGATGATACCAGCGTATGCAAGATATGCTGTATGCTGTACAGGAAAACAAACAAGCAAAAGAAAACCCTCTCAGTTTGATTTAGTCCAAAATTCCTCCTCTGCCCTTGGTTTGACATACATTTAGTCCTGTAAGCTAGACAGGTCAGCCAGACCTCTCTGCAGTACCTGCCAGCCCCATGAAGCGCTGGATCGCTGCCCCTGGCTCTCTTGCGAAAACTTGGATTTCATCTAGGTATTCAGGTGGAAATTCTGTCTCAATCTCTATGCTTGAATGGTTAAAGCTCTGAAGTATGAGATCTGATTATAATCATATCATAATGTAGAGCTTCAAGTGTTAGAGCATGTTCAGGCCCTGAAAAGGGAAGAACAAGAGGTTTCACCTACAGATTTCCAGGTCCTACACCAGTCTGGGCTGACGTGTGGCGAATGATAGACTTAATGATTTCTTCCAAAAGCTGTTCAGTTTTACTTGAAGGACTCTTAACTCCAGCTGAGGAGAGCCTGATGCTTACCCTGATAACCTGTTCCAATTTTCTATCCCCTTCACTGACTAGAGAGGAACATCTTACTTTGAGGTTTGAATTTTTTTTTTTTTTTATGGTGATGACTGGATGTTGCAATACACTGGATCTGGAATACTCTTATCTGAAATCCTCTTACTAGTGAGCACCTTATCTACATATAACTACACTATAAAGTACTTCTCAACTGCCTCTGCAATAAAGTAGAAAAGCTGAGCTCTTTTAAATTCATGATATGACACTTGTTTTCCAGCTGCAGGTTTTTTTTTTTCTTATTTGGAAAACTCTCTTCTACATTCTCTACATCATGTTCTAAAGTAATTTTCTTAGCAGTTCTGTGACTGCCCAGTAATGACACATGGGAAAACATGAGGTTTTTTAGCTGGGAGGAGGGTGAGGAATTAGTAATGCATCTTCATTAGAGGTGACTTCACTGATGGGTGTCTCTGCTAATGGTTGTCTTTTCCGGTCTGTCAGCAAGCTAGTCTTTTAATCCATGGAATATATGCTGTACTAATGCCATCCATTATACATCTAAAATATAATTGTCACAAAGCATCAAATGAAGTATTTTTAAGATGAAAAAAGTCCAGGTAGACCATGTGGTAGTGGTTGCATTTATTAGCTGCATTTTATTTTTATTGCCCCACCCACCAAAAATTGTTTTAATGGCTTGTTTTCTACAGAAACATACCAGTCATCATTCTGGTTGTAACTGATTTTTGTCTCTGATACAGCTTCAAATTACCTTCTGTTAGTTTACCCCAGTTGACCGTTATGCTGAACTAGTCTATAATTCCTTATCAATGTTCCTTTTAAAGCGTAGGAATAACGTCTGGTATCCAGTTTTCTGGGATTTTCCCCTCTTGGAAAACCTAGCAGTGAAGAGCTCCTGAGTGCTTTTCTCTTGCCTGAAGTTACTTGAGCCAGTCTGAAAATGTTGAATTTTATCACAATTTCTCACATTCTCCCTTCTAATTCCAGACACGCCCCTGCCCCAACATCTTATGACGGAAGCATGTGTCCCATAAAAACTACTAATGCTCTGTTTTGCTCTGTTCCAATTATCATGTGTGGAGAATGGAGAGCATACAAGTTGCAATCTTCCAGTGGTTATGCAAAACTCAGGTTTAAAATGTCTTCCAAGCTTAGAATACACTGGAGAAATGCCAGAAGGGAGGAAAAGCGGTTACCCTGATCAGATAGGAAAACTCACCAAGTACAAGCTTTCACAATGCCAAACCTCTCTGAAGTTTCATTTTGACAAGTTTTGGAATCTCTTATGCCTTCTTGGTTCGTGAACTGCTAAATTCTGCAAACCTACCTGGAGAAAATACAGTCTCTTCTTGAAAATAGCTGTTTACTGGCATGCCACCAATGCACATAGAAGCACCTCCAGTGGCACAAAGCTTTGTTTATACTGGAGCTTTTGCCAGACAAACTCTTAGCACACCCGTTAACGACACCCACTAATGGAGTGCAGTAGTGATGCCCACTGGCTGTAATACAGACCTCAGTTCTGTGGGGAGAGAGGACAAGTGTGGTTCATATTGTTGATGCCATTTTCCTGGAAACTGAAACTCAATGGAAAGCACCAGATATTTCAGCTGTCTTTTATGCTACTTATTTTACTGCGTTCTTGGTGAGAGCGCTGACAGGAAATGCATTACATATTTTTCTTAATTAATGCTGTGGTAATGTAAAATTCACTTGCAGCAGCCAATGTACAGGACTTGATTAATGAGATACACTCGTATCGCAATCCAGTAAATTTTTTGTATTTCAGATCTTGGTCTAGGCTTTCACTCACAGGAGAAGATGTTCCTTTGTGCAATTTTTAGCTACATTTCATCTTCCTATGCTTATGTACTTTCCCTTCTGTTTCTTTGTGGACACTGACACCTGCAATAGGGGAAATTGATTGTGACTGTAAGTGGGAAATAGTAACATGAGGCACGTAAGAAGTATTGTTAAATTCCCAAGATGAACAGACCAGAAATATACTGCCCTTTCTGTAATTTCCTGTTCTTATTTTTAATTTAAGTGCTCTTAGCACAATAAAGCTTTTGGTGCGGTTGTAGTTATCTCTGTCCCTTTCATCTGCGATCAGTTTGAGGGCGAGATGTAGTGCTGTGGCTGGTGGAAGTGGTTGCTGTGGGTGTGCATTTGGCAGGGTGGTGGGTTGTAGGATGTGGTCGCGGATGTGCTCTCTTTTCAGGCCTTCTACTGTTCATGTGGCTAGAGGGGCTCGTGCTGGGCTAGGTGACTGCCAACCCATTTAAGCTTCCCCAGTCCTTCCGAAAGCCCCTTCCCCATGCTAGCCATCCCCTCCTCTGTCCCCTTGATTTGCCCTTGCTAGCTGTAAGCGTTAACAGTGGGAGGGACAGGCTCCCTCTGGGCTAAACTGGCAGAAAGCTGCTTAGAGTATGTTGATCATGTTGCAGATCTTGGAGGCACACTGGGTTATAACAGTATTTGGACTAGAAAATAAGAGTAGGACAGAGTGAGGTAGATTAATGTGTTTTAAATTGATGTCTAGTGTCCAAAACAATTAAAAGAGGAAATAATAACTCACTTGGGTAGGTGGTGCCACCATTTTGCTGGCATTTTATCTAGAGGATGGTTAGACCAGAAGAATTAGATCTAGTCTCAGGAAACCTGCTAGTTTCAGTCAATGGAGAGGAGGTATCAGACAAGGCAAGATTCAGAAGTTAGCTGAATCCTCTGCAGGCTGAGTATAACCTCCCCCAAAATAAGGAGATTTTGTATAAAACGTGAGAGCTTTATAACAAACTCCCTGCGAGGCAGATCTGGAAGTGTATGTCCCTTCCCAATACCACATTTGTGAACTTGCAGCCTGCTGCTTGTATTGATCTAGTTTCCTGTCGCTCGTTCTGCTGCTCCTCTGAGGCCCTTTTTGGAATCCAAAGTGAGTTTGAGAGTTGCAGTATGGAGGAGTGTATTTTAAAAAGAAATTTACTTTAATTTTGTTTGCACCAAGTGCATAGTATTCAAAGGGTTTAAGGTATATATTACCCTTTTTATGGTTTGCTCTAGTCTAATTTATACTCTCTATTTTAAGAGCAAATTCTGACTTTTAATTTTTGTATTTCTAGACTTTCTGTTCTCTATTTTATCATCTCGAGGCTGTTGACACTTGTACATACTGTATGTGTCTTGAAAAATAGTTTATAGTATTATATAGAAAATGAGTTGAAGTCATTAAAGACTTGAAAAAGTTTATGGCTGCTATTGTAACACAATGCTACCACTGTCAAAAGAGAAAGAAAAAGAAAACAAGGCATGAGAGAGAGAGAGGGCAAGAAAAAAGAGTGTTGGGCAACGTTGGTATTTCATGCTTGACTGATAAATTAAATACATATAAAATGCTCATTTATGTTCCTAAATGGAAACTGTTTTTCTAGGCTTGTATACCTTAGATGACTACCAGTCTCCTCAAGTCTATACACAGCGATCAGTAACCAAAACAAATTAACCATTGCCTTAGCAAGTGTCACAGTGCATTTAGGAAACCACTCCTGAGCAGTGATTGTTGGATAGGTTAAGGCAAAGATTCTTTTTTACCCATTTCATATTGAAAATTGAAACACATGTATTAATACAAAGAATGAACTTCTTTGGTAGTGATACTTTCTTTCCCAGTGTCTTCCTTTCAGTGTTGCTTCAGGAATATTCTAAATATCAGGTATTTTCCAACAGTACTGTCTTTTTTGTCTGAAAACCAAACACAGTTCATTTGCTATAGACCTGTATTCTTCAAATTGAAGTATAATTTGCTGAAGTCATGCCTCACTTGAATTTATTGCTGCATTGAAGTATTTATTATCCAGACTTATTCTTTTGAACGGCAGTGTCATTGGCAGCAATTATTGCTGACAAACAAGCATTTCTTGGGAAGAGAAATTTTGAAGGCAGTCTACATGTTCCTGAATTTCAGTTGCAAATCCTGAGAGTTTAAATTTGTGACTTTTTAATGAAGTTTAAAAATGTACATTTTTAAAAAAAAAAATAATTATCTGACATAAGAATATCTGGTTCATCCACCTAACGTATTTGTGCTTGGTTTGACTTACTAATGTGCATCTCAGAATTTCTGGTTACTGTCCACAGCTGTCTCACTCTCTGTGCCTGAGACAGAGCAATGTATAGTGGGGGTGGTGGTAAAAAAGGTTCTGTGTCCAATGGACTCAGAATTTTTATATTGCCGTAAGGTTATCTTGACAGGCGCTTGGCTGAAAACATGAGAAGGGAGCATGGTTTAAATAAATAAATAAATAAAAAGTCCAAACTATTAATTATTTGCACAAGCACACTAATTTCACTTTCTTAGCAAACGTGATTAGAATGGACATGTTTTAAGTTCATTTTGAGCAGAAAACCCCATTCAGAATGTCACAATCCTGTGCTATTTCTGAAATGAAGGTGTTAGCATGCAATAGTTAGTCATAGATCACCACATCTGTAGTCTGGGATGGTTTTGTTCACAAATAACCAGAAGATTATTTGACAGATTTTTTTTTTAAGTAAACCACTGTAATGGAGATATTAAGTGTTCTGAAAGCCGAAAAAGAAACTGTCTTCCCAGTGGGTGTAATTTTCTTTCTAAAAAGCCAGTCCAAATATTTTTTTCAAAAGTCAAGCTAGGAATACAGTCCTTGTATAAATGTGTTTTATAAGTTCGGGTTTTCAGCATAGCATGTGGAAAGGTATTTTTAAATTACACAATGTTATGAGGTTTTAAAAAAGCAAAGCAATGATCTTGAAACTGATTTTTTTCATGTGCATGTGTAGACACACACCCAGGCTTATATATTTACTGGTATATGAGTGAGGTTAACCTAGTTCTTGATGCATTTCAGTAAAAAACTTCTCTGTCTCTATGGCTTTGGAGGGTGAACTAACTGATTTTAGTTGAGGAGTTCCCAAATATTTTAACTTTTCTTCTTTTGTTGGGCTTCTGCTGCAGGGTCTCTGTGACAGGCCTGAGTGTCTGATTTAATATGTAGCTACGTTTAATAAGAAGCTCAAATTAGAGAATACCTCATCTGTCATTTGTGCAGGATTAGTGCCATTGAGAGATCTTTCAGCAACTCTCAGCCTTAGGAAGCCCAAGAATGTGGTTGAGGATCTTTTCTCTGAGGGGGAAGAGTTTGTTCCTGTCTTTTTAGATGTGGTTTTTACGTTTGACTGAGGTTCTGACTACTGAGGTGGAAGTGTCCCCAGTACGTGAGGAGAGTCTGTCATAGGCAAGGAGAGAAACGCTCCTGCCATTTCTAACGTGATTCCCCAATACTAGCCCATTTCAGGGGTGAGAGGCTAAGGGACAGGTGGGGTCCAGTAACACCAGCATGTGCAGGCACCTAAGTGTGGTTTTTTGATTTGCTAAGGGTAGAACACAATTTCTTGATATCAAATGAACACTGCATGGTCACACTCCTTTTGCCTTTCCTCTATCTCTTTGGTATCATAGGTTAGAAAGCCAGGAATTAATGAAATATATTAATGTTGGCTTCTTAAACTCTTTTCTGGCTTCAGCACCCCGCCAGCCTCTGACTGGACTGGGCAGGAGAGGTGGACAGCTGGTTTGTAGGCACTTCTGTGGCAGTTCATGGGAGCAGGTTCCAGCAGTTCCATGGGTACCACGAGATGACTGTATAAAAGTTCGTCTTGGAACTCTGCATTTCAGTGCATTCCAGAGTAGAAAAGCCTTTATATTTATTTTTTGATTAAAAGCTTTTTTCTTATGCGTGAATTGTTTACAGTTGGTCATCAGAATCTTCTACAAGACTTGAAATGGGCTTTTACCTGGAAATAATTTGGAATGTACTTAAAGTGCACTACTAGTTTTGTTTTAGTCTAGGCCAAGGATAAATATGCAGTTTCTTAGATACAAGAAGTCAAAAGGTGGGAAGATGTTGTAAAATTCAGTGTATATTTTGTATTCTGTTTACATTCAGAGATATCCCCAAAGCTTCAAGCATTTCCTCAGATTTACAGCTTCATAACATTGCTTTTTTATTATGCCACTGAGCATTGTGATTGTTTTGTTAGTCTTAAGTAGAGGTATGCATCTGAAAAAGAAAATTCTCTTTGCC
Organism: Bucorvus abyssinicus; assembly: GCA_009769605.1. Taxonomy (NCBI): domain Eukaryota; kingdom Metazoa; phylum Chordata; class Aves; order Bucerotiformes; family Bucorvidae; genus Bucorvus; species Bucorvus abyssinicus. The sequence goes on along the minus strand of CM020043.1, from coordinate 9,351,423 downwards.
AAAATTCCATACATAAGTGAATGGTGACATGGTGAAATCCTCAGCAGCTGGTGCTAGGTCATACCAGTCCAGATGGAACAAACTTCCTTCACATAATGTCCAGAACATGGTCCTTTATTTTCGGGGCAGTTTGTAGAAAAGATGATGATGATAACATATTAAAAACAAAGCACAGTTATTTGGGAAGTAAGAGAAAGCCTACAGAAGGAGACTTAATAAAATGAAACTTTATGCCTTCAGTGATGCAAGGGAGAATCAAATGTTTGCTGAAAGACTTAAGCTAGAACAGAAGGTGGATATGTGGGTCAGATGTTTTAAATTCTAAAGTAATTTTAGGATCTTTTAATTCAAGTCTTGTCAATACAGTTCAAATGTTTTCTATTTTACGTTTTTCGAGATAGCTTTGGATTTTATTTAACGATAAACAAGTGCACAAATATATTTTGACAAAAATGTATGTTAAATATAATTATTAAAGTGCAGGGTTCTGTATAAACTCTTCAAAAATTGCTTTCAACAGATGATTTGCAAAGAGTATAGCATGTCGTAAATTTTCTGAACAAGCTTTTTCCTCTTTCTACTTCGGTAGTGCCGTGAGAGGTAGTGGATTTCTCATGGAAAGCTGACCAGATCATTGATCCAGAAAACAATGTAAAATGCAGAGGGAGCAGTCTTCCTGTCTGTAGCTACACAGAATGAACTAGAATGCTGGTTCAAGTTTCTGTTATGAACTTGGTTTTGTGCTCAGGGTGCAGGCCCAGAGGTAAATGACAAATTTCTAACATGCAATTCAGCAAATGAGTAATTTTTGATGAACAGATGTGGAGGGCAAATAGTATAGTTCTGCCATGGTAAGGATACAAATGGCTAGCATTTTTCTCTAATGAAACTGGAACACTTACATAATTACTGTTCAGTATAATAATAGTATTTAGTCTTCATTTCCATAGTACCCAGTAAGCCTTATTCCTACATCCTAATTCCTCTAGTGCTCTAATAGTGGTTGTGACTATTTTTACATCTTTTTCGATTTTTCAACAGATATTAGAGTGCTCCCCAAGGAAGTGGTCATGGCCTCAAGCCTGTCAGTATTCAAGAAACATTTGGCAACGCTCTTAGATACATGATTTAACTTTGAGACTGCCCTTTGTGGAGTCAGGAGTTGGACTTGGTCCTCTTCGGTCCTTGCAGTTCAGGATTGTCTATGATACTAGACAGCTAAGCTGTGTACAGTATATCTAAAGTATATGCTAATTTATGCAAATGATTTATTTTAATAGAGAAGGATAAAGCAAGGAGTAGGGATACCACTATGGCTTGAGGTAGAAAAGAAGAAACAAATTTATTAATCAAGCAAAGATGACTTTTTTGGCCTATAAAAATAAAAGAAACAAGTGTCGCTTTGAAACATTAATTGATCCCATCCAGACTTTAGAGAGAAGGCTCGTGGTGATGACGTACAAAATTCTTAGAGGTAACAAACCCAGATCCACTCTTTTAAAACACTATGCGTCATTTTAAAATCTGTCTGGTTTCTTGTTTAGTCTGAAAGCATTTGTGGAAATAATTAAGAGAAATGTCTTTGCTTCGAAGAACCTGCAGTTTCAAACAATGCTTGAAATGTAATTTCAGCACCCTGAATATAAGATCTGTTCCACATTCTTCAGTACAACTTCTGTGTATTTGCACCAGATTTTAGAAGGCAATCAGTTGTAATGTGGAGTCGATTTGAAGCACTCACCACCATTAGAGACTTATTTCTATAAATAGTGAGTTGGACAATCTGATTCTTTCTAATTTTCAATGTCTTTGATAGAAACTATGTTCTGGTTCCAAGAATTCTGACAAATAAGTGAAACAATATGGGAGCACGTTCATTTTTAAACTTCTGGGTTTTTTCTTGTTTACTGAAGAAGCACATGACCTTTTGAATTATTCACAGTGGTGCTTTTGTCTGTTTTGGAATAGCATCTGGTTTGGTAAGGAAACATTTCTATGTTCTTGGTGGCCAGACAATGCTGGTAATCATACTGGATAGTAGCTTATATTTGTACTAATTTGGAAAGTTCTTCTCAATGTTGTTTGCATTTCAAATATTACACTAATATTTATTACCTTGTGTTAAGGAAACTGAGAATCATTCATTGTTTAATTTCTTGGAGGAGCATGTTGTCTTTATCCTCAATCTCTGTATTTATAAATTCCTTCCAGTTTATTTGAAAACACAGATTCTCTGTGTAGTCAGTGGATGTACTATACTTCAGCTATTTTCCTTAACAATTACTAATTGTTGTTTTCTAGGAAAATAGTTAAATCTAGAAAGCATACGTTATACACAAGATCATTTTGAAATTGGAACAAATTCTCACTGACATGAGTAGGGTTTAGAAATAGCTAAAGATAGAGAGATTGCTACTGAGAGCAGCCTGCGCAGATCAACAGTCACTTCTGGTAATTAAAAATTTAGCTGTTGGTTTTCCCTTTGCAGTTTCCAGCTTGCATTTCCCAGGGGAGATGTTAGTATAAATTTTATGCAGTAGACCTGCTAATAATGGCTTATTAAAAAAAAAAAAAAAATTAAAAATTTATTTTATTCTAAAATAAATTATAAAATAAAAAAAGCACATTCAAAATGAACTTATACCTCAAAGCTCAAATTTGGTAGATTCTGTGTGAATCATGTGAAAAACAGCTTTTCATAAGCCACACATCTCAAGCACAGATATTTGTCATAGGCAGAATACATTGGGGGTCATTTGGATATACCAGCTCTCTGTGCCTTTAGTAGAGTGGTGCTTGGTGCATGGAGAATGGTCCTTTGTCCAGGAATTCCAGACACTCAAAAATCTGGTAGATTGCTACTTACAGGAAATTACCTGTACAGCTGAAGGGCAGTGGTCCCAGCAAGGATCTCCTGTTGAACTGGCAGACTTGGCAGCTCTGAAAGAGTGTTAAGATTGTAAACTCAAGTGTTCGCAACTGCAGAAGTGCCAGTGCTAGTTAGTACGGCATGAGCAACCTTAGACCTACCTTGTATGGTTGATTCCGTTTTAATGATGTACTATGGAAACGTTTCATTTATTAACAGAATCTTGCTGCATTCTTTGCATTTTGGCTTGTGCTTGTTGAACAAATAGCTGATCAGGGTTTTGGGGTTTTTATCTTAAATTTAAGTTACGGATTCCAGGCTTCATTTACCACACACCATGTAAACTCTGCAATACATACAGAACTCTAATGATTTTATTGTCAAACTTTTTAATGATACTTTTGTTATAATGTCTGTATATGTCAACCATATTACATTATCTTCAGAGCAGTCCTGCAAGATTAATAGTGGTATCTTCATAATTTTAGCTGACATGGGATGAAAAACAAAAGGAGATTAGGCCAGTATTATCAAAATCATGGGCTAATACTGGATGCTTAGCTTGGAATGACTAGGATGTCTTTTCTCAGAGTACTTTTTGATGTTCAGAACCGTTATTCTCAGGATGCAGGAGGGGGTGCTTAGCACTTCTAAGGATATAGGCTTAGAAGTGTTAAGCTGACTATCTAGAATTTGAAGAATGTAACATGAGAAAACTTTGGTTTTGAAGATTTTCCCAGGATCATAAAATAAACTGTCTATCAGAGACGGAGTTTTAACTGCTGTTCACCTAAGACTGCCCAGGTTTTATTGTAGAGGTTCTAAAGATGAATCTGTAGTAAATGTTTGTTTACAACTTACTCTTCGTGTTCTTCCAGTTTTTAACAGCTGTTCAGGGGAGGAAAGATTTGACCTGTGTTGCTGGTTCCTTTAGTATCTGCATTGTTCAACAATTCTAGAATGTTTGAGTTTTTAAAAATTATTCCTAATAGATACAGGGGCTATTACCTTCTCACTCTGTAAATTCTAAGTTTATAATGTTGCTAATAATAACGTACTTGTGGTTTTTTCATGTATGTGACCCTGTCAGCCTTACGTAAAAGAAACAGTGAATAAAAAATTCCATAAAGGCCATCTCAAGAATCTTCAACAAGCTGATTTCTGAATTTCAGCACACTCTTCCATTACTGGGAACAGGTTATTAACTGGTGTTGTACTCGAGTCATTTAAAAAAGAATTAAAAACATGGACTTTCCCCTTTTGCTTTTGAGCTATAGTTCCCTTTTTGGGCATACTGCTTGTGTATCTCTGTCTTCTGAGGTCAGAACTGCTGTCTTTGGTTCTGGTGGCTTGCATTGCCACAGCCCTGGTCAACTTGAAGAGCAAATACTGAAAGATTTATTTGTCGTGTGTTTTAAGTATCGCACATACTTAGTCTACTCATTGCTGCAAGAGCTTGCAAATATGTTGTATTCTAAGTACGTATGGAGTGTTTGGAGAACTGCAGCCTCTTTGAGTCCAAGAAGCAAGTGATTTTCTTTGTCCTTGGGACTTACAAAGTCATGAAACTTGAACATCTTTGACAGGGGTGGCAAAACTTCTATCACTGCTATGGTATGACCTCTTTTAAATTTTAAAATATTCACAATGAAGTTTATAGAGGTAATCAACAAATGGATGAAAAATAATGCTCTATAAATAGTCTTTTGTAGGAGTAAGTATTGAATAATTTTGCAAGTGGGTATAAGTGGAATATCCGTGTTTGATTAGATAAATTAATAGAGAATTAAGTGGAGAAATTGAAAGTGTAGAGACATACCAAAACACAAAAATTTTATCTTCTAATTCTAACCTGATAGCCAAATGAAACCTGCCTAACATGTCAATTTATTCCTGCTGCCCATTAATCCCGGCAAAGATGATATTGAATACTGAATTCAAAGGAACACATTTTCAGTTCATAGAGTTTATTATATCTCCCGTGAAGTCTGTGGAGCTAGATCTGTATCAGTCTGACCAATTGTAAGACCTATTGGTTTTTCCCCATTTTCACCAAATTTTGCCACCCTGCATACGTTCACTTTAAATGAAATGAGCATCTTGTTTCAGATAATGTTCTGTTATGTTGTTTAAAAGTATTTTTCATATATCTTTAAACAATCAATATTACTGCTTAAATATATGTCTGTCTCTCTCTCTTTTTTTTTTTTTATTTCATTAGTTTTGCCAGCCTGGAGGATGGCAGCTTTCGAAAGAGAGAAAACAGCCAACGTTCTTTGTGGTGGTTTTGACTGATATAGACTCAGAGAGGCACTACTGTTCCTGCTTAACTTTCTATGAAGCAGAGATTAACCTGCAGGTAAAAACTTTACACCAAGTAACAAAAACACAGAAAAAAGGTGTCTAGAAACAATAGATGAATGTTATAGAGGACAACTTTAGAAAATAGTTTGCTGTCCCTGGTAAGGATGTATTTTTGTGTCACACAGAAGTGCATGTATTTTTGCGCAAAGGTAAGCTCGATGTGCTTCTTTGTGGTGTTTGGTTTTTTTTTAAATCCACCATATGTGTGGGGGGTTTTTTTGTTGTTGTTTTCTTTTTTGATGGAGCCAATATGGTGTTCCTTTCATTTACTTCCATGTTTGACACAGCGTGAATGAGTCTCCTCTTTGTTCTAGGATAAAGGTCTATTAACTTCTGCTCCCTCTGCTGGCCAGCTCTATCGGTCCAGCACGGGACAAATGTGCACAAGTACGCTGTAATGTATACCCGTATTTCTGTAAGTGCATTTCTTGGCAAGATTTGAAACCTGAGAGAATAATTCTTTAGTTTTTAGTTAGGTCAGAGTTTGGGTGTCAGCTACTTGGCAGTGTTTGTTTTTAAACATGTATTTAATTATTTTTGGGCAACCTCAGTCTTTCAAAAATAATCATTGTGTTTTTCATTTGATGTAAAGTACATCACCTAATCTCTGCTATGCCATAATACTTAAGTCTTTAGAAGCTAGAACCTAGGGAAATCCTAATCCAATGTATAATTGCGGACTGTCATAGTTATGTTTTGAACTCTTTTCTTTCCCCCATCAAAATTAAAAAATAAGTAAAATATTGGTATGAAGTATAGTAGAATTAGTTAAGAATGAATAGATGGATAAGTAATATTTCTGCTCTTTTAGTAAAGAACTGTAACGTTATTGATTATTGTAAGAAAATTCTTTTAATAATCCATTTATTTAATACTGGAGCTTAAATGACACCCTATTTGTAGAATAATGAAAAGTTGAGGTGTAGTAGTAATAATACTGTGCTTTTTCTAGGCACAATTGGAAGCCAGAGAACAATAGTTATTCTTATTTCATTACAGTTTAGGTAGATATTTTTGTAGATTATTAAAGGGTGTTAAAAGCAGAAATGTAACAAAAAATTAAATGTATTTGAGTCTTAAATTTTAGTGTAGATCAACTGACATTTTCCTATTAAAAATGTTATCATTATTTATTATCTGCATCTTTCTTTGATTTTATAAGAGTGAAATATTCTATAGTAATTCTTTCCCAGCTGATAAAAATTTTCAGTGCCTGACTCTTCCTCTACTCTATGCACATACACTAAATTTAGTAAACTTCTTATTTATCCCATGGCTTCTAGCAGCTGCTTTTGATTCACTGTCCACATCTTTCAAGTAATGCTCATCACTAAACATGCAGTATTAACTAAAAGGTTTTTTTCTTATATTGCCTAAGTATTAATTAAAAAAACTCCAAAATATATAAAAAATAAAAAACTGAGTGCAGCAAGACGTTGGTTCTCATAATGCCATTCCTGGCTGTGTTGTAAAGAATGCGTATTTTTCAGATGAACTTGGTGTGGTGAAATTTATTCTAAGACTGAATTGTTTATAGCCAAACTTCCTGTTTTTTTCTAAAGCCCAAAGAGAATAATTGAATGTGCCCTGTTACATGGTCATTAGACAAGAATTCAGCACATGTACAATCTGTAATGAAACTTAAGCTTATGAAGCATTGGGCTATGAAAGTAATATTGATTTAAGCATTCAGATGCATGCCTTGTTAAACAAACAGTCCATGAAACAAAGTGTCCAGGACTTGAAGTGAAATCTGGACAGTGCTTTTCACAGTTAAATACAGGCCTTTTTTTTTTTTTTTAACCAAATGATATAACTCACTAAGACAAAGGTAAGATTAAATTTCAAAAAAAAGATTATTTAATTCTTTCTTAGCATCTTTCACCTGGTAAACCTTGATGATACACAGGATTGGTTGGAATTCAGCTAGACCAGATGAGATGCTTGGCTTGGTAGAATCATCTTCACAAAAAGTTGGAATCAACCACTTGGGAGTCTATTAATCATCAAAAAAAATGCATGTATGTACACAAACACACACACACATGTGTAGTTCTGTGTGGTGTATACACTGTTTGCAAAAATGAGGTTCTTATTTCTAAGAGCAATTTCTGGATGTTACCACCTAGCACACAAAGTCTTGATTTAATACTTTTGACTCAGCAGATACTTCTACTGAGCTCAACTGTGCTTCTTACCAATTTTGCAGTTAGATTGTATACTAACAATGCTTGGAAGAGCACCATAGGTCTTTCTTAAAAATGTTGACTCATATTGTCTGGGAACTTAACAGTCGAATTGTATGTTGCTTTTCCCTTTGAAAGAAATTTATCCTCTCTCCCCAACCCCACCAGCAACAAATTAGAGAATGATTTATGCCAGTAACTGAGCCTGTGCAACTGCATTTCTAGCATTACAGAAAATCTGCTTAATGAGATCAGCACAAACACCCAAGTTTCTTCATAACAATCTTACTACAGGATTGTATCATTTTTGTGTGTTGTCTTAAGCATATGTATGTTAAAACATTGCGATCACAAAGTTGTTAAGATTAAATATATTACCCTGGAAAAGGCACATAAGTAATAATTCATAAGTCTTGCCTTTCATGCCGTTCACATTCTCTTCCTCTCTCTGCTCCCCTGCAAAAAGAGGAAAAAGAAATTGTAAAAATTCCAGACCATAAAATGGCAGATTCACAACATTCACAAATATTTCCTGAGTCAAGGGAAAAACTGCCAACAAAATGACTTTGTGCTTAATAAAGTTTTAATTTTTATGCTTGGACTGGAGACTTGGTGATCCTACTGTTAAAAAAAAGCATATGCTGCTTGATGAGCCTTTCAGTAAAGGCTGAGGACACTGAGATCAGTTGTACCCTTTCTGAAGTGTGAAATCTGATCCCCCTTTGGATATTATATTAGCATGTTATTCTTAAGAAGTTTAACAACTTTTTGTGAATATCCAAAATGTTAAATTTGTCCTGAAGTGACCTCTTATGGTCAATGCCCCAAAACACGTTTTGAGGGAAAAAACCCCCCAATTTTAAAAATAATGTTTAGTATGTTACATCATCTTTCTAAATCTGCTGAAAAATGGATGGTATGATGGCATACAGAGATTTAAATAATGCCTTATTTCCTTCCAGTTTCTGTGAAAAGAGAAAGTTGCAGCTCATGTTCTGTAAGAAGAACTAGACTTGTATTTTTAATGTCATTTTATACATTTAAGGTCCTCTCTAGACCAGAATTTGAAGATGAGGACAGTTGTACAGGGGAAAGGGTTTTTCCATCTTCCTATTAGCTCTGGCAGTAATTTCTCCTGTCCTGTTTATCCCCTGGCTCATGCATTCACACACACATCCCCAGTCTGAACTCATGCTGTTGCAGGGTGTAAAAGCTTGTTTTGCGTAAAAGTCTTGTTTTTCGCTTTACTCCTGTGCTGTGTCTCAGCTCTGAGAATAGTGGGGGTACTATCTTTTAAGCAGAGAATTTTCTTTGTCAGTAGAGATCAGATAATTTATTTGACTTTCAAACAGTAGTAATACTAAATCAGCAATTCATTGCAAGTCTTTTCAATGCATTTCCCCATACGCAATTAAAAGAAATTAGTTGACTGTATTGTAATTAAACAAAACAAAAATCTGTGTGCGTAAAAAAAAATTTGCCCTGATGTACTTCCACGTATCCTGTTCTATGTTATCTAAAAAACATTATGACTGAGTTAAAATAGGGAAGATATCACCACCTGGCTTAATCTGATTTTTTCATTTGTTCCGTTTAGGTTTCTCTGAAGCCTCCTCAGCTTAGATGAGGTGTAAAAGCTTGACAGGGTAGAATCCATGGATCAAGTTTGCAGCGTCTGGGAGAATTCAGAAAGTTGTAGTGAACTTTAAGCTCTGAAATTACTATTTGCATGTGCACGGTTCTTGCTAAAGACTTGTTAACTGTAGTTCTTTAACATTCCTCAGTTACATCAGCCGAGGTTAATGGGTTGAAAGCAGGTACTTAATGCTATTGACTATTACCCTGCGGAATTTCAGCATTTATAGGGCAACTGCAGTGGCATTGCCTTGGACTTCTCTGATCTTCAGGGGTGTGCATAGCCTAATGGCCTACTCCAGAACTCTGCTCTGGCTGGTGGCTGTATAAGATGGACTGAGGGATGGAAGGCAGGTACAGGGTTGCTTTCGTTTCAAAGTTCTTTCAGTGTGTGTAGATGGTAATACATGTAAGCACCTTCTGGAGCTCTCAAAGTGAGGTGCATTAGATGGTAAACATCTAATAGATGCTGGTGTTGTAAGTTTTGTGACATTCTGGAAGGTGCAATGCACCTGTCAGTAGTGTTTAGGGACTGAGTGAACTGACCTGTTACAGAGAATTGAGGTTACTCTATTTGACAATTGACAATCTTTGTGTTATTTTCTATCTTTGGCACTTTTCTTTTTTAGTTGATAGAATCCTTACTGTGCATTAGTACAGTTTATTATCCTATTTTGAAATTATTAAATCAAGATAATAGCTTTTATGCTGGTATAATTATTCCAGTGTAAGTTGAGCTGCACTGGTATGATTCTGTGTGCCCAGACAAGCCATGAAGTAGATATATTCACCTGTGGTTTTAGTACAGCAGATTTAGTACAGTAGGCAGGAAGCAGATTTGTTTTCTGGACGCAGTCAGCTAAGTTTATTTTAAGTTTTGTACATGTGTTAGAATTTATTGGATACATGCATTTGTATGATCTGAAAAGTAAATAAAATTAATTGATGCTGAATGGTTTTTGGCCTTGGATTGTTAATGAACCAGCTAAGAGAGTATTTGGCTACACATAAAACCAGCAGAGACTAAATCACATGGAAAGGGATGCGTCCCAAATGAGCAATTGGCACTAAAGCAAACTTCAAATAATTTTTCTGAAAATAAGAACTCATGCATGGTCTATAAATCTTCTTTGCTGGGCAGTTAGTAGAGAAACAATGGGCTTGCTGAACTTGGCACAATTTCAGTGTGAAATTTTGCATAGGGCAAAGTGGTTTTGACAATTATAATGAAGTACTAGAATGAAAGTTTTGTAATGAGTAATGTTCGTGTTCTCTTCAGTACTGGATGACTTAACAGAAGTACAATTCTTATTTAACTTTCTCTTCACGTTTGATTTCCTTGGAGTTTCAAATAATGTCTGCCAGCTTCCACCTTCAGAACAGTAAAGTACATCTAATGCTTTGTTTTTTCTAACTTTTCTAGTAGTACCTCAGTTTAAATTGATTTTCCTCACTGACATGAAGATAAACTTGATTTTTCTCAACTCAACATTAAATGCACTGACTTCAGTGTCATATGCCCCCAGAGTTGACACATACAGTCAGCATGCCTGGATTGTCCTCATGTCTGGAAATGAGTGGCAACTCTAACAAAGGCAATTCACAGAGCTGCCTGCCACAGAGGTGGTTCAAAGACCCAGAAGGACATAGTGGTCCAGCTGGGGGGAGTCAGAGCCGGTGTAAGTGAAGACTGGATGGACAGCTGATAGTCTTGGAGAGCTGAATAACAGTTCAGAGTTGCTTTATCTGGAAGCCTTCAGTGTTGGAGATTTGATTAGTGGCAGGTTTGGGCATACATATTCAAGTATTAAGATGGACATGTCCAAGTTCTGAAGATAGGGATGAAGAGAGAGGAGAAGAAGAATAGTTACGGTTTGTGCACACTATAACTCAGTTGCATGTTGCTGGAGCAAATGCTAATGTGTTCTCAGGCTAAGTTCCTTAACATCATGTCATGAACGTAGTCCCTTAACTATGGTCAGTAGTAGGGAGCGTGGTTTTGGACTATATTGGTAGGTCTTTTTAATCTTTTAAAATTGACTTCAGTTTCTAATGTAGATTTTGGCTAGATTTTCCACATGCAGCATTTGAACACAAATGTGTCAGCCAAATGGGACTAACAGTAGAGATCTTGTACTTGCAGTAGCTTTTATGAAAGTGGGAGGGTGGGAAACAGAAAGGTAAGTTTCACAGTCCATTGCCACTTGAAGGAAAACTTGGACTGTGAGATCAACCCTTATCAGACATCAGGTAATCCACAAATATTTTTAACATAGACATGAATCTACAGGAAATGAAAATAATTCATAGCTGCAAAGAGCTACATGCTTGTTATGTAGATGCTATAATTATTTTTCTTCTTGGTTCCACATACCTGAGGCCAAGTCTGAAACCATGAATGAAATTAAATCAGTTTACATTTTAGATTTGTATAAATGGAGGGTTTTTTTGTGCCCTTAAAATTTGTTCAGTCAGGAAAAAAAAAGAAAATAAAAAATAAGTCTGTAATCACTGAATTGATGATTTTTTTTCCCCCCCTGTGTTCAATAAACTGTCTGACTAAGGCTTAAGCAGTAAGAATAGGACCCAAGGCAAAGAGCTTTCTAACAGTTTTGCTGTTGGTTCAATTGACTCAGCCTTTGTCATGTTTCATGCAGTGTTATTACTACTTCTGTTTTGGCAAGCCAGCACACGAAATAGCTCCAATGAACATTATTTATTATACTCCTTTGATGCTAAACATGGAAATTAAACACTTAAGCTATTCTTGGCCTTACAAGATGTCATCTGAAACTCAGAATTTTCAACTCTGTATATGTATTTGTGATCTAAAGCAAACAAAATGCACTGGGCAGAAAACGTCTGAGGAGTACTTCCTATTCACCTTTGTACCTGCTTAAGTTTCGCTGAGTAGTTCTAGACACACTAGTGCATAGTGCATAGTAAAGAAGCAGGAGACGGCGATGAAGTTTTGAACTGGTGTCGATCCTACGTTGGTGAGCGAAGCCTGTGTGCTCTTTTTTGTATGCTTTCATAGGTTTGCAGGGTTCCTTACATTCCCTTTAACATCTGCCTAAACAGACTCGGTACTGAACTGGGTACACAGTGTGTAGCATATGAAGAAAATACTTCATGTACGTTTCAGTTTTAAGAAAGTTTTTCCTCTTGATTGACACCAATTTATTTGATGAAAATATGCCATATTTTATTAATAAAATTAATCTTTGTTTAATACTTGAGATTTTCTTCTAATGCCAAGCTTTTAAACTCTTACAGCATTACAATGTACTTGATAAAATGTTGAAAACTGTGCCTAGTTGTTCTTATACCTTTTTATAAATGTAGAGGGTTCTTAGAGCAAAAGGACACCAATTTAAAGCAGAGCAATACCTTATTTAATAATATGTGTATAAAATCCAGAAGTATTTGATTTTAACTGCATCTATTAAAAATGTATTAAACCTTTTTCTAGACTATGGATCTGCGAGATCATGCCTGATCTGTTGGTAGACAGCTCCAGTTGTCAGTTACCTTCCTCATTAAAAAATGCTTGAATAATTAGTCTGAATTCGTCTAGCTTGGGCTTAATGCTATATACATCCCTTGGCTAAACTGGGGAACAAATTATTCTCAGAAAACAAGCAAGCAAGTAAATAGCAAAGTGATGGTGAACAGTGCTGATCATAGTTATTTTTTCTAAACTGTTTATTATGTCAGGGGATTAATGGTGATTTTTTGTTTGGTCGTGAACTTTTATTATTTTGTGAGGTTTTTTCCAAATGCTTGCACAAATGCATTTATTAATTCAGATACTTTTATTGGCCAAGTTCGTAAACTATGAAGTGATGCCGTTAGTTCAATTAGTTGGTTAGTGTCCATTCCAGTTTACCCCATTGCTTTAGGTCACAAATATGTTAAATGGATACTTCTCATGGTAGAAGATTTAAATATATGCACTCATGGTCTCAGTAGTTCTGTATTCTCATTTATGTAAGAACCTATGAAACTCATTACTGTGTTAACGTGAGGAGCTGTGTGTGTATATATATATTTAAGGATAGATATGGGTGTGTACATTCACCTGGGAAAAAAAGTTTAAGAATATATTGGTCTCCTTTAAGTATTAAAAAACCACAATTTTTATGGCCAGTCTCTTAAGAGGCCACTTTTCAGCTATAGCAAACAAGTTGAGCAAAAAAGAAGTTCCACCATTTTCTGAGTTTATTATATGTTATGGAGGAAAAGGGAGGGTGGGAGAAACAAGTAAACAAATCAAACACTGTGCTGTAAGATTTTTCTATTTAAATTTATGAAACATCCTCAACCATGTTCTACTTACACAATAAATAAATGCTTATTTAATTGTGTTTTAAAATTTTAAGAATATAATTCTGTATCTAGCTTTTAAATTGTTTATCTAGATTTTTCCTATGCTTTTTTTGATTTCATGGAACATAGATGTTAACATTCATTACTGTGATGTATCTATCTTTTAGTGACAGTTTGGAATATGATGATTTAAAATTTGTTTAAGAAATATCTGAACTTCAACAGTTTGGCAGTGCTGTTTCTCCAAGAGTTGCAGTGGGGACTAGAAGAAAAAACACAGTCTTTAAAAAACCAAAAATACTCCTATATACCTTGTGTGTTTCAGAGGCCCAGACTGTCTACAGCCATATATGTATATGTGTGAGTAAGGACCCTTGCAATGAAGATTTCTCTGAAGGCAGGTTTTTGTAGCTGGGTGTATAAGAGGTTCTGTAATGAACATATTAATAATTGTAGTATTATCTGGTAGATTTTGTGGAAAAACTGCTCTATGGACTTGAGTCAGACATAGTTTACAGATCTCTGCACTATATTCTCCTTGTAACTTTAGAAACCAAGTCAAGATGCAGAAGAAAAGAGGGTTCTGCATTTGATAGGTAGGGAACAGGACCCTGATGGGCTTCAAACACAAATATAATTACCAGGGACCAAATGTTTTAAAGCATGGTGAAATCAGGTGTGATCACAGGTCATCAAAGAGTTCCTTTTGTTAATACAGTTGGATCAGTCTCTGTTACCTATTCCTTAGGCTACTGAAGAGTTGTTTTCAGAGCTCTATTAATCTGATGTTTAAAGAATTACATTACTTTTCAATCTAAAGGCACACATTTCTGAATTGGATTTTAAATGCGTATCACCTTTTAAACTAAATGTATCTTTAAGGATCTGGAATACTGCTTTGCTTTCTAGTGGTGCGTTTTCCTAATCTCAGCTGTTTTCAACGTCTGCCTATATGTAGTAATAGAGAGAGAAATTTTTTTAAAAAGTAATATCCTTCAATATTTATTTGAAATTAATAAAATTTTTAATCTGTTCTACTGTAGTATGAAGGGCTAGCCAACAGTCTAGATGAGAGGTATCAGGGAAGCCCCATAGCAGTATACCAAATACCATTATCATCATCTTCCAACCAATATAAGTGCATATATATAAAAAAATATAAAATGTACATAATAATGAACTAGATTTAAAAAAAATAAAAAGAAATAGCATTAACTTCTTATTTAGCCAATTTTTAATTAATCTTTTGGTTTATGTATCCTTAGCAAGGTTATCCTTAACATCTAATTATTCTTAATTTAGTTGTAAACTGAATGCTATATTTATAAAATAAAAAGGTGTTGAAGAAGAAAAACTACAACCAACTCCTTTATTTTATTAGTTTTGATTAGAGAATATTTTTCGTTAGGTGAGAAAGGGGATAAAGAAGGATGAAGTGTGCATGTCTGAGCAAAAGGGTACGTAGAAAGAATTAAGTTTGTGGATTTACCGCTCTGTTTTTAGTATTGCTACAGAATGCTTATGCAGTTAATACTTTGCTTGAAAAGTAGGTTAAAAGTCATGTGTTTGAAATGATTATCTACTTAGTCTACTGACTCCTAATAATGTGCCTGCATGCCTGTCAGAACGTTTAGCTGTGGAACAAATATGACTAGTCCCAGTACAATCTTCAGTATGTCTTTTATGAAGTAAGAAAAAGTGGTTTTATTAGTGTAAAACATTTATCAATTCAATATTGTGCTGCTATTGTGCCCATTTTAAATTAATGAATCGATTCAATACTTGATCTGAAGTTCAGTGGATTTTAGAAAAATGGCCTTTTATAGAAACCTCCTCCCCGTTTATGCACCCTGAGTTTTAATTATTTTAGTACTACGTGAATATAGAGAAGCTTCTGAATTCTGTTGCCTTTAGAAATGTTTAGAAATTTCGTATTTCCTAATGGTGTCAGGGCCCACAATTTGTCAAATAGCCAGAATCTCTTGCCTTGATGCCTAGAATTCATAATTGGTCTTTAGAACAGTTGATAAAATAAACTTTTGTTGATTATATGTTTTGTGGTGTATAACCACTAAACTATCATTTAAAAATTCTACTTGCATTTTAGGGGCAGGGAGGGGGAACTGTAATTAATGTAAAAGTGCTACATGTCAACATTGTAATGAGTGGGAATAAATGAAGGTGTGGGGGGCGTGTGCCAAGTTACTGTGTTTCTCTATTAATTTACCTATCACAATTTTAACCTAGAAATGAGATTCAAACTAGACTAAGCATGTACATTGCGTTTGTCTTGGTTGCCATTTAGGTAAGAATGTACAAAGCCGATTACGTGCCCATATGTGTATCTATATTGCTGTGCCAATTTTTACTTTGGCATGAAAATATACATATCTTTTAATTAAAACGACTTTGTAACGCAAACCTAAGTACTCTCTCTTTAAACTGTTTTTACTTGAATGCTGAATTGTTTTTTAGCTAGGAGACTGCCTCCAGGTGAGGAGGTTCTGGAGCTGCAGATCCTGGAGACAGGGAGAATGCTCTGGAGGAACAGCAACACTAAGCTCTTCCTCTGTTCAGGGGGGACCTCTGTACCAAGACAGGGTACTAAGCTACAGATGGACCGCTTAACTTTTATGACCTGAAGAATTACAGTGGTAGTTTTATAGAAACCCCAGAATCTCATCTAGTTCGTATATAAAAAATCACCAAAATATTTTATAGTGATTGTGTCTCCTCTGGTATACATTTAAAAAAATTACGTGCCCTTTTTTGTCCACATAGTACTGAAAACAGAGCACCAAGGTGCATGTGCACACAGGTGTACCTATGTATGTTATTGTTAGTAATGAAAACAGAGCACCAAGGGGCATGTGCACATGGGTGTACCTATGTATGTTATTGCTGGGGGGGTGTGTGAGAAGTGCTAAAGCCTAGGCTGATGCAGAACTTGAGTGAAGTTGAACTGCTTCCCAGAGACGCATGCCTGTGTTCAGGACACCAACCTGAAAGGCCAACTCTGGCTGGGTGGGTGGGAGGGCAGTGGGCAAAGGCTCTAGTGTAGATAGCTTCACCTGTGGCTCCGGTTAGGACGTAGGGCTTTACTACCCTGCAGCTGTCAGGGCAGCTTCTAGCTAATACCCAGCTACTGGCCCTTCTCAGAGTGACCTTTTCAATTTTGTGCTAGAACTGAGGAGAGCATTTCTGTAACGGAGGAAATA
Organism: Bucorvus abyssinicus; assembly: GCA_009769605.1. Classification (NCBI taxonomy): domain Eukaryota; kingdom Metazoa; phylum Chordata; class Aves; order Bucerotiformes; family Bucorvidae; genus Bucorvus; species Bucorvus abyssinicus. The sequence goes on along the minus strand of CM020043.1, from coordinate 9,334,822 downwards.
CTGATTATGTGGTTCACACATGATGATGCTTGTTGCCTGAGAGCTGATGTCTTCAGCTGCCGCCGTTTGGCTCTGACTGAGGCACACAGGACTGGGCAGGATAAGGCTGTTACGACGTATTTTGTTTCAGCAGAATGGCATTTAGGTTAGTTGAAACAAGTGCTTTTGAAGGAACCTCTTTAGATTCCAACTAGAAGAGTGGTTATACTGTAGGGTGCTGGTCTCTGAACTTTCTTGATTGTGCACCCCTATCAATAAAATTCCCACGTGAAGCTTATTTTAACCAAACATTTTTTCATAATTCAAAGCTTTATTAAGTCAGCTTCTTAATTACTTCTGCTATCATTGTTTTAACTGCTTTTGTTTGGACACATGTGTTTGAAATAATTGCTCATCAACTCACAGCATTCCTGGCATTTCTATCGGGTTTCTTCCATTTAATAGAAAAGTTATGTTGGATTTTTTTTTTTTTTAAATAAACTGCAATGATGACTAGTTACATGACAGAAATAGAAATGGAAGTAATTTTTCTCGTATTCCTAATTAAGATAAATATAGTGATTTTTGCTTAGAAGAATGCTTGGTCAGAGGAACAAATAAAATATTTGGAAATCTGGTGGGTGGCGTGAGAGTGGAGAGAATTACATGCAAAAATTGGCACAGACTTTCTGTCATTTGAAAACTTACTCACTTAATTTGTCAAAGAATGTGAGGAATTTGAGAAATGAAAGTATTTAGTGACATATTTAGTTTTGACTATGAATAATAATAAAATACTTGTGATTGAATAGTAAGTGCTGGCAAGGAGATTGTAGGAACTTGCACAATATCATGAAAAACTGAAAGTTTATCTGCATTGTACCTTTCTCTTTTTTTTTTTTTACCAGAAACTTAGTGTTTCCTAAGTTTGAGGGATTTTTTGAAAAATTCAAAATAGTTTTCTTGTGAAGAAATTCCTTTAGATTACAAATTCACTGGGTCAGGGTGGAGATGACTTTTCAGATAATTTTAATGTTAGTGGAAATTCTGTAAGAAATTAAATTATATGACTACAAGTAGGACAACTAACATTTTGTGAAATAATTATTTCTGTATTTGGAATATGGTTGATTATAAATCAGCTAACACTTCGATGTGAGAGGATCCTCTTCTGTAATACACTTCGCTATCTAGAAATGTGAAACAGGGAGAAACTAATGAGAAACATTGTCCTGTTAAACTGCTGTCTCAGAGAACTTTATTTTAGGTACATTGGTGCATGACTTCCCAGGTGAGTTTTAACAAGTTGGAACTCCATCTAGAAGCTTTGAGGGAGTTCACACAACCATTGGAATGTGCTCCTGTGAGTTAACTTCATTACCAGTGTCAAATAATGCTTTTTCTTTTCTAAAGCTCTGAGAGATGTTAACTTTTTGTAAAAATGCTAACATTTTAGTTTGAGCTTTCTTTCTGCTTATTAATTGAAGTGTTTCTGTTTTCAAGGGAACAAAAGAAATTGAAGGTGAAGAGGAGTCTGGTTTAATTCCGCCTGCAGAAGTGTTTGCTCCTAAAAGTCTGGTGTTGGTGTCCAGACTGGATTATCCAGAAATTTTCAGGGTAAAGAACTTGCAATTACCATTTATATGTCAGCAGACAAATCTGTTTTTAATGAGTAGCAGTGACAGTACTTTTGATTTAAAACATCTCAGGACTGATTTGGGAATTTAAAAGCAAGAGTAGGCTTAGATTGAGCTAGATAAAATTCAATGTCTGTGACAGTAAGTAGCCCCTATAGGTTAAAGCAGTGCTTTTTTACCTTCCAAGCAGTTTTCAATCTACATAGAAGATGAAATAGAGATTTTTTTTTTTTTTTTTTTAACTGGGCTCAATTTACTGTGTAATGAAGGGAATTATTAGGACAAAACCAAACTTGCTCAGGTAAAAACAAGATGTTAATAATACATTATTAATATATACTAGTAAATTAATAGTGAAATCCCAGTTTCCTTCATACGTAAAACAAAATGTCAGAGCCTCTTCCAGATCAAATTAAGATGCATAACAGAGATTTAGGATCTTGGATTACTTTCATCTGATGAAATACAACTTATCTGAGATAAATGAAAAGCTTAAATTTTTATTAAGCGAATACATATTTTCAGGAACAAATACAGTTCAGTTTACAGATCAAAGGAGGAAATCATTCAACAGTTAAGTTGTCATTAGACATTAAGAATGACTGTACCGAGTGAGATTAAAAGTCCATGTAGCCCAGTATTTTGTCTCTGGTAGTGGCCTGTAGCATAGGTAAAGCAAAGTGTGTAAGAATAGGGCAGGCTGTAGAAATAATTCCGGAAGATACTTTCCTAATTCAGTATGAATTATAGTTAAATGACATCCTGAACCAGAGGTGTCTGTTGTGTGGGGTTTTTTCATATAATTTGTTCAGTTTCTTAAAGTTCAGATTTTATACCAACCCGTGGCAAGGAGTTTCACAGCTTAACTATGTGTTATATGATAAGTTACTGTTGGAATTATTTCTAAGAGAATTCCTGAAATATTTGCTGATTTATCAAACTTCTTAGAACCTAATGTTGAATCATCTTACATTAAATTATTAGTAAAAATGATAAAGCTATATCTGCCATTTCTCAATCAAAACTGGTTACATAGAAAAAGGACATGCTGAAGTGTTTATATACTATTAAAATATATTTGTTGAAATAATGAAATAGTGTAAATTAAATAACATATGGAATTGTTCCTTCTTGATGCTAGTCTTAAAATGAGTCTCTAACGCTCATTGATTCATAAGTATTTACTCCACAAACCAGCCAGGTTTAGGACCATGGAATGAATTCAAAGCACAGATGTAGCTCTGTTGATTTCGTAATTTTTAAAAGTAACTTGTAGTAAAGCACCTTTTGTATAATGAACAAAGCACAAATTTTAAACATCGAATTTCTTTTAAAGAGGAATAGATCTGTGTACCTGACAGCACACACATCCCTGCTAAGTAGCCAGGCTGATTTTTTTAAAATGAATGGTTGCTTCTGCAGCAAAGTACCTTGTCTTCAGTTGGAAAGTACTTCACTACTTTAATAACTGTTACGACACACTTATTTTACAAAAATTGTATACATCGCTCTTTTAAGTAGTTTGATATGTGTCTTCCCTGTCTCTGTCTGATGTATTTTGTCCACCTTTCTAGGCTTGCCTTGGCCTGATCTATACCGTGTACGTGGACAGCCTGAATGTGTCACTGGAGACTCTCATTGCAAATCTGTGTTCATGCCTTGTCCCTGCTTCTGGAGGGTCTCAGGTAAGTGGGAAAAAAAGGGTATTTTTCCAGTTAATTTAATTTATGAAGAAAACAAAAAAAATAAATTCTTGAAATATTTTTGAAGAAAAAAAGATCATAGTTCAGCTGAGTGCTTTCCCTGTGGCCTGTGAGTGCTTTCCCTGTGGCCTGTCTTCTAAAGACAGCAAAAATTCCATTCCAGGATAAGGTCAAAGGGTTAATTTTGTCACCAACTTGCCCTTTTACAAGGCACAGAAACAAATGAAGCAGTTTGTATAAGTTTAGTTTTTAATAATAATGTGTGTTCAGGAATATTTCTGCTTGCTACAGTTTCTTTTTTAAAGGCTTTTCTTTCTTTGCCGTTTTTTAACATATCCTTCTCTTTAATTCACCTGTGTCTTTTCCTTGATGCAGTTCAGGATTCCACTGCTCTTTTCCTTGGTAACTCTTTTAAATTTCTATTTTCATAAAATAAAAAAGTTACAAGGAGTAACTTGAACATGGTTTTCTCAGAGGTAATTAAAAATTTCAGTTAGCCAATACATTCAAAAATAGAAAAAAGTTTTCCAGCAAATACACTTATTTCTGCTTTTGACCTTTGCTTTCTGTGAGCAGAAAGTCAGAGTTTTTTGTTGATTTACTTTAAAGAAATTATTTCTATACATTTGCGGATTTCCAACAATCCAATTGGGCCTTACTTGCTTGGCCTTCACTTTATACTGTGACACTACTTGGAAATTGTAGTCCTTATCGTGGAACATTCCTGGAAACTAAGTACACAAAAGACAATATTTTAAAGTCAATTTCATACACACTTTCTCTCACTTCCCACCCAACCTATGGATTATCAACCTTCTTGAAATCCCTCAAATCCCTGCTTCTTTTCTGTTTTTCCCATAGCCCTGGCTGCTTTGGAATTCCTGTTAGTGCTATTTTTGGCAAAATGTCCTCTCAGCTTAGTCAAGGTCTACCTTATTGTTATCCAGGCAACCACGTCTCTTGTGTTTTTGCATCCCAAGCCTTTCGGTTTTGAAGGGGAGTAATTAGATTGTGCCTTCTGGTCAGAAACCCTCTTTTCCAGTGGTATTTGAACCTCCTACTACAAGTTTTGGTGATACGCTTGAATACACTTGAACTTCTGGCTCCTCTTCTACCTCTCTTTTTTTTTTTATTACATTTTTAATTTTTTTTTATTTCTACACCCCCAGCCCCGTTAATAGGACTTTCCCCAGTGGCCGTTTCCTCTGCTAGAAGAGGGAGGAAATGTCATGGTCCTCTAGCTTATTCTTCCTTCTGCTTTCTCTCTTCAAATATAATGTTCTTTCAGTTCAAACTTAAATTTGCTAGTGTCAACCTAGAATTTTAAGAAGAGATTTTTCTTTTTCTTTTCTTCCTTAAGCTTCATTCTTCCAGGGCTAAATCTGAATTATATATCTTAGAGCAAGAACACACTTCTGGTGTTTATCTCCAGAAGTCCTTGAGGAGCCTCCAAGGTTATTCATGTGTCCAACTCTGACATTAGTTATTGACCTGCATGCAGGTCTGCTGCAGAAGTGCTGGGGAAGAGCATTCCTGCTGCAGCTCAGGGACTTGCTTGGCTTTACTGTGGAGTATTTTGGTTTCAAACATCTGCTGTGCAGCAACTAGAGCTTGCTACCTTTGTACATTCAACCCCTTTGCTGTCATACAGAGTGGAGTTGTACCACGCTTCCTGCTTGTACAGAAACACCCCCCACACCATGGCAGTTAGTGGTTAGAGGTAATTGCTTGAAATCACCTGCTGCTTCAATGTTATATGCATTTACTTAGAGAAAAGAAAGATTATTTTGTATTATTTATTTTATATTATATTTTATACAGTGATTTTTGGGATGTGATGCCTTCCTTTTACTCCTATTTCCTGCCTCCCTCAAGGGAGGTATGTTCTTGTGCTGGAAAGGTAACTGAGGTTTTAATTCTACTTTTAATATGCAGAGCAGGAACATAGGAGTAGTAGAAGTGTCCTCTTCAATACCCATATATCACAAGTATGTTCATACTTAAAACCTGAATGCAGACAGTAGATACCAAAGAACTTCAGTTAGAATATCATATATATCTTTCTGATTTGAAGAGATTTTAAACTGTTTGTTTTGTGGGTTAGTTCTTTTGGGATTTTTTTCCTGGAAAGTTTTTTAATGTATTAATAAAAATGTAGCATTGAATGCCTTCAAAGCCATAACTATTTAGCTAATTCAATGGAAATGCAAAGAAGGCACTATCACGCTATACATTCAAGGAGACATATTGTCCTCAAATTATATTTCAGATCTCTGTTGGACAATTCAATTATTCTTACTGACTTTAAACTTCTGTATACAAAATAAATATTTTTTGCAGGATGAATCACTTATCTGTATGACAACTGCTTGCTTATTCTATATAACTTAAAATTATATTCAATTAAAAAAAAATCTTTCTACAGAAATTGTTTTCTTTGGGAGCTGGAGACCGACAACTGATACAGACTCCTCTACATGATAGCCTTCCTGTCACAGGCACCAGTGTGGCTCTTCTCTTTCAGCAACTGGGTATGTCTACATCTGCTTTGAAAAAAATTCTTTTTTTTTTATATTACAGAATGAGGTATTTTCTTTTCTCATTCAGTTCAAATCATGTGCCAAGAAAACTACACGATAAATATTAATTTCTTTTGAATGAAAGAATGACTAATAGTGCTTTTATCTCCTAATCAGACATTCATATAACTTTTTTGTACATCTTGCCTGTGGTAAGTTATCTCCAATACTGTCTGGTATCTCTAAGTGTACTGTGAGCACAAGTGAGCCTGGCCTCTGTTTAATTACAAAAACATTCATGTAAAAACATATCCAGCCCTTGGATACTGTGCAATCTCCAAACAAACCCAAAGAGGTTAATAATAAAACTAGTGTAACTGAAAAGGTTAGGAGAAAAGATACCGTATACTGATACTGGTAACTGTGGAATTCATCTTATTCTGTTGTTATCTATTACTCTTTGTCTTTCAAGAAGATGATCTAAGACAGTCCTCATCAAATGCTTACTTGTTTGTTACAATTACAACGGCCTAGCCCCGTTACTTGGGTACCTCAATACTAATCCCATGTGTCTCATTAAATTTTAACCTTCTGTTAGTCTTATTCCTTTTGGTTTGTGAAGTGACTTTGAAGCACAAACTGGTAACAGCCGTGAACAAGGGTGCAATTATTAATCTTTTCTGAACCTTTGAACCTCATGTTTAGTCTCAAGTAATCAAGGGGTCTCAGAATATGTGTTGTCATCCATTCTTCTCATAAATGTACACAAAGTAAAAAATATTTGCATTTTCATAGTGTCCATCACTTTACAGAATAGCACATAGTTCCTTTCACATGTAGATGGTGGACTGTCATTGTCTTCTTAAGGCCAAGGCTTGTTAATACTAAATCTCTGCTTGGATTGACTAAAAATGAGTTGTTAATACAGCTGCTTATGTCTGGTTGCAATGCTTGTTGAATATAAAAAGAGGATCTGGAAATAGGAACAGACTATTTTAAACAAACTCTCATATATTTTCACTTTTCATATAGTCTTATGAAGAATTAAAGGCAGTTTAGTCCGGAATGATGTCGTAGAACGTATTAGCCCATCCCTTTGAAAAAGTTCGTTTTTCTGAGACAGGTCCTAATCGTTTCCTATGGAAATCATAGTTGAGCTTGTGAGAAGATTTTTGTGGGTTTTGTAACGATGTTCACACTTTCGCTCCGTTTCTCTTGTTCCATTTAAACAGGAGCTTAATGTGTATTTGTCTCTACCAACCTGGGCAAAAGCATTCTGCTTCTGTTGTCCTGTGTGGTGTTTGATAGTTACTTTAATGAGAGCTGTTATCCCATCAAATGCTTGTGTTTAGGACACAAATATTGACTAGGCTGTTTGTCAAGTAATGACATGGTCAGTTATTTCTCTTCTGGTACAAGTCACTTCATCCTTTCATCCTATTTAAATTATTAATAGAAAATGGAAGAGTAGCTAGAAAAACATTTGTGAACTGTGTAAATCACCTGTTTAAAAATAGCTCTTTCTTTGAAAAAGATGGGCAGCAAGACAAAATGTCCCACTATGAATAGATACAAAAGTAATTTCAACATTTATTTTGAGAAATACTGTGCAACAGTAGTCTCGTCATGCTTTTTCTGCTTGGCAGGGTAATACTGTGTCAGCTGATGACAGTCCCTGTATTACCAAGTTCGCAGCATATCTGGAAATAGACCTTATTTTTACTTAGGTGTTAAACTGCAGTTGGGAAGAACATCCCCAGAGGTTTTAAGCTTAATAATAAAGAGCAGCAGAGTTAGACATTTAAAATCATACTTTTTGTGTGTTTGTTTTTTTAAAAAAGGGAATAACATGACAAACACTAGACCTGTAGCTGGATCACTACACCTAAAAACTATTTTGTCATCAAGGATTAGCTGGAAAAACAGTCATTATGAAGTTACTTTTAAAAATGATCTGTGGTAGCTAGAATACTTCAATACTCTTCTTTCCATGAGATGTTATATATCGTGTGATGGGAGCATATATACCCTTTTTTTGGAATTTAGAGCATGTGTGATTAAATTAAGACATTTTTATTGACATATATAATCAAGAAACTTTGAACCAGTCTTTGATCTTAACAAATTGTGTATTCTCCAGCCTATGGAGCCTGGCACCACTTGCTGCATGAGGGGATGCTGCTGGCTTATGTTGTAGTTTCAGCTTAAATCCCAATGGCCACTGAGCTGCGATTAGCTCTATAACCCAGTAAAAGAGAATTTGTCGTTCCAGCTTTGCAAGTAGATTTATGTAATCTGTTAAAGAACAAATAGATTACTAAGGGATTTGATGTGGCATTTACTGCTAATGGGCCCTTACTGCTGCAACAGCAGAACAAAAAGTATTCTTTTAGATGCTGATGGAAATAAAGGGATATCATGATAGTGAATTTTGTGCAGGGATTCTTCTGCACTCCCAAGTGACTGCACTTTCTGGGCGATCAGTGAGGCTTCCTTTCCCCAGCAGCATAAACTGCCAGACAGCTGATCCCATTTGTGAACATCCATTTCTAGTTGCATAGTCCTGCCCCATCTCCTGTGCTACAGTGGTCCTTGGCTCACCCATACTGAGCTCTTTCACCTCACCAGTTAATCAAAAGTATTTGGAGAGTGAAAGGGAGGACAAGTCACACCTATTTTCTGTCAGCAGTCTCAAGATGTGGTTTGATGCTGTGGTGAAATCAGTCTAATAGCCAAATGCTGCTGTGAGAACAGATCCATCCCTCTTCCAGACTGAACTAGCTCACCTTGGACTTTTGTGAGCTTTAGTGCAGGTGTAAAGGAAACAGCATCAGCAAGTGGGTGGGATAAGACCATCCCTTTCAGTGACAGCCAGTAGAGCAGCTTACTGTCAGGTAATGTCAAACTATTCCTTCAGCACATGCTGCTCAGTTTTCCTCCATTTGTTTGGCATGTGTGGATACTACTGGTGTCATGCTGGTGCTGCAATGCCAGCCATTGGTAGACAGGATTCTGAAAAGCGTTGGAAGGCAGTGACCAGTATTTCTTGTAGTGTTCACTGTTTTGCAGAACAATGAAGCGCGTGAAATAAGATGCTCGCTTACTTTCTATTTGATGCAAAATTGTATTACTAATGTCTCTTTTAATGACACAATATATGCAGTAGTTCATTTCAGACAAAGTCTAATTCTCAGAAAGAAAAGTTATGTGATATTAGCAAATACTACTGTTAAAGTAAAGGAACTTCATGCTGTATATTTGTTAAAGTGCTGTAGTTAATGAGTTGGTTTTTAAAAGAAGCTTTTCAAATAAGATGGAAAGTAATAAAATTACATATTACCTTTTGAGATATAACAATGAGGTGAAAATTTTTTAAACTGTTAAGTAAAAATTTCTTTTGAGATATTTGAGAAGAGTGAGTTTCTATTTAAAGTAGGACTTCAGAAAACACCTCTTGGAAGAGTGAAAACAAATTATTGTTTTCCAGAGATGAGCAAAAGATTTCAAAAAGGCAAAAGAAGCTTATCTCTGCTTAATGAAAATACTGAAACAGATCCTACTTGGAACAGATTACTTTTCTTTCTACTTTGCTGGTATGAATACAGAAGTACCTTTTCTCATTTTTCCAAAGCAAACTTGATAGCAGGTAAATCCTAAGACCTTGCAAAACTTTAAATTTCAAAACTTCGGTGTTAATACTTGTGCTGAGAGGAAGGGAAAAACAGTTCTAAAGAAATTTCCTTCCATATATTTGCTCTTGAAAATCGTGTTTAAAGTATTGCTGTTCAGTTGCAGTATGGGCTGAGGTATCACTGTCTCAGAAGATAAGGAAAATCTCAGATGATTTCACAAAGAAAGTATTTTCAAAGATTGCTAAATGTTTTGCAGAGAGTTCAAATATGATCTTTTAAGAAATAAAGCTACTTATTAAATTTTTCATGGTTATGGTGTTTCATAGTTTCCTTAATTGAATATTAGTAGTTTTTTGCTCCATGAATATCGACCAACAGTGGCTGAAGACAGCTGTAACAGAATATCCTGATCAGCCTCCTCTGCTCTTCTTGTCTTTGCATTTATTTGATTCCACTAATATGGTGCTTCAGTATTTATATCCCCTGAGAAGGACTTTGAAGTCCTTAGACAGGAAACAGATATGTTACAATTTCTTGTGTATCCTTGCAATTTTTTGTGTCTCCTTGACCATTTTTCCTGTGTACAGTTCAAGAATGACAATACTCTTCTCATTCTTAGATTCTTCTGTGTAAGGATCGTAATGGTATTACTGTTGCTCTGCATTGTTTTGTTAAAGGACTTTTTCTGCCTTAAGTGAATCCAGTCAAATTACAAGTATCCATTTGCTCCATCAGGATTTGATTTGCAGTATTTCTACTAAGAATATTTTCAATCCATTACACGTGGCTGTCTTTCCCGTATGTTACGCTGTTCTTATTGCAGCTACTCATAATTTTGTGGGTTTAATTCCCCATTTTGCCTATCTTTTGGCTTTATTCTTAGCTATGATGGAAATACTTGCTTTTGAAATTTTATGTAAATAAAGCATGTATTTACCTGATATTAGTCATCGCAGTTTGATTCAGATCACTTGAGACTTGCTGTTTTATGTGTAGCTGTAAAGATGACAAAAATCATCAAAGTAAAAAGTGTTTTCATATGCTTCTTGTGTTGGTGAAAGTGAAACTGATTTTATCTCTTTAGCACATACTTTTGTATTTTCAGAAATTCTGCCTTTCGCACTGTGCCTATGAGCTATGATTAAGGTGTCAAGATCAGGTTCTGTGATATGCTGGAATCTGTAAGTGGACATCACCAGACCAGGTTTCTGATGCTACCTCGCTGTCGTGGCTAAGTCCCATACAAAGGCTGTCATTAACGTGTAAAAGTTATTCAGGCTTTATTGCCAGACAGTTATTGAATTGTTGAGGTTGGCAATGAGGAGATAAGGACAATATTTCATTTTGATGTGCCACTTCCCTAATAGATTACATACTTTGCTAATTAACTTATATGCAGAATAATTTCTAATAGTCTCTAAAAAGTGATAGTTATAACTTTGCTTTCTATTCTTCCTGGCTTTGAATCTCTGGGCAGAAAAGTTAACGTTTCTTTCTTGTAATAGTTTTTCTGATTTCTAATGTGAAATTTTAAAAAAACAAATTGGGTTGCTTGAAAATTTTTTAATGCTCTTTCTGAAGATCCAAATGTCCATTGGTGGCTGAATGGAAATCGTCCTTTACTTTCAGACAGTTTACCATATATGAATCAATTGGGAGAGCTGGTAAATTGCACTATTTTTGGTTACTTAAATCAGCAGTTGCAAATTATTTCTTCTTCATGTCAAATTAGATTGGGTATCAGAATAAAGAAAGATAATAATCCATGTTTCTTAAAATGACAGTTCTAAAGAAGGAAAGTGACCTACAAAAATTTTGAGAAATGTGGGAACATTTCAGTAGCACTCTCCCACCTCTACTTAGGGAAATTGGGCAGCATTTCAGTTCATTAGTGTGTACTCATTATCCCAGTCCACTTAAAATTCTTTGAAAAATTCTTTCATTGAGTTTTGGTTAGTGTTAGGATTAGACAGAGATTCTGTATAGTGAGATTATTATTGTACAGCATTACTATTTATCTCTACTTACGGCTTTCTCAGGGCTGGATTACTAGGTATTTATGGGATAAACATCCAAAACAAATAGATTCCTATTTTAGGTATCTTGCTAAATAGCTAAATAACTAAGCAGGAGATGTGAACTGAGATGTGAAAATAAATCATATTTCAGCACAATAGGCTATTACTCAATGTTAATGACTGCATGCATGTAGAGACAGACAGTAAGAGGACAAAAACTTCTGTTTTAATCTGACTGTTAACAATTCAATATTGAGAAATATTGACTGCCAGCCTCTCTGTAGGTGGAAAAAATCTCATTTGAATTACGCGAAGATTATCTTCCTCTTTACATCTCTGAGTTTAATTTTATACGTAAACCTACTTTAACTGACATTCTCTTGGCATTTATTCTTTACTGGAATTTGATTTTGATGTGTCCAGAAAAAAAAAAGAAAAATACAAAACCCATATTTAAAATAGAAAAACTATATCTATTTTTAGTAGCACCTATCAAACCTGTCTGTATGAGCCAGGCACACAATCAGTTGCAACCTTCAATTGGTGATGTAAGTTATGTTTGTATAATTCAAAGTTACTGCTTGCATGCAAATTTGGCATTTAGCTCCCTGCCATTTCGGTACTTTCTGTATATGAAACCGTTATTTGTCTGCTTTACATTCCGTTGTCTTTTCTGCTTTGTTGAGAAAATTCACTCAACGTGTTCATATAAATCTTGAGCTTATCAGACTCAGTTGGGATATGTATAGCTTTAAAACTGTGTATATGAAGTGGTATTGCACTTCTCTCTTTCAGGGATGAAGACCTTATTATCTAAATATTTTATTATTAATTGTATTCAGCTGTATCATTCTCTGGAAAAAAAAAATTGCTGATCATGTTTACTCAGTGTATTGACAGAGTTGTGTTTAAAGGCTTGAGAATTCACAGAATCACTTTGGTTGGAAAAGACCTTTAAGATCATAAAGTCCAAGCGTTAACCCAGCACTGCCAAATCACCACTAAACCATGTCCCTAAGCACCACATCTACATGTCTTTTAAATAGCTCCAGGGATGATGACTCCACCACTTCCCTGGGCAGCCTGTCCCAGGGCTTGACAACCCTTTCGATGAAGAAATTTTTCCTCATCTTCAACCTAGACCTCCCTTGGTGCAACTTGAGGCCATTTCCTCTTGTCCTGTCACTTGTTACTTGGGAGAAGAGACTCATCCCCACCTTGCTACAACCTCCTTTCAGGTAGTTGTCAAAAGTGATAAGGTCTCCCCTGAGCCTCCTTTTCTCCAGGCTGAATAACCCCAGTTCCCTCAGCCGTTCCTCATAAGACTCATTCTCTAGACCCTCCACCAGCTTTGTTGCCTTTCTCTGGACATGCTCCCGCACCTCAATGTCCTTCTAGGAGTGAGGGACCCAAAGCAAAACAATATTCAAGGTGCAGCCTCACCAGTGTGTTATGTAGAGAAGCAAGACTTGGTTCTGCCCTGCTTCTTACAAAGCACACGCAGGATTCATGGTTCGGATACTGAATTGCCCTCACTTCAGTTCCAAAGTCAGGAATTTATCTCTAAATATGTGTTTTGATTTCAGCCCCGTATGTCACACCCGTGTTTCCTTCCATGTGCTCAGAAGTTAGTACGAATGATTTATTAATGAAATGTTTGATTCTTTGAGGGAGTCTTTGCTGAAGGCTCTGTGCTTTACAGACTGCTTCGCTTCCTTAGTCTGACAAAGACCAAAGAAGTTAATCTCTTGCGGTACTTGTCTGACTCATGTTCTCTGTTACCCAGCCAAAAAAGCGGGATAAATTTAACCCTCGCAAAACTCTCTGCTGGCACTGCTCACTTGTTCCCTGTTTGTGAGCAAGCTTGGCTATGATTTAGTCCTGTAGTGTGCAGTGCATTCCTACTCTAATAACAGAATTGCATACTTTTCTAAATGTGAATTGATCCTGAACTGAGTGACAAGGCAATTTTTTCCGTTTGTTTTAACTATGTGCAATCGGTTGGAGATACTGTTGTACATTTTGGGTTGACGAATGCAATTTGGCAAGGATTACCTGTATAGGTATTGAGTGTAATTGTTGCCTCTTATTTATTAGTTAAGCGTGTAATTTTTTTGCATTGGTAGTGCTATGCACTACATCTAAAAATAAAAATGAAAAGAGTTCTGTTTTTCTCTACTTTTTTCCCAGTTATCTTTAGAGCTTGACACTGCCTGGCACAGAACTTGTACTATGCACTCTTCAGTGGCCTTTCAGAAAGGCTTTTCAGTCTTTGTTGACCCATTTCCTGGATTAGTCTGGCTAAGTTATGGATTATTTTGTCTACTAAGATTTTTCTGTGTCCAGTAATTAAAGAATGGCATATTGGCATAATAACGTATTCCACAAGTTGAGTTTCCAAAGCCATGTTTATAACTCTTCATAAAAGCCTGAAGAAGTTAGTGATAATATTTTGATTTCATGCAATATAGAGGACAGCTAATAATTTGTCAAGTACACTTTGTGTCCAGGATTTTTTTAATCATGCTCAAATAAATACTTAAATGCTAGAACAACAGGAAGCGGGCAGAATGATACATTTGTTGATGTAGGATGTCAGATAATTTAGTACAAATTACAGATTCTTTAAATACTTGAAAACAGTGAAGGTCAGGAAGCCTCCATTCAAAATTTTCCAGCATATGTATAATATTTTACAGGATGTCTGTCTGTAGACTGCAAAAGAGTAATCTGTAAAACTCAACTTGTTTGTTGTTTCTCATGTTGTCTATTTATGCCCTGACAAATTAGCATCGGATGTAGAGTGGAGTCTGAAGACCAGTATTCAGTTCAAGGTTACAGACCCGATTGTGTCTTGTAGCATGAGGAAACTGGGCTCAGGCTGTTATTTGGAAGCATTTGTTTTCAGTAAACAATATGCAAGGCTTGAAACGACACCTTGGTGGCTCGGTCAAATAATTTAAACAATTATTTAAATAATTTCGGAAAGGAAAGTAGTCAAAAGTCTTACTATTTATAGTTTGTTTGATTCTATCAGATGAAAAAATTTCTTTCACAGTTGTAGTATTTTTGACATTCCTGAAAACATATATTTCAAAGTATGTGTGGAGCAATAATTTTGTATTGAGTTACTGGCTATCATCTTGAAAATAAGAAAATTACAGATTAAATGTCTACATTTTATGCTTGATTTTATTTATTTTATATTCTTTTGTGTTATATACAGAGTATTAAAAAAAAAGAAAAAATTAGAGAGAGGGAAAGAAAACAGCTGGTACCAAAGGAGCTGTTTGGGCTGTACAAGTTTTTCAGTCAGTCAGTGGAAGTGGTTAGCCTCGGTTTCACTGACCAAGTGCATTTCCAGACTGAGTAGCCTGGTCTCAAGAAGTTGGTCAGTATTGATGATTAGTTTCTCAGTGGAAGTGTACTTCTTTTATGCAAGAAAAGCTCCAGAGCACATTCCACCACCACCCCCCGCCAACCTTCAGAATCTCTCCTTAGGTATAAATTTAATATTTGTTAGGCTGTGGAGCTTTCATTCAGGGAGGAAAAATGTAAGAGCAGGTGAAGTTCTCACTTTAAACTGGCTCTTCTGAAAGGCACCTAAAGAAATGACCTTGGTTATTTCTTGTGGGTATTACAGTTTGTTTTGGTTTTTTTTTTTTTAATTGTTATTTCTTCTAAGTTATTTATGCATTTTTATATGACTTCTGATTACACAGGGCAAAGTAAATACTGTCATTGTGGTATATTTATTTCTATATTAGGTACCTTGCAGAAATGAAAATAATTTTATTTTCAAAGGCAAGTGCACCAGATTCCTTGTCTCTTTTTTCTGTATCTGCTGAAACGTGGCCAGTTTTGGTGAGGTGACTTTCTGCTTTTTATGCATCAGAACACAGAAGTTAGTCGAGGGAATTTAGAAATAACTTCTAGATGGAACTTTCTAATGGAGAATCCATTAAAAAAATTCCAGCTTTGGCTTGAAGTTAAGAACCTCTATAACGTTATGACAGTTACACCAGGTAACCACCTCATGGTTCCCACACAGGTTTCGTGTAGGCCTTTGGAGTTAGCCCAGATGCGCAGACAGGGTGTGCAGGAGATCCAAGTCCTGCCCTCGGCGCTTGGCTGCTCTGCATGGGTGTTCCCCTGGGCAGGGATTTTAATCAACGATAGATCGTGGGGCATAAGGTGCACAGTTCACAACTGCTTTTTCCAAGGATCTGCTCAGTTGGACATGTGACAGGGATCGACAGACGGGAGAGACAATGCTTCTTATCCCTTCTGAGGTGTGAGCAATTGGCCAGAGAGCTTTCCTTGCGCCTGTCAGCCTGACTCCTTGCTTTGGTGATGGCTTTCATTTGTACCTGTTCAAACTCACAGAGAAGGGTGACTATTTCTCAGCGTCCTTACTAATTTTTTTCCTGCTGTTCCTTAAAAGAACTGCTGGTTTGTGAGGGGGATATGTTTAGATGCTCTCAATTTTGGTCACTTCCGTAACTGCTGCAAATAAAGCATTACTTTTGTCTAACTCAGCAAAGCCAGAGCGGGATCTCGTGCCTTCATATCACAGCAAACGTTTCAAATTCATCTTTTATGGCCAGTTAAGATGTAATGAACATCTGAGAGACCAGCTAGCAGAATGTACTAAAACATGTTTGCATTAAATATTCTTCTGTGGGGCATCAGGTTTATACATGGAAGATAGTTGCTAAAAGTAGTGAAATATCAAATTATATTGGTCCTGATTAGCTAAAATGGGAAGTGCCTTTGTGGAGTACAAACTGAAGCCACTAATACGCAGCAAAACCAGACTAATTTCCTTAGTGAAACTATGAAAACCTCACAAACTGTATCACCAATGCTTAATAGTTTAATTTTTTTAAAAAAAAGCTTTATTTCTTTTTTGCTTTTCCCTTCTTTTTATTCCAGTCAGTGTTGCCTTTTGAGTGTACACTCTTTGTCCTCCTTGGGAAGAACACAGAACTTGTGAACTCCAGGCTTACTGTAGCTGAGCTCAGGTGACAAACCTGTTGTCGTACTTTTCTTCCCCTCCTGAGTTTTACAGAAACAAAAACTTTTTTTTTCTGGTTACCAAGAACATACTCTATTAAGGAGAAAAGTTGAACTTCAGTGGAACTTCAGTGCTGAGTTGTGACTTGTCTTCTAACATAGTGTACATGAACTTGGGTTTTTAAAAGAAACTATAAAGAAAAATTAGCAAGGAAAAAAAACTGCACTGACTAGACATCCAAAATTTTCTGTGAATTGAAGACACTTACCAAAATTAATTTCTTTGTGATAAAGATAAAAATCAGACATACAAGTTAATCCTAAATAGGAGCATGAGTATTACCTATATTAACAGTACAGTAGTGTATGATTTTAACAGTCCCTAGGAGACTGTGATCCTGCGCTACGCAGCCAATGTGTTTTTAGTAGAACACAACAAAAAAATCAATCTAAACATAATATTTTGGTTTGACTTCATAGACAGGTATTAACATTGGAAAGTCATAGAGTGTTTTATGTACATCATCTTTTTAGAAGGCCAGTGTTCAAATACTATGAAGTACTTGCAGGTGTCCCATTTATATATAAGCAAGGTCTTGGTTTCCACTTCATTCATGTCCTTTCTTGGTAAAAGTTTTTCATTTTTTAAGTGCTCAGTTATTATGTACTACTGAGAAATGTATATTGCTTTCGTATTTGATGAGTTCTATATTCAGAAGAGATTTCAGGTGAAAAATGCTGATACTGGATAAGTTTTAGGACTTTCCAAGGCATTAGAATTAAGATATTCCTTCTAGACTCTTGACTCATCATAGTCCACAGCAAAAGGATATCATGAAGCTAGGAATAAAGCTATTTTTTAACATAGCTTGATTTCAATTGAGTATTTCAAGTAAAAGACTGTTTTAATTCTTTGTAAAATACAGTTAAAGTCAATGACACCCAGAAAATATTTTAGAACTGTTACCTCTCAGCCTAGGTTGCAGTTTTAAGAATGGAAAACCATCTCTTTTGAGAATTTTTAGTTACAGATATTTTGATCACGAGAGGGGTTTTTTAAAGATAATTTAGTTGTATGAAATATTGTGAATATTTGTGAGGTTTTTAGTTATTTTTCCTCAGTAGTACCTGCCAGAACATTTTAGGTTTATTGAGAATTATTTGAGGAATTTTGTAACTGATTATAGGAAAAAGTTGTCAGATGTTTAAAAAAATAAACCCCTAGGTGTCTTAAGACATTTGGTGTGGAAGGAAATGGTGTTAAAAAGCTCTCTTAGCTTGAGAATAAAAACATAGTTTAAAACAAAAAGTATGCTGCAAAACAATCTTTAAAATCTTCTGGGAACGGAACAAGGGCAGTTTTGCATAAAAAGCGCAGTTCAAGTTTTAATTTCTTATAGAGACTTTTTAAACAGGCAGCAGTTTCTAACTTTGTGTTCAAATATATATATATACACCCTCGTACACACATACACTGGGAAGGATGCTATTACAAGCTAGCTTCTAACCATTCGCTGATGAGTGCTATTTCATTCACATGAGAAAACTAGTTTTATTTTTTTAACACTATCCTTGCACTATATCTTACAAAGCAGTTTGTTTTATACTAGCACAATATTAATTATGTTACTGAAAACAATAGCAAATATTTGCAACAGTAAGTCAGCAGTATAACAAAGCCTTCTGTCCTTGAGTCCTCTCAAGTTGTGGCTTTGATTTTATGAGTCTGTCCTTAGGATTCTCAAGGAATGGAGTTTGAAAGCACAGGCTATTAAGTTATTTTTTGACTCGTTCATCCTAAGAATTAAGTCTTTTTCTCAAAAACCTTCTCCAGATCCTTGTCCCTTTGTATTTATGAACCAAGCTCCACTCCAGCAAGGCAAATTTTCATGCAACTTCATAGAAGAAAAAGATTTGTCAAAGCACATAATAAAAACGACTGAAGCAAAACAAAATGTTAATTACCATATGAATATAGTGGCTCTCAGTAGTCACACTTCTTATTGGGAAGATTATTGTAAAGATAAACAGTAGCTTTTTAAAGGTAATACAGGCTGTCTTGCTGATAACACAAGCTATGTCCTCAAGGAAACATCATACATTCCAGCATATTTCAGGAAATTTCATAAATTTCAGCATATCTCACATATCTCAGACATGTCTGTCTCTCAGGATGGGACTTTGTTTTAAAGGAAATGTATTTTTGGTTTTCCCTGAAAGCACATGGCTTTGTCTCCTAGGTAAATTATATTGTCTTAAAAAAAAAAACCAAAACAACAACCCACCATGATCTGATTCATGAGTCTTACCCTAAATCTAGTGGGTCTTGTTTAAACAGTCAGCTCTTCTTTAACATATGCTTCTAATGACATGTATGCTCGTACTGCCCTTTCTTAACCTTTGACTCCTAAAATGCTCTCCATGGATAATGTATGAATGTATTTACTAGGAAGTCTGTCATTTTCTTTCAAGCTTGGCAGTATGATTTTATTTTGTTTTCCACATGGAGATACAGGAAGGTTTAGAAGTTAAGCCTGGATCAGTGACCAGAATTGAATTCTGGATATGCAGAAGGCTATGCAGAAGATACGCATAATACTGTTTGAAGTCATTATTAAGCATTGCTGGGGTTTGTACTGAGAGAGGAAATCCTTGAAAGTGCTGTTGAAAGAGAGATATAATACTGTATTTTTTTGGTTTTGTTTTTTTAAGGAATCCAAAATGTACTCAGCTTATTCTGTGCCGTGCTTACAGAAAATAAGGTTCTCTTTCACTCAGCAAGTTTTCAGAGGCTCAGTGATGCCTGTAGGGCTCTGGAGTCTTTGATGTTTCCCCTAAAATACAGGTGAGTTGAGTTTTGATTCTTTGAACTTGTTGGCTAATTTTGTAACTCATTTTATGACTTACAGTACATTGTTCTTAACAAAAGGAGTTGTTGTATGTTTGTTCAAATAAGCAAAAGTTTTCGTGATCATATGTACAAATTCCAGTCTTTACACATCATTAATAAAAATATGATTGCGTCATCACAGTGGAAACAATTAAAGGAGAAATGCTCTACCTACAAATATAGTAGAAACCCTTCTCACAATGTCAGTTGGATGGTAAAATTTGACAGTGATGATCCATGAGTAAATACATGGAAAATACATGGGGGGATCTAAGCCTGCCAATAAGTAAGAGGAGGTGCATGAGAAGAGAACAAGACATTGGGATAATAAACTGAAACAGAGGAGAGGCAGGTTTCTGTCTGTATGCGAGGAAAACACATTTTATTATGAGGATAACAAAGCAGTGGAACAGAGAGCCTATAGAACACACATCCTCTAGCTTTTCAGGACCCAGGTGGACAGAGCCCAGAACAGCTTGATCTGGATTCAGTCCTGTCCCTGTTCTGAGCACTAGATTAGACTAAATGATCTCCTGAGGCCCTTTACAACCCTAAAGATTCTGTGGTTCTAAGATAACAGCCACATTAGCTTGTATCACAGTTTTAAGTCACTGACAAATGTTCACCAGAAGATGAAGTTAAATCAACAATTGATCCTGTCTAAAAAGCCACATCTGAATCCAGTGATTGAAATAGAAAACTTAATGTCAAGCTGTTTGGATTCTTGAGGAAGTTGACTTGTCTGTTTCAAAAGATACTTGTATTTTAATAGCATATTTTTATTTAAAATATTTCAGATATGGGCTTCATTTTAATGTAGAATAAAGAGGAGTGAAATTGAAAGCGAGTTTTGGAATTTGTTTCTTAATGCTACGATAGTCGTGAATGTCAATTTTTAATAACTATAAATTAGGTGAAGTGCATTGATAATTTAGATCCAGATTTTCATGTTGCTCTGATGAAAACTAATTTTTTTACAATTGTCAAATCAAGTAAACAGTATTTGAAATAGAGTGTTCTATACATAATGTTTAGTTGTCATTTCAACATCAAAGGAAAAGATTTCATTTAAAGACTACTTAGTAATAATATTTTACAAAAGGCTGATTGTATGTGTCTGGCCAAAAACCACCATGTTTTTAAAATGAAGGTTTTATCCATAACTTTAGTGTCCCTAGTTATTTAAAAGTTTTGGAAAACTATAATGGCCATATAACGTAAATATTACAAATATAAATAGGCTTCTCTTATTTTGCAAAATACACTTATTTACAATAAAATGTAAACCCTGTGATATTCTGGAGTCTACATGACATGTTCTTTTAACAGTGTGGCACTTTATAAAGAGGTATTTAATTCATACTTTCATCTTTTGTGTCTTTAAAATGAAGGTATCGTAGCAGGCAAGTTGTTTTTTTGTTTTAAGAAAAAAGCTACCCTATGTGAAAGGATAGTCAGAATCTTTAATTTTATTTATTCTTTTCACAGTTATCCCTATATTCCAATTCTTCCTGCACAGCTATTGGAAGTTCTCAGCTCACCAACTCCTTTCATAATTGGTGTACATTCTGTCTTTCGCAATGACATTCATGAGCTTGTAAGTATGTCTACCCAGCACATTCATAGCCACAGGGTCATTGGTGAATTCTAGTTGCAGATTCTCTGTGCTTCAAAGGTGTTTATAAGAACAATTCATATATGTTTAATATATTGTTGTAGAAAGCAAGGCAAAACATTCAGGATGACAAAAAAGAAAAAGCGTAAATTCTTTTGTAAATACACTGAGACTATAAAGTAGAGGTGGGAAATTATATGATTCTAGAGCAGGATGGGGAGGAATGGTTCCATTTCCAGCTTTGTCCTGTGTTTGTCATGAGTTTGAATAATTCACTTAGGATTTCAAATGTTTTGGTTTTTTTTAATCCTTATTTTTTAAGCATGTGCTTTGAGAAACTGAACCAGTGTTGCAAAGATGCCTAGAAATGTGTAATTTTTACTTATAGTTGTCCTTACCATGTTATTCTGTAAACAACATATTGGATATCTCAGATTGTTGAACACAGACCTGAACACGCAGAAACAGAAGTCACTTTTCAAAGTTTGGCCTAATTTCACTTTCTTTGGTTTATATGCATTTTCATGGCTAGATTTAGTAATGCGAAGTGTTGAGAGTATTTTCTTTATCAAAACCATTCTATACATTAAAGTTAGTACTGTTTTAATTTGTTTATTTTAGCTTATGTGCAGATTGTGACACATGAACTGCTGTGCTTTTAAACTATGCTCACAATACTCACTACTGATACAAGTTTTTGTTTATCCCTTACAGTTAGATGTAATCATAGCAGACCTGGATGGAGGCACAATTAAAATTCCTGAATGTATTCATCTTTCTCAGCTGCCAGAGCCACTGCTTCGTCAGACTCAAATGGCACTTTCTCTAGTATGTTTTGATACAAACCCCATTGTCCACCCTCTCACCTATTTTTAAGGAATGAAAAATGAATTTCAGTGTTAAATCACTGTCAAACAGACTGTAAATGTAAGATTTAAAACTATGATTCTCATGCCAACATTCCTGTTTTTAGAAGAATTTATTATCTGAAGTTAGAGTTAATATCATCAGTAATTTACTACTAAAATGTTTTTTCACTCCTCAAGGGGTAGGTAGTGATGCTTTCTTTTTAATAATGATTTTTCAATAAGAGTTCAACCTCAGAATCTAAGCAGCATTGTTACTAATCAGTTTAGCTTCTTTTCTGTTTTTATAAATTCATTTCAACTGTACATTGTTTTGAAGTTTAACATATGAATAACCAGTTAGTCTTAAAGTTTATTTTATGATGCCTCTGTATCAGTATTCAGGAATGATTGATTCTACATTAAGGAAACACAAAAAAACCTAGTTCAGTTTCTCTTTTTACTATCATTGTCATAAGTTAGAAATCACCTTATTTGGAGGCTTCTGAGCAGATCTTATCTTAAAGAGAAGAATTTTCTGTCTGTTGATCTGTTTCAGATTAATCAACTCTAAAATCCCTGACTGTATTGACTAGCTTCATTGACTGCAATAGGAGTTTTTGATAACTAGCTCATAGAATCCTGAAACTGAGAGATTAATCCCACTTTTATTTTTCCATACAGTCTTCATAATTTAACTCAATCTATTTTTTGAGGTACTTACTATCAGTGAATATTAATTTGAGAAAGAAGAAAAAAAGTAATTTATCCTTTCCTCAGCAAAATGAGGGGAAAAAAATTTGTTCAAAAAATTCTCTAGGTTTTGCATCCTGATTTGGAAACAGCAGATTATGCATTCCCTCCCCCACGAACAGCTTTATCACACTCAAAAATGCTGGTAAGATTTCTGTGTTATGTCTGACTTTCTTAAGTTAAAATTTTAGACTAACTTTCTTCTAAGAATTTCTACTTTGTGTTTTCTTTTCCATATCCATATTCTTTATGGTATTCTGCTCTTTAGTAGCATTCTAATGGGTTAGATGTTTTTATAAACATGTTTGTATTAATATGGAAGCACTTTATTTTCTTTTAATATTGCTGTCTATTGAGTTAAATCTATGACTCCTCTGTTTTGTGGACCAGTAAAGCTGCAGTATTTTACATGAGTGGACAAACTGGTCTTTTTGTGTGTTTGTGCAAATGTTAAAGTCTCTTATGGATAGCGCACCCCCCCACCCCCCCAGCTCCCCCAAAAATAGATTCCAGAACATTACAAATGTCATTAAAGATGTAGATTTTTAGAGTAAATATGAGTAAAGATAAGAGTAGTAGCTGTGTTAGCAAAACGTAAGTCCCTGGTTTTACAATAATAATGATATTAATAATGATAATTATTACACATTGTATGTTTGTTCGGACATACTGGGAAAGGAGTTACATGGGGTTTAACCATACATGGTTAAATGGCTTTGATGACCCTCAATCTGAATGAAACTATATGTAACTGTCTATACTAAAAAAAGTCTGTAGAATGTTTTCTACTAAAACCTAGTTAATTTAGATTAAAAATAGTTGTGAAGCCATGATAACAGCTTGGAAAAGCTGCTTGTAGTTTTAGCTTGTAGGATTGTCTAGAATCGAATTTGAGTTGGTAGTCCAAACTAAAGTCCAAAAGCCAATTCAATTTAAGGGCAATGGGGATTATGTGTAGGTGTATTCGAAAACATAAAACTCTTAAGCGGTACGGTATGTTTGTTGTTCTTATTTTTTACTTTAAGATTGGCTTTTCTCGTTGCTGAAGACAGGAAATGTCATCCAGATTTCATTTAAACTAATGGCAGAATTCAGCTAAGATCTCACTTGGAATACTGAAGCTATCAATTAATGTAATTTTGTATCAAAGAATTTTGAAAATCTGAAATAAATGACCATGTTTTCAAGTAGTCAAAAAAAGTCAGGGTACAGATGTACCTGTTAAAATCCTAGCGAGCAGCCTGGACACAAATAAAATGAGAATCTCTCTTAGTGAAGTGAGTCATTACAAAATTAAGTTAAAAATAGAATATCATCGATCATATTCCAGAGAAGAATAAGCAGACATCTAGAAAAATATTCCAATAGAACATCTTTATAGAATCTTCTATATACCTAAACTTATTTCTTTAAAAAAATCATTGCAAGCTTTAGTTTATGTAGGTTGTGTTTACTTGTTGATTAGCTGATCAACTGTTTACCTGTTTAGTTAATCTAATAATCTTTGCTGCTTGTGACTTTTAGTTTGTTTAAAAAGTCCTTTGAGACACCATAACCGTGAGCCACCATGGATGACTCTGGTGATGCCTGTGATGCTCTGAGCCTGGATCCCCCAGCAGCAGCAGTGCCACCTCAGGCTCCTATGACTCCCTGCTGCCTCTGCTCACTCCAATGGCACTGCTTGTGTAGTGCTGCAGAGCCACACTTACTGTATGGAATAAATCTGGGCTAAAATACCCTCTTTCCTTTATTTAGCATCAGTTTTCTCTCATGGCAGTTCCTTCATGTTGTTCAGTACGTGACCATCCCAACAGTTACATTTGCATTGCCCAGAGCCTGTTATGCAGGCAAAAGAAAAGCAGTAGGAGAAAAAGCGGATGAGTATGTACTAAATCTGTCATTGCTGTCTGTGGACAGGTCAGTGAAACTGTAGCCTCATCTAAGATGACTTCACATGTGTACAAGAGTCTCCGCTTCTGTGCTACACTGCTGCATTGTGTGGTGAATTTGTAGGCGTTTTGCAGATAGCTTTATACAAAGTGGAAAAGCTGAGGTTGCAAAAATGTTTTGACAGCATATTCCATTGCTGCTTACAGGATAAAGAGGTGCGAGCAATCTTCCTTAGACTATTTGCACAACTTTTCCAAGGATACCGGTCATGTCTTCAGCTGATCAGAATTCATGCTGAACCAGTAATTCATTTCCATAAGGTAAAAGAGAAGTGGTTGTGTCTATTTAGTTAGTATTCATTTGTGCCAAGTTATTCCCATTAGCTTGACTTTGGAACAAGTGTTAAAGTTTAAAAAAAAAAAAAACCACATCTACACAGAATAAGCATATCATTTTGACATAGCGCTATGTAAATGCATTTTAGTGAAACTAATTATAGGGACAATGATGAAATGTGAAGCAAAGTTAGCATTGAAATTTAATAATAAAGAAACATATGAGGAATCATTAAGGAATTTTGAAAACATGCATATGTAGTTAGAAGACAACACTTAAAAGTACTAGTTTTCTATTTTATTACTTGTGAGATCTATAAAATGTGTGCATCAAACTTCCTGTTAAATCACTCCTGAATTTAGGTATATAAGATAATAGATAATATAAAAGATTTAATTACAAAGTACTGCAAGTTACTATAAAATGATGTAAGGTTTAACTGCTAGTACATGAGTTCTTGGTTGTAGTTTTGATACTGATAAAATACGTGCTTTTTTTTCTGCCTTTATTGCAGGCAGCCTTCTTGGGGCAGCGAGGCTTAATCGAGAATGACTTTCTAACCAAAGTTCTCAATGGAATGGCATTTGCTGGTTTCGTGTCAGAAAGAGGTCCTCCTTTCAGAGCCTGTGATCTTTTTGATGAGGTGGAAGTTGTTTCTATATTCTCAAGTACCTGTGACATTTCAGCATGTAAAAACTATTGAAATGCTTCAAATCTTCACTGTTTATTATATAAAGTTTATACTAATCTTCTTAATTCTCATTTTCTACTAAGCATACGTTTTGAGCTTACTTCCATAAAATCATGCCTTGCTCATATGTATGGAGTTAAACAGTTGTGTAAATCATGGTAATGCTGTTGCTATTCTCAGGTTTGGAACTTCTTAATGTGTCACTTGTGCTAGTACAGAATTATTGTAATTAATTTAAGTATATTCTTAGAAACATTGAAAAGGTAATTGAGAAATATTAAATACATACCCAACAATATAAGCTGGGACAAACATTTTTTATTTTAAAAAGTACTACCATATTTATACTGTGCTGGCTTTTATTTGGATGTGGAGGTTCATATCAATTCTGCATAGTAGTAGAATATATGAGAAATATGGATTATGGTGTTAAATGTTTAAAGGAATGTTTTAGGTATGTAGGACTTCCTGTGTTAGCTGGGACTATAAAATCTGGTAACAGAACGTCTGTAAGAAAGTTAAAACGTCTCATGTTCCAGAGCAATGTGACATTGCACATTTTTCAGTATTTTGTTTTCTTTGATCAGTTTCAATTTAAGATTAACATTTAATAATTTAAATAGGAAAGAAATTGTTTTTAGTTGGATTATAAATATTTTTTTTCTTTTTTCTTTTTTTTAAGTTGGTGGCCTTTGAAGTTGAAAGAATTAAAGCTGAGGAAGGTAATCCACCAAAAGTAATAAAGCATGTTAGAGAACTTGCAGAACAGCTCTTCAAAAATGTAAGTTTATTATTCCTGCTGCACTTTCAGAGGTGAGATAGTAATGTTGAAAATTCACATTTCTGAGATTGATGCAATATCTGAAAATGGAAATAACTGCTTATGGTAGTCAGCATGCATTATTACAAAAGTCTTTGGAACTTTAATTGTTACCAGTTTTGTACATAGCTCAAGGAGGGAAGGAAGCTCAATATACCAATACTGATTTACCTATTAACTACTGCTACTTAGCATTCTATTTTCTTAGTGTCTATACACATAATGTATATAAACTGCAATCTGTCTATTCCAAATGCATCCCTTTTCTTGCTTCTCAACAAGTTTCTGTTTGAAAACTGTGCATCCAGCTTGGCATAATGTGTACTTTCAGCAGATGTTTCCTGCTGTGCCAGCCCAGTCCCCATGGTTTGCACGCTCAGCAAGCACTGTACCATTTCTTACAATTTATTTCTTGGATTCATTAGGTTTCCTAGAATACTGTTTCCAGTTTCATTCTTGCCTTCCTATCGTGCCTTTATATTCCATGGTGCTTTTGTAAAATCTCTTACCGTTCCATTAGCTGTTTTTTTGAGTTTTCGCTTTGTTTATTTAATTTTTTTTTTTTGGCATCAGCTAATCTCCCTCCCCCTCACGCTTCCTGTGCTTGTTCAGACTCCACAGAGCCATGTGTATTGCGCAGTTAGTTAACACCTTTGTCCCTACCACTAAGTCAATGACTTAGTGCATTTAAAAGTCACGGGTTTAGTGGTTATACATGCAGTATCTTTGAATAGAGCCCTGTGATGAGTTACATTGCTTCTGTAAGTTATGCCTAGAGCTGCCTGATTTTAAACTCACTGCATGACATGTTTTGACATTTTGTTCCACAGTTCTAGTAGTCATCATATTGTAGCTGTGACAGTCTAGATACATACAAGAGAAAAGGTTTGTTAGGGAGAGGTAATGTTTGTATTAGTCTAGCTGGTATAAGTGGAAAATGTAGACAAGTTTTTGGCATGTACTGCTTCAGTAGTTGAAGACATTAGACCTACATTCCAAACAGCATATACAGTTGACATTACGTTTGTGATGTCCAAGTTTAAAGTAACTCTAAAGTAACTCTTTCTGTGTATTTTGTCTGGATCTCTCTTCTCCATGAAATGGAATGTGGACTAGTTATTCCTCCTTTCTTCCTTTTTCTGCTGTATGTCATCTGTTACCCCCTGCTGAGAACTGTGTTCCCTTGCTTGTCCTGGCATCTGCTGCTCTCATCCTCCTAGCTAGATTTTTGGCTTGTTTCATTAAACTTTCCTCTGCAGATAATTTGTATAGCTAAGTATACATTTATGTATAACCTTTTTGTTTTGACTGCTATTTCTTAAGTTGATGCATTTGATCTCCTTGTTGCCTCTTGCTCCTGTAAGTGAAGGTACCAGGCTAGCTCCTGTTTACAAGTTTTATTGCAAGGCAGTTGTGCTTCCACAACAGAAACCTAATTGATTGAGTAGCACTCTTTGGCAGTGGTACATAGCCAGTAATAAATAACAGCATAGAGTGAAGTTGGGTAAACGTACTTCAAACATGGTTAATGATAACGCCTGGTATATGAATGAAGAGATGAAAATATCTTTTGTTTGATCATTACCTTCCTCAAAATGTGAGATGTGATCCTGTGAACAGTGGTAGAATCTTGATGGAACATGTAGATCTTGGCTGTATTTTAGAAAAGGTACAACCTGAAGCCAGGGAAAAAAAAACAAACAGGAAAGGTTATCAACCATTTGAGAAGGAAAAAAAAAAGAAGATATAGTGAATTTTTACACCTTGCTCTCTTCGAGATGTTGTTCTTAGTGGTTTTTGATCTCCATGGTCTTTCTGGTTGCTGAACACCAGAGGTGGAAGATGCATTTCTGCATATAGGAACACATATTGCACTGGTACTGCATCTGGTATTGACAAATGCCAACAGAGCTTAGCAATACAGAGCAAGTCTTCAAATATCCCACATACAGTCTGCTATTTGGGAACAGTTTTGGTAAAACTTTTAAGTCAGTGTTCTGCAATGTGAAACTGATTTTCTGATTTTTTTTCTTTTAATTCTGAAAACATCTGCGAGAAAACCTAAAAGCGAGGTTAAGAGCTTTCTTTGGGGCTGCTTATTACAGACCATGAAAGTGAGTGGAAAATCGTGTAGGCAAACATTTGTTTTCACAGTGGAAATTATTCCAGCTTTGCAACAGTAGAAATCCTTTCTGTCCGTTGAGAACACCTGAAAATCTGACATGGCAGCTTCTTTTTACTTTCCTTCTAGTTTAGGCCCATCATTTAATCTCTGATCACCTATATTAACTTTTTTCCTTTTTTTTTTTTTTTGTACAGCTGCGTGACACATTTTTATGGGACATACAGAAGATAGAAAATAGGTCCCTAGTGAGGGACAGCTGTAGTTTGATACAACATAGGACAAAAATGAATTTTCACTTCATAGTCTTGATAAAGATGAGAATATTTCTCAGTACTCAGTGAAGAGATTATGTTTTAATTTTCTTCAACATTCTGTCTAATGAAGAGGTTGATGGTCAAACTAATTTCAATTCTAGTCCTAAATATTCATTAAGCTGCATGAAATCAACCCAAGTTAAGCGGTGATTTTCTTTTGCTCCCTTTCTTCTTGAATTTTGCATGTTGACAAAAGTAATTTTAAAAAAGTCTTTAACAAAGTTGGAAGAATTACAGGTAATGAATCAAGGATCACATGAACATGAAACATGGTATTAGTCAGCAACATCTTTCAGGTTTGACAGATACACAAAACAGCAGTAAAACTGGATGAGACAGATGGTAATGCTGTGTAACTCATTTGTGTATAACCTTTTGCTTTTGGCCTGCAGGAGAATCCCAATCCCCACATAGCATTCCAGAAGGTGCCGCGGCCCACAGAGGGCTCCCACTTGCGGGTTCACATCCTCCCTTTCCCCCGGATCAATGAGGGCCGGGTGCAGGAGCTCCTCCAGGAAGGCCTTGTGAGGAGTCAGGGTGCACCCCCTGCCACCCGCGGGGACAAGAAATGCGTTGTTCCAGCAGGTCCCCCTGTTGGTATGTTTACTTGCTCCCCGACTTACCTATTTGTCATCCTATCTCATAAGTTGAATATATAATCAGCATGGCTGCAACGTGTTGCTCCCAATTTCATGTTAGTACAGTATTTTTACTGTAGTAAACCTTTAGTACATATACTTACCTGTTTGCCTTTGCAACTTTAAAAGCACTTTTGCATCTGCCTTTGCTAAGAAGTCAAACATTGAGGGTGAGTTGTATAATTACTAATAACAAAAAAGGATATGATCTGAGTTAGACTGAACTATTAAGTTAGATATTGTCTACTCATCTAGGTTTGATGTGCAGCACCGTAGGTTGTAGGACTGGCTGAACCAAGCTTTGAACAGTTAGGATTTCTCCGCTGACACTAGTGGAAGACATGTAAAATAATGGAAAAAAGCAAGGAACAAACATAGCGTCTGTCTCAAAGTAAATGTACTGTGTTTAAATATAAAGAGCAGATGTCGTCATTGTAGGCATGTCAAATTAATTTTAATGCCAGAAAAATTCTATTAGTCATAGTCATATTTCTCAATGAATTTAAATCAATCTTGAAAAATTAGAGATGTAGTCTGTTGAATTTTGTTCTTCTCTACTGTTTTTCTTCAAACAAGGTATTGCACTTGCATAGGCATGATCAGGTGAGTAGGCAACAGTTCTTCAGAAATTAATTAGGAGATTATAGTAATAATAGGGCAAACATGACTCAACTACATCAAGCTATTGCAAAAAAAGGCAAACAGTAGATTGTATGAACAGTACAGTCAGTGAACCCCGTGGAGAAATCCCTTCATCGTACTCAGTAAGAGCTCAGCTGGACTGTTCGTACCCATTTTTGGATGCTTGAAGACTCTCTCCATTTTTGGTTCTGTTGGAGGGAGTCCAGAAGAAAGCAACAAGAATGACCAGTGGTCTGGAGAATGTGACCTACCAGGAAAGATGGAGGGTTGTTTGGACTGTAAAATAGAAGGAACTGAGGGAACACATAATAGCAGTCTTCAATTACATAAGAGGCTGTTAAAAAAAGAAATGGAATGATCTGTAGCGATAAGAAATAATGGGTTTAATTGCAACACAGGACTGGAGTTATTTGTCAAGAAAAACTTGGTAAATGAGGATTGTGAGGCAGTTGAATGGATTTCTTGTGAAACCATGAAGTCTCTGTTATCACAGAACTTTGAGAACATTAGACAAACATGAGAAATAACATAAATACTGTTGATCCTGTCTAGGGACAGCAGGATGAACTAGATGGCCTCTCAAGGCCCTTTCCAGTCCTGTTTCTCTTTGGGTTTATGTAAGAAGAGGATAAACTCTTTTCACCTGCCTTTGCTGTTGACTATATCATTGAATCTGTTACTTACAGAAAATTTAAAGGGTATGTGCTTGTGTTCTGTTGTCCTGCCTTATAAGGCTAGATGCAAGAGAAGGTTTTCTTTCTTAATAAATTAATTTTTATGACAAAGTTTTGTGTTTGTTTGTTATTGGTTTGGTTTTTTTTTTTCCCAAGGAACAGCTTTCACACTCATACTCACTGCTGTCCTGAGTGTCACAATGCTTGGATAGTAGGAGCTCATTATTATCTTTAAGAAGGGCATATTTGGCCTTTGTATTCTATTTATTTGATATTAAAGAGAAAAAGAAAATGTTAGTTCTTCCATTCTGAATTTTCTGAAAAATTCAGAGCAAAACTCCACATTAAGAAAATAATCTTCAGATCTCAGCAAGTTGGAATCTAGATAAGAGAACTGGTTTGTCAGGTTTTATTCCATGTCACAGAATTCTTGGCGTGGCCAATGAATTCTTTAGGAAAAAATAGTTATCTACTGCTACAAAATATACAAGGCCATGTAGTTCACTGCAGAACACACACACGCATGCATTATTTTTTAATTAATTTGCATTTATGTCTATATGTCATTAATATGTTAAGAGATTTTAATCTCTTTGTGCCTGTATGAGACAAGTAGAACAAGTAGTAAAGAGAATCAACTGCTCTATTAAAATTCAGAGCACTCTCTTCTTCAGATTGTATAGGAAAACCAAAGGTTGAGGATGTGATGTTTCCATCTGTAGATGCTTACTGATGGTATTTGCTTTAACAGAACAAAATGGAGGGCACATAGAGATTTTTTTCTTTTTATTTAAAAATAATTTTCAGGTATATTTTGTGGCTCTTGCAGAAGACATTTCACAGTTGTATATTCTTCTTTCTTTTTGTTAGTTTCCATAATGGAAAAAGGAAGCACAGTTTTCAACAGTGCACAAAGACTGGAAGTTGTTAGAAACTGCATCTCATTCATTTTTGAAAACAAATTTTTGGAGACTGAAAAGGTAATAAAATAAAATTTTAACTTGCCCAAACAGGCCTCCATTCTGTTAATGAACGAATAGAGACTGACCTTGTCACAAAGTACATTTTGAAGTCTTTGTTGAAATACTAATGATTGTTGTAGCCATTTAAATGAATGAAATAAGCAATAAAACTCGTAATCTAAATGCAATACTGTATGTAATATGAAACTAATAGATTTGAAATCCTGTTTGTAATACTACATGAGTGTGGTGATGCCCTTTTTGCTAATTTATATTACCATTATAAATAGTATTGTCCACATGATTTTTTTTTTTTTAAAAAGGGTATATATTGTTTTAGCAGTGTTTATTAGGAGGAACATAAACGAAAGGCATACATAGATGTTTCAGTCTTTGTCAACCAATGCTCTTTTGACACTTTCAGTACAGTAAATATTGCTGGTTTTAAAAATCAATAATTTCATAGAACTCAGAGGTGAATGTAAATATTTGGTATGTCTGTCTTCACTAAAATGTACTAGAGAGTTGTCATCCTTGACATCCTTATTTTTTCACATCAAGAAGTTGCCAGGTTTTGTAGATTCTATCTGTTGAGTTTTCAGTTATTGAAAATAATTCACTCAATTCAATCACTCAAATCTAATTCTACCTGTGAAAAAGATTGTAACATTATTTTACGATTTGTTTTTTGTTCTTCAGAAGAGTATCATCTGTGTATCTCTGAGGCTGTGCAGCTCAAGATAGAAAATGAGCATTTCTTGATTTACCAGTTATGTTACAGAAATGTATAGGGGAAAAATCCTAATAAAATGTGTAGCTCTTGTTAAAGAATTTTGATAGACGTGTAACATAGTAGTTTTTAACCTCTTTCAGCCTGCAGGCACTTGAAAAACTCCAGCAGTTTTTTGTCCCTCTGCATGGTAAATTTGTCCTTAGCCAACAGACTGCCTTTTCTTATTCTTCTGTTACCACCCATTACAGCTGGTCTAAAGGGCCACAGTTGGTAATCGCTGGTGTAGCACTCGCTGCATCTTTAAAACGTTGGCATAATTATTCTATTGGCATTGTTTTAGGGTTGACTACATAATAGCCTTGTGGCCACGTTGCTAGGAGAGGTATGCCACTTCTAGAGCCATCCCTCATTCACTGCTTGTCAAAAAACCTGCCGGCTGGCCTCGATGTGCTTACTCGGGGCCTGGCCTGGCTGGTCCAGGATAGAGCACCAGCTTTCAGGCACTGCAGTCCGTATCTGATCTTACATCCATTCAGTGCCTGGTCATATTCAGTCATTTCTATTGACAGATGTAGGTCAGAA
Organism: Bucorvus abyssinicus; assembly: GCA_009769605.1. Lineage (NCBI taxonomy): Eukaryota > Metazoa > Chordata > Aves > Bucerotiformes > Bucorvidae > Bucorvus > Bucorvus abyssinicus. The sequence continues at coordinate 9,301,808 of CM020043.1, read as the reverse complement.
ATGGTGTTAAATGCATTTGGAAAAAACATGGGGACAATGTAATAATTAACAGCTCAAGCTAAATCAAGCATTATGTAAAAGTTTGATATTCCAGCTAATGAGTAATTTCCAAAGTTATTCCTTACTATACTGTCACTTGCAGTTTCTTAATAAAGACTGAATGATATTCAGTATGGATAGTGCCATGTAATTTCATTTTCATGAAGTTAGCTTTTCTTCTCTCCAGACCCTGCCTGCAGCTCTGAGAGCCCTGAAAGGAAAGGCAGCTCGGCACTGCCTGACACAGGAGTTAGGGCTGCACGTCAAACAGAATCGGGCAATACTGGACCATCAGCAGTTTGATTACATTGTGCGAATGATGAACTGTGCTTTGCAGGTACAGTATGTGAACATTTATTTCTTTGGTTGTCTTTGTTTTGTTATTATGATAAGCAAAAAATGGTTTAGAGTGATGTGGAGAAACAATATAATTAAGTTATAGGACCACATACTACAGTCATATAGCAGAGGCTACTTGACAGTAGATTTAAACTATTGTATTGACAGGATAAAGGACAAAATGCTCAAGTGTATACAGATCTGACTGATGTGAAAAACAGTACCAAAAAATGTTCCCATTATTAATAATTTAGATATAATTTATTTTTGGTGAGTATCAAAGCAATTTATTGTAATGTCTTGAAGTCCTTTTTTGATGAATGGGTGTTAGTTTTTCCGGATAGTTTTCAACTCTGAGCTCCTAAAATGTGTATCGCCCACTGCTCAGTTAAAAAAACACGTTTGTCTTCTTTGTCATCACAAGTGTGAACACACTTAAAGAAAAAAGCATGCTTTCTGTTTCTGTGGTTTGTGGTGGTAGTTCTCCTTGTCACAGTAACATCTTAGTTTGTCAGAGACTCACTAAAGGTGTTTGCAATTCATCATTTAAGTTATTCTACTGGTACATTAAATAATTTTGTGCTAAATAAACATCAACATACGGTGGCAGCTGCCTATGAGAGTAAAATACGTGGATGACTTCTTTTGACTTTCATTTGAATGAAAGTTCTGTTCTAACTTGTACACAATTCATTGTCAGAAATATTTTACAGGCATCAGTGTTTTCAGTCTGGTATCTGAGAATGTAGTAGTATTCTTGAAATCTGTAATTTGGTTATAATTTGCCTCTTTGTTGCCCCATCTAAGTTACTGTATTGAATTTAGGGATTTGATTGAGACATTCATTATCATTGAAACAATGAAATTATTTTGTAGCAGTTTGACCCATATTTTTAAAAAAGTGAGTGCTAACCACAGCTTTCACTTAAGTATAGAAATAAATTAACATTGACTGAGAAATTCCTACCTCAGGTCACTGAACATAAGTTTTGTTGTCTGTTGTATCTCTTGTTTTTCACAGTAGATATTTTTCTACTGTTTGGATCAAAATTCAACTTAGCCTGAGCAGTGGTCTTTGGAGTAAAATTGCCTAGTTAGTAAACTGAAGTCGACTGCCTAAAATTACACAGCATGTACCAGAATGTGCTTTTTTGGCACGAGCATTGGCCTTTTCCAAGCTCTAAATTTAGCCTCAGAGTTGGAAGAAAAAGTGGAAGTTATCTGTGAAACTGTATTTCTCTGCCCAAAATCATGACCAATGGAATAACACACCTGCTGTGTTTCCCCTAGTATCCGATCTCTAACCATTGTGCAACTGGGAAGAAGAGGGGGTTGTATTTTACTGGTTTTTCTTCGAGTTGGCGAAACTTGGACTTTCCAGAACCTCTCATTTTGTCAGTTTGAGACCCTGTGTCCAACAGTGGCATTCTTTTGAACTGTTCTTCTTTAGACTATTTACAGTCTGAAAGGTAATGGGCAGGACGTCACTGCAAATTTTTAGTTGGCCTATGATCTATGGAATAGTACAATGGAGTTTCATGTTAATCTGCCTTATTTAGCAGGTAGGTGGCTGCATGTCAAGCCTTTGTGGTAGGCTGTAGGTGGCTTTACGAATACAGTTAAGGTAAGGCATGATGCAGTAAGTCAATACTGAAGCGTTAAAAACATGCTTTACTGTGTCTGTCTGGGAAGTATTGACCATCTACTGCTGCTGAAACAAAAATGCAGAAAAGTATTTCTGATCGTTCTTAGTAGCAGGAACATCAAAATTACATGGAGATTGTATTGTTGGTTGATTAAAGCAGATGCCTTCTGATGAGGGCAATTAAATCCCCAGTTACTTGCTTTTATCTCTACTAGGAGTTGTCATTGGCCACTTGCTAAACTTTATTGTCATGCCCTAAGTAAGAATTTTTCCCCTGACGAGTCAGGTACCCTGACAAGCATTTACACCAGCCTCTATTACAGTAGTGATTAATACCTGTGATAGTGAAGCAGAAGCATTATGTTCTGATCCATGCATTGTATAACTAAATCACTGTTAAAAACGATCTATAGTGTTGCAAAATCTCAGTATATTGATCGACAATTTATTCATACAGATAGCACTGTAATGAGAAAAATGCAAAATTATTTTGCTAGAAACTGTCTCTGTTGTGTTTGCTATCTGCTGCTGCGGTTACCTCAGAATAATTTGCAGTTACACATAAATTCCTATTTTAAAAGTTTTTTTTCTCTTCAATTTTCTGTAATGAAAGGCTTTTCTCTGACATTTCACAAGAGACTACTTAACGTTTTGCAACTAAAAATCCTGTTTTTTTCCAAAGAAACTCTTCTATGTAATTATGTTTCCAGCAACACATTGTATTTTTAACATTCATTGAGAAATAACAGCAAAAACCATCTCAAAGCTCAGTTTGCATGTTTCTCCATTAATTTCGTACAAACAACGTGACTTGTCCAGATGTTCAGTTGTCTCTCTGACTTTCCTCTGGCAGCAGCAAGTGAACTCTGTATTGTGAAACATAGTAGAACCTAATTTGAGTGTACTGAGTGTACTTACAGTGTACAGTATGAAAAACAACTGTAGGAACTCTTAGTAGCAACTAGGGCAAAAATAAATAAATTAACCTGTGTGAGGTTACAACAAATGTACACCTGGGCCAGCATCTGTTCTCCAACAATGACCAAAAACAGATGAAAGATATTCTTGATTAATTTTGCCCTAAAAGTTCAGTTGTGGTTCTTCTGTATCGCTTTGGTGTAGTTAAGGGCCTCTTTCTAGCACTTACTATACAGACTATAGTCTGTTGTGAAAGAAACTTGAATGTGCAAAATTAAATAAACTATGGCATTCTAGAAATAATACTAATTTTATTTTTCGTAGGCAAATAACTTTTGTATTATATTCTGCCACCAGATAAAGTTTAAAATTTGTCAGTCAGTTCTCAGAATTCAGAGATTTGCAAATACTGTCAAATAACAAAGAAGATTTATTACTCCTGAGAGAAAATCAGCCATGTGTGTGTCATATGATTCAAATTCTTGGCAATATGAAGGTTAAATGAACTAGCATTTCTCATATTTTATGCTGAAAACTATGTTGCTAAATGTCTTTTATTTTGGAGGGTTATAGTGGGTTTCTCTCCTTTTGGACTTTTTCTTCACGGCCTGCCTTTTGTTACTCAGTTTGACTTGCATTTCCAGAAGTAGAGACTCAGAAGCGGTGTTTGAACAGCGGCAGTATTTGAAAATATTTTAAGGTATTTTAAGACATAGAAAATACATCATGAAAAGTCATGGGAGTTTAACAGGGCCACACTTAATTCTATTACTTCATCAGTTATTAACAATTTTATCTTTTTTGTCCTGTTAGACATAGTCATGGTATTATTGAGGTGAAAGAAATCACCCTTCCAGTGTTTAAGGGCTTGGACTTGAAACTTCCAGATTTAATTCCATATTGTACTGCAGATTTTTGGTTTTGTCACAATGGGCACATCATACAGTTTCTCTGGTACGTGGTTTATTACCAAAAAAGTAGAAGAGTTTTTCCATCCTGCTGACTTTTCCAGAGTCCACCTATAATGTTCTAGAATTAATAAAAGAATCTGCTATTTCTGCATCTTTCTGATGATGTTTCTTTCCCAAGACATTGCAAGACACTAGAATATCATTGCACGTGGCTGAACTGATGGCACGCTCACATAATTTCTCTAGAAAAAAGAAAGGAAGTACAATGTAAAAGATTGTATTGCTGCTCTGTGTTTATTTCTTCTTTCTTAGCTCTGAGGAACATACTGTTCTATTCATCCTATCTCACTGGATGGCCACACAGTCCAGCAAAAATCCATTCACAGGTATCTTTTTACAAAATCCAGAAAATAGTGTCTTTCTTTGTGGGATTGCGCATATAGGTACATATTCAAGAAGTAGGTATATGTGTGCTGCTGTCAGTCAACATTGCAGACATTTTAGCTTTATTACTGCTGCTCGAAGAACAGCCCACAGTTACCTACTGTGCAAGTACCACCATGACATAGCAGAAGCCATTCTTTGCTGGGCCAGGACTTGCCCCATGGAGGTAGCAGTGTGCAAGTAATTCTTTTTTCATCACTTAAGGAGATTTGTGCAGTGGTCTCCACAGAGAGAGTCTGGCTGGTTCTGCATGTGTGTCCAGGCACCGAGGTGGTTGTCTCAAGCTGTGTTAAACCGCCTCTGTGGTTTTAGAGAGGAATTTCTTTGATGATCAGGCTGCAGAAGACCATGGCTGCTTTTCACACTGGTGCTGTTCCAGTGGAGGTGCTCAGGAATGAGCTCATCTGTGGTTGGGCATTTCCTAAATTGTTGTTTCCCTTTCCAAGCCCCAATCTCTGGTAACCTGAAACTGTGTGTGACTTCTGCTTGGACCTACCCTCTATAACTATTGTGCGAGACTGTTACTTAAAGAAAGGAAAAGAGAAGGATTAGCTGCAATGCGAGTCCTGTAATGTGCTGTCTGTACCTACATCTGCCTTCAGCCTCCCAGCGTCTCACCCAAACGTGTTGTGTTCACACACTTCCTCCTCCCCTCTATGTATACGTGTATCCACGTGCATTATGAGGCACAAGGGTGATACAGGTACATCTGCTATATAGAGAAATACATATACACGTATACGCAGAAATATAAAGTCAGTAGTAGTGCAGAAGTTAAAATAATCCCCAAGTCCTGCTGTGATCAGCGCAGCCTGTTCAGAGTGCAGGTGATTGCGCTCTGAACACGTATCTCGAGGGCTCCAGTTGCAGGGAATCCTGCGGTCTGCCCCAGGTCTCTTGCTGCTAAACATGGCAAGGGGTCCAAAATGCCGAAGTAAGAGTGCAGTGATGTTTCTGTTGATATAACTTGCCGTAGATGTAACTTGTTTTCTAGACAGCAGGGTGTGGGGTTGTTGATTATAGCTTCGTTATGTTTCTGTGCAGTTATCAGAGCAAGATTCAGCCTTGTTTCAAGGGTCTCTGCTTCACATTGTACTACCATTATCAAATGACAGCGGGGGGTTACTACAAGAAGCAGCAGAAGTACAAGTGAGCAGCCATGCCACGGGCTCCTCTAGCTAGTTGCAGCTTTGGGACTCGTGGTGGGGTTCCTGTCACATCTGAGACCGGCTGGGACCAGCCCAGGCTGTGCTGCAGCCCCCTGCTGCCCCCAGCCCCCGTCAGGCCCCCACAGGGGTGCTGCGCAGTGGAAATCAAGGCCCTCGAAGCAAAACAGCAGCAAAAAAAATAGGTAAGTTAAGAGCTGTGATGATCTTCAAGAATTTTTGTAATATTTTAGCAGATTTTACATGGCATTTACGTAGCAATGAAGGCATTTTAGAGAAAAACACAGGGTGTAGTATCCAAAGCGCAGGCAGCTGGTGTGGGTCTGGGTTCCTTTGATTTCAGTCAGGTCGTATCTGGCTTACAGATAGATAAAGAGAAATGTGAGCCTTTTGGACAGAAAGTACGCGCTAGAGCATCACACACCGAATGAGGGTGTCACACCAAGTTAGCCCCCTGGCAGGGATCAGGAGAGTGGCACAAACCCCCCTGTCCCGGTTGGGTGTCTGGGACGTCTGTCTGCTGGAGCGGTCTTTACTCTGACTGGATGTCTCCTGCCAGTGCCACAGCAAACAGTGGCCGTGTTTGCTGCTAATGCATGTGTTTGCTCACACGTAGGTATCTTACTGAAACCATGTAGCTGCTCAGAGCGTTGACGCGGTCGGCTCTGACTGCTCTGAAGTGTTCATTACTGCTAATTGTGGCCTTATGGTTGCCAAGTGTTCCTAGTAAGTCTGTGTTCTAAATATTTTTGGTTGTCTTGATGAAAAGCAGACATGTGCTTGTATGCTACTCACTGCTGTTAGTAAAACAAGCCTGGTTCAGGAATTGGGTTATAGTGCTGTGTAGTTGCTCTCCAGTGCATCTGTGAAAGAGGTGGAATGATGAAAGGAGGTAAAAAAAAAAAGTCTTTGATGTTGGTAGAATAGGCATTTGGCTAATAGAGCAAGTTAGGTGAAATCAGGGACTTCTGTTTTTACAAGTTCTGTATCAAATAAAAATACGGAAGGATCACATGGAATTTTGTTTTTATTTTAAGTTTTATGTATGTATATGATGTGTGTTTCAGTACAGGTACATAATTCCATATAGATTTGTCTATAACACTGCTAGGTATGTGTACGTGCACTTAATCTGTATTGTGTCATTTTTTGTGTACAGTAAGTATCAAAATATTATACAGTATTAATGTCCTGTACCCATTCAGTGAACATACCTCTGTGGCCCCCCATATGCACATGGGTGTTTAGCTTTAGTGCAGTTTTTTGTTACTAAAATGAAGAGTTTGCCTGTCTTACATAGTCTTCCTCTGGTCTTCTTCCCGCTGTGCTTCACCCTTCAAATAACGGTTAAACGGAGGTGTAGTAGAGCAGCTGAAGTGGAGTGCTCTAAATGAAGCTCTCTGCTCTGTGAGCAAGGGGTGTGCTCCCTTGATCACTGATCACGGGTACTAAACTTACCAGAAGAAACATGCCCTACAGAAGACTGTTTTGTTGTTTCTGTAAGGACTTCTATGTAGTTGTCTGGTTTTAAATGCTTTGTTTTGCAGGAATTTGCATAAAAGATGCCAATGGGTGGCTGTAAAATCATAATCTTTTATTTTTAATATACAGTCATTTCTAAAACAGATTATTGAAATATATAAAAAGTCTTCTAATCATTTGGTTGCTATAATGCTTTTATAACCTTTGGTTTAAACAGTTGAAATCTTGGCAGCTTGTATTCAAAAATGTAAGTGTGATGTTGAGATAAATATCATAAAACACAGGCCAGTTCTGGATTTCATCAATATTTTGTCTTAGCTTTGACAAATGCATTAATATGACAGACAAAAATTAGTGAACATATGCGGCATTTTAGAATGATTTTTTTTTAGGGGAAAAGTGTAAGAATTTATTTCTTTACAGTAACAGACTAACCTCTACTGTTACATAAACAAAAAGTATGTGAAGTTATAGAATAAAACCAGAAAATAAAGGTGTAAAGAAGAACATTAGACAATCTGCATATGTTGTAAAAAATTCTCACAGCTGTTGACATTCATTTTCAATATTATAGCCCAGATTTATGACTTACATGAATTGTTTTTTGGGATGCATGGGAAAATGTGATGTCAGCATGCTGTGTTTGTGAGTATACAGATAGAATTAATCTTTTATCTAGATTATTTGATGTTTGAGGAGAAAAGCAACTTTTTTTGATGGAATTAATTCCTCTGGTCAGTTGAACACCTTGTCAAACCTTGGATTTCACTGTTATTTGATGAAATGTCACCCTAAAGGATACATATCCTTTGTTATACCTAAGTTGCATACAGTTGGCATATAATATTTTCTGTCCCTTCCAGGTATATGGAATGAGGTATCTTACTAGATCATCTCTTACTGTAGTAATAATAATACATTTAAAATCAACCTGGATTATGAGGATGCCATAATTTTCAGCACTTCTTCTTTAGAGACTACATCTTTTTTCTTATCTGTACTGTAATATTCTGTCTACCTCTGAACCGCAGGCATCTGGGGTTTATGTATTATATCTTCAACAGTCCTGATGATTTTAATTCTCAACAAGTTTTCAGTTTTCTTCAGTTTTATATATTTTCCTGTACTTTCAAGTCTCACAAAATTGCGTCTATAAATACCATGCATGCGCTGGTATTTTCCACTTCTACAAGTACATTAGCTTTAGTACAACCTAGTTTCACAGATTGCACAAAAATTTATGCTCACAACGTGTTTCTTGATCAGTGTCTTACCTACATGCCAGCAGAAGCTGGGGTTCACACCCTTAAACCAAATAAGGCCTTTACTGAATAATTTTTTTTTTTAATTAGAACAGAGTTAAAACAAGTTGTTGTTTTGGACATCTTTTCTTCATGAGAAGAGAAAAAAATGTTAATGCAAGCAAAGCCAGTGGACTAAATCAGCCTTTAATTTATTGTTTTCAGGCCAAATTCAAGATCCTAGACTATCAATTTAATTGGAATTTAGCCTGTTTTATTTATGAAGTTAAAAGGTATAATTGCTTGGGGGGGATAAATAAAGGTAAATATTTATTTTAATGGACCTTTTTGGAGCCTTGCCTTTTGTCATTTGGGAATAGCTGAAATACTAACCATATGTGATTCTGTTGAAAAGCCACAGGCCACAACTACAGTTTCATTAACACAGTTGTTACTCAGCCTCTGAATCGCACGTTAGGAACGTCGTAGACTTTAATCCTGACTTGATTATGATAGATGGCTGTTACCTTCCCAGTCCTCTATCCATTTAACTTCCACCCCTACAGAGCTACTTACCGTGTAAAACATTTTCTGTGAAGATGACTTAACTGATGGTAGGCGTGGGGTTTACTTCGAAGGTAATGGTGAATTCTTTTGAAAACTTGGGAAAATATTTTCATAGTTGCATACGGGACACTTGGTAAATTATCGCAGAAAAAACCTTTTTATCTTTGCATTTTTTGTAATTTTTAGAAATTTATCAAGTTTAACATATTTCTTCAGGCAGCAACTGTATCAAACTATATATGTTAATCAAGGTGGACACTGCTGTACAACATGCTATCTAATCATGCACAACATAACGTCCTTCAGTTTCCCAGATTTGCTTTAGGAGTTCTTTTCTATGAACTATTTTTCCTTTAAAAGACTTTATCAGCCAGAGTTATAAAGCCTTAAATTGGCTGGGAGTTTTTTCTCCAGAAAAATGGGATATTTCTGAAAATGGCTGTAGTAGCATGATTTTTCGTGATGTAGAATGAGGCTATTCTATTGATGTTGCAAGGTTGATTTTTGGATTAAGCAGCTTGTATAACAACTTGTATTAAATTTGTTAAAACTGCAGCTACGCTTTGAAACATAACAGAAAATTTACATTCCAGTCCATTAAGGAACTGAGAGATCTGGCATCCGGGTTGGCAACAAGGGATTTTACGTTCCATCAAATTTACCAGCGCGACTAATACAATGCGTCATTTTTGCCTAAGCATGGAAAAGCCCTTGCTGGCTGAATTAAACATTCACAGCCTTGTCATGAGCAGAATTACCTCAAAAACCCCACAACCCCTCTCCTTGACATCCTTGAAATTCTGCAGCCATAGCAGGTCATCCCAGAAGTATCCTCTTCCAGCAGCTGACACTTGTTCCATGAATCCAGATATGGAGCTGCACCAACAAAGCTGATCCAAGAAAACTTCCAGAAGCAGCTGGTCATTGTTGTTCCTGTTGTCTTTTGGTGCAGTTGTACACAGACTAACGGGTGCCTCTGCCAAAACTGTAGCAAAGCTGTTCTATCAAGGTTGGTATAGCAAAACGGAAGCTGTCCAGCAACAAGGTGTTCAATACTTACTCACTTTTCTGTGCATCTCCCAGAGGCAGTGTTAAATCCACACAAACATGTACTTCAGTTCCAAGAAGCACCTGCCAGAACCCTGCAGATGCATTTGGTCCTTTTTTTTTTTTAAGTAAATTGAAATGGGCATCAGCTTTATCTCCAATAATTTTTGTCTGTGCTGGTTGAGCACAGTGTGTTCTCTTCGTATACTTATTTAGTTCTTCTGGGCTTCTGGCAGTTCTGCACTCTTCTGATAGTTTCCGTCTCTTGGATGAGATCTGTAAACTCTCTCATCTTTTTGTTCTTTTCCCCCTGCTATGAGTATATCTCTTCATGAGACTCATGTTTTCAGCATTTTTGACTTGGTACAAGATATTCTTTCCCCTCCTATCTCCTATTGGTCTTACACATTGTTTCTGATTTTTTTACTCTTTACTTCACATATTTCTTTAACAAACTTAATATCCCTGCTGTAAATCTGTTCAATTCTGCCTGTTGCTATTCTTATTATGTTTTTTTTTCTGACATCAAGGTACTTGATAATATTTCCTTTTCATATTGAGTGCCTGTTCAATTCAACTGCAATATTGTCTATTTTACTGACTTCTTGAAGTTGTCTGTACTGTATAGAGTATGCTGATACTTGTAAAGAGCAACATTTTGCACCTTTTCCTCAATTTTAGATCTTGGTTTGGCTTGTATAATAACACAGCACGTGGTTCCTGGTGCTGTTGATATGTAGCTTTAGGTTTTGCCTGGGGTTACCCCGTCCGTTGTCAAGAGCTTCATATTTGTCTTGGTTGAAGCTCAGGAGGTGCTTGTCAGCCTGTTTCTGGCAGGCTGTGATGCCGCTTGGTAGCAGTCCTACCTTCCAGTGTGTTTACCACTCCCCCAAATCTGGTGTCATCCAGAAATTCGTTGAAGATGCATTTCATGCCGTTTTCCAGGTTGTTAATGAAAACGTGGGGTGGCCTTTGCAACAGTATGGACCCCTGAAAACACGACTCCTAACCATCTGCCTGTTAAACTTGGAACCAGTGACTACTGTCTTCCGAGTCTGACGGTGCAATCAGTTTTCCACTCTTTCATCTAGACTGTGTCTCCCCAGCTTGCCTCCAAGGCTACCAAAGGCGCCTGTGTCAAAAGCCCTGTTAAAGGCAATGTAAGTGAGCCCTGTAGCTGAGGGAAAAGCAGCATAGCTTGTTATTTTATCGTAGAGGTTGATCCTTTTTCCCTTGGTCAGCCTGGGCCTTCTGTTCTCAATCACTTTCTTGTTCTTTATCTAACTGGAAATGCCCTCTATGAGGACTTGCTCTCTACAGTCCAGCCTGTAGATCCCCTGAACCTGTTCTTTGCCTTCTTTGAGGTGTTGCCCAAGGTTTTATTTCTGTTTCATCAGAAAATCAGTTATAATTGACAAGGTAACCATAAGAGACTGAAGTATCCCAAGGGGAAAACCTCGGAGTTTAGAAGTTCTCTTTTCTATGATGATGTCAGTGAGGGTTTTTAGCATAAATTAAAAAAATATTTTACTATCACTTGCTATTTAATGGAAGATTTTTAGTGAGCCCTACTTCCAAGTAACAGTTCATCAGACACCGTTTGTTCGATTTCTTCATAGTCAACTAGACCCAGAATCTTTTGCTAATTGATTTGAGCTGGGCATCGATGCTTTGCATTTCAGTAGATAGATATAAAATTCCACTTCTATCCAAACAATATTTTTCTAAAGTGAAAAACTGTGAAGTTGTAGAAATTGTACACAATGGGCACTGATGATGTGATATGTTTTTATTAAAAGTATATGAAATTAGAAAATCGCATGAAACATAGAGAAGAACAGAAAAATTAAATGAAGCAAGATGAATATATTCTTACATGTTTGAGAGTTTGTGACTGTGCTTATTTAGGAGAAGAGACACTGCTGTGCAACAAATGAATGCTAAAGTGTATATGAATGTGTGCTTGTGAACTGATTCGGTAATAGATAACTGGACTATACTGGAACATTGCATCTATTTTAATAGTCCTTCTAATATTTTAAGCATTTTTATGTTGTTCCTTGACTCCATTAACCAGGCTGTCTGTAAAATGGTTTACAAAGGGTCCTGTATTTATGTTTTGCAATCACTGCATAAGTGCTTTGGTCTACCAGGGCTTTAGGAGTACACTGTGGTTTGTAGCTATATTATGAATTAATTGCCCTTTTCCAGCTGAGTAGTTAATGGTTATTGATCACTGTTTTGTAATGAATTGCAATGTATTCTATCATTTGAACGTTGTTTGTCAAATACTTTTTACAAATGACTGTGCAGGACCTCGTATCACAGCTGGTGTAGTTTAAGGTTTGGACAGAGTCACTGTGAATGAAGCCCTGCTGTGAAATAAAAGTCAAAAGGCATCTTGGCATCCCAACCATTTCCTTGGGAGAAGATTACAGCCTGAGTATGTTGAACTTTATTGCCATGGGCCTCATGACAGTATTCAGAAACATGCATGGCATTTCTGTTAAAGAAACTCAGATGTGCTTAGATGTAAGGGATGGCATTCTTGTGTTTATCAGTATCTTGCAAAAAAAGTTAAATGTTTTTATGCTTTTGGGGTACAGTAAAAATACAGTGAAGAATGTGTAATTTATGCACATAAAAATTGAGGTTCCTGATTTCCTAAACTTAATTTGTTATGAGGAGGTGGAAATGACTAATCTCAACCCTAGATGGAAATGTATTTATTGAGAAAGAAGGAAGGGGGAGACTCGACAGCTCTTGTTTGAGTAAAATGTTGTTTCTTGTTTTGGCTTGCTGTGAGGTCAGAAGTAAAATGAAGCTGCATAGAGGAAACATGCTGCATGGTTACCTTGTCAACATGCAGAGTAAAGCAAAAGGAAACTTAATGAATGAACATTATGTGCTTGTGTAATTCCATCTCAATTGCATCAATTGAATTCTGTCCCTTGTACCACTATGTTTCAAGGACAGAAAAAGCTATGAGAATTCAGGGCCAGGTAAAGACAAATGTGAAGGACTTTGGGAAGTAAAATCCTTCTAAAATGGAATTGAATCTCCCACTGCCTGGAATGGCAGGACTAACAATGTCTTACATCCTATTGCTGACATGATAGGTTCCTTAATGAAATGGTCATTATGAAGGCTTCTAGACAGGCAGAAAGACCACAAAGTCACAACAAATCGATGACGATTCTTCTGGGTTGGGTGCAGTTCCTTTGTCTTCTGCACTGTTGCTTGTATGAGCATAATGGCCATAGAGGATGAAGAAGGAATTACATGTAACTGCCATAATTCAGAACCCAGGCGCAGTCTGTCTAATATGGACTGTGTGTTGAATTACTGCTCCACGAAAGCCCAAAGTGTGATTTTAATCAATTTTAAACATGGAAAAACAGAGTGTACTTTTTTTTGTTATTAGCTGAGAATCACTGCAACAGTGTTTAAATAGGAAAAAAAGTTAAAATCGTGTGTTAATGAGTAACTCATAAAATGTGCCAGAGTCATTTATGCAAGAAGAAGTGATTTTGTGAGTTAATAATTTCGAAAGACTATATATATATCCTTATCAAAATGACAAGTTTTAAGAGTAATAAGAATGTACGGCACATAGTTTATGGTTACCTTATGCATGCTGCCATAACAATTCTTGTGTTAGGGCTTTAAAAACACATATTGCTCTAAAGTTTCTGTCATTTTTTTTCTTGAGTCATTATGAGCTTAGTCCTACACGTTGATGAATGCTCTTGGTCTTCATGAAAATTGACAGCATTCAGTACTTCTCCTGAGGATCAGTGCAGCGTTGACGGTTACTTCAGCAGTATTTTTGGTAGAGCACACATGCATCATACTGTACTGCCAAAAAAGTATGGAACGAGGGCTGCCATGCTTAGCTTTTCAGTTTGAATGCATTCACTGTGTGCTACGTTAATTTCCTGTGATAGCCAGACCTGCGAGTAGTTCCATTTATTTATAGTGCTGCTGGATGTAAAGCAAAATTGGGTGCCAAATTTTCAGCATACTCAGATTTCTGTAAATGATTAAAAACATGGTGTCTGTTGGAAAACCTTACTGCCCATTGCAGAATGTGGTTTAACACAGGAAACATACTAGCAGTTAATGAGACTATCAAGATGCATTTAACAAGACAATTGCACTCCAAATGTTATCAGATATTTAATATATCTCTCCAAGATCTGACTAAGAGAAAGCAGAAATCCCGAAGTATCAGTTGTTATTTACTGTAGCCAGTTCAGGAAAGCAGGTAAGCTTGTGCTTAACTGTCACTGTGCTTTACTGACTTTGGCTAGCCCTTGTAGTCAGCAGGATATCAAAAAGGTGCCAAAGGGCATTGTTCAATCTCAGTGTGAACCTTCAGTAGCAGATCAAAGAAGGAACCTTTACTTGGGCTGGCTTTTCTTAGCTGTTCATTGCTAGGATCACATTGTAGAGGGCATCTCAACTTAATGATGACTTACAATACCTTATTTTCCAAACAAAAGTTGACATCAGTACTTATTCTGAAGTAAAGAATGAGGAGAAGAGTTGCCTCTCCTCCCCAGCTCCAGAAGCCTATGCCACTTACCTGGTTCCAAAAGCCACTGGTGCCTCACCAGATACAAGCAGTCCCATGTATCCATCCAAGTGGTCAAAATCTGTAACCTCCTCACTGACAGTTCTGCAATGTGATAACAATATCTAACCACCAAAGTTTTGCTGTGTATTTAAACTGAGTAGAACATAAAAGGACATCACATGTGTTATCAAAGTAAGTAATGTAAGGAAAAACATTCTCATTTTATTATTCCCTTGTCAATTCAATATAGCAAAACTATTTCAAATGTACATGAATTCCTGTAGCACTTCCAGTCTGCTACAGAGTTCAGCAATATACGATCAGTATGGGCAGAATGATGTGCCAGGTCTTCACTCCATTAGGCATGGATTCCAAACACTCTTCTGCACATGGCATGGTGGAAGTCTGTATTTCAGTCATAAGCATTGTTTTTAGGAAATTCATTTGCTGAGAATAATTTTTGTTCCCCAGATGTGTTTTGGCTTCATTTTGTGCAAATTAGGGGGAACAGCATTTATGATATTTGATATTTCTACTTCTGTAGCAGTAGTAAGAGATAATTTTCATAATTGGCAAAGACATTATGTATAAGGCAGCTGGATTGCTTTGTTTCAGGAGTCTAAATTAATTGCATTCAGTACATACACAATATTTTCAGTTTGTCTGTTAAGATTTCAGTGCAACATCTCTGTTAACGAAGGCATTCTGTCTTGCTGCTACAAAGCACATAAAGAATTAATGTCACTATACTTAAAACAGCAGTATTATCCTTTATTCCTGAGATAATTTTGCATTTCTTGAAATATGCTGGAGAAGAAAAAATATAGAGAGATAATACTTCCGTACTACAAGTCCAGCGGAGTACTGCTGACATCGAATATGTGGAGAATTTCATACTTCCAAGAAGGAATGGAAAAATAATCTCCTGTGTTGTTTATGTGGTGATGATATATATCTTTGAGACATATGTTAGCTCTTGGAATATTGAATGCTGTCTAGGTGAAAATACATTCCTCAGTTTTTATAAAGATATTTTTATGTGTAGTTTGGGTAAAAGCCAAAACTCTTACAAATAATTTGAGCTAGAGGATTAAGGAGATAACTTCAAACAGCGAGGATGGATCATTTTATATGTAGTTATAAATAAGCACATACAAAAATAAGATATATATTTCTTCGAAAACTGTTGAGCATTCCTAAAAGCTGTAAAGTCTCATTTTACGTGGGAAGTTTTCTGATTAAGTGAAAAAATACTATCAATATTTGTCATATATGTCTGCAAAAAGATGCTGTTAACTTCAGAAAGTGCAGTTACGTAGAAGAGACTGAGCTGAAAAGTAAAAATCACTGCAAGTTCTGTTCTAACTCGAACCAGGACACAATGTAAGTGGTTTTTTAAATGCTGCTTTATGTAACTGTGCACGGACAATGGTATTCTGTTTAGGTGAGCTTGATTGAAGTAATAGAGGGTGAAGTATTTGTTATTGGAAAATCACAAAGGATGAAACGGACTTTTAAAGTAATGAGAAGCAAAACAGTCTTGTGATGAGATTTTTGGTCTATTGTTTTAAACCTGCAGTCTTTAATCGCTCAGCAGCCGTTTAAGAAAGAACAGTGAGATGAATACTAACATCATCCTAATGATCCTTCACATGATTGTTCCTGTAATGCAGATTATATATTTCTACTATCACAGTTGGCTGATGCCAAGTTTTTGCTAGTTGCTGTGTTTTAGAGAACTCCTATATGAGACAAAAGCATAAATGAAAAGTCTGGCAGGGGAACACTACATATTTCAATTTTGAATTTGGTGAGATGTTATAGATAGTTAATAGGAGTGTAGTTTGAGTTGGAGGGTGCCCATGGTAAAAATGGATGTTAAAAATATTGAAGTTAGTTGTTCAAAGGGAAATGTTGTTTTGCTGTTCATCATCCAAGGGCATTTGTGTAGTAGAACTATGTGTGTTACTGTGGTGTACAGTAACACAAAAAGAGCTACTGAAAAAAATCTAGTCACTTAAAAACAAGAGTATCTTTTTTTAAGTTTTGTTGAGTATTGTTTGTTCTATGTTTTTTAAAGAAGTCCTAAAAATTCAAGTAGTTTGGTTTTTTAATATTAAGTTACATTCCACTTCTGGATTCTTTTAAAAGACTTCTGTAATAAAATCACTATTTTCATCAGTGCAATTACGAGTTGATTTACTTTGGCATACCCTTTTCAGCCTAGAGAGACACGAATGACACACTTGACTGTTGAATGAAACATTCTGAGACCGTGTAGAGAATGAGTTTTCATCTTCTTTTAAAGTTAACCTTGTGCCAAACTTTTGGAGAGGCTGTGGAGGTGATTATTTCATATTAAATGTCAATTTCTGTGTGTAAAGTTTTGGAAAGTACATTCTTTGGTCATCACTTCCATTTTAGTCAGATTTGCTGTTGACCCAAATGGCAGCAAGCTACCTTTTAATTGTTACCCAAATGAGGAATACTTTCCTTTTTATATTCACCTTGTTATGTCTTTTTATATTCACCTTATTATGCTGGTGAAATTATATTTCATATCTATTTGAGTGAAGATATGTATGCACACGTGTATGTTATTCTTACATAATATCAAGTGATTAAAATTTACATTGTGTATAGGAAGGATAGCAGAGGGATTCCATAAGGCAGAAATCAAATTCAAGTGCCTAACATTGAAAATTGCCTTGCTTATTTTCTTTTTAATGTTTTTCTTAAAGGATTGTTCATCTTCAGAAGAATATACCATTGCTGCAGCATTGCTGCCACTGACGACTGCTTTTTATAGGGTAAGTTTTTATTGAAAACCGCTCCTGTTTTGTATTTATACATTACGTTCATTCTTGAAATGAATTACACTTAACTGATGTTAGATCATGATGATTATGATAAACTTATCCAGAACTAAATGCTTGCTTATATGATGGGTTAGGGAATTACCATTGAATTATAACTAGTCACTAAAATAATTGAAAGTAATAATTTCTGATGTTATTGAGTAAGAACTGTTTATTGGAGTACTTTTCTGTTTAATTTGGCATGTTAAGCATTGGCCAAAAAGCACATGTAAAGTTTTTGGTCTGTGTAGTTGTTAACTTTGGAGAATATTATGAATGGCTTGTTTTAACTCTCTATTTGTTTTCAATTTCTTGTGGTTTTTCTTTTCCTTTTTTTGCATAATGTTTGGTAGTGATAAAATATAATATGATAGTAAATATGAAAATGTAAGTAATGCAACTTCTGTAAGCAATCCTTGCAAAAGCAGAATTTTTGTAGTATGTGTATGGTTATTTCAGTACAGTAGCATTTACACCAGTTCTGGTTAGGTCAAATGATGCTTTTTAGGACGTACATATCTGAGGAGATAAGTTCAGAACACAGACAACATTAAATAATCTTTAATGTGAATATTGTTATACATCCCATTTTTGGGCAAGAAGTGTTTATTCATTAGTAATTGGTACATCATGATACTGCAAAATAGTAGTTACTGTGATAGTTTAGGTGGACCTTAATAATGTGATAGAAATAAAGAAAAATATAACCTTCCATCCTTCAGGTGGTGTATGAGGCATTTACATGTAGCCATAAGTAAAATGCAAAGAGGTTCCTGTTTTAGCTGAATAGAAGCAGAGGTTTCTGCAACAATAAGCTGAGAAATCAATTAGTGCTTTTTAATTTAAACTATACATTCTAACTGAAGAATTTCTGATTGTTTTAAACTGGAAATAGATTCTGTGATGTAGTTTTTAAAATAAAAAATATGCAACTTTACCAGTCAAAGAACATGGAAACGTCTGCTGAAGACAAGAGCAATTTTGACAGTCGTATCTGTAGGAAGTTTCTTGAAATCTCCTATTTAAGCCGGTTATTTACAATATATACAGAGCATAAAGTGGTAGATTTTTCTCTCTTCTTATCGTTGGAACTGTGAAAAAGTTTTATTAAAATGGGCTTTATTTTAGAGCCATACATAATTCTTTAAGACTGCTTTCTGGAAAGATTCTACAGAGTATTTTCATTCTCTTATATAAGCTAGTGTGGTGAGCCATTAAATTTTTCAATCACAGCATATAAACTGTCTTCCATCTTTAGTTACAAGTTCATCTTTTTCTGTTCTCTCTGAGTCCTTGAGTAGCAGAACCATGAGTTGTTAGTCATTTGTTGCTGCCACTAATAATTAATTTGGAAAAAGAGCTAATGAGTTATAGAGATTTTCCATTTCTCTATTTTATTCTTGCTACTGGATTAATCCTGTGTTATGAAGAAAGATTTACTTTAGTTTTGTTTTCTGATTTTTAGCTCCTCTAATAGAAACAGCCAAGAGAGTCCACATAGCTCTTTACTTTGAGAGATACAGAGAGTATTTGGGGGAGTTGTATCAGTTTGGGAGATTATGGAATGGTCTTCTCATGTAGTAGTCAGTGCTCTAGTCTTGAGGTATTCCTAAATATTCTTGGGAAAATGGTAAAAAAGTATAGGAAGGAACAGGCTTTCATAATGTAACAGGTCTTGTCCTAATGTCTTTGCCTACTTAAAGATTAGTCTAGGGTTTTTCTACATGTATCTAATTAAATTAATAAACATCACCCTGCGTACAGCATGCTTTCAGCTCTTGGGATGTCTGGTGAAATTTCGGAATTCCAACTCCTGAAGTCTGGTGAGTGATCTGTTGTGGAACTTGATCAGGCAGGATTTGATCACGCTCTAACTCATAACTGGTGGGGTTAAATTCACAGACAGGAAGTCAGTACTGGTTGCATATTTGTGGCCTGGAAAAATAATTGAATTTTTCTAGAAAAAATAGTCACAATGCTTTTTAAAAAATTTAAATAGTGGACATGATCTGTTAGCAAAATGTGACTCATCAGTGACAGTGGGCTTTGGTGTGTACTCTTAATGCTACAAAAACAAACACATCTTTTGCTTCTGGGTTAGAAAAAGGCTTTAGTTTACCATTAGTAATACTGTTGGAATTTTGTTTAAAATTGAAACAATATAAATAAAATGTATTTATACTTGAAGATAAAAGAATTTTTCCATGGTTTTAGGTACAGATGACCCATGCTTATTTGGTATGTGGTCATGTTCTCTGTGTACAAAATAAAAATGTAGTATTTGCTGGTGCTGTGCAGAAGAGGTCTCTTTCTACATGTGGGAACAAAGGTCAGGAAGAAAATGACAGATTTTAATAATCTTTAAATTTTATTAAGTCATCAAGGAAGATAGATTGACAACTGTATAATAGGCATTTTCAAATTCACAGGATTTGTGTGTCCTGTTTCAAGTACGTTTGCCAAGATGGCAGGACATCGTGTAGACTACACTGCATGTCTTGAAGGTTTAGTATGCAGCAAGAGTGGTGATGATCAGTGGCAGGCACCAGTTTCAGCCTGTCCACTGGACAACAGGCAGAGAGAGCAAAAGATCTGTTCTTCACTACTATTCCATGCCAAGTCACAGAGTCCACTTTTCCATCTTCCCTCCCTTTTCAGCTAAAGGTGATATTTGACAGTCTGATCAAACATTCTTTCTTGCATCCCTCAGCCACTGCAGAATCTGAATGTGCAGATTCTAATAAAATTTTTTCACTTTCAGGGGATTTTGTTAAAAATTTTATAATTAAAATTTTACACTTAAACTGTGTGTAATCATCTGTGTTCTCACACCTTTCTAAGGATATTCTGCCACGTTTCATAGGAGATAGTAACGCACTTGCAAATTTTTGTTATTTGGCATTCATAAGTGCCAGTTCTCATCTCTGGTGTTTGAATAAAGGAAGCAGCATAATAAAAATATATTATTCTGAAATTAAAGTTTGTTCTGTATAGAAGTTATGAATGGACCCCCATATTTATAGACAAGCATTTCTTTAAATTGCAGTAGCCAGACCAGTATTATTTTTCAGAATCAAAGTATTTAATTTATGTTTCTGAGTCAGTTGTTGGTTTTAATGGCTTGATGTACACATGCATAGTGCTGAGCTAGTTTCGGCTAAAAAAAAAACCCAAATACAGTAAACTGTCTCACAGATTGGATGTATTACGTTAAAATTGACATGAGTCATTTAACATGATGCAGTGAGATAAATCCTTAGGGTGGGCTATTCTTTGGCTGTTCATTTGCATGTCTGCCCATTTATCATTTATACTCCATACACCTGTACCTTTCTGTATTGAGAAGGAAAAAGAATTACATAAAATAGGAGAAATGCTTTATTCAGTGTTTTTAAAAAATTACCAAAATTTGAGAAATCATTTTACTTTAAACTTTTTAATATAGTACAGAACATTTATTCAGGTCATCTTGGGAATTATCCTGGTAGCATTTTCAAGATGAAAAAGGTGTTAGTCCATGTTTACTTGAAGAGGTTTTTCTTTAAGTTTTTCTTTAATAATCTTAAAGGTTAATCTGCAAGGTGAATCACAAAATTGTGATGTAAGGAAAAAATCTTGAATTTAATGATAAAATGTGGAAATGGAAGTGTTCCATGTTAAGACGACAATATAAATAATTCTAATGTTTTCCACAGTGAACTACATACGCCTTTTTATGTAGCATAATAATAAAATAAAATTAATTTGAGCATATATTTTCCTAGTTGCAATGAATTACCAAGTTTTAGTAACAGCTGTGACGTGTTCAGTGGAAGAAAGCCTTTACTGCTTGAACTGCCTGAAGAAATGACCACTTTACTCCAGAGCCTGTTGAGTGTGGGAGGGTTTCCCTGTTATAAGGATAAGGACTTACTCAGAAGATTGAAGAGGCAGTACTAGAGAAATTCAGAGTAGTTTATTACACTGTTACAATCAAACGCTTTTCCAAGAGACACACAACTCTGGGTTAATTGTGTAACAGAAGCATCATAATTTGCAATGTGGTCTCTGTTGTATAGCATCACCTATGAAGTCACAGAGAAGCTATCTAATGAAAGGCTGATGTGTAAATCTATGATGATGGGTGAAGAGATGATTCTATTTTTATGTCTTTGTCAGGCAAATTTTACAGTCAGTATCAGCTGGAAAAAGTAGGATATTGGTCCTACTGTACTGCAGGAAACAGTGGAAAATTTAGTACTAACATTAACTCTGTTATTTTGTAATAAATAATAATATGTTAGTCTTTATTTTAGAGTTTGTATAAATACCAGGGTATTGCATAAAGTGGTTGGATTATACGATTAATTTTGAAAAGCAGAATTAGTGGGTTTTTTTAATATTTAACATGAGTTAAACACAGTTAGCTGCAATTGGCCCAAGTAATTCTCATAAATAGCAGCATGCTGTTAGCCTTCTATAAAGCTAGAAAGACTTTCTGTAATGTGTTAGCTTTCTATACTGAAATATTTTCATTCTTATATCTACTTATTATATTTCCTTCTAAATGTTTCTGTCTTGCTCTGATGTGCTTGGGGAGAAAATCACTTCTTTAAAAGTCTCCACTCTTGAATTGTTGCCTTTAATTTAGGAAACTCCCATCCTGAAAGACTTCCTTTATTGTCTTGGCAAGAAGTTTTGTCTACTTCCATTAATTTTCTTCTTCTATCTCTATTCTGCCAGGTCTGATACTATCATAGTCTATGGAAATGTTTTTGTGACTGAAATTGTATTAAATAACATTTTTTTTAATACTATACTGTTTATCCATTCTCGGAATGGTAATCCCTTCAATGCAGAAATACATTAAGTTGCCTACTTAAAAAGTGGATACTATGGAAGAAGCTGAATGACAGAAGAAAATGTATTTAGTCAGACTTCAAGTGGTTCCTGTTTTTTACATAACTTTTGTAAAACCAACAGCAGTGAATTTAACATCACACAGGAGAGATGAAAGCTTTTTCTGCAGTGCTTCAAATTAATAACTATCAAATGAACATGTATTAGCTTTCATCATTTGATTTTGATGTTCTTTCACTATCAGAGCTCTAATGCTTCTTTGTATCAGCAGATTGTAAGGTTTCACCTCCAGCTACCAGTCTGGCTTGTTAGGAGAAGAGGGGTAATGGTGGTGAAGAGCATAAAAGGGCATGATAGACATGCCTTGTTTTGCAGGGGTAGGCATTGGATGTTAACTCTTTCAGATGAGTCATATTTTGTAAGGAAAAAATATGCAATTATCCTTTGATAAGGTAACTTCCCAGACTTCTAACACTAGTATAACTTAAAACACCACACAGTATATTGACAGTGTAAGCTAAATTTTTAAATCTTTATTTAGATGAATAGGTAAATTGCTTTTCCATATATCATCTTGTTTAACAATTCTTCATTCAGAAATCTTACTCAATTTGCACATATTCAAGTTGGCAGGCAAAAGATTCGTTAAGGGTATTTTACAATATTATCAAGTCTGTATATTAGCATTATTTCAATTACTAAAAAATCCAGGACCCCAATTCTGGACCAGAACTGCTGGTCTTGCATTCATATAAAAGAGCACAGAGATGAAGATCCTTATCCTCAAAAACTTGCCACAAGAATTTGAAATAAGAAATTACACTCGAAGCCGGGCAGTTTGAGGCACTGCAAGGAAGCTGTGGAGCAGTGTTAGTCATCATTACTGTTGGCGATTCTGTCCACCAGTAGGTTAACCATGGCTAGAGTTTTTATAGATATGACATAACATCAGTATTTTATTGAATTCTGAGAGAGGATAATGTGGTTACTTGGCAGGTGTGTATGAGTATGAGTGGGGCGTGGAAGAGGATACTAAGGTGATGGTCAAAGTTCCGTCAATATTTTCAAACATGCTGCCACTCAAGGGGTTTTATTACATCCATTGAAAGTTCCTGTCATATAAAGATTATCATTCAGTAGATTATTTTTGTAAAAGCAAACATACTTTTTAAGTTAAAACAGGAATCTGGAGATTCTTGTTATCTATAATTCAGTGGTTTTGCAGTATCACTTGCAAACATAGATGCCATAATGTTGTCTTTGATCCTTAAGATTTTAATTAGAGTACTTTGGTTTTGAATGGATACATAATACATGTCTGTAGAACAGATTTTATGTTTTTGCAGGTAAATCATTTCTCACTTCCAAAAATATTTTTAGGTGAGGAAAAAAAAACTGGAATAAATAAAACAGGAAATGTGTCAATTTAGCACATTAGTAGGAGAGACTAAAGGATTTTATTACATGTGTCTTTACAGGAGATTTTGGAAATTAATTCCTGCAGTAACATTGCTCTGTTGAAGAAGCTTGCTTTCCCAGAATGATAACACCATGAGAAACATTGAAGGGAACTTTGCAAGCTGAAACTCCTTTCCTTAGTGGTTTGTGAGAGGAAGTACTTGGTCAGGAAAAAAAAAAAACAACAACTCCCTTCTCCCAATTAAAATAAGAAATAAAGATAAATGTAGTAAATGTTCAGTTCTATAACTGAGGAACTGATCCACTACCTCCTAGAATAACTGGAAACCTTTCCATTGGATTCCCACAAGCACTGGATTACGTAAGTTGTATCTACTCTCTAATCCACTTGAACTCATCCTCTAGCAATGATACGGAACTCTGGTATGACTGTAACAATTTTAATTTAGTTACAGCCCATCTCTTTACGTTGTTGTTAACCAGTGTTACAGAAATACTGCTTCATTTAGAATTTTCACCATCAAAGAATTTCTGGTGGTGCTGACCTCAAAGCGAAGGAATGCAAATCTGAGGTAACAAGAGTCCCATGTATTTTCCATATCTGTTAAGTTCAGCTTCACCTCCTGATCACCACGACCTTATTCCAGTAGAATGGAACTTAATTTTCTGCATGAAAATACAATTCCTTTCATTGAATTCAGTTTCACTGGAGCATTGTTATCTGTTCTGATTTGGGAAGCATTATTTTGTGTTTCCAGAAGAAAGCAAATGCTTACAGATGGTCAGTGAAGGAAATAAGTTCCCGGTATGTTTGTGCATATTGCCTGCTTTTGTGTGAATTTCTATGTTGCCGTCCTAGATACCGCATCAACAATTTAAAGTGAATGTGGCCAAAGAATTGAAGTGACATAAATGCTTTCCTGTCTTATGGTTTTCCCCTTCACTCATACACATTACTATTCTTCCAGTGATTCAAGCTCATAATTGAAGTTTGTACCTACTCTTGTTTTCATCCACAGCCCTGCATTTTATCCACTTACTACTTCTTTTTCCTTCATAATAGTTCCTATAGTTGAAATTCACGTAGCATCCTCTTCTTGGCTTCCTCTGATTCATCACTGGCTTTCCAAACTTGGGAGTATCACATCAGCTTTTTGTTGTTAGTTCAAAACACTCCTGCTACTAAGAATTTACTAGTTGTCGCTCTCCCTCAGACACTGCTCATGCCGTATCTGGATCTTACTATTTGGCAAAAATGTTCCCTACAGTATCCTGCTCTGTAATGCACTTGCATATAGCACCTCCACAATCATTTTCTTTGCCTGTTGGTCAGGCTGGATCTTCATTTAATCTCTCAAATGACTTACCTCAGAGTGCACTAAGTTCAAGTTTCTTGTCCTTACTTTGAGAATTCTTCATGATACTGCTCTTCTCATTCCCGTTTTTGCCCATCTTCTCTCTTACCTTCTGAACCATGTAGTATATATAATTTGTATTGCCAAGGTGAGATCTACTACTGTTACAATTTTTTTTTTAATTTGCAATTTATATTCTGTATTGTACCGCCTTACATCTTTCTGACTGTGTTGCTTATCCTGTTCTTGAGGACTACTTGAGTACTGTTGTGTCTTCAGATAAGGGAATACTGTGTATTGAGAGAACTTCAGAGAGAATTCTACCACTGAAGACAAAAGCTGCCATAGGAGAAGGAAAATATTAATTAAAGAAATACTAGAATGAAGTGACAGAAGAACTTTTAATTCTTTTGAATTTTATTAACTTTATTAGCCTTTTTGGAATTACTTAGATGGTCTATTAACTGGACTTTAAGTTTCATATCAGGTCATCAATAATTCTAAGAACCACTATCTGAATATAAATAAAAACATAAACTTGAGAGATTAACAGGGTTGATTTGTTTCTGAGCATAATCCTGAATAACAACATTGTTGCTAGGCAGTTGTTTTTGTGGGTAGAGCAAATAAAACCATTCCAGTGCAGGTGCACTTTCACTGCTGAGCCATCTAATGCCAAAAGAATATGGTCACATTTTAGATTTTCAAAATAACTCACAAGTTCTTTAGACAGATTCAACAATGGAAAATTTGTGAAATCTGTAACTTAATAATGGATTAAAACCTTGGTGAATAGAGTCATGGTAATCTCTATAATGAAGTTAGATCTTTAAAAAAAATAATAATTCAATGTACTGTAGATAGGGAGATAAAAACCAGCATATTTCCTAGCCACTTCTTGAAATTAACCTTATTTAGAACTGTGCAGTTCTGGTATGAAAATATCTTCTCTCTTTCTTTTTTGTGGGTTCTGAACATGCTTCATTCGAGATTATTATAGTTTCCTTGGTATGTTCCATACATAACAGAACTTTGTAAATCTGTTTGTTGTCTCTTTGGAGAAAGAGAAGGATTTAATGTTACATTTAACTTTGTATTCACATATATCTGGCTGTCTTGACGCATCTGTATAGAAATCTGAGATATTCTGTATGGTTTAAATGATGTAGAGTAAATTTTACATGATCTTCAGGAATCTGGGATTAAAGATCATGCGTTTAGATGTTTAAGTCACTTTTTCTAGAAAATGTATACAATAAATAAAGCTCCATCCAGAATTACATCCCAGTTTTGAAAAATTCTAGAATGCTGTTGCCCTCTGCTGGTTTCCTGTACCTGTCTGTGACTTGGTAGTGCTGAATTATAAGTGAATTGGCCTTTCTTTTATTTTTCATGGTGAAATAATCATAGATAAACAGCGTAATGAACTGCTTTGCTACTCACACTTTGAAGTATTCCAAAATAAAAATCAGTCTTGAGTCCAATCTTGCTTGGTGGCTTTCTGAAGGTAAGAGAGGTAGTGAATCGCTTTCTGTTTTGTTGCCGAGGTTTTCAGGTTGGAGAAAAGGCTTAATTATTATTTGCCCTTTTTTTCCTAAAGCAATAAAAATAAAAACTTTTTTTAAAAAAAGGAAGCTTCACAGTTCTTACCTTATGCTTTTATGACCTTTCTCCACATTTGTGTGTACAATCAATGTGGGTATAATTTTATATTTTAGACCAAATGGGAAAACTATTTAGTGAATTGATTTTTTCACTGATGTTATCCATGCAGCACTCAGACTTGAAAATATATTTATATACACTTATACTTGTTTGAGTACGTGCATGCTGTGATAAATACGATACACATGCATGGTGTTATGCAGTGTTGTCTGCAGGTAATGTATAGATAAATGTCATGCCTGCAAGTCATTTCATGTAGGTGAATCCTGTGGGATTTCTTTGAAGGCTTTTGGAACTTAGAAGGTGTCTATGTGGGCACAACTTAGATCTGAATGCAGGACTAGCTCATAGAATGTGTTCATATGCAGAACTTGGTTTACATCACCTTGGGGAGGGGCAGCGTGTTGCCTGCAGTAGGTGGTACCTCTTAATGATATGCAATTGGTAACTGACTGAACATTATGTAAACAGCTCCTAAATGGGGAGTAACCCTTTGAAGTAGCAATGTCACGATATCCTGGGTGAGCTATAAGCTTACACTTGCAGACTTCCAGGGAGAACCTTAACCAGTACAGGAGAGGAAGGGCTGTGATCTCCAGTGGTATGCAAAGATGATCAGGTAATTTCACAGGTGTTGCAATAGCTTCCTCACAGAGGTCAAGCAGATAACCCATAGCACAGGGATTACTTGAGGAGCTGAGGAGGAAGCTATTCTTTGCATTCAGCAGCAACCTCCTTCTCACTTCTTTTCCTTCCTCTTCTCACCAAAAATACCCAAACCAATAACCCAGAATATAAATTGGAGACAGAAATCCAGTTTACTTCTGAAGTAATTCAACTTCTGTTGAGTTTACTCCTCCATTTCTATATCCAAGAGACATGCAGCAAAATCCTGTGAAAAAAGAGCAGTCGCAGGTGTATTTATGTTTTGTTTTTCTCTTGTTTTGTTTGTAACTTTTCCCCACTTCCCAATAGCCGTATCTTTTTCTAGATTAAACTTGCTTTCTTCTTTAAGCTTTTGTGGTCGAAAGGATAGTGACTGATGAATGATCAGCACAAAGGATGCTTTTCTTTTTCAGAAACAAGCAATCTAAATAATATAATGTCATGGAGGAGCTTTTTGGCAACCTGCATCTCACAATAAGCTAGGGAGTCTTGGAGTTGGTGCACATTTTTTTACTGAGCCACAAGTATCAGAGTCTATGTCACAATATCACAAGTCTACTGTGAATCAAGTAAGCCATGCCTTGCACTGGCATTAGACTTGTATGCAAGCTTCCTGTGTGTTAAGTTCTTTAATGGCACAAAACTGGAGATAATTTCTCTTTCCTATATTGCAGTATAAAAGTTGTATATATTGCATATTTCAGTCTATACAACTGATTGTATACATATATATGTATGTATTTCAATATTCAAACCAAATACTCAAATTTGTCAATTTTGTATGTTTTTTGCTTTTAGAAGTTAGCACCTGGAGTTAGTCAGTTTGCTTACACCTGTGTACAAGACCATCCTATCTGGACTAACCAACAGTTTTGGGAAACAACCTTTTATAGCAATGTGCAAAATCAGGTTCGCTCCCTCTACCTTACAGCCAAAGATGACAACCATGCAGTACAGTTGAGACAAAAGGTAGTTATGGTTTCTCTAATTTTACCTATTTTTCTTTCATTTTCCCCATATTAAACAGCATAAGATAACACAAAATGTAACAAAAAATTACATTTATCTGCAAAGCATTATAATTTGATATTGCTATTACAATTTTTCAAACAACCACTTTTTGTATAATTTTCCACACTTTGTGGTATATCTTTTTCCTGAGAGTAGTAACTTACTGTCTAGCAGTGTTGTAAACTAGCAACAGTTCTATTCACGAACAACCTAAGCTAGCAGCAGTTCTAGTGTCCAGTGTTAGATTATTACCAGCTCCTAGGGTGGTTTCTGTTGAATAGCACTCAGTCTGCTTTATCAAAATTGGACAGATCTTCCAGAACACAAATTGTCTATCTCAGTAGGAGGAAAGTACATCTCTAGTGCAAAAGTAGAAGTAATGGGAAGCCCTGCAGCATGCTAAAATAAGATTTTACTTTTTAAGGAGCACATACACATAGTAAAGAGCCATTTCTAATCTCTCTTCTTGTATGAAAATATTACCAACTATGTGACTGTAAAGTGTATGCTACCCAAAGTCGTACAACATTATAAAAAGAGAAAGTAAAATAGAGATATTTCCAGAAACGCAGTCAGAAAGAACTGAAAAGGCATGTCAGACATATCAGGGATAAAGAGAAAAGGACTGTGGGGCTGTGTACAGGGAGCCCCTTCC
The DNA here is from genome assembly GCA_009769605.1 of Bucorvus abyssinicus. Lineage (NCBI taxonomy): Eukaryota > Metazoa > Chordata > Aves > Bucerotiformes > Bucorvidae > Bucorvus > Bucorvus abyssinicus. Next base: position 9,272,962 of record CM020043.1, on the reverse strand, counting down.
AATCTGATACTATGTAAAGAAAAAATGTGAAGAATAGTAGAACTTAGAAGGAAACATCTATTTTAACCCTTAGATGTTTTTATATGCAAGATTAGCTCACCTTTAACTTAGTATGGAAAAAACATTTACAAGATACCTAGTCCTTTAACAATTTAACGTCAGGCATTAGGTCACAAATATTGGCTGCCAGATGCCTTTATTCTGGTTTCCTCAGGCTGTAATATAATTTGACTACTTGCTATCTAGTTTACTTCAAACAAATGCTAGAATTGGACTCCAGCATGTGAAAACATGAATGTTTCAGCTGGTCTGGAAAGTATTTATATAAAAGCTTGTCTCACCTGAACATCCTAGGAATTTGGAGAATACCAGCCACATCAAGCAATGAGCTGCATGTTATTTCTCAGTCTGATTTATGCTTGTTCTTATGTGAGCTTAATGGCTGAGCTAAGGAGAGCAACTATATTAAAATCAGTAAACCAACCTGAAGACACTTGAAAGATGAAGTAGTGTGAAAAAGATCTAGAAAAAAATGATCTTATTTAGATGCCCACTTTGTGCGACTTGCATATTTCAGTAAACTGCCTTCAAAGCTGTTACGATAATCGTAACTCTCCTTAAACTCTGTTGGGTGTAGTTATTTCCTTCTTCTTTTTAAGTTATTATATAATTTAAATAACCGAAGAAATTTAATATATGATTTAATAAATAAAATTTTGTCTAATTTTTTATATTTCTTTCTATATGTCTTCTAGGAGAAAAATTCTGTAGGTCCAGATCAGGATAAGACAGCAATGGACCTGGCTGCTGAGCAGTTGCGATTATGGCCAACTCTTAATAAACAAATGCAGCAGGAGCTAGTCCAGAATGAGGAGAGCACAGTTTTCAGTCAGGCAATTCATTTTGCTAACCTCATGGTTTACCTGCTAGTTCCACTAGATACAAGTAAGAACAAGTTATTGAGAACGTCGGCTACTGGTGACTGGGAGAGTGGAAGCAACAGTATTGTCACAAACAGGTGGGTACACAAGTTCAGTGGTAACCGGTCAGGATCTGCCACAGTTTTCAAAACCTTATTAGTTTTCAGGACTTATTCTAAGTGCCAGATTATTTCAGTATCTTCTCTTATTCTCAAGTTCATTAATTAAGGAGAGCAGAAGTCTAACATGATTCCTTTTAAATAACAGAGCTTAATCTGGAGTGATTTACCACCGTTTAAAGAAACATAAAAATTTTATTGTAGCAGTAAGAATTTTTAATCTAGTAATGCCAATGTGAACACAAACAATAAATGTATGATGAGAAAAAAAACAGCAGCCCCAAACCTACTTGGTTGGTTTTTATATAACTTGAAAAAAAACAGTGTATGAACCTAAAATCAAGAAAGCATTTGTATAGCATCCGTTAAATCACAATTTCTGTGCAACAGCTGCCAGGAATAAAGGCACTGAGGTCACAGAAAGCAAGAGGGCTAAACCGCTCTGGCAAAGGTTAAATTACTGAGGAGGCAGGAGGAGTATAACACCAGTTACATTCCCACAGGATAAAATTCTAGATTACTACATGAGAACACTGACGTCAAGTAAAAGTATCAAACTTCTGCTGACTCAACACTCCGAACTCAGGCAACAGGACATGCTCACTAGGCAGGTTACAGTACATGTTGCAATGTACGAGCTGGCCCTTAATATTACTATGGGAGACATTTTTAGATGTTCAAACCTCTCCCGCTGCCTTGCTTGCATTTTCTTCTGATGCACAAAAAACTTTTCTTACTGTCTTTTTAGCTTTTGAATGCTTTGCTCTGCAACCAAAATACTCATTTAATGTATCTTTCTCTGTATAACTGGATATTTGTTTACCAAGCATTGCAAATAATGTACTTAACTCTATGAGGGGAAGACAGAGCTCACTTCTAAGCAGCTTTTGTTCTCTTGTGAGCCTGTCTGTGCTGGACTCATGGAGGGGAAAGTTCTATGTCATCATCCATGCAGTTCTGTCAGTGTTAATGACAGTGAAAATATGATGTAATTGTGGTAGCACCATGTGCTTTTAGCAAGTTTTATGTATTGCAACTAGAAAAAAAACCCAGCAGCTTGTCTGTGTCTAGGCAGGTATCATATGTGCATCACCAGCTGACTTCTTCACACTTGAAATTTCTTTTATTTATGTCTGTAGCATTGCAGGCAGCGTTGCAGAAAGTTATGACACTGAAAGTGGATTTGAGGACTCTGAAAATAATGATGTTGCAAATGCAGTTGTACGCTTCATCACCAGATTTATTGACAAGGTTTGCACAGAGAGCGGGGTTACACAAGACCACATCAAGGGTCTTCATTGCATGATACCCGGTAAGAATCATGACAAAAAAAGTGGTTCATAGTATTTTTTTTTTTTTTTAGTGAGGGAAATGCACTTTTTAGTTTCAGTTACTTTCAGTGAAGTTAGAAGGTTAGATTTCTTTTCTAAACTGTAATTGCTCTTGAATTTAAAATAAGTATTACCTTGATGTTTAAATTTGAGAATTTCTGAATATCAGAGTTTTAATTAGGTTGCCACTTTCTCCTTCATCTTATGTGAGACTTCATTTATGGTATTACTGCTTTCCAGGCATTGTAGCAATGCACATAGAGACCCTGGAGGCTGTCCATCGTGAGAGTAGGCGGCTTCCACCAATACAGAAGGTAAGTATTACGAAACATATTTGTATTCTTTGCAAGTATTAAAATAATGCAATTTAGTAATCTTTTTTCCCCCTCATAATGTTGGGAGGAAATGTGAAAACATTGAAAGAAAATTTCCATCAGTGGTAAATAAAGTGCTTGGCTTTGGTCTCATGAAATATGAACTTACGGAAGTAGTAGAACCAAACTTCTGATCATAAACAGGTAGTTGGCATGCCCACTGTTTTTTGAGACCTATTTCTCTTAGTTGAGTCCAAACTCCATCTCCCTTCTTTGGACTCAAGTCTCACAACAGTTTTGTTTTGAAGCTTTTTAAGCCAAATATTATAACTAGTCTGAGGTGTAACACTGGTATCGCCATTACACTTACACTTTTATTTATTTGCATCAGCCCAAAATTCTAAGACCAACTTTACTGCCAGGAGAAGAATTTGTTTGTGAAGGTCTCCGTGTGCTACTGGATCCTGATGGCAGAGAGGAAGCTACAGGAGGACTGCTTGGAGGTCCTCATATCCTCCCTGCTGAAGGAGCTTTGTTCCTTACCACTTACAGAATTATATTTAAAGGCACTCCTCATGATCAACTGGGTAAGCAAAACTAAACAGTGATTGTGGTCCTTCAGATAGGCAAGACTTTGAGCTGGCCTATCCACCTATTCAAGCATCAACATCAAAAAGCATATACCTTACAGTATAATTCTTCATGGTTATCGGACAAGAGCAATCTCTTAATGAAGGTTTTTATCACTAGATATGACATTGATTGATTTTGATTTTGCATTTCGCTAAACTAGAACTCATTTCTTCAGATGAGGCATTAGATGCTAAATCTTTGTTTATACCTGCATGTTGGTTGATGTTTAGAGTATTGTCTTCAATAATTTATGTAATATTAAATCATAATATGTACTTGTCTTAGAGGAAACTTTGGTAGACTGTCACGTGGCATTATGGGCTTTTATGGACTGCCTAAAGTTGGAGAGTCACAGACGGTGGCGGTAGATGACCCATGATTCAGACCCGTTCAGAAGAGTAGGCAGTACCATGGCTCTGTAGACACTGATCTTTGTACTTTTCTTCAGGTGTTTATTGCACCAGACTCTTTTATGGAGTTTTCCAAAAGCTCTGTTTGCCTTTGCTATTCTGTTGTCTATCTCTTTGTCGATCGTGCCATCTGAGGAGATGATGCTACCCAGATAGCTGAACTGCTTGACTGACCATCAGCGCTGCCTCCGCACAATCCTAAACATCCACTGAACTGACTACGTGACTAACGTTGCTGTCCCTGAACAGGCAGACGTCACCAGTATTGAGGCCATGTTGCTGAAAACGCAGCTGCGTTGGGCAGGGCACGTCTCCAGGATGGCGGATCACCGCCTCCCTAAGATTGTGTTCTATGGTGAACTTGCCACCGGCTGCCGCAAGAGAAGAGCTCCAAAGAGGAGATATAAGGACTCCCTGAAACAACACCTCAGCCTAGGCCATATTGACCACCATCAGTGGTCCACCCTGGCCTCCAATCGGGAGATTTGGAGACACACCATACATAACGCTACTGTCTCCTTTGAGAGCACGCGTAGAATCAGTCTCGAGCAGAAAAGACAGCGCAGAAAGAACCGTGCCTCGACTATACCACCCAAGGAGACCCTCCGGTGTGCTCTTTGCAACCGGTCTTGCCTATCCCGCATTGGCTTTTTCAGCCATCAACGCGCTTGCAATAAGCGTGGGCAAAGCCCTTCCCAAATCTTCGTCCGCGAAGCCAAGCCATGATGATGATGATGATGAAAGTTGGAGACAGAAAATAAGGACATTCCTGACCATACTTTAGTATTTTCCATAGACTTTCAAATGGGCAAAATGTTTAATCTCTTTATATATCAGTTCCATCCGTAAAGTTGCTCTAATAATGCTGCTTTACAAAGCAACATTTGTAAGCTGCTTCTTCATGAAGGGGGAACATACATACTGTGAGAGCTGCAGCTTCCACTACCCCTAGCTTTTCATTAAGTCTTTTTTTTTTTCAGCCACTGGAGGGGTTTCAAATGAAAAGAATTAATGAGCTAGTAGTCTCCCTAAAGCAATTATTAATAAAATAAGTATCCTTTTTAATAGGTAATGGAAATAGCTCTTCTGAATGATAGATTTTCATATTTTGATATCTGCCATTTCTAAGCAGATTGTCATTCAGAAGTATAAATTTATTGTGGACAGTTCATGGTCATATGTAAAGATAACAGTGTATATCATTCATTGTTTATTATTTGTATAGTGCAATATGAAATTTGAATAATCTTGAAACTGTTTCATCACTCCCTACCAACCTAGCTTGTGGGGGTGCATTTGCATCATGTAGAAAGACTCAGAAGGAAGGAGAATATTTTTCTGATCATTCCAGGTGAAATAAAGCAGAAATTCACATCACAAATAATACCTTAGCAATTTAGCAGTTTTTCAGGTATTTTGCCTGCAATTAATTCTGTAGTGTTATTTTCATGTTGCTTTGTACTTACTCGTTCCTTTCTATTCAAAGTACAATGTGACCAAACCAGACCCGATTCTGTCATCTAACAAGTATCTGTAAATACAATTTTATGGTCCTCAGTTGGAGAGCAGACCGTGATCCGAAGCTTTCCTATTGCATCTGTTACAAAGGAGAAGAAGATCACTATACAGAACCAGCTGCAGCAGAGCATGCAGGAAGGACTGCAGATCACTTCAGCTACCTTTCAGGTAAAAGGAAGTTTTGTAAAAATTTATGTGACAACGCAGTCAGCTCAAGGTGCTTATGAGCAGCACTTTTTCTTGGTATTTGTGAAGAGTTCATTTTTCTGCCCTGTCAAGTCAATAGAGGATGCAGTCTTCTCATAGAAACCCTGGTTTTTCTTGGCCCAGTTGATATTTACAAAGGGTTGCCTTTTTCTTCTTAGATTTCTTTCACTCCTTTCCTCACCTTTCTATTTTGGATCCAGTAAAGGGCTATTTTGGGTCCAAAATCTCTTAATGTGAGTAAGTAGAGGCTTAAGCAGGCCAGTGGAAACGTGCTTTCTCTCTCCTCCAGCTACATGGAACATATACGGAAAAGCCATAATTTTTGCTTTCTTCTCAAGTCTTGTCACTTTACCAGCTTTTTGTAAAATCCATGGTAGAAAATCATGATACATCTCACATGGAAGCCATGCTTCCAGCACTCTTTTAGGGTAGCCACCATTTGGCCAGAACCAATGAGCTTCTGTATGACTTGCACAGATCTGGTAGTTTCCTGTCTGTAGGATCCCTCTTGGTGTGTTCAGCAGGGTGATTAACAGAGGTGGGTTTGAAGAATTAGGAATCATGAGGTCTCTGAGGTCTTCCATTTCTTCTTGGTGGTAATGTTGACTGTGGTCAAACCCGAGGAGATGGAAAGTTGAAGACAAAGAATTTTATATCATGGACTGAAAGTACAACTGCAGTACTTAGATTGTGAAATATTTGGTTGGGTTGGCTGACTGCAGAAGTATGTTTTCATTGAGAACAATAACATTTGAAAACAATAGATCATCAGCATTTTACTAGTTCCTTGCAATAATGGACATTATTTAGTTAATCATCCTTCAATATGGTATTCAAATGCATAACATTAGGAATACAGGTGAGCAAGACAGCCAAAAGAAGGTTGTTCTATGGACTTTTGAGAGGACTTCAGGAGGACTTTTATTTTCCAGAAATCTTTTTACCAGAATAGTTAGCATGCTTCAATGATGTGCTAAATACAGGCATAGCTCAGTGTTTTTAGTGCTGGATTCCGGTCAAACATCATTTTTGCTTTTGTTTAACATAGTTTTGTATTAGGTTATGAGAACAAAAACAATCAAGAGTTTACTTTCTGTTCCCTTTGTATCAGCTAGAATTCAATCCAGTATGAAATAGCTCCTCCTCTTTGTTTATTAATTATGACTTTCAGAAGTTTTTGGGTGCAATTATGCTATTTAATGTCTTTCAAACTTCAGATCAGTGTAACCCCTAAAAGATTCGAGCGCTCCTTTCAAGAAGGTCCTAGAACAACGAAGTTATTAGTCATTTGGAAAGTATTTACAAAACAAGTGATATTAAAAAAGTAATGATGAAATCCATCTTCTAGATGGCAAACAAAAGACATTCAGAAGGTGTATAGATATATGCTCAGAAATAAAGCTCTAGGATATTTCTTTGCTTTTTCCATGTTCTTAAAGCTCTTTTGGGCCCTGGTACGGATTCCCTATTTTATTTCTCTATTATTTTGTTTCTTCTTTTTTTCTCCCTTGAGTTGCTGACTGTCATCCTTTGGCTGAGGATGATGGGATGGCATTTCCCCCCCAACCCAAACCCTTCAAAAAGCATTTTTAGTGCAGTGGGTGGGTCAGTGTTGAGTAGCACAAGGTTAGTTCCTTTTTAAGGATCAGATTTTTGCTATTACATCTTTATTAGCAGTTTTCTATACTTTGCAAGGTAAGGCAAAAATTGGAATGACTAAGTAATGGAAGTGTAATGGTTGTGACATATAAATGCTAAAATTATCGGTTTGATGAGAGTCTTTGAAGTGCATTGCCAACCAGTACTTCCCAGTATATGGGCAGAGCTGGCAGAATATTTCCAAGTTAAGCTGTCCCATGTGACTAGTATTTGAACTGTTGTAGAATTCTTAGTGCCAGCATGAATACTTCGATTTACCAAAATATTTTGTATTTGGTATTATGAGATTTCCAGAAGCTTCTTAGTGAAAATACCTTAGTATTAGGACATAAATGTAAAAATTAAATAAAAAATTAGTAAGCTGTGTAATATCCCTCAAAATCAGCAAGATATCTGTACATGTATTTCTATTTTCCAATGGGCATAGTACTGGAGAAGTATGGGAGTTTTGCTGATGTGTTTTAGGATCTTTTCGTTTCTTCAATTGTATAATTTTTTTTTTTCCGTTTCTAACATGTCATGTCTTTAATATGCAGTTAATTAAAGTAGCATTTGATGAAGAAGTAAGTCCTGAAGTGGTGGAAATATTTAAGAAACAGTTAATGAAGTTCCGTTACCCTCAATCTATCTTCAGCACTTTTGCATTTGCAGCTGGGCAAACAGCACCACAGATAATTTTACCAAAACAAAAAGAAAAGAACACTTCGTTCCGGTATAGTCATTCTTCTTCTTATATTACTGATGTTCTTGTTTAGTATTAGTCAAATACATTGAACAATCTGACAGTTTTGCAGAAATGCAGGTCATTCAAGCAGTTTTCAGGAAAGTCAAAATAACTGATGGATATTTTGCATCTTTCTATGTTTAATGAATAAAAGGTACATTACTATGCTCTTTCACGGGCACCCCCTTGCCGTGGGGAAAGAGCTTGCGTGCCCTTGTGAAGTTGAGAGCTATGCTGGTGGTGGCATATGCCTCCGGTAGGGTCTCCCAAGCCAGACAGGTCTCAACTGAAGGGTCAGACAAAGTGTGTCCACGGGCAGGATGGGCTCACTAGCCTTCGGGCAACCATCCTAGGAGAAGGACAACTCTAACTCCAAACCCGGGCAGATGGAGCTCGTTTAGCCCTGTAAGGCCATCCATCTAAGAGAAGGATACTCTAACCAAACCTACGACCTGAGGACTTCGCTGTCACCGTCCAAGCTCGCTAGGCCCTGGCAGATGAACCTCAGGTGTAAAGGGTGGGGCCAGTCTCGCGCACGCTGCGCCTCACCTAAAAAATCCACCGCGCAGGCTTGAAGGGTGTACTCATGTTTGCAAAGCCCTGTAGTGACAGGCAAGGGACGAAACGGCAATACCACCCAAGGAGACCCTCCGGTGTGCTCTTTGCAACCGGTCTTGCCTATCCCGCATTGGCCTTTTCAGCCATCAACGCGCTTGCAATAAGCGTGGGCAAAGCCCTTCCCAAATCTTCATCCGCGAAGCCAAGCCATGATGATGATGATGACATTACTACGGTATACACGTTGATATGGTACAGGAATATATTATTTATCCAGATTCATGACTGCAGTAAATTTGAACAAGCATCTCATTACTTTTTGAAACACACACCATTTAAGTGTATCTTCAGCTCTGAAAACTGTACCAACAGAAAAACCAGATTTCTTGTCTATTACTGTATAGGTTAATAACTTAATGCGGAAATGTGGGTTAGAATTAATTTTACCCTTAGTACAGTCTACACAGTTATCTAGTGTTTTTAAATCCAGAGTTTGAGCTTTGGGTCCTCTTTTGAAGTGTACGATATACCTTAAATTTTACTATACTAGATGGATCATTAGTCTGTTCCAGAGTGGTAGTTCCTCTGATTCTCTGCTGATTATTACATTGTTGACACAGGAAGTTAGAGTCCCAAGCTAGTGATGCAATTCTAAAACTTTAAGGTAATTTCTCTCTTTCCTGCCTTTATTTTGTCAACTTTGTAGATTTATCATACTGCTAGCAAAATAGAAATACTTAAAGATGATGGCTGCTAATTCATTACCATTAGACATAATAGACACAAATTCATCTCAAAATAATAAAATTTATGTTTAAAAATTAATATAGGAAGTAACTTTTCTGGCAGTTATACTTCTTGTCATATTAAATGAAAAATTATGAAATGCATTTTATTTGAGTGTGGTCATCATAAAAATCTGTACATGCAACCAAAGAGAATCATATGCATCTTTCTAAATATTTTTACTCCTATGAATTTATAGTACCTTCTCAAAAAGCATTGTGAAAGGAGCAAAACGTGCTGGGAAGATGACAATTGGACGCCAATATTTACTAAAGAAGAAGACAGGCACAATAGTGGAAGAAAGAGGGAATCGCCCAGGCTGGAATGAAGATGATGATGTCTCTGGTAAAAGTAAAACATATTTTTCCATCTTGGTTGTAAATCTGTCCTTTTATGCTTCCATTCCAATATGTTGAATGTGAAATATCTTCAAGAAGAAATTGCAGTCTTCCTAGACAGGAAAGTTAGTTCAAAGACAGTTCAAATAGTTTCATTCAAAGGTTTCATTTAGTAAGTGATGACAAGGCAAAAGAGGAAGTTGAGTTCATTCATGATAAAGCAAAATATTATTTTTTAATTATAAAACTATTTGCATATAGTATCTTTTTTATGATTTTTTTGCATCATAGTAGTGTAGATGGAACAGCACAGGAGCATGCTTAACTTCCATTTATCTTTAGACTAATTGCAGATATCATGACATCTACTATGAAAAAGCAGTAACTGGTGAGATTCAAGGAGCAAACACTGTAGGAGACTTTTGTGGATATGGAAGTGACAAATGATTTCTGAAAGCAGCAGAAGTCATTACTACTGAAAGTACCATTTTGCCAAACTTTAGTTGAAAGGATTTGGGACAGAAGATAGAAAGTGATTTTGGCACTTTGTGTAGTTCACGTGGAGTTTGACTTTCTCCCAAATACTTGTTTTTGTACTATCATGTGCTGCTGTCAGTATATCCTTGTCTGGACCAGTGCTAATTTATAATAAACCACTAGAGGGAACCAGATTCTCCCATACATAAAGAGGTATTGTTTTGTCATACCATTCTCCCTTTTTTTTTTTTTTTAAAAATAAGCATTTCAGGTAACAAAGTGTTTATCAAACACTAATAATTTCTTTAAAACATCAACAAGCCTTATTTTCCTTTTGAATATTTGGCCAGTGAGCAAGGCAACTTCTGTGACTTATGAGCAGATACATAAAAGTTGTCCCCCAAATGGAGGAAGGCTATTCCAGGAAAGCTAAGAAATATTGATTCTCTTCTTTTATTCCAGACAAAAGTGGTGGGATGAAGATAAAAATAACAGATTACAAAATACAGAATGTCTTCAAAGTGCTGAAAAATTACATTCTTAATTAAATTTCCCACATCTTCCTGAAGTGCTGAGTTAGTGTATGTTCTGATGTTGCAGATTCTTTGGGTCAGAAGTAATTCTGCAGACTGTACCTGTCTGGTTTTGGGGTGATTTTGTGTCCTTCACCCAGAGATACCAAGTACAATCATACCTGTGTATTTATACTTCTTTCGATGATGAAGAAATTGAGTTTTTTCATTGCTGATGTATGAAACAATTACATTCTTCCATGAACACAGATGTTATCTAAACATTAGTGATAGTCACTTTTTCCTCCCCTAACAAAAATATAAAAATATTAATTGTTAGGCTTCCTACCTGCTGCTTTCCAGATGTTTTGACTGGGAACATGTAAGGTGATCAAAGTCTGACAGTTTGCTTTTCTTTCCATGCTGCACTGACACCTCAGGTATAGTCAGCTGACAGCAGTAGTAACTCTGCTTCAGTCAGAGTATAAATAGTCATAGGAAAATTGCTATTTACTCCCTGCAATTTCTTTTATATTGACTACTGTGAATATTTTTATGTTAGCAGAGTCTCAAAAACTGAAGTATAGGAAACTACATGGCTGTACCAACAGTGAAGTTGTTGGGAACTTCATTGTTCCTGATGGCACTAGCTGCAGCAGGTGATGCAGTGTCTTTAAAAAGAAATGATAAAGATAGGCTTGGAAGGAACTTCAAGAGATCATCTACTCCACTTCTCTGCCCTGAGGCAAGATCAACATACTTAGTCTGTTCCTCATAGATGTTTACCTAACTTCTTCTTAGAGGCTTTCAAAGATGAAGGTTCCACAACTCTAGGCCATTGGTACTAATGCTTTAGCCATCCTTAACGCTGGAGAAAAACACGCAACTTTCTGATATTTGGGCCTTTGCCACAAAGTAAAGCCTTCACTTCTTATTCTGACACCATATACATAGAGATGATATCCATATAGAAGAGTTGATTCCCTTTGTTCTGATTGCAATGCTTAATGTATTTGTCGACTATTGTAGTATTTCTCTCCTCTGTTCTTTTCTGGACATTAAATATCTGCATTTCTTTCAGTTTTCTCAGCCCTCTTTAGCTGGTCCACATGTAACTTGCAATGTGATTTTCAAAACTGGTACAGTACTCTGAGATTTAGTATCTCATCACTACTAAATTCTATTTCCTGTAAGTGATCATACTGGTGTGATAAAATACTGGTCCATAAAATAGGGGACTCTAAAAACCACTTACACATACAGTCATATCTCAGGAACAGTAAAATAGAGGGATTATTCTTCTTTTCAAAATCAAATTTAAAAAACTCTCCATTTTAGACTTGAGACAGCAAAATACCTTCATCTCCTTCTTCAGGTTAAGGACGCTGATAGGAGCTCTTAAAAGCTCTAGCTTCTTATGCACAGGAAAATGCTTTGCAAATTCTGATCACCCATATGCCTGCTTCAAGAGAGAAAAATGCATTTAGAAAAAAATATTTCAAAAAATGCACCCGTTTCTTACCTGAGTCAGTTAGAGCTTTTCATTCAAAACTGTTAAATACCAAAGTGTTGTTTATGTTTCTATTGCCCAAATATAAAATAATTTCTAAAACTCATTTGTTTCTTATTAAGGCACTTCACACTTGTAAATGTTTCGTAACTTCTTTCTTACCATAATAAATAGGAAAACAGAAAAAAGAGGAGATATCCACAGCATTAAACTCTTTATTGTTTAGGTCAAATAGAGAACTGTTGGGTTTGTTTGATGAGCTGCAGGGACAATAAAATCATTTGTTTAGCTTTTGTGCTAAGATGCACCATTAAAAATGCATAGGGGTTCTACTCCCATGAATTCTAGATGTTGTCCACTGCCAGTAAAATTTTAATTGTATCATAATTTTTATTTTTGAAAACAATTTTAATTTCCAGTTTTATGAAGCCCTGTTTTAAATCTAAATCCTTATTTGCTATCCAGTGCCTCATTCATGAAGAATTGTTTCCCCTCATACGCCCACATTTCAGTGCTTGAAGTGGTAGCAAGTAACTGATACATGCTGTGAACAGTAAGTCTGCTTTCAGGAGTATTTGGAAATAGTTGGAAGTGTCAATAATAGGCAGGTGGCAGGTTTTGTCTGAAGACCTTGCTTGACTTGAATTTCAGTGTAGTTTGAACTAGTCACATGGTTTTTTATCTCTCATGGTTAAAGGTTTTTCTGCTTTGGAAAGTGCAGCTGACCTGCATGGGTGAAGAAGGCTGCTGTTTGACATTGAAACTCAGGCATTAACAAACCAACAGTCACCTGTTGTGAAATTATGACAAAGGAACATTTTTTTATTTAAACCAAGTGTTAAAAAAGATTGTTATATCCTTTGAAGATAGTTTAGAAGAATTGCGAGGTCCATTTTGTATTGGATGTTCAGTGAATTTATGTGCACATTTTTCATTATTCTGTCTTGTATACGTCTTTGTGTAGCAGATGAAGTTCAACAGGTTTTCATAAATTGTTGAAAGAAAGATTATTTACCTTCAGTTCAGTTCAAATGAATATATGAGATAATTTTTTCCAGGATTTTAGTGAGAGAGGTGTTATCCATGCCAATCACAAGTGCAGTAGGTAACTGTGCAATATATTCAGGTTTCCTAACTAAAATATTACTGCTTATAACTTCTATAAACTATGGTTTGTATGTATTAGTTCTTGTCATTCATCAGTAAGACAAACTAGTACTTTGTTCAGAAGAAAATTGCATCATTTCCTGTGTAACTGTTGGCCTTCCCAGTAGCAAACTCGTAAAGATTTTTAACTTTAGTTTCAGATGACAGTGAGCTGCACACAGGTGGAACCCTAAAAGCATCAGAAAAATCAACAATGGAGCAATTGGTAGAAAGAGCCTGTTTCAGAGACTATCAACGTTTGGGACTAGGGACCATCAGTAGTAACTCTTCTCGCTCAAAAACAGAATACTTAAGAATAACTGCACTGAACAGGATGTATTCACTTTGCAGGAGGTGAGTGTACCAATTCAGTCAAAGTAGATGAAAATAAAGAAGTTGTAACGTGATATATCCATTTAAGCAACTTGTTCTGGGAAATTTTTTATCTACAGTAGGAGTATTCAACCAGTGACCTTGAAACTATTTGTATTCCACTCGAGATTTGTCAAAAAGCTGTGGACAGGCTGGAGAGGGTCCAGAGAAGGGCCACAAAGATGATCAAAGGGCTGCGAAGCCTGACGTATGAGGAAAGGCTGAGAGAATTAGGTTTGTTTAGCCTTGAGAAAGTAAGGCTTAGGGGAGACCTTATCACCATGTTCCAGTATTTAAAGGGTGTCTGCAAAGAAGATGGAGACTTCCTTTTTACAAGGAGTTGCATGGAAAAGACCTGGGGTAATGGGTAAAAGTTACTCCTGGGGACATTCCAGTTGGGTATAAGAGGAAAATTTTTCACAATGAGAACAATCAGCCTTTGGAATAATCTCCCCAGGGAAGAGGTGGATTCCCCATTATGGGACACTTTTAAAATTCATCTGGACAGGGTGCTGAGGCAACCTGTCTAAACTGTGCTTTTGCCAAGAAAGGTTGGACCAAATGATCTTTGCGGACTCTTCCAACCTGGTATTCTATGATTCTGGTGGCTGCATATGTATTCATGAGATTCAGAAATGGTAGCTGGAGGTGAGCTTTCAGAACTGCCTCAGAAGATCTGTCAGACAACACAAGTCTTCCTAGGTTCTTGCTATAGCCCATGGCAAGAGTGCCTCTGGGGCTTTTGGAGGAGCCTCACCAAGGTACTCTGAATTGCTTTTTGAAGGATTTTCTCTCTTGGCTTACTGTACTGCTGTCTAAGTCATTAGGCTATTTTTCAGCTTTCTGACAGCCAGTAAAGTTAGCTGGTAGAACTCTCTTCTCGGTATGGTTTCTGTAACTTGCTGTGTTGGTACTGGAAATTACTTACGTAATATATTTACATATGAAATCTATTTTGTTCCTGAATAAAAAACCAAGCCTCAGAAACAATTACACTTAACTATTTTCATCAAATAAAAAATGTTTTAAAATAGAATTCGTGAGGAAATCTACACTACCTCAGAAGTTTGTCATGTGCTGTGTTTTAGCACGTGAATGTTACTAAGTCCTTTTCTGTTGTGAAAGCTGATGTAGTTTACTACCACTACCCACAAAAATTCTTTTTAATACAAAATTATATCTGCATGAGTCATATCAGAAGAGCATTTGCTCTAAAGCTAGTTTTGGCTAGTTGTTGCTTTCATTATGGATAATGAAATCACCAGTTCTTTGTGAATGAAGGGCACAGAAGAAAAATATTCAATCCTTTCTTGTTTTCTGGCTTACCTAGAGTAACAGACTAATAACTGGGTTTTTTCAATCACCATTGAGTACAATGCAGATGAAGGCATTAAATCTGTACATTTTTGTTATGCTTTGAACATTAGGCAGACAGATCTTACCTCCTAGTGCCATATCTTACCCTAGTGCCATATTAGTTTGGTTACTGTATTTTAAGAAATAAACAGTAAATATTATGTACAATGATTTTGCGTGAGGGCAGTTCAATAAATGCCAAAGAGCTGAATTTATAAGAACAGTGTGTGTTGTAGAGGAACAAAGTTGTTTAGTATGCACTAACTTTTCCCTGCTCCTCTTAATTGCTTAATAGTTTCTTCATAACATATTAAATTGGCACTTAAATTGAATATTTTTTGGAGGGGATAGAAAATAATCTTTCATAATGCTTGAATCCTTTTTCGCTAACACGAACATAACTACCATCTTGCTGGGTTTTCCGGGTTTTTTTGTATCAATGAATTTCCTAATCTCTCAATGTACTGTAGTGTTTTTAAAAGTGCACAAAAATGAGTTTCAAATACACTGTTCCAAGGAATCTGACTGTAAAATTTAAATGCATTTTGACATAAACCAAAAACTATTGTTTTAGTTGTGATACTTTAGGCAATCTAACATTCTTTCCTTTCAATTCTCATATTTCATATAGAAGTGTCAAAAGAAAACTACTGCATCATTTGCATGCCTCAAAATTCTCATTTCTGTCATGCTCAAAAATATGGCTTCATTATTGTGACAGATATGAGATATACTAAGAAGAAAAATACATCCAAATAAAATATAACCTTAAATGGAAAGAGAGTGGTAGTAATAATTTTACAAATTTATTGTTATTAAAGTTGTTTTAAATCACCATTTTTTTTACAAGTTAATGTGTTTGCCAGGATTGGACTAAAAATGAGAGCTACTAAATAAAAATTAATTTTAACAGTTGAGGTCTGTTTTCATTAAGATGTATATTCTGCTCATAATTTTAGGACATTTTTTCATTATTTAAAATTTTGAAAGCAGTTTTAATTTTCTTTTTCACCTTTTTGTCAATACAGTTATCCTGGGCTTCTGGTAGTACCTCAGTCTGTTCAAGACAGCAGTCTGCAGAGAGTTGCTCGCTGTTACCGTCACAATCGCCTACCAGTTGTCTGTTGGAAGAACATTAAAAACAGTACTCTTCTACTTAGATCTGGGGGCTTTCATGGAAAAGGTGTTGTTGGCCTCTTCAAATCCCAAAACACACATACCACAGGTGAGTTGATGCAGCTGGCTCTCTGTATAAGTAATTTTATGTAGAAATACTCTTTAACTTTGTAGAGTAAGTCAGAGAAACAGTTGAATGAAAAGTCTCAGGATGTGAATGATATTTTCTTAGGTCAGTTTAATTTCTGTATGTCAAGAAGCAGATCTTGAATGGTATGAAAGTGGTTCGGAATATGTCAGTGAATACTTTTTTAATTATATACATATCAGAAGTCTTTGGTAAAAGCTGCTGTCTGCCAAATGCAATGCAAACCTCCCTTGTTTCTCTAAAATGACCTTTTCCTTTGCAGTCATTTATGTAATGAGTGTATGTTGTCCCTTTTAATACAGGATTATATAAAATATTAGAGACCCCATTATCCATTAGATTTTCTCATGTTTTTCATTGTCATACTAGTTTTAACTTTTATCTTTCTTTTATAAAGACCTGTAAGAGTCTAGGTGGGGTCTTTGTATTAAGTAAATCTCTTCGTGATCAAGATTGGACCAGCACAAGATCTGTCAGAATAGTAAATTTTCAGAAGAATGTAACATTAGGGAAACATTAATTTTGGAAAGAACATTACTTGACTGCTTAGATTTCCATCTCTTACACTGATCATTTCTTTGGAGTTAAATTCTTGCCAAGAGTGAATTTGGCATATTGCTGAAGAAAAAGTCAGGAAACTCTTTAATCAAACTGATAGTTGTTTAGAAATTATTCTAGGAATAGGCCACAATTTTTCTTTTCAGAGAAAAAGGAAATGTGAGGTAGAATTGGAATACCAGGAACTCATAAAGGTAGCAAAGAAGTTCTTCAGTCCTGTTTTCGTTTGCATTTCACCTCAGTAATGACTAAAACGCAGTTAAAAAGTTTGACTCTAGTCAACATGTTTAGCTATATGAGGTTTTGTGTATATCACATTCACCCTTAAAATCTCAAAACTTCAGAGATAACTAGTAAAACATTTTTTACGTCAGAGAGTTTCTGGACTGGCTGTTAACACTGATTTGTGAACCACCAGTCTGCTGAATATTCACTGCTACATCATTGATTCAGCGTGTCTCTTCAGTGTTTTCTGGGGGCTTTTTTAGATGGAGTGAGGAGCAAGGTAATGAATTGAGTTTTATGTAATGCATTTTTGTTGAAAAGATTCATAAAATGAATCAGTGAAATACTACTGATAGTTAACACAGCAGCTGCCAAAGCTATGAGCTTCACCAGTTGTTTCACGTGATGGGAATGCTGTGAATCGTAAGCATAGTAATTCAAATATTAGTCTTATAAACTGATTTAGTACCAATTGTCTTAGCTGAAATACTGGTCAGACATTTTTAACCTGGTATAAATAGAATACATTGAAAAAATTCTGCAGGAATAGTCTGCAAATTATAGAAAGACAAACACTTCCATGTTTTCTGTGCCAGCTATAATTTCTATGTGCATGGGAGTACAAAAGCCTTCCAAAACAAGATCTTCAAAGCCTGACCCATTAACACGTTTCCTTTGTGTAATCTCATTGCTTTTTTTTTTTATATAGTCTTTTATATTGTCATTGTCATACTTGCAGCAGTACATTAGGCAGTAGGTAATCTGTTTGACAATAACTGTATCTGTCAGACATGAGCTTCTGGAGTTGCCGTTTCTTTTGAAGTGTGAAGAAAATGGAGACCCTCCTCGGGAAGTTACCACCCTCGATCTTTAATTCAGATGTCTGCCCAGTTCAATTACAGATTTTCATATAAGTTAAGCTATTCATCTCCTGAGTCTCTTTCCTAAGACATACAAAATACTCTTCACAAAATAAAACTTTTTAAGTGCAAGTGATAAGGACATTATCCTTCCATTTAGATGCTTCATTTCCTTTAATTTGTCTAAATTGTTAAGACCTAAACTGACTTTTTGTGGCATTGCTTCAGGCACTAGGAGACTAGGAGATCATTGAAGTTAATTTCAGGATGTGTAAACCCTGCTTGAGAGCTGAAGAGAAAATAATGACTTTCTTCAGGCTTGTTTCACTTCGTCAGACAGGAACAGTGTATGTAGATTTTCTAATCGCTTCCTAATTGTACGTCCTTTTCAGACACTAATTTTAACGGAGGCTATTTAGATATTAATTTTAACAGTACTATCCTGAAATTTCTTTTGCCACCTCCAGCTAATAAGGTTACTATTAGTCTCCAGCATAGAATCTGATTGGATCATCACTGGATAAAACTATTTATAACTTACCATTGTGGTTCCAAATGTGCTCAGTCAAATTCTTTGACTATCTCTTATTCCAAAGCTTGGCTCCTGTGGCCAAGAAACCAAACCCTGGTTTAAGCAGCTATGACATTTTTGTCCTATTGTGACTCCAAAGATGACTGCAGTAAACTAGAATTCAAAAACATTTTGGCGCTTGAAAAAGATCTGACTCGTTAAGACTGGATACTTTTTTGTCATCTTAGTATGACCCAGGACCTGATCTTTAGCTCTTTCCCTTCCTTTCAAATGGGTGGAGTTATTGTGGTTAGGATTCATCTTTTAATTTTTCTTATTTTTGAGGGTATTTTCCTTGATCCTATGCTTTGTTATTTTTTTTAAGTCTTAAGATTGCCTTAAATAGGCTGTCTGTTTAACTTCAGTACTTTCTTAAAGCATCACACTTTCTCATCTTGTTTTTTTTTTCCTCTGCCCTCTGTTTTTAAACTATGTGTTTCCTCTCTGGCTTTGCTTTCATCTAAGCTTTTGCAGCCACTTCTCTCTCTGAAATGGTCCTTCTCCATGTCTCCAGCAACTTAAGCACATCAGTAACAAATGGAAAAGAATTATGTTTCTGAAATCTGTAGAGTAGTCATCTAAACCTACATGCATGGGAAAGATTATTCAGAGATTTTCAGGGAAGGAATTGTCATTCTCACAACAATGCAGCCCCCCCTCCTACAAGTTACCTAAGCGTGTGGGAAGACGCTTCCTAAAGTTACGTACTGGTGAAGGAGCAGGTAGACTGTCACTAGGGAATAGGAATGTTACTTTTCATAATTACAGATACCTTAAGGCATCTTACCAAGTGTGCATGCATTGTCTATCCTCTTTCATCTCTTTTTATTCCATTAAAAAGTTCAGATTCTGGTGGTAGGGTACCCGAAGGACATGTAGATTGTGTCTACTGATGTCTCTAAATGCAGCAGAGTGCATGAATGCTGGTATATTTTGATACGTGTATACTTTTGGTTGAATGGGCAATATATCCCAAGGAATGTCCAGTTATAGGTAAGTAACCTTCCTTTACTGGAATGAGGAAGAGCTGGTTAAGTATGATTTTAATTTACTTTTGTTAAAGAAATAGTTCTATCTGTTCTCTACACGTTTTTTTTTTTTTTAAAGGCTGAAATTTGCTGACACGTAGCAAAACTTAGAAATATTAATTTTTGTTCTGAGAGTGAAGGGAAAACTACATCACCTCCATTCTGTTTGCATTGATCACTGGCTAATGATGAACATTTTAAGTGGTGACCATGCAGGAACAGACTCTTTTCAGAAGTTTAGCTTTGTGGAGTGGAATGCAAGACAACAGTGCTGGGTGCTGCTCTGCAGCCAAGTGGTGAACATCTGAGCATTCTTTGTCATCAAAGGAATGTTTTTTTGAACCTTTGATAGACAAACCATGGCAATTTCAGTCCTCTGCATTACATAATTAGCTTTTTATTTTGCTATTCTATGTATTTTAAAATGTATTTTAATGTATTCCATTCTTGTGACCCTAGCTCCTGCTTCTTTAGAATCTTCAAGCAGTATAGAACAGGAAAAATATCTACAAGCCCTACTGAATGTGATATCCGTCCACTGCAAAATGAATGGCAGTAATACTCTCACTGTTAGACCAACAATTGCTCTGTCTCCAGGTAAAATTAGTTTATATAGTGTTTTTCTAGGGCTCAATAGAAAAGTGAGTTTTCTCTGATGCTAGTTCAATGTCCCATGTGAGTTCTGTTGTTCCTTTATTGATACACTTTCCAGATAGCTTATTCACTCTTAGGTTCAGTGAATGTGTTTTCCATATGTAAAGGATGTTTACAATCTTTCCCAGGTATTCTTAATCTGACAGTAAACGATTATCCACCTGTGGGTCATAGTTTTTGATGAAATTCACTTGAGTATGATGGCCAGTCTTGAGGCATTAGTAATTTATTACAATTCTGGAATAAATACAGTACTCCAGAATATCAAGATGCCAGAATGCCCTTTTTTGAATAAGGGATTGCCAAATTGAAGAGAATGCAAAATGCTGTTCCATTTCGTATAGTGAGAAAATACAAGACTGCAAGCTCAGATTCTGTATGAACAGATAACAATATTGAGCTGCAGCAGCAATGGAAGGTATATAGGCATTTTCATGTGTGTTTCATACTCCTAATGGGCTTTTAATGTAATTTCCAAGTAAAGCTTTACTTGAAGTGAAAGCTCTTTCAAAATTCACTATTTGAGTTGTGTATATGTGGGACAATGAAGAAATGAATCCCTCTTTTATTTCAGTTATGTGATGAAACCTGGTAAGGTTTATGTGAAGGTAACCCCCATGTCTTAGAAATGACGAGTATGCTACTTGAAAATGTGTCTGTCTTGTCTCATTCAGTTGGCCTCATATAGCCAATGAGTGGCTTTTCTTGTAACATAACACCATTCCCAAAGTGTGCGTGCTTTGCTTCATTTATCGTAAAATATGTTGATGGCTTAGCTGTATCTAACATCTCCATACTGTTGCAAATGTATAAATCTGTCTTAAAAAATTAATCTGAAGTACAAAATGGGCAAGAAATAGATGTATTATGTGAAAAAGGGTATTTTACCAGTTATGTTAAGTGTTAGTCCGAGTTACACTGTAGTTTTTTAATCTTCTATTCTTTTTTTGACTGACTTTAGGCACTGAAAGGAGGGCTTCAAGAATGTCTACTGTGTTTAAGCAGGTAGTGCCAGGACATTTGGATGTAAATCTGTCCAATAGCTTTGCTCGAGGAGGTTAGTAAGACTAGCTCAAAGTCTGTTATTTGAAGTAATGAATGATAACCAAATGTTAGTGATATAAAAATAATTACACTGTTTGCTGATTCATTACTCTGTGAAACAACAACATAGAAATGACAGATTAGCCTCAATCCATAACATTATTTAAGTATCTAATTTCTGTTTAAGTCCTTTTCTTACCATTGAAATAAAGCTTTTTTCAAGTTGGAAATTAGTGGAAATTTAAGCACTTGATTAGGAATTATGGGTCTGAATATTTCGTGATTCATCCATATTTTTAATTTGTCTAAAATATATGACCTGAATATGCATATTTTATATTTGGATTGAATGTACTTTAGAATTCCCAATTACAGGTTGTTTTGGCATTTGGCTGGCAATTAGCTACTACTTCATAAAGTTACAAAAAATCTATCTGAATAGTTTTACTCTAGGTAAAGGAGGGAGATACGTGGCCAAGCACAGTAAGTAAGGAGATACAGCGTGTTCTTTGAAAATAGTTATTCTTAGGTACAAAGGCTCATCAATGTCATTTCTACAAGACGCTTTTGTTGTGTGAAGTGGATTCCAACTACTTTTACTATTTTAGTCTGATGAAGTTGTTATGATTTTTTAATATGAAATACATGCGTAAATTAGTGCATCAAATTTCTTAAATATATGTTTGTTAGGATAGGGATGAATCTGTTTCCCAAAAGGGAGTATTTTGTATTTCGTTTATTACATTTTAGCCCTGAAGGCTCCTCTTACAATTATTTATAAGCATCTACAAGCTGCTTTTCTTTCTTTTTGATACCTCATCTAAAATCAGTTAGACTGAATTTGGCCTGCTGATGTCCAGTCCAACCTAAATTATTGTGTGATAGAAAAAAATGTAGATTTGTATGTGGAAGAACAAAACAATTTTGTAGTGAAAAAACTTCCCAAAGAGATGGATGGGATTAGAGAAAGGCCAGAAGGAAGGAGGGAGGGAGAAAGGAAAGAAGAAAGGAAAGTACTCAGAGCTGTGTAGAGAAGTTGAGAACTATAGCAGAAGGGAAGAGAGGAAGGGCGGTTAAATGGTGATCACCAAAAAACTGGAAATTCTGTGCCTTTTCGTTAATCATAGCATATGCATATTTCATATCTAAAAGTTCTATTTACATTCTCTGGTCACTGTCTTGTTACTGTAGTACATGTTGATGAAAAAACATTGTGATTCTAATTGGGTAGGTGAAATGGCTAGGCACCTAGGAGAACAGGAGTTAATACTGTCTGGAATTGTTAGATAAATGGGTGGCTGTGCCCAACCTGACTTTGTACTGAAATAGTGAGAAGGCTGGGTAGCTGACAGCAGACATTTGGTTGTATTCCATCCCCTCGTGTTCAGACAACAGTGCCAACCGCAAAGTGGTGCTGAGGGGCAGTGAAGGTGCTCCAGATAAGAGAGAATGTTTGCCGGTAGCCTGTATGGAAGTTGTCTTTTGAAGATAAAAGGATTACTGAAATAACTATTGCTGGTTTCTGGGGTTAGAGTTTGTGGTAAGTGTGATAGGATAACCTTGTTGCTACTCAGTGAAGAAAAAAAAGGAGTCTCAAGGCAGTATTAGATCACAGAGGTGTTGTTTTGTTGGACTGAAGTCTCTTGGCTGAATTCCAGCGGTAATCAGAAAGAGGACAGAGAAGTTATCTTCTGTCTTGCTGGATTGATGCCACACCTGCTCTATATATCTGAAAGGTGTAATTACAGCACAGTATCTGCAGTCTATTCACAGTTCAGCAGGACACACGAGGACTTTGCTGAAACATAAGAATTTGTGACAAGTACAATGGGAGCCCTAGTGAAGGTGAGAAGTTGACAGGGTAAGAGAGAACGGGGAAAGAGAATATCTCCCTGTAGAGAGGGAAACACTAGGTTTTTCAGATGAGCTAGCATAATTCTTTTAGAAGAAACTCTAAAATACACGAAGTATATAGAATCTCTAAAATTGTTGTTCTCAAAGTGATGCATGCGATTTATTATTGCAAAGTTTTTTACTACTTTTTCACAGCTAGTTCTATTTCATATGTGAAGTAGTGTCACAAGACCGTATACAGGACCGAAGATACAGGGGTTTGGTCAGCTGAAAAAACAGACTTGTGCAGACAGTCTAAAAACGGTGATTTCTCTCTCCTTCATATTCCTAAGAATAACTCAAAAATAAAGAAAAAAGGAGAAGAAAAAGACAATGGCATTAGCTAGTTACTTTATCTAGCAAGCAGTTACGCATTATGCACTACACTGTGTGAAATACAGTAGCAGTATTTTGATTCTGGATCCTTTGTTCTTTCCTTGGTTTTATTCTCACAAATACCAGGGCTCAAAAGCCAGGTTCAGCTATGATACACCAATTGAAAATGACATTTTCCCTTTTTTGTGCCAGACAATGCATTTTTAATACACATCCTTTTAAAATGTAAGTGATATGTGCCATTGCTTGAATAGTATTTCCCATTTTTAAAAATCATCATTGTTCTGAATACTCATCAGTAGTCCTGAGTATTTGTGTCCATGTCAGGTACGGTTTTTTACTTCATTCTGGCATATTGTAATGAAGTATTTGACTAAGCCCAGTTAAGTTGTTTCTGATCTGACATACTTCACCAAATACTTATATTTCATAATATATTTTCATTCTTGGTCCTTTTTCTTGGCAATACCTTGGTTGATATCATTCATAAGAATTTTAAGATCAATCATAATACATACCTTTTCTTCTTATATTACTTTGTAAGTATAGTGTGGTTCTACAGAACAGCACTTCTTACCTGGCATTGTTGTGTAATTTATAGAATAAAATGTTTTCTCAGTATACTGGTGTTGGATATTTATAATTAATAAATACAGACTTAGCTCAGACATTTATTTTAAAAGCAGGAGACACTAACAGTTTGAATATGTTTTAATAGAATATTTGTATAAAGAGAAGTGGCTTGTGTTGGTGTGGCTTTTGAGCCAGAAATATACCCTCTGAGAAGCATGTAAGACTCCCAATGAAAATGAGATTTTTTGCAAGGGGGAGGAAATCTCTTTATTTGATAGATATTGCATGTTTTCTAAATTATATACTTTTACACAGTCCTTTGAAAGTGTTTGTAGTTGTATAGGACTAACATCTTGCACTCTGATTTCATTTTGAGGTCTGTCAAATTATGTACCTAAAATAGACTAAAACAGCTTTTTAAAAAAGCACTAAGGTTGGGATTTTTAATTAAGCTAACTTACAGCTGGATAGTTTTCAATAAAGTATTCAGAATGATTTAATTGTTACATTTCCTTTGGTATTGTAATTATGGAAAAACACATGATGACTGTGTATGTGTTTGAAACTATTGCAATGACAATTAAAATTACCCCTTTTTGATAAATGGGTACTTCCTTCCCATTTTATATTGGTTTTCTGGCTTGATCAATGTTTTGTCTTGTGATGACTAAGATTTGTGCTGTCTGATAAATCATGTGCTATAAAGAAATTCAATATATACTAAATCTTTGGAAATTAATAAGTTACCCTTTTCTTTTCTCCTGCAATGTGTTTCGCTGCAATGTGCATTCCATTCCTCCTCCTTCTGTCTTAACTGTTATCTGCCAGTGCTTGGGTACAGAGATAAATGTTTCACTCATTCAGATTCCAAATCAGCAACTAAGGGAAGAGTCCATCAAGGTACTGTATTCTGTGTCCTGAAAGCACTTTCTTTTCTACGATCTCCATAACTACTACAATATCTTAATACATGCTAAAGTGATGCTGACAGAAAGCTTTGATTCCGCATTAACAGAATTTGGGGTTTTGGATCAGTGGTGCGGTTTTGTTTTGGTTTGCCTTTTTTTTTGGCCATTGAATGTATGATGCGGTGACAGTGATTAGTCACACACTTCACCATGTTATTCTTTAATAATGTTATGATCTAATGCAGAGTGATATGTAGAAAATATTCTGTGTGAAACTTTTGATCAACAGAATATTAATTCTGCAAAAGAGCATTTAGTACCCCTACTGCTTTAGTAAAATAGCTAAGAAATACTGTTACCTAGTCAATGTATTTTCTTTCCAAAATTATTGTTAATGTTTTTGAACAGGGAAAAGTGGATTTCTGCCAATTAGAAAGTCATAATAATGCAGTGTATGCTAAATAATGAAAGCTAGATATGGCTAACAAAAAATAAGATACGAGGCAAAATTAGAATAGAAATATAATTGTGTCTTTTAATCACTGTTCTCCGTCACTGGTAAACATGTCCATCTGCATGTATTTGTAACCAGTTTTGTTGCTTTTGATGTGCTACAGGCACTAATGATGGCCTGCATTTGTAAAATGTTAGAAAATAACACTGTGTGGTTTTGTCTATATCATCCTTGGGGACAGCTGTGTGTTGGAACTAGCATTTTTTATACCAAATGAACAAGAAATTATTTCTGTTATCAAGTGCTTGCAGTGATTTCTGCTTGCTGAAGTCTTTACTGTTTCATCTGTAGTAGTTGATGTGGAACAAAAGTTTATACTAAACGTACTACTTAACTATGTGAGGTGTTTTACAAAACTGGCTGTCTTTGAAGTTGAAGCTGTTCAGAACTGTTACCAATACGTAAGTTCCTAGCTAACCGTTCTCAGTTACTCCTATTCTTTTGCTCATGTCTAAGACTAGCAGCCAGACAATCTAAACTGTACAGACAAGTCCCTGTTGAGGACTACTGTACGGAATTATTCTTTAATAGAAACATAATCCTGCTTCTAAAAAACAGATTTAAATGGTTGAGCTATCTCAGTGGAATTTTATTGTTATCTGCAGCTTTTTTTTCTTCTGTGCAAGAAATGTTAGCTATGCATATTATTGGATTTCCTGAAGTGGTCAGGAGGGTATTTTTTGGTACTGTAGTATCTAAATTTCTGCTCCTATGAGATCTTTCTGGTGCCTGTTTTGGATATCTTGCTTCACAGATTTACAGAGAAGAGTCTCTTCTAATAATCTGATTTACTGCATATTGGGTTAAAGGCATTCAAATGGCAGTGTGAAATTCAAATTTAGTGTATACTAACGTACTTTAAGGAATTTGATTTTCAAGTAGTGCTGTTTATATTCTGAAAATCAAGAACCTTTCACATACCTCACATACCTCATCTTGGACACACAAAAAGAGTCTCACAAAATTATTGTTATTAACTAAGGCACAAGAAAGAAAAATATTTACTACTTGTCTTTTCTTCTGCTAGTGCTAAACAGGCCTTGGCAGTCTGCTTCATCACTACTTTATCTCACGCTGAAATCACAAAACTTACTAAGCATGATCAGATCAGAACAGGTCTGTGTGCTGTAGGAATTTCCGCCTCTGGAAATAACAATATAGCTGCATCAGCAAGGCACAGTATGCAAACGAAAACCACTGCTGAGAGGCAGAGGTTGTAAGGTTGGTACAGTTCCTTTCAAATACTGCTGTGCAGCTTTCTGATGCCAGCCCGTGGTTCCACATCACATTTCGCTCTTCCAGGTTCATGTTGTTGCTGGCGGTGGGATTTCTGTCCTGCTGCCAGAGTAATGGTGATCTTACTGCCAGATTAAACTTGTAAGACCGTGATCTTCTAGGCTTCCTTCTCTCTGCTCACACAACGGTACTGTAGTCACATCTGCTAGAATACAGACATGAAACACATGACTACATTGCCTAAATTCATTTTCATTTTAATTGTCCATTAGGCATGGACAATTAAAAAACTAAAATTCATGGCATTCTGCATTACAATCATAGCATTTGAAGAGTAAATATGGAATACTTTATCCTTGAATGGAATATTTGAATCAGTCATCCTTGTATGCATTTTCATTATAATATATAGCTGATACAGTTACATTGTGTAGGGCAAGAGGAAGACAAGAATTCTAGGTAACAGGGAATTTTAAGTGGTACTATTTCCATTTTTGAAAACTTTTGAAAGTAATTATATAATATTATTTTGAAAGTAATTATATAATAATTACTAATAGTCATTATTGTGTAACTATCTACTAGTTAGACTTCCAAAACAATATGTCGTTGACAAGGAAATACACCAAACTTTTGTCCGTACTTCTGAAGGGAGCAACACTAGCAAATTCATTTCCATACACTTAAGTGGACCTTAATTACTTGGAAGTTGTGATTCATTTTATCGTTGTATTACCGATACCATAGCAACCATTATCTCTACCATTGAAAGTGCTGTGGAGAGTTTAATTAGTATCTTAGGTTAAATGGCAATGCAGTAGGATGCTTTTGACAATTTTTGTTACGAAATTATTTGTTTCCAGTACGTGCTGTTAATTGTGTCCTATGAGGGATGCGAATGACGTTTAAGCACTCTACTTTCCAAATTATGTTTCAGTGTATGCCTTAATAATTGTGATCTCTAATGCCTCATGCAAAGAGGTTTTTAAATATTTTTTGTCTTAATGAAGGTGTATGGGCGAGTCTTCGTTCAAGCAACCGATTTATCAACACTCAGACTCCATTCATTGACGTTGGTGCAAGACTTGCAGGGAAAGATAACACCACTTCCTACAGTAGCAGCGCTTTTCTGCAAAGTCAGCTTTTGAGACGGCAAGCAGCCCTCTATATATTTGGAGAAAAATCTCAGTTACGGGTAATATTCTCTGATAACATAGTTTCTATTTGGGTTGAGTTTAATAACACTAATGTTTTTGCAAAACAGTAAATAGAATTCCAGATAAGGTGGGTGGATACCTCTCCTAAAGGTGTGAACTCTTAGGAGGATTATTCCTACATGCAGAATAATTAATGCTGTATAATTCAATGTTGGATTTGGGGGTTACTTTTTCCCTGCTTTATTGAAGTACTAGAATCTGTCCTGCACTGTTGGCATGTCATCCATACTATAATTTTAATTATTTTAGTTATTGTTAGTTTGCTTTAAAAATCCTGAAGGAAGCACATTATGTTGTGTATGAAGAGCTCAACAGATTCATCACTCAACTTTGGTTTTTTACTACTATTATTATTATTAAAAATATGGCTGCCATGCAGTACATTCTGCTGCTGTGAGTAGTAGATGGGTACTTTATTATGGTACAATTTGCAGTGTTTTCAGGATTTTTATTATCCTGGGCAAGTGTTTAATGAAACGGATTTTTAATTAGGACTTGAATATTTAGCAATAAAGCAAGCGAGACTTCGAGATTTAATGAGACTGTCAGTGAAAAATACATTTCCCTTTTAAGTTACATCTGCTGTTGTCCTTTTCATACAGGGATTCAAAATGATTTTGCTTTGAATTGTGAATTTGTTCCTGTTGAATTCAGTGACATCCGACAGACAAAGGCAAGCTTTAAAACAGCTGATGAGAGCTTGTGTTCCGAGCACTATTCCTACAGATTCTGAGGCAACATTCCTTAAAGCACTTGGGAGTCAGAGTGGTTCCCACAGGTAATTTAATATGACAGGTACTTCTAATAATCTATATGCAGTGCTGCTTACACAAAATAATTTCAGGCTCTTCTGACAGAGAACTATTGTATTCTAACCAGCTGTTCTTCTTTATTCATTGTCATTATTTTGCATGCCATCAATTCTGTCATTACATAAGCATTATTTTTTTAATACAATCATAACGTTACAAATACAGGAGGCATCTTTAATAACATAATTTATGGTTTATAACATGGAACATCTACCCAACTCGAGATGACCATTTTTTCTGCCTATATAAATTTATGGTCTTGATTTTAACTGCTTTTTCTTTTATATTTTAAAAATCAGAAAGAAGTATAGAACAATAAATAAGCCTTTTGATTTCAAAACTGATATTCTGCTCTTCATATGTGTTCCCACCCTGAATTTCTGTATTTAACAAATAAGTCAGCATCTGTTATCTGTTGTGGGATATGGGGAGGTGTTTGCGGGGGGAGAGGAGTTTGTGTGTTTGTTAATCTGTTCTGCCTGAATCTGGTCCTTTACTTTTCCCTATCCAGTATTCCCTTACATAAAGATTAACCAAACAAAGGCAAGACTGGCAGTAACTTTGCAAGATTTAAATTAAGAATGATGTGGAAAAGTCAGCTCTTCGAAAACCTAAAGCCATTTTAATTATACTGAATGTTTTTAATGGTTACACGTTATATTTGGAATCCTCTGCTGAATCTATTCTCAAATGCAATTAATCACAGAAACAGAATAGACTCTTCTCTTATGCTGATTTTTTGAGGAGAAAATACATGGGAGTAAACACAGTCATTTCAGTAATTATGCACATGGCTGAAATGTGCTACAGTGCAAGGAGTGGCTTAACTTCTTCCCTTGAGGTGTGATGCTCCATAAGAGCTGGTCACTGCTGTGTCTGACCACCGTGTGCTTCGGGAAGGGGAGAAGTGGGAAGAACATGAAGATTTGACACCCTCATCATGTGAACATTTTCAATCACAGAGTAGAGCAAGTTGGTAATGTAGATAAACGTCACTTTGATGCAATAAACATGTCCCTATAGCAGCACAGAGATCAAGGGGAGGTTCTAACATTGGAGTTACTCTCTTTGGGGGTATTTGAGAGGAAAAGTAATAGTGTATCATTCTTTGCTCAGGACTGGATCATGTCACATACTAGCTGTGTGACATTGAAACCACATTTCTGTGGTTTACATCATGTTGTACGTGACTTACGAGATAAAGTTAATTTATGACTGATTTGACACATTTTTTGCTATTCCTGTGAAAGAACATAGATCTGTCATCTTGGAAATGTGTTTTTATTGTATTAAGCTTTTCTCTCCTGGGCAATAGAAGTTGCTCAGTATTGATTTTAATGCTGTATAGGCTAAATGTTTCTTTATAAGGATGTGAATACATGAGAAGCAATCTGAAGTGCTGCCCTATCTTCTGAATAAAATTATAAAAATAGTGGTTTGCATCTTTAGATACTAAAATCTGTTTAATATTAAATGTGTTAACAAGATTGCATTTTGGTTTCTTCATTAAGGATGGCTAAAACCAGCCTTTCTTCTATTCTACTGCCTAAGAAAGTATAGAAGAATAAACAAACTGCTTGGTTTTGAATGTGTTGCTCTTTTCAATATTTTCCTATTAAAAATTGCAGTAAAATTAGTTTATTTTGTTTTTTAAGTAATGGCTACATGAATGTTCCGAGGGGGGTGTTTCCATCACAATTTGCATGGTAATGTTCATAGGATTGGGATTTTTTAAAGAGGGAAACATCAGACTGCCCTAAACAAGGATGAGATTTAACTGTGTTTAGTGATCATTTTTCCTCTGATGTTCTCCAATTTAATTTTCATCTCCCTAAGTCACTTTCCGGTGCCTTTTGTACTTTCTGAACTTACTTTTTCTCTTGCATAAATGATCTTAGATGTCTCTTGCCATCTTTTGTTTACTTGTTTCCTGTCCTGCTTTCTCCCTTCTTTCAGGCTTTCATCTTTCCTACTGCTGCTGTTGGATGGATTGTATTCAGTGCTCTGCAAAGAGCAGTTTCATTCTACTGTAAAAAATTGAATTGCTTATATATTGTCTATTGTGGTGTTACCAAGAATGCTGTCATAGTATGACAAAATGGTAGAAGCATTGTATAGATATTCCTTTTAGTAATAATAATGTGAATTCTCATAGTCAGATAAAATTGCTCAAATTCACCTAAATTGTTTAACCAGCTTATACCTATCATGTTTGAATCAATCTCATTCAGGTCAATAAACCCTTCCCTGAGAAATTGAACTAACCCACCTGTTCAAGGAATTTTAATATCAGGTCATACTGAATATTAGAATGGAAATAATTAATGTGTCCTCTTTCCGTATGTTTTAGCCAGTCTGCCCAACTGTAAGAAACACTGCTAATCTCAACTCTTTCCAGATTATAGAAATAGGATTTTCTGTGTTTGTTTTTAGGTTTGTGCATTGATGGGTTTTTTAATTCCTATTATCGTCATCATCATTCTTATCATTATTATTATTAAATTCATTAATTTCCAACTTCCATGGGATTGAGCATTAAAAATACTATCTTGTAAACATCTTCCATGGGCTGTCCCATCAAAGTACTTAATGACTTTAGGGAACCTTAAGATTTCACAGATAATTTTAGTGTTAAGCCTGGGATGGAATTTCTCTACAATAAATCTGTCAGCTGTGGTGTTCCCATTCTCCTTTTTATGACAGCTATTTTATTACAGTACTCAGTGGTTTTAATAGTTTAAGCTCCTATCTTCAATCTTTGCTTAGTTTTGTTGTAGTTCTGATGAAAATCCTGAGACTGTTACATTTTATAGCTTTCTAATCTGTTGCAGCAGTGCATTTCCCTGTGCTGTATGTATATTTCAGAATACATATTTTAATATTAAATATGAAAATATTCTATTTATTGATAATATCTAGAAATGTATCTTACACTTGAGTATGTTACTTATTTGTAATACTTTATAGCTCACCAGGATAATGCAATTGGGTGTGATCATCTCTGAGCTCCTGGAAAATGGTTCTTCTGTTATGGTTTGTTTGGAAGATGGCTGGGATATTACTGCACAAGTAAGGCTGCTGTTAAACCTTGAAATAGCTAAATATTAAGAAAAACACCAGGCAGTACTTTTTTACACAAGTGACTGATAATTTGGTATAACATTAATAAATTTGTGTTGTGGCAGCAGAGGAGGAAAGTAGAAAGCATGAATCCATGCATTCATTTGCAATTTACCACCATGGAAGAGTTCCTTAAAATGAATTTGTTCCAAATGTCCTGATGGACTTACAGTTCTAAGGCTTAGATGTAAAATCTGCATTCCTGCACCTGACCATGTGTAAGAATGAAAGCTGGAAGTTGCGACAGCTGTTCATTTATCTTCATAAACATAGTACACTTTAAACACAGGAGGGAAGGAGAGGAATTCTTTCTCTTGCCATTCACTTTCCATAAATGAAGTAGGAGACCACACGCAGGCAGAAACTAAATTTCTGCCCAAAGTGACCAACGCTGCTTCAAAGACAAATCAGCAGAACAGATAACTTTTGGAAACAAACTATAAATTAGGTGAATGAAGACCTGCTGCCTCATTTAATGGATGCGTTGTCACCATGTAGTTGCTTCATAATTCA
Organism: Bucorvus abyssinicus; assembly: GCA_009769605.1. Lineage (NCBI taxonomy): Eukaryota > Metazoa > Chordata > Aves > Bucerotiformes > Bucorvidae > Bucorvus > Bucorvus abyssinicus. Next base: position 9,240,746 of record CM020043.1, on the reverse strand, counting down.
GAAGATGAACACAGATATCTATAATTCTAGTAAATAAAAACTTCCTGTGCAGCCAGCATCCTGAAACCAGGTAAACAAGCCACAAAAGCATGTTAACATAATTATTGGAATAATTTTCAAACAATGAAGAATAGAGAAGGGGACATACCTGGCTGGAAGTGAAAGAAGTCTGTGCCACATTTTAGTCTCCTGAGAGTCTGTCTCTAAAAACAGGCTGAAGTTGGCTGGTGAGCACCATAGCATGGCAACACTGCAGAAACTCTAAAGTCACCCTCAGGACCAATTCTTTAACACTTTCTTTGCCAAGGTAGCCGATACTATTTTATAAATGTTTATATCCTTATTTTATTAGTAAAAGTAGGTTTACATCATCTGTAACTCACATGTGGTAAACACAATGATTTCCAAAGTCTGTAATTGCTCAGGTTTGACCTCTACAGATACCAGAAAGAATTTAATTGAAGCTTTTTCACATGAGGTATTATTTGGCTTGTTTTATAAAAATATGTGTGGTAAAATACTTGTAATTGAGTTCGTATGAAGGCTTTTGTTTCCTCAAACTATAAACAGATTATGGAGTATTTGTATTCATTGACTAAAGTGTTCTCCTAACATCTGTCGCTCTTAACACAATATAGCCTCTCTTCTGATCTAGGTAGTATCTCTGGTGCAGTTACTCAGTGATCCCTTCTATAGGACACTGAAGGCTTCCGAATGCTGGTGGAAAAAGAATGGCTCTCTTTTGGTCATAAATTCAGTCAACGTAGTAATCTGACTCTCAATTGTCAGGGTAGTGGATTTGCTCCTGTTTTCTTACAGTTCTTAGACTGTGTGCATCAGGTAGTCAATCTCTATGAAATTTTGGTTTACAAGAACTCATAAATACGTGCACAGATGCCACTGTTTCAAATGTTAACGATAATGGTAGTGCATTTATGCATTTTAACTTCAAATAGAAGTTTTTAAGACTGGCTTTTGACAGTCTGGGTACCTTTATTCAGAAGAAGAAATTGACTGATTCTTAGTACAGTGACTAGACAGATTTTAATTCCTTGTTACCTTGATCATGAGCTTTGAAGAGGCTCTGTCCTCCATCAGTTCTGGAAACCACAAGCTATAAACCAGGGGGGTTAGTTTTATATATACTGCATCTTCAGAAGCAGATGAAACACCAACAGTTATGTCATGTAGGAAGAAGTTAAGAATATCGCTCATTTCAGGTTAATTCTAAACTGTCCTTTTCTTCATCTCATTACGGTAAATAGGAATGCTTTGCAGAGTCTCCATGTATTCAAACACAAGATAGGAGCTTGCGTAATTCCTCTTGTATATTGGTCTGTCTTTCCCCACCTCTCTCATTTTTGCTCTCTGAAATGTTCCTGAACATTATTAACCTGTATTAAAATTTATGGATGTCTGTTAAAGCAGCAGTCTTCATACTGGGAACCGACCTTTATAGTGAATACTTGCCATGAAGTAAACCCTGAAAGAGAAGCCAGTAGTAGATTTACTCTGCTACCTGAAGCAAAAGTCCACAGATTAAATAACTTGCTAAACAATGTTTAGTATCTATGGGAGACTGATAATGAATGAGAAATTAATAAAGACTTACTGAAGAACATGTTGCAGAAAGAAAAATTTTGTTTGTATCCCAATGTTAAACACCAAAAGCCATCATTATTACTGTCTTGCAAGTTAATAAATCATGTACCTGGGAATTTCATTTAATCCTACAGCATTTCCATTAGAAAAGCTTAGAAGTATTTGTCACATGTCACATCTCCCGTTCATCAGTGTGTTCCTAATGGCTGTGGTGCTCAGGTTAATTTTTATTTGAAAGGGGGAGATTTTCTCTCAAGACAACGGTACTGCATTTTTATTCAAGCAAGTTAATCTGCCCAGTTGTCATACTAACTATTCCTTACAACAGCTTAAGGTGTACTGCTTCTTTTCTGAAGTAGAAAAAACAACTTTATTGTTTGCGATGGCTACAACAGTACAAAATAGACAGGTCTTCTGGTACTGAAACCATCTGCTTAGTCATTCTTTCAATTCTGTGTGTAAATCATGCGTCAGGTGCTGCATTCTCTCTGCTGCCATATGTCTTCTCCAGGCTTTAGTGAGCTGACGGGTAACACTGTCTGTTAGTAGAATGGAGTAAATCCATGCTGCTAATAACTGTGACGTGTGGTTTTGCCTCAGCTGCAAGATGCCTAAAATATTGCTATTACACAGTGAACGTGTCAAGGAGATAGAAAAATGGTGCCTTAGTAATTCATCTCAGATAGCAGCTTTGATGTGCGTCATCAGGTATCTGACTCTTTTCTGTCTTTAAGAGGCAGTGTAAAGGATACAGGTTATTAACAGATATATTTTACAGAAAGGTCTGTATTTTCTGGTTTTTGGTCTTAAGATGTGTCCACATGCCCTGGCTGCAGCAATATTGGCAGAAAGGTTACGTCCTGCAGGCCATCTGGAGCTGTTCATCACTTCTCTGATCGAGATACTACCTTTCCAGTCTGTTAGCTAAGGGATTCCTGGGAATCTGCCTGGCTCTGCCAATCAGAATGGTGGAAAAATTTGGTAGAAAAGACCTCCTTATTTTGATGGGTCTGGATTTAGAAGCAGTTCAGCAGGTCAATCTGAAGGAGGCAGTAACTTCTCATGAGGAAAGACAGGTTATGATCTTTTCAGCCAGTGTTGTCTTCAGCTAAGAAAGGGCATGAGAACACAGCTTTATTGCATGATCCGTGTAATATAGATAATACAGATTTGTCTGTTAATAGAAAAATATCTTTAAGCTAAATGACTTAAAATCCTATTTAGAATGCAAGTCTTAGTAAGTTTTCTAGAAATAAACTTATGAAGATAAGTCTTCTAACTCATGACGGCATAGTATTAACGTACCAAATTCTGTCGGTATGATTGTAAACTCTAGGGAGATTTCTTCTCAAGTCAAATTAAGAGTTGAAATTTCATAGTAATTTGTTATGAAAAATAAATTCACTTAACATTTGTACTTGAACATTTCTCTTAAGTTTCATTGGTTTCTGTGCAACTTGTTAGACAACTGTGGAACCAATTAGATTGCAGCTTGACCCTGAAGTGTAATATATATGACAAGTTTTTAAAAATTGCCCATTCACTGGAAATAAACATTTGGACCTTTCACAATACTTAAACTATTATAGTCTCAACATAGTAGGTGCAGTAAGAAAGTCACAACAGAGCCAGTATGTGCATTAAATGTCATGGGTTAAACTAAAGACACAGAGAAAACAAATGAAGCAGATTCCTAAATAAGAACTGCATCATCTTGTAAAAAGTCATTGTTATGCCAATATCTCCAGGTTGTCAGCTGAATTATTAATGCAAAATCATTCTTTCACAATAGCAGCATCTGGCAGATACTCTCTCTGCTTCTAAGACTAAGTTTATGAAAGTGATGTCAGTGCAGGAAACTTTCTATTTTTCTTCTGTATCTGTTTGGGAATTTATTAAATATCATTAAAATGGACTGATTTCCTGGAATTGGACTTCTTTTGTGCTCAATAAGGAGCTCTGTTACAGCACCCTGTGTAAGAGGGAGGTGAGTGTGGTGCTCCCGTGGTAGATGTATTCAGTTATTCCAGTGTTTGCAGGAGGAGCCTTTTAATGATTACTAGCACAGGACATTTGGAGTACTATATTTCTTATTTAAACTAAGTAAATATTGATCTATAATGGGATTACAAAACCACAATATATGGGAAAACTAAGGAAGAATGATAGAAGTATAAGATTATTAAATACATTTAGGAGATATTTAAGTAATTGGGAACATGGTGATTTGAAAAAGAATTCTAAAATCCTGAGTTTCGCTAATCATAACATTAGAACACGTGTTGGTTTACTCAGGTTTTAAATGGTCATATATTATGGACATTAAACATTCGCTTAATAAGATTATGCAGTTTGTAATTTTCAAAGATACCCTGTCCCTGTAGACTTTCTCTTTCTAGATGGTATAAGTTGAAATTGTTAGGTATAAAACATTGCTTCTAACTTATACGTAAATTTTTAGTATATCCTTTAAACTCAGTGAATTAGTGAACTGGCACCGAAAAGTTATCAGGGAGAAACCAGCTATATTTAACCTCAACCTAGGTGGTTACATTGCCTGCAGTAATAAAAATATCGCTTTTACATTTCTTTTTAGTTGCTTAAATTAACACAATAAAAATTTCAAATTATCACTTCTGATGTTGGAGCTGTATTTTTTTCAGGAGTTTTTTTTCCCTGACAGCTGAGCCATGTTTTAGATTTTGCAGACTGCCGCGCGTCTGAACAATCCATCGATAACAGTAGTCACTCCACCTAGCTGTGGTATCTTTCCCACAGCCATTAAAATACAGACAGTAACAAGAACTACATTATTCACCTTATCAAAGAAATGTTTATATGATAGTTGTTTTCACTTAAGAAAGTAAATTGTATTATTATAACTTCTAGTTCCAGAAGTCTCAGAAGCGGGATCACTCACAACACCTAGATCCATGACAGGATTTTAGTACCAGCTTATTCTTGTAACTCTTCAAATGTGTTGAAATAATTACTGAACCTTAATAGAAATTAAGACCCTGTGTAAGTCATGTCAAGTAGCAGAATGTAGCCTTCCTTCTTACAGTGTATTAAAGAAAATTTCTCCTAACTCAAGGAGAAAACGATACTAAAGTACTTGTATATGTGTTTAAATGCACACACATATGCAAGAGCCTTTTTTGATTTCAGCTCAAGTAATTTTTGAACAGAATTAGTGTACTTGCATTGTATTTTAATCTAATATATGCCAGGAAAAAAATGCTGTTTTATAAAGAGAACTAAAAAGTACTTGTCTGTTAAGTTGAAGTCTCAGATTTATTATAGAAAAAAAATTTGCTGAGTTCTATTCTTACAAAAACAGTGCGGGAATGTAGTCATTTCTATCAGGGAAAAAGTGGGGATAAAGTGTGGGTATATGGAACTGAGATACCTTAAAGTATCTTCGCCTTTTAAATGCCTAGCCACAAGCTGATACTGAGATATGACAACAAGTTCTCTGACTGAAATGCTGTGTATGTGTTCGTAGGTCTTTTCAAGGGACTTTCCTGCCACTGTTGTACGTTCCATAGATAACACACCTTTTTTTTTTTCTTTATTTAGCTGGTTGGTTTTTTGTTTCAACTGGCACATGTGAAAATCTAAACTAAGGAGCTTCAAGTAGTCTAATACTAGTCACCATAAGTACTAAAAAAAAAGAAAAATTACTCTCTTGAGGAACTGATAAGTAGAGATTAGTGGGAAAAGATGGAATGGGAAAGTGAGAAAGGTGGGGACGCACACAGACAAGACATGGGAAGATTGCAGAACTTAAGGTATTTTACAAGTTTGTGAAGCTGAACAAGCACAGTGGGACACTTTATATGTGAAATTCAATAGGCAGTTTCTTTTTTTGATTGTGAACTGTTGTTATTTCCATTGTAATTGAGAATTTTCAGTTAATTATCAAGAATCGTGCGTTTTGTACAGAGTATAGTACTGCTTATTATCCCACTACACCCTATCTGCTCTGAAACATTTTGCAGCATAGATAATACATTAATTAATTAGCTTTAAAATATTTTTAGACAAAACGTAGAAGGATTTGTGTGTACAGACAAGGCAGTTGCCTATGGATGGTTTTGTTGTCAGCATTCACATGGGAATTATTTTGCTGTCACATTAATTCTACATATATATTTTATTATCTCTTAATATGCTCTTTTTTGCCTTTTTTTTTAAGATTCATAACCAATACCCAACGGAGTTTGAGTTCAATCATATTATCTGAAGTTTCTGGCTTTTCATCACATATCAATCGATTTAAAACATTTCTACTGGATTCAGACTATGAAAGACTAGAACATGGTATGTGTGATGTTTGTTTATTGCATGTTTGTTTTGTAGTTATTGGTATTTTTCTCATCAATATTTGGTCTACAAAAATTTACCTAGTTTGAGATGGTCCAGTAATTACATGGTGGAGAGGTAATTAAATCCGTTTCAGGAATATAAAGCAAAATGGAGGTGAAGAACATACAGAATTTTCTAAATGAATGATTCCTGAGCCATGCCGCTGGTGCAACTAAGAGAAAGTGGAAGAAATTAGTGCCATGCCTCAGAGTTTTTTAGCAATTTATCCACATGGTTCAGTTCCCCCTACTGAATTCCTTATTTCTAACAGAAACAGTCCTTGGGAATCCTTCAGGGTTTCAGGAAAGGAAAGCTTTTCTAGCTCTTCTTCCTCACTTCTGTCTCTTGCATTCTCTTCAATATTTCTGTTTGTATTTTCTTTTGACTCTACCTATTGTGTGCAGCCTTACTGGTTGCAAGGCCCTAGCTACCCTCAGAGACCTCTTAAATAACCCTACACAACCACGGTTGAAGCTGTTCCTGGAACTCGTTCACTAAGCCAAACGCATCTGTGCTCTGAATTTCACTGCTTTGTGGGATGGTTCACATGGCATATGCTCAAGTTGAATGCTTCTCTTAAAACGGTAGTAACTGTGGAACAGACTAAACTTGAGCAACCATCTTCAGGCCATGAAGTTCATCGAGGGGCTGGAGCACTCCCCTGTGAGGACAGGCTGAGAGGTTTGAGGTTGTTCAGCCTGGTGAAGAGAAGGCTCTGGGAGACCTCATTGCAGCCTTTCAGTACTTAAAGGGGCGATAAGAAAGATGGGGAGGGACTCTTTAACGGGGAGTGTAGTGATAGAATGAGGGTTAACCATTTTAAACTTTTTAATTTTAAGGTCTCTTCCAACCCAAACCATTCTATGATTTCAATGATGATTTTATGTCAAAAAAAAAAAGGTAATTTCCATTATTTTACCTTCATGTGAAAAAAAGCAGGAGTTGGAGTCAATGACCTTCTCTGGTTCCTTCCAGCCTGGATTGTTACATGTTCTACAACTGGCAGGGACAGGGTATTTAGGGGTAGTTTGCTTTCAAACACCATTTAATGTAATATAAAAGCCTGGTTCCAGTATTCCTTTGGATAACTATATGTCCTTTCCAAAGTAATTTCAGATAGCACGAATCTATGGCTAATTTAATTACATTAGCTAGTCTGTTTTCCCTGAAATAAGTTAGCAAGTAATTCCAGGTGCAGCTGGTCCAGCAGATGGGAAGGGCTGGTAACCTCGGGTAGTGGGGACAGGAATCGGGTAGGGTGGGGACAGAATCAGTTAGCAGGGCTTGGCGGTCGGTGAGTCGGCATAGCTGCAGGCAGAAGGGACAGTCCCAAATACACACAAGTAAATTTCAGAATAGGTTACTTGCAACTATTCAGTACCATGATATTTATAAACCTGTGTCGAAATTTACTTGTGTGTATTTATGAATTGCAAAGCACAGCAGTTGTTTCGTCAAATACAATCTCTTGCTGCAGTGGCATTTGTTAGTAGGTTTTACTATACATTTAGCCCGTGAAATTCTTTTTGGCTATGCTGTAGTGATTGTTACGAGTTATCAAAACGCTATCTTTTTACTGCTATTATTTTCCCTAGGGACATTGTTTGAAGATAAAGGAGATAAACATGCCAAAAAGGAATTTGTATTTGGGAATGTATTGAAAAGATGCACAAAGGAGCCCTATTTTCTTCAATTACCTCTATGCCCCTGCTGAAATAGAGGTATGATTTAAAAAAACAAAACAACCAAAAAGGTGGTTTGTTACTCTGAGTGATTCTTTGAGTGCATTCTGATATCTTAATCGTTCTCAACTGAATTAAACATTTGGCAGACAAGGCTGACCCAACTGATTGATTGGAGCAGTGCCTAGTGCTCAGTCACCTTAGGCACGGAAATGCCATTTAAAGGGCCAAATTCCTAGAACATGTGTTTATACATCCTGCTGAGATAAATGAAGATCTATGCTTGATTTCATTAATTATATGAATGATTATAAAAATGATCATAAAGTTTGCACAGGTGGTTTAAAAAAGAGGGAGGATGGAGGAAAACAAGAGGGTTGCATTCAGTGGATAGAAGGTGCTTCAGCTGTCTTTGTTCTAGACAGCTCTCTGTTTCTCTGTAGAACCGTCACTGTGATGAATCTGGAGCTTGATGGGCTGCTTGTTCGCTGTATGTTCTATCCATTGTGCTATAAGCAGTAGCCTGATCAGTAAGCAGTCAGGAGTAGCCTTCCATATTTTCTTCCTTTTTTTTTTGGAAGAGATTATTTTTCCATCATATGAAATGGTGTCATAGTAGCAGAATTAGTCACAATAGCAGAAAGAGTCATATGACTGAGCATCACTCTGCAGACTTAAAATTGCCATTCACCTGAGGCATTAAGTCCCTTCAACTGAGGGTGCATACAAACTGAAGTCTTAACTTGTTCTTCAAAAGAAAAAAAAATTAATACAAAGTTTTAAACTACTCTGAAAGATCTACAGATGCCTACTTTGTATTACTGTGGTTTTTCTAAGTGACATGTCCACCTGTTACGTTAATACAGCCTGTCTCCTTTCTGTGATGGTAAAGAGTCTTGGGTTTTCTGGTGAGAAAAATTAAAGGGTGGTTGCTATCGAGTGTCTCTTGTATCTATAACAGGATTCACAAAGACTGTGAGAGTACCAACTACTTATGCTGAATTTGGGTTCTTGGTAGGAAACCTGGCTTAGCAGAAGGATAAAATTAAGCAGAATGTTCCCAAAGGTAGTAGTAGTTTTAGGTTTTGATCTGAGCCAAGATTGTGCTGTGGAAATTACCAAACTGCAGCACTACTCACCCAATGTAATACAGTGTTCAATTTAGAGCAATCTAGAAAATATAAGTATTGTATTGTAAATCTGCAACTCAAGTAATTCCTTTCTGTCATTATAATAAAACTTTGTTTCATATAGGCACTGAAACCAAATGTAAATATGTCCAGCCTCAAAAAGTGGGATTATTATGTAGAAGAGATTTTGTCTACAGGTCCTTCCTATGATTGGACCATGGTAACTGCAAAATGCAGTGTTTCAGAGGAAAGTGACCAAACAGATGGTTCCCTCTCTCGGACAAAGAGGAAAATAGTGTGGCCATGTTATGACGATGTTAAAAAAATACAACCGGATGCCATCAGCAGCCTTTTAAATGTAAGTACGTGTGTTACAAAGAACAGTAAGTTCTCTTATGGTGATGAAATTTGTGTTTACTTTTATTTAAGGTATTGCCTTATAGATATACTATTATTGAAAGGATAATGATAGATGTCAAAACAGGTGTTCAGTAAAACTGACTGGTTGATCTTGAGAAGCAATGGTTGGTCTGGGAATCAATCAGACTACCTGCGAAGCTTATGTTGTTCTGAATGAACACTTTTCTGGGAGTCCACTTCAATAGTAGTTAATAACTATGAGAAAACCAGTCATGGATTCATTTTTTCACTCTTTTTGAAACAATGAGTTAGGTAGCATAATAAATTTTTAGGTTGCCTTTTATAAGAAATGCAGAAACTGTTATTTAATTTTGGTAAATATTGAATCTAGCTTTCTCATCCTCTTTCTACTCAATTTAAAGTAGATATGTGGTAAAATGACAAAGACGCAGGTTTCCAGACAGATCAGAAAACAGAATCTGACACTTGTTGCTTTTAACAAGTCAGAGGCAGATATACAAACATAAACTGAACATCTTGTCCCAGATTTCTCAAAAAAGCTTTCCATGATTGCTCTTAGCTAATTCGTGTTTACTACAACTGAACTGATAAATTTAACTTCTTTAGAATATTTTGGTACTTGAGAATAGATGCTTGGTTTGGCTTTTTCTTGTTTGGGCTCATGTAGGCTGCTTAGTTTATGTCATTTCTTCATTAGAAGATGAAAAAGAATTCCTTTATTTAGGATAATTTATGATAATTGTTTTAGTTATTTAGAATGATTTAACATCTGTATTTTCTTAAATATTTGTTGTTTGATTATAATTAATTAACAGTCCTAATTGGAGCTATTGTCTCAAGCCATATGCCATATCCATAGTGATACACATCACTATGTACAGTTTTTTGTTTTGAAAACTATTTGCAGACTCTATATTAAAGCTGGGATTCAGGAGCCTAATAATGCAATGCTGGGAAAATTAGAATCTGCTGTGGATCCATGAACTCCCCTGTATCAAAGGTGATTTTTAGCAAAGTCTTAAGGCAGGAAGTTTCTGAATGGATTTGAGTCCTTGAGGATAGACTTGCTTGTTCTAGAGAGCTTTATTCTGGCACATTCCTCAATTTCTTTTGGTCCATTCCTTCCAATCATAATTGATCAAACGCAGGAACAGTGTCCAGTTAAAAAAAAAAAATCACTTGTAAAATTCCTCTTGACTCAAGATAGCCAGAACTTCTCAGAGCTTATAACTTCACAAATGCAAAGAAAGGGTAGTCCCTTAGCAGAGTTCATATCAGGGATTCTTCAGCAAAAAGAAAAAAAAACAGAGACCTTTCATATCAGGTAACTAGAAGCCAGAAGTACATCAGGAATAGAGCAACAGTGTTCTTCTGCATTTCTTCCTGGGGTAGATGCCAAACAATTCATATCCACAACTGTGAGAAACTGCCATGTAACAGGGAATTTAGCCATATTATATCCTAAAGATGTTTGGGTCAGGTTTTATAGAGTTTAAATGTTATTGTGAATTAGATTATAGTAATAAAAGATAGCAATGGAGAGGAACATTTGGAAAACTCTGAAGAGGTTGTATAAAGGTTACAAAAATATTCTTCTAAGTTTAAAAAGTAAAGTGAACTTTCTTTTAAAACAAGTTGTTAATTTAGGGCTATTGCTGATGTAGGAGAAAGACCTCTCTCCAATCATAAATTCATTGAGAATGAGTTGGTATCCAAAAAATGTTTGAACTGAGACCATTTTTAGCAATGGTAAATTACTAGGGAAGGTTGATTCTCCTTTAGTTGATAATGATAAGCTGAAATCAGTTTGTTCTAAAGATGATTTTTAATTAAAAACTGGGTAGTCCTCCTCAGGATGTAAAGCTGAAACAGAGAAAGTATAGAGTGTCTTAATTCAGAATTTTCCTTGGTAGAATGTGGTGCTCTTCTAAGACCAAAGGGTGTAATTTTTAGCAGTAAATGTTCTAATGTGTTTTGGGTACATAACAATCCACTCCAGAGTTCTGGGGTGTCTGCAGAGTTAACTTCTCTCTGTACCATTCAAATATTACAAAGCAGATTTCTTAGCAGATACATCTTTTGAAAGGCACAGTAATGCTAATTGTTTGTAATTACTAATTTCAGGAAATGGATATTCATACAATTATATTTGTTACAACTTTTTTTATACGTATTGACTTCTGCTCCCGTAAGTCTAGGCAATAGGAGATGAACCAGAAAGATAAATTTAAGGAAGTTTTTCTTTCAAGGAAGTGCAGCTATTCATAGTCCATTCCACACGTGGAAAGAAAAAATCAGGTGTTTTCAGTAAAATTTAAAACTGAAGGGGCAAGAGTAAATCTTAGTGATTTATTGCCATCTAAGATTTTTACATGGGGTTTATTAAAAGAGAATTTATTCCTAACTTTTCAACTTATATATAGAAGATTGTTGAAAGCTTTTCATTTTAAGTTCTGGAAGCACTACTTATTGTGCAGCCAAAAAAGAAGGAATGTGACCCAGTTGCTAAGTAACAAGTTTCAGTTACTTCTAGATCCTGCAGAGAAGGACTTGTACTCAGAAGTCAAGACACGGGCAGAAAGAGAATGATCAGATTAAAACCTGAATAACTTTTTACACTAAAGAGCATGTATGCTTTTGCAGCAAGTAGGAAAGCCTTTTGCATAGAAAGACTGTGATAAATTGATTCAGGCATGTGTATCCCATCAGGAAGTGTTTAAGCCCAGCACTTTGACACAGGAACAAGTAATCTAGAGAAGGCTTTGGTCTGTCTTGTGCTCACTATTCCTTTTGTGTCTGCCTGTGAAGATAATAACAACAAAAAACCAAACCTGTTTGTGCTTTTGTTTCTTGGTAGGAAGAGAGTCCCGTATTATTTAATGTATATGTGGCTTTCAGCTACCTTCATTATTTAAAACTTCTGCTTTGAGTCTTGCTGTAAAGCCAGACTTCTTATATTTACTTTTGAGTTTTCTAATTTACCTTCAGCAAGGAAGAGTTCGTAGAAATATTTTGTTCCTGTTACACGGGCAAGTACTGGCTTTTTTGGTTTCGCTTCAGAGTTCAAAATTTAGTTCAGGAGTTAATTTTCTTGTCAAAATGTTTTCTTACCTTAAAAATATAGTCATTGTCTGTAAGTCTTTCAGTCTGTAACAATTTTATGAAGAAATTGTCATTCTAAAAGACCAATATGAGTTGGAGAATATTACAAAATCTACTTTAATCATTTGGTATAGTAGGAGTAAATAAAGTCAGAGACTTACCATCTCTACTTTGAAAAAAGTTTATTGGATTTAGTTGGCATTTATATAGCATGAGAGTTCTCTGTCCTGTGGCAATTTTTTGTTCCATCATCAATTCTTAATTGGATTTGCAAAATCGAGTTTTTCATTTGATTTCATTAAGAATCAGATTTTAATAACAATATAGTTTTTGAAAATAAAAACATAGGAAGGAAGCATGGCAAGAAATATGGACCACACATCAAAGTAATGACAAATGTATCGATGAGTGTTCACAAGTAAAAATAAACTAATGAAATTGCCTCTTTTTACTGAACTTTGCATGTACTGTCTTATTAACAGGAAATAGCCCTAACTTGGAGGTTATCAACATAGGTCATATTCCCAAGTTCCACAACAAGAACATGTTGTTACAGTTTGGCATCCAAATTGAATAAATCTTTCTGTTTCATTTCCTTTTATCACGGCTTTGTATCACATTTTATAAACCAGGGTAAATGTTAATGTTGGCAATGCACAGTGTTGGTGTCACAGCACAGAATTCGTTCTTCATAAATATTTTTATAAAATATAGCCCATCCTTATCATTGTCGTGTTCCTATTATGGCAGTTGGTGTTGAGCGTGTTCAGGAGAACTGGCAGAGAATTGAAAGCATAATGGCTCCTCCAACCGGTGACATGCAGCAAGAATGATGTGGCTGATGCTGTACTTGGTTGCCTTTGACTCCTGAGTCTGGTTGATTTCAATTTATAGCCGGTTTGAAACCGGTTTTTGTACTGTAGTGGGCAACATGGCCTAAAAGTTCCCTGTGTAAAAATACTGACTAGAAAATGGTTGTATAAAAATAATTGCCAGGAAGTGATCAGTTAGAAATGCTTATCCTTAAGAAAACCCTTGTTATTTGTTTCAGGAAATCGAAAGGTTGGAAAGTAAATTGAATCAGAGCCCAGAAAGGTGGCAGCTTTTGTGGGAAAGGGTCAAAATGAATCTAAAGGATGACACCAGACAAGACAACGTAAGTAGAAAATTCTAATAGAATAATGCCATTCCTGCTATATAGCTATCTGGGGTACTGATAAAATCACTCTATTTCTTGGAGTAAAATACTGCTTTTGAAAAGTTGAATGTTTTGTTCTAACCATACTGACTCTGTATTTCTGCATGCAGAAAAATGTATTTATACTTGCGCTATTTATCTGATTGCTTTTCCAGAGTAGATTAAGGCATAAAGACAAAACCAGCATAAGCATTTTACTAATACACAAATATATGACTTTATATCTTTAAAAGATTCTTGAAGTGCAAAAAAACTGAGTTCCTGGAAGTAGCCAAAAGGCCAACACAGAGTTTCAGAGATGAGTAAAGATATTCCCATGTCTAAATGGAATTTGGAAATTGTAGATTCTAGTAAAGGTAGGAGGTGTTTCCAAGTCTTGACTGTGGTAAAAAGCATAGCTGACAGTAGAGGTATTTTCTAAGTCAAAGGCTGACCTTTTGCTGTCTGCATGCACTGCGAAGAATATTAGCTTCTGCTTTTTGTGAGCTTTCCTATAAACTTGGCACAACAAGTTACCAGCTTAGGATTGAACCCTAATGCTTCAGCTTCACGTGCTTGTTCAAACTTGCCAGCCTCCATGCAATGGTTAGTGGGCAGCACTACTTTGTTATTTGTCCTTTGCTCTCAGGAAAGCAATATGCTTTACGTCTGTCAGTCATTCAAGTTCACTTTATACCCTAGATGAATTCAAGATGAAAAAAATTTTATCCTAGCAAAGCAGAGGATTTTTTTATTGAAGTGGAAGCAGAAAAAAGAAATGCAAGTATAAATAGACCTGATATTAGTCTCCTGTCCTAGCTGTTATTTAAGAATTCTCAGATAAACACAATAGCTGAGGGTCAACCCCAAAGAACTCTATCTCTAGGATGCTGTCATTTAGATGAAGACCAAATTCAGCATCCTTCTTGTTCCAGGTTATTGAGATTCTGCTAGAATTATTTGAATCTGTAAAGTAGCTCTTGGAAACTGCATTCTTCCCCTTCCCCTTCCCCTTCCGCTTCCCCCCCATTTATTGTGTCTAAATGTCTGACTAGTTCTAGATGCTCCTGAGAAAGCAAGGGAAACGTTGTTCAAGATTATGTCACTGGAATATACAAGACTTTTCTGAAATACTGATTTCTCACACCATGTGAACACTTCTGCTTAAGAAATGCATTGAATTGCCATTCCTCTGACTTCTTTTCTGAGGCAGCGCTGACTTCCATTATAAAGATTTTTTGGCCTCACAATAAATCACAACTTATGTGTTATACCACATATTATCAGTATAATGTTGTCATCACAATGCAAGACACATTGCCTTAGGTTTTTTCTTTTATTTTCATCTTTTTTAGCTCCGGAGACATCCTTCTGGCTCCTCGGGGATGATGTCAGCTAACCTACATTCCTATCAAAAGAGGTCTTTGTTGGAAATACCTGACAGTGGGCTGGGTGAGGAACAGAGTGCAAGCACCTCTCCCTCTAATGGAGTAAACAGAAGAACAACTACGCTGTACAATCATTTCACATCTAAGAATGATGAAAATAGGTAAACTGAATAATCATGGAGTATTTATGACCCTTGTATTAGACTGGTACAAGTCTCTGCCTTAGGGGAAAAAGCGTAATTTTCATGTGGGCAGAATGCTTTGTGACTACTTTATTCCTGCTTTGTGGTTTTGATTTCATTTAGTTGTCTTTATGGGTGGGCCTCTATCTGCTAGCAGTGTCATTCCCCTTTATATGCACAAGCAAACTGTAGCTGCACATTTAATGCATCCGAATTATTGAAACAGTTTTTATCTGTGTATCACAGTTACCAATAACTAAACTATTGGTTTAAAACCAATTTGTTTTACTGCAGTAAAAGAAGTGTTTGAATACGTATGTAGTCATTTGGGGCTTTTATCTATCACCAGTATTCATATTATGTAATGATGTATTTCGTGTACCCCTCAGATCTTTTGAAGGTACGCTATACAAAAGAGGAGCTCTACTGAAAGGCTGGAAACCTCGCTGGTTTGTGCTGGATGTGACAAAACATCAGGTAAAAACTTTTAAGATAATGATTTTTTTATTACTATTTCGCTGCTTTTTTATTTACTGTGTTTATATAGATTGATTTTATGAATAATTTACTAATGATAATTATTTTCAGATGTAATACGAATGTTTCATTATAGCCATATATCTGTGTTTATCTTGTGTAACTTGTAGCTGATACAGCATTCTGAAAGGACAGAGGCTTTTTAGTATTTTGGTTTTTTAAAAAACAGTGATAACTCTTTAGCATATAATCATAAAAGACTTCTTGGACTGGAAGTCATACATTATTGTTTGGGTCCAAACATTTTTTGCCTGCTTCATACCTCACGAAAAAGAACAGGTAGTGCCTGAGGACATTTTCTGGGCAATACAACCAATTTTTTAAAGCGCTGATAACTCTAATACTCATTAAGCAATTAAGTGGTGAGCATAATTTGCCCTTTAATATGACCCCTTTAGTTTCCAGAAGAACTAAAAACTCCTTGTGAACTAGAGAGTGAAAAACTGAGAAGGTATTTCCTAGAGTGCAGTTGGGATGCTGAGAGCTAATATGGTAACTGATAGCAAGTTTACTTCAGGCATTCATGTTGAAACTGTACTAGTTATTGTATGCTCAGCCTCTTTGTTCCTCCAGCAATTTGCCATGAGCATTCTTCTTTCCAAGTGAAAGGGCAATATATACTCTGGGAAATCATAATTTTAATTACTTCAACAGAAAAATCCACTCATCTCACTTGACTTTTTAGTGTTTTTCTGTGACCTGCATTTGAGAAAGCTGACCTGAAATCTCTGTATGAGAGTCTTTTCAAATATGGAGAACAGGATCACAGATTGCTCTGAAATTAGTTTGAATTTTGTAAATTGCTTAAAATAAGTTAAAATTTCATTTCAACTCCATATTTCTAAAAGTCTGAAATGCCAGGTTTCTGATTGCACAATAATTTCAGGTGTCATTTATAGGAGTATTTTGGATTAGTCTTACTGATACAAATTTAGTAGCAAAATTATTCATAAATATTCTGACAAGTCATTGTACAGCAAGGAGCACTAAAACCAGAGGAGATCTGTTGATCTAAACATTTCACCCAATTTGCAATATATGCCGGAATTCTGCAGTGGAAATTTGTGGTCTCATGTACTTCAAATAATGTTGGGTCATCAGGCAGTAATCTTCATTGAGCCAAATAGTCCACACAATGTGGGTTGTAACCTCTGAGACTCTTACTGATTTATTGTAATGAATACAGTTAAGAAATACTTTACATAGATAAAGACAGTCATCTTTTAAAATGCTGATTGAGGGTTTCTAGAGTAGTAGATTAATACCAACAAATGTGCTGATTATAATTATTCTTCCTGATATACGGGAGAAAAGGTTCATTTTGCAGAAGGAAAAAATAGTTTTACATTTTTTGTATAACAAAATATCCTCCTGAGTATCATAGATGTAGGAGTAATACAGATCAATCTTAGCTGGAATTCTGTTGCTTGAGCTTTGCTGTGAAAGTTTGCTTTACTATTTTGTGTTGGTTTATGGGATTTTTTTTTTTTTTTTTTTAAAAGCAAGTATCAGTTTTTCTCTTCTGGAACTCATTTGCATATTGAATATATTTTTATATATGTTCTCAGTTTCCGGAGTGGTTAACGTTTCATATCAAAGTATATTTGCAAAGAGAAAAGTAAAAGCAAGCTTCATTCAACCACTAAGTGCAGTATAGGAAACTGCAAGTTTTCTATGTAGTTTGTAATTATCTAAAATTACACTTAAAATTGTTCTTGAAATGTGGAGAATAAGCATTCTGTTAACTCCTTGGTGAAGTAAAACTTTTGTGTTAGTTTCAACGTAACAAATGGTGAAGAGGTGGTTTTGTTAGAAAAACTGTTAAGGAATGCTGAGTCCTAAAGACCAGGCTCTCCTTTCACCCTTCAGACATCCTCTGCCCAGAAGCCATGCATGACTATCTGAACTTCTCTGCTCTGAAACTCGGGTGACAAAATGCTCCTCCCCCAACGCCGTGTCTGCACCGAGCAGATGGTGGAGACTTTGCTGTTACCCAGAGACATCAAACAGAGGACTGGTCAATTAAGGGCTGTCGCCAGTTCCATCATTTTGTGTATTCCAAACCTATGGTTTTTGTCAGTTGTGGCTCAGAAATTTTCCATGTCTGATATCCTCGGGTCCTAATAATATTTGTGCCTCTCACCCTTACCACTCCATGCCCCCAGACTGTATCCAGGAAAAGGAGAGAACGCGTGAAAGGTCCATCTAAATAGTATATTTGATTTTTTTTTTTTTCCCCCACCCCCCTCCTGTGGTCTAGCTGCGATACTATGATTCTGGTGAGGATACAAGCTGTAAGGGACACATAGACCTTGCAGAAGTAGAAACTGTGATTCCTGCTTCTCCAACAATTGGAGCCCCAAAACATGCAAGTGAAAAAGCATTTTTTGATGTAAGTATTTCTGATCCTTACTTGATCTTTATGTGAAACTTTCTTTTCTTGGTGTGTTTAACCTACTGCAAGACAAACCGTATTTACACAGCTGGCATCTGGCCCTCACTCTGAACAGTACACAGACCCAATTAGTATATTGAGTATTACAGTTGAAAGTTTGCAAGTTTCTTTTTCTGTTTTGTGTGTTGACTTGTCTGTCTTCATGTTCTTATTTTTGCCTTGCAGTTGAAGACAAATAAACGTGTATATAATTTTTGTGCCCAAGATGCACAGAGTGCTCAACAGTGGATGGATAGGATCCAGAGTTGCATTTCAGATGCTTAGAAAGAAAAAATGTTCCATAATAAAGACACGTTTAAAGCACCTCGTCCTGTAAGAAGCTAAGTTCTCAAATGTTACTGACATGTTACAACCAGCCTTCCTTACATTTCAGCCATAAAAGTGCATAACATGCTTAAGTTCCTTTTCTGTTTAATAATTATAACCATTGTAACTGCTATTTTTTTCTGCAGGGGACGACTTTGACAAATAATAATCCATTTATTCTGAATTTCCACTTTCTTCAGTACAATTCCTAGCTGTAAAAATGGGCTGTATTTGCACTATCATCTAATCGGTTTTTCATTTCAAAGCTATTCTGTTAGGAAACCTGTCCAAAGGAAATTGTAGACATTTTCCCTCCAACAGGAAGTGTATTTCCACTTTATTTATATTATTAAGGAGATTGTTCTTATTTCCAAGCTAGTCATGAGTCAGAGGGAACATGTCTACCATTCCTAAAAATAAAAAAATAAATGGAGCTTGTGAGTCCAGTGACATATATATCAGGTTGCCAATGTTTATAATAGACAGTTGATATTTTTAAAGACCAGAAAGTGAAATTGCCCGATACCAGACTTTGAGGTTTCTTCTCAGTGTGCAGGTTATTCTCTAATCTTGTACTGAGTACTTCTGCAGTGTTCTTACAGATATCAGATTCTAGGGATTATCTGAAGATCATAGCACTTTTATTTTAGGTTCTGTTTGCAATTACAATGAGATGAATGAAAGAAAACTGTCTGACACTATCCAAGAGAAACAGTAAACAACAAACTAGGAATTCAGTGGAAGAAAGATCTCTTACGTGTGAATTGTATATGTTAATTTATATGCTGTTCTGCTCACTGTAAAATAAGAAATAACAAACATGATAATGCACTAAACAATGAAGCAAGCACTTGCACTGAAATCTTTAAAATGCAGACATCTTGCAGGACAGAGGTAAGTTAGTTAACAACATTTACGGATATTAAATATGTACATAATCAGGTTTGATGTGTCGTGATTTGATACTTTTAAACATTTTTTGCACATGAATTGGAAGACTGTTTATAGATTTTTACATTTGATAAAATTATGTTTGTTCAGCTTAAAATCCTGGCAAAACATTTTTAATAGCTCCAAATTAGAAATTTTACAGTCTACAAATAGGGATGACATAGAGCAGAATATGTTGGTAGTTAAGCCATTGTTTTTATTTTGAAATGTTAATATGTTACATAGCACACTAATATTAAAAAGGTTTGTATATATGATTCACTATTTTCTCATTTTTCCAGACATTTTATTTGTAATTTAATGTCAGCCTAACCAAACTGACTATACTTATAAGATTTTTCAGTTATTAAATTGTTTGTGGTTTTTTTTATAACTAATGTATTTTGTCAGAAAGGAACATAAATTTCTCACCAAACACAATAGGAAATGCAGCTGTTTTTAATGCATTAGCAAATTTCAAACAAAAATATGAAGGATTTTTCTAGCATTTTTCAATTGACAAATTTCCACCTGTGACAATGGTGTTTGCACATTTGTATTTTCTCTGTATATGAAGTACTTTTATATGTACTTTGTAAAATACTGATCCTGTTCTTAGGTTATATGAAAATATACATACCACTGCTTATTTTGTAACTAGTTAATTTTAACTCTTGTATGTTATGTGATATATGTATGCTAACCGTCTTGTAATAAATACACTTCTTAAGGAAAAGTAAAACCTTTCCTTTTACTGTAAAAGAGAAAAAAGCAAGACTCACATGTTGAACTAGTTCCAATGGCACAAGACAAATCGTTATTTACTCTGTATTAAGAATAGTGAGTGTATTGAAAACTATGTGGTATTTTGTATACTTGTAAATATTCTTACACAAAAGTTGCACTTGAGCATCCTTAACTCAAACACTTGTCAACAGTAACACTAAAGACTAAAGAAGTCAGAATTTAAAGCAAAATTATCATTCTATCAAGTCTCAATGTCTAGCCTTTACTAAAAGGCTAAATACATATAGTGTTCATACTAAGTTGCTGATAATGATGTTACATATATTTTAAAAAATGCCTACATGGTATCACAACATAAATCGACAGCATACTTTCACCCTGAAACATATCTCACTCAGTTATATCACCTTATGCAAAAATTATGCAGTTCATAAGAAATAAAACACAAAAACCGAGAAAGTCTTACTTGAGAATGTGCATCTAAATTGAATTACCAAGTGTAGTGTGGGATAGCAGAGTTAAAATGGAAAGGGAATGTGTGACGGAGGTAGGGGATCTGTGACAATTCTTGGGTGCTGTGGTGCTTAAGTGATAAGGTTTGCATATTGAGCTTGGCATGGATGCTAATGTTGCCTTAAATGTTGATCTTAATTTTTAGTGTCTGTATTGATGAAAAATGGACTTGAGCAACTTAACTTAAAAATATCCAAATAAAAGCTGAAATGAGATATATGATATTTGTGGTGTTTATGTAAGGAATATACAAAGAAATGGTAGGCATAGGCTCTTGGTGTGAAGACACAAAGTTTGCAGTGTCTCTGCAATCTCTTCCATACAAAATGGAGATTCTAAACAGAGACTTAGAGAAGATGTGGAGAAGTTGGCATAGCATAAGCTACAGGGTTTCTCAGTATGTTTGAGTGGTGGCAGCAGAACTAGAGAATTAGGGACAGTGAGATTGCTTGGGAAAAATTCTGTATACAAAGAATATTCTATGAAAATTTTCCAGAAAAAGTAACCCATCCAGGAGCTGGGGATGAGCTAAAGATGTACTCCTGTGTTCGTATCACTATTCCCATACTGTGTATCATAACATTTCTACTGTAGAAAAGAGAATTATCAGGGGCTTTACAGAAGGGAAGAAGATTGCTTGCCACTGTGTTGAGTAACAAAATGCCCACATAATAGGTGACGGGATGAATTGAGTTTAAGATTTTGATGAGTTTTTACTGGTACATTCTATTAGTAATTTCTCTTTCCTATCAACGTACAAGTATTTTCTCTAAAAGTCCTTGATTTCAATCGAACTTTTGAATTAGTATACTAAATAAAATTCTTAGCGTGCCACATGTGTGGGTCACTGGTTATCTAATAATACACAAACAGACCCAGGAACAAATGTTCAAAATTTGGTATCACATCCCACACACTTTATTTGTATCTGATATTTTGTCAATTGCAGACATAACAAAAATGTGGTGATCTTGTCCAAATACTGTCACTTTGCCTTTTCATCGTATAATATTCTTGGAGTATGTCTAAGTGGCTGCACCACATTTCTCATTTTTCATATTTGTGATCACCCAAATATTTTGTCTGTTCATAATTATCCTGTGGTTGCTTTGGAGAGTCAGAAAATTGAAATTAATCAACCAGTTCCCCAGTTATGCTAAAGTTCATGCTGAGTATCACTGTTTCACCTTCTTTCTGGGGTTCTGTATCTGTATTCAATCAGTTTGTTTCCAAATTTTGGCTACTGGGCAAGCCAAGGGCAGTATTAGCATCCACATTCTCATTTAGGAAATTTTCATCTTTGAGTTTTTTCACATACAATTTTTTCATAATTTACTGTCAAATAAGGATGCTGCAAGTTCACTGTTGTTTCCTCTGTTTACTTACTAGTCCAGCTAGTCTCTCAAAGGAATGGGTTACTAATACAAATACTGCTGATAAGAATTCATTTTGTGTTTTCTTTTTGCATAATACAAAATCTCCAAAGACTAATTTTACCTTTATTTATTTATTTATTTTTCTGATGTAGACCCTTCCCATCTAAGCTGTATATGACTCTTCACCCGAAGGGACTCTTCAGTTCTTTATCTTTAATTCACTACTCTTTAAGATTGTATGACCGAATCAATTAAGCGTAATCAACTATGGCTACCACCTTTATCCACAGTGACACTCCAGTAATTAAAACCCAAATACTAACTTCCCTTCTTACCAGTGACAGTTGTGGAAGTTTCTCCTTCATCACAAGACTGCCTGTCAAGAGCTGAAGGCACTGAACACTGATGTTATTTCTGGTTTAGCAAGCAACAGTGAAATAAACACAGCTTTTAATGAGTTGAAATTGTCATAATGCACTCCTGAGTCGTTCTGAGAAGACAAAGAGTCTTTCTTAAACTAAGATGTTTGCTTTAATACATAGACTTCATATGTTACTTCTAAAAAGTTCTCAAAACCCAATCTTGACACAAAAGGTAAAAGTTGTGTTTTAAAGGCAGACTCTCCAATATAATTTATTTGTTTATACCTTGATCTGTATGCAGACCCTACAAACCAGGAGATGTGCTAGTGGCAGCTCAGTTTTAATTCCAGATTGTTAGTCATATCTAGCCAAAATACTATCTTATTTATCTTTTTCATGGTGGTCTAATCTGTTCTAGTTTCTACTCTAAAATATTTCTTGTTGTCAGTATCCAATGGGAAATTACATTTTGTCTGGTTTCAGGTTGCACCACATAGTTCAAGATTCTTCTGTTCTCCAAGTTTCACGTACATGACGGAATTTGCACATTTATGAATAGGAAATGTTGCTTTATTGTGGCAAGTTTACTGTTGCTGTTTTCCACTGTCTGTTCTTTAGTAAATATGTTTTGTTTATGTGTCTTCTATGAGACTCGTAGAGAGGCTATACTTTTATCTGTAAAACAGGCAATAATAGAAGATGGAAATAGTCTAAAAGGACCATTGTGGAAGGAGATACAAAGGTAGCAGTTTTTTCAGGTATTGAAGGTATTCCTTCCTGCCCCTCATACTCACCCAGAAGAACCTGAACCTGGTTTATTTTATTATTTATTTATTGATGACTTATTTGGCAATATACATTGACAAAATATCAATGTATACATTGTTGTTTAATGAACTCTCACTGTTCAACTCAGTCAGAATTCTCATATTTCAAACCCACTTGGCCTATCACCAAACAGGACCTCCAAAACTTGTTGTGTTCCTTTGTGTTAAAAGTCCAAAATTTATACTAGCTACAACATCCCTGTTTAATGATGGACAGATGGGACTGTCTTGAATTTAACACCCAGGAAGAGTGTTCTGTGCAAATGCTTTCTCAGTAAGGAGAAATTATCAGGTAGCTCAAGAAACAAGCATCACGCTGACAGCACTGAGGGCTTTGCCAGGTTACACTGGCTGTGGACCATCTTCATTAGCAGTGCCAGTGAGTTAAAAATTTTGTTCACATCAAGACCGCCAGTAAGTTCAAAATTATAACTCTGTAAAATTGTGTATAATTATGAATTAACCTCAATATAGTAAGCTATAGTACAGGTAGAATCACTCCCATGTTTAAATACTTGCATGTTCAAGTTTTGCATATGTTGTATTGGTTTTGTGCTGTCACAGTTGTTAAAACTTTGATTTGTATTTCTGCTGTGCTCAGATTATCACTGGCAAATACTTTAATCGAATAGTTGAAGCAAATCCTTACAGAAGTAAACATTTAAAGTCAAAATTAACTTAGCTTCTTCCACTTCAGGTTCCTGACTCTAAGGAAAGCTTTGCAGGAAGTCTCCTTTTCTGGGGGTGTGGGGTGTGTGTGTGTGTGTGTGTGTGTGTGTGTGTAGCCATGCCTGAACACCTGGAAAATATCAAGTGATAATGAACCAGAGCCAGGAGTAAATTGAGGAGTTAGTTATGGTATGTAGCATCGTGTCATTGACCAGTGTGTGTATTATGTATGTTAGCAGTGTCAGGACAGGCTACAATCTTAGAAAGTATCATACTGTTGCGACAGCAATCAGACATCTGGTTTTAACCCTGAAATATCTAAGCCTTGTATCCTCCTCTTTCTGCAGAAAGTCTGCAGAGACTTCATCTCTTTAGTGACACAAATTTTTGTAGAGAAAATAATTTTTAAGATAAACTCATTTTTATCAATTATTATTTCAGTTGTTAAAACCACACAGCTGGCCACACAGTGGCATATGTGACAAGTTTCTCAGCCTCAGGATTTAAAACAAACATGTAGCTATTTCCTGTGATAATGTGTTTCACTTCAAAGAATATTGCACGCAGGTTTTTGTCGTGCAAGCAGATTTTCCGATTTTGCTACCAAAACTAAATATTGCGGTCAGTAAGGTCATGTATACGCTAGCAATGTGGTATGGATTATCACAAAATTTTTTAGCTGTTGTCAGAAAGGCCTCAGTTTAAAAACATTTCTCCCCTGTCCTAGGTCACTGCATGCACATTGCCTTATGATACTCAATTTCCTGGAAACAGAATTCTGTGCAAACTTTTCTACTTTTTCTTTTCTCAGACTTGTTCACCATTTCTTCTCTCCAAGCCAGGATGAACTGAGATTTTTAAAGGCTTATGGATGTCAAGAAGTAGAGAGGTGCAGGGGAAAAGCAAGACCTGTGTGGTACTTAGTGCCTACCATAGCAATGAGTTGATGCCAGTGTAAAGCAGAGATCAAAATAACCCAAGTAAGCAGCTTGGTGCATATTCGTCAGAGAATTAGAAAGGAAAAAGGAAGGCATCTGTGACAGAGTGGAGTGTAGGAAAGCTTGTACTGCAGATGGGAAGAATTGCAGGTAAGCAAGCCATGGAACTGGATCCCATGCTCCCATGTCTCCAGGAGCAAAGGAAGACTTCTGATGTCCTTTGCTTTCACCTGAGCAGTTGCATTATCTGTTCACCAAAATCTCCCTCTATACTTGTCTCACTCCCTGCTTTCTGTTATCAACCTTTATTTGTCTGATCATGTCTAAATTTAGATGAGAAATTTTTGAGAAGCAGACATGATCAGTGTTAACTTGTTCCCTAGAATGCTGGCAGGTGCTGTGATACCATTAAAGCCAAAAGGGAAGGAGTCTGTTTTTCAGAGTGCTCTGAAACTAGAGGCTAATTCAAGCTGTACATCTATATTTTGGAATTTTGGGGGGTAGGGGAACAGAGTTGGTGATTGAGTTTGGTCTGTCATAAGGGCTAAGGGGCCAGTTCATAAAACTGGATCTGAGCCTGCATTTCAAACGCTCTCAGCATTTGACATGTGATAATCGCTCTTTGGAATTAGATTTAACAGCACTGAGGAAAGAGGTTAACACGAAGCCAACATCAAGTATGCTGAACTCTGGTCATTGAAAATACCATTGCTAATATTACTTTAAGTGTATTTTCAGAAGAACATCACAGCTTTGTTTATCAAACACAGACTTAGCCAAATTATTATCAGCTGCTGGAGATGGGTCCAAAGGATGCACTGTCAAGTCTCCACTTTAATTTCCAAATTTGGGCCGTTCTTTCCATGATGTAACATACTTACCTTTTATAGGGATATTCTCAAATGTGGAATAGTTGTTAATATAGAATTTTCTCCATATAGTATAATATGTCTGCTTTTACTTAATGTCTATTGCTTTAACCAAAACAATTCGGTTACAAATTTCCTTGCACTTTCTTCAGTGTAGCTGAGCATGAGCTACTGTCAAGAGACACAACAGAAGGCAAAATGGACCAGTGGGCTGACCAAAAATTGCTGGTACAATGCTATGTCCTATTACTGGGGTAATTATGGTTAATATTATTTTGAGCTATTATGTAATTAATACTGTTCTTTCATGAAAGAATGAGATAATTCCTAGTGGTTTGAAACACAAACAGCACACCTAAAACAAAATCTCCTTTGATGATGCAGGTACTGAATGTTTTTTCAACCAGACACCACAGAGCAAACGCGCCTGTTCCATTTTATGGGCATAGGGAAGAAGCAAAGCATAGAAGTGATATGCCAGTTAAAGCGGGCCCAAATATTACTCATTGGTGCTAATAAATACTTGAGGAAAGTAATGCTACTTAGAACTGTTGCCTTTGCTCCTCTTAAAGGACCTTGGTAAGTAACAGGACCACTTAATTTTTGTTAGACTGCTAATACGTAGTTAAACCTGAGCTTTTGCTGCGTTACGTAAAGCTGTTCCTTTAAAGACACAAGGCATATAGCCCTTGAAAAGATGACAGTTAAAACATTATGCAGGATTTCTTGCAAAATTAGAAGTGATCATTATCAAACTCTCATTTGCAAGGCTCGAGGAGAATGGGAGAGGAGAGAGAAACCTGTAGTCCTTTTTGAGAACAAACATGGATAATCGTTACAAAGGGAAATGTGTACATAGGAAACAAACCCTCGTATTGGCCAACATCTGAATTATTCGCTGCTGGATTAAAAACATAAATGCTAATATGGTACAAAATACTTTTTTTCTTAAATTAGGAGTGTCATCCTGAATTTCTATATAAAGTACAAAATCCAGGCCGTTATGAGGAGTGAACTGGTCTAGGGTTGGCAGGACAGCAGCCAGGTAAATGGAGAAAATGGTAAATTATTTTTTACATACAAAACTTGAAAAAGGTGCCAGATTGCTTGGTATTGCACGGGCTAGCAGAGAGCTGAGAATAATGAAAGACTAAAAATGTCAAGCAGAGGTCATTGCAGACTGCATTTTTATTTAGGGTTGGTGGGTTTGAATTATCTTGTGGGAGCCCAGCAACCGTTTCTTCTGAAGGGAAAGACTGAGGACAAACTCAGAAAAATGTGTGATTTGCATTAATTTTAACATTTTAGTAGATGTCATTTAAATTAATACTTCATTACTCTGCAAAGGAAACCGGGATTGTCCTGAGGACAGCAGAAACACATTCTGGATGGGTGAAATGACAGCTTGTGCACCAGAGGAGGTGCCTAGAACAACGGAGGATGTGCAGCACAATACAAATGCCTGGAGATGTGGGTGATCAATCTGGAAGTGTCTGCAGCTGCGAGCGGCTCTGGTCAGCTAGGGGCAGTGACTGGCCGCAGTGGCGAGGAGGGGGCTGTGTGTCTCCTCAAAGAGACCGTAAATCCTTAAAAGGATAGGCCTTAAACCGAACAAACACGGTAGGAGGGAAACATGCTTAACTCATCCTGAAACGCTCTCGTGTCAAGTGGGGTTTACTTCTGGTTGTCCCCGGTGCCATCTCCGAGCAGAAAGGGGCCCTGGGCCCAGGTGTGCCTCGTGCGCGGCCCAGCTGGGGCAGCAGGCCCTGACCAGCGGCACCTGGGCCTGCCTGCGGGGCGGGGCGGAGAAGGGACGGCGGCAGCGGGGCCCTGTCTGTGACCCTGCCTTTGCTCCTGCCTGGGCAGATGAGAGGTGGTGGGCGCTGGCGAGAGCAGTCCTCAGTGCCTGCAGAAAAGGTGAGCTTATGGGGCAGAGCTCAGTTGTCAGAAGAACTCCATTTTGTGGGGGGCTGGGGGGTGGCGGGAACTAGGCCCCAGGCTCTCCTCAGCTAGGTATGTGAGGAGGTTTGGGGACTGCGACCCTTCAGGCCACTTGGCCCTGGGCAGTGTTAGGAGCTACTGAAGGGGAATATTGGGTAGGAGCTGAGGCTGGGCAGGCAAGGGCTTCCTGCATCGCAGCAAGGGCTCCTGCTTGCAGTTCCTCAGGAGCAACAGGACCCCTCTGCACCTTGACTGAGAAGGGAGCAGAAGCTGCCATGTTGTCAGTGTGTGGCATGTAACCCAGTACTCTATTTGCCTGAGGAGTCATAGAGGTTTGGAAGGCAGTATTAGAAGTTTCGATATGATGGTGTAATTCCAAGAATTATTGTCCTCTGGAAACTGCTAAAATGTGAAGGGCTTTTGAACAGTAATGGTTCAGTATGCAGCATTCTTTTAGCATAGTATTTGGGGAATATGATGTTGCTCCGCTTGAGGTTATGTTCTGTTCTGGGTGGTTGTCTGCAGCCTGTGCTGGTAAGATATTCACAGATGTCTTTTGTGTTGAAGGACCTTTTACCTGAAATGAAGGAATTTCAGGTGATGGTGATTTTTTTTTTTATGTGCCATTTAGTTTGTCACCTTCAGCTTGTTTCATAGGGAGCTCCATAGTATGCGGTATAAGACTTAAATGCTATGATCCTGGTGATGAACTCAGCCCTGAGAAGGGAAGTTTTTATATACTACTCAAATAGTTGTTCTAAGACCAGCTGCATGACTTGGTGATTAGTGTTTGAGATGTGTTGCATCAGTCTCTCGCAGTACATTTTATTCAGAGTTGTTAAAGAAGTGTGTGGATACTGCATCCTGCTTGAGCTGGTCTCTACCAGCTTTGAGGTAAATTCAAAGGTGTCTTCCCTTCCTTTAATTGATAACACCTTCAGCTTTGCAAAAGAGTCCTAGCAAAAGCTGCTAATATGCTGTAGAAACAGAAGCAAGAAAAAGGTGGCTGCAGCTGTTTACTGCATTATTACACGTTTTGGTTCCATTAGTGCCTCTGTGGAAAAGAAGTGCTTCAGAATAAGCAAATAAAAATTACACAATTTGGAGAAAATAAGTACAGCTAACCCATCTTCAGCATCTTATTTCTACATTACAACAGAGCTTTTCTGTATCCAATCCCCACTCTCCAAAGGATTTAGTGCAGATCAGAAATACCTCTAAGCCTAATCGTGTCAGTGGAGTTCTTCCACAGAGACATAAAATACCAAATCTGCACATAATGCTGAACATGTTGAAGTTGTGTAGAATAAAAGAAAGTTTGGACATTGTGTTAATGTGATGGAGAATATTTTGATGATGTACTTTGCTTCAAAAGCATGTGTAAGTAATTGCTGCATGAGGCACTGAAGTCAAACTGACTGTTCACAGATGCAAACGTTTCTACCTCCCAACCAAGGATTCCTGATTCGTTTTGCATTACAGTGTATTATAAAGCACTGATAGGTACTCAGCTTTTTTCTGTTGTTAACCATGTTTTATCTGAAAATTTTTCATGCTTCTGTCATCTTAGGAAAGATTTATTTTTTAAATTCTGTTACTGTTGTGAACAACAAGAAATGTCCTGTGCTCAGAATGAGGGACAAGATGTTCCTCTCCATTCTGATCAAGAGAGTTGTATACTTTGCATGCTTTGCATTTTACGCATTACATATGTCATTGATGTGTATGACGTGCCAGCTGAGGCAGAATGTTTTTACATGATGTTGCCTATCCAGACAGCTCATACTAGACACCATGATAGGACTTGGTATGTAGCTAACTGAAGAAATTCCCTATACGTTGCAGGTGAATGCTATAGGTGAATTCCTTACAGGTGGCTGGTTTGGGAGATGTGGAGTAGGATGAAACTTTAAGTTAGCCCTCTTTCTCTGTGTAAAAGGATGAGTACATCACCTTAAACCACTTTTTAAAGATCCCTCAGCTACCCTATTTTACTGTTTGTAGCAGTAACTTCAGATAAGCCTACCATCTAAAATGAGATGGATCTTTCTTTGCTTTACTGCAGGACTTTTGGATGTAGCTGACTCTCAGAAGGAATCAATTGCTCCGCTCTTAAGTGATTTTGTAGCCAACCAGAGCATTTCTCTATGATTATGTGAATATAAACAGCATATATTGAATATTAATGTAGTTAGTTTGACTTATAACTAACTTCCTGAATAGTATTGCCAACAATATATATATACTCCAATATTTGGAGTTCTCCATTTTCTTGGCACATTGTTTGACAGGTCTGTATCTTTGCTGTCATAGGTAGCAAAATCCAGGAAAACATGCCGCTGAACCGCTGTCATATTTGTGGGACCAGGAAAATGGTTATTTTTAGTTCTCTTGGTTTTTTACTCTTGTTCCTGAATTCTTCTTTGGGGGGTGAAATTATAGCCTGCTTAACTCTTCTGCAAAGCTCACTCTGAATTCAGCAAAGCAGAGATTTCATCCTTCATGAAGTTTATCATGTCTGTTAAATTGAGTTTGAGCTTTGGTTACATGGAAACCAATACTTGCCGTTATTATTAAAGTTGCTTTTCTTTTAGCAGCATACTTTGGAACTGTGTTTCTGTCCTCTCTGGATTTACCATCATAATTTCCAAAATACTCTGTTTTGGAAAAAGAACAAAAATAATACATGCTAATAACTATGGGATGAAGGGGAACTTCAGCTGCGTTTGAAAGTGACACCATAAATTGCTTTTAATTCTGTGGATTTATAATGTCACAAAAGAAGAGAGAGTGTTTGTTACAAGTAGTAATCAAGATGAATATATGATGCAGGAATTATTTTCTTGCAGAGTCAGCTAGTTTGATTGTAGCTCTTCACTAATGCAGTGACTGTAGAAACTAGTTTGCACTTCATATGCAGTGTGTTCTGGTTACCTCTAAAATACATGGCAAGCTTTTATGTCAAAGCATTCAGCAATCTGAGTGCACAGCTGAAGGAGTGACTCAGATCTTGCTCAGGTGGGTTATGTTTGCTGTGTTAAATGGGACTCAAGCCTTCAGCCCTTACTAAAAGAGACATAGCTCAAAATAGACTAGTGTGAGTCATAATTTATAATAGTTAGCTCTGGAACTATTTATAAGTAAAACATACTCCTAGATGTCAGGTCAATATTTGATGGTGTGAAGTATATGAAATTCATTACTATGTGTAATTGCTCCTGTATCAGACGAGGCTTTGACTTAGGCCAAGCTGCCAAGGGAGGATGCGGGTCTGTATCCCTGGGGCTGTGGGTGTGCATGGGGCTCCTCTCTGAGGCCAGGGATGGGCACTGGTGGAGAGTCTGTGTCACCCAGTAAAGGAGCAGCAGATTAGGGGTAAAGTCTCCCCTGAGTACCAGGGCCTGCGAATGTGGGGCTTCTTGTCTGAAGAAGGCCTCATCTACTTATGCCTGATCATATGGTCTGTAGCAGGCACCGACCCCAACATTGCCCATCTTGGTCTGCCTTCTAATTCTGACCCTATAGGCTGTCAGCTGGCTCATTGTAGGTCTCAAAGCAGAGCTCCATGCACTCCTGCTGCTCTGTCACATGAAGGGCAACTCCCCCTCTTCATATTCCTGGCCTGCCATCCCTAAAGAGGCTGTATCCATCCACCACAGCATTCCAGTTCTGTGAGCTATCCCACCATATCTCCATGATGCCAGTGAGACTGTAGACCTGCAGTGGCCCGCAGACATCTAATTCTTCCTCTTTGTTTCTCAAGCTGTATGTGAGGGCACAGGCACTTCAAGGAAGCATCCAAGTGTGTTGATTTCCCATTAAAAGTACCGTAGTATGTTAGTATTGCTCTTGGTGTCACTGAATATTTTCAGATGGACAGCTCTAGTATTAGAAAATGGAGGTTGGCCCAACACATAGGACAGGAATCTGTTTCTGAAGTGATGTACAGGGCAGCTCTTTGCTTCTAGAACACCCTCTTGGAGTGAGCATAATTATTTATAGCTAAAAAGAAACTTAAGCAGGGCTATGTTTGCCCTCCTGAAGTCCTGGCTGTGAGATACCCACCTGGATAAGTAACCCAACTCAGAAACATTCCCTTGTGTCATAATTCAATGCAAGGCTGAACTTGGCGGATCCCTCCAGTCAAGTTACAAACCAGCTGAGCAGTTTGAATCCAAGGAATCCTGCATTACTCTGTATCTGGACATGGCTTTGTATTGGTCGGTCCTAGGATGCCACTTAAGTTTTCTACTCTATCCTTCAATGTGTCACAGATAAAACTGCTATATCAAGACACCACAAAAATGCTTCTGTGTCTTTGGCATCTGTGCTCTGCATGCCAGAACCATTTATTTCGTTTACATTTTTTCCTTTTGAATATCCATTATTTAGAATGTAGAAACAGTAGCAGATCTTAATTTTATCTCTGGCTTTGATAAAGTTAAAAACATTGCTTCTGAAGGGTCTGAGACTCTTCACTGGACAGAATTTTGCATTTTTTGTGCACAAAGCAGCTAATTCTTATACAGGAAAAAAAGCCTTATTTGTTGCAAATACTGTAAGAGCTAGAGTTACGCTGTCATATCTGTGAAGGGTGATGCTGTAGCAAGGATCCGTAAGGAATATAAATGAGTTGGGGGATGGGGGTGGGTTGTTCTTTGTTAGTTCGGGTTTTGCTGAGATGGTTTTTTTTCTTCCCCCAGCTATGCCACCTCTGCTGACGTAAAAAACAAAAGAAGATATTCCTAGTGGATATGC
This sequence comes from Bucorvus abyssinicus, assembly GCA_009769605.1. Lineage (NCBI taxonomy): Eukaryota > Metazoa > Chordata > Aves > Bucerotiformes > Bucorvidae > Bucorvus > Bucorvus abyssinicus. The sequence continues at coordinate 9,208,506 of CM020043.1, read as the reverse complement.
GCCCTACTAGTTAGCTCCTGAATTTGTACTATAGTGTGGGTGTGTGTGTGTGTGTTAAAGTGCCAAGCTCTTAAGTGCATTTTAGAGATGGCATAGTAAAAGTTCCATCATTTTCTGTCATTACAATCTTTAAGACCTTCTCTTTCCTTTCCTCTCTGCCTTCAGAAAATATTCATATGCTTTCTTGGGTGCTGAGATTTTTTTTTTAAAGAAATGGTGAGAAGTTGCTGTATTTACATTAGAAGAAGTAGATGAGGTGTTTTTGATATTTTCTTCATTTTCCCAAAGACACAAATTCAGAGGCATGATGAGGTCAGCTTCATGCCCTAAAACAAAACAAAAAAAAAAAAACCAAAGGAAACCAAACAGAGCATAGATGTGTAGCAAAATAGTTCAGTGTTAGACTTCTATAAGGAATTTGCTTAAGCCCACACACCCTCAAGCTGAATACAAAGTATTTGTGTATTTAACCCGTGAAAAATTGAACTAAAGCTGGAAGTGCTTACTAAAAACAGTGTTCTGAAGTGGAACAAAGAAAAGACCTTGTGAATCAAGAAGCAGAAGCAGCAGAGAATCGTACCTGAGTATCCTTTGCTTTTCATCTTAGCCAGTTTTCTCAGAAACTGAAACCTACCACATCTGTATCGGAACGTCAGATTTGAAGAAACTGAAACAGCGCAATGGATGCTTGTAAGTGAGGAACATTACATGAAGGTCTGTAATTGTTCATTGATGCAGAGACCTCTCAAAGTTCAAAGCCTGGTGCTTGGCAGTATGAACAAACACACTATCTTTCTGGATGGCCTATTCCATAACAAAATACTGGTTTTGGTAATGCCAGAGATCATTTTCAGCTTCTCATGTCCTACAAAGCATCTCACTGCACCAAGGCCAGGGTTTCAGTCTTGCAATGAGATAATTAATTCCTGAATTTTTTTTCTCTGTTATCCAAATGTTTTGCTACTTCTTATTATCCTGAGCTTCTTGTCTTGTCATCATTATGTAGGGAAGTTCTTGGCTCACAGAAGATCACTAAATCAAAAACTTACACTCTGTGCAGTTTTTCTGGGTGGGCATTTCCAAAAAATTTGATGTGTTTCAAAATTATTTATGTACCTTTGTTATAGATCTTCTAGTCCTTTGCACAGGTTGTAAAACCAAGATATCAGACAACAAAGAATATTTTTCCAGGTATCGTTCTATGTACTCTTTCTATATGCTGTAGTTTAAAATAGAAGAGATCTAATTTATAATGAAGGTGGCTGCCACTTTGGTTTTGTGATTTGGTTGGTTTTTTTCTTGTTGAGGCTTTTTTTCTTTCTTAATATGAAAATGGTTTCTCAACTGCAAATATGACCCTGTAGGACATGAGTGTTTGGATGAGGTGGTTTTGGGTGCCCTTTTTTGTTGTTGTTGTTTTCACTGATGCTTTTGGGTTTTTTTGGTCTTTAGAAGTCTTATGTGAGAGGTGCTCTTGGCCTAAAAATTCCTTTTGCTGTTAATAATATCTCTGCTATAAAGCACTTATGAAAGTGGTGTGATATTTGGTTTGCAACCAAACTGTTACCATTTGGAAGATGAACCATTTTGTTTAAATAGCGATGGAAGTTTATTTTTTGCTACCCTGTCCGTGAGCGTAGCAAACACTGTTTAGATGGAAAGTCAAAACAAAAAAAGGTTTTGGGGTTAGTTTTGCAAATGTCAAATACTAGGTCTATACAGTGTTTCTTACTGCTTTTGAGAGTATTCCTAGATAAGACTTCAGATTTAGACAATGTCCTTCAGAAATTTTCGCAAAATACTCAAATACAATACACCTTTCATACTAGCGATTGAAATTCACTGCATGTTGTTTGATAGAAACAACTAATCTTAATTTATAATTCCTAAAAACATAGGTTTTATGAGGACTCAAAACAATTCCCATTTAACTTAAGCTCCCCAGATATCTTATTCCAGATGACAGCTATTTGTTTTTATGCCAAACTTTGAGCTATCTGTATGATTGCATTCCAAAATGTCCATGCCATTATAGAGTATAGATCAAATGCGGGACAAGGGGAGGGAGTGAAGGAGTGACTACAAGAATCTGGTTTGTTTTCAAAGGACTCCACATACTTATGTGGCCTGGGACATACCTGAGGTCATGTTTCATTAGCCTTTGTTAATACATTGAGTTTAGCTCTCACTGGTACTAAATAATGCTGATCTAACCTTGTCTAAACTCGTGCTCCACCCACCCCCCCCCAAAGATTAAATTTATTGTTATACTGGGTATGGATATTTATGCTTCAGCAGTGCCTTGTGAAATCTTCCACAGTGTGGTTTATTTAGGAGCAGACCATCTGAACCTAATTCAGTTTCTTGTTTTCAATTTGTTCAGGAACTATTATTATAAACTCTTCAATGTGGAAACAGTCATTGGCTTTTACAGTGTTCTAACCTTGTCCTCTTTTGCCTCTTTTAGTAGCCTCATTTAATGAACAGTGTTGCTTGCTGGGATATGTGATTAGCTGTAGCTTCCTCTTTCTTCAGTGGTTATCCATGCTGATTCCCGTAGTGTCTGTGACAGATAGTTCACAGCCTCCACCTGCAGCCAAGCTTCCTCCCTCAGTTCTATGGGCAGCTGGCACCTACTCTGCCCAAAAGCAGAAAGGACAGTAGCACAACCATGCTTCACTTTCTACTACTTTTGACAGTGAGGCAACTTTTAAAGTTAAACTTTTAAAGACTTTTTTCAGTCACTGTGCTTATGTTCCTATTTTTATTTAGCTTTGTATGGGCCTTTCCTGCGGTGATCGGGGAGAACAAGCAAAACCTTAACATGTACCATCTTTCTTTAAATAAATCTATCTGTATTCTAGAAGAAGTTTCCACAGACATCCAGGAAATTACGAAGCTGTTCCCGCACAGTACTCTGGTGGTTGCTAGTAAACCCAAGTTTAACATGCCTGGCTGTGCCTCCTCAAGCATTGCTTTTCTTAGAAGGCTACTAGTAGAAAAAAAGGATGTCAAATCTATCACATTGGTACCGGACTACCTAGGCATCAGAGGGAGACCTGTGTGAAGTCTTCAGGTACTGTCTCGGTTGTTTCTGATCAGTGCACAGTTCCACCCTGATCTCCTGAGTCATTTGTGCTCTGTCCTAGGCTGTGCCTCTCATTTGGGGCTCACTTGTCTAGGTATATTTAAGTCTGAAAAGGACTGATCTTGTAAGTAGGTGCCATCTTTTTATACTGTATGTAACACCTTCTAAAAAAAGCTTCTAAAAAAGCTTACCTAATATAGGATGATGATTTTCAAGAACGTTCACTACTACCATCTCAAATGCAGCTGTAGTATAGAGCTTACTTTTAGTTTTATTCTGATATCTTTCCTCAAGGGTAAATATCAGATACATCCTGTAGCTTATTGAACATAAATGCCTTGACTATATCAGTACAGGGAAGTGTGCATTGTTCTGCTCTGATTTATTTATGCTTTGCTAATGAATTTAGAATTGTTTTTAGCTCTCCACAGGGCCCTAATTGTGAGAATAGATGGAAATGTAAATGTTCTTGTTCAAAACAGCAGTAAGTATGTTCTTAACTTGTTAACTCAAATGGAACTTGATTATGGTACACGTGTATTTACTGCTATCCTGGGCTGGGGTCAGTAAGACCTGATACTGTCAAGATTAGGTTTTGCTTTATTTGCTACAAAATTATTTATGCAGGTGAAAGAAAAACTTGGTTTGTGGGGTTTTTTTTTTTTGAGTCCTAGGCCTCTCAATGCTTTATGATTAGCATCTTGAAAGCATAGTTCTCAGTATATTCTAAAGGATTTAATTATAAATATCTGTCCTTGTACACTTCTTCAAACCAGCCTCATAGGTAAAACTTCTGCTCATAAATATTTCCTGTGATCAAGAGAGATTGCAACTGCATTTACTTGATTTCATTCAAATAAATGTTAAAAATGTGCCTCAGTTGGGTCTAAGCTTATTCAGGGTTCAGGAATGCTCCTGAACCCATCTGTGTCTTCAAGGGGAAGGAGCTGTGAAGTTCACATTCAGACCCACATGGTGGGAAAGAGCAGACACAGATTGCAAGCTCTATCACAAATACTGTGGAGAAGGAGAGGTATCCAATTGGGAGCGTCTTGCAGTTCACTGTTAATGGCTGTAGTTGTTCCTCAGGCTGTATTAATATGTATTAATCCCACCTTGATTCGTGAGACCATTTGCTTTCAGGAAAGGAAGTTTGTGGGGGGGGAAGCTGTCCTGGTTTGCTGTATGTCCTTTAATACTCAAGGCTGTTCTGGCACATGCCTTGCAGCCTTTCTGCCGTAACAGGCCCAAGTCATAGTGAGCAGAAAGTACAGTCTGGCTGTGCCCTTAATGAGGCAGCCGTTCCTGTGATTTGTCTAGAGGAGCTCAAGCCTTGTACTCTGGGGGTGGCATTTTTCTTTCTTATTTGTTCTTTGTTTAGCCCTGCATTTTTATGCGTTGGCTGCAGGTCAGTCATTGCTCAGCCAGCAGCTGTACGGGCCAATTCAAAGAAGTCACTAAGCTGAACTAAAATGTTAGTTTGTCTGTTCGTTCCTAGGCTTCCCAGGGTTTCCAGCAGTAAATCTGGAAAATGCATCTAATCCCACTGAAGCATTCACCAGCTTTTTTGACGTGAGGGATGGTGTGGTGGCCGTTGTGATTTGTGTGCAGCACTGAAGTCTCTGGGACACAAACCAGTGATTAAGAGCTGTGTGATTTTGGGGGAAAGGGGAGAGTTTGTTTGCTATTTCTGAGTGAGGGAAGGCAGGCAGTTAAACTTTATATTAATGAACTGACTAGAGGAAACAGACCCAAAATCCAAAAATCCTGCCAAATATTAACTTTTTGTTGATGGTAGAATTTGTTCAGTTTATACACCTGATGTAGAAGTGCTTTTTATCGGAAGCTGGCTCATTTCCAGAGATGAATATAAGCCTCTGACCAATAATAGACAAAATAATAGAGAAACAAAACCAAAATCACAAGCATCTGTCCATAATGATTTATTTTTATTTTTATCCACACTGAAAGCAAATGTTTTGATTAATTTGCTGCAAGTTTACTTCTCTTGTTTTCCTTAACATTTTTCCTTGGATTTACATCTTGATACAAATAGTCTGCTATATATTTAGATATATTGTTTTGCTTATAACAATATAACTGGAAAGAAAGATTGAAGATAGCTACTGAGATACAATAAATTGAAGTTTATCAAATTTAGTTTCAGATGCCTACTGCCTCTTAACTATGAAAGGTAAAAAAATTTCATGATAATTTTGTTTTCCTTGTCGTAGAGATAGATGGTGGTGCTGACAGGAAGGTTGATGATGGCAGAGTAAACTTAAAATAAGAATGAAAAAAAAAAAGAAAAAGAAATACCTGTGATTTCTTAAAATGGAATGAAAAGAGATCTCTCCGGGTGGTGTACTATAACTTTCTGTCCGTAGATATGGTACACTATAGAAGCATTTGGCTCCAAAATGGTCTTGCCAAATAAACCAAAGGGGGGATTTGAGAAGTTTAGTCTGATGCCGTAACTCCTTGTGAACTTGGACTCTCTTGCAGAGGTGGTGCAGGAAAACAGGGGAGCCTCTGATGCAGAAGGATAGATATTCCTTGCTAGGCTTTTTTATTTACTTAAGTATTCTGAACTGTTGGATCCTGTTTGGGGCAGAAACTGAGGAGAATCTACAGTGGTATTACTTGAGATCTTAAGAGGTTTTTTCACAAAATCTGTGCAGTTGTATGTTTCATATATGTATGTGTTTATACACATCAAATGTTGGGTGCTTCCCTTTGGAAAAATGCCCAGCTCTTAACATCTTTTCTGCTCTGCCCACTGCTGGTGCTTTCACCCTTGTGATGTGGAAATGAGCAGTTCTCCTCCAACAATCTGGAATGAACAGAATGATGCTTCCTTTTTTCTCTCCCTTGCTGTGTGCTGGGAAAGGGTGGCTGGCTCTGGCTGTGTGCGCCAGCTCCTGCTCTCAGCTTTCAGAGGGGCCAGCTTCCACTTGGCCCTTGATATGCAGTTCCAGAAGAGGACTGCAGAGGCAAATTACATCCAGGCTTACCTTTGCTCTCCAGGACAAGCTATGCAATTCTCACCAACTGTTTTGATCTACAGGAAGTAGCTTTAATTTATTTAAATGAATCTCTCATCTGATTCTCTTGTTTGCTGTCTGAAAAGCTGGATGCTGTTTTCCATGGCCTCACTCCTCCTTTCCCCAGAGGAGGACAGTGCTGCCATACAGCATAGCAATCCTCAGCGCTGCAAGTGGCCAGTTCAGGACAACTGGAAAGGAATTTGAGCCATTACTGGAATTCTAATCTCAGACTCTTCTAGAAAAGAGCCTAACAGCTTTTTGCTTGTCCTCTTGGGTCTGATGTTTGACAGGAAATGAGTTTGAAGGGTTCAGGAGCAGGTCACAGAACTCGCCTTGCTGCCAGCTGCTCTGCCGACCTTAACAGTGTGTTTGCAGAAATCTGATACATTTGCTTATTATTGAAGCCTTTTCTCTGAGAAAAGTTACTTCCAAAGCCAGGTTCTACCAGACTATTGCTAGCATATTGCATCCTCGCCTCTCTGAATTCTTCTCCACTGACACTTGTTATGACCTAAGACTCTAGCCATGTGAAAAATGCTGTTTTGTAATTCAAGGCAGAGTGAACAATTGTGTTTGCAGGCATGTTTATGTTTGTCTTCTGCAGCACTTATTTTTGTTTGTCCTTTATATGCCCATCTGTGGGATCTCAAAGAAAACCAGATACTATCCTGATCTTGCATAATTAATGTTAGACTTCATAAAATACCTCAAATCTGCTCTCCAGAAAGCAATTTTAATGGATGGGCTGACTGTTTCCTGTGTAGCAACTGAGATTCCCAAGCAAATTTAAAAATAAAGGAGCCTCCATACTTTCTTGGAATCCTGTTGGCAAGTCAGTGTTGTTCAGACTAGTACGAAGTTCAACTAGGCCATGGAGACTGATGGCATGTCCCTCTTTCTTCACCATGTTTCTGATTTAGAAATTGTCTTCCAATTTAAAAATATCAGGGCAGGGCAGACCCAGTCAGGGCAGTGTGGAAGCCCAATAACAGAGTTACGCTGGCAGCAATATTGCAACTAAAAAGCTATAGCGGAAGTAACCTTGATCACCTGCTTTGAGAGTGCTACATCTTTCCAAGAGGACAGTTCAGCAGCCGCGTATGTTATCTTGCAGAGGGACAGGACATGGCTAGAGACTAACCCTTGCACAGAGCCTTAACTTCAAACCCAGGAGGCTTGCTTGTCCTCTCTTCTTCCTTCTGCCCAAGAAGTTCAGATGTTTTTGAAAAAATAATTTAGGAGGTGAAATTAAAATAACACAAAATATGTAAGACTGATTGCATTTTTTTAGCATCTTTATCTTTCTACTTCTCTCTCATGTCTTCACTTCTACAGGAATTTAGTTCCTCTGCAACTTCTGCTGCTTTAATACATTGGTCAGTTTGCACTTCAGTTCAGCCTTCTCAAATGTCTGATGTTCCTCCAGAATCAGCATGTCCTGGAAAACTAAATGTGTGCAAATAGACTGACAAAAAACAGACACATGGAATGCATAAATGTACTGTTATTTTGACTTCTTCATTTAACTGGTGAAAAATCTTTCAGAAAATTTGAACAACAGCTGAAATGGGCTTGCAAGCTCAAAAGACCTATCATTCATGGATAACTAATACTTCAGCACTACTCATTTGTGGTTCCTTCCCCAGTCTAAAAATTACTGCGCAGGCCAATCTACTGTTAATCCAGAGCTGAATAGTAACTCTCTGATTCAACAGTATGATTACCAGACTTGATAGCACTGAGGAAAAATAAGAGGTACCTTTTGCTTCAACACTACATATGTACAGCACTCTATAGAATGGAAAAAAACCAGGAATTTATAACAAGTAGGATTCTGACTTGAAATGTTTCTGGTCTCCTTGTCTCCCTTAGGGTTCTTGAAAGTCCTGCTGGCTGTACTATTTGAGAGGGGCTAATTGCATCTTAACAGGAGCTCACATTTAAATAAAAAAAGAGTAAAAACTTAGCAAAATTATTATATTACTTATTAGTGCAATGACTGCTCAGGACCTCCTCCTTGTAGGATACAGTCAGGATTTTCTCTGTAAGAGCTGGAAAGTGGCAGAGCAGGAGAAACCCACCCTATAAAAGCAACAATAAAAACCATCAATGCTCTAACAGAGTACCAAAACAGTACCAGTTCCCTTGCTGTCAATGAAGGAGCTACAAAAGACTATATAATTTCCCATGAGAGCACTTGGGAACTTTAAAACAGTGAACAAGCTCCTGAGAAGGAATGCTTTGTGCACCTTGCTACCAGATGAGACAGCAGTCCTGTCTCTGAATCCTTACGTAAAACCTCCAGACTTCCAGCAGTATAAAGTGGCAGCTCAAATTCATGTAGAATCCAAGAACTCACTTTCATGCCATAAGTGAGTCTTCAGAGTAGAGGACACGTGCGCATTAAGAATCCTGACTTTTAGATGTTTATGAGCTTCTAACCCTTTCTGTGGTGTAAAAATAGTTTTGGATGCTCTTGGAGTATCAGGAGGCATGCGTTTAGCGTGTGCAAGGTGAGAAACTTTGGGGCAATGTGGGTAGGGATTAGGCGCACCGATAGTGGAGTAAGTAAGTATGCATGTGACATGCCTCAGGAAACAATGTTAATTCTTTTTCAAGATGAGATGAAATGTGGGACCAACGTTAGCAGCAGGAGTCTGTAACAGCTTTGGAATCAGAAGAGAACATGTAATTTTTTTTCTTTTAATTGATGAAGGTTGCCTTGTTGACATAGGCCTACTTAAAAGATTTTCTTCCATAAACATCACTATGTTTTGAGTATGGACATGGAGGCGATTTGCATTCTGTATACCTTAAGAACAGTTTGGGTTTTTAAGAAATGAACTTGTCTGTTAGTACAGCAATAATGGAGTTGTAACATACCTCTGTAGTAAGGCTTGGACATACCTGGAAGAACATCTGCTCCAGCCATTCAATGAGGATAAATAGTTATTCTCCAAAATAACAAAATTGTCAAAATTATCTAAATTAATAAAGTGCTTCTACTTAATTCCTTGAGAATATCATATCTTTCTCATTAAGGAAATTGAAAAGTTAGCTTGTATTTACCTGTAGGTAGACACATATGTCAAGTATGACAGAGACAATGAGACTGAAGCTTGGCTTAAGCACACTGAAGTGAGAATGAAGCAACTGGAGAACAACCAATTCGATGTAAGAGGAAGAGTTGGGAAGAAAGACAAAAGCTCATCTCAGTAATTTGATTTACGGCAGGCACGTAGTGGCAAAAGCCGCAATAGCCTGGTTGTTGGATAATGGTGACCTGCTGAGACAAGGATGCAATATACTGTTCCTTTAGACCATTGTAAAATGGCCATGGCTTTGCTGAGAGCTTTCAGAAACTTGGGGTTAAGGTGTAAGAATCCAAAAACTCTAACTCCTTAGTGAAGGGGCAGACAGCCTTCCTGACCATCAAAATAGCTACATAGCAGGGGCACAGGACGTGTTTCACTTCTTCTTCACTTCTGTATATCCAAAATCAGAGAATGGATAACCTTCAAAAGTAGCTCAGAGAAGAGAGAGCAGTAGCTTTCCAGAGGCCTTATCCCCCTGTGGCAGAGGCTGCAATTCTGCTTACAGCTTTACCCTAATCCCTGCCTCAGCACAGCACTGGTGTGGTGATGTTCTCCTGTGGGCACTGCCCTGGAAGTGTGTCAGCCCCACAGGTTTCCCTCTTTGCCCATGTGAACATAATTATCCAATTCTTTTGATCATTCAGTTGCTCCTCTATGTTGTAAAGAGCTAAGAACTGCAGCTTTAACTTCCTCTCTGCTGACTAAATTTTTAGGCAGATTAGCCTAAAAAAAACAAACATCAAAAAGGAAGTTCAGTCTTGGAAAGGTTAAAGACAGGCATGTTTGTAGAGGAGCTTCAGAGTGCAGACAGCTACTGACCCAGTGAAGTCACCTGGATGGAACTGCTGAACATTGCTTCACTGCGTATGGTATGGCTTTGAGGGATTCTTTTGCTTACGTTTCTGTGGTTTTGTTTTCTTGAAGGAGGACATTCCATTTTACCGCAATGGAAGCTGAGAAACCAACACTGTTCTTGACTGGGCCTTTGTTTCAGAAAGTTCATATCAGGGGAAAAAAAAAAAAAACCCAAAAAAACCCCTGTGACCCAAAAGATAATAATGAGTCCAAGAATCTTTAATTTTCCCCTTCTGGACAGAGGCCTGAAAAAACTTGCTTGTAAAGGCAGAATTTCAGTGGAAACTCCAACTTAAAGAGTCATCCTTGACTCACAAGCCAAACTACTGTAAAGGATGAATTAAGAGCAGTTTAAGTCAAATTTGCATGTGGATTCTCCCATTTTTGTCATATGCTATCAGCTTTTCACATTTAAAAGTTCTCCTCACTATTGTAAAAGAGCTACACAAAAATCAGAGGAAATTATGAGCTTGACTATGCACGACATGCAAGTTAGAGTGAAGAGGAACAGCAGCACACCACTATTTTCTGTTATCACCTCTAGTCATCCTGGGTTTGCTAACAGTAAATGGGTGGAAAAAAACATTGAAAACAAATGTTGTTTTCTTAAATTGATGCTCTTCACAGAAATTCACTCTTGAATGCTGAGGCTAAATGCATTGAGCTTTTACTGCCTCATGGGGTCTGTGATTACCTTAAAGGAAAAGGCTGATTAAATATATTTTTCTGAAACAAACTTGATTCTTCTTGCACAGCCACTTCAGTAATCATCTCTTGTGTCCTGATCAAAAAAAATCGAGTGGAGCTGCAGTGGGATTAAATTCATTGACTTCAATAAGCTCTGGATCAGACCCATGGGGAATGAAGAATGACTTTTCCCTTAATCTCTTAAATTCTTCTCCGCTTTCGTTACAAAACAATTACAAAACTGATGAAATGGAAGGAATAGTTTCTCTTGGTCTCGTGTTCTTCATCAATCTTCAGGTTTATTTTAGGCTGTAAATCGCTCTAATCATGCATGCTTTCTTGTTTTTGTCTTACAATGTTTAGTTGCAGAAAGCCAAATGCATGTTTACTGCCTTTCTGCAGCTGCTGTTGTACCGAGATTGTTTATCTGCATAGTGCCTGTCTGCTCCGGCTTCTTAGGTATTTCACAATCTGAGAAGCTCAAAACTCTAATAGAGTATTCAAATTGATAAGAGAACTGAACCACAATGTTCTGGGAAGGAATCTCTCAGGCTGAAAAGGCTTGGGGTTTTTTCCTCCTCTTGTTGAGGGCCAGCATAATAATAGCAGTTTTCTCTGGCTGTGCTGTCTTGTGGTGCTACATGCCCCACTTCATTGCTGGCAGAGCACAAATGTGTATATCAAACGGTTTGCATCAGGCTAGTAACAAGATACATACAGTGGTTTTATACAGTTGAATTGTATCTCCATGAACATTGTGCAGTCCGTGCTGTCATTCTACAGCCAAAGTAGTTTTAGCTATGTATCACTGCAACTGCCCAGTGTTGCGGTGTTTCCAAACAAGTGTTGGGCTCTTTAGCCAGGCTTCCCAAGATTCATTGTCACTGCTGTGTAAGATCCTGGGACCTTACATATTGTGCATTGTGGCATCCAACTGCAGGATGATGGAATTTTGAGGCTTGGAGTGAAATGTAAATTCTCGTGATTCTTTGTATCTCAAATCCATCTAGTTTTTTGCAACCCAGCCAGCACCAGTTCAAAAACATTGGCAAGCACTGAGATGTTCTTGGTGACGAATATAAACAGGCTGTTGCAAACATGTCTGAAGACATGCAAAGTTTTCAAGACCAAGGCAATAAGGGCAGCCAAGGAGGAGTCTGACAACAGGCATGCAGAGCACTACCCCTACCCGGGCAGCCTTGTTTGGCGGAGTGTAGTCCGGCTTGGGCAGTCAGCGATGGTTTGTAGCTGGTGTAGTTTTGCAGATCAAATGCAAATAGGTACAATTTACAAATGGATAAAATCTTCTGTGATCAAAGCCCTCTGGTGGGATAGCAGGGCATTCGTTATGTAAAGGCAGTTCTCCCTTTGTCTCATCCTTCACCATCCTTCCGCACGCCACGAGTTAGCCACTGACTATCTGCACGAGGTAGAGCAGATGACTGGCTATTGCATGGGTACCGTGTGCTGCTGTCATGAAGGTGCATTAGGCCGAACAATCTGTCATAGGTACTTGCAAGTCTGTTCATTTGTGAGACCCCTAGTTTTTTGATTTGGATGGCTCTGTTGCTTACGCTGGGAGGCCCTAGAATAATTCCATAACGAAGGGCCCACAAAGCCTGGAATTGCAGGTTCACCTGTATTAAGGCTTAAGGGTCTTGAAAAGGTGTTTTTGCTGGGCTTCCCCCAGTCATGCTTGCGATTCTTGGCCTTGCAGCCTCTGGCTGTGTCCCTTACTTCTGCAGAGGAGAGACTGGTTTGTTTGCCTGTTGTCTCCATATCAGGCACATCACCACCAATCTTTGCAGCAACTGCATGAGCTCTTCTGCACAACTTCTCATGAAAGAAAGAGCTGTAGCCTTATGCAACAGATGGGGGGAGGAGGCTGGTAGAGCCTGAAGGCAGGCTTATCCTATAGCGATTCAAAACACTAAACAAATGCTGCCACGACTGGACTATAGTCACTCATGTTCCTGTTTTGAGGATTAGGACTGCTCATGGAAAACTGCATGTTGTGCTTTGTTTGGAACTCCTCCCGCATGTAAATGCTGTGATGTATAGCCATCATCCTCCCCTTAAGTGTGTGACTGGAGTGGTGAACATGCAGAAACGTTTTATATGGAGGAGGGTTCATGCTTTGCACAGAAAGAGAAGATTTCTAATAATAAACACATTTTGAGTGGGTGTGTGGTGAGTTGTTTGTTTGCTTGGTTGTTCATGTTTTTTCTAAAGAAGTTATTTGTGAAAGATCTTAAGTATGTGTTCTCAGTGCACACTGGTCATTGAATGCTAAACTGTCCTGCTGGTAGGAGTCAGTGTTAAGGGCCCTCCCAGTGCCCAGGATTCTTTGCCATCATTTTGTGCAGAAATGCGTGACAGTGGAGCCCAGGAGGCAGCATGCCCCAGAAGGGCATGGCTGCAGAAGCAGGGGCTAGCAGAGGTTACCCAGGCTGCATTCTGCAATCTGTGGTGGACTCTTAGATTCTGAGTCCCTAGCTGGGTGAAGCTGGCTGACTCTTCAACCTCTGCAGCAGCTGTGTCTGTGAGGCCACATGCCTGTCCCCTGTTTTTGCTTCAGGAACCCTTTTCTCCACTGCTCTGCCTCTTTATTTGCCTCCTGGGATGCTCTTGCGAGCATTTTGAACGTCGTCATCTCTGGAGCTCTTCTTCTGCCTACGTAGATTGGACAAGTATTTGCTTAACGACAATAGCAGCTCTGTCCTTAGTTGCCATGAGTTGTCAGCTGTTGGGGGGAAGGAGTAAATGAGCTATTGTAAGAATGATGCTTTCATGCCAACTGGAACAAAGAGCTTGGGTTGCTCCCCCTTCCCCTTTTGTTTTAGCTTTTTGGTTCTTCCCAGTCTTGGAGACAGCAAGATATTTTCAAAATCTTTTGCCTCTGAAGAATGGAGGACATCAGTCTACCTTGAGGAAAAAGAGTTTAGAAAAATTCAGTGCAAATCAGACTAATATCTGCATCTGTTCTTACAGAGCATGTTGTGCCAAGGGGAAAACAATGGTACGTGCAGAGGGAAGCTGGTGTTTGTTTGCATGTTGGTACTGGCGGTCCTTACTTAAGCAGGTATCCCTTTTCCAAAAGGCGTCGGACAGGTGGAGATGTTGCACTGGAGTGGCAGGACACCACTGGCTCTGAATGGTACCATCTGTTATGAGTCACTTAGAGAACTGCACTGCTGTGCAATTCTCTTCCCTGAATTAGATTTTTTTTAGGTTGCTCTTGTTTTTTGCTTCCCTTACCTTTTCCAACAACTGCAGTCAGCATGAATTGCACAACCATTAAGTGACCCAACAGTCTAGAAAGAGGTATGTGAAACCCTAGCTGTGCCTTGAATCATTTGTATTTTTGCAATCTCTAGCTACTTTTTCTAATCTGCAGCTGCTTCTTTGCCACTACAGTTAGAGTTTGCATTTCTGTTCTGTTAATTGCTGCAGTGCTGCGATCTTCAGTTAGGTGACCATGTAGGGTGCTGGGGAAGAGCGACTGTTAAAAGGAAGATGGTGTAAGAAACCAGGTGGTACATAGCAGGATTGAGCAAGTTAAGTGGTCATTCTCACTCGTCATTAAGGGGAGTCCAGAGCCCGTACTTTTTCCAGCATGATCTGTACTTGAGTCAGAGATACTGCCTTTTGTTAAAAAGAAGGTGGGGATAGTGCAGATGAATACAGCAGCCGTTGTAGGCTACCTGGAACCAGGCTGCCTTAGGGATACAACTGGAAGGGCAAGAGGAGCTCTGACACGGTAGAAACATGCCCACCTTCAGCTCTGTGGTGCATCTTGTCTCACTAATCAGCACAATGGTCTTCAGATCATCTCTTCTCTAGCTGAACATACTGAGGTTGAGGGTTTCAGTGTTAACGTTGGTCCTGTTTGGCTCTTTAATCACCTGCTGCAGGGACAGATTTCTTCTGGGATACCCACAAAGTGCCGTGATGGGTTTATTGGAAGGATATCCCAGCTCAGGGAGCAGTAAGTTTTGGGTTTCTGTGAGGACTAGGGTCACCTGGGGCTTGGGGTATTTGTAAGTTTGTTTTGTTGTTGTTAAGTGGAAAATTTTTCTGATCAATGCATGGTAAATTACAGCAACAGGTAAGTCCTAACATGATAGAGTGTAGAACATACAGTCTGCCGATAGAATCTGGGCATGGGGTTATATTGAGGGTTTGTCACAGACCGATCATAGTTTAGACTTTATCCACTATAGGTTTAAGTCTGATTCCTAAAACTGTAATTTGTGCATGTGTTTCTTTTCCTCCCTGAAACCTCATGAAATGTTTATTTTAGTAAATTACTTTATCTTTCTAATACCGTTGACTGACCCCTAGTGCTCAGTGGAGTTTCTTGTAACAGGAGTGTTGGAGCTGCAATGGGATGATGGATAGCATCAGCTGTAGAACAGCTAGTGAGATGTATCACATGCAAAGTCAAAATGTGTGCGTGTATGAGGGACAAATCGCCTTCAGCAATAAAAATAATTCCCTATTGCTATATGAGTTGATATGTCACAAGAGCATTAACCAATAGGTTTATTCCAGGAATTATTCTAGGGCAATCTGATCATCAGCAGAAAGATTTTGGTGCTGCCAGAAACAAAGCTGCAAACAGCATAGGAATTTGAGAAAATGCATTCAATGCTGTATTTGTAATGGATTTACATATTTGTATAACTACAGAATGAATTAATTATACTCCCACTGCTTACAATACACGGAAATCTGAGAAGATAATATTTTCCACTGATGGTGATAATAAATGTGGTCTGTATTAAGTAGTTAAAAATCATTTGAGCCAAAATTCCATAAAAATTCACAAATCATGTATGGGCAGTTTTTCCCGAAAACTGGCAAGAAAGTAAGCTCGAGGAGTGTTGCTGGAAATCTGTGTGTTTAGCTATACTTCTAATGCTGCTGGAAAAGGCCAGGAAATTTTCTACGGGCTTATGCAAAAATATGTAAAATGATTAATCGCTACAGGAAACTGAAATTATTTCCCCACCACCTTTATGTTGCTCAATGCAGTCACCTCATCTTGGGGCCAGGAGGCACGGCCACTTTGTCAGCCCTGGCAGGTTCCCCCATGCCAGGGCTGGGGTGGGGTGCTGCAGTTGGCAGCACCTGCTGCCTGCAAAATGGCTCTGTTGGTGCTTTCGGGTCAGGGAGGCACAGATGTTTCTTTCAGGCTCCTGTGGAAGTTTTTGTTATTTCTAAAACAAGGGGGGTTGCCCCATTGACTGAGAGGGGAAGCATTCAAAACCTTATGTGTATTTGTGTTGGTATATAAAATAAAGATCATCTTAATATATATATATATATGTTTAGAGCTATATGTATCTATAAAATAAAGATACCTCTAAACATACATATTCAGAGATGAGACTAAAGCCAAATCTACCTTTTAAGCTGCAGATTGCCCTTGTCCCATTACAGCCAGCAGACAGGCAGCAGAGCCCGCTGCAGAGATAAGAGTCAGCCTCTCTGCAGCAGAGTGATTAAAACCTTCTGGTCTGAACTCCTGCAGACTCCCAGCACTCCTGATCCAGAGCTAAGCTTGGTGGCACAAGCCTGTTTCTAGCACTAGTGCAGAGAGCTAAACCACTATAGCAATCACAGCTGAGCACTAGAAATTGGAAGGAGTCACATGAAGGAGATGAAAGACAGCGCTAAGTGCTGTGATTATTCTGTCAAAACGACTGCTATAAACGTGTCTTTAAAAAAAGAAGTAAATCCTTAACTAAACAATGCCATCAGGTGATATGAACTGGTGACACTTTCTAATCTGGGACTGTGAACTAGCTGGCTTTGTGTATGCTTTGCTTTGCAGCAGACTGTCAGGAGCAGAGGGGTAGCCTAACTCCCAGACTGGGGGCCCACTGGGGTACAAAACACCAGTGCTGGAGAGAGGCTAGCAGCCCCCTGGCCAGCTGTCACACAAGATATTTGCGCCACTATCACCTTGGAAATGGATTTGCCAGTGCCCTAGCGAAGGGTGGGGGCAATGTGGCAGGTGGATGGCACAAGGAGGTACCCAGTTACTCCTCGGGGCCCTGGGTGACCCATGGAGCTGCAGTGGGAGAGGAGCGTTTGACCGGGCATGTAATGCTGCTCACTCCATAAATGGGCATAGCAGAGGCGGATTCAGATGCAGTTATGTAATCTGACAAATCATTTGCTGCCAGAGCCCGAGACCTAACCCGTAATCCCCAGGGGGATTTTGTTAATGCAGCTTCCTGTACCTGTGCTAGCAGCAGCCAGAGGTTTACTGCAGCCTGTAAAACCTGGCTAGAAATCAGAGTGAATTTTTGGGACCTTGACTGGGACTGTTTCATTGACTGTGACATTGCTTAGGATGGTAGCTTGAAACTTGCTTGCGTGTCTGCATTTACAATGCCTGAGCTGCACTGTCGATACAACAGGGGAATTCAGAAGTCTGCCGTGGTTTGGTTCCACATCCATGGCTCACACAGTTAGGCTAGTACAAAACCAAAAAATCTGATTATTTCAGTGCTTTGATGGGTGGATGAAACCCACTCTTTTGCTGTGGTGGTTGCCCTTGCAACTGCTCTCAGCAGCTGTTCTCGTGCACTTTGCTAGTGGGCTGTTTTCTGGAGCCCTCCTCAGCAGGAAAAGCTTCTCTGTCTATCATCAGAGATATTGACTGTCCCTTTCAAAGAATTTGAGAACAGGCGAGGAATGAGAGATTTTTCTCACGCCACTGATACTCTTCATGAGACCAGGAGAGTTAAACCCTAAAAAGTCCCTTTAAAATGTCAAGATGATGTAAGGTACCTGTGTCCCACCCTTCTTGGGTGTTCTTGGCTCCACTGTCCTTGACCTGAGTAATTTCTGTACTATTTGTTTTGAGTAATGTGGGGTTTGCTGCTGCATGTCCCTGTGAATAAGAAACAATGTTTCTGTTGGCAGCAGTTAGTTCTCCATCCACCCATGTCTCCTGAAGTATGATAAAAGCACAGAATGAACTCTTAGTCTCTGACCTTTCTGGCGTGTTGTGTGCGTTTTGTCACCCAAGTGGACCAAGAACAACCTTTCCTCCTTTAAATGTTCACGTGCCCACACTAATGGAAGAAGTTGTAAGATTTGGGTCTAAACTTTGAAAATACTTCAGTATATTTGGATTTGGAGGTTTGGTTGATGCCACTTGCAAATCTAGCTCCAACTTCTGTAACTTGAGAACTGACTATGTGAAATCACTGGGAGCTCTGCCATGCCTATTTGGGCGTTACGATTTCATACTCATAATTTCCTGGGTTTGAGATTCAGTGTTTCTATCTGAACCAACTTTAAGTAGGGAGAAGCAGGTTATCAATAAGGTTAGCTCTTCAGAGATTTTTTTTTCTTTTTTTTTTTTTTTGCTTGTCCACATTTCTGGGAACTCCCCACTGCAAAACTTTGGACCAAAGGTCTTCTCAGGTTTGAAAAAGCAAGAAGGGTTCTTACAAGGCTGTGTGAGGCATCTCTTTGGCATCCATGTGCTCTTGGCTGCAATCGTCAAGCCTACTGGGAAATGAATGAGAACCTAGTCTTCTGCACACAGTATCAGAATGCCAGCTAGTTTTAAACTTAGATTTTTTAAAAAATGGTTAAAATGCTTTCTGTTTAAGAAGGATGAATTTCCAAAGAAGTATGTCTGCTGCAAATGAGAGGACTACAGTTCCCATAAGTTTCTCCAAAGCTTGATGGAAGTTCACTGCTAGGATCTGTAGGCACACCCTGTCAAGTTCTGAGTTATGGCAAGTATCTGTTGAGCTCAGATTTCATGACCATTTTTTTTCTTGCAGAGACTATAATTTGTTTATGCTTCACTGAAATGTTGAATCACTGAATTAATAACATTTACTGATGCCAGTGACTGCAAAAGGTAGAAGCTGTCACTTACTAGGAGTGTTAATAGACATGTTGGATGGCTTTGTGGGATGCCTAGCTTATTTTTGTTCTGCACTGCTGCACAGCCATAGTTTTTATCTTGCTGTATTCCTAGAACCATTCCTAGAACCAGATTACTTCTCTTGCATCTCCCCCACGCCTCCTTTATGGCCTAGAAAGGGAAGTGTAATGCTGCTGCTGTTCATGGGGTGCACAGCTCTGTGGTATTGGGGGCATGGTGATGGTAACTAAAGGTCCTTCTGTGACTGGGTGTCTGCCCCACAGCATCTTCAACTCCAAGCTCTGCTTTCCTTTTCCTAGAAGGGCTACTCCCAGTCTATGCTAGAGTAGCTACTTCTCAATGCATGACTGTAGCAATATAATTATCTTCTAATATTAGATCCTTGCTTGTGCTGTGCCCAGAACGTAGGTTATTATTATTCCAGAACAGAAAAGTATATATAAAGTATATACTTGAACATAAAAGTACTGATAAGGTTTGCAAGTGAAATAAAATGAGGCTGGAGTGATTGTTTTGATGTTGTATCCTCACCTGGGTTTTGTTTCCTTTTTTCCCCTCCCCTTAAAAAGGCAGTAAGAGCCTATATTGGAGAAAAGAACCCCCTGAACTTTTTGTCAGGTTCACACAGTGGTTACATGATAAAAAAGGAATGTATATCCTTGAGCAGGCCATGGCTTACTTGACCTGGTGAAATCTTAGGGCCTATGATCCCATGAGAATTAGACAAACTGTGGAGTTTGGACTTTTTCCTGTGCATCCACATTATTTTGGTCAGAGGTTTCCTTCACAGCTCTGCTGCTTTTCTGTGACCCTGCACAAATCCCTAAACTTCTTAGTTCTTCCATCTTCTGCTAAAAATCTGAAAACCGTGATTTATCCCTGCCTTACAGGTTTAAGGTGTGGCTTGTTTGCACTGTGTCCTGTGATCCCCTGATGAAAGCTATCATGTAAACTTGATAACCCAGCATGCCCATACTGAAAATCACTCCGTCTGATTACTTAGGCTTTCTTCTCACTTTCAGAGAAGACAAGTCTTTCAATATGTTTTGTTTTCAGATTTGATCTTAACCTTGATATTTGTGATGGTTGGAAAAGGGAGAGGGTTGGCAAGTGTGTTTCTGGTAGAGATTAACCAGACCAAGACCAGTGGAGCAGCTGGGGGGGATCCCAGCTCTTTCCTGTGCAGTACACCTAGCCCAAGAGAAAAGTCTGTGTCATGTCAACAAGGAAAGATCTGCCTCCACTTGGCAACAAGTCCATAACACTAAACTTGCTTTCTTGCTGTTCTTTCTCTTAGTATTGCTGTTATTTTCTTCACCTTCCTATGTCAGCTTTCTTCTCTGGGCACAAGGAGAACGTCACCACTGTGTTCTCTTAACAAACTTGAGATGAGAAAGAAATACTAAAAGTTAGTCTTTTAACAGCACTTAAGAATCCTCCTTTCTCCCCTTGAGAGAGGGGAGATGATGATGTGGGGAACTTCTAGTTGTTTTGACTTTGATTTGCCAGGTGTAGAAACAAAATGAAGCAGCCTGGGGTTTTTAGCTTCATTTTACTGTTCTCTGGTTTCGTCATGTTGGAAATGTAAATAATGCACAAAGTGTCTTGTTGCAACATCTTCCAATAAGACCAGTATAAAATTGTCTTGGTTACATGACTGTTTTAAATCTCTGTTGCCCATAATATTTTTTCTGATTAAGTAATTCAAAGGTATACATCCAAATCAAGATGTTCTTCATGTCTCTTGTTGCTGTAGTGGCTTCTGCTATAGAAAAGACTGTAAGACTTCGCCCACTCTGCAGTGGTCAGTCTGCGCTCCTACAGCCTGAGTGTTGGTACAGTATTTTGAAAGCAGCTGATACCTTTGCAACACGGGTGAAGTGCTGCAGCAGTACTCCATTCCTTATCTTGCCCCAGGACAGGAATAGAGTGGAGGGGCAGGGTCCATACCTGCTGGGCTAACTCCCTGGATGTGGAGGGGAATGCTCACTGGGCATATGGTGAATGATTCACACCTACATATCCAAAATGTTCATTCTTAGAGACGTTTTGCATGTGTCAGAGCCATTTCTTGAACAAAGCCCTTCATTCGTAAATCTGATACATTGGCTATATACCAATAGCACTATGGTAATAAACAAGTGACAGTTCTCACAAGCACATGACTAGCCTCTTTCAGCATAAAATAAGTAATTCCATGATCTTGTGAGTGCGACCATGAAGAAAGAGGTTCTGAAATACTAAGTACTTGAGGGGATTAGCAAAAATGCAAACGTTTTGTCTTTCAGGGTAATAGTCTGTGTGGATGCTGTCATTCTGCCCTCAGGACCATGTGGGTTGGCATTAAGGCTGTCTCTGAGCGTGTTCAGAGAAGTTAAAGTATTAATAATATGGGCCACATTCCACTGATGTGCAGCTTTGAGGCGCTGAGGACGCCCTTGTTAAAATCTTGGCAGATCATCACAAGCATCTTCCATGATTTTGGCCTGAGGGAGGTGTTCCTTCATGAGCTGCATTAGTCAGGGGAAAAGGGGAAGGTTTCAAAACAAAGGCAAAGTTCAGACTCAGAAAAAAAAATATTTTGCCTTTTTTAAACTAGTGTATGGTTCTGGGACATGTAGTTGCAGGCATGTGTAAAGCCACAGGAGTAGTGAGGAAGGTGTAAGGCTTGCTGAGAAGGGACCTCTCGAGTTTTCTGCGTGGTTTCTGACAAGTACTGACGACTCTGTTAATGACTTGCACTTAGCAGGAAGTTTTCCAGCTCAGACAGACATGTTCTAGCAATGAGAAAAAAACAGCTTCTGAACCTCGATGAACTTTCAGAAAATATCTGAATTTTTACTGTAAAAACCTTCTCACCATGCAAGCGAACAGAATGCATAATGGCAAAAACTTTAGAGCAAAATGAGGGTGTCATAAAGTCAAAGTTTGTTCCTTAGCACCAGGCCTGCCCAGGAGGCTGCTTAGGGGGTATCCTCTTTGGATGGCCCCTTGCAGCTGCATGAGGAACTTGTTAAGAAGTGTTATACAATAGATACCTGTTCTGTTTGCTCTTCAGTGGGAATCTCAGTGGCTGGGGGAATGCATCAGGAGCAGCGTCCAATGCAGTCTTGCCCTGCTAGTCCCTGTCCTTTAAGCGTCGGTTACACACAGATGAGTGTTAATTCTCTGGAAAGGGAACAGACAGGATAGCAATTTAAAAGCATTGTAGAAAAAGAGAATTCCTGTTTGCACTAGAACTTTATACCTGTTGTGCATTTACTTGGAACAAGAATGCTGGAAGCTGGTTTAAGTAAGTGAGCATATTTTAAGTTCCTCTCTGCTTTGTAGTAAGTGTTTTCAACCCCAGGTCTATGTACAGATAAGTCCAAGGAAAATGTAACTATAGTGTACAGTTAGCTTTTCTCTCCAGCTTCGAATCTCGTCATTTTTGCAGCTTGTAAAAACTTAACAACTGTTGTCAGCCTTGGTGAAGTAATACTAACTTCTGTGTAGCTGAGGACCTTCATTGCCCGCTGTATTCTTCACAGGCGTCAATTCCTAACCACTGTAAACACTAAAGGGGACCATGGAGTGGCCACCAACTCAGGCAAGGTTGTAGTTTGAATATTGCTGGGGTTTTATGCTGAAACTTCCTGGCTAGTGGGACAGCAGCTGAACCTACGAGTCTGCTCTGGCACTGGTGATAGACCTGCTTCAAGCAGGAGGCGGGCTGAGTAACATCCAGGGGTCTCAGCTGACCCGTGTTTTGTGGTGCTTTGTGGTAGTTCATGGAGGTGACACTGAGGTTCAGTAACGTGAAAAGCCAAGCAAGCAGGCAAGGTGCAGAAACAGAATGAGTAATTACAATAGCATTTAGGCACGAAGGGGTGTTGAGGATGTCAGTTGGGTTCACATGCCTGTACATATGCTGGGGTTTGCCTACTCCTACTGTATTAAGCTAGAACTGAAAAGATGTGATTCTCCATCTCAAGAGATATCCAGCCTGCTTGAAATGTTTATAGCAGTTGAAGTTTCTCTATTCAGAACAGGCCAAAAAGATTGGTGTGCTTTGGTTGAATGTGTCTCTATTCATATTTCAAAAATGCCTGCATCTTAAATGACCTTCTGCAGGCTGCTGTGAAGAGCGAAATGTCAGGGAAGGCCTTTATATATTTGTAAAGTGATACATCATGCTGATGTATTTGTCATCTGATTTTGAAAAAATTAGCACAAATGGAGAAGAAAATGTTTCCTTTTTTTTAAATCTGATATGTATCTGTGAACAGTTTATTAATCCAGTTGGCCTGCTGTAAATCTGGGAGGATTTTTTGGACAAAATACCTCATGAGTTTTTAGTACTATTTTAGCTGAAAACAAGCAATCTTTGAAACTATCCACTTCGAAAGGATGTTTGCTGGCTACATTCAACAATATTTTACGTGTGTGTTGGGGAATGTTAAGAGAAGTCTGAAACAACACTATTTGCTGTTAAGAGAAGACAGTCAGGGTTGAAGAGAAATTATTTGGGATTGCTATTGAACTGTTGATTATTTCTGGAGGCAAATAAACGTGGGGGAAAAATCAATTCTGCCCATAGCTTATATTGGTAAGTAGGAGACTGTCATGCTCAGCAGCTCACTGCACAGAGAAACACAAAAATTTCTCAGGACTCTCTTGTTCTCTCTGGATACTTGCAGGGGGACTTGGTGGCTCAGCAAGTGAAGTCTGAAAAGCTTGGTCAGAACCCCCATTTTCTTCCCTGTGGGGCCTTCAGGTGGATATAGTGCTGTGCTTCCAACCATTGTCCTGCACCCTCACTAACATCCTGGGCCAGGGCTTCCATCCTGGAGAGCTGAGAGCTTTCTGCATGGGAAGCAGTACCATATTTGCAGCTTTCCAGCCTGCCAGTGTGCTACTGGTGGCATCAGCAAGCGTGTCCCCAGCAGCCATGCTGGCTGCAACCCACTGCTTGGTGGAGGAGGAGACCACAGCCCAGCCAACCCCAAGAGAAGGTAAGCATCGAGCCACAGGAGGGAAAGCAGTGGTGTAATGGAGTGGCAGGAAGGTCTGCTGGAAGGAGTTGTCTGACCAAGACAGTCTCCCACAAGAAATCTGGGCGCATTTAAAGTCAGCTTGGTTCAGCATCTGCCAAAAGGCAGACCCAGGAGCCTTGCTCTGTCCCCTAGGACCTTGTTGAGACACTCTAACAGATACTCGGGTATGCAGGAGCAGAGCTAAGCCCAACAGCGCACAGCTGTTTTACGATCGTAGAAAGTCTAACTTACGAAGAGGAATTTTTCCTTGTTGATTTGTATGATTTTCTTTGGAAAGGGATGGTCCTTTGGGCTCTCTGCTTTTTCACTCATCTGTTAAAAAGCCCCATTTTGGGACATCCCAATCTTTCCAGCCAAGAAGAGCTGGATTCTGCTCCTGGCTTGCTGAGAAATGGTTGCTCAAGAGCAAAATGAAGCATTCCTGTCAGGAATTGGATGAACAACATCCAGTGCGCTCCTGGGATCAGAGAAATGGGTCTTAGGCTCAAAGAGAAATTCTCCGTGTGGTAGTACATTACGTCAGTACAGAAATGGACCATCCAATTTTGCATTCCGATATGAAACACAGCAGCCAGGTGACATGTCCAGCAATTTGCAAGTTTAATAAACTTCCTGTTTGACTTGCAGACAGAATAAAACAAAGCCAAATTGTGCACCTCTCTGTATTGCAACTAGAACTGCTGCAGTTAAGGGACTGTCAACACTTCCTATCTGGATAGATGATTAACTGCTTTGCTACACGTCAGGGCTATCTTGGCATTTGACTTACCCAGTGCTGCAACAAGATTCTTTTTTACTGAATACAATTTGCATCATTCTTGGGCTTGAAAAAGGAGTTCTAAGCAGCATTAGAGTAGAAGGAAAATGAATATTTAAACACATAATTTTGTAAATCCCTGGAGAATGAAAAGAAATTTAGAGACGGACACACACAGAGTTTGGAGATGGCAAACATTCCCCCCCTCCTTGCTTTTAGTTTTAAAAAGGTCCATGGGATTAACTATTACTCATTAGTGTCTGCCCCCCGCCAGCTTACTGTTCCATACCGGATGTGCAGTGTTTGTATAGAAAGCAAACTTGTTGCACTGTGTAATAAGATTTGAATGCAAACATTTAATTAATGTTATCTGTTCAGAAGCATTATTTAAACAAAAGTTAACCTTTCTGTGCCAAAGCTGAATGAAACTTTGAAACTGAAGGTTAGGTTCCTCTGACCAGTGCCGTGGATTGATGTGCTGTTGATACAACCGCTTTCTCAGGTTTCATGTATGGAAGTCTACAATGGAGTAGTAACTTCATTAATTTGGCCCATACTGATTCAGTTGAATACTAATATTTTGACCTTATTCCCTAGGAAATATTCTTCTTGCTGCACAAAATTAAAGTGTGGCCATCCCTGTGGTGTGAGCCACATTTATGACAAGCTTTCGGAAAGATAATATTTCACACGTAAATATAAGACTTAAGACTTGCTCTGTTATCAAAAGAGGTATGGGTGCTCATTGTCCCATGATTTTTGAGTGTTCCTTTCTTTCCCTTTTTTTGGTACCCTGAGATTTCTAATTCTCTGTGCCCTGTAACCCTGGAGGGACAAGGATGTGAGTTCTGTGTGCCACTGACCTCACCCGGGCTGACACAGAGTTCTGAACCTTGAGCGCCAGCACAGAGGATGAGGATGCATATCTACAAAGGTATTTAAGCAACCAACACCTTTAATGTCTTTGTTGCGTCTAAAGCCCTGTAGTGAATTCACCAGCCTCCATTAAGGGGGTATGCAGAGAAGCTGGACGTGGGTTACGTGTTGACCAGCCCCTGAGGTCTAACTCAGTAATCACTGAGATGGAATCTGCCTGGTTGTCTCAAGGAGGAGGAGGAGGAAACTGGGTTAGGAATTATGTTTTGTGAAAATACAATACAAATTCCTAACCCAGTTTTCAGTCAGGAGAGCATGTTATTGTTGAACAATTGATACCACTTCATCGAAGCTTATTTTCTGTGCCTTAAGGGAAATTCAGTTAAGTGAACTTCTATTTTAAAACACTGTACTTTCCTGTCAGTGATGAAGCAATAACAATTACAGAACATGGGATTTTCTGGGAGTGTTGGTTGTTTGTTCTCATTGATATTAATTTTGCTGCCTCTGTTTGAACTTTATCTGTAATGCTGCCTGAGGCAGCCCACTAGAGACCTAGCTGTTTTCACTGGTGACTCCAGGCTGATGGTACTTGATGCCAAATAAGGCAAGAAGACACACATATCCCACAGCTGCAGGAGTTAATGCTAGGGGTCCTATGGCCCTGATGAATGGGGCTGTATATGACAGTAACTGAGGTTTGTGGCATACTCTACCCATGGGCTGTTGCTGACATCCAGACAGGCTTATTTCTCTACACAGAGAACTGCTTCTGTCACTAGCCAACCCAGAAACCAAAATGTTCACAAGTGGTGCAAATCCATTGTCTAGTTCTTGCCTTTTCACACTTGTTACAGCTCAGCAAATGCAGAGATTTGAACAAAACATGACAAGAAGCATCAGAATCAGAGATTAATTCTCTGTGAAATAATTTCTGTGATGGGATGCTTAAAGGAAGCTTGACTGCAGTTCTTGGACACCCCAGATGCCCACAAACTGCAAGGAGAGGACTGTTTGGGCAAAGAATGCGTCACGAGCTTGTAATCTTTTCAGCTAGAGATATCTTAGCACATAAGTGGGATGCTGTCAAGAGCTTGCTGTGCCCAAAAGATGACCCTTCTAGGACTGGGACCATTTATAGAATGCTGATTTTTAGTGCAGAGCACATTTTTATAACTGACTTCGATAAATGTTAAATACCAGGCCAATTAAGCTTGACAGTGCTGACAGAGTCTTAATTAAATCAGTGTGAACAATATCAGTCTTGCATAACTCTGTTTCCATCAAAATCATCAGAAATTATGATTTTTCTTTTTTTTCCTTGTCCCTTGTAAGAGATGAAGTTCTGACATCTTGGTCCCATTTCCAGTACTGCTGGTTCATTAATTTGTCCATAATTCTAAGCTTTCTGCTCCGATCTCTCTTTGCTTCTCTGTTTTGCTTCCTGAGTATTGACGTGTTTGCTCATTCCCTATAATGCTATATACCGGTTACAGAGAGTTCAGGTGTTTCTTTCCTGTTCCCCTTCTGTCACTCCATTTATGGCAGAGAGTACAAACCTGCAGTTCTTCAACAAGGACAGATCTTGCAAAGCATTGTCTATCAAGCTCTCGTATTCCGTGTTCAACTTTTTTTTTTTTTTTTTTTGAAACCGAGTCCCTAGGCAAAACTGTAATTTAAGCACAGTGGAAATTCAGCATGCAAGTAGATTGCTGAGCCAGGACTGCTTCATGATGTTGGCAACCCACGTGAATTCTGTGAAATGGGTGCTGATTAATTACTGGGTATGTAAGAGTTAAAGGTAATGTAATGTCTGGTTTGCTGTCAGAGTCTCCTACCTGTCTGCCCATACACAAGGGGGACCACTTGCATGCCAGCCTTTGAGTCATGCAGCAAGAGAAGGGCAGCCACACGTGCGAAAGAGGACAAGCTAAGGCAAAGTCCTCTGCTTTCTGCACAGATTGAGGAGCAGAAGTCCTGGCAGGCCCCTTGGTAGTAGCTCACTTCTTTCTCTGGTTTCGATACCTGTAATTCAAGACCCACCAAAGCAGATGTTACCTGAGGTGAAGGCAGGAAATGCCCGTGTGGTTTTTTGCAACTTCAGCTTGCTGAACTCCTCCCTAGGGGACCACAGCACTGAATGCTGCTTGCCCCCTCCTGTCAGTGGATAGTTGGGGAGCTCCCATGTTCTCAGAGGGGTGCAGACAGCATGAATCTGGCTTCATCTGGCCTGATGCTATCCATGGGTCCTCCCACGAAGAGGAAATTCCCAGCTGCTCCCAAGGACATCTTGAAGTCCTCTCTCTTTCTGGCAATGATGCAAGGGAAACTTAACCTGGACGTGATAGCTGGGATCTGGCCTGAAGTCTCCTCTTCAACTCAAGAAATAGTTTGCCTCTATCTAAACATTTTTGTCTGTCTTTGCTTAAAAGCTTTATATAATTTCACAAAACTACTCACACATCCAGCACTGCAAAACAGATAAACAGGGAGAGGCGAGTGCGTTATAATAAGCTGGAACACAACAAAAAGTCCTTAAAGCCTGCGATCAACTTGGTAGCACACAGGGACCACCAGGAGTGATCACAAGTGTTGACTTCGAGTTCTGCGCGCTTCTCATCTGCTTTCTTATCCCATTTACGTCCTCAATCTCTGAGTTAATCATTCTGCGGTGACTTAGGCTTGATCAGACCTTCAGCTCTTGTGAGTAAATGTTAGCATCTTCAGGGAACATTTGCATCCAGTTCTCAGGGTCTTGAAAGTACCACCATGTCCTGAAATCCCATTTCTTAGACTACAGTTCATCTTCTTGTCTGTTCTCCATTTAGTGCCCTCTTGATTTGTGTTCAGAATCAGCCCACATGATGTAGAATGCAATAAAGAGGTTTTGTGGAAGACTACCAGGAGATTGTAATCTTCTGGTCTTATCTCCCATTCCAGACGTATCCTGAAATGACTCGCTCTTTATTCTCTTTTTATTTCACAATAAGCATTTCACAGAGGAGGTGACATCTTTCAGTGCTTTAGCATTTCATCTCCCTATGTCTTCACATTTTTTTCCACTTTCTCATCTGCGTGTTACCAACTTAATTAAACTGCACAATGACTTTAAAATACAAACTCTAAGAAAGACTAATGAGGATGTTTCTTGGCAGTTGGTCATTGTTCTGCCTTGGGCCCATAGCTTCGCTTGCTGCTCTCCACTGGGTGCTGAACCCGTGCTTGTGTTTAAAGATAACTGCTCTGAGCATGATTATATCACAGTTTCTGTGGATGCTTTTAGGAGAGTTTAATGTTGTATAATCTGACCATTTAACCACGTTTCCAGACATAGCAGGCTGCAGAATACAGTGTGATAAAGTGTTAGCAAATCTTGTTCTTTCATTCCCTGTCATTCTATTTACGTTCCAATGAGCTGGTTTAAGAGCACGCAGAGGGAAGGAAAAAAAAAAAACAGTAGGCTCAAAGCAATGGCTGCAAGTGTAACCAGTTTTAGTCCACAAGCAAAGATGACCTGGCTTCTAGCCAAGGTATGTGATATTTTTCCATCTGAATCTGTCTGCCAAAGCAGTATAAGCTTAAGTAAGACCTTTTTTATCTAATCATGCAGATTGACTAATCGTGTTGATTTGACTGGACCAGCTTTCAATAAAGGCATTGGAGAATAACTGCAGCAGCTATCATCTTTCTCTGTGGGATGTCAGGTAAATTTCTGCAGCTCAGTGTGTCTTGCAAGTTATGAGCAAGCAGAGTCTGTCGCGAGCAGAAGCAGCTTCCCATTCCTATTGTTGTCTTATGACCCGTTTTCCACAAGCAATACCACAATGCTAATTACTCATGTAGCAGAGCAATTTGTCATTATTTACTTTTCTTCTATAAGCGTAGTTAGTAGTTGGAGTCAAATTCCATTCAAGATTGAGCATAAGTGACTTTGCCTCCATTTCCTGTCTTGTTAAAGATAGCTGATGTTTAAGGAGTTGGGGAGTCAAGTTCCTTGAAAGACCAGTTCCTTTGAATTCCTGTAAATTTAATTTCTGAGTGCCATATGTTAGCAAAATCCTGAAACCATGCTGAAGGTATGTTATTGCCAATTAGGTGCATGGGTCAGAACCATCTTTTGCAAGAATAGGAAGGATCTGAGCTTGTCTCAAATCATACTCCTGGTTCCTAGAAATACTCTTGCTAAAAGATAAGCAAAATTATGCAATCCACTGGGTATTCTGGATTAAATGAAATTCTCCTTGTGTACCATGGGAATGGTCATAGAATAAAAATTCCAGATGGGCTAATCATAACGCAAGCATTTACTGAGGTTTCAAGCTGGGACATCTGGGAAAACAGCTATGGAGCAAAACACTAAAAAGAAAAGGTATGTTCACCCTGACTGAAGGCTCTTACCTCAGAGTGGCTAGGGCCTCTTATTGAGGGAGAATGCCCTCTTTGTTTGGCCAGCATTAATTAATGACAGGATTTCCCAGACAGTTCACTTTTGGACTTGAAGGTGAGGTCATGAAGCTACCTACTGGGTGGGAGGAGGAGCCTGTTGGGGATCCATGGCCCTGGGGAAGGGCATCGTGGAAATCCCTGGTGCTTGGTGAGGCTTTAGAGCAGTGTCCCGTGTTTGTCTTCATTAATGTTTACATTTATTGTGTGGAGTAGAGCTGACCTTGAGTTTGCTCTCTATATGCCATCTACAAGTATCAGAGCGAGAGAGACTTCTCTTCCTGCTGAAGCTGACTTTATGGTTTGCGTTTAATGTAAACAGTGTGTTTAGAAATGTATTGTCTGTGGCAGATCTGACATCACAACCAAATTCTTTAAAACAAAATGTTTAGGGGAATCATGTGTCAGCTGCCTAGCACTGAAATGTATGGAATGGAATTAAGCAAACCTTTTCTTAATTAAAAAATGAAAATGGATTCTGAACTTTATCTAAGGGTCACTTTGGGATGATTTCTAGACAGAAAAAATCTTGGCTTTCTGGCAGGACAGCTGTGAGGGAGTGTTCTATTCATTAGAACACAATTTGTCCAAGAAAATACGTTCCAAGTCCTAATCAATTTAGATGAAAACTTCCTGGACAGGGTTCAAGCAGGCTAGTTATGGAGTCTTATAAAGCCAAACCCACATGTCTCAGTGGGCAAGAGGCAAGATAATCTTAGCTTACAATGGAATGTTTAAATTTAAACAGCTAAGACACTGACATAGGCACAAGGGCTGGTTCTTTTGTGGGTTTTTTTTAACCAGAAACATGTGAAGAATTAAAATTTTTAGAGAGAGGGAATGTCCCTTTAAGATATAATCACTCATGATGAATGGACTGTGGCCAGATTCATCCTTGCTTTAGCATCTATAGAAAGATTTTTGGAAAAGTCCAGCTTCCACAGCACTAGAAACATAGGTGTGTCTCCAGATGAAGGTCCTTGGCATCACAGGCTCTTGCGGAGTTTTATAATTCCCAGCTGTATAAGGATATTTTTAATGAACTGCTTCAGCAGTGGAAATTCAGCAGTTTGGAGAAGCTGTTGCAGAGTTAGCCCTTGGGAAGGTGACACCATGCACAGCATTGTTCAGCCATTAAATGTACAATCTTTATGATGACACATCGCTACCAAGTACAGAAAAACCACAGGATAACACACCCCCAGCCTTCCTGGTGTTAATGGTAACTATTTTAGGGTTTGCTTTTCCGTCATTCAGTTGGTTTCTCCATTATTGCAGCTAGTGTTTCAGACTGCAAACAAGTTCTTAAATAACTTTCAAACAATGCATTTGCACATTCATGGTAAAAATTCCCATAGGGATGAGAACTAACCTAAGCAATCTTTCGCCTGGGGAATATTTCATTTCTTAGCTTGAAATGGTTTTCTAACTTGCAGAGTCTTAGCTAAGGTTAATCTCCGCCACAAACATGAATCAAGTGTGTCTTGTGTAGTAACTGTTGATGCTTGGTAGAAAGCCACAGCAAGGACCTGATCTCTGAAGTGCCAGCTTATATCCACCTCTTTGCCAGCGGATCCCCTTCTCTCCTGAATCCATCACTGGTAAGTGACAAGCACACCATTTCTCCCATGTTGTCATTCTCTTCTGTCACTTGAAGGCCTTCACTGACTTCAAGGGGGGCGGGGGGATAGATCTTTCTATCTCCAACTGGCCCTGTCTACACCACAGGGCAGTCCATCAGTCCCTGACTTGTTACTTAGCAGTCCTTTCCTGTCCAGGGACTGAGACCTGAGTCAGGAGCTGTCTTTTCTCATCATGACTCCTGTAATTTCAAGGGACAGTGAAACAGCCCCTCTGCCGGTCCTTTTTGCTCAAACAGCACCATCTGGAACGCCACCCATGCACCTGTGCCCAGCCTCTGGACTTCAAGGGGAATTTACCCACATAAATCGGGCTGGTTGTGAAAGCAAAGGAGCATACAGTATTGTTAAGCAACTTGTGGTTAGTGTCACAAACTCTTGCAGACTCCTCAACTACTGTAAACACCAGCGGTTCATTGTCCCACAGCCTCTTCCTTCCTTCATGCCCCACTCTGCCAAGTTGGCCACCTGAGACTCTGCTCATTGCTCTTGTTTTCCCTGGCTCTTCTTACTTGTTTACTTTAAAATCTCTTTCCCTCCCCTTCCCTTCATTTGAATTTCTTGCAGGAGGGTCTTATAAGGACACCTACTTTAATCAGCATTTCCTGTGAGTTACTAGGCAGAGGTTTCTAATTTTGGCATGTTTTGAAATAAAAATATAGTAATTTCTTAATGATTTTTCCCAAATTCTGCTGTAAAACAAACCCTTTTCTTACAGGAAGTAATGGTTTAAAGCCCTAGTTTAAAAGATTAAAACTGTAAGGGAGGAGGAGAGGAGGGGGTACTTTGGATGCAGCAGGACAGCCTGTCACCCAAGGGAAAACAGCCGACATGCTGCTGAAGCTTGACTGCATATTTTCATTTTCAAAAAGGACTCAAGACTAAAACCACCTGTGAGTGAGTCTAGCCTCTCTGGTTGATTTAGTAGGGCCTAGTGCAGAGTGTCCTGTCAAAAAGCGCGCTTATTTTCACAAGGCGAATGAATCAGTTTTTATGTGGCAGGGCTACAGCTCATTGAGATGAACTCATTAAAACTTTGTAAAACAAACTGCAAGCGAGAGGTGCAATATTTCATTTTTCAAACCCGGAGGATAGACAGGCGTCCTATGGAAGTGTGAGTCATATTCTCTGAGGTACATTCTGTTCATTCTATTACAATAAACACGAGTGTTTGTTTGCTGAGCCCATTAGCATCCAGCTAGAAACTTGATTAGGAGGACGAGTTCCTCGGCCCACTGCTGGGTTAGCCTGTGCACTGCCGTTGGGTTGCTCTGTTGTATAACACCACCAGTCATGTCAGACTGCCATTCCAAACGGAAATAACAGCACTTTCTTCATTTCTTTCAAATCCATCCCAAACTTCTATTAAAGACATGAAAGCAATGTTTCTAATACTTTCCATGCTTTCCAAACAACACATCTTTTAAAGAAACTGCTGGGAAATAAGGCACTGCCAAGGTTCCTTAATTTTAGTGTTTGAGACTTTTAAGAATCTCATGGAAAAAGTCAAGACAAGAAGCCACAAACCCACCTTCTCATAAAACCCTTCTCCATATTTTATGTAGTACTAATATAGTATTAATTTCTGTGCTACTAGTTTGAGTTGGTTTTACAAGCTACATGCCAAAAGTAAAACAGGTGGTTAGTCTAGCTCTGTGACTACAGAAGCTAAATTAGCTGATCAAATGTATTTATTGCTACCGTTGTTGCAAGATGATGGCCCAGGGTATGACTTTTAAAGAGGATGATGGTTGGCTGCATCTAGAACTAGTAGTGAAATAAGGAATTGTCTACTGGAGACAAAGGGACTTCTGCAAAGGACGTTTCTATGCAGCATAAATAGCATTTTGGAAATCTGACTCTTGCCCAGTTGTAAGAATGGGCAAGGTCTCCAAATTTTGAAATGCTTGCTGCGTTTCTAATGACTGTACATGGGGTGCAAGGGATTGCTGCTGACTTCAGCAGGAAGAGAATTGGAGATTAGCCATGGGTTAGAAACTTGTTGAGTTATAGCTTGAAGTGATTCATCTATTTCAATAGAATCATTTGCTTATTACAATTATTTGTCTAGCACAGAGCTCCAGAAAGTGAGGTTACCATCCTGCAATATCTGAACGAAAGAACTGAGGACAATCTTCCATCTGGCTCTGGCAGGTAGGCATTCTGGGTCCTTAAGATTGTTTTGCTGACCTTTTTCTTCCACCTTCTATCCACATGCCGAAGGGTCAGTAGCATGTGGTTACAGACTTTAGCGCAAGACAGAGCATGCACTGAAAAGCTGTGGAGTAACAGCATAAGACTGCAGGTAAAATGGCTACTTCACTCCTCAAACTAAATCTACCTTGGGGCGCTCACGTAGGAGATAAGGAGTCTTTTGTCTTTTTACTGCAGCAAACATTTGGTCACAGTTTTGGGGTGCTTTCTGTCCCTGATAATCTTTTTTGAAAATAATTTCTCTTCAAGGTATCCCATACTGAAGTTCATGCTTCCTTTTATATCCCATATTGCAGGTTTTTTTAGCAGTCAAGGAAAACCCTGTATTGTCCCTCCTCAAAGTCTCCTCATGCCATCCTTTGTTGACATGGAGAAATGCTTCAAAGCCATGTCAGATGTTTTGGGCATGCAGCCGGGTGAACAAGCCAGACCCAGGAGCCAGTGCAGCTCCAGGTTTCCAGAAGGACATCTCCCATCACACTGCGAAGTAGCAATCAGAGGCTCTCCTCACCCACTGCAGCAACTGAGCTTACCTCTGTGAGTTATGCGTTGCAGGAGGGAATCTCTTAACTATAAATGGGATCTTTAATAAACCTGAGGTTTTTCAATCTGTAGATGTTCACAGCTATTTACAAAAAATAAAATACACAGTCCAGCATGATCAGCTACGTGCTGGGATAAAAATACATAGTATTGAGGCGTTGCGCTTGAGCAGGGCCAGGATGGATCTCTGGCAGGAATGAATGGTTAGCATTGTGGTTTTGTAGGTAAAATACAACAATTTTATCTAGTAATAGAGACTGTTGAATCTAGAGCAGCTTGAAGTCTTGTAACACTCCCTGC
The DNA here is from genome assembly GCA_009769605.1 of Bucorvus abyssinicus. Taxonomy (NCBI): domain Eukaryota; kingdom Metazoa; phylum Chordata; class Aves; order Bucerotiformes; family Bucorvidae; genus Bucorvus; species Bucorvus abyssinicus. The sequence continues at coordinate 9,174,004 of CM020043.1, read as the reverse complement.
ATGTACATGCCTATGTGGCAGGTGGAAACACCACATTTAAGAAATGGAGAATTACTCGATTTCTGATATTTATCCCTTACTTTTCCCTACCAGTCATCTTCTTATTGTGGAAATGGGCACCCTGTGGACATGTGTTTGAAGTGGTTTGGTTTGGTTTTTTTAATCTGCTCTCTCTGGAGAAAGGAATGTTGTACATCTGTGGGTGCTTAGACCAAAGCAGGGGATGCTAGGAGTGGGAGGTCCCAGCCTTTGCTGTGCTGGCTTCTGGTGAGGCGTGGATGCGTAAAGCCATTTGGTATGTGCTGCTGCAAGAAATACGTGTACAAGCTTGATGTGATAGCTGTGGGTGCAGGAGCATCTCTCTGGGAACTCTAATGTTTGGTTTGCTGATTATATCACTCCAGTGAAGAAGCTTTTAGTTGCTTCCCACCTCAGTTTGTTTATCTGTAAAATGGGAATAGAGAATTTCCTATATAACCTAGAGCTAAATTTTTAATTATTCATAGCTTTTGCATACCCTTGAGGAGAGTATAAGCTGTAAATCTCTGAAGCTGCATACCGACATTTCTGTGGTTTCAGTATCAGGGGATTTCCTTTTCCAAAGACACTGCTGTATTCTCCTAGCTATATATTTTGTGGCAAGCCTACGTTCATCCCTTGGCATGCGCAGTCTCAGGACCTAGATCCCACAACCGCTTTTTGTGTGCAGACCCAGGTTTCTTTCTCTGTTCTGCCTGTCCTGCCGGGAGCTGCACGTTCACTGATGGAGCTAGGAAGGCACCTATTGTGTGTGCTGTGCTTTTGAGGTGCAGAAAGTGGCATCTAGCAGACCTGGGCTTCAGGGTCTGTCAGAGCACAGCCCTAACCCACCCAGGCAATGGCCCCCTCCCAACATCGGTACTGCCCTTACCCAAGCCGTGCCACACCCTGCACACAGGGACATTCACTGCTGGGGCTGCGGGCATGCACGATGCCTTCCAAACAGGCTGGAAGAGTGGTTGGGTCACCCCATGCCTCTTGGAAACAGACCTCGATGCTTTACCATCACCTCTCAGGAGGCTGTGACATTTGAGCTTACGCTGGCTGCCCCAGCTCAGGGAGGTCAAACAAATTCAATTGCTCTTCAAATTAGCTGGATACGGCTTTGATCGCTGTCCATGTGAGACCTTGTGTGTTTCAGCTGGAAAAATGCACACCACGTTCCAGCCGTCTCCTCCAGCCAAGGAGACCAGTGATGCCACTGGCAAACATGTGCGCTCGCTGAGCATTACTTAGCTGGAAAGTTATCACTGAAGCGTGTCCTCTATCAAGAATGATCTCGGCACCTCTCAGCTTCACTGGGCCTATCTCCTACAGATGTTAATTCCTTACTATTATTTTACAAGTTCCAACAGAATAGTAAGCTGCAGTAAAGAGAGGGGATATGTTCAATTTAAGCAATGAGATTACTATGTTCTGAATAAAGCCACTTTCATTAATAATTACCTCTCTGCCATGACTTTAAATTCAAACAGCTGGACAGCCTCTGCTCTTTATTAATTTCCTTGGATCCTTTGGCACCAAGCCCTCAGTTCTGTGATGTAATGGTATAAAAAGTTGGCTTCTGCCTGAGCTTCCACCCACAAGTTCTAAATTTGGAGCATGGCAAATTTCTGCAGATTCCAGAGACAGGCTATGCTCAAGACGTGCTGATGCCTTCGTCCCATCCTATTGCACCAAACAACAAGATTGTGCTTTTTATAACTGGGATCATAAATATGACTCAGATGCACATGTTGTCTATGTAAGCACTCGGGGCTGGCTATCACTTTATGGCACGGGGAAGAAGCCAAGCCAAATAAAAATTGTTTTGAGTAAATATTACATTTCTAGAGCATGAATAACTTTTCTCTGCAGCCAACATGTCACTAATGGGAATAAGGAAGAAGACGGGGTGGGGGGAAAGCAGTAACTAAATCATCTCACTAAACACAGACAGTCTGCAGCAAGACCAGTTGTTTCGACTCGTCTGGGGTGTAATATCCCAGATAATTCGTAGCAGGTCTCAGCAAGGCCACAAGTGATGGAAATAAAAATAGCTATATAGTTCAGCGCCGTTGTGCTGCACAGCTCTCTCTTGGGTGGGATCTCCACTAGTGGTATGTAAAACAGGTGACCAAAGAACGAAGTGTCCTTCTCTCTCCCACTCCCAAATGTGCACAAAGGCTCGACCATGTGGATTGCTCCACGGAGATCAGCGTTGCTACTCACATGCTCAGCGCTGAGCATGTGCACATGTCTGCTCAGGATCTGGGCCAAAAGGAAGGATGAGTTTTTCACCCTGAGACTTTGGGACCCCAGGGGATGTCTGCGTTGCAGAACACGAGGAAACAGAAAATGAGCCCTCATGCAGCTTTGTGCTGCTGCACCAGAAGGTGAAACAGCAGCTCTCAGGGGCAGTGATAGCCATCCCACCTCCAATGTGCACCAGTGCGGGGCTGCTTCATCATGGCTGCTGGCTCTGCTCCAGCTCTTCCAGCCTGTTGGTATGTCTCAACCTCCCCACACTCCCAAGAAACCAGTTACTCCTGTCCTTGAGCAGTACTCAGCAAGCAGCGTATGAAGTTCTTCATCTACCTGAAATGCAAAGGGATAAAAGCAATGCTCTTTCTGTAAGAAATTATTATTCCCTAATAAAAGGAATCTTCAAGTTTCCCGGAAATAAGAGCCAGATAACAAGTGAGAGTCTAGCTTTGAAAATCATTAGTGGCTTTCCCATTTTCCTAATGGCCATGTAATCCTGAGCATTGGGCTTTCCTGCAGGTTGCACCTGTGAGCTTTTGCAAGTCAGAGAAGTGCTTTCCTGAACTTTGCTGCCTTCTGCTTTTTTATAGGCTTGTTTGGCATAGCAGGAAGAAAACTTGGCTTTAAAAGAGGAGTTCAGACGGGAAGCAGCAATGTTCCAGAAGGATTTCTGAGTCACACAGGAGAGCAACTGGCTTTTCAAAGTGCATATTTCGGAGATCCCTAAAACATTCAGGTAGGCAGTTGGAGCAGGTGAGTGGGGAAGCGTCAAGAGCACTCGACATGCTCATGTACCAGCCGTCCCTATCAGAAGCATTTGAAGAGCTTTTCTGTGCAGTGGGCTGGACTAGAGCTTGCAAGTAAAATGTTTTAAGGGCTGTGAGCCCTGCAATAACGATGACAGCCAATGTCATGTCAGCAGACCTGCACCTCCAGGGACCAGTGCTGAGAAACCAGTGCTGATTTGCCCAGCTAAGGCAGCTTTGACTGTGTTTCTAGGATCTGGGCGATAGGTCTTTTTTCCATGCCTTGCAAGCTGCCAGTGGACATTTTCTGCCAGGAGAGCAGCCCAAGCAGTGTACAAGGAACTGACTCCCTCCCCTTTGTAATGCATTTTACAATTCAGAGAAACTTTCATAACACAAGAAAGTGTTTTTACATATTAGCGCTTCTAAATTGTTAAAACAGTTGGAAAATCCTAATTGCTTTTAGTAGACAAGAAAAAAATGGTGAAGAAACCATTTTGGATTGCAGAATTAACACTTGAAGCTGAAGATAAGTTTCCAAGATCAAAAACATTCAGAGAGTTCTGTTGTACTTGCAAGTTTAATGCAAATACTCAAGCCTTCAACAAGTGATTTGCATCTACCTGCAAAACTTGTTGCTCTGAGTTGCAGAGCTTAAGTTCTGAGAACTGTCTGGAGATGCAGTGTCCAGTCAGGCATGTTTAGATTTACCCTAGGATGTTTCTGGAGTTCCACATGCACAGGGAAGGGGAAAACCTACCTGGGATTGATTCAGCAGCCTGAATTAGAGATGACGAAAGAGGGCTGGAGCACCACATGACTTTATGACTACTGGCTTTATTTTCCTGATACTTTGGGGGTAGCTGCCTGTTGATTTAGCTCCAGTAAATCTGAGAGCTAATGGCTGCTTCGATTTGTCGTTGTTACCCCAGAGCTCAGGGGAGGTTTTATTGCCACTGGGGATCATGCTTAAAGGCGGAAGAGATGAAGGTGTCCCTGCGAGGGGCTGGCAGGGGATGGTGCCAGGGGCTTTGGTCATGCAGGGGTTGTCGTGGCCCTTTCCAAGTCCTCATGTAGCAATCTCTGGTTTGCTCCTTGTGGACGCAATTTCAGTTTACTGTGGTATCGCTTAAAGAGCTCTCTTTTCAGGGAAAGCGGGGTGTTTTGCAGATGTTGATTAGTCTGTATGCTTTTTTATGGATAAATCTCACTCACGTTTGATCAATGGGCAACTGAGTCATAAGGAGGTTAAAGGACCTGAGGAAGGTGATAGCAAGTCAAATTGTCTGGAATTTTGTAGCTCTGAAATATCATCTTTCTAAAACAGAAAACCCTCTCAGGAGTAGTAGGTTTTCATTAAAACAACAGTTCAAACCTGTCGATCTTGATATATCAGGAAAAGGAGGAATGTAGAAAATGTGAAAGTTAGCTTAGTCCCGCTTAAACTAAACCACCAGGTTCACGTTCCTATGGAGCAACAAATACCCTGCAGGCATCATTGTGTCTTTTGATTTATTTTGGAAGTTGAAAACTCCCCCTTTTACTGTCTGAGCTAAGGAGAAAAAAAAAAAAACCAAGGATTTTGTGGGCCAGCAAAAGGTTTCTGGAGGAAAAAACTTCCTTCTCAAGAGTTTATGACATGAACAGTTGAGCTAAAGTAATCCAACTTAGCCTCCCCTACATTTCAAAATTGGATTAAAGTTCGTAAGCCATTGAGGGAAAATGTTACCCAACAGAGTTAAGTGTATGACTCTCCCGTTAGTGTCGGGCCTTCGTGGCTGTGGATGCCGTCCCTGGTTTCAGTCAGCTGAATCAATCAGGGTAGTCAGCGTGGGCAGAGCACAGGGGGGTGAGATGCGTGGCTGTTTGCAGTGAGGTGGGAGCCCCCCCAGCAGCGATGGCCGTGTGTGCTGGCAGCCTTGTTTGTAAGCTGCCTGCTCCTCACTCTGTTTACGGCTCTTGGTGCAGTAAGTCATCCGAGCCCCAAGGAACGGTTTCGGAGCGGTGTTGCGCGTGCTTTCCCTGCAGAGGAGGAGCGCTGGTTCGCCCCCGCAGTGGCGGTGTGCTGCACGTACTCCAGTGACGCAGCTCCAACCGCGCTACCGGCTCCGCTGTGAAAACCCGTGCGGTGCCGCAGCGAGCGAAGCTGCCCTTCGGCCCCGGCTCCGCGGATGTGACTCCTGACGAGCCTGCCGGCAGCGGCCGCTCCCGCAGCGCTGCCGCGGCCGAGCGGCGGAGTCCGGCTGCCACCTGGCGTCGGGGCCTCCGAGTCACGCCGGCCCGGCGACAGGCCCGCGCCAGTGGCAACCTCTGGTCTGCGTCCAAGCCGTGAGCCGAGCCTGCCCAGGGCCCCCCGCCACGGTATCTCCCGCATTCCTGCGGCAGATCTGGTATTTCTTATTGTTCTCCCCGTCCCTGCGGGAGCGGCTGCAGCTGCCTGGCCGGCCTGCCGGGGCGGGAGCTGGCGCAGGCCTGTGCTGCGGATCCCAGAACTAGCCGGGGCTTTGGAAAACCGTGTCAGTCTTCTCGCCCTGCTTCGGCACACAGGTGAGTCGGGGCTGATTAGGAGGGGCGAGATACAAATGAGAAAAGAACAGAGACTGGAAGGGCCGCGAGCGGTCGTGCGACACTGCTGGGCTGGCGTCGCGGGGACTCGGTGCACGCTGCCCCGGGCCCAGCGCTTGCCCGGCAGCTTTCTGCTAAAATAGCTGCCAGTGCGCAGAGCAGAGCACTGAGCCTGGTTTGCTGGGTGGCAATGCTGCTAACTGGTACGCTGTCACCTGGTCGAAGGACACCAGTAGAAGTGACTGGTCAGACTAGTGGTGAGGAAGGGAAGTGGAGGCAGGGCCTCTGCAGGACTGGTCCACACTCTGCAGAGACAGCAGAAATGCCGAGGGGCCGCCCAGCCCAGCAAGGGCATTTGGTACCCGGTGTGGTTTTCTTTTTCCCTTTTCCTTTGGTGAGCTCTTCTGCTAAGCTGGTTCTTGTACCGCACCCCATGCCTGCACCCAGCCCTTGGCTGCCCAGCCCTTGGCAATACGACTTCAGGAGTATATGGTCTGGATTTTATCTGCCAGCAGGGAGGATTTCTGGCCAGAGGTGGCCTGAGAGCAGGTGGTGGGTATGGCTTTGCTGTCTGTAATGGTGACAGTGAAGGAAGCACGTGGGAGCACAGGCAGGTGAGTTTCTTTTGCAGGTGGGGCCATGTACAGCTATACTGTGAGACCAGCTTGGAGTGGTGGTTGCTTCTGGCCAACCACCCTCCCCAGGGTGCTCCAGGGCCAGCAGTGACCCCCTTGGGCATCATGCAACCATCACAGGCAGCAATGGCCTGCTAAAGCAAAACAGCAAATGAGAAAGATGCCACCTCCATCCCCACAGAGAGCAGCCCCCCACCACTCAGCTTTTTGCAGGGGCCTGTGTGTGAACAGGCTGTGGCCCCCTTGTCATTTCCCACCTTCTCGGGGAAAAAGCAGCCAAGAGCCAACATGATCTTTTTGGTGAGTGGAAAAGCCCAGCTGTGAACTGGGATGTGCTTCTCCCCTTGGGTGGTTGACTTCACAGCTTGGAAGATCAAAACGGCCCAATGTATCAGTGACAAAGGAAACGGTTGGGAAAAGGACAACCTCGGGCTGCTCAAAATGCAAAATTTCAATTCCTGCTATGCTGTGAGAGGACTTTCTAAAGGTGTCTAAGCAGAGTCTGACCTTAAATAGGTTTTAAAGTGGGTTTTTTTCCTTTTTTAGTCAGAGCTGAGGAACAAACAACCCAGGGGACCTGGGCTTCCCCAGCACTGCATGCTGTGTCACGGCTGAGATTGACAAGCCTCTTTGGAGTGGAAAGAAAAATCCCCATGCTCTGGTAGGCACTGAAACAGCTAATAAATGTTAACGCTGAGGAAGCCCAGGCTGCTTTTGAAACTATCTCATGTCAGTGCTTGAGTTTTTAATCCTACCTGAGATACTCACGTGTTCAAATTAGACTTCTTGGGTGAATTAGGTGAAAGGACACAGGTGCCTTGTGCAACTGTGGGCAAGAGCAGCTGACGCAGCCCTGTGCGAATCACACTCAGCCGTACTCACAAACACCCTGTGGGTTCCCCATGGTGAGATCTGCATTGCCCGCACAAATCGCTGTCATGTGCCCAGAAAATAGTTGACGACACGAATAACAGCAGGTGAGTGTTTGCACAAAGATTTTGTTAGGCCCAGATCCTGTAAAAGCTGTTGGTGTGCTGTTGCCATGGTAAGTAGCTCCATCGATGACGACACTAGTGATGGTGTATAGTGCTGGTGCTAGAGCAAGCTCCTTTGCCAGGCAGAAGAGCAATGTGAGAAACGAGCACGCTGACTAAGGCAGAAAGGGTTCTATATTTTGTGCTTGTTTTATTTATTAAGGAATTTAAAATAATGGCTGATAGGGAAGAGAGTGCAATTGTTCTGGGGTTTGTAATTTTTTTTTGTTTTTTTCAACATTCTGCCCAGTCTGTCATGGGCTTTCCTCTGGCCAGCTGCTCATATCTGTTTATGTTACCTCTGTCGATTAGGCTAAAATATTGGAAGAAGCGGGAGAGGGCCTCTTGTCAAGCGGTCTTTCCGGGATTGTGCTTATAGGTGTTAAATCTGCCTCATTTAAATCTCCCTCTCAAGGCTTTTCAGGATGTTTTTACCTTTTGTTTTGCATCATACTGTTCCAATTTTGATTTCTTTTGGCAGTGAGCAGGAGCTGCCTTTTTCCAAATCTTTTTTCATTTTAAGTGATGAAACAACTGCTGGCTTTCAAATTTTAGAAGGATGTGTACTTTTGACATACCGAGAAATCCAGTTCATAAAATGGTGCTTTTCTGCACTTCCACTTCCCTGGCATTTCCAAGTAGTTGAAGTTCACAGTGAGATTCAACGTATGAAAGTCACAATGGTCTCTATGTTCATCTAGTGTCAAAAATGTCCTGTTTGCATTTTGTTTGGGAACTCAGGGCCACATCGGCAGTGGCTGGAGTCCTCAAGACAGGATGTCTTTGTGGCTGCTCACCCTGCCAGGCAGGGAGCCCCAAAGTGTTTCAGACCACTTTTCTCTTTTTCTCCACCCTCCCCTTGTGACTTGCAGGGGTGAGTCTGTGTCCTGCTCCCAAAAGGGAGTACATGTGAGCTGGCACAAAGCACATCCTTCACTCAGCCACACTCTAGCAGCCTTGGGGCTTTTTAATCAATGAACATTGTGCAGTAGGAGAGGGATTGGGCTGGGGATGAAGGATAAACAAGGCACATGCCAAGGCCCCTGGAAACCAGAATTTGCAGGTAAGTACCTTCCTTATGTGTTTCTCCTTGCCCTGCTTTACTCCCAGTTAGGAAAGCTGTATGGCAGCCCACACTTTGTGCTGCAGCTGAGGGCTTGCTGGACGGTGTATCCAACTGCACACACTATCTTTCCGTGGTACAGTGGGGTGTTGGGTGGTTTGGTTTTTTTTTAAATATGCCTGAATTAGCCTCAAGGCTCTGAGCATAAATTTGTCCTAGGCCAGCGATAACACCCGCTTGTAAAATCCGTCTTTCTAGGGTCATGGGCCACCTCTGGGATCAGATACACTGACCTGAGCTAACAGACCCAAACTGGCACACGGGCTCAAGGACGACAGCGCACTGCACTGCCGGCAGTGAGGTAATTGCCATACAGCAGGAACCCCGGGTCGCTTAACACGTTTCCAGCCTCTGCACATCACTGTACTTCCCTCTCGTGAGGGGCTGCCGCAGCTGCTGGAGGGTGGTTTTCATTGTCTCGGACGCGATCACAGGGTGGGTTAAACCCCTATTCGAAGCGCAAGCGGGGCACTTACGGGCCGAGGCACCACCAGAGGGCAGCTCGAGCCCGGCCCCGGGGCCCGGCTTTTGTTCCGCCTCTGCCGCCCGCCTGCCGCCCCGGCTCAAGGGTCGCGGGGCCCGGCGGGCGGGGCCAGGCGGGGGCTGCCAACCTGACACGGAAAGATTAAAGATTAGCGAATCACCAGCATAGAGCGGGCTGAGTTGGAAAGTCCCTAACTGACGAGTGGGGGAACTAAAATAGCACTAGTGTTATGGCAGATTAATTCTGTTAGAGACAACACCTTTATGGTGTGTTATAATTCCACTCTTCTGTGCCCTTTGCGTTATGAACAAAGAATTACCTCTCTCCTAGAAGCAGCTAAAAGACCTTACGGATACCCCCTTTCCTGGCCATGCATGGATTGCTTTGCTCAAAAGTTCTTTATGTAACTGCTTCACGTACTGGTGATACAATTCAGCGCGGTTATTTTCAGTTCACTTTTACTGAAAGGGATGGTGTGGCTACTGTTCCAGAAGGCCTGTGTGACAGGTGCTTCGTCTGGCGGCGGATGCCCCCACCCCAGGATACAGACGTTGTCCTGACACACCGTTGCTTTCCTATTTAGGCTTTGCTTTTGTGGCTGCTCCTGGGGGAGCCTTGAACAGAAGTAATGTGAGTTGCTGGAAGCCGGCCCATTACAGTTCAGGCATGTGTGACCAAGGATGTAACAGGGTCATAATCAGTTCCATAAAATGGTTACGGGGCAAAAAAAAAATCCTGTCTTAGGAGTAAAAAAAAAAAAAAAAAAAAAAAAATAAGCATGGTACTGTGCTGTTGGTTTGCAGGACGTTCCCACCCTCAGCAGCAGGTAGTTCCGAATCTGGCAAATAGTAGACAAAGCCCTCCAGTGCATCTTACTGAAGGGTCAGTAACAGCAGACACAGCGTTCCACTGGCCTCCGCCTAAGTCAGCCAGTCTAAGTCTGGTGTGGATGTTGCACAGCTTCTTGGGGTGGAGCAGTGTCCATAGCATCACAGTTCAGTGAGGAGCTCCTCACTGTTAGCAGCCTCAGTTTCTTGGAGTAAGAGCTGTAACCTTTGGGCTCACCTGAAATGATACCAGACCAGGGTGCAGTTTTCTGTGCTGCACTGTTTCATGGGATGTGGTAAGTCTGACCCACAGCTCTGCCCTCTCTTTGATTGCTGAGTTTAGTGTAACTTTAATGGACTTGGTCTAAAGTGGTATTTTTGCTCAAAATGCAATTGGTTAATTTTTAAACCAACCTCTTTCCCGACTTATACTGTGCAGCACTTCACACGAAGCTTTCTTAATTTGTCAGAACAAGCTGGGACAACAAAGCTGAAAGGAGACTTGTCTCATTTCCTCTTTAATAGTGACGAAGAAATAAGACAGATAGATGTGGATGACATTTTAACAAAGGGCTGTTTTGCCTGCAGAGGCACGTGTCTGTCTGTGCCAAAGTACCCTCACGCCGCAGCCGTCCCCCGCATTAGCTCCCGATAGGAGCAGGTCCACCCTTGTCCCAGGCCAGCACACAAGCCTTGATGTGGAACTGTAGATGCACCTCTTCTATCGATCCCTTTTCCTCCTGGCAGGCTTTGTGTTGCAGAAAACAGCTGAAATGCTCCCGCAAAACAGAGTTCCTGCGCAGTGCTGTCTGTACCAGCTGAGCACTGTCATGCTGTATTAAAGGGTACTGAATAGGGACTGTAAGAGACGTGGGGCTGATAAGACAAAGTCCATTGTATTGTCTGTGTCACCACTGCCTTTATTATGGCTTTAACCCACATCCCACTGATCAGACCATTAAGAGTATATTTCTTCCATCCGACAGTTACTGGATTTTGAACTCTCGTAAAAAAGAGATGCAAAAAGCCATCAACTTAATTCAGAAATGTAAATGACTTTGTATTACTTTATTAAATAGCCAATTCTAAAGAACAGTAAAAAATATGAAAACATGCATCATTTGGTGTTCTTAAAAAAATTTGTCCAAAATAAAGACTATTTGTTAGAAAAATTAAACAAGTTTAGCCCCAATACACCTTCTGCTCTCCACATAGACGATATTTGGTAGTTATAAATACTGTTCCATCTCCTTTAGCAAAGTTTAACAATGTGTACATTAGTATTTCTATTACAGGTTTTTTTCACATTTCTTCTGTAAACATAATCAATTTAAAAAATGCCTTGTTAGCAAGCTGAAGGAACTACTGCTTTCCTGTACAGTAAATACACAGAGGAAGATCCTGGATTTTCCTGCCGGTCTAATCAACACTCCATTTACTGAAACATTAGAGATTTCAATTAGTACAAAAATATAACCAGAGAATAAATGACTAAGATTCAGTATTTGAGTGAGTCTTAGTTAATAGGCAAATATACTTGTATTGACTTCCAAATCTGAAGATCATGTCTGTACAGCTTCTGCTCATCTGCAATCCAAGTCTCACAACGCTGTACACAAATGCACTGGTTATCCAGCTGAAAAATACTAAAAATAATTTAACATTTAGCTGAACTAAAAAAGCAGGTGCTAGGAGAGGGCTGGCCATGCTCAGTGCACATACAAAGGTCAAAGCTGACTACCAAGCCACAACAAAGGGCACATGCTCTTTGGGAGGGGGGACGGAGTTCTCAAACCATCTGTACAATTCAGTAAGAACACTATCTGACTGAGCAACAGACTGACTTCATGTCTGGTGTGGGAGAGCTACAAAGTCAGTCACAGACTTGTTCCTTTTCCCTACAGAAACTGAAGTAGCAGGCTTTGTCCCTGGAGAGAACATTGAGGCAGAGCAGCAGGCTCTTTGGGAAGTCTCCTTACTAGAAACGCTGGAATTATTTTCCTGAAGAGAATTCATTTTTTTCTAAAGTGCTATTGCTACACGTTTAACATTTTTATTAAAATGTCAAATTTCTTTTTTGTCTTGCATTTTTTTTTTTAATCTGGCCTCCAACTATGAGTAAGACACAAGTGCTTCATTTAAACCCAGTGGTATGTTATAATCAGATTTCTTGTACAAGTGCAGCCTTGATACAGCTGGTATTTGGCCTGTATGTGCGATCATCTTCCATTCATCATCTGCTCCAGAAATCTCTAAGTCAAAACTAGTGTATCTTTTAAACTGTGAAGAGAACTCTCAAGAGGTTTTTTTTAGCACTTCATTGTATGCAACAGTACAAGAACCAATGACTACTTTTTCCAAATGTTTTACAGCAGCATTTTGTACATGCCTATTTCCAGTTCTTTTGTTTGGATTCCTGCAGACAGAGGAAAACAGGACATAGAATCAGTCTGCCAGCAGGTACTCAGTGATGCCAGTCTGCTCTTGCCGAGGGAAGAGTGTATCTCTCTGAGCGCTAAGCACGGCATGAAAAGCAACAGGCTGGCAGAGAAAATGAAAGGAGGCTCAGCAGAAGGAAAGGTAATGCTCTAACTCAGAGCTGGACAGAACCTCCAGGACTGAGTTATCCTGGGTTTAAATTACACTGACCAAACCAGCAACACAATTGCTTCCCTCACTTTTTGGAATGAAGGTGACGCTGCTCGATTGGTTAGATGCTGTCAGATTGTTACAGGCTAGTATAGAAACAACTCTGTCACAAGCTACATTTCAATTAAAATCTTCAGGTGAAAAGTTTTGTATAAAAGAACAGAATTTCTAGAAATGCGAGGAAAAACAGCCAGTACTGTCAGACACCACATACTCTAATGACTGAGCTCTGAACAGACACGCCCGTGGTCAACAGTGTTTCCTTTGTAGAAAGGCCCAACCTGCTAAGCAAACTAAAATCTTTATAAGCAAGAAGCGGCTCTGCATAAAGCAGAATGAACGAAGATGGGCTTCTGTTCACGAATGAGGCGTCAGCTACTGTCATTATTCAGAACTGGTTTTTTTCCCTTTCCAGCTCTTTTGTCTTTGCTCAAGTTCAGCTTCAGTGAAGGCGGCCGGGCCCCAGTTTGTGATTAAGTGAGGATTCTTGGAGCCTGGAAGACAAAGTGAGTGCAATACTTGAAAGAGGCGTTTCTGACATGGACATCGCTCACCTGCCGTTGGTGGGACAGGACGAGCATCGCCACAGGATGATTTGGTAAGTGCTGTCTCCTCTGTGACTGGAAACACTCTCAAAGGCGACCCGAGGACCTGCCTATCCAAGGAGGGAGGAAGGCCTGGGACACCCCCAGTGAACGTGCTTAGTGTGGCAGGTTGTCAATGCTTTCGTATCTCCCAACTCCCCCCCACCCCAAACAGTTGTGTCTTAGTAAAGCCCTCTTCCTCTTGCCTTTAGAGTAGTCCCTGAAGGAAAGTTGATCTCTCCAGCACTGCATTACAAAGCCACTTTCCTCTGGGCTGGCATGCTATTAATTAAGCTAAGAAATTAAACTTCCTCAAAATCAAGTATTTTAGCTATCTTTACTTCATGGTTTTGGCAATCAGCATTTATGCAAACTGCATTAAACACCCAAACCATGCAATGTTCAGGTTGATCCTTGCTTTGTTTTAAATTGATAAATAAACAAAGAATAATAAATTAAAAAATTGTTATAGTAGGGCCAATAAAGGTGAAGACTTGAAAGTTACCATCAGCAGTTCTCACAAATGTGGTATCTATAAGCTGTCGTGAAACCAATAAGCTACAGGAAAAGGCAGACTTCAGTAAATCACTCAGTGATCTGAGTGTATGAGACAGAATGAATACAGATTTTCTGTAAATTTTCTACAGATAACTTACCTGGTTCTATTAGTCGAATTAATCCCTCATGATGAGCTACCTTATCTTTCCAGCTCTTGGTATTATTAGCTGCCATTTCCAACTTCTTCTTAACCTCCTGAAATAAGATAAAGCCCACTTGAAAACAAGAACAACTTTACTCTGTTTGTATAAAAAGAAAAAGCATCCTTTTAAATTATTTAAAGACAGCCCCATGCTAATTCAGCCAGCACTCCATTTAGAGCAGAGAGGAGAGCTTCATTTCTAACCATGCTAAGTAATTCGGTCATTGCTGGCTCTGTCAAAGTACGCTTGACAGTAATATCAAAGTATTCAGTCAGAATCCAAAAGTAACTGATTTTTACAAGATGCCATAGCTGCGTCAGTACGGCCAGTCTTCATGAAGACTGAAAACAAAAACTGTAGTTTCAAAACAGAAAGATACACCTTCTGCTCCAGTCCATGACCAGCTAATGGGTATCTCTCACTATCAGAAATCATTAAGCTAGCAAAGGACCCCTGCAGTTACACCCACACAAGACAGAGGTATCCTTTCAGTCTAAACCAGTCTTGCAGTCAATGCCAAACAGAAGGCCAGAATGTTTAATTATTTCTAAAGTAATGATTCAACTGTCACAGTGACCTACTCCATCATTTGTTTTGTGGGTATCTTTCTTTGTTTGGGTTTTTTTTTTTTTTAATGTCTATTGTCTTCAGCAATTTCTTTGGCATAATAAATCATGTTTCATATACAGAAAGCTTGAGATGTCATCTAAAAATAAATCAGGTATTAGCCAAAAGCAATTTAATGATGGTGTTAGATGTAACACTAACATGGTAAGTTGTAAAGGGGCCAGAATTACCCCACCTGGGCCCTTGCAGTAACGGGACGGCAGCTCACTAGCTTGTCCTTCACAGGGGAAACCTCAAGGGCAGAGAGAGAGTGTAAACACACTCCCTAGTTAAACACAGTTCCAGACATGTTTTATTTCCTGATCTAAACACACGCAGGATCAGCACCTCCCTAGCCCTAGAAAGTATGCAGCACTTCAGACTCTGACCTCGCCTGATTCTCATCCTTATTTCTTCCATGACTGCAGCTACTGGCACCCAGTGGAGCAGAGAACAGGCCTGGCATTGGGGACGTGAGGCACTGCTACACACTGAGAACCTGGGCTAATTCCTAGCTATCCCTGACATCAGTTCAGTGCTTAAATACCTTTTTGAGGACCAGGGGCCTACAGCAGCACATTGATTTTTCATCTGTAGGAAACAATACTGCCCCATGACATCATCAATATATTGCAAGAACAATTAAGTCAAAAGCCTAAGGCACTTGGTGATGTCAGCAAAGGGGACTGTGTAAGAAGTTAGTCTCCAGCAGAAGACAAATATATACAGAGTATTTCAGGATATGATTGAGCTGGCTTGCATGTGACTTGGGACACAAGAATAAAGCAGGTGGTGTATCAGAAACATGACCTCTCCTTCAAATATATCTACTGGTACAGGCAAAAAACCCAACACATAACTGTCCTACCTGTTATAATTTTTGTACCATACTAATCCTTAAGAACCATGATATTGATGAACTTCACATTCAGTTGAACTACTCAGTACCTGGGTGAGTATGAGAGGTTGATGACCAGCACAGCTCACCTCGTATTGCTCAAGGGCCTCCTTCCTTTCCAGTTCAAGTTGTTCCAGTTGCTGCATAGCAACTTGAAGAGCCCGTTCCTTTATCATTCTCTGGTTTTCTAGCTCTTGCTTCTCTGCTTCTGTCATCTGAATGGTCTGTTGCTGCTGCAAGTGCCATTTTTCCAGTTCAGCTCTCTTTGCTGACTCCTCTTCCAGTAATCTGCAATGGGGATTGCCATGTTCACTGCACTTTAAAGTACGCTGTATCCAGTATTGTAGCATACATGTAGGGAAGCCAAGCTAATTATTTTCTTTCCTTTCCTTTTTTTTTTATAGTACTTGGGAAGCAGGAAGAAAGTTAGTGCTTGTTGGCTTATCTTCAGTGTAAAGCTGAAAATCATGCCAGCAGTGGAAGGAGTCTGACTGCTGCAAAAGGCTATTCAGAAAATTTCGTCGCTAATGCTAACACACCCCACTTGAAAACCACAGAAGAAACAAGCATGCGTAAGGTCTCGTAATTGTCTTTTAGGAGCACTGAATATATGAAGAAACCAACAACACTAAACAAAGCCCATAGGAGTAAGAGGAGACTCGACTCCTTATCAATTACAATTTAAACCTGTGATAAAATACAGCAGAGAGTCATGTTTACAGGTGCTGTTTATAACACACACAATTGGAAATTCTGTACAGAGTGATCTCAGTTTTTCAAGAGCTGACCTGCACAACACCTGATGAAAAAAGTATGCCTGCTTTTCTGAAATTGCTGAGCACTCCCACTGCTAAGGGCTAATCAAAAAGTCATACATATCAGCTTTAGCCTTCATAGTTTAAGGGGAAAAACCCTCCAAACCTATCTTGTGTTTGGACTTCAGTCTAGTCCTTCCTTTCCAGCAGCATGTCTGAGGTGCAAACAATCTTTAATACTACGGCACAGTTATTTATTGTTGCAGGAGGGGGAGCAGGGAATTGAAACAAATCTCCCCTAGGTCAAAGCCATACCTGGCTTGAAGTTTCCTTACAGTTTCTTCATCTTGACGTGCCTGTTTCTCATCCTCCAAAGCTTCCTGTAGCTGCTTATACATTTCTTCCAGTTCACATACTCGCTGTAAATACTGTTCCAGTTCAGATGATTTCTGAGCAACCTGCTCTTCCATTTTTTGTCTTACCTAGCAGCATAAATTGAGGACACATATTAGCTCCCATTAAACTCAGGTTTCCAAATTTTCAAGGAATTGCCATGTTTCCCTCAGATGATTTTTTTCAGAAACAAACCTTTTCTTGCTGCCTGCAGAGCAGAACTGATTAAACTGAGTCTAGATTTGTAGATGTGTAACTAAGAGCATTTAAAAAAAAAATTAATACTACTACAGGTTTCTTACATTGCCCTACTGACTTCATGCAGGACAGTATTTTTACAGGGGTTTAAACCTAACTTCGATCAGTTTGCTTTTTCACTGAGTTTACAGATACACACTAAACTGAAGGAAGAGAGAACTTGTAGAGAGCCCAGAGAGAAGGTTGGGCTGGTTTAATTACATGGTTTCCACTCCTTTCCTCAGGCAAGTGCTCCCTTGGCAGCAGTGTATTTTACACAGGTATCTGGATGATGGCACTGCAACAACAAGGGCAAGTATAACAGAAAACAACGGTAAGGGACAGAGGAAGGCGAGGGGATGCCGCACATCCATAGTCACTGAGTCTCCGATCCTCATTACCCCCCCTTTCAGTAACCAGAGCAGGAAACCACCAGCGCCAGGACTCCAGAGCCATCATCCCACCCAGCCGCTCACTGTGTTGGGGATGACAGCAGGCAGCTGACTTTAAACTGAGTCGGCATAAAGCACCAAAAACCTCTGTGTTTATCTGTACGTAACATGTCCTTCACAGAAGGTAAGCACAGCCCCTGAAGTCAGCAAGAAAGGCTTGCTGAGAAGTGTGGTAGGAGGGCATGTCCTGCTCCAGTGGTCTGCAGTCTGCTTTCCCTCAGCTAACTAAAACCCCACTGACCCAGAAAGTGATCGTATTCAGGAGTTCACGCTCAGCCCATAAAGCCGCACTGTGTGCATTTACATTCCATCACACTGACTTGACTATTTCTATTTCTTTTCTCCAGTTAACAGAAAAGCCCGTTATGCCTGACGAGGCACTTGAACGTTGAAAATTAGTTCTCTTGGAAATTCTCCGTGTGGATTATGGTCACAGTGTTGTAAAGCAACAATAGTTCTTCAATTTTTTAAGTTTATGTGTGCGTATAAATGTAAAAGCACACAGAGGATAAACAGGCAATAGTTTTAGGAATATAGTCAAGTCAGAAGATTCCTAAAACGCATTTTGATTATGCCTGTGTTCATTTTGCATACTCCTATAGTATATACTGGGCTCAGGTTCTCCACCTTTGAAAACTGCAAGGACAACTTCAATCTGCATTTATCCTTCAAATAGCCACATCTTTCCCAATTTTCCAATAACACTTAATCTTTGAATGTTACACAAATTGTAGGCAAGCTGTTCCAGTATTTGAATTCACTAGTAAAATTACTGTATTGCTATGTCGCTAATAAATGCAATGTAGGTTGCATTCTCCAGCCTCCTGCAAAACCTGTGGAGTCCTTTCAGTAACTGCCTGTGAGGTAAATCACTGCTGAAGGCATTGCTCATGGTGTGTAATCACAGCAAAAAACCACATGCAGTACTCACCATTTTTTCTCTCTCCAGCTCCAAACTGAAACGATCTTGTAATTCGACTTGAGTCTGAAGTCTTTTCTTCTCTTCCTCAGCAGCACGAGCAGCTGCTGCTTCCAGTTGCTGGAAGAGAAGGGCAGGCGGTGGGGGGAAGAAAAGAAGGGGAAAAAAAATTGTCAAAACAAAAACATGTGGAGGGAATGGAATTTTATTTAACATTTTTTTAACAAAAAAAGAAGAAACCCTTCAAAAGCATTGACACCAGTTTGGTTTTTGTTTTTTTTTTTTTTCACATGTCTAAGACCATTCACCATCTCTAAAAATAATTTTTAATCTTGTTATGTGCAAGACAATTTTAAATTTACCAATGCCAAATCAATTATCAGACTTTATCCAAGTTTCTGTCCAGTCCTGCTTTGCAGAACCAATAGAGAAGGAAATACAGTGATTCCTGACTCACAGGGGATAGAAAGCTATTACAGAAAACCATATGGCAGGCAGGACAGCACAGGAATGCCAGCAGTGAAAACATGCCAGCGTGCCAGGAGTTCATACAGAAACAGATGTGAGAGGCACTAAGCTGCCATGGAAAAGCAGAAGTGCCACAGGCTGACTATAGTAACTGACTGTACTGTTGTGAATTACACTCCTTTAACATCACCTAAACTAAACTGCCATGTAAGGTAAACAACATTCTAGTCAATAATCATCACTTGAAATTAGGGGGAAAATTAGCCTAGGAAAGGTAGCTTAGCCTTTTCCCAGCTTTAGCCTAGAAACAGCTGCTGGTACCTTCATGTTTTTTTTGCAACTTACTTTTTTGCGCATCTTGATTTCACATATAGAGATAGTTGTCACAGTTTTTCTTTTCATCAGGATTTCGATAGTGTGTATTTTTAGAATGCACAGAAGGGTAGAAATGTACAAGCACCAGCCAAAACTTTACCAATATTGAAAACAAAATAATTCTTTCACATAAGTAAGCTTCTTAGGAAAATTATCTGATGCTTCAGAGGAAACAGAAAGCAAGCAGCATCCTTCTTGTGTAATACGCTAGGCTGGTGAAATTGTTTCCACGGGCCTTCACTAAGAGCGGGACATCCATCTCCTTTAGTACTTTTGGAAGATACCACATTTAAACCATCTTGCCTCACACAACCAAGATGATGAACTAATGAGATGCCTAAACAATTAAAACTACCTAGCTAAAACTTTTTAATGCCTTTAAGTGCTTGTGAGATCACTACAGTCTGACATAGAAGGGAAGAAGGGAAGGAGAATGCTCCTAGTTTGCTTTTAAGCTGTAGAAGATAGTACAGAATTGCTCTCCTTTGACAAGGCTTAAATGCCAGTCTTTTAGAAGCAGCATTCCTCCACTGCCAGAACATTTAAAAGCATGTAATTGTAGGCAAATCCAAGATGCCTATTTAACTGACATTTTCTTTTGATTTCCTTCCCCTCTTTGAAATGAAACAAACATTGCCAGTGCAGAGCCAAGAGGGCGAATGTGCAGTCACATGCAAGGGTGGGTGCCAGGCTTTTGCCAGAGTGCTCAACAAGAGAATACACTGTCCACTCTTTATCAGCGACTTCCTGCTTAATTCACGTCAGAGGACATCAGTTCCTGGCAGGTAAGGTTACTGGCAAATGAGGGGGAAGTCCCACACCTTGGGGGCGGTGAGGGAGGGGGAAGCACAGGAACACACCTTTCCAGCAGGGGTGGGTTAGTTAGCACTGAATCTCTGAATCCCATGCAAGACCCAAAACTCCAACAGAAAGGGGGCATAAGTCTTGTGCATGCTCTCTTGGTATGAAAAACTTACCTTTCCATCTGTTCAATGAGTGTATCGATCTCAAAATTCCATTAAAAAAAATACTTAAAAAGTCTATTTTAATCAAAGGCTTTTATTCTTCTGAAATTTTCTACTGCAGGAGCCATCACAAGACAAACCAGTCTCAGAGTGCACTTTGGCAGATGCTGCCTAAGTGGTGGCTCACTGCCGTTAGGAGCAAATCTAACTCTAAGCTTTCAAGAACAGTTCAGTTTCCTGAACCGCTTACAAAGCCTTTTCCTTGAAAAACATTTTTCTAACTAACTAATCACTTTTTAAGTTCCTCCAACACAGTATCTATCATCTCCCACTTCACCACAGTAGCTCATGTCAGAGACTAAAATACTCCTCGAGAAGTCATTTTAATCTAGTCCACGTCAAAAGATGCTTCTCACTGCAACTCTCTTTAGTTTGCAAAACTCCCTGGAGGCTGTCAACATCCTACTGCTCCTTTGTGGTTGCTCTCATGTTCGCTTCCTCCTAACTTCTTCTCAATAAAATCATCAACTCCAAAATCCAGCCCTAAGATTTCCATTAACAGGTAAAGTACTTACCAGTAACTTACAGGTAACACAGGCTGTCCTTCAAAGCGTATTTTGCATTCTGAATCTTAAACACATGGTAGTATATAGGTGCTAAACCTAAATTTAAAAGTGGTTTTCCCACTGTCAGACTCCATTTTAAGGAAGAGAGAATAATACCCACATCAGTACTGTCAGTGCAAGGTAATTTCTTCTCTCCACAAATTGTGGCTTAATGACAAGAGTTTTTAAAACACACATTTTGGAGTATTTTATTTGCTTTCTAGACTCGGCACCTTTAACATGCTCTCACAATATTTATAGCTTCAACCCCTGCCCTTGCCACGAAGATTGTTAAAGTTTTTCTAACTGAGGGCTAAAATGAGTTAGTGGTTTTCGTTTATGAAAAATTCAAGCAATGATGCAGGCAGGAAGAATATCTGGATACCAGTCATGGCTCAGCAGAGAACTATGACTGAGGTACCACTTGCTTCAATGTACAAATATCCATCAGCATGTTCAAGCTACTGTTAAGAGTGTGCAGCCACAGCAGAGGCACCCTGGTGTCTCCTGCCAGTCATTAGAATTAGACCAAAAAGCTGTTTACAAGGAAAATAATGTATTCAGCAAGTATTCTGCTAATACGCAAAAATTTCTAGTCCAGTTCTCAGGCTTTTGTAATTCAGTCCAGCATTTATAAGGGATGTGCATTTAAACAGTTTATAAATGGTTGCCATGTGTCTCAGCTCTACAAATCCCTCCCAAACTAGCTTAATAAAATTATGCCTATACATATTCACAAAGTCACTTTGCATCTTTGGAATCTTTGTAAATTAAATTTGTATCTGTCTCTGGAAACTATGTCTATGACGAGAAGCGTTCCCACACATACAATTCACAAAACAGAACTTGGGAAAACTACTAAGAAAATCTCAATGGAAAGCCCCATGTTTGACAGAAAAGAAAAACAAAACCCCACAAGTAACTAAAAATAGTAGACTCTCCAGTCCCCAGACACCATCCACACAGACAGAGCTTTCTTTTACACTAGCTTCACCATACCCTTGTAAGTACAGGGGGCAAGACTGGGCCACAAGAGTTACCCCCAGCCTGCTGCTCAGGCCGTAGGAACTGCTGCAGTCAGTGATGAAGGTTTTGCTGCAGGCTCACCCAGCAGATTTACTTGCTTTGGGGACTGACACAAGCTCACCTCCTCTGGAGGTGTTCACTCACTGCGTCTGAACACTTGGACTGAAAAGAGATGCCCAACAGGAAGCCCAGCTCAACCTCAGAGGCTGAGCTTAAAGCTTGCAGCGTAGCAGCTCCCACACCCACCTTTCGCACGGTCTCCAGTTCCTTCTGCTTGTTCTCATTGGCCGTTTGCAGCTCTTTCATCTGCCGCTCCAGCTCTTCTTGCTCAGCTAACAGCTTCTGGCGCAATTCTTTCCGTTTCTGGCGTGCTTCTTTGTGGGGTGGAGGGCTTCCCGCTCTCAGCAGGCTTACCGTGGTCTGTATGGCTGGAAAGGAGCATGCAAGACAAAGGGAGAGGAAGAGAACACCAGTGAAGGGCAATGCTAAACTTTCTGGATAGTCTTACTGAATGAATACTTGTGGTGGTGTGGTGTTTGTTGGTTTGGTTTTTTTAATGTATTTTAAAATGAGCAATAACAGCTGTCAGTTCTCATCAGGCTCACTGACAACACAAAGTTGCAAGACACTTGGTTTCAGCATTGGTTGTGTGCCACAAGGGTAAGATCCAGCAATTCCAATGCATCATGTCAATTCCTATATTGGTTTCTAACATACAGAGGCCATACACGTCACTTGTATGCCTGGCTGCAAAAAACCCACCCCAACAGTTCAAGATTTCTTACTACCTAGATCAGTGCCTCTAATCAAGCAGTAAGCTGTTACCTAACATATACATCACTTCCCTAGAACCAACCTTACACCCTTTATTCTTCCTGATACTCCAAGGGACAACTTTTCGCCCAGTAAGAAGTAGGTCTCATTCACTTATGTTCTGTGAGGAACTATTCAGAGACCACTGCTCAGGAGCAGCAGATGATTTCGGTATTTTAGTCACCTACTACAACTGTGAAAAAAGGGTCTTCTTTTGGAACTAGATAATCATTCATCATACATCAGACTTTCATGCAATTAAATGCATGCTTTAGGTAAAGAGGAAGGTGCAAATGAAAACACACCACTCCAAATATTTAAATGGTGTACATACTTCAACAGCATTGGCAAGAGTGGGTTTGCAAGGACTTCCACCTCCCTCTGCAAAAGATGCATGTAACTATCCCTCAGCAGGTATCTGGGAAGGTCTCACAGGAGCACCTTCACCATAAGAATAGAAAAGGAAGCCCCAATTCCCAGCCTTACCCTCTGCTCACCAAACCATACTACCTCAAAAGCAAAGCTGCAAAAGCACAGCCAGTATTTTATGGTGCTGATATAAACAAGCTTTCCCTTTCTCCCAAAAGCAACAATTTACAATGTATTCCCCTTCCCTGTCCCTAGAAGTACAGCCAATACAGAAAAGGCAAACAATAGATCCAATTCATTTTGGCTATGGCTGCCTACACTAAGGCACCTAAATGGCAGAAACCGATTCCCCTGACATGGATCCATAGGTCTTCCTGAATCTCAGGGTCCTCAAAGATCCTTTCCATGTGCCCAAAACAGACACACCAGAAATCACAAGTCCAAGAATTTCAAATTTCAGTAAAGCACAGCTATAAGACTTCAGCTTACTTTAACTGTCACCCAACTAAGATTTTTGAAGCCTCACCTTGAATCCACTCCTGCTTCTTCTTTTTGTCAGAGGCACTGATCTCAAAGCTTTTATCAAGACATTTTATGAGAAAAAGGCATTTCTTTCCATCTTTGTCAGGCAAGGCCTAGAACAGGTAACAAAGGATTAGTCTTGCAGGCACTGAAATCTAGGTTACATATTGTCAGCGCCCCACCCCTGCTATGCAATTACCTGTTACAGAGCAGAGCTAAAACCACCAGATCTTTTATAAAAAGAGTGTTTATGAGCTGTTTTTAAATAAAGTAAAAAAATTCCATTAACAAAAGATGTATCAGGAGTCCATCCCACACACAAAAGAAAGATCAATTCTTATCTTTGGAGATATTCATGGGTTTTGGTGTTGGTTGCTTTATTTTTTTACCTCTACACAGCAGTTGCCATCCAGTATGATGTCTCCCTTCTTGTCTTTTAAATCTTCACTTACGTAGTAGGAAATAATATTGGGTTTTAGCACAAACCACCGTTCCATCCAATTTTTCCTTTTATGACCTTTTTTCAACATATAGCCCTGTAAAAAGCAATGGATCAGCTGAAATGCCTGGCCTCTGTTGAACCGCCTGGTCTGTTGGTTGTGTGGCTAAAAGGCCCAACAGAGCACACAGAAAAGTTAGCTCAAGGCCCTTAAACACTTCAGCCACACACTTCCATTCCTAATACATCACACTGTTAATTGTTTTGCCCATGAGAAACTACTTGCTGTTCTTCTGTCCATTTTTAAGTAACTGGATTATCTGAAGAACTGAACAATTATCATTATTATTTTATTATCAAGTCATTATTACCACTTTTTGAACATAGAATCATATAGAATCGTTCTGGCTAGAAGAGACCTTTAAGATCATCAAGTCCAACCATGAACCCAGCACTGCCAAGTCACCACTAAACCATGTTCCTCAGCACCATATCTACACATCTTTTAAATACCTCAAGGGATGGTGACTCCACCACTTGGTCCTCTTTGGAGACAGTTTAACTGGTGACTAATTTTCTTCAGTCACACAGAGACACTTGCGATCACTAAGACTTACCTGTAGTACTTTCATGACAGCTGTTATTAAAAATCAGCCCTGTGTGGATGCATGTCCCAGTGACAGATGTGGGCCTGCGTCTACGCACTGTAAATCCAGCCTGTTATGGGATATTCCCGGAGTCAAAGCAGAAGCACCTTTGCCCTAGGAGTGGCTCTGTGCTGCTCACACACTCAGGTAGCTGTGACCCACTGAAGAAGCAATCCCATACAGGATACTTCAATGAGTATGTTAGAGAAACTGGCAACAGAACCATACTCCCAGCATCTTTATTGGACTGGATATGGGAACACTGGCAAAGCCTGAATTTCCCTTAAAGGAACAGAGTGGAACTTTGATTTAATAATGCCAAGATTTCAGTCATGTTTTTTTATTTTTCTTGGAAGATGATCCACTTGACTTTCTACATGAGAAAAAAATACTTGCAAGTCTTAACACAACTACATCAAAAGAAGGAAGAGAAGCCCATACTTTGCCACTAAGCTTTATAAAAATAAAAGAATAGAAGTTATAATCTTCTCTAATGGCAATAAATAGGGCTGGTATCATGATCAAATAATCCAAGTTTGTCTTTTGAGTATTAACATATCTGAACTATAAACAGGAATACTAGAGTGCAGTTATATTAGTAACCCTGTTATACATTATCCAGTGTGGCTATGACAATTCAGAAACCATCTCATGGAAAAGAGGGTGCACAGGCAATGATATAGTAATTGGTGTTTCTTTCAGGTGTTTTTAGTAGTCTTACCAGGGCCAATGTGGTGACCCAGTCAGTTTTTAGTCTAGAGTTTCAAAGTTTGCCAATATTTCAGCTATACCTGCCATATTGCCCATTAACTTACATACTTTTGTCTGAGTCCTAGCTTCAGAAAAAAGTCAAATCACAGATGAAACTGAAAGACGTACATCAATATAGCTATGAACAAGTGACACAGAAAGCACTGTACTCAGAGTATTCCAGATTAAGAGGATTGAAAAGTTAGAAGACCAAGGACCATTTTTCTGTAATGCCTTGTAGCTATAGCAATTTTGGATACAAGCAAACAAATAAATATGCTGTGGCAAATTTAAGTCAAAGGTGTCTTTCTGTACAGGTCTGAGGGGAAAAAATTCAGGACAGTTGGAAAAGCTCTTTTGCTTAAAAACCAAACAAAAACCAACAAAAAAGAAACACCCCCCTACACACACTGCTTATCTGTGCTCAGCTTTTCTGGTCAGTTAAACACAGCCAGAGCCAAGGCCGTGCCTATTCCCCTGTGCTATCCCACCCCCTCACTCCAAAACAGGAGTGCACAGAGAAACAGCTTTGTTTGCCACCTCCGTACTCAGGTCCGAGGTTGCAAGAGTGTGTAGAGGACTCCTGCAGCTTCACTCCTCCATGCCTTGCACAGTCTAAGTCAGTCATAACCAGGTGTTCTTCTCCTTCCTGACATAATAAATTTGCTTTCAAAGCCAAGTCAGACTGGTATTTTCCCCTCAAATTTCTGCAAAATCTTTATTACTTCTGTGCATCAGCTACATCTCATGTTCCAAGAGCCCACTGACAGCTCCTGGGGATATTTTCATACCAACTATCATATGAAGGACACATCTTTCAGAAAACTAAATATCACAAATGTAATCATCACTGCTACCGCTCCATAAGCCTTGGAGATCATAGCATCATAGCAAGGTCCCTTCCCACCCAAACCGTTTTAAGGTCATCTAGTCCAATCACCGGCAGTGAGCAGGGACATCCTCAACTAGATCAGGTTGCTCAGAGCCCCATCCAACCTGACCTGGAATGTTTCCAGGGATGGGGCATCTACCACCTCTCTGGGTAACCTGGGCCAGTGTTTCACCACCCTCAGCGTAAAAGATTTTTTCCTTATATCTAGTGTAAATCTCCTCTCTTTTAGTTTAAACCCATCACCTCGTTCTGTCACAATAAGCCCTGTCTGTCCCCATCTTCCTTACAGGCCCCTTTAAGTACTGGAATGCTCTCCCCAGAGCCTTCTCTTCTCCAGGCTGAACAATCCCAAGTCTCTCAGCCTGTCCTCACAGCAGAGGGATTCCAGCCCTCAGATCACTTCTGTGGCCTCCTCTGGACCTCTCCAACAGGTTCATGTCTTTACTGAGCTGAGGACTCCAGAGCTGGACAGTAACTCCAGGTGAGGTCTCACCAGAGTGGAGCAGAGTGGCAGAATCCCCTCCCTCGACCTGCTGGTCACACTTCTCTTGATGTAGCCCAGGACATGGTTGGATTTCTGGGCTGTGAGTGCACATTGTCAGCTCTTGTTCATCCTTTCATCCACCAGTACCCCCAAGACCTTCTCCGCAGGGCTGCTCTCAATCCCTTCAGCCCCCAGTTTGTGTTGATATCAGGGCTTGCCTCGACCCAGGTGCAGGACCTTGCAGGATCCAGGATAAATAAAATGGGTAGTATGAGACTTGGCTACGATACGGTATGTCATTAACTAATACCTTGAAGTAATCATATACTGCAATAAACAGGACAACTCTGTGAGGCAACAAGGCATCACGGTACAACCTGTGACTGAACCAGACATCTCTAAGTGACATAGGGAACTCCAGTCTCCATTAGATTAGTGACTGTCCAGGAGGTGCTGGGCCAGATCTTGACACAAACTATTTTTAAGTGTCAAGGAACCATTCAAAGGCACTCACATCCTTGAGAAAGAGGCCCAGCCACCAAGAGAGGAAAGAAAGGAGACAGTAAAAAAAAACCAAGCCGGTGGGGGGGAAGGGAGAGAGATACACAATGCGGTATCAAAACCGAAAAGAAATCTGATTTCCTCACAAGCTTCAAGTGGAAGGACTGACCTGACACTGGTTATTTTATTTTCATGGTATTAAACAGCAGAATGACTTCATTTTGCCCTCAACTGACTATGTGTGTGTCCCTGGCCCTCACCTCCAACAGGGAATGAGCAGTTAACATAAATAGACTTTTGCATTGTTCTGTGGATATTCGGAAAGAATTTCCTGTGCCAAGACCTTCTGATGATTTCTTCAGAACAACTTAGGAAAGCCTGCCAAGAAAGACTTTGTTTCTCACCAAGAAGCCAAGAAATCAAAGATGAAAAAAATTCTCTGTCAGGTAAAAGTCAAGTTTATATAGCTCCCTAGGTAAGCTCTGCTGTAACCCTCAGGTCCCCATGATATTTCTACTTCCTTTGTGAGAGATGCAGTTTTTAAAGCCATTCTGGTAATCCAGCCACTGGAAATTTGAAGAAACTGAAGATTGACAGAAGCTTGCTAAGAATATAAAGGCCAGCATGACTTCTTGTGTTTGAGTACAGTTAAATAAGCTGTCAGTCACAAGGCCTGCTAAGCAGAACAAGAAGGAAGAGCGCTCTGGAGCTCTTCTACACCTTTTTGCCCTGTTGAAGTGGGGCATCTTAGAAGATGGAGCAGTACCTTTCTCCAGACCACCCTGTCTGAATACAGAGGTTATCATCAGCACAACTTATATTTGCTACAACAGAACCGCAACTAGAAAAAAGCATCTTCAAAGATCAAAGAGCTGTCACCAGTTTAAGAACTGACAGCATGTTGCAGCTATCCCGTCAGCTACCAGGCAGCTGATACTAGCATAAAAATGGCTGTATTTCAAGTCAGAGCACACTTACTTTCTAAAACCAAACTCTCCCAACACGGAACTCATTCATAACACTGCAACAATTACAACAATCTAAACAGCAGCACAATTTCTCTTTTATAAAAATAAGTTCACATTAAAGAACGCTTACATGTAATTTACCTAATTTCCCCCTGCTCATTATCCATCAGGTAAAGAAATTTCAGTAGAAGTTGAACATTTTCTAATTAGGCAATAAATTGTTCTGTGTTAAAACTCTACTTCTTTGTGGTTCCTACCTGTTTGAGTACATCTAATATGAGCTCATTGAAGACTTCATTGATTGCCATGGACACTGTCTGCCGGTCCATCCCTTTACTAAAGTGCCCACTTCCGATGAGATCAATCAGCTCCCACGCAGAAAGACCTTCTCGGCTGGTGTTGAGAGCAATCTTATAATGGTCAAACTGCTCTTGCTGCCAGCCTGCTCCCATTGCTTCAGTGAGTTTTTTAAGTAAATATTCAATCTGTACAGAAATACAAACAGAAATTAATCATTCTCAGCAGGTATGGAAATCAAGTGTTTCAGAACTGTAATCTAAGCTTCTCCAGAGATATCACTGCAGGTAGAGTCCTACATTCACATGTAAGGCCCCTAAATGTAGGTGGTTTAATTAGCACAGATTTGAGTCCCGTCTCAGTTGAACTTTTGACTGCCAAGCTCATGCCACAGCTACTCTCTTCATAGTAAAGAAACAAAGAATTGAACCTGACAGCCTCTTTTAATGTTTCAGATTCCTACAGAACACATGGGACTTTCCTTGCAACACCTTCCAAACCACGAGGACTGAAGTGTGAGAAAGCAAGATGTTTCTAAGAGTATTCTTCTAAGATAAAAAGCAAACAAATCAGAAAAAATAAGAAAAGATGACAGTTTAGACAAGAAGTGAAATGAAAAACTAACAAGGTATGATCATATATCTTAGTCTTCATCTGACCCCTCTTCTCCAGCTCTCAAGCACTCCATCACTGGACAGAATCTTAGCAGATGTTCCAAGACAAGTTAAAGAACAAATTTTTCATGGCTGCTTTTATTGTTTCCAAAATAAACTCTTCCTTTCCTTTAATCTTTCATCATTCTGTAACTATCACCATACACAGGGTAATAACACCAGTCAAAATAAACACAAGATTGAAAAAGAAGGAAAGAAGGCTGGGTTTCTCCTTTTGTCTGTTTTTCACTTGTTTTTAAACTCATTACTGTTTGCTCTTGAAACAACAGTATTTTAAACTAAGCCCATCTACTACGTTTAGCACATGTAGAATGCTTTTAATGGCTCTTTAAACAAAATAATTGGTGAGAGCCTTCCTAGAAAGACCTCTACACAACAAAGTGAAAGCCAGTGTCTAAGTTCCTATGACTGCAGTCACAGGATACCAATTACAGCATTTAACCCACTTTTGAAGACATACCAAGCTAGTGTGGCCTTCTGCTATTTTGGGGAATGGCTCACTGCTTTTTTTGCCAGCTTTGTAGGGAACCGACTGTCTTCAACCAACTGGCCAAGGGAGACAGTAAAGCCACCTGCACCCTCCCTAAGGAGGAAGCCTGGGCAGAGGGTACTCAGCAACCCTGCACCAAAGCACCCTCCCGCACCAGCCCACTGCAGAGACAGGGCAGCACCAGCTCTCCCAAGGGCTGGCCTTTCTCTCCAGCCACCAAAAGGCCAGCACAGAATCAATTCCTGGTAGGTCGGTCCCAGCAGCCCAACTTCTCCATGGCATGAGGGATGTGACCGCGTGGAACTGCCCACTGCCCAGTGGAGGTGGCAAGGGAAAGTATCTTCTTCCAGCACTCCTTGAAAACACAATGTAATTTCTCCTACAGATAAGAAAAACCTCAGCTGAGCAAACCAGGGGATGTTTCACCACAGAATAAATTAACTTTTCAGCTACAGCTCTGAGTCACCTTTCAGCTGGTCTAGTAAGCTTTAGAGCACCCAGCAATCGCTACATAAGAGAATTGGGAGTACAAAGAAACGAAGTGTTTTTTCCCCACACTTTGCACCACAGGGACTCCCAGGCCTCAAGGTTTTGATGCAGCATACATGCTAATTTTGTGGCTGCTGCTTCCCTCTCTTGCAACTGGTACAGGCAAATCCTTTCCTTTTCCTCACATCTATGATTAAGAAACACACAAGCCTGTAGCAGAACACACTAATCTGGCCAAGCAGCAAATTATCAAATCCACTCTACAGACAGGTGGGCTTTCCTTACTACTTCAGCTCAGTAAATGTTCTTCTTAATCTCCCAGCCCCTACTTTAGTAGCACATGGACTAGTGCTACAACAAAATGGAGAAGCTACTGAAAGCTGCTGCGCTGTCTAGAGGAAAGTTCCCACTTGGCTGAACACAGGAAGCACATATCCCTCCAAAATGTGTCTTTTGTACCCTCCCCGTAAAGATTTCTCAAGAGAAGACAAGCTAGCCAGGCACAGACTATGCCTCCAGGGAGGGTACAGAGGTTGTAGAAAGCATTGCTTATAAACTGAGTACAGCATTTAAGTATTTTTAGCTCCTCATGCAATTCTTACTAGCAAAGATACGATCTGAGCAGAGGCCTCTGCAAAAGTGGCATTCAAACTGCAGACAAGGGCAACCAACACAGGGTGCCAGGTTTATGGTAATCAGCAAAAACGACTTTCGGCTCTGTGCTGTGCCCGTCTGCCATGTGAGGAAAGCACCCCAGGGAGTACACACCTGCACAGCCGCTTCGCCCCGCCGCACAGGCTGCGTGGGGCAGGCCAGGGAGGATGGCACAGGGCTCCCCACTGCTGCAGCAATGGGGCTCTGCCGAGCCATGTTCACCGCTGCTCATATTCAGGCTGCTCACCAGAACACCTCACAGAACTGTGCTCTGCAGTGGTTCCACACTCAGCTCTGAATCGAAGTCAATACAGCCACATGACAGCAAGGAAATTTTAGCATCCTCTCTCAAGCAGCCAGCATGTAACTTTTACTAGATTTCGGTAAATTTCAGTTACTAATTCCATTTAAAACCTTTAAAATATGCTTTGCTGATCTTCACTCTCCAAAATCCTTAAGTTAAAAAACTAACCCAAGGCTCTTGAGCATCAACCACAAATCCTCAGCATTCAGTTAAAGGCAGGAAGCAGCTTACTTCCTCCTTCAGGCAAGTTTTACAGGAAAAAAAAAAACCAACACAAAAAAGCCCTTCACAGCATGCAAGAACAGTAGCACTGCAAACTTGCTTCCAAACAAACCTCCTAATACCTGGGGATTGATGTGCTGAAACGAGCTCTGGCACCAATGCAGGAGTAACTTTTCTCCCCCATGTTCAAAACACATTCTGCCAGTCAGCTCAGTCCCTCTGAGCAGCATCAGTTCTGAACAACATCCTGTACCTCAGCTGAAAGGAAAGCTAAAATAACCGAGGCTTAGTTAGGTAGATAATATATACCTGCCAAAATGTTAGACTGTGATTAAAAAAAAAAATTAAGACTTAATGAACATTAACTTTAAAATGTATCGTTCCAAAGATTTCTCAACTTATCACATTGCTTGAGGCATGCAGCTCTCAAATTCCTTTGGTTAACTATCTCAAAGTACTAGGACTGGCTTGCAGACAAAGGGACACACAGGAAAAAAAAAACCATACCAAATAAATTTTTAAACTTTTTTGCTCAAGTCACATGAACCAAATGTATATCAAACTAATGGTCTGGAAGAAAAGCAATGCAAAACTCTTAGCTAGTAGACTTTATCGTGTAATATACTAAAAATAAGTCACCATATCCTTTTCTTTAATGTCATCTGTACACATTTTACCTTATTTTGAGATTAAAACAGATTTAAACATTTAAGTCCTCTCACCCCCATCTACAAGTCACTAACATGACCACAAATACCCTATAATCCTACTAAAGCACATAAAATATCTCATTATCTTAAAATATATTAACTCTTCTAAACTGAAAAAGAAGCTGTGCCTATTACAATTTAATTTCTCAAATTAAAAAAATGTCAAGCTTTATCTTGCCTTCGGATAAGTACATGGCTAACCAAAGTCCCCCAAAAAAATTCAGCTAACCTATCTGCACAATAGCAACAGTGAGTGTTGTGGTGGGGTATAAAAAACATAGAACAGGGCGAGGTAAATATGAAGTTGGATCAGTGTGGAATAAGAGACCATTCATTATGTGCTCAAATGAGGAACCTCTGAGAGCAAATGACATTTCCTCTCCTTCACAAAGAGACATGTCAACTCAGCAAATAACTGACAAAGTAAGTCTACTGGCTCAAGCATAATCGACTCTGGCGGTTAAAACGTAGAGTATCAACAAGCAAACATGAAGCCATGTTTGGTGCTATTCTGACTGGACCTTACTTTTGATTGTGGGCATAAAAAAACGGGGAGGTTGCTAACATTACGTATGCTAGCATGGACCAACCGGCTCCACCATATAAGAAACAACTTCCATCTCAAATCAACAGAAACTTTTCAGCCAGAATTTTGCCTAGAGAAAGCAAAAAAAAAAAAAAAAAAAGAACAGAGGCTGTTTAACACGGGCTATGCAGCCTGTTTGATATCTTCTTTCAGAGGGCACATTCTTTTCCCATGTTTCAATACCTATTTGTTTTTCTTTTCCAGGTATTCCTGGCACTATTCTCCTTAGGGAAATATGTTTCACAATCATAGATGTTTCACGTATTTTTCTGACACACAAGTGGGTCTCTTAGAAGATGTAAAATTAAAAATAATGTCAGCAGAACATGGCAGACACGGCTATTCTGGTTTACACTATTCAAATAAGGTTTGTGATACAGAGCAGATGTAAAAAGCCTATTCACACTGTACAAAATTTTGTGGAAGCACATAGTAGTGGGCAAGAGACATGAAAGCAATCATACCCCTTTCACAGTCATCATCAATTCCTTTTTTTCATCCCAATAGTACATCACTTACTTTAAGTCAAATACTTGGTTCTTCCTTTCAGCCAAAAAAACTGTGTTCATTATGCAGTGTAAGCCATTATCTTTTTTTTTTTAAATTAAATTAGCATTAAGTAGTATAATAAAGGTCAGCTCCAAAACCAAAATACACGTAAATCCTAAGGACAACCTGCTCCATAAGCTGAAAGCTGTCTTCTTTTTTGCAGCAATCAAGGAAAAGAGTCGTGAAATGGGAAGAACTGATGCAAGTCTTAAGTGACTAAAAATCTTTCTAACCATCATCATCATCAATTTGTAGAGATCATTAAAACCCCACATAGGCAGCTTTCATTCTAATCATATCAGTTTAGCTTTTATTTCTGAATGGCCAAGGTTCAATTCCCAGTATTTCATTCACTGTATCAGTTTCTGACACTAGAACGTAGAACAAGGAAGCAAACATGGTCACAAAAAAAATTCTTCCGCAAGGAATGCCTCCAGATGAATGATCACTGGAGAGCTTCAGACTTTGATCTCCTCTGTCTAAAAAACATCACCCCATTTTCAAATGCACAGAATCCACACAGGGTTTGGAGCCTCTTTGTCCTAACTAGGAGGATTAGATATGACATATGTTCATACAGTTGAAGGCTAAAGGACAAGTGAAAAATGACCCTACAAATCTTTCCTCAAGACACCAGGCTAAAAAAGCAAAGATAGCAAATAGGTTTGGCTTATTTAAAACAAGTTATGCGAACACTCGATTACAACACACACAGAGTATGCAGCTTGCAGCTATATATGTGTGAGTTTCACCACTGAGGATGGCCCAGCTAACCACATACCACTGCTTTCAGGCGATAAGCATTCCCAAGGCTGCAGTCACATGTTCAGAAATAAGAAAGGGGAAGTGTTTGGAAACCTTTCTAAAAAACAGAAAATGTCTGGTTAAACAATAGCTGTTCAGACTCATCTGTGTGCCCTGGTAAGAGGTGAGTTGTAAGGAAAACTCATGACAGACTAGAAATATTTCTCCTCTTTTGACTACAGTTCTCTCCACCTTTCTTCTCTTTATTTTATCTTTCTCATGGGAGAAGTAATGCCTGCAAGAGTTGAAGGAAACACACACTTGGATGTCTGTGTCTTAGATGATCTAGTGGAAAAGATGGGCTGCAGGGATAGGAAGCAGCTCCCACCTGCCCCTCTGCTTTCTGGACACATAAGCAGTATAGCCGCTTGGTCAAGCTCTGCCCACTGCACCAGAAGGCTGTTCTGTTGTTAGCCAAGAATTGTATTAATTCTGAAAACTGTCCATCCGGACTTATTTTAACTGGAGCAAACAAAATACAGCATTGTTTTCCTCCAGTCCATCTGTATCTCTGAAATACCACATTTACCAAGTTCACCAAAGTGTTTTACTTTGTGCATACCATGGCTTTTCACTTGAGAGGAGAGGGAGCTTTCAGATTTGATACTATTTCACATTTCGCTAGGACATGAGCACCTTTTCAAAACAGACATTCATGGATCTCTGTTCCTTTCAGCTCTCCTAACCGCTCTCAGCTGCCTGCCAGCAGAAGCAACACTGGAGCCCAAGGCCATTAGCAGCTGAGCCCAGTGCCCTGCATAGCCACCAGCTCCTGTCTCTCTGTCATCTGACTTTTCCCTATAACGCCGAGGGATTCCCTCAAGCTTCAAGACACATCCCAAAACTGCAGACCCCAACCCAAGCCCTTTCCCATGCTGAATTTTACTAACCTTATTTCCCTCAAGTGCAGGGCTGCCATCTCTCCTTCCACAGCAGGTGAGGAGTGCAGGCCAGATGCTACCTCTGGCTTTCAGAGCAACTTTGGCCCTTGTGTCACCTTTCCACAGCTTTCAAATTCCCCCTTTGTAACTTATTTTTCTCACTTTGCTCCTTATAAAAAGCCTTCCACAGCCTGTTTCTCCAAAACCTTTCCAAAGTAGCCTGTTTCCCCTTCTTGATTGAGCTGCAGCTGCTCCAAATTTGCTGCCAGTTCAACACCAGGGCAAGGAATCAAGACCGACCACTTGGTGGGGGTAACAGCTCCACCACAATTAGCTGGCTAATATGAAAGGTCTGGCATAGCAGCATTAGCCCAAAAGCACGCAACAGGGGCAAGAAGGACAGCAGGCTTGATCTTCAGACAGTGCAGTGCAAAGGTGAAACTGCACCCAAGCAGGAGATTTCCAGATGTGAAATTTTTCAAATGAGTGGGAAAAAAAAAAAAAAAGATTAGACTCTCAAGCAGGTTTCAAAGAGCAGGTCCTCCAAGGAGGAGGAACCTGCATAGTCACTGGAGACCTCAGAAGTTCTCTCTGCTATAATCTTCCCACCCACAAGATGGGATGCAAAAAATCTTCAAGAGATCACCCTTCCAACCTGAAGGTATGAGGCAAGTTTCCTAGTTACTTGTAAAGGGGAAACAAAATCTCTGAAATCCAAAAGCCTACAAGGTGGAAGGGAGGGAGGAGGGGAAACAGCTGGATTCACACAAAGGACTCCAAGCCAGAAACTGCAGTAAATTGTGTGTTGCAATACTCTCAGCCAACAATAAGAGCAACAGGCAGAGAGGGAAGGAAAGCTTGTTCCCTGCCTGGGAAGCTACGGACACCCATGAGAGGTTTCTATGGCTCTCACCAGAACATATACATCACAGAACAACAATGCTTCCATCACCCTCTCCTCTGTTCTTCACTTTGCAAAAATCCCCCCACTTCATACGTGCAAGCCATTTTGTAATTAAATGGAAGGATGGAATGTAAAGTGCTAAAGACTAAATAAATAATCAAGCTTTATTATGAACTGGAGGCATAAAAAGCAAATGGAAATAAAAACACCTTTACTAGGTATCAGTATAATTTTGAACACTCCTAAAAAAAAAAAAGCTTTGCAAATCTGGAGTTTAGATTTAACATAAAAAAAATAAGACATAAGAACTTAAAAGGCAGATATGAAAGGTCACACACGAGAAAAGCAAAACCGACTGAATTCGATACTTTGCATCTTTACTTTTGGAATTTTATGTAAAAGGCTAAGTGAGTAAATGTGGAATTTTCCAGAAGAACAGAGAACCCGAGGAGGACCAGTGCAAACCAGAAAGGAGCGCGTTCAACAGACAGCATTCCTCCACTGGCTGATTACATTACCTATGTGGTCTAAAGCTAAAGGTTAGCGTGAATACAGGCATTGTATACAGTGAGAACAGAGCAGCCTTTCTTTGTCAGGCTCTATAAGCTTTCTTTAAACAGTATTGCACAATTTAAATCTTGCTGTAATCAAGGAGATGCAGATTCACCCTGAGAATTTTTAAAATATTCCAAGCAGAAGAGCATACAGCTTCAGCGTGAACATTAAGGATGGGAAGGAAAACAAACAGCAGCAGCTAGGAAATCTTGAAAACTTCATTTGGGCTTGGAGCTGACTCTGCAGCCTGTCTGCCAACAGACAGACACATTGCCCTTCCCCAGCACCAGCTACAGAAGGCATCACGAACCTCGGGGCTTTCTTGTAGCGGGGAGAGGGTGGAAGAGCAAGCGAGCTGGTGTTCCAGAGCTGAAGCTTTTAACCATGCCAACAGAGATGTGAAATATCTACCCTCAAGTAAGCCAGCTCTGTGGTGGGGAACACAATGACAAACCAGATGTAGATTTGACATTTATTAGTGGCTCTGACCTTCTACCAAAGCCATATCTGGCACTATCAAGAAGGGAGCTCTCTTAGCTTTTACAACCATGCTCCCCATCTCTCAGAACTGAGAGAAAAACCAAGGCGGCAATCAAGACGACTGACCCATTTCTCATGGGAATACAGCATCCCAGGTAGGGCCTTGTCACCACCCATCTGGCAAAACCAGAAACATTGTACAGAGTGAAACTCTCCTGCTAAAAAGTGAGTGATTAAGGCAAAACCAAGCAGTTTATTTTGATGGGGGAGTTATCTGTATTTGATGGTTTGGCACAATAGCTTGGAGTCACAGTGGCAGGTAAATCAGACTCCTTTGATCCCTGACTGTTCAACAATTTGCAAATATTTATTAATCAGTACCGCAGTGCTAAACCGCAAACCCCTGGGATTGCTGTATATGGTGTGGCAAGAGATTATTTATGCCTACAGTTCTGATCTTTCTGCTTCTTTCTGCTTCTTCTCTTGCCCCTCCCCAAGGGAAGAATAGTGGAAATACCAAAATCTTGCTTTAGGGTTAAAATACCTATCTGAGCATTGCCTATACTTGTTCATGAACTTAAAGTATAAAGAGATCTCTCTGGTATTATTCTTTCAACCACTTTGAGCAAGTGTTCAGGTGGTGGCTGCTTTTGATCAGAAACAGACATGATCAGAAACAGACATCATCAGAAAAGCTTGTACTTCTCCTTTTCATCAGGAGGGTGACATGAGACTGAAGACTCATCTGGCAAGTCACAGTAACACAAAGCAGAGGGGAGAATTTTTTTTCAGAATCACACTGATGTACTAACTGTGCAAAGTTTTAATCACATATAAGCAAGGGCAGTGATTAAAGATCACACACATGCACTACTCACGAGCAAAGCAAGAACCTCAACAGCTCCAAGTGCTCGTACTGGAGCTAGTCTCCTCAGCACCAGTCAGTCCTCACAAAAAGCAAAACAAGCTATTTACTGGGGGGCAAACAGCGCATCCCCTTTAGTCCAGGTTGTTTAAATGACAGATTCACACAGCCATCAATATCTAAAGTATCCTGTGGGAATTGCTGCATATGCACCCCAGAAGACAAATGAAAGCACCCAAAGCCTTACCCTATTAAACGAGGGGAATAAGAGTTTTCTATTAAACAACTCTTTTCCCTTAGATCTCTAGAGACTAACAAACATTAACATAGTTCAACTGGGACATTAAGCAAACTGGTGTTAAACAGCTTAAGTTTTTGTTTCTTACCTCCTCAGGTACAATGATTAAAGGGTACTTGTCCTCTGATAAGAAGTTAAAAATAACCCACACTTTAAATGCATCTTCATCACTAATCAGCAAAGGACTTTTAGAGAGGTTCTTTTTAGCACAGAGAGTCCAGCACATCCTGTTGAATTCAACTTTGTCAAAGTTTCCTTGAACCTAAAATGAAGAAATCGACAAAAAAAATTAACATGCACAAACAGCACAGAATAACAGACAGGCAGAGTTTAACAGGGTAAGTCATACAAAGAGCACTGAGAAAATGCTAGTTTGCAAGAAAAGTCAAGGCCCCAAAAGAGCACTGTACCAGCCTAGTCTGACTTCCTGCATGGGGTCAACTAAGGATTTTCTTCCAGCAAAATCTACATCCAACCTCCAATTTCTGGTCGAGTTAATAACACCCTGAGTTCATGTGAAGGAGGCTACGCTGCATTCTGTGTTTCCTGTAGCACATCAGCTTTAGCTTCCAAATCATCTTCATAACTTAGTTCCAGCTGCCCTTCTATTGCACTGAAACCAATGCACGCTATTGCATCTGGAAACCAATATAGCCAAAACTACATGTAGATATGCTAAAAGTGATATTGGAACAATAGTTGGGGAAGACATGTAATATGGTTTTCCACTTCATGTTACTCAAACATAACTCTTGCAGGATGTTCATAAAGATGTAATATTTTTTTTTTGAAATGTTAATCCACTTCAAACCTTTCCTTTTTCTCAGACTTGCAAATCTTTACCTTATTGATAAGAAAAAAATTCCTCTTGCTTTCGTTATCCTTTACTGTACCTAGCAACCGTACATACCCATCTGTGAATTATTTACATATGCAAAAGTTTTAATTTCCTCTATTTTCATTTTAAACCCTCATTTATGTTAGAGATGAAGCCTATTTATCTCCCTACAGCTTAGCAATGCTATTTCTTTGCCAACATGTAACTGATAATGGCACTGTAATGGCAGTCCCTTGAGATTTTGGAAAGCATGTCTAAGAAACAAGTTCTTGTAATTCTTGTAGTAATGACACCAGTAATGTTCAGTGACATGTTCTTATGATAGGCCAAACCATACATTTTTGCAGTGGTGTCCCTGAAGCTTCCAACTCTGTGATTTCCTATCCAGTTTGGTAAGTGGTCAAATATAGTGGAGGGTGAGCCACAGTGGCTAAGTCAAAGATAGACTAAGGAAGCGGATGAACTGATGTGGGTGGAGGAAAAAAGAAAAATAAAAAAACGACAGAAGTAAACAGGAAACCAACCCTATGCCCAGAAGCACTTTACAGTTTCCAGGACTAAAAGTGAGACTATGAAAGAAAGCCATAGACTTTGCATGCTGGCAGAGCAGGCCACCAGTGTAAATGACGGTGCAAGGGGCTGGCTACAGCTGTCCTTTGAAGGTGAAAGCTGTAGGAGCTACAGCTGCTGTAGCCCCAAGCTCAGCATCCTGACAGAAACAGAAACACCAGCTAAACAAACACACACCTTTGGAAGAAAGGCTAGAAGCCAGGTTTCCTTCTCCTTCCTTCAATTTGCCAGCACCTCATCCTTTGGCTACTTTTGCCTGTACTTTTTCCTGTCTGTACTCCCTACCCGGCCCAATGAAGCTTGACTTTTCTTCTAAAACAGCTTCATGCACCCAGCTGATGAGCAGTTCCACCTTGGAAATGTCCTAGTGGTTATGCTACACCTGAGAAAGATGTCAACAGGATGGGAAATCTCCTTTCCCACAGCCACCACCTGGCAAGTGCTCTGAGCACTATGAATAAGGTGGTTTGTCTATTAGCAGCTCATGTTTCAAAGCATGATAGCAATCAATGACCCCAGATGGGTAGAGAAAGGCACAGGCC
This sequence comes from Bucorvus abyssinicus, assembly GCA_009769605.1. Taxonomy (NCBI): domain Eukaryota; kingdom Metazoa; phylum Chordata; class Aves; order Bucerotiformes; family Bucorvidae; genus Bucorvus; species Bucorvus abyssinicus. The sequence continues at coordinate 9,134,577 of CM020043.1, read as the reverse complement.
CTGGCTGGGGCAAAGGGAAGTGTGTGGTTTCTGCTCACATAGCACAGTCAGGCCACACGCACCTCAGGAACTCGTGTCAAAACCGGAGTCACTTACAGCTTGTTACTGCTGTAACAGTATTAGGCAGCAGCCAGGAAGGCAGTTTCAGGATCGTTTTGCCCCAGGGGAAAAGATGCCTGCAGTCCCACTTCAGACATATAAGTCCTTTTTTTCAGAATCCAGACTTTATTCTGAAATAAACTTTGTGGGGCTCATGTGTCATCCAGAGCAGAGATGTTATTTAGGAATTATTCAGGAACAACAACCAGATGAGCACACAAGCCCTAGCTCTTCAAAGTAACTCTGAACCACATCTGTGGTTTTTTTCTAAGTGGTCAGGCTGGCTAATAAATAAAGGACTGTCATGGTTTAACCCCCACCAGCAACTAAACATCATGCAGCTGGTCACTCACTCCTTCCCTCTCCCAGTAGGGTGGGGAGACGAATTGGGGAAAAAAACCTAAAATTTGAGAGTTAAGATAATACAGTTTAATAACTAAAATGAAATAAAAGATAATAATAACAGTAATAATAACAACATATATTAATAATTGTAATTGAAATGATTATAACAAAAAGAGAGAGAAATAAAACCCAAGAAAGACAAGTGATGCACAGTGCAATTGCTCACCACCCGCTGACCAATGCCTAAGCAGTGATCAGCCAACTCCCCCCCCGGTTTATACACCAAGCACCACGTTCTGTGGTATGGAATAACCCTTTGGCTAGTGCAGGTCAGCTGTCCTGGCCATGCTCCCTCCCAGCTTCTTGTGCACCTGCTCGATGGCAGAGCTTGGAAAGCTGAAAAATCCTTCACTTAGGATAAGCACTACTTAGCAACAACTAGAACATCAGTGTGTTACCAACATTATTCTTATGCTAAATCCGAAACACACCACTGCACCAGCTACTGGGAAGAACATTAACTCTATCCCAGCCGAAACCAGCACAAGGATATAATCACAAAATTCTTGTTCTGAGGATACTGGGAGTCAGGGATGGAACTAAATAGTTCTCTTTAATGAAGAATAAAATCTTCCCTCAGCAATTTCATGAAGCAATGCCAACTATTCCTGGTACCTATGTTCTATAAGAACATTTGCATGGGGGGGGAGAGGAAATAAGGTGAAAATCCCGCAACTAATCTCAAATTGCTTTAGATCTAACTCCTTACTACAAAGTCTTGGCTGTGCTACTTTGGCTTCCTTGACTGGCAGCACTCCACTGTAGGTAGCTACATAATAATTACTCTGAATGAATAATCTCTCTGGATTTATGAAAGATCATTTCTAAGCGTAGTTTCAAAAATTAAAAGCATTTTAACAGTTTTTAAAGTTATACTTGAACTTATTTGCAAAAGTACTTTAACTTATTTAAGAAACTGTATAAATAGAAACTTTTTAAACAGGAGGAACTGACGGCAAAAACAAACAGTCATTAACCCATATACTCATTGCTTTTTCACGACATGAACAAAACACAAATTTATAAAAACAGATCAGGTCAAAGACTATCCTGGTATTTAAATGTAAAGAGAATTCCTCTAAACATCTTTCATTATGTTGAAATTCTACTATGAATCCTATACTGAAATCATCTTGATGTGAAATTAAAATAAGAAATTACGCTCTACTGAGAACCCAAAATTTCAATCTTGTTCGGCCAGAATACTCATCCTACGTGCAACCTGTGTAAATATCACACAAATCTATTGCTTAATTAATGAACAAATCCTTGTACAAGAGATTTTTCCTGTGCACTAGTAGATACTTTTAACTGTACTTCATAATTCGTCCAAATTATTTGAAGTCACCTCTTCATTTGGAAATTTCTACAGTACACCTCACTAGTAACTCTACAGCAACCATCACTTTTACTTGTGGATCTGTCCAAACGATGAAATATCTAAATGAACCGACCCCTCCAAACCTTAAGACTGCTTAAACTCACAGAGATTTAAATGATCTATAAAAGACACTACCTTCCCTTTCTAAGAAGTTACACAAAATTATCAAAAGAAAAATGCAGCAAAAGCCATATAATTTTTTAGATCTTTAATTTTTACTAATACGCAAAGTATAATTTACCGTCATAATATCTTACCAAATAACTCTAAAACATAAGGAAATACAGAAAATACATGGCTTAATTATCAGTGATCAGATCAGTTTCAAAAACATAACAAGCATTGGTAGTGTAACTAGCACTCACTAAGTCATCTGGAAGATGAGATAACCTGAGGTTTAGAATGATGTCCTTCTTTGTCTCCCCCCATTACGACTCTTCCCTGCTATAAATAAGGCACATTGTAAAATACCACCATCACCGCCATTGAAAAGGAAATATTTTCAATCAGCATAACATCATAAACAATAGAACATGCTACAATATGGTTATGAAACCAGTAAAACAAATTATGAATACATTATATTGGCAAGCGACAGCTCTCTCCTGAAAGGGACATTCACAGACCAAGAACAGATTTTGTTTCAGATGCAAGAAACCCCAGATATACCTATCTGCTAAGTGGCAAGAAGCACAATACTGGAAATCACCAATTAGACAGCATTAATTATTCAAACTAATCATTCAAATTTTCTATTTGGATAAAGGAAATTAGTTGCAATGAAAATGCCTCATTAAACTACCAATTTGTTCCTTTCCTGATGACTCCTTGGTTCTGTATAAAGAGGCTTTATTGCAGAGTAACACAGGGGAAGCCAGCACTAAAAATGTAAAAAGCTACAACCTACAACTGCATTTAAGAGTACAACAGAAGTTATTTCAAAAGATTACAAAGTCTTCTAAAATTGTAAGTCACTGTTACATATCTGCTGTAAAAGAAACCTAAGGATTCATTCTTTAAATATTTTACTAACGTTTTAAAGCAAAATATCTGGAGATAAAAAAAACCTCTCTAGAGCAGGCTGCTCTTGCTCAAATTAATTAATTAACCAGAAGATGCTTAACTGGAAATAGAGTGAACCTCCTCTGTATTTGGGGGTATAAAGCACCAGTCCTTCTTTAGTAGCTTTACTTGCTAGCATAAATTAATAGCATTTGTTCTACAATTATCCCATGTAAAAGAACAGATTAGGCCTTAAAGAATGAAAAAAGCAGCCGTTTCTTGTTTGCTTTTGTTTGTTTGTTTTAAACAAAGGAATCATGCTATGAATCAGTGACTTCATCCACTGCATTTGTCTTTTGGCGCTGATGTAAAGTCATCTCTAAAAGATGAGATGTCACAATTAAGATTTTTCCAGTCCACAAAGATAGCCCTCTGTCTAAAGAATTTTCCTAATTTTTAATAGTACATATCTGAACTGTTTACAAGCATTCAGTCAGGATTAAATAACATGAAGTTACAGGTAATTTAATCCTGTTCCTTTATATTTTCATTTTTTAAGATTAAATTATCGGAAGACAGATCAGTGTATGAATAAAACAACACAAGAAACTACAAGCAGTCATGCTCTTCTTAAGAAAGCAAGGTAGCTTGTCCTTTGTTTTAACCACCCGGTAAGAAAGTGCCCCAGAGTAGCTAAACACTGTAAATTCACACCAACTTAAGTAGTCAGGTCTTTCATCTTCAAATTAAAATCTTATTTAAATGCAATTGCTCCTCATTTCCATAACTATTCTTCCTATAAACACCCTTTAACAGTAAAACTTGTTTATATTTGAAAAAGCCTTGCATCTACTGCCTACAAACACTATTAACAAAAACCACTGTGGTTCAGACTCCACTACGTAATTCTTTGCTCAGCCAGCCAGCACTAAGTGGAAATGAGATCACAAACTTCTTAGGGACAAAGCAAGATTCTTCAGCATCAACCAACAGAGATACTAAACAGGTACCTTGATGTGTTTTAAGGGCCATCAATTCCCCACACATAAAACAGGACACCCTATCTGAGAGAAAGACAGACTAGAGAGGCAGAGAAGCCGATACGTCTTAGCTAGACATGAGCTTCTACTGCTTCCAAGCTGCCAGACTGCATTATGTATGTCACATTTTCCACGAGTATTAAATGTAGATTAAAGAAGCAGCACGAATAAGCAGATCAGGCAAAGGAGTTTGCCTAATCTGCAATTGCTGCATTGGACTTTTCAGCAGCATGTCAGTTCAGGACTTCTTAACATTATAGAAGAAAGCAAACACCTATGTATCTCTGCAGCCACAACATCAAGGTTTGAGAGTGTCTGGGGTTGGTCCCCAAATGTACAAGAAATCAGTGGTACTGAAGCTGATGTGCGTAACGTGGGCTGCTCCTTACCACCTACACCAGTACCTCAACAGAAGTTGTCAGAGAAAAAAAAGCATGAAGATAGGAGTTTTTTAACTTTCAAACCCAGTGCCTACCTATCTTAGAACAAGATGGAGAGGAAGGTAGGGGAAACCCTGCTGCCCTTCCAGAGCTTCTCCCAAAACAAGGCACAAGAGAAGAAGAATGCTCAGACACAAAAGGAAAGAACTTGCAAGATGAAACTTAACAAACATTCCCTAATGTCACCCACTGTCATGATTTGAAGGGATCTGTTTATTAAAATACCTTGTGAATAGACATTAAAGGTATTTTTGCCCTTCCTATTTGCAATGGAGTCTATGACAGTATTTTCTTCTAGCTGTAGTATAAAGTGAGAATCTATTGCTCCAAGACACACTCAAATAAATTCAAGCTGACGTTCTTTATTAATATGAACACAGCTTAAACAATGACCACATGTAACAGGAAATAGAAACCATGGAGAGCAAAAGACTAGAGAACATGCACCCTTCCTTGTTAAGGCACAAGCTCTCCAGAGTACCCACTCCATCAGGACCCCACACAGGCACACTCAAAACCAGTGTCTTCACACCAGCGTACTTCCTGCAAGCAGAAGGTTACTGTAAAAACACTCTAATACAAAACCTGATAATGGGAAAAACAAAACACAAGAATTCAAAACTTACCTTTTCCAAGATGAATTTGTTTAGATAAGGCATGTAACCCTGATTGGAAACTGGTCCTTCATCATCATCCCTAAAGTGCTCTTCCAAGGCCACTGGATCGTGGGGAACATTTAACACTGTGCACAAGTTGTGAGAAAGGACCTAAGGACAGAGGAGAAATCAGTGACACTGATATTGGCCTTACCATGCTGCATTCCCTCCAGGGCAGACCCATGCTTCGCAAAACCATGCGCAAAGTGACGCTTTCATGTCAGCACAAGTTCTGCCCTCCGGATTTTTGTCAAAACCAAAATGTAACTAAAAAATATTTACTCCAAGGATTCAACGGCTTCAGACTGTTGCACGTTTATAGAAGCAATGTGATCACAGACAGGTCCATTCCTACAGAAGTGCAAACACTGCTACAGAAGCTACCCTCTGTACACATATACTTATGTATTTGAAAACCAGGGGAGGCAAGCAGAAACACCAAAGTAATACTTACAGAGTGTAATTAGATAGCTACAGGAAACAACTACAAACATCTAGCCTTTGACATTATAAATATCTACTATCTAGTGAAAATGAGTAACAAAGAAAACAATATGTACCGTTAGTTTACAAAGAAATGACCACTCAAAGTAAAGTATTCTTCACTACATATTTCTCTCATTGCTTGCTTTTGGGTTGCTTCTCAACATTCACCCTATGTTTCAGTTGACAAAGGAAAAGTAATGTTATAGAAACGGGAAGAGTTCAGGTGTGCTTCTCAAATTTTTATTTTAAAAAAGTATTTGCATGAATTATGTCAAGAGCTTAACACCCACCAGCACTCACGTCTGTTCTTGAGAAATGACCTTCAAGAAGAGGCTACACGCTTGATTAGTTTTAAGGAAGTACCGAATTACTGAAAAATAACTTGTAGCCAACACATCTCAACTTCTTCAACTTGGGCTGTGTTTTGCATGCACAAACTAATGCCTCGGTACCAATAACAGGAAGGCAGAGCCTGAGTAGCAGCAACTCCTGTGCCACCAGCACTTTCCTAAGAAACTCAAAGCACCATCCCTCTTGTTGTTCTAGTTGTCTTGATCCAGGTCCGTCCTGTAACAGGCTGCCCACTGGGTCTTAAACATGCTGTCATTGGGGAGCCCTATTCCCTTGGTATGAGGCAGAGTTAAGCCACTGAAGACCATGTACCAGCTACAGGAACTGGACTAAGGATTTAACTTCACACACACAAGAATGGTCTGCTTTGAAAAAATATAACTAAGAGCCGAAGGCAAAAAACACAGATAAACCACAATTAGACAGAAGTAAAACAGGTTGCATCTTTTGAAGAGGTATGCTGCTTGTGGTATTTTTGTTTTTAAATCAACAACTAGATGGCACAGACTGCAACTGAATTTTGGCATTTTATTTTTTCACTGTGAGCATAAAATTAAAAAAAAAAAAAAAAGACCCAAATGATGCAAAGAGAAAGCAGTAAAAAAAATTGTGCAGAATATTTATAAGTGGCTCTATTTAGGTAAGCAGATGTAAAGTGGCCTAGACGGGGTAGCTGCAAAACAAGAAGTGAAAGTCCAAAATCACCAGAGCCTAGGAAATCAAACCTATGCAACACAGTGAAATGTCTGGGCTTCTCCCTTCACACACACACACACTCCCCAATAATGTACATTTACTTTTCTTATGTATAAAAATCAGACATGCAGAGCCTAAGTGCTAGTTAGCATAAAATACTACAAAGATATCCCAAGATGCAAGTTCAATTCAGAGGAGAATTCCTCTCCATACCTCCAAAGTTACTTTTTTTTTTTAAGAAAAGCACACATTTCCATGAGAAATATGTATTTTCATTGCTATGTGCTAACATTAAGCCACTGGAGCTAAACAGGTGCAGAAGTTTAAAAACACAAAACAGCAGCATCAGCCATATTACCACAAAAGCTGTATTTCCCAAAGTAGCAAAATAGCATTTAGAAGTTATCACACTTCGTAGTACACTCTATCAAGAGTGGATTTTCCTTCAGTCTACCCTCATTTTTAACTACCACATCAAACCAAGTATTTGAGTCCACGTGATTTACATATGGGGGCAAAAAACCCCATACTATCATGCGTGTTTCCCCTTTTATTTAAGGCTTCTGTTGTTATTTATAGAAGACTGAGGGATTCTTGAATTTCTGAGACAAAGATGATCTCAGTTTTCCAACCAGACTGTAGCTGCTAATACTATAACTAAAAAAAATACTCAGCTAATAAAAATATCCTAAAAACATAAATGATTTTAAGCTTATTAACAAAATAACTTAGAAGTCTCAATAACACACTTTCTCATCATGTGCTTTCTACATGTTTCTCTTCTCTCTTTTTTGGCCTTCTTGCTGTGCTTGGGTTGTCAGAAACCTAGGCGGTTGTCTGCATCAAGCAATCAATTTACCAGGGAATAATTCCACTTTCAATTATTTTCTAAGATCTGCCTTATCTGTGATCTCTCCTGTGCCAGTGCTCTCTTTTCATAACTCAGGAAATTCCTTGGTGCCTGCCAAAGCCTGCCATTCTCTAACACGGCCAAGCGCCAGCTGAATTCTTCAGTTGCAGGGTAAGCCTGGAAACTTCTGCACTGAGGTCTCATTTTGTTTTGCTCTCTCAAATCACATTATCTGGACCATGATATACTCTATTTTAATGATCAATTTAAAAACAACAACAACAACAAAAAAATCTAGCTGAGTACTAGCTTAATTAGGGTATGGAAAAATGGCCTTGTCTTGCAGAAGCTCTGTCAACCGTGACGAAGTTTTGCCCCAGTAAGGATTATTCCCCCCGTGCCCACAGGGTTGCTGGGCAGCTTTTTCTTTCAGCACTTACCATGATCTGGATGCCACATTTAACAATCCACGTTCAAGCCAGAGCCAACTCCTATCCGAGCCCAGAGACCCATCTCTGTACTGCAGCAAATGGGTACAGCGGAGGTCCCCAAACTGTAGTCCATGAGACAGTGCAAGTGGGCTGCAAAGGGTCCACAAAACCAGTGCACTCTTGGCACAATTTTTCCACTTTCCATGAAAAAAGCTTTGTAAGAAAGATGCCTAGTGGTGCCCAGGGAATACTGAAGGGGTTCTGATCTAAATATAAATAACCAGATGAAACAAGCAAGCTGAACACCAAAAGTCACCTCAGACTTTGGATTGACTTTATGGCCAGTCTCATGCTGCTTCACCCGGACTGCAGACCTCCAGCCCAGCTCTGCTCCACCACAGCTACTTTCCTCTGAGCTCCCATTTTTCAAAATACTGATCTTTCAAAACTTTAAGCACACGTTGAATTGTTACCATCTGAGTAGTTCCATTTAACCCTGTCCATAAAAGTGATCTGCGTTTCTAAAGAGGAAAAGAAGATCTGCTAGACTACTTAATGCTCAATGACAAAAATTTGGCCCAGATGATAGCAGGAGCTTTAATAGGGCAGACTAATCCTACAGCAGCTATTGTCAGTTCTTTTTATTTTCCAACTTTCAGGGGGGTATTCTCCCTCCCTCATCTCTTTTTAAGATTTTTAAAGCGTTGGCATCGCAGATCCGACAGCTCCATTCAGTGGCTTCATGTGAATTCATTCCAAGACATTCTTGGCTCATCTCTCCCTGACATCCATGTCAGCAGCTAGCCAGCCAAAATAAGGCTACTCACAAGTAGCCTTTTTTGACCAGTGTGGAAACCAGCATCATATACGCCCCCTGTCACAGGCACAAGGTCTTTTCAACCAAGGTATGTCTAAGCATACAGTTCCTTACATTACAGCATCTCCAAGGTACAGCTACCTTAACCACTCAGGTAGCAAATGCTCCATTAGGAATCTCTCTTTTTAACACCAGGGTTAGTGCAGCAACCTCCTTCCCAGTTGGATGAGCGTATTCAAGCTTGGCCTCCACCAAGCTCAGGCTCCTGATGCTAGCACCCTTTGCCCACATCATGTCACCATTCCTTCATTTGCCCCCTTCTCCCTTGGGCACTCACAGACCCCTTGTCACAATTTTCAACAACCTCACCCTTCCTCTTGCTTTCATTACAGCACATCCCCTTTGGCCCCCCAATCACCTACTGGTGCCAGCCTTCATCTGTCCAGTTGCCAAGAGAATTGCCTTTCTGCCCTACGGCTCCCAGCCCTTAGGAAGAGCTCCCAGTAAATATCCTCCATCTACTGCACCTTTATTCTACACGTCTTGAAACCTGTCAACAAAACCTCAAGGACAAAGGGCTGCTGATCCACTGGCAGCTGCTCCTCTCAAGCACAGTATCTTGGCCCCATTGTTGATTAGTGCTCCTCTTTTAGTCTACAAGCTGCCTTGGTTTATCAGCTCTTCTGGAAGAGGGGCATCCCTCCCCTTGAACCTTGCAGACACAATTCCTCATGACTGCCCTAATACAAAAGCTCCTGAGGCCTGTTAATAACGTCAGAGTACAACTCTGATAGTGAGTCATAATGACTAATTTCCTACCACCCTACAAAGTCAATTGTCCAGCTGGGGTCCTGCCCACTCCTCACAGGCTCTCAACCTTCCCAGTGCCTTGCTACATTGTTTGAGGTCTTCCTCTGCTTTCGGACCATCCCTCTTGCCCCCGATTACACCATTCTTCCTCTTCCTACCGGCCACTGACTTCCCATTTAGTAAAAAGAGAAAACAAAGATAAGAGGTATAATAATCCTATAACATCCTACATATGATTAAAGACCAGTTTAAATTTTCTAAGTCTGACTATTAACTTTGGTCACCCACATATTCTGGACCTGAATGAGACTGCATTTTCATGAGGTGCTCACCATCCATGTCCTTCAGATACCACACCAGGAACCCAAGACTTTGAAAATCTACCCCAGTGGTAGCACACAAAACAAAACAGGAACAGCCAAACAACTCCACTGCCCAAGCAGAGACAAGCCACAAAGAAACATAAGTAAGAGCTTCCAGAGAAAATGTGGAAAATTCCTTCCAAGATCCACTCATACACACATACTACAAGGAGTATTGCTGGCTGCTGAGCATGACTACATTTGGGTGAAAAGCAGATTGAATGTCAGCACATTACAAAAATTTTTAAAATACGTAAATTTTAAAATTGTAGATTGCAAAAGAAATGAAATTGGATTTAAATATGGGAAAACAAGTATTTACATGTAGCTTGTGCTCAGCCACAACAGCAGCTGTAACTGCATACACAAAACTTACACTTTAGACTTGCTGTATCAGTGTTTTTAAAGTGCTGAAACACACTGACAAAATAATAGTTATGTCCATATTTAAAGGTGTAATTTAAGAAGAGAATACACAAATGTTCCTGCTGCTGTAGGAAAAAAAGTAAGATCTGCAGCCAGCATAACAGTAGAACTTCTGAAGATTACTGATTCAACAGAAACCCATCAGTGCGTACTAGAAGACAATATTCAAAATTACATAGAGGACCGATTTGGCTATCTCCTCTCAGTAGCTCAGATCACATATATAAGATACAAATGGATAAAAGACATTTCCTTAAATCCTTACCATTACAAGTAAGTTCTAGTTTTTCCTCCAACTGTTTGCTCTTTCTTCAATTCACTCACCTCCATCCCTCTGCTCTAGATGTATTTAAAACATCAAGCGACACAAACCCTCCACAGTAGGGCCTTAGCTACATAACATATGTTAATTTTTCTCATTGTATTTAATGAAAATTATTTATTTTTATGGAAGGCTCAAAGATCATTTCTAGGTAGAGAAACTAGAAATTGCTGTCTTTAACAACCAACATGTTATACTTAAGACCTGCACAACATGATAGCAGTACCTTATACAGGATTACACAACTCAAAGATCTCTTACCAGTTACATTTTCTTATTGAGGGAAAAGGAGGGAAGAGTTCAGCAAGTTATCGCATGCTGTTCTCAAAAAACAAATAGATTTTTACTATCTTTTTTTTTTATAACAGGAGTTTAAGTACGTTGTGAAATATATTTTTCTAATGCTACAGATCTCTACTAACCTGTTTATCATCTCTAAGCCTCATCTCTCCATTTTACAGAGGTGCTTCCTTATGGTAATGTGGATGAGAAATACTTTATTGTGAAATAACCTCTCACTACAACATAGGCCTAAATCAGACAGGAGCTTCTGACTTGCTGTCCTGCCTACCCCTTCTGATGCATCAACGTGGGGCCACCGCCACAACACACACCTTTCCTCCCTAGTAGGGCTGTCGGTTTGACACCACAGCTATCATTTGCCGCAAAAAGCCTACAGAATACTCTCTACCCTTTCTCATGTTTCCTGAGGCAGCAGCCTCATTTCAGATTTGTTTCTGCATTCCCAAGTCCCACATTTGACACTTCCCTCAGGAGTCTTTGTATCAGAGAGAGAACTGCACAGATCCACAAAGACTCACTTTTTTTTCATCCCCTTTCTCTCCCACAGATAGACAGCATGAAAGGTCAAAACTGTTTAGGAAGATGTTTGATAGGTAATGAGGGGAAAAGTTTAATTTCCTCTCTTCTTTTTAATTTTTTATCTTACTCCATCAGGGCAAGCTGGACAAGCCCACCAGCATCCTGGCTGCGTCTTTAGCCATTTAACTCACCCAAATACCTGGCAACCACGACAGCTTCTTTGCTGACCAGCGCACCAATGTGTGCTGCTGACACACCTCCCAGGTGACTGCACTGAGCACACGCAAGGTGTGACAGCGTGACAGGAAAACAGGATTTCTTTAAAAGTCAGGACAATAGAAAAATGCCTCTCTGCAACCTACTTCCATTAGTTCTGCAACGCTGCAACAGAATTACTCACTTTTGTGGCACCAGTAAAAGACCTGGGACCTGCACATGTTACCAGCTTGAGTGTGCAGTCAGGTCTGGCCCCTTGCCTGACACCTGCCCCACAGTCATTTCTGGCTAAGTTAGGGTGTATCTCACACCCTGATCACCTCAAGTGAAGAAAAGGAACAGAGGAACCAGCTGCTCGCAGCATGTTGCAGACAATTACCACATAATGCTGAGAGCAAGGTCTATTAGTTACCCACTGCGGTGGGAAATACTGCCTGCAGCACGGCCACTCTCGCTCATGGAGTTAATCCCACAAAGGGCACAAACTTCGGATAATTGTTTCAGTTGACACAACTCCAGCACTTAGTACAAGGACTCACAGTCTCAAATGTCAACAGGTGTTGCATTCTTATTAAAAATATTTATTTAGCCAGATTCCTGCCGTTATTCCCAGGCCAAGACGGTCCCATAAAGCAGGGCCAAGACAGGAATGGATTCAGCAAGTTGCCTAAGAGATCTTTTAAGAGCACAAAAATTACTTCAGCATATAAGCTAAGGAAAGAATGGCACAGTTAGAGCCTCTTGACTAATTCTCCTGTTCATATCCAAAAAAGAGAGCACTGTGGAACCTCGTTCTCCCCTTGGCAAGCTATGAATTTTACTTGGACACAGCCAACCCCTATAGATGGGACCTTGTGGCTACCCCATGAAAGATTTCGGCCAGAAAGTATATCAAGGACACACACTTGAAAATGGACCAGAAACACAACAGTTGTGCATAGACAACTCGGGGAGGACAAAGCGCTTGCCTGGGCAGAATGAAAATAAGCCTCCTCAAGCTCGAGGAAGGGCCCGTGCAAGCCTCTGGGGGGACAGAGGCGTCCAGGAGCCACAGTGACTGGCGACATTGTGTGATGAACAACCACCTCTGTGGAGAAAATGCAGGTCATGGCCCCCAAGTGGGCTTTGAAAATGGGCTGCCCTGTCCCCTCGTCCAGCCCTGAGTGTGGCCACCTCAGGCAGGCTCCAGGCCCAGCACCCCCACGTCCACTGTGTAGGCAGCCGGTGAGGACAGCTCAGGCTCATGTCCGGACCTCTCACACCCACATCTGCCCCCGCCCCACACTGCGTCCCCTGGGCCGCCCCATCTCCTCGCTGCCCCCGGCCGCCTCACTTGCCTTCAGCTGAGACTTGGAGACCTTCCCGCTGCGGTCGAGATCGAGGGCGGTGAAGGCGTGCCAGATGGCCTTCAGCAGCTCCTCCTTGAGGCCCACCATGGCCGGCCCGGCAGCTCCCGCTGCCCCGCTCCTGCCGTGGCTCTGCCTTCGCCTCGCCCAGCCCCGCCGCCACCGCACCCGCCCCGGGGGCGGGTGCCCGGCGCTGCTCGGCTCCGCAGGCGCCGCCCCGGCAGCCGCCCGCGTCCCGCCTCAGCGGCCAGGGCCGAGGGCAGCGCGCGAGCCGGGGCGGCCGTCGGCGCTGGGCAGAGCGGGAGCGCCGCGAGCGGCTGCTGCGCGGGAGCTGCCCCAGCCCGCGGCCCTTCAATACGGGAGGCACCGCCTGATGGTCGGGGTAGGGCACGCTCGCACCGAGAAAAAGTAACCGTCCTCGTAGACTGTTTCAGCCCCAAGGATTTCAAACAGCTGCTTGCAACGAAGGCTGCATACAGCTGGAGTGAATGAAGGTCAATCAAAAATAACGGGGGCAGGGGGAGGGCTAAAACCCTGCACGGCTACTTTCAGAGCAGGAGTGGTACAGCACAAGGAAGAATTCTGTTATTAGCTTGTTTTGTGGATCTGGGGTGCGGGTGTTGCTTTTTTGTGTATTAGGCCCTTAAATGCCGTAGGTTCAGGCTAGACGAGGAGATCAGCTACTCTGGGAGAATTTCAGGTGTCTCCACCCTCCTTGTGCTTCCTAGCAGACCCCTCAGTCGTATTCCTCTAACAATAGTTAGTTGCATCTAAGCCAGAAGTGGCAAAAAGATAATGCTGCAACATATATTGCTTTGAACACCGCATCTGAGATAATTCACAGCACACAGCTGCTCATGATCAAGGGAAGTGAAGCAGCACCATTAAGATGCCAAATTCAAGACATCTAGCAAACAAGGAAGAAAAAAGATTTTAAACTTTTGTCCAACTCTAGTCTTCATTCAGCTGCATCACCAGGACAAAAACAGCACTCTAAGTGCAGTAGTTCTGGCAGGTATAGCAAGACGAGTGTTCCGCACCAGGTGGTGCTGGCTCATTATGATCTCAAGAGTTGGAGTGCCTTTCTTCCTAAGTACCACTTAAATATCCTTTATTGGAGCTAACACTGTAATGCAGAGGACAGTATGAATCATCTTACATTCCTTCAGGTGCTGGGAACCCTGAGCTGTGCAGCATCAACCAGGTCTCTGATCAAGATGCAGCACATCATGCAGATCCTGCCCAAGAAAAAGTTACGCTATTTTGGTATTACAGGATTATCTTACAAGGTGTCATGGTTTAACCCTAGCCAGGAGCTAAGCGCCACACAGCCACTCGCTCACTACACAACAGCATAGGAGAGAGAATTGGAAGGGTGAAAGTGAGAAAACTCATGGGTTGAGATTAAGACGGTTTAAGAGGTAAATCAAAAGCCATGCACTCGAGCAAAACAAGAAATTCATTCACCACTTCCCATGGGCAGGCAGCTGTTCAGCCATCTCCAGGAAAGCCAGGCTGCATCACACGTAACAGTTATTTGGTAAGACAAACGCCATCTCTCAGAATGCGCGCCCCCCCCCTTCCTTCTTCCCCCAGCTTTATATTGCTGAGCATGTCGTCATATGGTCTGGCATATCCTTTTGGTCAGTTGGGGTCAGCTGTCCTAGCTGCGTCCCCTCCCAACCTCTTGTTGCACTCCTAGCCTACTCACTGGTGGGGTGGGGTGAGGAGCAGAAGAGGCCTTAACTCTGTGTAAGCGCTGCTCGGCAATAAGGACATTCCTCAATTGTCAACACTGTTTCCAGCACAAATCCAAAACATAACCCCGCCTTCACAGTAGCTACTGTGAAGAAAATTCTCTCTACCCCAGCAAAAACCAGCACAGAAGAAAACAATTCTAAACATCGTTTCCTCTGCCAAGCAGAACGGATGTCAATACCAGACTCTCTTGCCACAGGTTCAGAGAAAGGGCAGGCCACGCAGCAGGTATAGTCACAGGTAGGAAGCAGGAGCTGCCCACAGGCTCCTCTGGTGCCATTAGCTGGGTAAATCTATCCACTGGCCACAAGACACAGGCAGCCCCACACGGGCCTGGAGGCCAGGCTGGATGGGCAGTGGAGTGCAGCAGGAGCTGAGTAGGAACAGGCCTAGCTTACGTGCATCATTAATCTCGATGTACAATAGTCTTCTGGTCAGGATCACTACAGATGAGCAGAGAGCAAAGTCCACTGCAAGAAGTGCTTTTAATTTTCATACGTGTTAATTCATAAAATGAGTTGTGTATCTGTGGGAAACTAGATACTAGAATCATCTGTAGATGTCCAGTACTTTTTATTCTTTAGTCTCTTCTCCAGCTTACAGCAAGCAAGAATACCCCATAAATGCAGAGATGTCATAGTCTCTCAGTAGCACAATGAATAGTCAAACTCAACCTACCTTACTCATTGGGTGTACCGTAGCCACCTTCTTGCCATCATTTTTAACCTTTTTCTCCATAGTTTATTCAGGACTTTGGAATCCACAATTATTAATGCTCTTTCCTTAAGATGGACTGTGAGAACTATACAATTAACATCAAAGATTAATTGGATTAAATTTCCTAATGAACCTGATTTGCTAACATTACAGCTGTTAATATTACCAGAAACATTTATCATCTTGAAATACATTTGCATTTCTCCAATTTGACCACAGCTATCCCACTTGAGGAAAGACGTAATTTTTGTATATGCAGATCTAACAAACTATTTTATTTTATTTCACAGCTGAGCAACACAAGGGCACGAGTAACTACCAAACATACCTATTAAAGCGCATTAAAATACAGTTAGGTTCTGTGAAATGTCACTGAGGAAAAGCAATTAATACAGTTCACACATGAATCTCATGGCAGGGACTTAATTTCTGTTTTGAACAGAGTTCAGTGATTTTTGGCAGTTCATTTTTATAAAAACAATAGAGTGGAAAAATGAAATTAAAACAAAATGCCCTAAAAAATAATTGTAAAAAAACCCTTTTTGCTGTCTTCTGTTTGCCTGATTTAAGTGACATGCTAAAATCCTTTGCCAGAACGGGACTTGTTTTTCACTAAGAATATAAATAGTTCCATTCAGGGCAACAGGTTAACCATCCACGCTTAAACATTTCATTAAAATGAGTGGTTTACATAAGCCTCAGCTGCTCCAGCTTTTGGTAGGTTAATCAAAAGGATACTTAAACATTATGCATAAAACTAGTACATTATTTTATACAGACATACTCATATTTAACATAGTTTTTACAGGATTGAGCTAACTGAGCAAAATCAGTTAAGCTGAATTTTAAACATGCAGACATAATCTTGCTGTCAAACAAAACCTTTGTTTTTTATACTTACCCAAAACAGCTTTAACAAAGGTACAGAACTAATTGCACCCACACCCAAAGTGTGAGTTATTTTAAGCAACTGTTCTGTTTTAATGTGCCAGTCTGGATCTTTGCTTGTCAAAGACTTTACATTCTAAACCTTTGAAGATAAGAGTGACATATAATCCACAGAAGATAATTAACAGTGATCACACTTAACCATGAAGTCCATGATAGCACTACATAAACTCTAAACTGCATGGTAGAAAAGTAAGTTTTGATGCAACTTCTGCTTTTCTTGGAAGTTGTCTGAGACCTCAGCAGCTTTATTTTAAATCTGTGCTTATTCTAATCTTGTTTGCTCACCATGGTTAACATGACTGAAGAGTGGTGAGATCAGGGAGGGAAAATTGGCTCACGGTCTCGCAGAGTGACTCACACTTTGAGGAAGAAGCTTTACTTAGACTCTGCTGAGGCTCAGCCTTAAGAGGTCAATCACTTTTCTCTTCCTTCTCCCTGCAGAAGCTTAATTATTCCTTGTTAGCCAAATAATAAGCATTTGTCAGGGAGGTTCTAACCAAAGGAAAGATTACACATTTGAACTGTTACTAATTTTGTTTTATGCCTCTGGGTCAGTTAAAATGCCATCAAGGAAAAAATTCAGACACATCAGTAACTCTCAGTTTTCTGCTCATTGTTAGCCCAAAGAAAATCTTTCTGCACTGTGGCTAGACCAGTCATTTTCATTCTCCACAGGAAAACTAAATTGAAGCAAACAGAAATTGAAGACCATTAACCAATTTTGTAGCAAACTGTGTTTCCAGTATCTGCCATTTCACAGAGATGTTTCTGTAGAAAATAAAACTACAGCAGATGCCAGTGTTCATGATCAATGTGTTATGGTTTCTGAACAGACTAGTCCCGCCATAAAACACCTCAAGGAAGCATTGGGGGACAGTGTAAAAAAAACAGTAACTATACTTGACACTATTCCATAACCCAGTCCTCAAGCCATTTGAGGAATTTGGGTTTTCTATTTTAAAATTCTTTTAAAAGTTAATTTTCCATTAACTTCTAATACTCCTAGAGCAATCTTTTAATTGCTTCCAGCAAAGCACACCCATACACATATGTACGACATAAGCATTTCTTTTCAAACTTGACAAAACATAATGAAGAAGTAAAACACAGAGCATGAAGTTACCATTTGGTTCCTCCCTGGTAACACATATCTTAATCTATACTTGTAGCTGATAATGCATTTCTCTCCAAATTACAGAACTCACAGTACCACAGATACTTCACTTGCGGAAAAGGAAGAGGAAATTAAATCCCAAGTGTGTACTGCAGTAACCGTGTAATACCATGTTTTGGGATGGAAACTTTGGAGATAAATGGTCCACGGAAAAAGCCTTTTAAACAGGGTTAGCGTAGAAGATTGTCAATAAACGTTGAATCAGTGTCTACAAGAACAAAAGGAGATTAAAATCCCATTTGCTGAGGCATGAAACAAATATATGGGCAGATTCTACCCTAAACTTCTTAACGCCTAAGTAGCTGAGAGTGAAAAGAGGCAAGAGGAAGCACCTGCAGAAGTAAGATCACCCTAAGAGCAGTAGTTGGTGAGACTACTAAAGGTTGAGAACAGGAGGAAATTCTCCTGTCCCCCCATCCTTATCCTGCAGAACACACCTTGCCTAAAATACATTCATTAGTGGTGCACTCTGTTGTCTGTACATCAGTAGATGAACACAATCTTCTCCATCAGCATGCAGGCTGAACACACAGAATCATTTCCTGTGCAAAATGGTAAATCAGTTAACAGCAGCAGTTTTTATGTCCCTTAGCCTACCTATCTGGCAGTAATCCTAGAGATACATAGAAGATCATTAACTGGAATTAGGCCAGTTATTCTGCTTTTATCTTGAGTCAGAGAACTCAGTTTAGACCAGCAGATTATTCAGATGTCATGCTAAATATTGATGCTGCATATTAGAAGGGAGTCAAATGACTGGCAAAACACAGATCTTTAAAACCAATTCATCAGATTTTTCAACACTATCCAGAATCTCAGATAAGCATTTACAACCTCAGATCTCTGAGCAACATGTTAAACAGTAATAAACTGCTTCCTGTTTAATGAGGCACAGCAATATTCTCTCCTTCGGGCACCTCCCTTCCCCCTACCCCAATCCCATTATCCTTTGGGAAGATAACATCTTCATCCAATTCCAACTGTTTAAACAGCAGCAGGCCCTTAATTTCCTGTGTGCTGTCCTGCCCAGTCGCTGCTTCTTCCTGCTTTCTCTCTGCGGTATTTCTGGAGAAGCTATCTGTCAGCTCAGCAGCCTCCAACCAGGCTTGCTCACAGCGCTCCCACATGGTTTCCCCGGTTCAGGCAGGGAACAGCCCTGCTTTTTGGCTCTTGTTGGCTGTTGCTTTACACCCAAGCCCTCAAGCACAGCAACAGCAGTGATATTCATGCACAAATGTATTAAGCGTGCATACACGTTATATACCAAATCATATGGTGCAATCATGAGGATGCCTCTTCCAAGCCTACAGAACCAAGAAGGTGGGTGCAGATGAAAAAATAAGTCAACATTTACCTGAGCTACTACTAGCAAGAATGTTCAATCACTACTGCAGAACAAGATAATGATTTCTAACAATAAGAGCTGAGTGTCATCCTATAGCACACAAACACTTTGAAGACAAAAACTTAGTGTACAGTTGAGTATTTTGACCAGCAGGTGTTGCTGAAGACTACAAAACACATTAAAGACAAGGTCAAGTTGGTCAGCTTTGGTAGAGGGGTCAAGCCCTTTTTTTTTTTTCTCCAGTTCAACAAGAAGGATAGCGTGACTAAGTATATTTTTATTCATAAACCTTTTCAATGTGATATTCTAAAGTAATGCAATTGAAACCCTATTTTCAAATATACAAGTAGCGCCTACCTCCATTTCTAAGAGGAGGTAAGGCTTGTCCATAACTTCATAAAAAAAGCCAAGTAGACAATAAGTTTTTCAGGTTCTACATCTTACCAATTCAAATCCATCCCAGCTAAAATATGTTATTAGGTTGGAAGTGGAAGGAGAAGCAGGAAATCAGTCAGCTGACAGGACACTTGGAAACTGCAAAAAAAAAAAAAAAAAAATTCAAGAAACCACACTAGACAAATGCTGTGTACCAAGAGCTTAATGAGAATAAAACAAAAAAGATACTAAGATGACCATAGTAATTCTAGCTGGTTAACCCTGTGTGAATTCACGGCAAAAACTGCTGGCAGTTTGGTATGTAACTATGAAAGTAGAACAACAATTTCCAGTTATGTGACAGTTTCCGACAGGAAGGTGCTGACTTCTCTTTACGGACATACTCCTGGTCCATCTGTTGGCCTTCATGGCTATAATGGACCAGTACTATACATGACTGTCACAGTACTGTTTTCTGGAATAAGTATTCTCCAAGTAAATCCAGTTTTGTTTTGACAGTTACGGCATTAATTGAATTTCACAGAGCATTTAAACACGGTATGTGACTCAAAATATATTTTGAAATACAGCATTTATGAATCAATTATAAATGGTTTAGTCTGCAAAACAATGAAAAACTAAGAACGATCAGTATTTCTACAGGTAGCCCATGGAAAGGTTTGATTCACAATATGAATTATCCAAAAAGTGAACCAATCCTTGATACTCAAAATTCACACTAAGAAGTTGGGGGGTGGGGTAATACTTTGTTTGTTTCCAACAAAAACTAGTCCAATGGAAGATAATCCACAAATAAATAATTTAGATGGAACAGTTTCAGAATACTCTTTCTGAAAGCAACGTTTGTCAGCATTAAGTGGTGTCATGTCTTTAGAGGAAACCAATTAAGAGCTTTAGTTCACCATACCACCCACTCTTTGGGCACAAGGTGCAGCAAGACCAAGCAAGGCTAGCCAAGTAGTGTTGTCCTAATGCATCATTAGAAGATGAACTACAGACACTGAATTTATAGTCAAAGACACAAGACAAAGAAGGAGACAAACATCTAGAGAAGGTGGGGATATGAAATACCTGCTTTCAGATATTTTTAGGTTCTCTTTCTATGTAGCTCAAGAAGTCAGGTACTCTGATCAAAGAAGTTAAGGTACTATGCTACCTCTCTATTGGAAAATTAAGCTAGATGAATTCTTAAGAAAAAGTGGTTAAACATCAACTGTGGCTATTCTGAATAACGTATCTGCCACCCAACTCTAATCCTTCTTAAATTGAGATAAAGCTTTCTTCTTAAAGTGCTGAAACTCATCTTGTTACACCATGTTTGGCAGAATTTCTTTACTGACATCTGACTTTCTACATTTTGCAAGAGGCTAGTAGCTGCTTCCTACACCTGAGGTGACTTGCTTAACTACATACAAATTTTCCCAAATGTTGTTCTTGCAATGAATCTGTAAAATTACTACAAGATTGTTTCTATTAAAAAAGAAAACCCCTTCAATGTCAGTAAAAATAGATACCACTTCTGACTCAGCAACCATCTGAATCATCAATCACTGGATGCTAAGAGTATTCATGAGAAGCATTAACACACTTTCCAAATTCACTGTCTCTTTCCACTGTCCACTGTTGGGGCCAGGATTCTCAGCCTCACCATTGGTCTCAGGAGAGCTTATGAAAATTTGATATAAAATTTCACCATTCTTACTGCTCCCATAAACCTACTTAAAAACCCTGAAGTTCCTTTTTAAACATTCTCCTTCGCACACAGGAGAAAGTGAAAACATCCAAAGCTCTTCAGTTGCATGGTTTAGGCTGGACATCCCTTCCATGGCAGATGCAAAACCTGCAACCAGCAATAAAATAGAATCGTGTAGGTTGGAAAAGACCCTTAAGATCATCAAGTCCAACCATAAACCTAACACTGCCAAGCCCACCACTGAACCATGTCCCTAAGCAGCACATTGACACATCTTTTAAATACCTCCAGGGATGGCAACTCAACCACTTCCCTGGGCAGCCTGTTCCAGCACTTCACAACTCTTTTGGTGAAGAAATTTTTCCTAATGTCCAACCTAAACCTCCCCTCATGCAACTTGAGGCTGTTTCCTCTTGTCCTATTGCTTGCTACTTGGGAGAAGACACTGACCCCCACCTTGCTACAACCTCCTTTCAAGTAGTTGTAGAGAGTGATGAGGTCTCCCCTGAGTCTCCTTTTCTCCAAGCTAAACAACCCATTTCCTCAGCTGCTCCTCACAGGACTTGTTCTCTAGACCCTTCACCAGCATTGTTGCTTTTCTCTGGACATACTCCAACACCTCTATGGCCTTCTTGTAGTGAGGGGCCCAAAACTGAACACAGTATCTGAGGTGTAGCCCCACCAGTGCTGAGTACAGCGGGACAATCACTTCCCTCCTCCTGCTGATCACACTATTTCTGATACAAGCCAGGATGCCATTGGCCGCCTTGGCCACCCGGGGACTCTGCTGGTTCATATACAGCTGGCTGTCAACCAACACCCCCAGGTCCTTCCCCACTGGGCAGCTTTCCAGCCAGTCTTCCCCTAGCCTTTAACATTCCAGGGGATTGTTGTCACCTAAGTGCAGGACTTGGTCTTGTTGAACCTCATACAGCTGGCCTTGGCCCATCGATCCAGCCTGTCCAGATCCCTCTGCAGAGCCTCCCTACCCTCAAGCAAATCAACGCTCTTGCCCAACTTGGTGTCAGCTGCAAAGTTACTGACGGTGCACTTGATGCCCTCATTCAGATCACTGATAAAGAGAACAGGCCCAAATACTGAGCCCTGGGGGACACCGCTTGCAACCGGCCACCAACTGGATTTAAATCCATTCACCACCACTCTTTGGGCCCAGCCATCCAGCCAGTATTTTACCCAGCAAAGAGTACACCTCTACAAGCCCACATAGCTACTCTGTACAGGCTTTTTTGCACAGCAATACCTGTACTGATTTTACAAGCCTCTGAAAATGAGTGTTGCAAGAGCATGTCATTGTAAAAGGTAGATCAAATTTATTTACACTGTAGGGGAAGAAAGGCTTATTAAGTTTGTTGATCCCCCACCAGTTGATATTTATGACTGATTAGAAGTATGCTGTAAGAGAGGTCTCATTTAGTGTGTATGAACATTAAAGTGCTGCAACAAAACCACACTTCTAAGGTCTCTCACAAACAGGACTATGATACAAAGTAAAAACTTAAATGTATTCCAGCCCATCAATTTTTACTGATGAGCACTGCATATTCAGGGAATAAAGCTACCTAAATCAAGCCTCTGACCTTCACCATCATGTATGAATAGCACTGAGACTTCTTACAAATAAAAATACTTAGTTTTCATTTGCTAATCGCAGTTAAACTTTTAATCCATTCAATTCACTTACAGCTTTGTCAATTCACAGTCACCTGTGACTAATACAGCAATGTAAAAGCTTCCCCAATAGACTAACCTGTTAAGCCTTTATTAATTTTACTCTATCTTCTGTATTTACATGAGGTGGAATACAAACACGTAAGTATTTCGCATCCATGCCACCAACCATGCTGTTATTGTGTTCCCTAGACTATTCCAATTCCTCCCATTGTTCTCTTCCCAACTTCTATATAAGCAGTTCTCTTCCCATTCTCAGCAATTCATGAGTTTCCCTCCTTACCTCAGACCCAGGTCTTTCTTCACATAGTTTCAGCTAGTCCTCCATCTTCACAGCCATGGGTTCCACTTCAAATCTTCCAGGGGCTTTCCAACATGCAGCACCATTTCTGAAACTGTAGACACACGCCTAAT
The DNA here is from genome assembly GCA_009769605.1 of Bucorvus abyssinicus. NCBI lineage: Eukaryota > Metazoa > Chordata > Aves > Bucerotiformes > Bucorvidae > Bucorvus > Bucorvus abyssinicus. Next base: position 9,111,482 of record CM020043.1, on the reverse strand, counting down.
GTAACTATCAGCCAGTATGGTATCTCAGTCCCATGCTCATGAGAGCATCACACAGGAGCAAGAAGCAGATCTAATCAGGATGTGCCGTAATTTATTCCTGGCTCTATTTTATTTCCACAACTATGGAGTTAAATAAGTGTTAGACAGTATTAAACAAAAGTTTTAACTTTAATATTCAAATTCCACACTAGTAAGAACAAACAGAGCAAAAATGGGAAACATTGTTTAAACTAAAATTAATGAAGAGGCAAGCCAGTAATTAGAACAGTTCTATTTTTTAGCAACATCTGTCAGCTTAGGTCCAACATCAGTACAGGTTATGATGGCCACATTCTGTTCATTTTGGAAGTTAAAACTGAATAGTTAAGCTTTGTCTGTTGGCATCTCAGACTGCAGTTTCAGTGTAGTATAATATAAGCACAATCCAACTTATGTACATAAACAATGAAGAACAATCTGAACACTTACACTAGATTATTTACAAGTACTCCGACATTAAAAAAAATAGCCTCAAGAATGGAGAACTGAAGAGAATATCAACATTCAGAGAACCTTATTAGAAAGAATTACAAAACATCAATAGCCAAGACATTAACAATTGCACTACACTAACAGAGAGTCCAAATATTAAATTGGTGCATTATATCACAATGCACTAGCTTTGAGAGAAAAATGCTGCCTTCACTAAAATGCAGCTTAGAATTGTTTCACGTAATTAACAAGAAGCCTATTAACACAATAATGATTGTTTTAATGCTACAGTTTACAGCAAGGACAACAAACTAAAAATAGCAGCAGTTCCACATGGCACTTAAATTCCACAGGTTTCTAAGCTGTGGTTTATGCAATGCCTACAAAGTGCTCCCAGTTGAATATACAAATAAAATTCATAATAAAAGTCTACCTGACATCAGGTACATTGAGTGTAGATGGCCTTAAAGCCTGTCTTTCAAAATTTATTCCCCTCTGCTCCAAAAAAGTCACTAACTATCAAAGCAAGGCCCCCTCCCTCCCTCCTGAAGATCATTAGGGATATCACTTCTTACAATGCCGTAACACTACAAAGCAGCACACCACTATAGTGGTTAACCCTGGGACGATGTAACATCTAACAGTGTAACTGAAAGGCTTATGGATTAACATCCAGGATCCTCTATAGACAAGATAGTAACAGAGTCCATTAACTCAAATGGTTAATACAGCTCATCAGCCATACTGTACAAGTAAAAACCCAGACGCAGTTCCTGTAAAACTAGTGACACTGATCAAAGCCAGGACAAGAAACCAGGAACTGAATGCTTCCTTCAATTCCTTAGGCTTCAGTCCAGCAGAGATGCTATAGCCATCCTCAGCAGTTCTTTTAGACTCCATAGTTAGTATATAGTAAGACTAACTGAGCGGTTCATTTTCTTTCCAATGAGTCGAGATGGTCTATTCTGTGTCGTAGATCTAGTTGTCATCCTGTCAGTGAACAGTGCTCGCTCCTCAGCTGCGGCCTTTGCCATCTGTGCCTTCTTCAGCTCTCTGCAAGACATGGAGAGTCAGTTACACTTGTGCCAAAGGTGTCAGAAAGGACCACAGGCATTTCACAGCAAGAGCATTTAAACTGAATTACAGCAGTTCAGAACTTAAAGACCTGCAGTCAATTTAATCATACCAAGACCATTACCATTCGCATCCACCAGTTTACAACCCAGAGGACAGAAGTGGGATGTTTGTTACTTGTCTAGATGTTCTTTTGAACAAGGGAAGGAAATGACAAATTCACACAACACAGATTTTGAAACCCAACCTTTTATAAGCAGCTCCACACCTCAATTACCAGGACATAGTAGGATGCTGTTTACTTTCTAGTACAAGCTGAATCACTGAAGAGCTGATTACTGAAGTTTTCCTGATGGAACATTCAGTCACAACTGAACTTCTGTGGAAGATTCAGACAAACTGACATGCACTTAGATGAACATTTCCCCACACACCCCTTTTCTCCTTTCCTTAAATGCAGACATATAGCTAAGTGCAAGGATTCCCTCCATACCTTTTCCTTCTCCTATCCCAAACTATCCCTCTAGGAATTTTCTCTACTGTAAGAACTAGTATTTGTAATCTCCCTTCACATCTGGACTCCAAAGCAAGGTCAAATTTTACAAGCTTGCTGCATATTGGTGTAGAGGTGCATTTAGTTTGAAGTTACGTGTTTCAGTCTAATAAACTACTCCTGTTCTAAGTCAAAGTATTATTATTCATTAACACTCATGCCCCACCTAATCCTCCCCATGCTATCGCTATGTCAGTTCAGTGCAAGCGAATGCAGCCAATTTTTAGTCATCTTCCCTAAAGATTGAATGTCAGTCACAAACGCACACACACGTGCGTGCACACCCACACACCATTACCAGGAAATTAAGTTTTACAATACAATTCCATTCTTTCTTAGAAGTCTAATCTTGAATTCTTCCTTCCTCTGAAGATGATGACACAGTAGAAAAGCTGTGTTTTCTTACAAGGATTCCTTTCACTCATAACTCATATACACGAGTGGTATCACACACGGGTCAAATGCAGGAGTATTAAAAAACAAAGTAAACCAAAATAAACCAAGAATGCCTACCTGAACTATTTTATGAAACACTATCCCACACAACGTTACTGTGGTACAACGTGTTCTTTTTAAATCATTCTTGATTTTGCAGTTATTTTGTAAGGATGGCAAGTACTTGTTGCCAGGCCAGAAGTAGTCTTCACAAAGTACTAGCTTTGCCAACTTCCCCTTTCATATGACACAAAAGTATGCCATCTTTATACAAGAAAGTAAGTTGTCTCAGCAAATCTGCCCTTGAATAACCTCAACAAACTGTCGAATTCTTCTTTCTGCAGTCAGTGTAATACATAACGTTATAAAGGTAACCACCTAAAATGGCAAGTCTGGCTGCATTCGGACTGTAGCAACAGCAAGATAAGCAGATAGCAATGGAGAAAATCCAAACATGAAGCTGACATCTTCATTCAAAACAAACCAAACTAGTTGGTGTTCAACATTCCCTCATAAAAGCCTGCCTATTATGCATAACAAGTGCAAAATTAACTGCTGTGAAAAATTCAGATAAGTTTACTAACTCTTTGCCTGAAACCTAAACAGAAATCAGATTTTCCTAAAGGGAATATCTTAAAAGCTTTAATTCAGGGTTGAATGTTTGAGCAAGGGGAAGGACAAGATGACCTCCTGATACAAAGGATTCTCTGGAATGTAGTCGCACTGCTGCATACAAGTCAAATTAGTCCAAAAACATTCCTGATGTCCCATTTCATTTAAGTTCAAGACAGCTCATTTAAGTCACATTTTCCAATATGTTTCAATGTACAGATGACCTAGGAAAACAGACTCAAATAAAGTTACACTACACATGTCATGGGAGTATGCACTGTGCTTAAAACGTGGATTGTTTTTTTTTTAAACTATGATGTTTTGTGTGCCTTGAATACTAATAGTGTAGCTGAAATTCCCTTAAAAGAATCTAAGTTCCTTCTACGGAGAAAGTTCCTTTTAAATTTACATAACCTACTTTGTATTTCTTGGGTATCTACATGCACATAGATTTGTGGATCTCATGCAAAACCAAAGACAGTCCCGTTTTATCACCACTCTCCTATCACAAGAAAACCCATTAAGTTATATTTAAGTACCCCAAAGAGTGACTTACTTCTGCAAGAGTGAGTTTTTGAATTTTTCAGCATTCAGCTCTATCCGGAGCTGCTCTGCACTCTTTTTTGCAGCAGAGAGAAGCACTGAATGCTTGACTAGTGCCACAGCTGAAGGCCTTTTCTCTGGATCAGGATTAATCATAACCTTGGAAAAAAGAAAATATGGCATTGTAGTTAAGGCCAGTGATACAGTAAACTACACTTATCAGTGAGCCACTAGTACAAAGAGTTCTTACTTTCAGTAAGTCTAGTAATTCTTGAGAAAGCACTTGGGGTATTCTAGGTAGTTTTCCTTGTCGAATTTCATGCCATTGGTCCCCATTAGTTGGAAGTGGTTCAGCCCCAGCAGCACAAACAACAGTCAGAGCAAGAGCAAAAATATCCGCTTTTGGCAAATGAGTGTAGTTCTTGAAAAGTAAAGAAAAATAAACTTACTACACATACCACTCACTGTAAGAAGAAAGCTAACAGACAGCTAAACTATTCAGCACTTAACACATTCACAATGTTACATTCCTCTTTAAGTACTCCCAGTGTTCAAGGGGATATCATCTAGGAAGTTTCTCCTTCAGCAAGGAGGTGGCTGACAGTAACTCATTACTCTGGAGAAAACAGCATGCAGACCTAACATTACTCTTTTCCACAAATAGCACCGTTACCTCTTGTAGGACTTCATTTGCAAGAAAACGGCTATCACCTTCCTCCACTTGTGGACTAGATACTCGAGTTACGTGACCAAGGTCACCTGGAAAAAGAAAATAAAGTTATTTTTCAAGACAAATAAGACAATGCAATTGAGCATGTGTGCTGCTTCTCACCTATTTTAAAAATTACTCTATCAGATGACCAGTCATCATCATCACCTTCTTCTGAAGTTGTACTGGGGACTGATGTCCTAGATATGAAAATATTACCTGAAAAAGAGCAGAATTGTTAAAAAAAAGAAACCACAAAACATTTCTGTCCAATGTTTACTTCATCTAGTTTCACTGCAGTTTGCTTTAGCCACACAGAAGTTTTAGTTATATACATACTCTGTTCATAGAGCGAGAAACTATAACTTACTCACTCCGGCCCCTCTGCTGGGAGGGCAGCCAAGTGTTATGCAAGTAGAGTCAATTACACAAAAAGGACCCAAGATAAATTCAACAATGGTTTAAGTTTGCTAGCCAAATTTGTAACGGACAACTTTGTACTGCTATTTAGAATTCCAGTGAAGAACTTACAGTTAGTAAGGTGTGGCTAACTGTTCATTTTTCTACACCAGATTGAATTAACTGAGAAAGCTGTCAATAGAGAGTAAAGCAGTTTATAAACTTACTAGGTTTGATATCCATGTGTACCAGTGACATTGAATGAATGTACTTTAAGCCTCGAGCCACCTGAAGTAGCAGGTCCTTCAGTTCTGGTTCAGTAAAATAACGCATATTCCTGTAGTTTTCACTTATGGCATCTGCTAAACTGCCACCTAAAACAATGTTAAAAAAACCCAACTAGTATTTTATATCAAAGTAGTGTTTCCACAAGTAAGTACAATTGGCTCCCCAAATCAACAGAGGATATATCATGAAGAACTTGCTGATGGTACACAGCAAGTGTAAAATCTAGTGCTGTATCCCTCTTTATAGCCATGTAATATAACAGGATTATTTTTCTGATGTAGTTGCTGTGCAAATTAACAGGATATCAACACAAGGGAAAAGACCACTCTTCCTCTTCCAAATCTCTGGCAGGGTATGAACCATAGCAAAAAGCTTCAGAAATCAGGTCCACCTCTCTTTTTAAAGGAAACTCTTTGTTAATTTTCTCTATTCCAGCTTGTACCATTGTATAGAAGAAAGAACAGCTTTGCTGCTTGCAAATGCCTCACTGTACTTACAATATTCTTAAACACTTAAGACTCTGCAATTTTGTCTAGTTTTTGCTTCATATATCTGATAAGCCTTTTCCAACAGAAAGGAAGATCAGATACATTTGAGACAATGGTATGAACTATGCATAGGGCAATCAATTCCTAATGTGACAAGGATTTGTCGATACCTGTGTATATTCAAAAATGAAGTTTTTTTGAAAGCAAGTTCACAACAAGCAATAAACTTTACTTACCATTGCAATATTCGTTCTGTATAAGCATATGATCATCTTCTGCCCATGCAGAGTAGTATCTTACTACATGAGAATGCTGTCCCAGAACTGCATGTGCATAGACCTCTCTTAAAGCATTTTGCCTGTTACAGTCACAAAAAGTAACAGCACACAAGAATATTATGAGGTGAAATTAGTCCAATTTCAGCTTGATGGAACCACCTTATTACAGTAAGTATTTATTATAAGTGTTATGTTATATCACACACCTCTGCCAGCTCAGGTTTGTAATTAAACCCTTCATATTCCGTTCTGCGGCATGTTAAGGTGGACTTGTACTTATATCCAAACAGCTAAAATAATTTACATTGTATTAAAAGACTAAGTATATGGAGCATCAAAAAACTGGTTTTCCTGCAGATAATTGAGGGAGCTGCCACTCCCATTACATACCTTCCAACCAGCAGCAAACTTTGAGAAGCATCACAAAAGTTTTAGGAAAAAACTAATGATGATCGTAAGCCAGGAGTATGACTGAAGTCAGAATTCCTAACTTCCTGCGTGTAGGACTAGTATACAGTTTTGAACAACTCAAGAGTTGTGGAGTTTTACATTGTAACTATTACAACAGCTGGTTGAGAAGTCATGAATCACAGGCTCATTCACAAATGCCAAAAAATACCTGGAAACTGAATTAACTAATCTGCGCATCACTGGAAGTTGATGAGGACGAGGTCATAGTTGGGAATATTGCTTTCCTTTCATATCTCAAAGGGGGTTAATAGAGAGCACCTGTCATTTGTCTAGTGGCTGGCCCAGCCCTAATCCTTGACATTCATATAGTCCCTCCTGCCATTAATGCAAATAAGCATTATTTGTTGCTTTCCAGATGAGAATAATCTTTTCCCACACAGAATACTGGGACAAATGTCTGCCTTTCCTCGCCAGTACTGCATTTAGTTCATGTATATTTTTACTTTTCTCTTAGATGACTTGTCTAGACACCAATTTAAAGACAGATAGGAGGAAAAAGCACCAAGAGGTGACTTAATAGCAGGAAATACTCACTCATCCACTGAGCCAGCTAAGGGTTTCTTGGATCGCTTTATTGCATAAATACAGCCATCAAGCCTCTTTACACATTTAAACACAGAACCAAATTCACCAGATCCAATCTTCTCCAACTCATGAAATTCAGTTGCATATCGTGACTTCATATTACTTTCTGTAATTGTTATCCTCTGCAAAGATTAGAAAGGAAAATACTTACATCTGCAGATACACAAACTGCCAAATTTAGTATCAAGTTCTAAAGATTAATTACCTTAGCAGGTCTGATGGTTTCATCTTCAGGCTCTCCATCACTTGCTTCCATGTCCTCTTCACAAGAGCTGAAATTTACACCAGTTACTTTTGTTGAAGTAATATGGCTTAAGTAAATTTTAAACTGAAGTCTAGCAGCTGTTGATTTTTCTGAGATTGATGCTCATCTATAAAGTTTAGTTTAACTAATTGAACGCTAGACATATGTAAGCACAAACTTGTAAAATAAAGGCACCACACTAATATCTTTGTCATTTCTTTCTTCTTTTCGTGCTAGTATTTAATGTGTTTTTCCCTCAAGAAAAGACTGTGTGCATATCATGCATCTCAAAGCAGATACTTTGAGACCTGTATTATGCATCACTAACAGATTCGCAATGAAAAATACTTACATAGAAGCAATTTGTTATGAAACTTTTGCAGCTAAAAGTAGCTCTAAAGATAAGCTTAATGAAGGAAGGTAGAAATTACTCACTCATTCCAGTGCGTTCTCTTCCTCCTACGACATTTTCCTTCAGAGTTGTGAAGAAACATGGAATCAGGAGTGAAGGGATTGATGTTCACATGAGGTGTTTGTCTAATATCTTCTTCTTGCTTCTCTGATTTCCCAACATTCATAAATAGAGAGCCCCCTCGAAGTTTGACTGAGCTGGAGCCTATTCCTTGTGCTTTAGAAAGCAAACTCTACATTTATTTAAAAAAAAAAAAAAAGAGACAAAAAAAAGACAGTTATGGCCTCAATATTGCTTTAAACAGTCAAGTCATACTCGAAAACCGTCATTACAATGTTGTCTAGTCAAAGTTCGCATGAATTGTTTAAACACCTGCATTTCTATCAAAAAGAATGCCAAAGAAACTATTAGGCTTTACACTCCACACAAAAACAAAGGAAATATTGGATGTTAAAATAATTTTTAAAAGACAGAAAAGATTACAAGAGCAGAGCTTTTCTGTCTTTAATCACATCATCACCTAAACTTGGACAGTTCTTTGTCTATGAAAGGAACTCAGATGAAACCATCCTGTGCTCCATCACCATGATTTTCACACACAAGACAGGGAAGTTAGATCAGACGTAGAAAATTATCTTTGGTGACTAACTGTAAGTAGCAAGCTAAAAAAATAAGCAAATAAAAGATTTAATACTGATGCACAGATGCTTCTTCATGAGCCTTCAAAAAATCATTCAAAAATTGACAGCACTGTTGCGCTATCAGTTCAACACCCAAAACAGATCTTTTAGGAGGTCGTTTTGTCAGTCCAGGCGTTTTCCAGGTACATGATAAATCCTCTCTCAGTTAGGTAGGGAAGTTTGCACTCAAGTCTCCTACATCCTGGAGAGGATGCCAACCACTGACCTATTGGATCATATGCAGTATTGTCTTATCCTAGCAACACCTTCCAAAATAAAGAATTGACATAACTAAAGCCTAAACCACCACAGGGAAGAAGGGTCAATGCTTGGGAATCTCAAATGCACTCCCCAACCTGGACTAGTTGAAGACCTTTAAGTCACTGCGCATCTCAACACACATCTCAGTACTTCCACTGCACACCTTGTCCAACTGATTCTTCCAGATTCCAAAGATAACCTCTCCAAGTTATACTCCATGTAGAATTTGGGTACCTAATTTAAGAATCCCACTGAACTGCAGCGTTAAGACCTTTAGTGTCACAATCCACAAGACTCTTGCATCTCTAAAGCATCTGCTACTGGTTCAGTATAAGATTGTAGAATGGTTTGGGTAGGAAGGGACATTCAAAGTCATCTAGTCCAACCCCCTGCAATCAGCAGGGTCATCTTCAACTAGATCAGGTTGCCCAGAGCTCCATCCAACCTGACCTGGAACATTTCCAGGGATGGGGCAATCAACACCAATTTTATTATTTCCAAACATGTAATACTGATTTCTACCAGGGACACCTCATTTGAGATGAAAGCTATAAAAAAAAAAAAAAAACCATTAGCAAGGTTACCTTCCTTGCACCTTAAGTCAGTTGTTTTCAATCTACAGTCTATAGACACCTGGGAGATTATCCCCATGGATTATCCCTGGATTACTTCTAAAGAGCTATGTGAAAAGTAATTAAGAAAGCCAGCCTTATTATCACTAGATTTAAACTCACTGTAGTGTTTTACGTTGAGCATCGAGTTCAAAAGTTGAAAAACCTTCCAAAAATCTGTTAATAACAGAGTTAAGAGCCACCTATCCCTTAGATTTCAACTCCATCAGTTTAACAGCAGTGGCTACTCAAACAGCCCTTTTACATTTGACGCAAAGGGCGCAGACACCGAACTTGCGCCGGCATACAGTACTACAGCAGCAGTACTCAAACAAACACCCATTTACCGGTAGACGCAGGAACCAATTCCAATTCAAGCTTTAACCTTCTGGTTATAAAAGTACAAATGCCCTCACAAGACTAAAATATTTATTTTAAGAGTTTAATAACCTACTTTCACCTTTTAAAAAAAATCTTTTCCACAAAACGCAACAAAAGCACGGTACTTCTATACTTATATACATTTTAAAATTTATTTAATATGTATTTTACATATATACGGGGGGATTGTTCCACGCCCCCAGCTACAGTCCCCCGTACGAGACACAACGCACAGTTCGGGGCGGGGGCGCGGTACCACCGTCGCTCGCCCCGGCCGCCGGCAGACAACGCAGCAGCCGGGGCTGCGGAGGGAACCGAGCGACGCCCGCCTGGCATCCGGGTGCGGGAGCCACGCGGCGGTGGCACCGCCTCCCCGGCCTTTAACGCGGCAGCCTCCACCGCCCGCGCCTTCCCCCCACCCTCACCCCCGCCCGCGCCGGGCCCACCGGCGCGGAGCCCGAGCGGTCGGCAGCGGCGCGGGCGGAGCATCGCCCCGCACGGGTTACATAACCGTAACGGACAGGCTGTGGGCAGGTCCCGGGGCAAACGCCAAACGGCCGTTGCGGGCACGCGGGGTGGTGCAGGCGGCTCATGGGGCGGGCGCCGCCCCCTCACCCCCAAGTTTCAACAGCCGGGCGCGGCACCTCCAGCGGCCAACCGTCGAGCCCGCCCCGGCCCAGCACCGCCCGCCCCACCTCCCCCGCGGGCAGGCCGGACAAGGGGCCCCGCGGCGCGGCAGAGCGCTCCGGCGGCGGGGCGGGTGCCTCACCTTGGGAGTGTGCGGGGTGTCGAAGAGCCGCAGCTTGCGGAAGGTCTTGTGAGGCGGCGTGCCGGGGTAGTCTGGCAGCGGCGAGCTGGGCTCCTCACTCCGCGCCCGGTAACCGCTAGCCGCCGGGTGCGGCGGGGAGCGCCCACAGTAGCGGCGGCCCTTGTAAGGGGGCGGCGGCGAGGGCGAGCCGGCCATGAAATAGGCTCCGGGCGACTTCACCGGAGAGGAGCCGAACCCCTCCTCCTCCCACGAGTCCCCCTCGTCCGGCAGCGCCGCCGCCGCGGGCTCCATCTCCTCCTCCTCTTCCAGCAGGGGCGGGTCGCCCCGCGCTGGGGTGCGAGCCGCCGAGAGCGGCGAGTCCGCCTCCTGGAAGGCCGAGTCCTCACCGGTGCTGTTGCCGCTGCTGCCACCTTCTTCCTCCTCGTCCTCCTCCTCCTCCTCACAGTCGCTGTGGCCGCTCAAGAACAGCAGCTTCTGCCGGATCGGGGCGGCCGCCCGCCGGGCCGACACCCGCCGCGGCGGCGCCGCCTGCTGCAAGCTGAGAAAGCTCATGGCGGCTCGCTGCGAGCCCCGCTCACGGCCGAACCCGGCCGCCGCGCTGCTCCGCGTCCCCTCGCCGCGCTAACACCCCTGGGTACGGCGGCGGCTACGCACGGCGCTGCCCCGGGGCACGGCTCGCCTCACGCTGTTCGGACTCCGCGGCTTTCCCGCGACCGTTAGTCACGTGGCGCGCACGCCAGCCAATCACGCCGCCCACTCGGTTTGAAAACACGGAGGGCGGAGGTGGACCTACACGCGGCCGCGTCACAGGGCGCTTTGGCGCGAACGCCGCGAGCGGTGGGAGCGGCGGTGCGGTGCGGGGGCGGGGCTCACCAGCCCCGAGGCGGCCACTCGTACGTGACTGCCCGGTGAGGCGCCATCTTAGCCTGGGGCTCGGCCCCGCCCCGCAGCCGCGGTGGAGCCCGAGGGGCGGCTAGGACGGGCCGGTACCGCCCGGGGAGCGGGCGTGGGACAGGCGGCGACCCGGAACGGCCCGGCCCGCCTCCGTTCTGAGAGCGCAGCTCTGCACTTCACAACGAGGTGTTTTCGCTCCCGTTGGGTTGCTAGAAGAGCGTGCAAAAATCTCCACTACCTGTGCCCGAAAACAGTAGCTACTCCTTTTAGGCCAGTTACTAGAGGGCCTTTTTTAGCTAAACAAACAAACAAACAAACCAAAATCAACACATTCCAAATAACTGTATTCATAAAGTGATTTAAAATGCAGACAGGAGCCTTAAATACAGCACCCCATGCTGTTGATGGTCACCCCTGGAAGGCACGCGTAATCAAATCAAAGTCTCTGCGAGACAAACGTGGTTTTGCAGTGGATGCCATTTACTAGACAGGCCATCCTCCCTGCAGATGCCACAACTTTGCCTCTCGGCTTCATTTTCCATCCTGTGCCACCCTCATTAAATGTAACCCAACAAAGAAACCTGCCAATCTCTCTCGTATCAAATCACCTTAAAATTAACCCTTTGGGTAACAAAGGTCCTGAAAAATCAGGTTTTTCCAGACACAGGAGCTCCAAACACCGGAGCGAAGCCAGGTGTCTATCCCTGTTGAGTTTCCCTTTGCTTCCCCAGGCTCGCACACTATCCCCGGGATGTGCAGGTAGCACCAGGGGTTGGCTTTCCTGAGAGCTGAGGGCACACAGGATGCTCAGACCATGCGGCACAGCCCCTCCTCTGTCAGCCCGTGCCCCCAGCCAGCCTCCTCCCCAAAGCCTAGCCCTCCTCACTAAAACACCTAAGGCCCTGTCAACAGAAAATGGAGGTTCATACTTGACTATGTTTCTGTTGTTTGCTGATCTCCTGGCTGCTGGTCTGCTGGTCCCTAATGTCCATGGGCAGAAGCCTCAGAAGCAGCTTCAGACATGGTTCCAGCTTCTGTGACCAGGGCACAGACATTCTCGCTGCTGAGAGGAAGGGCTGCGGTCAACAGTGGAGCGTGGAGGCCCTTTTCTGCTGCCTGCTGCAATGGGACACCTGTATTTTCGACAGATTTTTTATTTCAGACTTCTAACCAAAAATACCAGGATACTTTTTTCTATTCTTTTCACACTGGTGCTTTTCACACAACTGCCACTGTCCAAGCGTATGTGCTTCCGGGACGTGAGAAACACCATGGGGATGGTAGCGTCCCATACGCCACTTAAGCTAGCAATTCCTCCTTTTTTAACCTCTTCTGCCTGAAAATACCTGCTTCTTTGCAGAGAACTGCCATGCAGAGTGGCAGAACTGTCCCCACCATCTCTTACCAGAATGCTGCAGGGATTGAACCAGCAGCATGCACGGAGGCAACTGCCTGTGCCACCAGCACTGCACGAACATATGAGTGTTTTAAATTAATTTGCCTAAGGAGACCAGCCGTCAATATAATTCTGTACTCACACATTCCCTGTGCCTGCAGAGTGAAATGGTTTTGCTTGGTGCTCCATTGCCTTGAGACATGTGCGTCACTACCCTTTTCTTTTGTAAGGCCTACGGAAACATTTCTCCTTAAATATGACATCTCTGCATATCTCTCACACTTTCAATGGCATGAAAATTTAAGACAGTTTTTGTTTTCAGGACAAGCAGTCGTGAGCTACAAGAACACAATTTTTGAGATTACGGCAACCTCCTGAAAACTAGTTTCAGAAAAGTGAAAGTAGCCAACGTAACCTATGAAAATGGGATTGGGCAGCATTTACAGAGATACGGCTACATCAAGCCAAGTGCTGTAAACATGCTTGGTGTGCAGTAATTTAGAATCACAATAACGTTGCATTTAAAATACTAATTTTTTAAATTGAAATACACCATATAGCAAATAATAACTGAAACATTCACATTTTCAAACAGAGGATGTAAGTGAAGGCTATTGGAAAAAAAAAAAACCACCTCCATCTCTTTCTCAATTAATAGCCCACTCACAAGGAGATGCAAAGCAATTCCCAATAAATGACTGAAAGCAACCCAGCCACTAGCTGCGGCTTGCTTCAGTCATTTATGAAGTTTCCTTTTCTTTAAAAAAATATTAAAGAATTTAAGCTTTCAATAAATCCCTCCCCCTGGAATGTCAAACCTGCAGTTTCCTTCCCAAACTCAACCAAAATATAACTGGTGCTGTGTTACTTTCTATAGTCTACAGACACAGGTATTCAGCGAGGGTAAGTGGCAAACTGAAATTCAGAAGCTCAATTGTATAGACTTCAACTGATGAATTGTTAATCACTGGAACAGTTTAAGTCAGACAAAATCAAATGGAATAATTCAGAGTTTGTGCAGAAAAGGGAGTATTTCTCAAGAAAGATAGATATGAGAGGGAAGTAAAAAAGAACGGAGAAAGAAACTGCAGTAACACAATTATTGAAAAGAAAGTTTATTTCCAAACTGAGACCAAATAAGAAAGGGAAGCACTGAATAAACATATAATGATAACAAAATGCGTAGTTACTATAGAAGGACCATAGTCATAGGCTCTACATATGTGCTGTTCTGAATTTACATCAGTTGTTCTTCTGTTGTAGTTTGACAGGACCAAACAGTTGCGTTGAAGAGAAGATGATTTTCCCCCAGACTGAGCGTGGCACCTCTGCTATCCTGTCTACCATGACACCACTGTAAATAGCATTAGGAGGTCTATAAACAGCCTAACTAAAAAGCACCTCGGTGCCAGCTCCCTTAAGTACAGCACATCAGCAAGGGACAGCATCACAGAAGGAAGAGGGGTGAATGGGGAAGAGCTCTACAGGCTTCCACTGGGCCATACTCTCTGAGCCAAATTAATCCCAAATTCTTTGAAGCTGATTAAATCGCACTTTTGATCCTCTTGTAGGTCTTGCAAACTAAAGCCCTGATCCTCCTGTGTAACAGCACTTAACCTGATGTCTAGCCAGTGCCTGACTGATACTCCTACAAATTTGAGTGGTTTAAGGGTTTTCAGGATATATGCAAAAATTGGCTTCTGATGTGGGTTTGGGTTTTTTTTTTTTTAATATTTGCTTCTAAATTAAAAAATAAGTATATCAGTCTGGTGCACTGAAGATTTTGCTAACAGAAATACTTATCTGGGGCAGCACAGACTTACTGAGAAACAGCTGCTTTTAACTAGACGTTTTCAAGCTCAAGGGAAACCGTTGTTCCCTCCTTTGTGGGTAGCAGGGGAACCCAAATCATGATGAATGGAAAAGAAGTGGAACAATGGCCAATTTGTCTAGCTGTCAGAGGAAACTGCTACAGAAGTGGGTATGCTGCCATCTTGTCAGGATCTCCTGCACTTACAAGTTCATCTGCAGAAAAACCCAAAACCAAAAATTGGAAGAGTTTGCCAAAAACTGGATGAAACCCATTCTGCATCAGCCAGCACAGTAGTGGAACTGTGGTGAGTTCATCTTATCACGGGAAGGGTAAATTAAAGGAAAAAGCAGAAGAGGAGGAAGGTTAAGTTGCTTGTAGAAAAAACAGAAACACTTAAAGCCACCTGTGCCAAGGCTGTTGCTGCAGGGACAGATCTGTGCTCTTCCCAGCTTTTTTCTTGGGTTCCAGCAGGAACCTAGGGACCAGTGTGCTCATCACCGGTGCCAGCAATGGAGTTCCAGTGTTTGTGCAAGACCTGGCATATACAGGGCTAACGGGTCTCAGTGGCAGTGTATCAGTTGGAGGATGTTGTCTCCGGGCCACTGACAGCTTAAAGATGAACAGTTTACAAGTTAATTTTATGTGGGGCTGTGCTGCTAATAGCTGCTGTTAGCTGGCAACGTCTTTTTCTTTACTACAAGGTTCAGAGTTGAATGGGTTCTCTGTCAAAGGTGGACCTTGCGTCAAAGACATACCTGTAGTTGATGATGCCAGTCCTTCTACTCTTTCTAGCCTACCATCTGCATGCAGATAGAGCATTTCTTAAGGATTTATTCACCCAGAAAATAATGAAGGCAAGAGAACAAGATGGAGAATGGGGAATTTGACAGCACCTAGAATGCTTCCCAAAGTAAAAAGCAGCTTCTGAGCCCCAAATCTGGGAATTTCAGGGAAGATCTCAAGATACTCAGAAAACTAAGTTATAATGTACAAGGTACGTTAAAAAAGCTCAGGTGTTGCCAAGCAGTCACGTACAATTCAATAGTTCACTGTGACTATGAAAGCATACACTGAACAATTTTTAGTGACTCCATTTTTGCCTGTATGTCTGCTTCTTAACACCTGAAATCTCTGCTTACAAAGAAAACGGCAAAAGAATGTTCCCGAGACTTGTACTTAGATCAGAAATTTCTCCAGAACATCTAAAAGTTGAAGAGACAGGATGATTGCCATGACTGAAAACAGATACAATTAGAATGCCCATTCCTGTGCTGAAATGAAGTTAAATGATCAGAATAGAACACAAGTCAAGATTTTGTATCTGCAATTAAAAACCTCAAAATGTCTAATGCAGAGAAACTACATAGTCACTACTAATTTACCGGTATCACTAACCTCCTTCCTTTCTCTCCTCAGGGAATATGCAAAACCATAAAAGAGGTACTCAGCCTTTTTTTAAAATTTACTACTATTCATTCTAATAATCTCTTATGCCTATCAATTAAGGCAAGACATTTTGCAAACATATTTTAGAGATGGAGATAAAAAGATAAAAGCCTAGTAAGTTTCAAGAAGCTCAGCCACCTTTTTCCCCACTAACACCATCCTCAAGAACCTACATACATTCAAAAATCTCTTACTGACTTGCATATACATGTATCTGTTTAAAAACAAAAAAGGCGGCTAATCCTGTCTGTCCCACAAACCATTCTTGTTCTTTCTGAATTTTCAGTCACTACAACCTATATTCAAATCTGAGTTAGCTCTACACCAAGGCAAAAAGCCCACTGGAGATGTAGCTTTGGAACATGGTAATTTCCCCCAGAGCTTTCTACAGCCATGTGGTAGTTTCAGACCTGCCAGGAAGTCAGCCTCCTTTCCTCGTCTTGCTTCACTAAGATACCTGTTCAGAAGCCTCTCAGCCAAACACTACAGAATCAACCAGTAACATGATGGAAAGTCAAAAACTCCCCAGTAAAATGAGTAAAATACAGAAACCAGTCAACCTGAAGGCTGGTGAGGGACTTAAACAAAAGGAAGGTAAAATGCTGGGGGTGTGACAGTAACGTAAGACATTTTGTTACAGAAAAAATAACGCACCATCACTTGTGCCCTCAAAGTGTAAATGTTTTGCCATTCGAGTAAAATGCTTCAAATAATCTAAACAGGACAAAAATAATCCAAATAAAATCTCTTACTGCTTCAGAATCGGAGATGGATGGGGCTTAAGGGGGTCACATTTCCATTAGAGATAAATACACAGACTGTGTAGGACAAAATGCTTTCTTGTTGATATAAGCATGTATGTTTATTGGGATAATTAAAGTCTGCTTTGAATAAAACCCTCAGTTGAAAAAGTCTGGTATCACATTCCTGATAGGGTTAGGTGTCAACCACTTACTGCTAATGGTGATGGTCTAATTAGATTGTTAGATTTTCCTTTGACCAAGTGAACTTTGCTAGCAGAATGAAAAATAGCATCAAAAGAACGTCAAACTGCTGGTGACACCTAAGCCGCATTTTAAAATACACATAACAAGGAAAAACACTTGCTTCTGTGCCTTATTTGGAGTGTAGTTTACTATTTACAACACAAGAACTGAAAGTGGCTCTTGATTTTTTTGTCTCTTGTCATAGTGGTCCAAGCTTCGGAAGGTTTTTTATCAATGGGGCAAAGACTTCTTTTGGGAGATCTGGTGTTCAAATATATACTCCTTCACAAAAAAAATAGGAGTACCTTACTATCAAAAACCAGCTGGAGTTTGAATTTATGCATCTGCAAAGACAAGGCATGTATTAATTTCTATCTTTTTACAGACAAAAATGATGCAGGCTGAATAAATATACTTCTAAAGTTCCGAACAACTGTAAAGTAATAGCTGAACAGGACACAAGTTACCCTTCATTTCCAGTCTCTTAACACCTTCCCACTTAAGAAAACCATTTTGCTTCCCACCCAACTATTAGTGAAACTTCATCTGTGCTATATTTGAAAATTACACAGAAAATTTTACAGAACATTTCATTGTTTTCATTCAATGAGAAACTAAGAGTTACTGGAAAAGGTTTGTTATAGGGCAGTTCTCCATCTTAGAAGTAGAAGCTGTGGTCAGCTGAAGGTGTGCAGCTGTAGTTCTGAAGTTGCCAGATTCAGAAACACTTTTGATCACATCCTTACTCCATATAATCTTTTCCTGGTCCCTAAATACCAATTAAGTAGTTTCCTGTCCCTGGGGAGGGTGACTCTGCACTCCGAGAAGCACACAGCCTGCAGCATGGTTTTTCTGTATTCTAGTACAGCATGACCATCACAGAAACCAGAGCGTACAGCCAAACAAATTACCCCCGGCAGTATTTGAGGGGTTATGAGGGTTAGGAACTAGAGTAAAGTTTAGGAAGAACTGCCTTCCAAGCTCAGACATTTCGCTTATCTAGATTATCAGTCTGTCCTTCTCTTGTGTGCTAAGGAGACACCACATGCCTTTTCTCCCACACTGTGCCTGAATCTCTCTGGTATCGGTCAGCTGATCAGTTGCTCAGTTGCTGAGATTAGTTATACCATCAGGGATTACGGCTGTTTACAACTTCGTTGTCAGGCTTCAGGACTTAGTCTTATAAAAACATACTCTTCCAGCGTCAGCCTATGCATGTGTGCTTTGGCATTAGCTCTTTAGGCTAAAAACTCTCCTATTGTTATGCATAGTGGGTCTGGCACAATAGGTCATCAGCCTGGAGCACCGAAAATAATTGCCTCTCTCTTTTTACTATCAGGAGAGGCACCGAACTAAAGAAAAGCAAAACTCACAGTGGTGAAAACCTCCAGAAACATTTAAAAGGGAAAAGCTGACTGCAAAGTCTAGAGAAGTTTTGGGGTTTTATCCCTTTAAAGGGAGGAGTTGGTGTAGGCCTGAAATTCAAATCTGAAAGAATAATTGTGGGTGGAAATGCTGGAAATGTGTGAGTCAATTTATAAAAGGAAACAATATACCGAGTTGCTTTGCTTTATAGGATTCCTCTTTTACAAGTTGTTTCCTCCAGGTGTGCCAAAGCATTCCCTTTGAGAGAGAACTTTCAAAAAGAGGAGTATAATCCATGGGGAAAGGATAGAGATTTCTACTGCCAAATGCACAGTCCTTTTTGTCATATTATTTCCTGCTCCTGAAATCCTTTTCACCAATATTCTTATCTAACATGATTTTGTTCTCTCTAATCTCCACTACTGTCCTTCCAACACTGACATGCAGAATCAGCTTACCAAAACCACCTCCTCCACTCCACTCTGAACGGAAGCAGGGCAGAAAATCACACAGGTCTCTCCACTCTGAAAACAAGTCTATTATGAACACAGGCGTCACAGCCAAGACACATAAAATCACCTCAGCTTCTCTTTAAGCAGTCTAAGTCAGTCTGGTTTATTTCTTTTATAGGAGTAGCTAGCACAATATTTGACTTGGGAGCTTTGCAAGAGTAACTGGTAACATACCAGTAAGAGAAATTATTTTTAAAGTACTGCAGCTTTTCCTGACTGAGCTAGTTCTGAATGCCCTGCAGCAAACCAGCTACTGTGAAAGGAGAAAGAATACTCACATTTGTTCAGTGATCAAAAAAAGTCCTGTGAAATGAGAAGGAGGAAGAACTGGTTACTTGTTTGCTAAGTCAAAGCTAGCATTCCAGCCAGTTTCCAGAAACTATTAGCAATGAAATTTAACAAAAAACCCTTGAACGTTCACGTCAAATGATACATCTTTAATTTCTAAAAGGTGATAAGTACTAAGAAACTGATCTAGTTGACAGACAATTAATCCTCCTTGCATAGTACATTTATCTCCATGGGATATTAAGAATTATAACACTTAAGGAAAACTGGCACCTAAGTGAGCCAGCAGCCTTAATCCTGTACAAAAGTTACAGACAACCTCAATGTTTCCAAGTTTTACTTTGTAATGGATCCAGAGAATAGTCTTTACTTTGTCCACATCTATCCCACAGTACTGTATTCTTGCACTGCACTTCTCAATTGGCCACCTGCATGAAAAACATAAAAGGCTGCAATCCACACTGATACAGTAATTCACAATAAATTAGCATCATTCTATTCAAACTTGGCCTTTTGGAGGTCAGATACCTCAAGATACGTAGTTACGGACTTTATTTTTTATGTAAAACGTGTACCTCACAATACTTATAAAATGATTACTTGATTAACACTTCATCCAGAAGACATTTAATCCTTCCCTTGAGAAGGTAAAAGGTGAGGCTTCAGTTTCCGAAGTGCTCTTGCACTTATTTAAAATAAGCACTGACTCTTACATGAAGCCAAAAAAATTTAACTTGCTTAACAAGCTTACTAAGACGACAAGAGTAAAGACACTTTTTCATATAAAAAAAAAATTAATGTTTTACTGTATGTGTTAAGAAATATCTACAACAGATTTTTTTACTTTACATAATGATAGGTGGAGAGGAGTATTGTACTTACATCATCATTAATTAATCCCTTTTCTCTAGTAACTTGTGTCCTGATTTTCAAAAGCACTGATTATCAGCACATCCTAGGAACTGAATGGTAGCAGCAGGCACTCAGAACTGTTGAAAACAGACTATCAGTACTTATGCTGCAAATGCACCATTTGAAAATATTCCTCTGGAAAACAGGTAGTTTATTTTTTAGTCAAAATCAGTTGACTAATTACTATTTTAATTGTTATTGTAGTGTTTTAGAGTGTTTAAAATAACTATTAACACTAATTATTTAAGACACTACAGTGGATTATGATCAAAATATGTCAAAAATTTAGGTTTATGATAAATAAACTTTGGAAAAAATTATACAAGGCTGTAAATAAATAATCTGAACTTCATTCTCATTAAAACAGTATGTCACACAACAATATAATCCTATCTAGACAGTACAATCTTGCTATATTTTATTGCATAATTTGAGAGTAACATCTTAAGTAAAATATGTAAAGAAACAGAATCATTAGATTTACTTCCTTTAATATTGAACAACCAAAGTTTCTCCTTTGTACAGAATCCAATTTAAAGATAATATAATTAGCATTTCCAGTCTGTATTTACAATGAATGAGATAGGGTAGATAATCTAAAGAGTATTCAAATCTGTATGAAACAAATCGAAATACGAAGATTTACAGTAGGCTCAAAATCCAAGACTCTTCCGTTTATGGAATGCAATTTAAAAGGCTTTGTCATCTTTATTAGTTGTAAGGGTTCCTGAAATGATGGTTTTTAATAGTATTTTAAAGATTTGAAATCTTCAGAAATGCCTTCATTATTTGTACACGACATAAAAATGAATTCCAATACTTCTATTTAATTTTTCACTTGCTTGTAGAGAAGTCTGAAATCTGATGAAAGGATAACAAGGAAATTTGCTATATAATCCTAATTCCATATTCCTGAATATACAACAGTTGGAAGTAGATGGTGTCAGTCCATTCCAAGGGTTACGTACACAAAACTTAGAAAAAGTTCTTCGCTCTTGCATAAAATGTGTACACAGCTTCATTGAGCGGGGAACTTCAAAGTTTTTATGGTTTGCTGCTGGCATGGACCTTTGTTGACTGAAAATAAAATACCTTTCACTCTATTGTTCTGGTAGCAGTTTTAGAAGTTAATCATCAATCCCTGGTGTTTCACCCTGTTGTATTCTGGAGGCTATTCTAATGGCTTCTTCCAGAGACTGTTGTTCTCCAAGCTGAAACAAATGCATTTAAACATGAATAAATACAAAATGTTTCATATGAATATAAATTTATTAAAAAAAAAAAAAAGAAAGATGAAACCAAAGATCTAGACAAGGATCAATACTTTAGCCCAAATAAGTGTGATCAGTATTGTCACACCTCTTCTGGGTAATATATACTGGCAGCTATCTAATCAGCATGACAATTAAGATAGCTTCTGATTGCAGATTAAACTGAGTTTCTATGAATCTGCCAAATAAATTTTCTTCAAAGAGCTGCTGCATGGTAAACACAATTCACAACACACGAAATAGGTGGTATTTCAACTTGGCAGATATAACAAAGCTAAGATAAGGCTTTCAAAAGTCATGGTGGCTGTTGAATTACATTTTAACACTGGTAAAGCAAACAAACATAATCTTTCCTAACTCTCTTGCAGAAGGTCAGCTCCTTGGAACACCACATGACATTAATATATATCTAGAAAGTGTATACTTATTGCAGAATCCTGTCTGTATAAAAAAAGCACGTCATGATGACACTGTTCAATTCTTCAGTAGTTCAGCGAGGAAATGATCTTGTAGTTGCAACTACAAGGCCATCAATCTGGCACTGTGAGAAGCAACATCAACCAACCCTAAATAAAGACAACTTTTGGGAAAGAATCTATGGAGTTTCATAATATGTACATCCACTGTGTGAGGTACATCCAGTGAAGACAACCTCAACAAAAACGTAAAGCTGGCCATTACCTATTGGCTTGGAAGAAAGATGTATGACAGTGTGAAAACTAAACCCAGATTATTTTGACAGATGGACAGACCTAATGGGACAGTTCTAAGTATTCTTTTTACAGTGACTGTATATCACATTCTGGAGACATTGAAATTAAGAAGAGCTCTGTTACCACCTCCTTAGGACTTCAGTCTGGTTATCAGGCTACTGACTCTTTTAGCAACCAAATGGATTTATTTATTAGTATCAAAGTACAAAACAGAAACAATAAAGAATTTAGAAACAATAATATTTTAATTTTGAATTCTCTGTCTTCTATTTGTATTGTATATTTTAAATTTAATTTATATAAAGATACTTCACCAAAAGCTTCTCTGCTGGTAACGAGGGGCATGTGCAGAAAGTGCCTCTGATTTCCTTTAATTCAAGGGACACACTGCTGAGGGTGCAAGTTACTTTTTTTTCTTCCTCTCATGCAAACTATTGCCTTCTGATATGCTTTCTCGTACATGCAGTTTTGATTACTGCTAATTTACTTCAAAAGACAGGAGTCCAGAATTAAGAGCTTCTTGACTTTCATTGCTCTTCAATCAGCATCTGACCTACCTTCCATTTAACAAAGGTGAAAACAACAATCTCTCATTCCTGCTTGAAGGTATTAACACAATTCCTTTCAGAGCTCTTAAGAGAGTACCGGGCATACATACACTTTGCAGCATTAACATTGGGACTCAAATGTTCAAAGGTTCATGTTTGAACAAATGTTCAAAGGTTTGATCTCCTATTAGTTTCAGTAAATAAGAAGTCTGAAGGAATCAGACTTAAGTTGCTGTTACTTGCACATGCAAAGTGTATTTTAGACCCTGGAAATTAAATCTGTGAGTGCATATTTTGCATTTCTTTTTCTATTTGAAGCTATTTCCAAGAACACATATTAACTAATACTGCTTAATACTGATATTTGTTTAGAAGCTCTTTTGAGCATCTCCTCTCTGCATAGCCACACTGATGTTCTTTTATATTGGTATTTGTCAGAGCTAAGGCCCATCATGCAAACCATACTCAAGAGAGATGCACATACTCAGCTCCCTTTGAAATTCGTAAGCTTAATCACATGCATGAAAATTAACCTGCTAATTGCACACAGTCTCAGAACATACAGTTCCTGTAATTTTCCATGTTCTCTAGAACAAAATGTGTGTCTGTGGTGATATCCAGACAGCAACAGGATCAAACCCACAAAGTGTTGAGTCCCAATCCCACAGTAAATTTGAATACAGAAATGGCTTCGTAACATTCCCACTGGACATGACTGGGAGCTTCTAGCTCTACAAGTAAGAAACACTCCAGAAAACATTAATACCACCTTACCTGTACTGCAATTTGTGTTCCATTGGATGTGGCCAACAACGTAACAGGTCTAGATTCTGTAGTCACTAAGTGATGCCCATGTTGTTGATGTCCCAGTTCTGATGAAGCACTATGAAACGCTGCTAAGTCTTGAGCCACAATAGCAACCTTCAAGACCAAAGGAAGAGAATCGACTGGATGACAGATCTGTTACCATTACTGACCTCATACAACAGTTATCTTCAGAGTTAAATTTCAGCTGCGATTATTCATGAGCATAATTTTATTGTGCAAAAGATATTTTAAGAAAGGCTGCCATCACTGTGTTCTTAAAGTTATCTATTAGATCTCAAAATATAAATATCCTCAGAACTGCACCAGTTCAATACATGTGCCTATAAGCCTGTGATTATTTATACATACAGAGCACAGCGGTTAATGTATTCATTTTCATGTGGTGCATTTTTAGAACAGTGGAATGCAGTTTAACTTAAAAGATTAAAAATCATATCACTATATTTCTACTAAAAAAGTAGCTATTATATTTGTATAATAAAAACAAACCCACAAATACATACTTACACTAATGTTTCCTTTCTGCCAAATAAATTACAGTCCTATAATACTAAAAGTTACCGTAAGTTACAGTTCATATTAGATTCTATTCTTAGCTCTTCCCCTGATTTACTGTGTGACTTTGGGGAAAACACTTAGCATTTCTAAGTCTTATTTTACATGTATGTAAATGAATTACTGGACTGGTCCCTCAGAATTTTTTCTTGGTGCTCAACTTTTGTTTCTCAAACATTCTGCCATGCGTTGATGTACAGCACTGGAGTAGAACACATCATACTCTTATGAGGGGAATGCTGTGGCCTGGTGTTGAAAACTGCTTTACTTAAATAAATCAATGTGAATGACAGAACTGTGATTGCTTAGGTGCCCATTTTAAATCATCTCATAAAGGAAGATTACACATGTACACATGATAGTATCTTACCTGCTGTCCTTCGGTGCCTTCTGCAGTAACCATCGCTACGGAGTGTGTTCCTGCAGAAGAGATGACCGCGTCGTGGGCAGGGACTGTGATGGTGGTGCCATCTTGTGTTACCATAGTGATAGTGTTGCCAATGGCCTGCATATCTGCCTGGGATATGTTGACCTGAAACACAAGTCATACCCGAGTCTTACCTTTTGTCAACATAACATATATTTTTAAGTGAAGTTTGAAAAAACCGATTATATGCATTTGAAGTGTTAAGAGCATTTATCAAACAAATTCCTGCTAGATGGTTCATCACGAATACTCCTGCTAGTCCAATTTCTTCTTTGAAACAAAATGTGTAGCAATCCGGAACAAAAAGGCAATTTGTTCATAATTAGTAGGAAAAAGTATTTTAAGCCATGTTCACAAGTAACATACTGCCTAAAAGATAGAGTAGCTATTATTCTACTTCCTGACCAGCATGCTCATGCATCCCTTGAGAATCACCGCCACTCTTTGATCAAGTCCAGTCTTGGACAAAAAGCCCTCATCTCATTCATCTTACTGATTGAGATCTAATATTCCATGACCTTTCAGACACACTTATCTGTTTACAGAAATAAAATTATGGCTCTCAATAATAAGAAAAAGGATGCATACTTGGCCCCAGAGTCTACAGCTCCATGTTAATCAGATCTTATCCCAAATAACTGCATGATCTATCTATGCATGTGTCTTACATAATGGACAAGGTGACTCAAGGTAGTACCACCTGACATACTTTTATCTTAATGGAAATACTAAAGAGGCCTATAAGGGCTTAGAATTTAAACAATGAATAAACAATTCATAAATAATTAATGATATAAATTACTAATGTCTCCAGTATAAATGCATTAGGGCATCACATACATGATTTAATGTCTGATTTACAAAGTAGTAAAACATCCCAGAAGTAAAGTCAAGCTGAAGGGTAATTTAAATAAATGCAAAAACTCCATGTCAAGGCTTTTATAGATCCCCATTTTAGAGGGTAAAAATGCCAGTTCCTTAGTATTGCTGCAGTGTTCAGGGCTGGCAATGTAACAGCCCCCTTTAATATTTCATTGTTGATTTGGATTTAGCAGATATCTTTCACATACTACTGGCATTTCAGCTACCTTTCCAGCTGAGAGACAAACCTTTCCCAATATCCCTTCGATATATTGCCATACCTAAACCAAAAAATTGAGTTGAAATCCCCTCCAATGAAATTCCATATGAAATGCTAAAAAATTATATCCATAAGAATCCTTAAAAAATGTATCCATAGGAACTTTCAAGTGGAGGTAGTATCAAAGCATTCCTTATCCTCCTGTTTTGTTAGAAATGGTAAGAACTGCACACTACCAAACAGCTTGTAAAGCAGACACTTAGACTACAAAAAATTTCCCTCCCCACCACCCTCCTCTAAGTGTGTGCAAACAAGACAACAGTGAAGATGACCATCAGATATTAACTAAATAACCACGGCATTATGAGAAACCTGAGAAACTAGGTTATATATGTAACAATTGTTAAAATAGCCCGTGTCTACTTTAAGAGTAACAAAGATAACAAGGAGAGCAAAAAAATCTAGTTTTGTATTAAATGTCAGAATATGTGGTTTAATTTAGGGATTCCAGAGGAAGCCTAACACTGAACATATCCTGACCCAGCTCCAAAGAAGCTTCTTTCCTTAAGAAATAAACTTACTTATCAAGAATCCTAACTGAATTTAGAAAGCACTTGGAGTACCTGCAAATGCTTGCCTCAATTCTCAGCATACTTTTGTCAGCTCTTTAACACTGTGGTTACTTACATGTTGCGTTCCATCCTGAGATATTAGTGCTACTTGTTGACCTAATCCTGACTGAGTAACTGTAGCAACCTGTGCAGAAATTACATCTTCTCCCTCTACACCTGTCACATAGGTTATCTGGGAGCCTTTGAGAACATCTTCACCTTGACCTATTTGACAGAAAGAATAAATACTGTCAGGAAAGCATAACAAGGATTAAGTGCTAGCCTGGTTTGAAGGTTTTAAACATTCAAATGGAAAAATTTTAATGGAAAGATGAGAAAAATAACAGAAGATATCAAAAGCAAGTCAGAAAGTCTGTGGTTTTGGGAACATGGGGTATAATCTTTTAGCAATGAGTTTTAACACACATAAATACTACACATTTAGTGTCAAACATTTCTAGTTTAGTCATTAAATGTTAACCTCCATACAAGAGGCTTCATGCAAACACAACTGGGAGCTTTTTAAGAGTTATTAATTAACAAACATACAGAAGAACTCAGTGATGCCTTTCTGTGAAGATTTAAGTAAGTTCGTTATCTTAATAAATGTTTAACCTGAGCAAATGAATCTTATCATTACCTTAAAAGAAGGAATTAGACTATAGCAAATCTGCTTGAGGAGCATTCAGTGCAGTTTCCCACATACATGTAGTAGAACAACTTTTCTGACCAAAACAGATTGCAAGTTTATTTCCCATCTTGAGTCACATTTAAAATCACAGTTTGACAAGTGATATTTCTCCTATCACAGTATTTCTTTCAGGCAGATCTTATACAGTCATAGGATTCAATACTAATGATATAATGAATAACATATTCTAA
Organism: Bucorvus abyssinicus; assembly: GCA_009769605.1. Lineage (NCBI taxonomy): Eukaryota > Metazoa > Chordata > Aves > Bucerotiformes > Bucorvidae > Bucorvus > Bucorvus abyssinicus. The sequence goes on along the minus strand of CM020043.1, from coordinate 9,084,690 downwards.
GGAGAACTGCAGCACATGGGCTTATTTCAATCTTTGCCTCTAGGACAGTTTACAGAAACTGCTATTAACCACAGCAAAACCAGCACAGTATCAGAGTGTTGAAAAGACAGATTTTTCATTTTCTCAAGGCAGCACCTTTGCTCCTGCACAGAAGACTCTCACCAACCACAGGGTTATACATACTCTTACAAAAATCCCTAAGTAAAATCCAGGAGGTTGCAAAGACAAACATTTTAGGCTCTCACAGGTCCCTTCCCCCATTCATGTTTATAGCGTGTTTTACTGGGACTGCAATTCAAATTTCTCTCTTAGCCCCAGGATTGCTATAAATGAGTTTATGATTTGGTCAATTACTCCCTCTGTTTCTGTTTACAAGTTGCCTACCACACTAAAAAGTCCTACAAAGAAGTTAAATAATTTTTTAAAGTACTTCAGATTTTTATCTATGCTTTCATTTCCTTGCTTATAGCAAACCAGCAAAATATTATCCACCCCATTTTTTTTACAAGAGATTCAAAGACTCTAACCTGGAGGTGGCTCGAAAAAAGCCTCTTGTTCTTCTTCAATGGGCTCTGTGTCATTGTGTGCTGTCCGCTTGTGCATAGCAAGCGTAGAAATCTGCTTGTATGTTTTCCCACAATGATTACAGTTATATGGTTTGGAATGAGTATGTACAACATGATGTTTGTATAAACTGGAATACTCTGTAAAACGTTTATCACAACCAGGCACTGTGCAAACGTAGGGCTTCTCCCCTGTACAGAAAAACAAATGGGATAAAGAGAACTTTATCCAGGATGCATAGAAAAAATAGTCAACAAATTGTATTTAGTGACACACCTTCATTACCAACCATACCTGAATTTCAAAAGCAACCATGAAGCTCAAGTTCACAAAGTTGATCAATGCAGCCTCTCACCTTTTTTTTTTTAAACTACTGCCAGTGAAAGCTGGGCCCTTTTTTCTCCCTATCATTCTTTCATCTAAAACATCCTCCTGATGAAGACAGAAGGATACAGGCTGAAAGCTGTGATGTCAGTTTGGCATCATATTGAGAATTTTGTTCTTTCATTACTGGAAGCCCCACACTTTTCCTCAATGATTGTATATATTGATACACTAGTACAATTTCTCTTACTTTTGAGTCTTTAAGCTCTGAAGGAGCATAGGAAGCATATGTTTAAACAATTACAGTTTCACACCTTTCATTTAAAAATCAATGAAACAAATGTCCAAATTACATTACAAACTGAAAAGATAATCTGAGATACGAAACGTACCTCCATGAAACTTGTCTGTGCTTCTGTAAAATATATAAGGCTACCAAGATGATATGGCTATTGCTGGCTTTAATATTTTAGAACATTCAAATCTGTTTTATTATTTTTGCTGACTAACCTTGCCAGTCAAGTTGGATAAGTATTTTCACCTCCATCTACAAAAAGAAGGTTTTGACCACAGCTCCAGCAGCAAGGAAAACACAGCTGGAATGAAATGATGACTCACAATGGTCAGCCAAAGCCAAGCTCTGACTTGTGCTTTACTGTTATTTATTTAAGAAACAGCTCACAATGGAGGCAAGCCCCAGAACCACATTAAGGATTTAGCCCAATGTCCACTGAACACAAGGTTTTGCATTGGTCTTAAAGAACTTTGTATCCAAACCAAAATTATTCTGTCTTGACAGCAAGGTGGGAAACCTAACTGCTTACCCGTCCTCAGCTGAGGGGAGACAGGCCCGAACAAAAGTACCAAACCCAGGTAATCTAAACATGACTATACCCAGTTACAATGCACCAAACAGCGTTCACAAGGACACTGCCACTCCCAAGCAGGTTCTGCTTCAAAATACAAAACACCACTCATATACCTGTGTGTATTCTCACATGATTCTTATAATTAGTTGCACTGGCAAAAGCTCTTCCACATCCTGGCTCTGTACAGTAATAAGGCCTTTCACCTGTATGTGTCCTGATGTGAACCTTTCTAATATTAGATGTTGTGAATGACCTGCCACATCCTTCAAACGGACACTTAAAGGGCCTTTCACCTGGAAGAGAAGAAAAAGTATATACGCAAAAGTTATAAAAGAACAAAAATCCTAAGTTACACTTAGACTGAATGTAGGAATCTAAAGCTACCCAATTCTCTCTTTGAGACTCTCAGTCAGAAATACCATGAACACACCACTGTGGAGTGTTCTGCTGTTTAGCCGAAATTATCAAAACTCAGGAAAATCATACCATCTGTAAACTAAATTATGAGGCATTTATATTAGAACCTTATGATGTATAAACCAGACTCAGTTGCTTGGATTAGCTTCCACATTGTCCATATTCTAACATGTATTTAACCTCCCCTTCACTTAATACATCCACTATGCAAAACAAGGGTGTCATACCGTTTCTACAGTTCTCAACTGTAATTCATAAAACAAAAAAACCCTTTGATTTAGCATGTAACTAAGATGCAAATGGATTAGTAAAACTCATTACAGAAAGCACTCAACCTTACATGAGAAGAACCAACTTTTCAAAGAAAAACCACCCTGAAACTCAAGTTTCAAATCCCAAAGCCAAAGCAATCACAAACACAGGTTCTTTTTAAAGTAAGTCTATTCCTGTAATATAAATTTAAGCACAATAACTTACACCACCACACCAAAACATTTCACCATGAACACGAGACAAGGCAGACCCCTGTCTAATACCCCAATACCCCTGACCCTTCAGATATATCAAAGCACACCGAGGGGGATAGTGAAGGGGGTTAACTTTGGAGAAGTTTGAGCCACCTGACATGCTGTCCTGTTGTAATTTCACACTACATTCCGCCCACCCTACTGCTTACCGAAGAGAGGAATCTGAGAGTAAGAGAGAGCAGATTACCACTGCAGATACAACGTTAAGTACTTAGAGACAGAAATAAAAAACAAAGTCCTGATAGAGACCTTAATACCACAAAACTCCAGAGTAGTTAGCTCCTTGGCAGAGGAAACTATAATTCACTCCTTAGGGCAGCTGTTTTGGGAAGGTTTTTCAGCTTCCTGCCAAGGCAGTGTGTGCGTATTAAACAACACCACCTCAGTGTTGTGTTACCATGGCTGCCCTAATCCTCGCTTCAGCACAGGACCTCAAATCATGCCTGAAAAGAGCAGGGTTGCAGAGTCAACCCCGCCCAACAGATCCTGCATTAGTAATCAAAACAGATTGCTCTTAAAGAATGCCCGCAAGAATGTCATCCGACTGGCTGGTGAAGCCAGCCTTGAAGTTTCTAGTGTACTTGTTGGAGAATCGACCTGTTTCCAGGTGACTGAGATTTCTAGCACTAGAAATGCAAAGCAAGGCAGAAGCCTTCATGCTCTACCCCCAAAGCAGCTATGAGGAACCACACCAGCTTTTCTGATAGCATAGCGTGCCTAGGGAAGTCACAAGGAAGCCGGGGCAAGCATTTGATGGCAACAGAAAGGGAGACTGGACTGAAAGAGAGGGGAAATCACTTTTGGCTAAAATAGGCAGAAAATGAAGAAAGTGCTAACCTGCTCTACATGATGAACAAAAAAGTTTCAGAGCCATGAGAGTGGGCAGAGCCCAGACTTGCCTTCACTGGGTGCACTGCTGCAGCTTTCACAGAGTATGCACCTACACTACTCCATCCATTTGCACAAAGGACTTGGTGCAGTTTTCTTCCCATTCTTTGGCTTCCTGCAGCTACTCATAAAACTAATAAAAGGCACCTCGATCTTCGGTCCCTGGACTGCTAGGATTCTATGACTGTATTGTTAATATTGTTCAAATGGGTAAATGGTTACATAGGGCTGGCTCAAGTCTTTTGTCTTAACTGCTAAACTACATTCAAGCAATTAAATTACCATACAACTTCTATGGCCATAAAGAAGTAAAGAAAACAGTCTACAGCTCTTCAAGTTGTCCTTACTACAGAAATCTTTCAGTTCACCATCTATACTTTATGTAGTACATCATGATGTGAAACAGTTCTCTTCTAGAACTGAAAACTGATGACACATTGATGGCTTCATCCCGATGACCAATTTAACATCAAGATAGCACTAATTCCAACAGACTGTCTTTGAATACAGAAGTCCAGGAAACCAGAATTATCTCAATATCATCTTTAGTTTTTATAATTTTTATTGCCTGCTTTTATTTCCCTCCATGCGTTGTTCTTTTTAATTTGAGAAAAAAAAAAATCTATTTCTTGTCCTTTTTTTTTTTTCTTTTCTACTCTGTAAGATTTAGAAAGTTCTTGGTGTTCTAGCAGGCAAGTAAATATACTTAATGGAATAGGTTAGTAACTGATAGATTATTCTTCCTACATTTAAGGGGTTCTTGTCTTTTTTTTTTTTTTTGAGATCTCAGGAGCACAGCAGACATTGTGCAGACTTGTTTACATCTGTGTGCACTCAAAGAGTTTTGTGGAGTGGAGTGTATTCTGTCTAGAATTTATTTGTGCTTTGGCTTTCAAATGAATCTTTTGTAAGACAAAACATAAGGGTTTTTTTTTATGCATTCTGAAGTTTTAATAACAGTCAGTTTTCCATGATATTTTTGTTCATCTTTCTGCTGCAGGAAGAGAAGGGAAATCAGGATAACAATCAGCTCAGAACTATCAACCTTCATGAAGCTGGAATGCAAGTTATCTTAGAGCACCAAAACTTAAGAACACTGATACCATTTCTAAAAGGTGAGCCATATTATTGAGGAAAAGTTCCTTGCTCTGCTACAGCTGTAAATGAAACTGTAAAGGCACCAAGTGACTCAGTGGTAACGTAAGTAATGCATTGCTAAAAGTTAGTGCATTTGCACTATAAGCAGTGTCAATGCTTAAGCACTTTTCCCAAGAAAAGCATGCTGGATTTGCAGTAAATGCTTACCATACTGAAATGATGTTGAGCTCACTGGGCTTCAGAAAGAGAATTCACACAGGCTGATTTTGTAAGTATGAAGTCACAGAATGATCAAAGAGAAAAAAAAAAATCCATCTAAGTGAATTAACAAAAAAAATAACGGGCGGTAATATTACCTGTGTGGGTTCGGATATGTTTCTGCAGGTCTCCTGAAGTCTTGAATGATTTGGTGCAGTTTTCTTCTGTGCACCGATAAGGCTTTTCACCAGTGTGTGTTCGGACATGACTTTTTAGCCCATACCCTGAGGATCAGAAAAGATGTTATAATAGTATAAACAAAAATTAGGATATTCATAAATCATCACCATCAAAAGCTGCGCTTGCCATTCCAATCAGGAAGGTCTCTGATGAGCAGGATTTGCTCTTTCATTCTTCATAAACACTTCATTCTACCACACAGAGCAGCAGAACTCTAGGTACAGTTTAGAAATTCTTTCATCCTTTATTTATGAAGAAAGTACACTTTCATAATGCTTCTCCTTTCCTTCAAAAAGATAAACTGTAATGACTATAATGTGGACAAATACTTATTCTGTCTTCTGAGGAAGCTGAATGCTCTGTATTCCATCTACTTTTTCTCTTTTACCACCACTGCGATCAAAATGACATTCAATTGTTCACTCATACAAAAATTGGCACCATCAATAAAGTCAGCAGTAAAAGTTCTACTGCTATCTAGGCTCTAAACTCTAATGATTTTAAACCATATTATTAACATCATCACATGGATAGGTACCAACTGATAGCAGTCATGGACACCCATGCCCTTTTACATTACTTCTAGGAACTGATTGTCATCAAAAACTCTACCAGTCTAATGTAAGCTTTGGATCAGGCCCTCTGTAAATTATTTTGCAAAGAGCATTTTACCAAGATCTTCCTTTCTGCACTTCCCTGAAAAGATCATTACTAAAGAACCCTGAAAGAGACATTTTAGAAAATGAACTTGAATTTTACTGGTGTCCACAAGTGATGCATACATTTCTACAAAATAAAGTAACAGTCTATAAGATGGCACCTGCTTTAGTTTCAGTGTGTTCTCCCAAAAATAGCTGAAATTACCTTACTTGGTGTTTTTAAAAAACACAAAGCATGTCTACCAAGCTGAGCATTATTAATTTGTTCTTACATCTAAAATAAACTCAATTTCATGAACCAACCCCAGAGAGTTCTTAATATTTAAACTGAGAGCATTCAGTACTTAAAATGAACTTTATCAAAGGCAAAGATTGCTGAACTACAGTGATACAATGGCTCTGACCAAAAATATGGTTTTAATAGACAAACAGCTGTTTATAACCATATATCAGTCTGTTGCAAGGGAAGAGAATATTTTGTAATGTAGTTCTGAAATCCCTTTACAAACACTATGAAATTAAACATTGATACAACCCTTTAAAAGTGTGGTTGTTTCTCTTTTGACCTTTGCCATCAGCATTTCTTTTGCTTGTTTCTGTTCAGAGAAACAATACTAAATGTATTAGATCATGAGGTTATTTTAAAAACACCTTAGGTTTTTTTTTAAGTAGAGCTTAACTTTTTTAAGCATCCTACTAATTTACATTCAAAGTAACAGAATAAAATTTGAAACAAGTTTTGCTCTTTCACTTTCTTCCATGTTTCATTCTTCACAATTGCATTTTGCACAATCAAATTCAATCTCAGGGAGAGCACCATTTACAAACAGTAGTCGGTATGAAATGTAGAGTTCACTTCAAGAAAAATGTCACTTTTGGACACAAATTCAATAAAGAACACTTAAAACAGTATCTTCCATCAAAGTTCCCTTCAAATTTGGAACAGAAGATCAGGTATTTACCTCTAGCCAACAGGTTCAGCTTCTCATTATCACCTCATTTAATTTACACTATTAGTTTCATGTTAAGAAAAGGCCTACCTTTTCAGGATAAAATCTGACTGTAGCATGACAGGTGAAGGGGAAGGGAAAGTGTCAAATGTTTCATGTCATTCTTCCTTCAGTAACTAAGAGTTAAATCCTCTGTCCTTTCTTATGCTACGCTAGCTGAAATGATGCCCTTTTTTTTTGCAGTTCTTTACTTAGCAGTTTAAAAAAGGCAATATTAAAAACTTACTTTTTACAGAGACAAACAAGCAGGAGGAGCTAGTCTACAGAAGATTACCTGTTGCAAATGCTTTGCCACACCCAGGATGCTCACACTGATACGGTCTGTCTCCTGTGTGTGACCTTTCATGCACCTGTAAAGACATCCAATGTACTGACTTAATGACATTACTTCAACACAGAAACAGTTCATTCTCTTCCTAAGATTCACATTCAAGTGTCTTCTTTTTACATCAGTGATTAAAAAAAAATGAAATAGTGACAATGTTTTCCTTAAAAAGATGTCTCTTTCCAAGGTCTAACTTGATCCTTTCAGTCAGTTTTGCAAAAAACATTTCTGTAAATACGGAGTTGCCATCATACAACTACATTAAAGACAGAATGCAAACATGCCTCAGAGCCCACTCTCTATCTGATTTTTGACTCCATTGAGTGCTTCTTATGATCCTTTTATATTGCATGTAATTTCTACAGCAAAGACACTATTTTAACACATGATCCATAGAGTAAATTACTCACTGACTCCAGAGTGTTTTGTCAGAGACAAGGCAGCACTACAAGAAGTTGACCTCATTGGCAAGGGATTACCTCAGCCCAAGCTGGAATATGAACAGCTCTACACCCTTACTGTTTCAGAAATTACTTAATTTCAAAAAGGAAGAGAATTAAGGACTTGTCACTTGTCCCTTGGAAAAGATGTTCCAGCTTTTCACTTTGAATGTTGGATTGTTTTGAAGAGTTAGACTTTGAATTATGATGGTAATATGATGGTAAAATCTTCCAAAAACGTGAATTTTTGCATGATCGTGCATACACGGAGATAAAATGAACACTGGTTTTCAGATTTTTTGTGACACTGCTGGTAGAAACCATCTCTACACGAGATATATTACATGCTGGCAATATAGGAGCCTAACATGATCCCACATTTGCATCTATCCAGAACACTAAGCAAAATCAGCTGAGCACCTGGGACAATCAATTATTGTAAAATCTATCCAATAAACATTTGACAAAACAGCACTATTGCCACTGGCGCTCTGTTAATTTCTGTTATTTTTTACCACATAATCTGTCAAAAAAAAAAAAAACCTGCAAAGTAACAACGCTCATTTTACATCTCATCACCTTAAGATGGTGAGCTGTTGTGTACAGTTTTCCACAGCCATCGTAATCACAGCGAAAGGCTTTCTCTCCACTCTGCTGAGATTTTGCAGTCACTCTTGTTCCATGTCCTTGCAAGACAATCTTAAGATAAAAAAAAACCCAACATTAACAAAAAATACCACACAATGGATCAGAAAAGTCACACACTTTATTTTGCTATCAAGCCACAGTTGATTCCGACAGGTTTCTTTTCTCTCTCTGCTATCCCATATATTTTTTAGTCTCAGTGAATAACTAAAAATCACTAAAAAGCTTAAGTTCTGATTAAAGAAACTGTAAAACATGTTTACTTGTAGCTAGCAAATTTAGATGCATGCATTAATTAGCCAAATAACAAAGACAAAATAATTAGTAAGATGACTAAATTAGTAATAAATAATTGGTAAGATGACTGAATTAGTATACAGAGGGGCTTAGATTACATCTAAGGCACCAGATCCATTCCTAAGGGAGATTAACCATAAATCAGACCACCTTCAAAGGTAAGTTCATGCAAAGGCCAAACAATAATTAAATACGCTTATAATGAGCACTTTTTGAACATGAAGGAAAGCATTTTGTACTTTGTCAGTGATGCATATGTTTTGATCAAACTAATTGGACCAATTTGAGCTAGGTTCTACTCTCCTTTCTGGCATGACACAACAGGAATATACAAAGAATAGCTTTGCAATGCAACATAAACTCCTTTTAAAGGCTTCTTCATACACTAATATGCAAGAAACATTCATATAGACTGAAGAAGGCGGCAGAAGTCCAAATGTAAACATTTTTACACAACTATATGCAAAGTAATCAAGACTATTTTAAAAGATCTATCCTTCTTTTAAACCACCACCCTTTTCTTATGGATCAAATTCTACGCTGAATTGTCAAAAGAATGTTACACAGAACGGATGAGGTGGGCAGGCACCTCTAGCAATCTTTTAGTCCAACAACCCCTGCTCAAAGCAGGGTCAGCTGCAGCAGGCTACTCACAGCACTATCCAGATGGGTTCTGAGTATTTTGAAGGATGGAGTATCCTGAAGGCTGCCCCCAGCCTTCACATTCCCAATTAATTCTTCTCTGTAAGCATGAGGTCCAGCAAAGTGTCTCACCTCACCACCTGCTCAATAACCTGGTTTACGTTGCCAGTTGCCATGCCTGAACTCCAGAAACCTGCTGGATTTCACGTACCCTGTTGTGATGCTCTTTCAGCAGATACCAAAGTGGTTAAAATTACCCAAGAGAACCTAGGCCTGTGAACATGAGGCTTCTTCCAGCTGTTTGAAGAAGGCCTCATCTTTCTTCCTGATCAGGCACTCTGTGGCAGACAGCCACCATGAGGTCACCCACACTGCTCTGTCAGCTAATTCTGACCATCGGTTCTCGACTGGCTCATCACCCATGCCAAAACAAAGCCCTGTGCAGTCCTGCTGTTCTCGCATAAAGGGCAGCTCCCCGCTTCTCCTTCCCAACCTGGCCTTATTAAAGAGCCTGTATCCATCCATCACAGGACTCCAGTCATCTGAACTATCCCACCACATCTCCCTCATCCCAACAAGACTGTAGTCCTGCAATTGCGCATAGACTTCTAATTCCTCAGATAGATCAGAAATTTGTTTGAGAACAGCTTTTATACGAGTTCTTCAGGGAGGATGCCCCCTGTTACCTTCAGACTGTTCTTAAGACTAAAGATGCAAAGGTGAATCTGAAATTTAAAATTTTTAATCAACTGAAACTGAAAAACTTCAAATCATTTCAGAAAAGCTTCTCTGGAACCATGGAGAAAACCAATCTCATCAATCAAGAAACACGTTACTAATATGATTGTTTAACCCATAATACCACAAATCACAGAAGTCACTTTAATATGTTAAGGATCATGAAGATGCTTGGTTGAGCACTTGCACTTAAGCATTGATTTGTTTTTTCTATCAGTAAACCTGCTCGTATTTCTTGGTTATTTCAGCATATAAAAATATGCATATAGTTGCTAAGACCCTCTATAAAGCCAAAGTTTAAGAAAATTACAACAGTTCTACAATCAATGTGCTAATATCTGTAAGGAAATAACCAGACATTATTTTACCAATATTCAGTTTGATAAAAAGAGGAGGGAAAAATAAAGTGAACAGAACACTCAGGTAAAAATTAGTTGAACATAATGAGCATTTTTGTTCAAACAACTGTTTGCAGCTGTATGTGTTTCATCGCAATTCATTAGTTGGTGTGACATTGAGGATTATTAAGAATTCAGATAGTATTATCATTTGGATACAGTATTAAAATGACTGTTCTCAGACAATAATACACCCTGAAGAAACTAAAAAATTCAGATTTTAGGAGGCACAAAACCAGAAGAACATAGCAAATAAAGCACCTTTACAATGTGAAACTTGTTGAGAGGAGTATTTCAAAATACTTTTAAAGAGATGAAATTTTAAAAAACCCCAAATTTTAAAAGAGATCACAAATATATCCTGAGTTCAGACAGGTAACGCAGGAGAACAATAAAGGTAACAAAGCTCTCAGGTAAGATTTTTATATTCTATACATACAAACTTCAGTCATATGATTCTGCTTTTAATATGAACAGATGGGCATGACAGGTTGGAAAGGAAATAGTGTGTGAATCCGTTTGGGCAAACGCATTCTTGTTTTCATAAGTAGAAATCACAAAGAGGGTTTATGCTTTTTTCTTTGGTGAAAAAGCTATCTACAGGCAAGTTTGAATGACTACTGAGCAGCATGACATCTGCTCTGGTCTTGTGTTACCTGTGGACTTATGAAGTTTATAAATATACACTTATTTAATGCTATTTCTAAATATGAGACAATTTTATCCCAAGTATTATTTCAGAATGAGTTACAAGTAGGTACCTAATTAAATCAAGATATAAACATGATTAAGATTTCCATACATAATTGATAGCTTTGGGACCCTTAAATTGGCCAATAGAAGTCGCCTTTTAGGGGTCAGAATTTGAGACTAAGCCTCAATACCTTTTGAAATAACAGATTTTTTTGTTGTTGTTGTTTGGAAGATATAATGTTCCATAAGACCAGCACATTTCCATATGGCACATATGTTGTCATACACGGGTAACATAAAACAACCTCCAGAGTCACTTTGTTTTGGGGCTAAGGATGAAATCAACATGTAACTGGATATTGCTTCCAGGCTGTTTTGCTTTACAGGCTCTCACTTCCAGATAAATCCAACCAAGATCTCACCTTACTCTTCCCTGAATTTTGCATCTTGTGGGAGTTGTACCCCTATTCCAACCTACAAGTGTGCAAAACCTCTTAATTTCATGATTCCATTTTATGGAATATATTCCAATACCATAAATAATGCATGTAGTAGCTCTTCTCTCCTTTCACAGCCATGCCACACAGGCAACAGTGGAGCGCCTCTGGCTTTAAATATCGTGGGACCTAGCTTTCAAAAAAACTAAGAATAGAGAATTTTGAGGTAGCTGTCAGAGGTGAGCCTGTAATTCTTCCTTTCACAGATACCGCATTTTACCTTGGAAGATATTTTTGATTAGTTCATTATCTCTTAAATGAAACAAAAAGAAAAAACAGGGCTTCTCTGACCACACCCTTCTCAATGCAATGACATTTTTGATTCTGTCATTTGAACATGTGAGGATGTAGGGGGTTTATTATTATTTTTGATGTTGTAAATAATTCTGTGAAGCCCAGAATATGTTTTGCTTTGTCTTTACATTTAATATGTTACGATGACAAATACCATTCTCCTTACATATTTTATGTATCCCAGGTAAAAAAGGCTTGAGACTTAAGAAGTTGCACCTGTATCTTCCACTGCCCTTTGGACTTTTAAATTAACTTTTTCACATTGAAAAGGTTTATATATTTATTATTTTGTATTGGGCTACATACCTGCATTTTTTTCTCTTGTTCATTTTCACCTATCATTCCTGTGCCACTAACACTGTCATTTCCATCAATAGACACCTGAAAAACAAAGTCAAAACATTTACAGGTTATTTTTATTCATCTGAAAAACAGGGAGTTAAAGAGGGTTCCTGAGGGCTTATTATTTCATAGCTCTCTAGCTCCCTCTTGAAACATGATTATCCTGTAGTACATTTGCTCACACGAAAATCACCACTCGTAGCATCTGCATTACAGAATAGGTAAAGTAAGCATTTCAAAGTTGTCTTAAAACAAGGTAGGAAAGACTGCAGGAACCAAGTATGTTAAATTAATAGACTGACAAAAGTATTAAAATAAATTAATAAATTTACCAATACTGAGTCCTGACAAAAAAAAGGACAACATTTACGTCTTTTATAATAGGGATATACCTCTCATTTCCTATTAAGTAGAGAGGAAAGTGCCCAAGCAGAAGCAAGTTTACTCTACAAAAAGACTGCAAAGAGTGTCTGCAAGCAGATAATTCTTGGGTGTTTTTTTTAAAGGAAACAATAGCCATTTTGGGACCTTCTCATGCAGAAACTTTGAAGGAAGGGGAGAGAACCTACACAGAAAGGAGACTTGAAACACTTCATCCTGAGCTTCCTATTGTTGTTTGATAGAGGAACTGCCGACTAAAATTAAAAGTTCATCAATGCCACTGGAAACAAATGTTCCAAACAGAACTGTACTTTTCCAGCAGCTGCAATGTCACAGGAAAACAGCTTATGGAAGAAAAGTATGTGTTGTAACCTCCTCACAATTCCATTACATATCTCCTGACTTCATGTTCACTGACAGCAATAATCTCTCTTTCCCTTGATTGCTTTGTGAGGAAGGTGGTCTTGACTTAGCCCAAAATTAAAAGGACTCTAGTTAAGTCTTTGCACGTGCTCTGCAAGATGTGAGAAAGTAGTACTATGCTTAAAGGAGAAGCAAAGGACAATGAAAAAAATCTGTGTTCCACCACTACCAGTGAGCTTTTCTGTAGTTGTCTTGGATCTCTCTGTACAAACTCTCTTACAGTTCTGCATTGATCTTTGCTATTTCTGGCTGTTACGTAGGACAGGAGAACAAAGAATATCACCATTCTCCAAATCCACCTTTGAAATTGTCTTCACCCTTGTAAGTTTTGAAGAGAAAACCTTCCAAGTTAACAACAAAAAAAGGAAAACACCTAGTTTTAAATCTCTTTTTTGCAGTACTGAGAGAGTTCTGGAAGGATTCCAAGGAAGATCTTTGAGTTCCTCGTAAGACTGTCTCAGATTCTAAAGAAAGGTTTAGTCTGCCTTCAATTAAGAACATAAGAATGACTATACTGAGTCAAACTAAAGGTCAATCTAGTGCACCATTTTGTTTCCAACAGCAGACAGTAGCAGATGCTAGAGAAGACTAAAGGAACAGGCCAAGCTTACAGCGATACATTTCCAGAAATATGCTCCCAACTTTCAAGCAATTTATGGCTTAGGAACTTCCTGAACTAGAATTCACAAGTTCCTACCTAATAGCCCTGGATACATTTTGCTACTATGAATTTAATTACAGGGACATATTAGCATCCACAATATCCTACTAGCAGTGCCATGGCTTAGCTTTGTGCTGTTTGAGAACGTATTCTTCACTTTTCTTGAGCTTGTCACATGAGACTTTCATCTGATGTTTCCCCGTTCTTACACTGGTAAAGACAATGACGAGTCACTACTCCTCTTTGTGCCACTTAAAATTTTACAAAATTCTATCATATACTTACCTTGTGTATTTCATATGTTTGGCCATCACTGTTGCCCCTTCCTGTACCTTTTTCAATGTTCCTATACCAGCTGCTATGAAAAGTATACACTGCCTCACTATGAAGCATACTCGGACATGGAGTAGAATCACAAAACCACATTTCTCCTTTTAAGAGAAAGGCAGGATTGTGACAATTGAGCTATTATTTGTTTTTTTATGTAAAACAGGTGCAATACTTGGAAACTCACTTCTACTGACTTTCCCTGAGAGGTTCTAGCAGTACCTTTCAGCATAAGGTTCTGAGATAAAAGTTTAAAGAGAATAAGAAGAATTTTTCCTAGACACATACAAGTACGCTACCAAAAAAACCCCAAATTCACAGAATTAAAAAACACATATTGAGATAAATAGGACAAAAATGCAAATTTATTTGCATTTCTTCTGTTTCTTCTTCTCCCTCTCAAAACAGAAACTTTTAACAAATTATGATTAATATAGCTCCTTGTTAAGGACAAACTTATGATTTATTTAAACCTAAATTAAATAGTATCTAGGGAATGTGTAAAAGCTTGTCACTACAGCTCAACTAACGTTGAATTACCTTTTATTTTACGAAATGTTAAGGCATAGCCAAACACAACACAATCTGACTGGCTCTCTTAGGATCTCTCAATTGTAGCAGACAGAAGCATAACAGAATGAATAGTTTATAAGCCACGTAGTTATCCTAACTGGCTTCTCCCAACATTTGACAACTTTCAGTGACACTAAAGGAGAGATTTTTAAATTTATTCTACTCTTTTTCCAGAGCAATGCAAGCATTGATGGTTATCATCCAGCAACTGGGACACTGCTGAACTATAAAGTCATGGAAGCTGCCCATTATTACACTTATATCTTGCTTTACAGAAGTGTAGTAAAGTGGACAACATGAATTTTGAGCATCATATTACATTTCACTATTGAAAATATGGATCAAAAAAAGTTTTTTCCAAACTCAGTAACTAATTGTGTATTTTGCACTTCATATCATGCGTTGTCCTCGTCCAGTACACCAGGCCCTACTCTTTCAATGCAAGGGAAAAAAAAATTAACTTTGTCCTTCTTTCCAAACAGTGCCCTCTCAAGATGCTCCTTCCCAACACTATAGTTTAGAGAAAATTATTATTTAGTTGTCTATTTAAAAATCAGTCTGACGCGACATCATTTCAGTGTTTGATCTTTTGTTCTTTGTATGCAACACTATGCACTGGAGCTGCTCAAGATAGTGAAGCACTGTCACGACAATGTGGTGTGCTCTCTTCTAGGAGTCTGAAGACTCTGTTAATATAATTTTAATTCTTAGATTCCAAGTGGCTTTTGCTGTCAAAGGCTTTGTGATGCTATATTAAAATGTTATGGATAGAGAAAATGTCTTTCGGTATACCTTGGCTGCATATTGCTCCAAAGCACTGATGGTATCTGGGTCAATGGCAGCATCTCCCGTATGAAGACCTGCCACTGTGCCATCAGCTTGAATGGCTAAAATGGTATCTGACTGTGGCATTTGCACTGTGTGGTGAATGTAGGCAGTAGTTCCATCCTCCAGCTGGACTGCTTGTACTGCACTCTGGTCATAACTGTCTGAGAAAGAATATTACAAAGTGTTATGAAAGAAAAGGAATAACAATGTCTGCATGTTACCTGAGAAACTACTGCTGTTTCGGAAATGTCTCCTAAACTCATGTATGAGAGATATAACCACTAGTATATAAGAAATACAAACACTTAAAATATTATTATAAATAGCAGTGATGAAATTTTTTTCAAGACATCACCTTCCATAGCTTTATTTCTGAACACTTACAAAAGTACAAAGCCAATTTCATCTTCATCTAGCTTTGTTTACAAAGGAAATTAGGAACACAAATAGGCTTTTCCATTTTGTATCCACTCATAATAAAGTGAAAATAACATAAACACATGTACTGGTATCAATACTTCAGATTTTACAATTTATAAATCTCATCATTTTAAGAACAGAATAATGCAAATATGCAAAAGAAACACATAAAA
The DNA here is from genome assembly GCA_009769605.1 of Bucorvus abyssinicus. Taxonomy (NCBI): domain Eukaryota; kingdom Metazoa; phylum Chordata; class Aves; order Bucerotiformes; family Bucorvidae; genus Bucorvus; species Bucorvus abyssinicus. The sequence continues at coordinate 9,068,799 of CM020043.1, read as the reverse complement.
TACTTTTTGAAGTAGTTCTATCTCCACATCTACTGTAAACATCTTCTGCAGAAATATCAGTTATCATTTAAAATAAATGTTTGTATTCTTGACTGTCAGCTGTCACATTTTCTGTCCTACTACCAAATGGCAAAATCATCAATGGCATGACTTAAAATTTAAGTCAATCTCAATATTCTTTAGCTCAAGAGGGATCGATCAATTGACTCTCACCTGCTCTCTCTTCTCATTTTCACATGCAATTATTGCTGAAACCTGTAAAAGGACTTATCTCTTACTTTACTGTGATCCTGGGCTAAAACAAAAGTGAAATATGCTGATTTTGATTCTGTTTATAACTGGTACACGAGGTCCAAATAAGGAACTGAATCAGTCTCATTTCCACAATTTCCAGATGTCACAAAGTAAATGCAACTAGTGATCTACATTGGGAATCACACTAAATGACATCCTAGTCTAACAAGAGTACCATATTTTATACTGCTGAAATCCTGTTGAACTCTAATGTTATAAATCACACATCAGAAAAAAATTACCTTTCGAGGTGTGATGAATAAATGCTGTGGTTCCATCTTCCAGCTGAACTGCTTGACCATCTTCCAGACGCAAGCTGTCCCCTGCTCGGGAGAAAGAATTCCAGTACTTCAGCAATAGTTTGAAAAATCCAGTAGCTGGAAAGATTAAACACTAAACACCTAGGATCCCCAAACACATAGGTTCTCTACAGGACTGTTTCCTTTAAAATAAGAAATCAAGCTAATATAATGACCATTAATTACCACTCATAAATATTGATCAGAAATGTATTATTATATATTTTTCTTGTATTATTATACTTACTGCTTTTAGGCATGGATACATGTTGAACATAAGCAGCAGAACCATCTTCTAATTGAATCACTTGGCCATCCATTAATTTACCATCTGAAATACACAATTAGAATTCTTAAAATATATTGTGTATGATACATCACAATTTAAACACACAACTAGTACCTTCTGGATTAAAATATCAATAAAATATCACTGAGAAATAATGTTTAGTAAGCACAATATGACTATACAGAGGTTTTTAAATTCTGGGATAAAAAAAAATGGAAAACGCCTGATGTCCTGTCCAGTAGGCAGAATGTTGATATTTGGGTTTGAAGTGTAAAGATCGTCTCATTTTTGTTTGACTTATGTTCTGCATTTGATACCTGCATCTTATTAGTAGCAGAAATAAATATTTATTTGATAGTATTACTGTAATACCTGTACTTCCCAGCTGGAATTGAAACTTCATAAACATTGTACAGATTTTGCCTGGCTTTACAATCCAACAGGGTTTTCCATCCAAAGTCAGTGTTAAAACAGGGAATATGATTTCAATACCATCCACCTCTAGTCATTTACCTACCTTTAGAATTGTGCTGTATATAAGCAGTAGAGCCATCAGCAAGGGTAACTGCTTGCAAACTTACACCTTCCATGTTTTCTAAGTTGTCACCATCTAGCAAGGAAGAGAGTTCATAGTCACTATTACAAGCATCAAATCCAAAAAATCACAACTTAACCACTTCCATAAATGATTGCATCCCTTAAAGCATAATAATTTCTGAAATAATAACAGGAAATAGTTCTTACTTGGTTTTTGATTTTTGAACCTTGAACATATACTAGGGTTGTATGTTCAAGGTTTTGCTCTGTAAACATGACAGCTAGAATGTTACTTTCTCAACTAAAGTTACAATGTCACTGAATAAATAACTACAAACCTGAGGTTTCAGGAGAAATACTAATTAGGTCATGAGCATCAATAGTGAAATAACAATATGTATACTTGTGTTGATAATTTTGTTTTGTACTCTACTACCTGTCATTCATATACACAAATCCATTTAGAGTAAAACACAGATTTAGGAAAAAGGTTTTAATTGCATAAAATCATAATGAAGCTGTTAGAAAACATCAAGTTTAAGCCAATTTTAGATCACTCATCTAATTTTAAAACTCAACTTGTTTAATACATACTTAGCTATAAACTGAAGTTACAAAGTATAAACCAGTAAAACTATAGTGAGAATGAAGTCAAGTTTTATATTTCCTATTTTGGCACATTTACTCTCCTACTACAAGGGTTAAGAGATCATTTCCTTTCCAAATTCAATTAGTGAACTTAATAAATCTCAGTTAACTAAGAATAATTTGTTAGATTTTTCATTTAGAATTCAATATGTGAGTTTTATCTGAATTTCAAACAGAAAAGACAGAAAATGCAGAGATATTTTAACCTGAAGGTTCACCTTGCACAGCTACAGCTTCTGTTAAACAAAGGGTCACATGCTGGGCCTCCATTCCTCCTCCAGAAAATTCAGTCATTCCCTGAGAGTCTCGATTTATCTGAGCTAATAACATTGTCTACCTAAAAAGAAAGTATTCACAAAACATAGATAGAAAATTTAAATACAGAACCAGAACTAGTTAAAGACAATGCAAGTTGAATTAAGATTTTTATACAGGTGCTACAAATATTTTATGTTACCCTCTGCACAAAGAAGATGCAATGAATGACTGACTTACCTGGAAAATACTTCACAGGAAAAAAGGATATTTGAAACAGGTAAATGTTATTAACTCAATTAACTAAGCTGTTCAGAACTTCAAGTAGCAGTTGAATTGTATCAACCACATTTAGATTTCAGTTAAATATGAATTATTCAACTGATGTATAAAGAATAATGGTGGTAATGATGGAGTAAGTAATTATATCTTTTTGTCCCCAGAATTAAAATAAAGATGACAATTCACCCAAGGTCACCCATGACAACAGCAGGGCTTTAACTATACAAATTAAACATCTCTCCAGTGCCAGTAAGAGGTTTAGAATCCATCACAGTAAATCTGACTAAACAACCCAACTATTTCCCTAAACATTCCAGGAAGGTTTCTATTTAAAAAAAGAAAAAAAAAATTAAATCCCACCTTAAAAATAAAAAAGTATCTCATGATAAAATGTATTAATAAGACAACAGGATGGTGATTAGTGAGTGACAGTCACAGCTCTGCATATATCTCATAGAACCAGATACAGCCATCCCTTTGGATACTGATTTTTTTACCCAGGCACACTTCAATATGGGAGATTAAGAAGTCTACTGAATCTGAAAGACTATTACTTATTTTAAATATTAGTAGATTAAGAAGCTTTAAAGGAAATATATAACATTGCATTCTACTAACTCAGATGTTGGCTTTCACCACAGGAAAAACCAACCAACCAAACGCGACCAAAAAAGAGTCACTGAATTCTGCAAGCCCTTTAATTAGTGTAATGTACACTTAGATGTGGATGAAAAAGGAAAAAAAAAAAAAAAAAAAATCACATGGAATTGCAATCTAGGCTACACAGCATTAAGCAAACTTTCCTCCACCCCAATTTCTTGGCAGTCAAGAGTCTTCTTACAACAACAAGCAGTTAGATATCTCTATCTAGGGTACAGATAAACAATCAAAGCTTTTAATTTTAGTATGGTTCTATGACCTGCTGTTTATATAACTCAAGGCTGAGAAGAATAATCTAGGTTTTTTAATTTACTTATGATTACAATTTCCAAATAACTGAACTACTCTTACCTCTACAATCCAGAAATCTGCCCTTGAATGAGCAACTCATCAATGGTCTCAAAGACCACTGAGGAACACATGCTTATGTCAAAACTGAAGAATAACAACAGCAAAATTAGATCATTTAGGTACTCCAGTGGCCTGCAGTATTTCAAAAGGTTTGGCACACTAATTTAGTAGTTGAAAATTATACCCGAGTAGTATTTTTCCAAATACAACCAAGTGACTTTGAACTAGATTATCTCCTAGCAAGGCAGGCAGCTACCTATGTTTCTTGGTCCCAAGCAAGGTAAAACCTGAACCACACTCAGCTGCTGCAGCTCTGCAGCTTTTGCTGGCTGACATGCTTTAACCCTAGTGCTATGCGCAGAGCAAACGTGCCGCTATGATCCAAGCCCTGCTAACTTTTAATGTGATGTCATACCGAGTACCCACTCCTGAAACTAGACCTGGAGTCTAAATCACATTGGCATGTATGAGAATATTACTGATGGTCTGGTTAAGTGTTAAAAGCCCAGTTAATGGAATAGATATGGCTTAATAAGTAGAAGAGGTAGCTTCGGGAAGGTTTTAAGCCTCTTGTAAAAAAAGCAAGTTTTTTCATGCACTACGCTGAAAATCATATAAGAAAAAACCCCCTGTGAATAATCAGTTCACAGTTCAGTAATATCTATCATACATACATAGATACATAAAAATCTACCTGGAACATTAAGGAGAATAAAATATAGGCTTGCAGTAGAGAATTTGAACCTTGAACAACTCGCAGCATCAAAAAGAAGATGCAGTTAAGATAGAAAGCAAAATATAATACAAAAAGAGGCATGAGAGATTTTTTAATGTCCAAGGTAAGGTAGGAAATTCTTGTTCCCAGCATCCTTTCCAAGAAAAGAAGCTTTTATAGAAAATGAGGTCTCTAAAAGAGATGTAATACAACAGAAAAAGAGCCAATGTAGAGAACCCATCCAGACTAAATTCCATTTATACTAGGTGTTCCTGAAGAAAATGAACAGCTAAGTTCTTTTGCATACTGTAAGTGACAAGGAACAGTACCAGGACATTAGAAACCCTGAGTTCAACTCCCTCCTCTGTCATCTCCATGTTAGTTGCTTTGGACTAGTAAATTATTTCCCTATTACTCATTTATTCCCCCCAATCTCAAAACAGGGACAAAACACTTACTTAGAAAGCACTTTCTTGTAAACCAAAAATGGGACAACATGCTGTAGCCTTAGGATCAGCATAAACAAGCACTGAAGTGATGCGGTCCTATCCTCAGCATTCACGTACTGTGCAGCAAATGAGATCAGAAAACTCACGCAGTTAAAAAAATAAACTAGCACCAAAAAGCTTTATTCCAGACCAGTTTGCAAGAACTGTTTCTCTGGCAGTATTACCAGCTTGTAGCAAGTTAAATAAAGTAATTATGGTAATTAGATGCTGGTGGTGCACAGAGGTTGTCTGTCTTCTTAACTGCTAACAGGGTTGTGTTTTGTCAGTGTTCTCCATTCAGTTTTCAGGACACCTCATGGAAGTAGGTTGCAAAGCAGCTTGACCATTTCACACATTGCAGAAGAAAGGCTATGCAACCAGTGGCTTTGACTAGAGCTATATTCTGAAACAATTCCAGCAGGAACTGTATCTCAAAGGCCTTTCAGCTCAGGTCTACTTTAGAGTATGCCCTCTCTTAGACGAATTATCTTTTAAGAAGCCTCCAGCATCTTTAATAAAATATCTGACTTTAAAATAGAATAACAGCCTTCCTCCAGAGCTTATGCCTCTTCTCTCAAATTCTGAGAAGCAGAGAAAAAGATATTCAACATGGACAACTGTGAAGTCCTGAAAGAGTCAGAGCAGAACCAGTTGCTTACAGGATCAATAGCTATTTTGGAAGAAATCTAAAGGAAGATAAATTCAAGGGCCAAAGGGACAAAAGCATTTACTTAGATTATATTACAGTGATTGCTATTGCAGTGTGGCTGATTAATAGTTATCACACACTGGGAAAAAAAAAATTGGACCTAACTGCTGCACACAGAACAAAGTTTCCTCTATTCCAGATGATCTGGACAATGATTAGTTGCAACTTACACGGACAGTGTTGCTGTTTTCTCCCAATTTCAACTTTTTAAAAACTACTCCTTCCAATATAATCTCTTCCCAATCCTCCGTCTTTCTGCTAGCTTCTTGTCCCTAGGTCCATCCTTTCTCCCTGAAGTGCCAGTTTCCTTCTTCCGGCAGTCCTATCATGGTACCAAATTTCCAGCATGTCCCTCTTCCCAAATATAATCCCATCACTTCCTGCTAAATTGTTCTAAAATACACCCATGTCTACACCAACTCCTTCTGCAACAAGTCCCTCAGCCTTCCCTTAATGCTGGTCTGCTCTATGTGTTCATCACACCATTGCCTATTACCTTCCTGCCTCCTCGTGTCCAGATGGTTCATGTTCAGATCCATCTTTGAAGCACATCCCCTATGATGGAGACTGTAGCAGCAGGACCCTCTGAACAGCAAAACCCCAGCTTTCATTCACTCTTTGGTGATGCAGCAGTTTCACTCTCTTACTCTGCTGTGCAGGGAGGAGTACCCTCAGCCAAAAGTAGATGTGCTGCTAACTCTTCTTCCTCGCCCCGCCCCACCACCCCCATCCCCCTACCTCATGGAAAAGACAGGACTACAAGCTCTGAGGATGGGGAAAGAACTAAAGAAGATAAAAAACTGGCCTGTGCTGTAGAAAAATGGGTCAGGCTACCAGAGACATTGCTGCTGCACTGTTATTTTCCCCCACCTGCCCTCTGTGAGTGGTCAAATAGAGGAAAAGATTGACAAGAAAGGTTATGTACTTTCCATCCTTGTAGATGTTCAAGGCTCAACTTGACACAGCTGTGGGCAACTGGTCTATTCAAACCTGCCTTGATCAGGGCTGGACTAAGTAACCTCTGGAGGTCCCTTCCAACGTAAAACTGTTCTGTGATATCCAGTAATTTTGATATTGCATACATTTAAAACAGTATCACCATGCTGCTTTTTGCTGACGATGCCGCCCTTGTTGCCCACACAGAAGCAGCTCTGCAGCGCTTAACGTCCTGCTTTGCAGAGGCGGCTGAGCTTTTTGGGCTGGAAGTCAGCTTGAAGAAGACAGTAGTTCTCTACCAGCCAGCACCACAAGATGATTACCATCATCCCCACATCACCATTGGCGAGTCAGAGCTTCAGTCAGTCCAGCAGTTCAGCTATCCGGATAGCATCATCTCCTCAGATGCCACGATTGACAAAGAGATAGACAACAGAATAGCAAAGGCAAACAGAGCTTTCTGAAAACTCCATAAAAGAGTCTGGTGCAATAAACACCTGAAGAAAAGTACAAAGATCAGTGTCTACAGAGCCGTGGTACTGTCTACTCTTCTGTACGGGTCTGAATCATGGGTCATCTACCGCCACCACCTGCGACTCCTCGAACGCTTCCATCAGCGCTGCCTCCGCACAATCCTAAACATCCACTGGACCGACTACGTGACTAACGTTGCTGTCCTTGAACAGGCAGACGTCACCAGTATTGAGGCCATGTTGCTGAAAACGCAGCTGCGTTGGGCAGGGCACGTCTCCAGGATGGCGGATCACCGCCTCCCTAAGATCGTGTTCTATGGTGAACTTGCCACCGGCTGCCGCAAGAGAAGAGCTCCAAAGAGGAGATACAAGGACTCCCTGTAACAACACCTCAGCCTAGGCCATATTGACCACCATCAGTGGTCCACCCAGGCCTCCAATTGGGAGATTTGGAGACACACCATACATAACGCTGCTGTCTCCTTTGAGAGCACGCGTAGAATCAGTCTCGAGGAGAAAAGACAGCGCAGAAAGAACCGTGCCTCGACTATACCACCCAAGGAGACCCTCCGGTGTGCTCTTTGCAACCGGTCTTGCCTATCCCGCATTGGCCTTTTCAGCCATCAACGCGCTTGCAATAAGCGTGGGCAAAGCCCTTCCCAAATCTTCATCCGCGAAGCCAAGCCATGATGACCATGCTGTTGGTACATCACCCACCCTACAAATCTAGTCTATCACATTTTTATTCATTTGCCTTCTTTTTTAAAACCAGTCTGGCTTCATCAAATTCTAGACTCTGCCCTTACCTGAACTTTAGTCACTCTCTTCCTCCCCTTTTCTGCTAACTGGCTTACATGCTGCTTTCTCCTCAGTTTCCAGCAATTTGTCCTCATCCTTCTTCCAATCCAAATCTCACCAGCCTCTTTCCCTAATCCACCTCAATACTTTTATTTCTGTGCATTTGCATCACATTTACTTTTTCTTTAAACCTCCTGTCTGCCAGGAATTTTGTCTGCAAGAACCTAAGAGAGAAAGATTTCCTTTACCCACTTCAAATATTGTGCCTCGTTAGTTATAAAGCAGATGAAATAATCCATTTTTGGTAAAACACATGAACCATGGTGTGGGGCCCGCACGGCCACTCAGCCAGCTTGGTGCACATGTATTCTCCTTAATCTCAAGAGCTGTCCTACGGAAAAGACACAAGTATTGGCTTAGTCATGAGGTACTCACTGAAGTGAAAACTTCGAGACTTGACTTTGTGAACTCTTGCAAATCTTCACAGGTCATACACAAGTTGCAATTTTCAAAGGCATGTTAATGATGACATTTGGGCAGACTGTCACAAGGACAGTAATTCATATTGCATTCCTGAAATGATTAGTCACCAAAATACGTCTGTGGTATTCATGCAGAGAAAACCTTACCATTCTTTAAGATGGTTAAAATACTTCAACCACCAAAAAAAAAAAAAAAAAAAACCAGTCTGAGGCAGAAAATGCTTAGACTGAAAAGCCTCTGAACTGAAAACAGTCTGACAGAAGGATGCAACAGCCAGTCACAAGAAGTGATGCTGAAACGAGTCTCACACTGTTAGTTACAAAGCAAAAGCAGTAAATTAGTGATGAGCGCTGCTGACTTTATTATGCTTTTTGACAAAAGCTGCACTAGCAGAGTATTGATAGATAAAACATGCTATCCAGCAGGGTACATAGGTACAGTTTTTTGTTAAAAGAAAACCGAACCACCACCGCCAAACAGAAAAGAACAGTTTTTTCTGAACAGACTTCAAGTATGTTTTAAATTCTCAACACTCAGAAACCAGAGGGATGTGGGGAGAGGGGGGTGGTTCAGAAGAGGTTGGTTAAAAATTAAGCATTTTTCATTCATCAAATTGCCTATGTCAAGAGCACCTCCTGTATTTTTCCCCCTCCACTAATACACAAAGAAATAGAATCTTTTGGGTGCTGTCACTTTTTTGGTGAAAAGATAAAATGTTAAAAGAGAAGTTTTTATGTAATCTAGCAACTAGAAACAGGAGTCTCTGCTGAAAACTAGGAATCAAACTAAGAAACAGCAGGTGGGATTTAGGCAGCTAAGAAGCAAAGCAAGGGCTGGTAGAGGGCATGCTGCCATGGAGCAGAAAGTGGGTTTGGGGCACTTGGGAGCTCCAGCAGGTGAGAGGACTGTCTGAGGGAGACCCCACGTAGTGGAGAATGGGGCAAGTAACAGCTGGAAAATAGCAAGAATTTGCCATTTAAAGAATGACTATACCACTGTATTGCTGGACAGAGGAAAAAACCTGCAGTGACAGCTGCAGAAACTCCTTAGAGGAAAAAAAAGATGATGCTTAGAGGATGATTAACAGCAAATGGAATAAAGTTGGTAATAGAGTCGTGGAAGAAAACTTACAGTCATAAAATGCAATACAGAATGTGCAGGAAGAAAGAACTGGAAAGACAGACAAGAAAAAAGTCACTCCAGACATTCAGCAAGCTTGTGATTGTCCACCAGTGCAGAAAACACTGAGAAGCTTGAAATAATACCCATTTATTTCATTTGAAAAGAAACATCACTTTTATTTTTAATGCACTTATAAATAATATACAAGACTTGTAATTTTATAACATTTTAAATCAACAAATAAAAACCAATCTGAAAAGTAAAATCGCAAATGACACATAACACCACAATACTGAACCTTTCATTAAGGGAATTTAGGAAACTGCATTCCCATGTTTGACAAAGCTGGAGCCCAAAATCGGTTCATGTAAGTCAGCACAGTAACATAATTAAGATCTTTCTGAATTAAATACTAGCTGCATTAGGGTCCTTAACAACAGACATGATTGCCAATATCAGTAATTTCCCAACAAACATTTGTGAAAAATCAAAATTAGAACCTACAATTAACATGCTGGTTAAATACATTTCAGCTGATAATTACTAAGTATTACAGCCTTCTAGGTCTCACTACGAAAAACAACTGACAGACTGAAAAACTGACTAGTCCACGCAAAGTTTTTTTAGAGGACCCAGGTATATAGATTACGACTTACGTACTGCTTACTAGTTACATTTGACAGCTATAAGCTCAGAAATAAAAACACAGCAGAACTAAGGCTCTCTAATATATATCTTACTTCTGTTCCCATGTGTACCTGTATGATAATCTTTTCCAGTATTACACTGGAAATCTGTAGTAGGGTCAGAAATGAAATCTAGATCCTGTGGATGATTTGCTCAAATGCTTCAATAGATGAGACATGGACTTCTCTCTTCATCAACAGCTCTTAGCTTTCTCAGTATTTTACCACTGCACTGAAACCTTGATTGCATGCTGTGATCAGTCAGATTGACTTTTAGTGAATAAACATAACAGTAGTACTTAATGTTAGGCATTTCTAAATCTCTATGTGCTTTCTCCTATAATCTTAACTTCTACTATATTTCTACAGCTTGTTGCAAAGGCAAGGAAAACATAATTAAACAGCAATTTCTACCACATTAATCATCCACTGCGTAAAATGGAAACAAGGCTGAACCACAGAACAAAAACCTATACTAAAGAATCTGTTAACAATAGTTGGATTCAGATAGAAGAGTAAGATATGCAATTTAATAGCAAATTACACAATTATTTTCTAGATAGCAAAGCAGTGTTGCAAATATGAACCACAGGCTCTAACCCTTGCTCTGGAAAAGAACCTAATCAAGACTGACAGCACTGTCAACTGCATAAGCATGCTGTACACACTGAATGGCAGCACAGCTAACTTGCAGAGACTCATGTTGTCCAAAGCAGAGGTTTGCAGTCAAACTCAAGGCTACTTTTTACTCTTTTTGCAGTATTTCAACCTTCCTGTTCCACCAGAGATACATCCTCATTATTAAGCTGTTTAAGACTAATTCACTGCCACAGTTTGGTATCTCTTCAGAAACAACATATAATTGCAAGACCAAATTTATCACTGCCATAACCAAGTACAACTCTTCTGACTTCAGTGTGAGCAGTGAGAATCACATTTAGCCTCACATAATTACTTTATGTTCCAGCAGTCTTTTTGCCCTGAAGTCATCACCATACATTCAGTTTACATTGTGAATCCCACTTACAAATCATGAATGTTAAAAGTATTGTTAGAGATCAATGCCTGCATTTCATAAAAAAAAATTGGATTAACTACTGCAAGTAAAGTTGACAAATCTTTTAACTAGTATTATGAGATTATGCATATGCATGCAATTTCACACTGTGGCAGTGCTAGGGATGCTATGATTTTCAAATGTATGGCACTTAAAAAAAAAAACCACACAGGCAGATCTGAAAGCCACACACCAAGAAGCTCTACGTGAGTGGAGACGACTCAGGCTGATTCCAAATATGGCTGCTAATCTTACATGTTTCCTGAACATATCAGAGAAAAAGTTACTGGTTAATCAGTGGAGGTCAGGCTAGTTCCATCAGTATATTAACTGTCAGCAGTGCTGACAGAAAGCTAATTAAACTCATGCTGCAGGTCTGGGATGAGCACCTCACTAGCAAATGCTTGGGTAGCACTACTACAACAGCACTGCTTCTAAGTAAATTCCCCGATGACCAGCACATCTTCCTGAGGCAGAGATCTGAAACAGATTTGGCACTCTTCCGAGAGATCCGATTCCAAACCTCCTGCACAGAAGGTAACAAGCAATTGAGATCCATACAGCACTGTCTGCAGAGGTACAGAGGCCAGACTCTGAAAGCCTTACTAAAGTACAGAAAGCTTTAATAGCACACCTGGTCAATGCACTAACGAGACAATTATTGTTAGAAGACTGTAATGTCAGTTTAAGATGAGAAAGAGCCATAAAACCTGTACCAAAACATCAAAATCTGACTGAAAACACCTCTGTATCACTCAGAATCCCTCCATGCATGCCTGGAATGGCTTGCAGGCATACTGTCATTGGACAATGTAACCCACCTGGCAAAACAAGTCAGCAAGTTTCTCTCAACTCAGGTGATATTCCTTGCTCAAAATTAAGACACATTTCTTCTCTCACCACCAAACTTGTATTATCATTGCCCAGACATACCTTCTTTTCTACAAAAGAAACCCCATTTCTTTATTGCAGACTGACTGGTAATAAATTATCTTTGTTTTAATAGCAGAAAAAGGATAAATAACTATAATGTGTTTAAAAAATGAATATTGGGCCTGAGATCAGAAAAAATCTGAACCTGTCACCTGGTTTTCTGTTTTAAACTTTAAAAACTTAGAACAGGATTAACAAAGGTAAAAAAAAAAAACCAAACAAAAAACCAAACAACTTTAAATAATTTTTCAGCACACATGGTAGTGAGATAAAGCACTAGATTTCATTCCAAGCAGATTTTCCCCCCGGAAGTCAAAAAGTGAGAAACAGATTTAAAGCATTTAACCAATGAACCTATGTGTTTTTAAAACTATTGGCTTTGGAGGTTTGTTTTTTACCATGAAGCATATATACTCAAAATGTTGCCTATATATAAAGAAGGCATCCAGATGACGCATATCACAATTGTATTCAAATTACTCCTAGAAATGAGGAGTAATGCCTATCTGCAGTAAACCAAAACAAAAACTTAACTTCTGAAGCACTTCAGGAGGCTACTTAATCCTTAAACCATAAAACCTCTGTTTCTATTGTTGGGCATTCTAAATAAAACAAGGAAAATTTGGTGAATAGGTGAATATTTAAGGACTAAAAATCTGAAAGAAATTGAGACCAACTAATTCTACCAATATTCTACTTTTGTGTCAAACAGACTTCTAACTCTCTTAATTGTCAAGAAATCACAAAAGTGTCTAACTTAAGTCACCAAAACAATTAATCCTGGTTGTACTCCTTCATATCCTGCGAATATGTTGAGACTGCCAACAAAACAGGGAATTTTGAGTGGATTGTTTTGTGCAGTTATGAGTTAATTAGTAATCTGCTAAGTACATTACAGACGTATCACTATTAGCCATCCAGTTAACAGAAGAGTTTTAGCCTATGCTTGTATTTCAGGAACTAAATGGACAATCTACTGAATTGCCAACCTTTACCCTGAATTACAAAAAAAAACAGATTATAAATGTAAATTGAAAAACAATACATCTAAATATATTCTAAGAAACTCTGTGTAATACCATGTTAGCTCAGTATGAATGTACTTAGTATATGGGCAATGCCAACTAACTTACAAATACAGACTCATCTTCCCATTTTAGAGAAGTCTGCCATCAGAAATTAAGTCCAAGAACATTAAGCAAATAACACAATTTTCCCCTCAGAAGTGTATACAGAGGAAAACAAAATACAGACTGAAGGAAGCACTAAGCAGTTGGAAGTGTAACTCTGATGTCAATGCTGAACATTGCAGAACTTGCTGGAACTGTAAATTCCCTTCAAAACTGAAAACTTCATTTATTTAACAAGTGTTGTCATGGTGGAACAAAGTACAATCCCACTACACATTAAAAAAGTAGTATAACCCAGAAAATTTTAGCAGTCTAAATCATTGATCAACAATTCCTGGTGCACACAGCACTGAGAGGACCAAAATCATATTCCCGTAAGTAAATACAACTAAGAGCATATGAGGGTACAGACTTAAAGTACAGGCAGAACCCCATAAACCCCACTGTGCCATGATGGGTCAATAAGGCTTCTTTCCCCTCTGTCCCCAGAAATGTGGCGTCCATGGACATGCACCTCTCTCAGATTCCTCACCCCATCCTCAGAACAATGCCTATTCACACCTCTGTTTACAAAAACTTGTATTTCAGAGCTGAAGTCTCAGATTCCAGAAGAGAATCCATTTAATGCAGAAAGAGCCGAAAGCCTGCTGTTGAGCTGTAGAAATGTGCAAGAGCAGTTACGATACAGGAGAAAAGCTAGTGGCAAGGAAAGGCAATCAAAGGTTGGTCTGGAATACTACAGGATGAACATACACATATCAGAAGCAGCAGGGCTTACAAAAGATAGTGTGGGAAGCACAAATCACAAGAGTGATCAGGGATGAGGGTACAAGTCAAAATGCAGAGAGGAAAAAAATAATGAAGGAATCAAACTACAAGAGCACTGAGACAAGTAAGATCTTCCTTCTATTTGCATTCTGTCCATTACAACACTTGAAACTGGAAGAATTACCCTGATTACCAGGCACCTGCTGTTCACCTAGTGAGTGGAAACATTCAAATGCAGCTGAGCCCTAGGCTTTGGAAAACAAAGTTTCACATGTGCCAACTAAAGACTCGGAATTTGGTAACAATGTTTCTCAAAGACTACACCTATGCTGAGCACCTTTTAACCCAAAACTTTTAAGGCCAAGACTTACACACCACAGGAAAAGATCAACAAGGAAAAAGATCAACATTCTGCACTTTAAATGAAGCCCAATTACCCTGCGAGCGAAGCAACCCAGTTCAAAACTCTCATCTTTTTAGCTTTAAAACAAACTCCATATGTTTTATTAAAGTCAATACGTAAGTCTGCAAGATACATGCGTTATGGTATTGCCCAGAAAAGACCATTACCACCACCAAGCTTAAGCAAAGCAACCCTCAGCCTAATCCCTCTGCACATCCAGCAGAACCGTTGGCAAGCAAGCAGCCCGCGCACCAGCAGCATAGCAGCGAGCGGGCACGGTGGCAGCAGCCTGCTGCTTAGTTTACTGCTCAAACTCCTACCAATTCCCTTCTGGATAGCAGAGGGCAGCAAAACACAGGCCAGCAGCAGTCTGCCAAGCTGAAGAGGTACATACATTGAGATATTCTAGAGGCAGAAACAAATTTACAGCCTAATTTTGGCACCCATTACTAGGCAATATTCATCATTTTATTATCGCTGCGCCCATCTCCTCTGAGAAAAGGAATTGCCAGCTCATGACACAAGTATCTGGATATTAAGCATCAAGTGCTACACAGGCATGAAGACAGTGAAGCCCGTGTAGCTTTCTAGCTAAAGAAATTTTTTACACTTGCTTAAGCATTTGCTTTATTTGAGCCTCTAAGACAAAATAACTCTTCCTCAGATAGGATACTAGAAATGAAACATTATTTCATTACAATAATGAGAATAGTTTATGTAAATTATGCAATCAATATGACATACATTTCTCAAAATTGTTTAAAATGTTTATTTTTACATCTCATTTAAGCTGCAGTCTATTACCAAAGCAATCATGTTATTTGACTATGTATTGCTGAGTTTTATTTTCTGCAGTGATTCAGATGAACAGCTTCTGATGGATATACAGCTTGAAAACTCAAGACTAATGCATGAAATACAAAGAAGTAGTGATGAAAACATGGTTATGTGGTATTCTGCCGTTCTAAAGCCATATAGCAAGTACCCTTACACAAAGCAGCTAAGATACACTACACACATACTACTTCTCTGAAAAAGCTACTAGTTAAGGACAAACATTTAATTTTTCAGGTACAATCCCCTTGAAGGTATAAATAGTCCTCTAAGACATAACAGATTTACAACACCAAAAGCAGAATCTTGAGGAAACCATTTTCTTTGAAAGATGTAAGGTTGGCCTTTATGTATCACTCAAAACAGCAATGATGTTCCTTAAAAGTACTGGTATCTTTCTGTGTATAAGGTCGAGTGTAATTCCTCAGTAGTTCAAAATAAATCCTGAAGAGATTTTATACATAACTGAAGCTGCTTAACCATAGGCTTGTTTTAACAGAAAGTCTGACTTGCATGAAAGTCACGTCATTTTCTGATGAACAAGCACTACAAATAAGACCTTACCAGAAAATAAAAGAGATTTTAAAGTCTTTGCATTATTGCAAGTAATTTTTCTAGAGACGTAGCTTCTCGCTACCCTGTTCTATTAAAATTTCTAGACAGGAAAAACTGAAAGAAACCACAGGAGAGAGCAGGCTGTAAAATACTTAAAATCATTTTGCACATTATTTTGGCGAGTTGGAAGAGATGAGCTAAAATAGATGATTTCACAAGCTTCGTGCAAGGACCTTCTGCTGCGTTAGCACGGCAACAGCCGCGCTCATGGCACTACGATACAGCAGCGTTAAAAATAAGCAACTTCGTGCAAGAATAGCAAATTATTCCTTCCCAAACGCGCACTTATCAATCCACACGTTAGGCCGATAGAGCTCTGAAGGCAATCGTTGTGATGCCGCTTTGCACGTTTGCCCTCCGTCAAAATGGAAATACCGCGTAAGGAAAAAAAATAAATTAAATGTAAAAATTCATTAACCCTTGAATTTATGCACGGCAAGCGCCAGCAGCGAGCGCCGGGCGCCTCGGGCAGGAGCAGGGCACGGAGCGCGCCGGGATCCCCCCACCCGCAGCGCTGCCCGCCACCCCCGCGCCCTCCTCCTTCCCTCTCTCTCTCTCTCCCAGCCGCCCGCGCGGAGAGCGCGCCCGCCGCTGGCAGCCCCCGACCGTGACGCAGCGGCTAACGGGCACCCCCGCGCCCAGGCCCGCGAGGTGGCGGCCAGCGGGGGGACCCGCCAGGGCGCTCAAGGCCCCCCGCCAAGGACCGAGGCGCCGCCCGGGGCGGTGAGGGGGCGGCGGGGGCCGCGGCCGGTGCCCGGCCCGGCGCGCCCCACGGTGCGGGAGGCCGGCGGGCAGGCCCGGCGGGAGGGGGAGGGGCCGGGCCGCGCGGAGCGGGCGGGCGGCGGAGCCGCGGCTTTATTCGTGTCGGTCGGTGCAGGCGCTGCCTGACTGCCCCCACTCGCTGCCCCTCGCCGCCTCCCTGCCCGCGGCGCGGAGGGCGAGGCCCGGCCCGGCGGCCCGGCGCAGCAACCCCAGCCGGAGATGGCGGTGGTAGAATAAGGCACACTGGGTAAAAACACATTTATATACTAACCTCGCCGAGAAATTTTCCAACAATTCCTCCGTCCGACCACCATGCACCAGGACAGGAAACGGCCGCCTCAGCGCCCGCCCGCCTCAGCACCGCCCCGAGCCGCGCGGGCGGGGCTCCCGCCCCGGGCTACCGAGGCTTCCATTGGGCGCGCGGCGCCGTGCGTCACCGCCTCCCCTCACCATTGGCCGCCTCCAGGCCCCGCGCCAATGTCCATTGGCTAGACGCCCGGGGCCCCGCCCCGCGGCTTCATGGCGTCTCGGTTATGCTGGGTTCGGGGCCGCCGCCGTCGCCATTTTGTACCGCGGGAAGCGAGGCACCTGTGCGTCAGCGGGGGAGCAGGGAGCCAGGCGCCATTTCCTTCATCAAGGAGGACAGCCGGCAGGAGCGGCGCTTGGGGACACCGCGGATCCCTTGTCGGGGGCCGTAGAGAGGGAGGAAACAAGGGAGAGGAGCGTGGGGAGCCCGGCACGCCTTAAGGCGGCTGCCCCTGGTGTTTCAGCCAGTCCCCCGTGGTGGGGATGGA
Organism: Bucorvus abyssinicus; assembly: GCA_009769605.1. Classification (NCBI taxonomy): domain Eukaryota; kingdom Metazoa; phylum Chordata; class Aves; order Bucerotiformes; family Bucorvidae; genus Bucorvus; species Bucorvus abyssinicus. The sequence continues at coordinate 9,051,478 of CM020043.1, read as the reverse complement.
GCGGAGCGGCACGGCCCGAGGAGACAGGCGCCTGGATCTGGGTTTCTAGGCGCCAGGAGGCCGTGGCTTGCCTGCGGGCTCCGGCCTCACCGGCACGGCCCCCGCAGACAGCTCCGGTGCGTCCTTTTGGGCTCGGGGCGCTGCCGTGCTCGCGGCAGGCGGTGCACGGGCTCCGTCCCTTGGCGGTGCGGGAGTCGGAGGGAGGGAGGCCGCTGGAAGGGTGCCGGGGCGCGGTGCCCTTGCGGAGGAGCTGCTCGGGGCAGGGCTGTGGGGAGCAAGCACCCTGTGCTTCCCCAGCTTCCAAGCGCGTTATCTTCTGCCATTTCAGCCCAGCTTTTGTGGATAAGGATCTGTTCTTAAAGCTATGCTTGAGAATATTTATCCTTACGTGATTTTTTTTTTTTTTTTAGGTGTAGAGATGGTAGTAGTCCAACAACGGCTCCACAGGCAATTAAAAAGAATTACAGTTATTTTGGTAGATGATTTTTCAGAAAACCCAACTGCACATGAGCTATCGCCAGTGACAGGACAATATGCATAGCTCTCGGGTTCTTGACCTTTCTGAATGTGACAGATAGAAAAACAGTCTTTTTTTTCCTGGAATTCCAGACCAGTTATAAATTCTTACACTCATGCAAACAGCCAAAAATAGCTTATTCCCGAACAGGCCTAATACACAGAAGTGTTCCTTTCTTAGTTTCAAGTTTTCTTTTCTGTTTCTTAATTGGAAACTTTCACCCAAAATACAAATTACAGCCATCAATTTGATGTGAAGTACAGTAACCGTGAAATACCCAAGATAGATGTTGAGTTTACCCACTCTTTTCATGTTAGTAGCCTACTTGTTAATGTCCCTTGCCTGTTCTGACGTGCTTTCTGTTTTGAGCATCAGTATCTGAGAATGCGTGCTTTTAAAAAGCAGAAATCTGCAAAGCAGTGACACACCATTTAAGTTAAATGAACTGCTTACTGATTGCAAAGTAATTTAAAATTAGCGCCACAGAGCACAGGTGAGAGAAAAGCCCAGCTCAAGGAACTCAGCTCTTGCTTTTATTGCCTGTAACAGCATAATATAGAGAGCCTTCCAAGCTTTTTTCAAGTTTTCATAGCCTTTTTTTTTTTTTAACTTTGCAGTCAAGTTAAAGCTTGAATAGCGGATCGAGCAGAAATGCAGAACTGTAGTGCTCTTCCCAACTACTTTTTTTTATATAAAATGCCCACTTGTGCATAGAACTTCAGAAGCAGTGTTCATCCACCACTACTCCTATACCAAAGATAAAAACTTGATTAGCAGCCCAAGTCGTGGAAGACTGGTAAAATCTCAACCAACATACAAAGTTTGGACCAGCATTGCATGGACTGGGCTACATCTGAAAATTAAAACCGAGACATAGACAACGCTGAGAGTCTACCACTGAGTTTGGAACCTGCAGCACCCACTAAGGAGCTATCCCTTTGGCACCGAGCATCAGTCCCTTTGCTGGTGGTCCAGAGAAGGCTGCAGTCACGTATTGTGCTGGTAAACAGAGAGAGCATCCACAGGGTTTTGACTGCCTACAGGATAAACTGCTCAAGTACAAAGTTTCTGAGCAGCATCTCAAAGGAGTTACTAGGGGTCAAATTCAAGCACAGGTTAGCAAGAATAGGTACCTATAAGGAAGGACAAAGGGAGCTTGACACAAATGTGCAAAGATAAAACATGCTGAGAAGCTTCACGGTGGTTCCACTCTTCGAGAGCTCATGATTGCAAGAGGAGGAAATTTCCTTGAAGAAAAATATAACAACCCATAAAACTTATCAGGTATCAATAACAAGGCACAATTAAAACCATCTGCATGTTTATTGTTGGGTATTCTGTGATTAATCCACTGCAAACTTCTTGAATCTTGCAGTAGTAATTCGAGGCTACAAGAGGTTTGAACAGAGCTTTGCTGCACTACACTGACACCTACTAATAATTCTTTTAAGAGAGTGATTTAGGAAAAAAGGGTATTAAATTTGGCCAGTATGTATAAAGTGTGTGACATAAGCCTTCTGTATTTAACACAGTTAAGAGAACTGTGGTAGTGCCTAACATTTATGCTTTGATGAAGTATTTTAGAGAGGAAAACACAAACCTTAGAGCTATGTAACTAGAACAGGACTCCCAGGTACTGTAAGAATACAGCTACATTCAAAACACCACACTGAAATCAGTGAAGATAAGGATTTGCTTTAGATGTTTATTAATCCAAGGAGATCTTCCATAATAGAAAAAAACAGAGGTTTTAAATTTCCCAGCTCTTCCTTTAGAGTTGCATTATCCTTGAAAATTGAATGGATAAGTGCAAGTTCTAGGAGGAAGATCAATTTTAAATTTGACATAAGTGTATCACTGAAATTGATATATTGCATCACAAAATGCACTATCACCACCAACAACAATGCAAAATTGTTTTGCAATTTATATAAATACATTTCTTGGAGCAAAGGAAAGCAAAGTTCTAGATCCATTCTTAAAAAAGATGCTCCTTGCTAACCAGGTCTAGCAACACATAAAAGCACCCTTGAAGTAAGACTGTATTCCTCACACCAAGATAAAATTCTTCCCTTGACTTGTGACTTGAAAAATATGTATTCCAGAAATGACAATGGCACTAAAGTGGTGATTTTCCCCTCATGTTTTTCATCTGCTTTGTATATAGAGCCTTCTCACTGCTGCTCTGTCATACCTTCTGCCATGAGGCAAAGGTGTCTCATCTGTTCTGAAACGTTCTGTTACGTTTTTTGGGATGCGTATCAAGATAAGCGGATACCCAACAAGCAGATGTTCAGAAGTTCTTTGTGTCAAACTGGACATTTTTCAAGGTCAAGGAATGCACAGGAAAAGGCATGCTGTAATTATGTCCGTCACCTTTTTCTACAAAAATAAAACCTTGTTTAGAGATTATCTTGAGGCCAAAGTACACCTGTACGTGCGTGAGTTACACATTTACAAAAAAAAAAACCAAAACCAAACCACTTCTGCTATGTGTACTTGGCCAGTCAGCTAAAGATTCAGAAGTACTACCGTGGCTCTCATACCACTACTGTAATGGATACTCTGATTCAAGGCTTAATTTTTCAGGCTTTTTCACATCAGGTGCAATATCCATCTTTTTAGGTCCACAATTTGCTTTTAAAGTATCCCTTTGGTATTCGGCTGGGGAACATGGCGTTACAGTCCTAGCTTAGTCTCTCACATAAGCACTCTGCGCGCAGGTCAATGTATTTGCCGAAGGCAGACCAGAGAGGAGGGGCTGGGAAAACCCATGACACTGCCCAGAGCAGCGCCAGTGGTTGTGCAACTAATGGAAGGCAGAGCATGGTGCTGGTCAGCTCATCACGGAAACCCCAAACCAAGAATTCCTGCTACTCTGCTGATGCAAAAAACCACACCACACAAACCAATTTTCTGAAGACTGCATTTTGAGTATCATAATATATATATGTGCATTTCATTTTTACAGATATAAACTCAGTTTATTTTTAACCTGTATTTAAATTTTGGAGGCTTACATTAAATTAAGGTAGCTTGTTTAATATCAATTGTAACAGCAGGTGACATTTTTATATAAAAACAGCCAAAAGAAAAAAAACCCACAAACATTTTGATTTAAAAGACCTGACACCAATGATCTCAAGGCAAGATCAAAAACCTATGGATTTTTGCTTTTAGAAAACAAAAAGGGGGCATTTAAGCCAACCCATTCACAGCATCTCCCTGCTGGCTTCTTCAAACAGTGGTTTTGATAGTGGTCCCAGAGGGAACTGTATTTTGCCTCTCCAGCTAAAATACTAGTTACTATAGCAACTTTGAAGGAAGAAAATTGTGGCTTCAAAAAAAAGATTGGCAAAACTTCAAATACACTGTCTGGATCAGGCAGACAACGGCACACACTAATGCTGGGAGTGCAAAAAGAGGGGCAATGAAATGCAAGAGTGGTACACCTGCACTACCATGTGCTGGAAAAACATTATTTTGCAAAATTAGAGGAAACAATTGCATTCATAGATCACAGCCCAGATTAGCCAAATTAAATTGGTGGTTTCTTAACAGATTGGCTATATAGATGTTTTATCCACACCCTTCACTAGACTCTTAGGAGCAGAACTTCACATCTTATTTACCTGCTTTAGAGAAGGTAACTTTTTCCTCAGTGCTTACAGTACACATTTGTATCCAAATTTCACCTTGTACAGTGAGATCTTTAAGAAAAACAAAAGGACACGGAGGGTGTTGCTATTTTTTTTTTTAGCAGCAATGAAATATCACTAACCCCTTTTTACATAACCGAATTCAAGTCACAACCAGAGGTGACTGCACCACAAAGTCACCAGGTACAAAACTGCTAGTTCATTTTAAATTAATAACTTGAAATTATTTTCCCCAATACATCCCTCTTTATTTTTTATAAACAGCAAACATTTTGCTATTTTTGTACATAGGCTAGCAGGCTTGTTTCAATATGAAAGTGCTATTTCATTTACAGATTTATCAGTTATGTAGTGCTACATTAAGTGTCCAATATTCTACATATGAACAATCTTAATAAATGGAAATGGTGAAGATTGAGTAAGGCTATCTGATTACCTTATCTTATTTACATTAAAAGAATAGACACCCAATAGGAGGGGAGAAAAGGGAAATGAATTGGGCAAATACTTATACTGCCACAGGTGTAAAAATTAAGTCTGCCTTCTAGCTTGTACTGTAAATGAGATATTTAAATAGTCCTGCAGCCCGTGCCTATTGTTTTTTCCTCAGAAAAAGAAAAGCTGCCTTCATGACATCATCCCCTCTTGATTTCTCGTTTCCAAAGTGTGTCATTTGAAGCTTTAAATTCAGATTCTTCCTATCTTCAAAAAAACCTCTGGTTTGCTTTCCAGTATTAGGTGGCACGATCAGGTCCCAGTTCTGGGGTTTTTGTCCAATCTATTGATCAATTAGTTTAGAGTGAGTTGTAGATAACATGAACCAGTTCTGGAACCACTATTGGGAGGAACACAAGCTCTTCACTACAATCACACAGTAGCAGGAAAAGTGATAATTCAATTCATTCCTGGGGCAGGGCCTCCAAAATTAAATGATGTTGGCACAACTGGAGCATTGAATTTGTATCCTCCATGCTTTTCAATCATTTTGGATTCTAAAACAAAAAACAGAAGGAAGATATTTTAGTGCGTGTGTAGGGGGGAAGACAGATTAAGATTTTGTGACTGACCGTTTGGAGTCTCAGAGATACAGGTTTAACCTGGGGTTACCCAAGCCAGTAATCAGCACCCACAAAGAGCAAATGTGCCATGGCCCAAGCAACAGATGGGCCGATTATTTATTTATTTCCATTTCTCAGTAGTGTTAAGGTATGCTTAAATGAATCTGTATTTTAGAAAACCTATACAAGTATGTAATTTTCACATTTCAGAAACAGGACCTGCGTGAATGCTGGACTCCTGAACTTGCTAAAAGGCGCCCAGTGCTTTCTGATTAACTCAAATAGACTCTTCAGTCAAATCAGTAACAGAGCACTTGCACAAAAAACCAGTACACAGATATTGGCTAAATTTTCACTATTCCTATCTCAATTCAACAATATAAGCAGAAATAGCCACTGAAACACCAGAAACATACTTTTCAGTACACACGCATTTCCTTTCCATACCCAAGCAGATAATTTAGAGTTTAGGCTTCTAGACTATATAACACAATTCTGAGAGAAAACTACCAGTATCACTTTTAATTTTCAACTAAACCTTAAGATCTTTAGGCATCTGAGGTCCAATATCCAGCCATCCATCACTGTAACTAACAGTGATAGTTTAGCTGCCTGGTTTAACTAGCAGCATATCCCATCCTTCAAAGATTCCTGTAAGACTGGTTTTTAAAATTTCTAATACATGGACAACTGAAAATTAGGTTGGCAAAGAGCAGATAAAAATGTGTATTTCCATCTACATACTTCTATCTACACATTTCTGTAGAAATGAGTATTTCTAGCTACCTTCACTACAATCTAGATAAGGCAAAAGGTTTATATTAATCCCAGATCAAGACAGCAACATTTATTAATATCTTATTTCCAGTCTAAGAGCTTTCTCCTTCCTCAACATAGTTGCAATCTCTCTGTCTGGGAATATAGGACAGCTCACATTATCTAGAAGATCTGCATTTTTTTTTTTCTCTGTTTCTTTGGAAACAGACCAGAAAAATGTTACCATGGCTGGTGAAGGACAGGGGGAGAACACGACCTGGGGAGCATCACTTTGTCCCCTCCCAGCTCCATAGTGCGCAGAAGACACATCTCTTAGCTTATGGAATTTCTTCTTAGTTACACTAATGAGAGAGAATTGTATTTCAACTCCTTCTAGCAAGAGGTACCCATGTGCAGTAGGTAGCCTGAATGGAGTATCAGTATGGTCTGATAGTGCACATGAGTTTCCTAGGATCTAGTCGCTAAGTTGAACTTCACAATTTGAAACTAACTTGCTCTATGAATAAACAGCTAAAAAAAAATCCAAAACATTCTTTTTCATGAAATGCACAAGTAGGATATAATCACATCAGTAAGATTTCTAGTGACAGGGGTCACAGTGAAACTGTATTTTAGAGGCATTAGAAGTGGACACTTACAAGCTTTGTGAGGTAATTTAGGCTGTTTTATGATAAAACCTACTTATAAAATGTGCATTCTTAATACCAATCTTTTTATTGGAAGTTTCTGTGCTTCTAATTTGAAACATCTTGTAGTAATTGCTCAGTAAGATGCAGGATATGAGACTGGACTGATCACTCAAAATTCAGCCTTGACTTTTAGAGAGCTATCTACTCAAACTTATCCCCAAACACTTGGCAAAAAAAAAAACAAAACCGAAGATCTGCCCACTTCCTATATTTTTAAATCTGTATTATCTGTATTGAAGAATAAGTCTGAAATAGTTAATATTGTAGCTTTACAGGTGGATACTACTTCCACAATTTGCTATTTTCCCACCCATAGAACCATTGTCTATTCCAGCTGGATTAGGTCACAGCAGGAAATAATTTATCAGCCGCTACATGTGTTTACTACCACACCTAGAGTTCATCCACCTTCAGATAATCAAATCCATTGTTTTCAAATCCAAGTAATTATGACAAATATACTTTTAGTTACTTGGCCACTTCATGAAGACTTTTGTGTCCTTCCTTACACCTGTGGTATGTCATACAATTTGTGCATTGAGGCTTTGTGACCTGACAAGAGATTGTAAACATCACTGGAGTTAAACCAACAGTTGCTTTGATGATGACATTATCAGGCTTGAATAATAGGCATTTTCAGTATTATGCTTCTCGAGCACATAGACAGCATTCAAACAGCAAAAGCAGCAACTAATGGTATAAAGGGGGAAAAATACCATGTGCTGCCCGCCTCTGATCTGCCAGAGTTGCGATGTCCTGCAATTGTTTTCTTTGTTCTTCATTAAGACCCTGTGTCAAAGCTTGGTACCACACAGGGTTACGATTCTGAATTGCTGCAAGAGAAAGAAAATGTAAGCAAAAGGAAAGTGTTCATTAATATTTTGTAACTCAAAGCTAACTAACTCACTACCATTTTATTCAGAATAATATTGTCGGTTACATAATTCTAGACATTCGAAAACACTATCTCTGACTTCTTCTCTCCCACCATAAATTCATTAAAGTGTCTCCCCCAGCTCTGAAAGTTTAATAATGGCTTCCCTTTTCCAAGGAACAAACTTGTACAGAACACATACTGTAAAGCCTGTTTGGAAGCTTTCAACAGGGTCTATAAAATGGTATACACTAAAATTATGTTAAAATGTAATGTTGTTGTCTGGGAAAGGAAATAGTTACTTACTCTGAAAAATTGTTTTAAATATCTGATATTCATCAATAGGGTTATCTTCATCATCAATAATTGTAGAATAGCCTTCCAAAGCTGTCTCTTCAGCATCATCTTCTTCCCAGTCTTCATCATCTCCATCTTCACCTGCCTGTTTTGCTAGAATTTCTAGATATTCTTGACCATCTTCATCAATGTCATCTTCATCACTCCCCAATTCCTCTGAGTTAAATATCACACATAAAAAGTTCAGATAAATATCACACATAAAAAGTCTGAGTTAAATATCACAGATAAAAAGTTTATCTCAAGAACAGTAAGAACTCGTTAGGGAGAGGCTGATTATGCAAAACAGGCAATGGAACTGGTACCAGTATAATGCAGACTGGAAAAGGGGAAGCACATTTAACACCTCTCCTAGTGCCATGGTCTTTCCCCTGACCCAAACACTCTTCCCTCACTTGCACCAACTGTGTAAGTGGGAAAGGAAAATTTTATTGTCATAAAAACATATATAGAAAAATGTATATACAAATAGTTTTGGAACAGCACTTGATAAAACTTTAAGCACAGCAATATTCGTGCTCCAAAGCAAGTTTGAAATAATTTGTTGAAAACACTTTCAAAGGCATATTCAAAAGGGCTGTTGAAAAGAATGCTTGAAAAATACAAAATGTAATAGCATGAATGTTGTATAATGACAACAGTCTGGAGAGATCAAAAAGAAACCGGACTTTAAGCAGATCCCTGAAAACAGATACTCCTTTGAGTGGAAAACTGTTCCAAACAATCACTCAAAGACACCAAGCTGATGATGGAAAGATAAAAGCAGGGAACAAGAACTAAAAGCTTAAGCAGAGTATAGGGAAAGGTGAAGAAAGAAGTACAGGGAAGTTGTAAGTAATTTTGAACTTCATATAAAGAATATGGTAAAATATGTGAAAGTTTGTGAAATGACTGTACAAAGAAAGTCTATGAAGGTGGATGAAATTGAGACTAGGTTAGTCCAGGAAAAAAAAAAATCTTAAAAAAAAAAAAGCACAAGAACTGTCAGTTTCAATACACCCTTAAAAGAGCAGCCGCTCATGGGACAGTTTGTAATATCCAGTCCAAACAGCACAATGCATTAGAAGGATTCCTGGAAATTCCTTCTACTGACTCTGACTCCTCACTCAAATGGTGACATACCCCAGTAATAAATAATGCCTTTCAGCAATGACAGCATCCACACACAAAAGCAAGCTTGCCTTAAATTCAGAGACTCAGCCTAGGAAGTTATTTTTAAGAACGACTAGAAAGGAAGTCGGATATAGCTGAAAGATGTCCAGTATTCTACCACAGGTTCTGATTCCTGGAATTAGGGAACTTTGAAGAATTCCACAAAGTAACTCGGCATCTTCATCAGAAAAAAAATGAAAAACCAAGTAACAGCAATGTTTCAGTTTCCATACCTGTTTCCTCATCTTCTTCAGCTTCATCATCATCATCGCTGTCATTTTCATGCTCTGCATGACAAGCATAAGCTCTTTTTAATCCATTAAATAAAAGGATAAAAGCTGGCAGGATCTGGCCAGCAACTTGATTTAAAACCTGTGGTATTTGCTCCAGATCAATAAGAGCACACAAGCCCAGCACACACATCTTTCTATCATGAAGTCTACAAACAAAGAGTAAAAAATTGGCAGTTTTTTTATGATTTACAAGCAAGTAATATAGACATTTATCACAGAGAATAATCTTCAGAATTAGAAACACTTACCCCAAGAAACAATCCACATCATTAAGCCACTGTGTTATGAAGTGATTAGTGACGGGCTCCACATTATTGGGAAAACGAAGGTTTTCCAATGTATTTAATAGTAAGTGAGGATTGTAATACAAAGCAGCTATGGCAACCTGGAGGCACATTGTTCGCAGTTCACTTGTTTTCACTTCTCTGGTCAATCTCTCTAATGCAGCTTCCACAAATAAGGGTATGCACTGAAGAGTGAGAACCGTTACACATTTAGTGATCAGCAATGAGTTTTGTAGTTCTGTATTTCACACTGAAGTTGAGAAATGGCATAAAACTAGTCTGGCACATAAATACAGAGGTCATAAAATGGGAATAATTTTTAATTGCCAGCAGAAGTCATACACAAAATGAAATGAAAAGGTGAAAAGATTTAATCTACTCTGAGCACATGGTTTTTGTGACATCACCATAGTAGATGTACTTCCTGGTTCTATACTCTTCTGTTTTAAAAATGAAAATAGAGAAAATATATACACTAGGAAGCTGTCCAGAAAAATTCACCTAGTCTTTTTTAATATCCGCAACAAAGTCAAAGACATTCCAAGAAAAGAGCCATTCAAAGTAGTGGTCTCTTCAGAGATGCCACACTGACAAATTCACTATAATTTTCACTAAAAATGCACTATAGAAGATTTTCTTTCAAATAAATTAAAAATTGGTTTCCAGGGACCATATCCAGAAGTAATAAAAAGCATGCGAAGAACACGTGAACAGCTATTATACAGCACTTGTCACGTACACAGCGGAAGCACACAAATTCATCTCTCAAATTCCAACTTCTGTAAGTGCATAATGATGTTACCTGGTTCCTCTATGACATTAATTGGGAATCTAGGAACTTCATTTTAATTCTTATTTATTATTTCAAGGCTACTAACTTGACAGATTGAATAATTTGCAAGACATATTCACTAGAATTAACTTCAAATATAATTAAATGACTTTTAGAACCAAGATGCTCCTAAAACAGTCCTCTTCCAGAAAACACTTGAGTTTTGGCATGTCCTAAATTCTGGAGACAAAACGTGCAGTAACTATCTCTGCAGTGCTGTTAACTAAGTAACACTGAAGTAGAAGACAGGATTGTTTGTCACACTACACAAACTTCTTGGAATGGAACTCATGTTAATACATAATCAATTAATATTTAAGAATATGTTTAAAATATTAGTTGTAGCAACCAAAGCTGTTACCAACCTGATCAATGCCACGCCCTTTACACTGAAGAATTATTACTTCTAACAGCTTTGCTGCATGACATTCTGCATCTTCACCAGCAACTCCTGTAAGGACCTGAAAAATAACCATCACTGTTGATGATATCCCTTCAGGCAGTATTTTCAATATACTGCTTTGCTTTGAAAAGCTGATGTAAATTTTTACACTGCTAGCATAAACATTCAGCAGTACAGCAGCCAAATCTACAGCAATGGCTCAGTATCAGAACTAGAGTGAAACATTGCTGAATGGGAGTAAAACTAATCTACACGTACAAATATTCATTAACTCCGTGGACCCAGAGCTTACAACAGTAACTGTGTAAGCATCAGCTGCCATTTTGCAAAGGTTTATTTCCAGACACAGAACAAGATTTTTTTTTTTTTAATGCATTCACGTACTGACTTTTGTAAAAATTCTATTTACAAATTTGGGATATACAGTGGGAGACCATGCAACACCTAAAACTTCTGTGTTAAAGATTGACTGTGCTCAGCTAATAAAACACTAATCACTATAAGGTCACATTAGGCTAGTTTTCTTTTTTATACATATAAAATGTTCAAGCATTTACATTCAGTCCATTCATCCTGGTGGCAACTTCTTTCAACTAAAGGCTGGCAAGAGTTATTCACTGTAATATTTAAACATCTTCAAAAGAATTACCCAGGAAATACCATGGGCAGGGCAGCTGACGGTTCACCACAGTTCTCACGTAGACAGAACAGAGGATATTCAGAAGTGGAAAACAGAAATCCCCACACATTACTATCAGCGATTATGAAATATTAACACCATCTTATAAAGAAGTATTCTTTTCCTCACATAGGGCTAATTCTGGAACTCTTTGTACTGTACATATTGACTGGATCAAGAAAGCCCAGTTGGCAGCTACCTATAATACTGCAGAGGCTGAGAAGCTACGTTAAATACAGAAATACTGTCCCAAAGCGACCGGATTGAATAAGAACAACTGCATTCTGCTACCAACTTTCATCACTGATTTAGCATGAACTTGGGAAAATAACTCCCTTTCCACAACCCTCTACTTCCCGTCCCTACTCTAATCCTTTAGCTTACAAATTTAAGACCTTTAGCATCCATACGGTATGTGGTATACCAGCTATAGTGAGACTACAAATCTCAGATGAAAGAAATCACCTTCTTTCTGTAATACACATAAGTGTGTTTTGCATGCCCATATGCACAAATTGTATTACACAAAACACACACACAAAAACCTGGGTTGTTTCATCTGCTTTTGTTGTGTATGATTTGTTTTTTTCCCTTTTAGCAGAAGCATGTATCTAAAATTCGATGCAAGCTCTCTAAATTTCTCTGCAATAACTCAATTTGTGGAATCACAGAGGATGTTAAATAGCATAATGCTTTAAGAGAACACAGCAATATTCTTCAGTTTCACAGTTTGCTGTTGTGGAAAAAAGTACCCGGTTTATCAGTGTGTTACTTCAGAGATCACAGGTTTTGTTATCACATAGGAATCTACTTACTTTCTTGCACATACTGTAGATCATTTCAAGGTATTTTGTGTCTGACAAAAGTGTATCTGTATCAACAGTAACATAATTATGCAAGAGAGGCATCATATCTGTAATAAAAGAAGAATGATCACAGTTAGTTATTGCTTGCATGTGTTATTAGACAAGGTGTTAAAATCATGTTGAAATCTAAGTATTAGTAAGTTAATTACAGTTCTTGCTTAATGTTTGTCAAGATACGTGTACATCTAGTCATAGATGCCTGAGCAAAATAAGTCTGGTTGCAGCAACAGCAGAATAAAATACTTCAAGTGTAACCTCACTTCAGTGTTCTAACTTTTCAATCAGGATGCAATTCATTGTATGGTTGAAATCACATATGAAACCGTTTGGCTCTCTGATTTATTGTATTACTTACCAGTAAAATAATCAAAGCCATCCTGCTGAAAGACTTCAACACAAGAGGAAGAAGCTGCCACATTTGTGCAGAAACTTGTTGACAAGTGAGACTATGAGCCAAGGAAAAGATCTCCTCATAGAACTCTAAAACAAACAGGATCTCAGTAAATTTCATGCCAAACCCATACACTTAAAAAAAAATAAGACAACAAAAGTACAGATACCTAATACATGCTGCTGCAAAACTGTTCCAATCACCTGCAAACAGATCCCTTCCAGCTGCTGGGTAATCTGAAAAAAGATTTATGACTGGTTTCAGTAGTTCAGAGTTAAAATTAAACACATTTTAAAGTAAAATTACTCAAAGCAGTTTCTATACAATATAGTCTTCTAAAAATAATTCAGAATTTCTCACGGTTTAGAGTGATAAATGTGTTAGAGCAGCACTCTTAGCTAAGTCTAAGATAACTTTTAATATAAGGTGTTCTCCGAATACTCTTTGAATATTGGAAGAATCTCATTACAGGGTGTCCTTTAAAAAGAAAAGCCTAACAGTAACCCCACACAACAGTTCAGTCCATTAAAACACAGTAAGTAAACATACATATCAAAGGGGTAAGCAATGGAAGCTGCAGGAAGTATTTGCTGTTTCGGAAAAGTGGAATTTCAAAAAACAAAACCAAACGAATACCAACCCATCTCCCAAACCTAGCTTAGGATGTTCATATGGTATGTGGACAATCAGTCTAAATGCTGGTCTATAGATTCAGACACTCTTCCCAATTAGTATTTATTAGTTCACGGAACAGCTAACAAGTCGTTAACCTGTTTAGAGCACTTACCTTGCACAGGGAAGGGACAAATAAAGGTTTGGTTTCTAACAAGGGTTTTAGCTATGCAGAACAGGGTTTGAAACTAACCAGCCTAATACCTTATCTCTTGGCACACTGGTCACCCTGTGTGAGCTGTCTCTAAATATTTACTGATTGACATTTTACAATTGAGTTCCTCAGGACCAGCATATTGTTACACAAACTTTTCATTTAATAGCAAGAATTTGCTGACAAAAGCGAGTACATGAAAAGCTTGCTGAGCAGCTTTAGCAACAAGTAAATGAGCTGAACTGGTCCTTGGGTTATTGCATGGCAGCACTGGATTCCTCCCTTGGCATTCAGAAGACACATTAAGCTGCTTCTTTAGTAAAGACTTAAGAGCCCCAAGAGTAAAATCTATTACTGAACTGTTAGTCACTAAAAAACTACAATGCATTTATCAAAAAACAGTGGCTGAATTTGTCAAGAAGTATTTTCATCAGCAATGGCATCTTTTGAACAAGCTGTATTCAGGACAGAAGTTAGTCCACTTAGTTTTGTCATACTGAGTAACAGAAGTTTTCACCACACTGGAGAATTCTACAGTGCAGATTAGGTAGGTAAAACACTGTCTCGTTTAGCACAGCCACAACAGCTGTATTTACAGACATTGATTCTCTTGCAGAGTGCAAACTAAATCAGAAGAGTCAATGTTCAAAGCTAACTGAAGTTTTATCTATTGTCTTTGAAGGGCAGACCTCATCAAATCAGATGGGTTTTTCCACCTGAGCTGACAGAATTCCATCTGTTGAGACAAGCTGCTTCCTCCTATTTGAACAAGAACCTGGATTCTTATGGGAAATACTGCGGCATTGTTTATGCTCTAATACTACACATACTGTGTTAGAAATGTGACCCACTTTGTTACAACTTCGGTGCATGATTTGGTGCACCGTTTTCTGGTTCAAGATAGTTTCGCCTGAAAGGACAGTTTTTCAGATAACAACATCAGGAACACTGGGACTACAGAAGACTTTCAGTGACTTAGACAATACATGTTAGCTTTAGAGTAATTTTTACTTACCTCCTTGTGATCTTCAACTACACTGAGAAGTGTATCAATAGTATTCAAGATTCCCATTGCTGTCACTGCTTTGTCATCACTGCCCTCTTCATCTGGTCCGGTCTGGATCACCTGGTTAAATGTCATTGCCTGCATGTAACAGCAAAACAACCCATAAATACATCATTTAATGAGGACATGCTTGGAGATGAAGAACAGTTGTGCAAGTTTGGTATTCTACAAATTTAGGGAGGACTTCCATTATAAAATGTGTATGAATATTAGAAGGTGACTGCTCCACTCTCGAGTTTGTTTCTGAGATTGATAAAATTGAGTGTTAAGCCATTTGAGGTGTCATCCTTCATCTACACTTGAAGAAACAAACAGCATTGCTTTTATGCAAAAGAACACATTTTCTATGAATAAGGTCTTCTGACAGAAGGTTTAATTGTAGCTGAACTAGACTGATGACTTTGCAGGCATTCCCAGAGAGGACGTGCAAACAATTTAGTTTTACCTCCAAGGCAAGAGCCCTTAATAGGGAAGCACAAAAGCAGAGGCTTTTGAAACCATTAATAAAACTTGCTAGATATGGTCAATCAAGCTCTGAATTTCTCCTGCAGATTCAATTTTATTTTCACATTACATACAATGTAACATTATTTTCACACCAAATTTTTTATTAAAAATCTGCTCTTTAATTTCCTGTTCTAAATCAGAGAACCTAATCACATTGTAAAGATTATCTAAGATGTGCTACCAGGACTCATTAACACTATCAGGAGAAAACACATGCAAAGATTTCTCCAAGATTTCTACTATCATCCTTACAAATTTCCATTTAGTTCAATTTATGAAGCCTCTTTTGAGAAAAAAAAGTGTCTAAATGTAGAAGAAACCTACTTGTAACAATGCGTTTAAGCAGACTGGAGTAACAACAGCTATTGAGTGACAATTATCTTAATTTTAAATCCAGTCATTCATATACCAAACATCTTACCAAGTCAACAGAACATCTTACCAAATGCTGTGTCATTTCTACTGCAATTGGGGTAACTTCTTCACTATATTCACAGATCATCTTCTGAATCACATTAGTAAGATCATCATTTTCAGTCTCTCTTATAATATGAAGTAAAGCTTGCATTACAGGTCTAATGAATGGAGTAATATTCTTTAGCTGTAAAAATGAGTGGCAATATTGAATTGACATTCTTACAAAACTGCAGTATAAGAAAGTCATTATGTACTTTATCAATATTTAGCGCTTCAGCATTAATATGCCAAAATCATGAGTCATATAAATCATAGAACAATACTAACATTCAGAAAAAAAAATTTAGCAAAAACATACACCAAGAGGATCACAACCGAAGTATGAAAAACAGAGTTCTATTCTTTATGGAATACCACATCAGTTATCAATGCAAATTTTAATTGAACAGGAATAGGTACATACACATTTTTGCCCAATTAGCCAAAGTATTTGATACAGAATTTGTGTTTGATTTGTGGCTTTTATTCCAGCTTTCAGGAATACTAAGCAATGTAAAGCCTGCCTGGATAAAGACAGCTTTTTTAAAAAGTAAATTTTAATATGAATGATTGTATGCTGATACTGATAGCCACTGTATTTCTGGTTCAATGATTCAGTGCTGTAAAACTGGATTTACTGTACCACAAAATTGTGATAATGTTATTTATAAAAAATAGAAAATTTTCTATCTGGAAAATTACAATAAGTGATTTCAAATTACAATTGCAGGTAGTAAATTATCATCAAGAAGAAGAAAAAAGTCTCCCTGAACATTGCAATATTAACAACTACTTCAATAAAGCTTGCTGCAGCATTAAGAAAAGAGCTACCTTTCTCTTGATTACTGATCAGAACTTGAAGGGCTATTGCAGCTTCCACCTTCACAGGCATTTCCCTATCATCTATCAGACACCGTCTTGTGAGTTCTAAGGCTGTCTGGAGATTCTGGTCACTCTTAAATTTGACTTCACAAAAATAATGAAGAACCCAACAAGCCTGAAAAAAAGACATTGCATAAATTCAGAGTTACAAAGCCTACAAACATGATTATTGACTATTTGTATACCGAAAACCTACATAAATTATTAAATCTGAAGTGTAACTGCTGTTGAATAAAGGTACATAAAACTTCTTAACAGATGAAGATGTTTGAGAGTGTGGAGGCTGGCCAGTGGGAGGCTTGTCTTTCAGACATCACTAGACCAGTACTATGATCTCAAGTTCATCTTTGGCCACAGGTTTTGTGTGAGCAGTACAGTCTAAATGCAAAACACAAAGAGACCATACCACCAGACACAGATGGAAAACTATGCACACAGTTCTGCAGCCATTTTAAAATGACACAGTAGCTATCTATAATCCCACAAAGACCGATACTAATCTCTGAAATAAGCATACAATTTATTACAGAAAAAGTGCAGAAAGGAGTGTATTTGCTATAGGGAAAAATTTAAAGAATATTCCTGAACTCTTCAGTTGGAACAGACAGTGTATCTTAACAGTAAAATCTTACACTTTCTTACCCGTGCTCTCATGTAACCCAGCTCACTGCTAAGAGAGGGAACACATGATTCTGCAACATATATTCCATCTGATCTTTATATATTCTTCTTCTGTCAGAACACAAATAGAAACATATCAGTTTTAAACTTCATATAAAAATGCATCTCTAATCTAGTCAAAAAAGTCACATGTTAAAGTCTGAACAGCATAACAAAACACTCTTTTAACTCCCCCCTTTATTAAAGCCCATTAAACAACAATGAAATTCCACATTAGTAATTAAACTTGGATCCTATATGGACTTTCATAATTTTCAGTCAAAATAGTGACACTTATTTTCCTGATATTTTTAACTCTTAGAGACACCTTTTGCTTGTCAGTACACTACTCGATTATCAAAAGCAGAAGGGGTCAGGGAAACTTCTCAGAGCTGTGGTCTAAATACAAGTCCATGCCCTACAACTTTTTTGCTACCATTCTAATTGAGCAAGGTTGCTAATTTCACTTTATTTCCTCTCTTCTATACACAGAAAAGATCTTGTTACATTAACAGCTTCGCACTGGATGGACTTTTTTTCCTTCCACAAGAAAAGGCAATGTAGTTAAGTGTAGTGCAGGAAATGGTGTAGCAATTCTTACTACAAGCTGAGAACATGAAGGAACTTAAAACAATAACCTGTACTTGAACATGACTTAATAAAACTTGTGTAATTAAGCTGACAACAAAAACAAAACAATTAAGTTCAACAGCTGTAGAAGAAACTGGCAGAGATTCAAAAAGCTAGTCTCATTTCTTCTAAGACAATATACATGAAAGAAAGGAAAGGAGGAGGAAGAAAAAAAAAAAAGAACCAAAGAAGCACCAGATCTGTTATGCTTACTTTTAGGAGAATTTCAGCCAAAGAACCGATCATATGTAAAGCACCATCTTTCTTACGAGGGTCAGCATTTGGCTCCGTAAGGATTTGATAACAAAAGCCCATTGTCTTCTGCAAGACCTAGATTACATGTAAGGTTAGTCAAAACATTTCCATCAATCATCTCAGGTACCATTCTCACTACTCTAAAATGCTTAAATCTTTAAAAATCTGCTCCAAAACTGGAATTTGGATAATGTTTTATGTCTTTGTTACAAACACACAACATTTTTGATAGGTAGGATCCAGGGGAATTGGCAAATCAAAAATCACAAACAGACTAGTGCAAAATAAATTTGAGAAGGGATAAATTTTGCACTGATATACAGACAGCATAAAAGTAAAACTTTCATTACTAGCTCTTTCAGCAAATGGAGACTATAAACTAAATGCAGCCGACATTGTATTTAAGTAAAATCCTTGAACAGCTTACCTCTTTCCTTTTACTACATGATGTAAACAATAACGTCTGAGCAGCAGTTGTTGGAGAAATGAAGTCTTCAAATACATCTATTAAGTAAACGTGTAACAGCTATAAATTTTGGTCCTTTACTACTGTTCACAATCTTAATGTAATCTAATGATTTAATATAAAGCAACACTTTTCCTTCTTTTTCAGGTGGTTAACCGTGCTTTCTTACTATAGGTATTCCAAGATCAAACAACAGCAACACATGGTTGGAGATTGCTGATACATGTTTCACCTTCTTCATGATCACTGGCTCTACACGTCTAACTTGAAATTGCATGTCGTCTTAATTTTTAAGATACATCTTTTGTAACAGTAGGAGCAGACACAGCAGTCAATTTTTAATGTATATGTTATTGCTGTACAGGCAAGTACACATAACTGAGTTTAAAGTGCTCAGTTTCTTATTTCTCTGCAGGAGTATCAGAGCCTTGTGCAATACCTGTACTGTTTACAGGTCTGCCTCTGACCTGACGGACAAGGAACTCCCAAACCCATCAAGACTCCTTGTTATAGCCTCATAAAAGTCCTAGTGGAGGGAAGAATTTATTGAGGAAGTCTGAAGTATCTTCATTCTTCCCCAGCCTGAAAGGACTGCAGAGACTTACAGTAAACCCCAAAACCAAAGCAGCAAGCCACAGGAGGTGAAATTAAACAAGTCTGGAATGTCAGGTTTACCTCATAATGTTTCATTTACCATTACAGTAAATCTGTTCTGCACTGTGCCACGTATGAAATTTAAGATCATAAAAACTCTAGGGCCTGAAATATTAGCTGTTGTAAAGCATGAAGTTTTAATAACATTAAACTTACATAATTATTGTTAGCAAGACCTGGACTGTTTGACTTATAACAAAACATTGTAACTGTCAAAATTAGCTACTTGAGTGCAGAAACACCCATGTCATTGTTGACTGTCATATGTTATCTGTCATTTCCAGCAGTATATCCAAAAATTAACTATATGAAGTTATACTATTTGAATAATACAAGCTGGTTTTATCTTTTTTAAAAAAAAATTAAAGCCATAGCTATTAAAAAAAAAAAAATCTCATTTTGTGTAAAGTAATATTTTAACACAAGTAGATTTCAAATTCTCACCAAATTTCATGCGAATATATTCATATGGATCTTCTTGCCAAAGCTCTTCATCAGCATCTGTATAGCACATCAATGGAAAAATAACATCTTGGATAATTCCCTGCAATAAAAGAAAAGTTGAAAACATGCTAGCACTACTAAGCCCACCTTTATATTCTGTCCTTATTTTCACAGATTTTGTCCATCCTGTCTCTTCTCATATAAAACAACACTATTTGGACATAGTGGATTTTATGCACTACCTTACGAAAAAGAGATCTTTTAATGTAAAGTAGAGCTACAATACAGCATAAGCTTTAGATTTGCTTTGGATAATGGTATGTGGAGATGATCCAATGCCATAAACTCAGTAGTTAAAACCATCTCCAAGATCATTGTGTTGCTGTGTTACACTGTAATCCTTAATATGTGAAAGCACTAAGGAATGACAGCAAAAAACCCCACAGTTAGCTAGCTTTGCTCACATATCAAGGTAACCTTCACCAAACACGCTTCAACTCTTTCCACCAGCAAGTTATAACAGAGGTCCTCAAAATCTGAATTCCAGCAAGGCTAGAAACACCATACAAGACTGACTAATGTACTACTGAGTCATCACAGTATTAAACCCCCAAAATGGTTTACTTGAATATGAGGTTTCAGATTCTTCCAGGTGACTGCATGTGACACTCCTTGATTGATGTAATTCAGTGTTTGCTGCAGAACTCTAGGAGCCATGTACTGCTTTTCCTTGTATTGATACAACACCTTCAGCAACACCTAAAAAATGAGATCTCATCAATGGTTTATACCGATCACAGAATTTTAACCAGAATTCTACCTCCCTCAAATCCTACACAAGAACCCCTAAATCCAACCAACCCCGCCTGCTTATTCATTAGACTAAAATGGGTACTGACTAATCCTTCTACTAAATGTCATTATTAATTTTATAAGGCAATCTGCAGCTCTTACCAGGTGCTGCAAATATTTTAAAAATACAATCCTTTAGTAAGACAAACACACATGCTAATTCATCGCCAACATAGCTATGGGGACCTTTCCCTCAAGGTTTATTATTGCACCTTGCCACTCTTTGGGCATAGAAATGCATGCCCAAACACTGGATTGGTAAAATACTCTACACTCACGCAGTCCACTGATTCTTGCCTATGTGCAGCCTTACAGCAATGATGCTGTATGAAGAACGTATGTGCATGAAGAATGATGAACCAGCCTCTCCCTTGGCTTCCTGGCCCCAATTCTTCTTCTGAGGTGGCATCCAAAACTATTTCACAGGGATTTACGTTTACGTTAAAGTCCATGGCTCTCCATGAATAGGACGTGAAGGGCATATGGGACTGTTACAAGCAATTAAATTCCAGCTCACTGGAAAGTTGGTAATGGTAATGCAATGGGGTTCCTCGTAGCCCAATCCAGGCCAGCGGCAGCACTGCATCTTCAAGAGCAGCAGCACCAGCTGGAGAGAAATGACAAAACCCCAATTCCAGGGTTTCACTTAATTCTTCACATAAAACAACGTTTAAAAAAACCATCCAAAACTGAAGGAACTGAAAAGATATCTAACAATCTGTAATACCACCAAGAAAACATTCAGGGGAAACGAGATTCATTGTTTTGAAAAGTGATTCAATTGATAACATTTATGACAAAAGTACTGAAGCATTTCTTCCAAAGGAGATGCCTCACACTTGAGTTAAAGAGGATGCATTCATCCACCATGAAATTCATAGCTTTAAAAATTATCTGGTCTGGATGTATTATCAGTCCTCTAAGTTAACTGCTCATGTTTAAAAGCCTCCTGGACTTCAGAAGGAAATTACTGGTTCTAAGTGCAATACCCAGACAGGGAGATGACTGAAAAGTCACCAGATATACGTATTTTTAAGTGAGCCTCTGCTTGATCAGGCTTTGCTGAAGGCTAGAAAGCTTAGTATTCACTGACTTCGAGACAAAGAACTACATCAGAGTTAAAAAGGTAGGTAGGTAAGAAGGTCAACTATACCACATAAATAATATGCCTATGTCTTCCAGAGAGAAAAAAAATTATATAATTTATCTGAAGCTCATCTGAGAGCTTGTTATATGAGAGCATTTACTCTTTACAGATTATATAGTCTGCATAGGCTATTTTCAGTGGACTGCCCTATGTGACTAATTAATAATTTTTTTAATCATTCCTTTCTTTTAACTCACAGACATCAGTGCTTTCCATACCAATGTGCTCAAAAAAAACTTATTGTGAAGAAGAGCAAAAAGTCTTTTCAGAAAATAATGAAATACGAAATCGCTACTAACTTTAAACTTATCCTAATACCTCCCACATTCAGTGTTTCTTACTTGCTGAACACCAACAGCGAACGCCTTCAGGAACACTTCAGCAAACTCATTGTACTCTTTGGAAACATTACCAGGGCTTCCATACCTAGGATTAGAAGCAAGTATGCAAACTCAAGGGTGCGGCAATATTACTGACTTAATATATTCATTTGTTTGAATGGAAGAGAAAATACCTCTCAAAAAGTCTAGCTAAGATATGCAAAGCCCACTTCTTGCATTTCCACCAAGGCAACTCAGGTCTATCATCTTCATCAACTTGAAGGGTTTCCTTTAGAGAAAAAAAAAAAATTATTTAACAAACTATTCACACAGAGTTCAAATTATATGTATTTTGAACAACTGTATAGCACATTTTGCTTTTAACCTGTCATTTGCACTTCTAGCTTAACAGAATTATAAAGCATATTTAAAAATAAATTCCATGATATATGCTGCATAAATGGTCAACAAATTATTGTAACAAGAAGCCAAAATAAGTTGTGCTATAATTTGAAACCAACAGAACTGCCACACAAGCTATGTATTTTCAACTTTGTCTAAAACACTATTTAGCTTAAAATTTATTTTCTTGGCACTTATTGAGAAAAAACAAAGCAGAAATAAAAAGTGAAACTTTTTAACATTCTAATGAATGGAAAGTATTTACGCTTAAAGACATAAATAGCCAAAGCGACTTACAGCTGGTACGTCCCTATCGACAACAGTCTTCAGGATTTCTATCCATTCAGTCAGGTTTTGCTGATTTATCAACTCCAAAGGTAGTGTATACTTATTAAAAAAACAAACAAGCAAAATAAATTTAGTACAAAAGAACTTGAAATAACGTTACGTTCACAGTTTGTGTTTTAGCTCTCAAATCTTTGTCTACACTTAAGAAACTGTGAAAGAATAGCAAATGACTCAGAAAATCAGGCTAAAGAACTTGACACAACCTAGTCTATAGCCTCAATATCCTCAAAGGTACTAAAGCTCTTTACTCCAATTATGCAATGCCAAGATGATACTTAAACGGATGTTATACTAATTTCTGAAGCAATTAATAGCATATTAACAGTTTCATTCCAAACTGCTGCATTTACATTGGTAATTTGATGTAGGCTGCCTGCTACAATCTCTCATTAGAAAAGTGATTTTCTAATTGGTTTTTCAGCAGAGCCTCTACCTTAATGGATGGCATGCTTAAGTTCCGTCTAATGCCAACCAGGAATAGCACTGTACAGAAGTAAAAGCTCAGCGCAAACAAACACCAAAAATTTGTGATTCATACCAGAGTTGAGCAGTAGGGGAAACGATTCAGATGCAGTCAAATAGTGTTAATATTTCTGCCATTTACTATTTTAAGGAAAAACATAATGGTTTAAATTAAATTACTGATCAAGTATATACAAAGTTAGGGTTTTTTACCTGGACAAGGGCATAAAATATTTTGAAGATCTGTTTCTGGATGAGGACAGACTGATCAGATGGATCACTCAAGAGCTGAATGAAACTATCCTTCAGAACTGGTAGAAAATGTTGCATTGCAGCTATCAAAGGACTCCGGTCCTCTGGTTTCTTGTACCTTTAGGTAAGAACAAACTCATTTTGTAGATCTTTCAGACAGCTTTTGAATTTTAGAAGTCTGCCTTTCCCCGTGTGGGCGTAAGTAGGTTACATTACAGTTCATAACATGTAGCATTTAAAAAACCCTAGCCATTTCTTGTTACAGAATACAGCTATAGCCAGGTAACATTACAGTTAAAAGACAAACCAGAAAATCGCTGAGCCTCCAGTACTCCACTATATATCCACAGAAGTTTTCTGATGGCAATGCACTCCTGCCAATTTATTCACTCTGAATACTACATCGTGCTCAGCCACACCATTCCTACTGTGAAAAAAATCAGAGCACTACAAAAACTGCAAGCAAAAGGTACACATTTATTTCAAAGGATGGCAGATGCTGGGCTAGTCAGTAAAATTCCAGAAAGACATTTATCAGACTTCATGATTTATCACAATATTTCCAGGAGCAAAATTACTTCACTGACATTGAAGAAAGTAAACTGTGAAGTCTCTCACATCTTACCATTTAATTTGCCCAAATCTAAAAATCTGATAGAGAATGTAGGCTTCAAGGCTACGTGGCAGACTCTGGGCAGGCTTCAACTGCAACCCCCCTTCAAATAGTGCCTCAGACCTTCCCATGCTGGTGACAGCCCACCAGTTTGCCTGTTGTGAAAACAAGGCTTCATCTCCTTTCTCAATATTTCAAAATTCCTGAAAGGAAATGAAGCCACATTTTGAAGTCTTCCCTCCAACTTTGAACTTACAAAGAAGAAAGTCCTTTATTGACTTAAAGAGTTCTCAGCAGAATAGGATCTTGTTCATACTGGTGATGACAATAAGAACTAAGTAAAATACCACTTTAATAAAAAAAAAAGCTGTACAGTTTTAAGTAATTAATGCTATAATACTCTTCAACTCTTGTGGGAGGTTTTCAGGTTGGGGGATTGCATTTTGGGTTTGTTTGGTTTTTGGGGTTTTTTAAATGCATTTTGGGTAGACTTTTCACTAGTATTAAGTATCAATGCTTAGCCTCTTTAACCGTGCTGAGTTGCAGAAATGTAAGAAGAAGCCTGCTTGACCTGTTGCCAGATGGCATGTTCTGTAAAACTACTACAGAACACTGAGCTTCAAAATCCTGTTCAATAATACAGTCTCCTTGTATTTTCTGAAATAAATCCTAAATATAAGGATTAAGTGTTGCTCAGAGAAACTCAGGTCCTAATTGCCGCAAAAGACACAATTTTAAAAGACCAGAAAAAAATGACCACACAAAGAGCAGCCATTTGATCTTGTCAGCTGGATTTGGAGGGGAAAAAAAAATATAAAGTCATAACATTATGCAGATTTTTTTAAAAAAAGATACAAGTAATTTAACAATTTTTTCTGAGACCTGCTTGCACCTGTATCGTTATGCAATGAAACATGCATATTCCTACACGATTTGTGAAACCGACCCCTGCTGACTTCATGACAAAGCTAAACAGGTCTGAGGAGCTGCTGGCCTCAGCTACAGTGTTTGATAACCAGGACTACCAACACACCTGTTACCTCAGTTAATCACACAAGGACTGTGCTCCTCTCACAGTTCTTCCCTAAGCAGGATTGCTATAATCATAATACACTATCAGTGAACACTTCATGTTTTATATCTCACAGATCTCTGCTGTATATTTGGTTAAAGATGTTTAAATTGAAAAATCAAGTGAGAAATTACTTTATTTTCCTTTCCTAGCAGAACCTGCAATTTTCAGCCACTGAAAAAATTCCAAAATGGGATTACAAAGGCCTTTATACCATTCCTGTAAAAAATGATTTGTAAGAAACTGGTATTTCACCTGTTTTACACTAACTTATGTAAAATTCATGGAATCAGACAGTGAATTTTTTCAATGCAACATTTTAAATCAAGTCCCTGAAACAAAAATGTTAAGCATGACAGTGCTTTGAAAAAGTTCTGGATTTCATTAGTTCCACTGCTACAATTCCCTGACTCCAGGATTGCACTTTCCTCTGACCCAGCTCAAATGAGCTTCCTACATGCAGCAGCAGCTACGCTCCACTCTCGAAGTGCAACCTCAACTTTAAAGCTCTGACCATAATGCAAGACACAAAGCAAAGAACATTCATCTGTATCCTAGCCAAGCGCCTTGCAGACAGAACAGAGGGCTTTGATAAAGACTTCCTGTGATGGGTTGGATGAGACTATCTGAATGCTCACACCAAAGTCCTAACATGCAAGATTTCACATTTTGAAACTTTTATATGTTTACCATCACTAATACCTAGAGCACAAATTATTTAAGAGTTTAAACCTGATTTAAATAAATAATCGTGTTCTGCAAAAGTCAGGATTCTGAGCAGACTATCTTACTGCAATCAATTCATAAAAAACAGCTACCAAATTAAGGCTTTAAAACACCCTCTTTTTTCTGATCTCAGACCTTTAACGAGGGCAGTTTTTCCTTTAATTTCTTAGTGGAGAAGATATATGAACCAACATCTGCATAGCGAGTATTCAAGTATATTTTCTAAAATTAGATTTCTATCACCTTTGCGCAATCCCACAGGCAATTCTACATAGTTACAATATACATACAGAATACAAAAGATGCACAGAAATGTATTAATTATGCCGTTTTCTATGGTGGAAAAAACTTACTCATAGTTTTTCACAAGTTGATAAAGACAAAGAAGAATTCCAAGCCAACAAGCACTGTTGTCAGACTGAAGATAGAATCCAATTTTCTCCACAACTGCAGTCCAGCGACTAGGGTAATCATGCTTAATAATATGATGAATGCAAGTAGTAAGCTGTACTCTAGAAATCAAATGCACAATGATTAAGTTACTTCTATTATTTTTAATAATATGGTGTTGAAACTGCTAATATTGTCCAAACTTACTTATTTCATCTTTTGTTTAGAAGGTTTAGGTTCTGTACTTTCTGCTTAATATTCTCCATTTGAGGAACATTAAATTTCTACATGCTGTACAAGTTCTAAACTGTTTTTCTATCTACATTAATTCTATGCTTAGGATAGACAGTGTACAACAGTGACGCTTAGTATGCAGGTGATCTTGGCTGTACAGAAGAAAGAAACCCAACAGTCAGAAACCACAGACAACTCATGAATAGGTTAAAATTGCATACCTGATCAGCTCAGGAGAGTGAATAATGGCTTCTACAATATTTTCACGAATACAGTGTCTATCTTCTTCTGGGATGGAGTAAGGTGGAATCTCTCCCGGTGCAGTTTCACGATCTGGCCAATACTGGGTTATCATATTTTTCAAGTAGATAACCCCTGTGAGACAAAAGTAGTGAACCAGCTGATAGCCATTCAAACTACAAAACAAACACGCACTTTGCAAACAAATCTGTTTTAGAACAAAGCTGATTAAAATTACTAATTCATTGACCATTTCTGAGGAGAATCAAAATACATAAACCATACAAATTAATAATAATAATTTAATAATTATTAAACTTTATTATTAATAATAATTTACCAGGTTGATACTCTTTTACTGGTTGATATCCATTTACTGTAATGTCCACATTTTCAGTTCTGTAAAGAATGTGTTTTCCTATAAAAATACTAAATGTTTTGCCTTTATCTCTGCTACAGGTAAAATAGTTGTGGAACATTTTAGCAACATGCTTCCTAAAAATCCTTTATAATTACTTTCTCAGTATTTTCATTAAAACAATGCTAATCAATACTAATGACTATGTAAAACATCCCTTGTAAGAAAAAAAAAAATCTAATTAAGTTTGTGATACAGGAGTGAATGCTAAAGAGAAACAGACCTCCTTTATAGTGTGGTTAGGGGCCACAGCACTTTGTAGCCATCAGGCTGCTGGCACAAACACCTGCATTTACCATTTGACAACCAAACCCAAACCATTTATATGGCAGAATATAGATTGCAGTACTTGGAAAGAAAAGGACTTACAAAATGCAACAGGAAATCTCAAATGAAAAACTAATAACAAAGTTATTATTAATCTAATTCTATGTACAAATCCGTAAAGCAACTTCTCTTCCCAAATTTCACATGCACCTTCTGAAGATTCAGAAACCAAAGGGTTTCTGAAAGGATCTGCAAAGGTAAGAAATACTCAGCAGATAGCAAGACTGAAGCGATGCAGACCTCACTCTGCCCTCAGTTGGATTTATCATGCCATTAACTGCTTTGCAAAACACGCACTGCCTGTTAGCTTTGCAATGTGAGTTGTCTCCACTCTACAGACTGGTTTAGGTTTTTAACTGGCTTACACTGAGGGTGAATTTTCAGAGGTTGTTCTCAAACCTCCCCCCTGTTTTGCATGTTATACATGTTAAGCAGTAACTTTTTTTTGAGTCATCATCTGAATGGTACCCCTAAGCAATAAAAGAAAAATACAAGTTAAGCTTATGCTACAACTTAGTCTGCTACGAGGAAAATCCAGATAAACGATCAAGACCACACTTCCTGAACTGCCAGAAAAACCACTGAAGTACTGTATTAGAAACCTCTATCAGGTAATCATAGCAGCTTTAAGGTGATGTTTGGAGTTGCTAATATTCAATATCCAATTTTATTGATGGCTCAAGTGCAAATCAGCAGGGTTCCAAAACATAATTTGTTTCCTTCCACTTAAAATGTTTAGAAACATTAGCATTGCTAGTAGAAGGTTACCTTACCTCCTTGGACCAAGTGTGCTAGCATCATAAACCATTTTGTTTCCCCAAAGACCATTATTTGCTAAAGAGCAGCAGTCACTGAAGAGCGAGCCACCTCTTCTTTCTGTCTTCCCTATTCAGCGTGTGGTGCCAGATATAGTTCATGATGACTAATTTAGAGTGACTCACAACTTTTTGAGTATTTAAGATTAAAACCACTAGAATTCTTCAACATTATCTGCACATGTACTTGTATGTATGCATCATCAATGTAGATACAATGAAAAAAGATTTGAAAACTTGCCTGCCTGTCTCACTGGTAAATCCAGTTGCTCGGACATAGTGATCTGAAGCAGAGTTGAAACAAAGTTCACTGACTTATGAGCCTGTAGAGAAAAAAAAAAAAGAATGATATTTAGTCATAGTTAAGTTTTAGAATACTCCCATTGGGTTTTACAATATCTTTATAATGATGTAATGCAATCAATAGAACACCAGCAATTCACACAGCTTCACAGTAGTCAGCTAATCAACCAAAGCATTCCAAAATTTCATGCTCGCTGTGTTTTGAAGACAGCATGGGGCAGGAAAAGCCCTACTGTTTAGGGCATTGGAGTGGAAGAAATCACGCACAGACTTCAGGAATCAGCCTTTTACAGTCACCAAACGTTCTTCATTCAGAATAAATACTTGAAAGAAGAGTATCTAAATAGCCAGAAAAACCCAAGTGCATCAAGTTTACAGCAGCCTTCAACAAAGTCTGAATTCATTGTATAGTAGTCTAAGAAACAGATGGCAACTATGTTTTGAAACTAAGGCCAGCCTTAAGCAGGCCTGGCCCAACTCGTAGTTCATCTTTCTGAAAAAATAGCTTCAAGTGACCATTTATGCACTACTGCAGAACTGTCTGTGTAACTATACAATAGCAAACCAACAGCACCGAGCCCTAAATGGAGCGAAATCTGCAGAGTAACAACTTTGCAGGGATTTGTGAGAGTTCACTTACAAAGCAAAAACGTGTTTTCTTACAACAATGAGAAATGTCATTGATACACTAAATACTATATTGTATTTTCAATATTTTTAACATTATTACAGCATCCTTTACCCACCTTTCCTAAGCCTCAAAACCTCAAGACGCTTCCCATTTCACTGGGAAAAGTGAACTGTAATCCTTAAAAACTAACTCTACTTTTTATAACTGGAAAACAATATAATTTTCCTCAAGAGTCAATGGACATGAGCTGCACTGAGGGAAATTCCTATTCTACCAAAAGGGAAAAAAAATTCACAAGGGCAGCCAAGCTCCAGAACAGTCTGTCCACAGAGCGTGTGGTACCTCATCGTTTGAAACATTCAGAACTCAGCTGGGCAAGTCCTAGTCTACCTCACCTAACTTCAAAACAGCTTTGCTTCAGGAGGCTGGACCACGTGACCTGCAGAGGTCTTTTCTAACCTAATTTCTCCATGACTCAAATTGCCAAGATACACTTCTGCTTTCTCTTCACTTACATGTCCATATTGTTTCATATGTTCTTTGCAGCACTTTATCAAAGACAACTGCACATATCTACGTAGCTTAACCTGTTAAGCTCTTAGGAAAACACCTCTCACCTACTTGTTTCTCAGTTATTCTCTACATAAAGCAAATAAATAATTTGAAAACCATTGAAATAACACTATCTATTTAGCAAAAACAGACAACTGTGTGCAGCAGAGCAAATTAATAACAAATAGAAATAATCAGAAATTATCTTTCTATTCTTTTAGCAGACCAAAAGCTCTTTTGACGGTATGAAATGATGTGAACATTCCTCCTAAGTGTGTAACACTGCCCAGCTCACTCCTACATCATCAGGTTCTTTTCTCCAACTTTAACTTTCCCTAGCAAGTATCTCCTATACGTACTAGTATAAATGAGTGTAAAAGGGACAGCCTGGGACATGATATTTGTTCATGCATTTGTACTCAGATTTGATTAGTGTAGCTGGATTTCTATCCGTTGTTATTTAAAACTGATTTTAATGAACTTAAGAATCTCCCCACAATGTTGAAGTGTTGTTGTATATACTCATCCTGTGCACTAAAAAAAAAAAAAAAAAAATCTACAAGCTACAGAAAACCCACAGAAGCAGCACTTGCACCTGGTTGAACTGAAATGTTTATTTGTAGAGTGTGTTTTGATGAATTGGGAGTAACTGACACTGCCAATATGAGCACACGTCTTTCTGACCCACATCCCTCTGATATCCCCAAAGTCCTGAAAAAGCAAATACACTTTCAAACTTAAAAAAGTATTTGTTTTCAATTACCAAATAATGGTTGAATAAATACCTTAAAAATAAAATTTACTTGTTGGTATTAATTTCTACTACAGCTCCAGATGTGTTAAGTTCCTTCTTTTCCTACATAACTTTAAAAGACACACTTCTCCTGCTGCACATACCAAATGACACTGGACCCCAGTTCAGCACAGTCCTCAGGCATATGCCTAACATTAATATCAGCGGAAGTACTCCTGTACTTAAACATGTTATTATGCACTTGCTGAAGAAGCTCTCTGTTTCAATAACCTTTAACTCACCTATGAATAAGGTCATACTAAGGCTGCATAAAATGGACTGAGAAGTGCAAACTGATGTCTTTTCACAATGACTATGATAAAGTTAGTGGCTAAGTGAAAATCTGCACTGTATTTCACATTTGGAAATTGAAAAGCATTTAATCTTAAAATTTCAAAAATTAAGGACTACTTTCCCTTTTTTTATGATAAATGACAACTATCCTTTTAATAGAAACTATCCATTCCAATAAAAAATATGGAAATTGCTTAAGAATTATCAAGAAACTAATGGAAATAATACAACAAATTGAATATAAAAATGATATGTCTTAAAAGCAAAAACATAAAATAGACAGCAGTGTACAAAACTGCTACACATTGAAATTTAATGAAATACCAAAGAATAATCTTTTCTTCATTTAAAAAAACCACAGGACTGAGCTTATGCCTATAGCAAACTACAGAAACTTCCTAGAAATGTCAGTTCTATTAGTATGTGGGATTAATATATTTTCACTGGATTCTTTGAACTATAACAAGTTTTAAAGGATAGGGCCAAAACATCTATACCAATATCTTGGTGGGTTTTTTATCTTAGAAGTATCATCCTCATTAACACCTTGAGCATCAGACACCAACCAACCATGAGGATCACCTACTTTATTACCCTTGGTGGCTCAAAGCAGAGGCTTAGATTAGAAATAATTTGTGTTTTTAGTACAAGGTAACATAAGTAAAATACCTTGTACTTTCCAAACAAAGCCTCCTCTTAATCCACTCCATTCACAACTTAATTCACACAGAGCTACATTAACACTTCTATACATTCTACACAGAATATAAAGGACTTAAACTCTTCAGAATGACCCCCTTCCCATGCCACTGAAAAGAAGGTGATGATAAAGAAACTGAAGTGTGGGGAGGAGTACAGACAGCTACATGAAGGCATGTGGGTACTGAATGTACCTCAGGTACTACAATAACCTGTCATTTGCTCCCTTGTTTTGCTTTACCATTAAAAAGAACATCCAACTGAACTTAAAATCAGACTTCACACAGGTGCCGATTTTGTACCTATGACATTAAAACATACTGAACACATCCATTTCAGCTCTGTTACTCCTTAGTATTTTTACTCTCCAAAGATGGCTGCCTCTCATCATGTTCCTCTTCACTGCTAAAAAAAGCCAACCAAATAAAAAAAGCCAACCAAATAAAAAAAGCCACACGTCTTTTAGGTACGTATTCTATACAAATACTAGCACTTGGTTTTAGCACATGCAATTAGTCAGAATACTTCGCTATACATAAGGTGAGCTGCAAATCAAGAGTCACTAAAGGACTATCAGGGAACTGTGTGAAAGTAGAGGATTCCACTGGCCCAGGTGCGTTCCAGTCTCCAGAAGAATCGAATGCACTGATGCCACTTCAGTGAAAGCCACTGGCAAGTAGTGTCTTTCTATACAGAAGTCCCATAGCTCCAGCATGCGAGAATTAAAATCAGGATTTCGCAACTGTTGCTATCACATATCTAAACTGCACTGAGAATAGAAATAATTTCTGTGACTTCAAAGTTCTGACATTGGTAAAAACTTTCTTTTTCATTCTCTTGCTCCTTGTTTACAAATACCCTTTTAAAAGAAATACTAAATTTAGAGTAGTACAATGATAACTGAAGAAAAAAACGTTTCTATTACAGTTGAAGTCTGTTTCCCAAGATGTAACTAAACATTTTCAAAAAACAAAACCAAAACTCATCTCAAGTCCTTCTCCCTTACAAATTCTCCAACGTGCCGTGTCACTGGTATGACTTTATTGTCTAAGAGCCAAAGAATTCAGGGACTTTTCCCAACAGCAATCTTTGCTATGCAGCCTCACTAGCTGAGGAATGTATTCCACCAGACCACAAACGTCGCACCACTGTCTGTTAGTATCAATCACTGTTCCAGAACATATATATTTCATTGCAGTTTTTCTTAGCACTGGGTTTGTTAGCCATGTGCTAATACACTTTCGAGAGAAGTGTCATGCCAGCTACATAACCTGAAATACAAATGAAGTTTGAAGCTAACATTAAAGAGACCAGTTCATGGCATGTGAACTATCAACAGTTAATTATATATGGAAAAGCACTTTTTCCTCAAGTAATACTTACTGAAGTCAGTTTACATTCATCTTTAATATTAGAATTATTCATGCCTCACACAAAGCCTGCATGCCACTAAATGATAAAAACAAGATGCTTCACCTGGGTTAAAAAGACCTCTGCTCATTCTTCTTAGACATTAAAAATTTAACATACTAAAGCAGACACACTACTATGAGTACCTCCTTTATTATTACCAAAAAAAAAAAAAGCAAACCAGAAGGGTAACATGTGCTGTATGTTGCAGAACTAGAACCCTAGGTTATTTACATAGTTACCCAAAGTCGCACACATCAAAAATAAATTCTTTATTTAAAAGGAGCTTAAAAAAAAAAACCTAATTCAATGCATCTCCCCCATTCCAATTTTGAAAAAAAATCTGCATGCCATTTTTGATCTAGACCATAACAGAACTAGGTGAACATAACTATTACACTGAGATGAAACAGTTTGGGGTTTTTTATAGGAAGGTAAGGTCAGGAACTGTAAGGCCATGCTGTCTCAGCAGCACTCTTTCAGTTCTTTTTTAAGAACTCGGCAGGTGTGGAAGTCATTCTGACCTCAGGTTTTTGCAAGCCAGTTCTGCCACCTCTTATGCAGCTGCAATGTATATGTAAACCCAGATTAAGGTCCACAAAAAATACATACACGCCTATCAGATCTTGCAGCCTCCTTGATGCTCATTTCATTAGAATACTGTCTGCAAGTTCTGAAGCCTATTTGCTCTTCTGTTCACAGAGGAAAAAAGGAATGTGCTCTTAGCAAAGGCAAGCTAAGCACACACAGTAACTATTTGCTAAGTCATGGGAAAGTCATTGCAAGTCACACTGTCTGCTACGTTTTTACCTTGCTCTGGTTAACAGGCATCAAGAATGTAACTTTTTCCTAATGAAGACAAAGCTCCCTTGGTTCCTTACTGCCCCCAAGGGGATTTCTGGTGGTGGACCAGCCTTGACACATACAATTTAAAATCATCCTTTCCCAAAGCATCTCTCATCTAGCACACATCAAAACACATAGATGGAATGGAAGTGAAAATAATCAAGTACTTTTGATAAAATGTCATATTAACATGAAGGGCACCATGATAATCAGAGCCAGAAAACTTGTGTTCTGCTCCTCTGTTCTTATTCTTACACTATAATATATAGCCATAGGTGTTATACATGAAACCCATGTTAGAAAAGGTCAAAAAAAAGAAAGAGGGGGGTAACACTAAAAACACCTACCCCAAAGTATCCAAAATACAGCATTTCAGCATTTGGAAATTCCTCGGTGAAAGGCACCACATAAGAAGTAGCTTCTTTTTTCCCCTTTCACAACCTTTCACTCCAAAGCTCCCAGTAGTTTAGAATCCAGTCATTTAATCATTCCATCGTTCTGACACTTGTATCTATTAAGCAGGCAATGAAAAGACATTGAACCAGGCCCTACTGCATTCTGTTAAACCAATGGTGTGCTTTGTGAATAGTCAACAAGCTACAGCACTTTTCCTTTCCCTGTCACTTATATTAGAACATAAAAATGCTTACACACACCTTCTGAAAGCCACTGGTTCAGTAGAGCAGGAGGGCAACATTTTCCTAAACAAACTGCTAAGCTTTGACTTTAAAAAATTATGAGGGGGATCGTTCTTTTTTGGTTTGGTTTTTTTTTTAAAAAACCACTCTCAGACAGAAAAATTGGGTTGTTAGTCTAAACAGGTGTCTTAATAGCTCATTAGCACTGTGGTTAATCTCAGATACTTACAAGATATACGTAACAGTTAAGTTATAAACTCGCTGGAATTACCAAGAAACCTGCAAGGAAAGTATTAACTAGCAACTGTGCCTTTATAAATATGTTGATACTAAAAGATGAAACAACACTGTGTATTATTTTCAGAGTGTCATTTCATAGCTGCATAGTTAAAAATATCTATTTTCATCACCATTTCTGGGAACACACTTTATACACGCAGTACAGAGTGTTTCAAAAGGCAACAACTTCTTGCTGCTTTCCAGTATCTTTTCTTGAAGAGCCTAGTTCTAACTCCCTGTAAAACACAGCCTTACCCTGTAAGACAGGGTCAGAGACGGGCAAACACCTCAGGGTACATCACCATCTCAAAATTACATGAGAAGCTGTTGAACACAGGAGCTAGAGGTATCATTCCCTATAACTTCTTTTCACCGTGACGAAAGTAAAGCCAAAGAGACTGAAATACCTGCTTTTTTTACCTGCATATCTCAACTCCAAAAGTTCTCACAGCATTTTATGTGCAGGCAATACACCCTGATAAAACTTCGTGAAAGAAGAAATAAAGCATAGAACAATGACTTAGCCAAGGTCAAAGGAAAAATAACAAAGTCTGGACAAATGAAGAATCATACTCCTCGGTTCCCTTCTCCAGTCAGTGGAAACTGTTGATTGATAGAGTATGATGAAGACAGCTCTAGATACTTAACTCTTCCATTAATGAGGAATATCAATTACTGACTGAAGCATGTTATTTTCTGAGAAGGTAAAATGACCATTCTACTGAAAACCAATGTCATCAGCTCAGCAGATGCACTTTAGAAAAATTAAACTAAAAGGTCAGCCAAGGACAACTATTAAACTTCAATTATAAAAACACTCGTGTGTGCCTGGCCACGTGCAAGAATAGTGTTCACTGATGTGTGATTTCATCTTTACAGAGAAAGAGGCCCCATACCTGAAATAAAATATTAACTGCTAACACAATTGCCCTAACAGTTAAGAAAACTAGACCAGTATCCTGCAGGCAAACGTGTAACTTAGATAAACCTATGCAAAACCAAGACGATGCGTCTGTCTAAAACTTCACAGTGCTTGCAGATTTAGGGTTTAACAAATATTTTTATCACAAAAGGTCTGTGAAAGATCAGTGAGACTTCATTTCCAACAATGTCTGTCAATAATGTCTGGTGTTTTTAAAGGGGCACGGGTATTTGAACTTTATACCAATTTAATACTTGATATTAGTACACGATAGACCATGTTTTGATTCAAAAGTGTGAATAAAAGCCAGTTGCTGGTGAGCATGACCCTTGCTGCAACAGAGTTAGCCATTCGCTGAAGACCCTGATGGGCAGAGCACGTAATTTCCTGCACATTCGGCAACTCAGTACCTGCAGAAAATAGCTAAAATAGATTTCAAGCAAGTTACTATATATAGATATTGACACGCATAGAACACAAAGAATTGCATTTTGGGGCCAATTTCATATATATTACTGTCTTTACAGGTAATTACATTATTTTAATTTTTGGTTTAAATAAGAAACATTAAAACAATTTTTACCAAAGTATATAGAAAAAGCAGCCAATTACTTTAAACAAACCTCAAACACAGATTAGTTTTACAGCTACCTATTTCAAAGGCACCTAATATTTATTTGCCATTCACTTACTAAATGACATGCTTAATCACACTTTTTTAATGAGAAGCTATACCCTTAGTTTTCAAAAGTTTCTCTACCACCAGCAGAACATTTGGCCCACCTTTACCTAAGTTCTGCTGGACATCTGTTGCATTAAATGTATTTTGTCAGGCCTAAAGTCTACTTAAGAGCAACAAAGAAAAATGTTTATGGAAAAGGCCAACTAAAGGCATGACAAGGGCTGTCACACTTATCCTTCACCTCCTCCGTCAAGCTATCACCTTTTCTCTGAGTCAAACACTAGAATATCTTTTTTTCAAAACGTCTAAAAGTCCCGTGGCTGTGTCTCATCAATAAAGTTTTCACCTACCAGGTGGAATTAAGTGGAACAAAAACATAACCTTCTTCCAAAATTGAAACCTGGTGAACTAGGACCTGCTGGTTTTGCTGTAACCCAATCTGACACATGGATGTAGTCTGAGCCGATGACATACCTGAGCTGGGAGCTCTATCTTGCCCCGTCTTTTGGGCACGTGTCGATACTACCTCCTGAAAGCACACCTACCTGGGCGGCACCACCGGGCCCGGCACCCAAGGGATTTGGGGGAACACCCAGTAGCACCAGGCTATTGCTGAACTCTGCCCAGGTCACTCTCACACTCACAGGCTGCACTACTTATAAAGTGATAGGGGTCTTGCTGTCTCCTTCCCCGGTGACAAAGTACCGCCTTCCACATCCAAAGACTGCCCTTAGATAGTCCCAGGCGGGTCTGGGTCCAGCCTCTGAGCCACCGGGGGCCTGCGGCACTGACGGTTTTAAACCTCCCCCTACTATAGACTACTCTTTCCCCGGCTGAGCGGGAAGACAATGGAGGTAATTTGTTACCGACAGGGAAGGCAATGGGGGCTTCTTTCCCAACGCCGACCGCTTTCTACCGCTGAACCCCCGCCTTGGGCAGCCCCGCCCGGAACGGCATGGCCTGGCCCCGGCCGGAGGCCCCGCTGCCATGTGCCAGGGACAATGCGAGGCGGGCGGCCGGGCCCGGCCTGCAGCCGCCGTGACATCAGGCAGGGCCCGGCGGCGGGAAGGGGTCGAGGGCGCGGGAAGACGGGGCTGAGGGGTGCTCCAGCCCCGGCCCCGCTCCCCCAGCTCCGTCTCCACGCGCCCTCGGCCCTTTTCCGCCGCCCCCGCCCCGCTTCCCACTCACACAGGCCTGGCCCGACCCGCCCCCCCACCCCCCCGCTTTCCAGTGTCGCGGCGGCCGCGGCCCCGGCCCAGGCCCCGTCGGAGCCCTCACCTCGTTAAGCTGCCTCTCGGCGGCTTCCCGCAACGCCGGATCCATGGTACCCCGCAGGGCCTCGATGATGGTGTTGGGGTCCATGGTGGCGGCGGCGGGGGGAAGAGCAGGAGGCGGAGGGCAGGGGCCGGGGCCGCACCGCGCCGTGCGCACATGGACCCGCCGCCTCGCAGCGGCCGCCGGCGCGAAAGGAAGAGAGAGCGCCAAAGCCCCGGATAGAGCTGCCCCCCGCCA
Organism: Bucorvus abyssinicus; assembly: GCA_009769605.1. NCBI lineage: Eukaryota > Metazoa > Chordata > Aves > Bucerotiformes > Bucorvidae > Bucorvus > Bucorvus abyssinicus. The sequence goes on along the minus strand of CM020043.1, from coordinate 9,013,622 downwards.
CCGCCAGGGAGCGGCGCCGCTTCCGCCGCCCGCGCCCCGCCTCCGCGCCGCGGAGCGCCACGGGACCTGTAGTATTTGGGCCGCCGCCCACCCCACCAAACCAGAGCGGTGGGTGGCGGGCGCTTTTACGGGGAGGTCGCGCCACCACCACCGCATGCTGAGGGGACCGACCGGGAGGGGAGGGGTCAGGTCCAGGTCCGGTCCGGGTCCGCCGCTTAGTTCCCCTCCTTGTGGAGGGCTCGGTGCTCGGCCTGCCACCTCGGGGCGCGTGTTGTGTTCGGGGCAGCCCCGGGAGCGGCGCTGGCCGGTGGAGATGGCCTGAGGGGACCTCGGCCTGGCGGTAGGCGCTGCTGGATGCGGGGGCCAGGCCGGGCTGCCCGCCTGTGCGGGAGGGGAAGCCCGGCACACGGTCTGCCCTGAACTCAACCGCCGCCTTAAGATTAGATAGAATCCGTTGCCACTTCCATCGAAAGTTCCTCCTTTTACCGCTTCCCGTTTTCGGAGTGACTTGGACGGCTGGTGAGGAGACGGGTTTCCTTTAAAGGCAGTGGCTGTATAATGGGTACAGGGTCCAAACAGTTCTTAAGCATTTGGGAAAATCCAGCGATTTGTTCTGTTAGTTTTAGCAACAAAAAGAAAAAAAAGAAGTCCCAAAGATGTATCAGAAGTTTCTCAGAAAATAAATATGAACAGAGCTGTCCTTTTGGGGTGGGTGGGGGGGCGTGACTCAGTCAAAAAATCATAACTGGGCTGCTTAAGTTGGTCGTCTTTAGGTCACTTCTCCAGGCTTTATCCTACAAACATTTAGGCGCTGCAGTAATTTCACTTACATGAGTAGTCAAAATAAGCAATGCTCTTTGTAAGTTAGGTGCACAGTGATTTGTAAAATTTAATTGGTAGTACAGAGTCGTTCACTGTCTTCATCTGCAGGATGACATGCAGCGATATAATTGAAATGTTGAGAACTATTTTTGTGAGAGGAGTTTATCTGAACAGTCAGGTAATACAATGAAGAAAAAAATTTTCCCAACAGTCCGTCCTGGAACAACTCTGAAATGAATGCACATTAACAAAGAGTCTGCATATCAAATAGAAAAGCCAAAATGCAAATACATACAGAAAATAATATAAATTAAAAGTGATACAATTTAGGAAATTGATAAAGGACACTATCTCCTTTCTAGTTAAGTTAAACAGTTTCAGAAAATGCCACACTAAAACTTGATTCCCTTTACCACCCTGCTGTGCTAGTGTTTTTGCAAATGTTCCCCATCCATGTTGTTCATAGGCCACAGGCCATTCACAACAGGTAGCCAGGATGGAGCCAGCTTGGTTTTGAAGGCCACCCTCTCAGTTGGCCACTCTCCCAAAGAATGGCCAAAGGCAGGCTGACCAGTACCATCTCAGCTGGCAAGATCTGCACTAGACAGGTTTATCTACAGTGTCTTTTTGTATATGAAATAGCTTAACAGCCTTGCTTTTCTATATACACTTTCCAAATTAGTAACTTTGCCATGATTATTGCTGCACTAAAAACCGGATTTCTCAGCTTCTCTTACTGCTGGTTTGCTGGTGGGGGTTTTTTACAGAATGCTAAAAACTGTGATTTACATGTTTTTGTTTGGTTGGGTTTTTATTGCAAGTATGAAAATGAGTGCCTTATTTATAAAACTAAATAGCGAAGCAGCAATGAAAGGACCCGGAAGACCCCAGTGGCAACGCAGCATAATTTCAGGTCATGATGTCATAGGATGTTCTTCTAGAAGTTGGCCAGATCTGCAGTCACACTCCAATTTTAGATGTAGGCCAAAATGTAAAAAAAAAAGCTGAAATACTGTAAAAAATGCCACAAAAAAGTCTTTTCCATGCTTTTGTGTCACAGCACAGATAACAAGATCAAATCTCAATGTTCTTTGTATGAAAGGAGCAAAGCAATAACTCCTCTAACCAGAGAATGTAGATGCTAAGCTGATCCAACAGCTTATGAAACAGAATATATCTTCTCTAAAAAGAAAAATAAGTACTTCAAAGGACAAAGGGCTCATGATGTGCTGGTTATACATAATACTCTTTGTCAGATATACGGATGCAAAATGCTGCAAAGAAAAGCACAACAGGATGTGAACCATTGTTAGCAGAGGTGCTGTGGCTAGAGAAGGTTGTCACCAGAGCTGTTACCATTTGTATACAGAAGTGAGGAGGACAAAAAAATGTTATGCAGAAGAATGGTTAAGCAACTGTCCAGAGTCTGAGTACTCTGAAAAAGAAAACATTGTATGTCAAGGAATGTTTGGGTCCAAAAGGATTCACATCTTTGTTAGCCCAGAAGAAATAACAATAACTAACCTCACAGCAGGATTAATTACATAAGTGATTCACAGAAATTAATGAATGCAAGATTCAGTCAAGATGGACATTTCATGTAGACTGGACACCAGCTCGAAGAAGAAACATCCACAAGTTTAGAAAAGAATTTATCACAAATCTGAGCAATTTGTTGATGGATTATGTTTGCCACGGGTAGTTTAGTGTCAAAGAGGGAGACAAAACAGTAAAGATCAAAGAAAACAGACATATTAGAAGTTTGAGTGGATGACGACAGACATAGTACAAGGACAGGTGAGCTGTGGCATCTTGAACACTGAAGTTTTCTCAGGATTAAATAAATATACCCGCTTCTGTCAGATATTTTCTTTGAACAGTATTAGCAGGACAAAAGATACTTTAAGCCTAGTGGTCACAGCAATTAGTGAGGACTTTGGCCAAAAGCGTTTAGCAAACAAAGGAAGCAAAAAATATACTACCAGAGCATAAATAAATATATTGCAAGAGGCAACATATGACCTGATAGGAGAATTTAATTTTTAAGTCAAATTTCAAATCATTAATATTAACATTGGAAAGAAATGTGTACCTTAGCTGGACAAGCCTCATCAAATTCTTGGTCTCAGAACAGAAAAAATGTACACACGCTGCAGAGATTAGCTGCCCATTCATGTTCTCTGTTGTGTATGAATGCTTGTAGACAACCTCAGTCCACTGTGGGAGAACTGAGCTTCTCAAGTTATCTCATAAAAGGCAGATGTGGTATTGTGCAGGCCTCAAACACTGGATACAAATCAGCTGCAATTACTCCTGAAGTACTGAACATACTCTGAGAGACTGTCTTGGGTATAGCAGTCATGTATATTTTCCCAGGAAAGTTGGAACAATAACAAAGACAATATTTGTCAGCTTTAATGAAGTAGTATACTCCCCTGGAGCTGACTGCAGAGCACTGCCTAGCATGTCTGCCTTCCTGGGGTACCATGCTCTTTACAGTAAATGAAAATCTAGAAGCTGAAAATTGTGCATAAAGGGAGCACAGCTATTGAAGATCCTTCTTGAGCCTCATCAAGCTGGGGTGCTTTCACCAGATCCTTCTAAAAGATTTTTGCATACATTATCATGCCATCTACGTATTCCAAAAGAAGACAGTAACTGATAAATGCTGTTATCAGCTGTTCTGTGCTGGAACAGGTTCAACAGCAGCCAAGCTGACTCCAGCTATGCACAGACAGTGTATTCCTGCATCAACAGCATTCAAAACATGAACCCAGGATTTGGAAAAAATACTTGTGTGTGAATGTACCTACACATCCTATGGATCCAAAGGGAGTTTGGACATGGAGTGAGTGGGTGAATCACCAGCACCAAAAGCTATACTGGAGCTACTTCTGCTAAATTAAAGATGGTAATAGGGTGAAGGTATGTACAAGGAATATTGTACCAATATGCAAAATTTGCTTATTTTCCGTATGAAACCAAAAAATGAAACTGATGATAGTCAACACAATGTAGTGTAAAATTGTCAAACAAAGGTGATTGCTTGAGGAGTTCTCTAGTTTGGCTGGGAAAATGCAGAATAAATAGATTTCATTTCAGCCTCTGGGTCTCCTCTCCTTTTCCCGCTTCCTCTTCTTGGCTGGGGAGGGGTGATATCGGGGGATATCAGGTGATAGAGCAATTGCTATAGTTTAGCCCTGAATACCGGCTAAACATAGACAGTGACTCATAGCTTTTATTTTTTGCAAGTCTTTACAATTCAGTGTCGGTGTCCAAATGGGATGAATATGTTTTCTATTTGGTTATATTGTTTTAAAGACTAGTATTTTTTTTTTTAAACAGAAGTGGTTACAATGCTGAGGAAGGGTAAACATGGGATGCATTCTGACCTGTCTGTAAATTGCTGAAGAAATACAAATATTAAAACAAGTAAATATATTGATATTATTCATCTCTATATTCAACCTGCGGGCACATGTCTGTGTTTCTTGATGACTCTTGGTGCCCCACTAACTGTTTATGTGGAGTAATAGGTGGGCGAGCTGGGGCGTGTGCATGCTACAGCTGGGAATCTGCCTGTGACATCCAAACACATAGGACACTTAGCTTTATCTGTCAGCTTCTGCATGAGCAGCAGCCCAGATGTAGTTGGCATTATCTCTGACTGAGGCTAGCTGAGTTAGCACAGAGCTGGCCCAGAAATTCATAGTCTTGTGGCTTCCAGGCTCTTGGTAGCCAACAGCTAGATTAAAATTAGCTCAGTTAGCCTGGCCTGTGGGACCAACACACCTCATGATGGCTACCTGCTAATTTTGGTAGCTGCAAGAGCAAGGCAGGGAATGTGTGAGAACCACATTGCCGATGCCCATGTCTTTGGCTGAACAAGACTCTGTGTCTTTTCCATGTGTTTTAAGTAACAAAGTGGAAAACACTTGCCCCTCGTTTCACCTTTTGAAGGCATGTGAATGATGCATGCAGGGCAACATGGTGGTCTCAGAATATCATTGAGCTTCCTCCCTCGGCGCTCCTCATACACCTTGGTTCCTGCTTGCCAGCATTCTGCTGTTCTACTCCTGGCCCTTCCTGAGCAGGATTCCTTGCTTCAGAAGGTGAAATGAATTTTCATTCATGTTGCTGCTGGGTTGACAAGATAAAATAATGAATTGCTAGAGCTAATTCAAACTGAAAGTTTATTAGTATTTGCATTAAATTGTATCATCAGTACAGCAAGTAATTCCACTCAAGAAAGCAAATCCACTGGTTCAGCTACAATAAAGATTTCTACAGAATAATGGCATACCAGCTTTTTTTAGTTCTTATAAAGCCACTTACCAGTCTTCCTGTGGATTCCTTTTATTTTCTCTGCCTTGTCTTTTCTCTGCCTTGCTTATTTAGAAATTATTACATCATATTAATAATGCCTTATACAAGCATCTGGCATTTCTTTTCTGCAGTCATTGGCTTTAGTCTATTTTGTTGTAGGAAGCTGGCCAAAAAGCTGATCCTGTAGCCTGTCCACAGGCAAAATGGAACTAGTATTGTGTGCAGTAGAAGACATGTGCGAATTTCCTTATCACGGGTATTTGTAGATCTGGATTTCTGCACTCAGCCAAGCTATTTAACAGGAAACTTGTCTAGGACTGGTCAAGACTGAAATGAAGAGGTTTCCTTCACAGAACTGCCTTGGGTGAAAACAGTTTGTACTTATCAGACTGCCTCCATTTAATCTCTAATCCTGATTAACAGCTGACTCCGTGATGCTCATTTGTTATGATAGTAAGTGCTATCAGTCATATTACAGCTTTTTCAATTAATTTAATAATTTCCCATAGGAATACACATACAGCAATTAATTTCTTAGAACGTTGGCAGCTTTTCTAAAATGTTTCAATTAAACACATTCTGACCCCTTTGATGTTGCTCTGAGTTTTAATTATTTTCCATTGCAGAATACTGGTTTAATGATGACCCGAAAATATTTCTTAAAAACTAACTGATTGCATATAGCAAGGGTGACAGGTTTGTTCCTCGTGAATTGCTTCTTGGCCCACTCATTATGAATGGTTCGTTTGTGGAAGAACTTGGACCTTAAAGGCCAGATCAGGAGAACTGCTGGGCATTCTCACTGCAAACAGAGAGAAAAAGCAAAACAGAAGAAAATATGGCCTGACATTTGCACATACTCTGATTAGATCATGCATTCTTAAATTGTGAATTGTGAAACACATTGTAACAGGAAAAAAACCATCCTATTAACTTTTCCCCTCCTAATCTCAAATACAATTCATGCAATTTATCTGAAGGTTGCAGGGACTCCTTACAATATGAGAAACATTTAGAAGTTCTAAACTTTTTCACCAAAAGTTTTGCTTTTTTTGGAAAAAGTAATACCAGGTTTCCCTACTTTTCCTTCTTTTCTTATCCTTCTTTCTTCTACAATCTGTTTTACACTCCCATATTACTTGAACACACTTCTCCATCTCCCTTTCCCCATCAGAATTGTTGTTCCACATTTTCTTCCCAAATCATCTGTCTAACCACTATGTCATTTTTTTCCAAATCTTTGTCTGTTCTCCACTTCCAAAGGTCCCCGATTTTTCTTCTCTTCCTCCTCTAAGATAGAAGAAATGATCAACCAAAGTAGAAACTCTGATGTCTCTCTTCAGATCTTCTGAGACCCTTGAGCAACACCTGGATATCAAGCAAAGGATCAACCAACCTGCAGCCTTCTGCCTGACAGCTACCAGCCAGCGGTTCACTGATGACTCTAAATAACCACTGGTTGGGCTATTTAATTCTGAAAATTACTAATTCTGAAAAGCAAGGTGCATTTAATTTTAAAAATCTTCATTCAGGTTTCCAGTGCAAATTGGGAAGAACTGCAGACCTGACAATCCCATTTTCCTGCAGTATTTCCCTACAGCAGGTGCTTCCTGACAGACAGATCACCTGCTTCCCCTCCTGAGCCTGGGCACTGCCTCTAGCTTCAGCCATTTTTGAGCCGTCTGTATGTTGTGCATCAGCACTGTGAGGAATGGCCTGTTGTAAGCAGGAGAAAGAGCCTCTGCATTTGCATGACTGTGTGAGGAACTACATATTCTACCTATCTTATCCCACACATGTATGTGGTTACTTTCCAGGTTAACATCTCTGCAATGATCCTCTTCGGCAATGATAACAATGGTTTCTCAGAGCATGAACAGTGAACGGCTTTGATCATGCAACATGCTATGATTTGCGGGTACACTGGTGATGAGAATAGATTCAGAAGCAACACTAAAAGGAGCAGAACTTCAAGGTGATGATTTCATAAGGGTTAGAAGAAGGATGAGTAAACTAGTGTCCCTGTCACTCATAGCACTTCCCAGTATGGTGCGTAAGGCTTTGTGTCATATAACACAGGCTGCTTCTGCCATCAGACCAGAATCGCATTCCCCCTGTGTAGGCTTAACATTGTTTACCAAGTTATGTAGGTAAGAGAGAAATGGGTTCCTGGAACATAAATTCCTAGGAACACAGTGTCATATGACATAGTGCTACATTAAGACATTCTGAGCATGAATTTCAGAGAAGCTGAGGTCAGAAGTCAGATACTCAGCACTTCTGAAAAGCTCCATCTTTGTAATTTCTCCTTTGCCAGGCATGGTTACTATAATCTGGGTCACACTGCTTAAGGCCATTCAGTTATTTAGGTAATTAATGAGAATATATGTAAATCCTTCCTAACACTGAGGCAAGTGTTAATTTTATGCTTTATTGGTCTGTTTTTCAAAACTATGTGCCTGTACTGCTGATGTGCTCTTCCTTTCCCAAGCCAAATGCATTTACCACTTAACACCAAAGGATGATTAAAACTGCACTCGGAGCATGACATGGAAGATGATCACTGATTATTTAACCATTTGACTCTGCAATACCATTAGGCAATTTGCCGTTGACATATCCTCGTTGCTTGTTCAGGTAACCTCCAGTTCAGGTAACCTCCAGTTCAGGTAACCAAACGGCATGTTGTGTAAAGACCACATTCCAGAAGAGCTGTAGAATAAATGAGGAAGCTGAACTGGTTTCTGTCCAGATCTCAACAAATCATGTTTTATTTTCCACAGTGTTTACTCTCTGCTTTGTATCTCACTAGTTTCAGTTATTTTTTAATAAACACATTTTCTCCTCTATCTTCTTTCTCAGCATTAGGGGACAGAGCTAGGACCTCAATTCAGGCAAATTAGAATAAAAGGAAGCTTTCGCTATGACAGAGTAACGGGCTTAGCCTACTTAGAGTGAGAGAGCAAAATGCAGAAAGGAAATGCCAATAGACAGTTACAATGATCTGATCCCTTGTCTACTTTTTAAGAACCTGGCAGCAAAAGGAGATCACTCAGGTCTTGGTGAGTTCCAGTGGGTGGTTCCACTTGGGTCTTTGTGAGGACAGTGGAAAAAGCAGCTTAAAAACACCTGACTGCACTCTGCAGCATTAATGACTCCAGCAGATCACTGTCACAGCTACACACCCCAGTGTGTGTTCAATACTGGGAGATGGCCTGAAGCTGGCTTTCCAGACCAGCGATCTTTATGAGTTACCTTCACATGAACCCCAGGCTTTCCAGATAAGTCATATTAGGGGCCCATATAGCTGGATACTGCAGTGCGGTTACGTCAGGAACTGAAGCATGGCCCGCAAACAGGGTGACAGTAAATGATGGGGTTGAGACTGGATAGATCAAGCTGCAGACACAGGTTGTTTAAATGATCTCCACTTCTGACTATTCTTTTCTGCCAGGATACCATTCCCAGTGTTACTTCTGAACAGCTCTGTGCCAATGCAGTGAGGAAGTTCAGGAACTAGTCCAACAAAGAATAAACCAGCAAAAAAAACCCAACCCACAGAGCATTACTCAGTGAGATCAAAGGTCCCTGCTACCGTTCACTGTTGAACCCTTCCCTCTCAAATCTGTGTGCCCAAGAACATGAGTCAAATGACAGAAACTTCTGACAACACCCCAATATATATCCTAAGCCTCAGTTTAATTGAGCTGAAACTCCAATTTCACATTTGTAGAGGCAGAATCTTTAAAAACCACCTGAAAAGTATGTAATGGCATCTAATGAGATACTAAAATGGATCTTTGATCAGGTTAAAGATGGTCTTTTTATCAGCGTGGAGTAACTTGCATTTGGGAACTTTCGCCCTGCAGACAGGTATGTCCAGCTACCTCACTGCTATAAATTAGAAGGAATCCTTGAAGGAACATACTTGTCCTTAGAAGGAATATTTCCAGCTATATTAGTATAAACTGAGCTGCAGACAGGGTATAAATTTGATCATTACATTTAATCCTAACCTAGTATTAAATATGAATCATGACTAATGGGTGTATCCCAGAATAAGGGCACATACTTTCTCTACAGAGGAAATGATAAATGTGATAATTATTGCAAGTAATAAATGCCAGATTGTAAATACCTCAACTGCGGACAAGCACTGCGTGGCTGAAGTCTTGTTTTTGGGTCAAGCAAGGACTCTCCTTGCAGCTCCACATGCTCACTCTCCTCTGGCACTGCCTCACTTCTATCTGTCTGTGATTTTGGCTGTTGCTCCTGTTGGCCTCTCCCTACAGCGCTGTGCTCCAGTATATTGTGGGTTGTGCTGCACTTCACAGGTGCCTGCAGAAAGCTTTGAAGAAAGAGACACTAAGCAAGAGTAAGGTGCCACTAAGATTTTCCTGCTTTGGAAATATTTTTACTTCCCTTGCTACCTATCTAAAAGAGTTGACATCGGCTGAACCTTTTCACGTAATTTCTGCCTGAGCCCGTTCCCAGAACTCAGATGCTGTAGGCTACGGTAAGGGTTGGGATGAGGTAACTGACAGAGGGAGGTGGAGTGGTTCAGCCCTCTTCCTGTTACAAGCAGTAAGTTAATTGATTCTGCTAGAACGCTTCACATTCCCTGTACTGTGATGAGAACTCCCTCTTTTCCAGGTATTTTTAATAAAAGCTTTGTCTTTTTAAAGAAAGTGCTTTCCAAGCTTGGGAACCACCCCCGCCTGCAAAAGACTCAGAAGTAAGGCCTCTGAAGGCTGGTACTACATTTAAGAAAACTGATGGAGCTTTCATGACCCTTAGTTGGGATGGCATAAACTCACTCTAGGGGATGTTTCACTCTCCATTTGCAGCACAGACAAAATAACCTTTAATTCCTCTCTTGCATTCAAATACAGGATACAAGCAGACTAAGCAGAAAAGTTTCTTTCCCCATTTCATGCACAACATTGGGACATGCAACAGAAAAAAAAAGTAGCTGTCCATTTAAAGAGATCTATGAGCTACTAATTAAGAACAAGAGCTGCATCAGAACTAAAAATCTGGCTTTTATTTTTACCTTTCAGGGTAGAAAAGCATAGCCATCTATTTTACTGTGTTTCTAATAAATTAAACAGTAATGAAAACAGGTACCTACTATTAAAAATGTGTATTTTGTACATTTGTATGGACAACAGGAGTTAATAAACATACCTTCTATTTAAAAAAAAATACCAGGAGAGAGGTGAATCTGAACATTTATGATTCTGGAGTTCAGATTCAACTAGTTTTAATGCTGACCAGTTTTGCTCTCACTTGCTGTTTAATTAATTTTTCAGCTTCTGTCCTTGAGCACTGACTTCTATAAATAAAAGCTTCATTAACTCTCCGTCTGGCGCCAAGGTATTTCTATTCGGTCATTCACAGAAACAGAGCTATCCAGCTACAAATATGTGCCTATCTCTATTTATCTCACTTGTTGGTGACATTTTTCTATTAATTTTAATCAGTGCATTCCATCCTGACCTGTCTTTGTGCAGATGCTTATTTACCAGTTACATCTTCAAACTCTTTATCATACCTAATGAAAATATGAAGTATGAGTTCATCAAAGCACAAATCCCATTCCTTGCAAAGGACATTTGGTTTATTTGGTTTAAATTACAATTGGGATAGAATGACAATCAAATACATGTTAGAGGTTTAATATCTGACAGGTATTGCTTTGTTTATACAGTACTCAAGCCTTTTTAATTGTACTCCAGCAAAACCATACTTAGAACTGAGAAGTAGACTCTCAAAAAATTTCTAACTCTGTTAAAGCTTATTTATATCTGAACATTTTATCCATACACCTACATTAATTTAGAAGTGCTTTAATGACATTAATGCCAGCTTTTTGGAACAATGTCCATATACCATACCAACGGTATTTTTCAACAAATTTGTTGTAGTTAGTAGAAAAAAAAGTTAAAAAATCACTAAGGCCATGTGTTCTTTGGATTAGTTTGCCAGTTACATCAGTGTAGTTGTATATTTAGTTTAGTTGTCTTGATTTCCTTCCCAAGTCATATAAATGAAACTGAGGAAAGATCTTTCTCTAATATAACAAGAACATCTGCACAACTTGGAGAATTACAATGGTGCAACTCTGTTGGTTAACATTTACGCCGCAGATACAGGTTTCACAGACTGTAAATCTTTTTCTAAGGCAAAGGTGGATTACAAAAATGCAGATGCCATAGAATACAAGTTCCTTTGTTGATTAAAAATTCATTTGCTAGTATAATCGTGTTCAAAACTTTTGAAAAGACAATCTTACTTCAGCAGACTGCTGGGTATGGCATGTATGTACTGCTATACTACAGATCTCTTGCAGTTACTCCAGAGAGACCGTGTCAGACTCTTCTTTGCCAGCTTCTTTCCACATCTGTGCTCCAAGAGCAAGGCCTCTGGCTGCCTCCTTTCTGAACTAGTTTGAGCCATGTACTTTAATTGGGATTACTGTTGTGTTTGGGAAGTCACCTCAGCATGCAACACTTGGCACCTATGCTGAGAGACAACTTGGCACCATCCATGAGCTGTGACAGACTCAAAACCAACCAGATGACATGCTGCGAGTGCTCATAAACTTCAGTCTTTGTACACCCCAATCCCAACCAGGCCAGGGAGGAAGTACCAGGAAGAAAGCACCTATGCAAAGTCCTTTTCTATAAATGTAAGGAATGATGTCACCTATGCCATTTCTGCACATGTTCCTGCTGGAACAGTGCTGAGGCTCTGTGATGGCTTCTGAGGGGGCACGGGCACTAGCGGGCACTCTGAACCTGGCAGGTTCTCCAGCTAAATGTTACCGCTGGGCCCTCCATCCCTTCCCTGGGGAACGGTCTCAGGCAGGGAGGTGAGCTCTGGTGTCATCTGCCTTTCAGGTTGTTACTTCTTTTTGCAAGCTACTGCCTCTCTGATGCCAGCAAAGTACCTTCCTGTTCTGTGTAAAGCAAAATCAGTGGCTTTATTCTAAAGTTTAAACCATTAGTTGGAACAGAGTAATTTCTTCCCATATTTATACATCATCAAAATGTTTAAACAGTGCAGTTTTCTTTGTGGTGGTCAGAAAGACAGTAATGGAGGAAAGCAGGAGAAGAGGGTTCTAAATCTGCACTTCTCCTCCTCCAGAAATTATACCTATGATTTACTAATTGATTAATGCTCCCATTTTTTGTTAATTTTCAGGTAGAAGCTCTCAGGAATAGGATCACTCTCAGTCTCTCTTCTTCCTCTTGCTGACAATTAGCATGACCCAGCCCACAAAGCATTGGCAGTGTCAATGACTCAGCCATATGACATGTGCTCTATCGGTCCCTCTAGGCGTGATTTAAGAAAGAAGCAAATACAAGTTTTTTTGTGCTGTGGGCAGACAGCTCTTTGAATTTGGTAAAAATAAAATGTTCCATCTAACCACCCACAGAAAGAAGTGACTTCAGACAGCTGACCACTTAGCTGTCGCCTTAGGATTTGGCCATATATTTTGTTTCTTTCCGACAGGTCAAAAAAGCATTTTTCCTTTTGGTCCACATATAATATGGAAGAACTCATATTCTGAGTTTAAGCTATGTTTTCCAAAACCCAATTCATGTAAAGCTTGTGGGTACTTGCCTTCAGTCTATAGCCTCTAAGTACACAGAGCGCTGCTCCCACTGGCAAAGCCACTAAGCAAATTCCAGCTGGAGACCAGAGCACTTCTATCCTGCTTTCTCTGCTGAACAAAGTATTGTGCAGTGTATGTTCTGTATTAGGAGGGGCTTAGAAAGAAGCTCCAAATACAGAGATTTTATGTTATTTATAAAGTTATACATTATGTATAGGGAATACTCTGTACAAGAAGAGAGTAAATCTATTTTCAGTCCACAGCTATCGTTCTCAGTATGCTGTGGAGTGAAGCTGTTTCTGGCAGTGCTGATCTCAACCAGGTGTTGAAAGATTCCTTGATCACTTACTGAGTCCCAGTTACCAAAATTCTTTCTCCTCTGAACACATAAGGGATGTGGCTTATGGTGGTATTTTTCACTCTTTGCTTTCTTTCCAGTGAATTAATCTAATGTTTTAAATAGAGATTCTGAGTTATTTTATTTACAAAGTGACTCCTAAGGAACATTCCCCAGACATGTCCTTTTTTTTTTTTCCTGAGAGAATGCAGAGGTTCTGCTGATATTTGTTAGGTGTGTATGTCTTTGCAGGTGGCTATTTGAATTGTCAGTAGATACTAAACACCACTGACAGATTCAAACTTTGGTAAAATAGCCAACACATTCACAACAGCAGTATCTCCCCCTCCGCGGGGAACCAAACCCAGCATAAAACAGTCTGAGAGTCTTCTGATAACCTAGTCTAACAAATATCACTTATGCAGTATATTTCAACTTCAAAGTGATTTAGTTAATGAATCCTTAAATTTCACTCTGGCAGCAATTGAGAAAGATGGAGCTCCTTAACACCGAGTTGATTAGAGTTATCTTCTCTATTTTTAATGAGACATATACTAACACTGGGAGCTTAGTGCAGAATCAGCATCCTGGGAACCATCTGCAGGCCGTGCGCTTGTACTGAATAGGAGGGGAAACATGGAGCAAATTTGTATTGCTGTAATGGTTCGCTGTATGTCTTACAGTGCTGTCTTGGGCAGTGGGAACTGTAAAGAATTTAGCAAGAGCCACACATTAGCCTAACACGTGTTGTCAGGTTACCTGCATTTGGGTAATACAGAAGGGCTGTGCAGTACAAAGCAGGTTACATCCACTGAAGCAGGCTCTGCCCGATACCTCAGTTCTGAGTGATGACTGAACAACATACAAGCCAAACAGGGATTCATGCCCCACTGTACAAACCGCTACACCAAAATAAGAGAGAGCCCCTGCAGCATCTAGAATCTTTTCTAAGCTTTTAAATCGTTTATTTAATAATATATTGTTTACATCTTTCAGTGTGTGCTCCTTCTCCTTTGTTTCAGGATCACTTGATACACATTTTTCTGCATAATGATCTGATTTACAATTTTACTTCCAACATTCTTCAGTTTAGTATCTATTTGATGTTTTGTCAGAAGTTATCCAGACAGCAAAGAAATCCCAGTGTTTGAATCATTTTACCTGGAGTACCAGAAGCAATGGGATAATAAAAGAGATGACAAACATGATGTGCATTTAGTATAGGGGAAAAAATGCTCTCTGCTACAGTGTCAGCAATTCCCATCTTGCTAGTATGTACAATTTTGTAGTGAAAGGGCTTGAAAGAACAAAGGATTCTGTCATCTGGCACCAATGCCCAGAGCAGCAAGTTCATAGACCCGACTGGCTCCTCAGGGCATTTGTATTTCTGAAATATAAATTAAAAATATTAAAACAGTCAATTACATGATTTAATGAAATAATTTTTAATAATTTGATTCTAAGTGTAAGAAATTCTGATTAAATTAAAGCTTCATGTGGAATCTGCTCACGAGTTGAAGCTTTATTTGGAATCTGATCACAATTTATAGTTTGGATTATTTCCCCCCACTGGATTTGGCAGGGGCTGTACTCATGTAACAGCATATTAGACTATTTAGATCTTAAATGAATCATCAACTTCCTGTAGACACTTATACTGAAACTCAAGTGTTTTTCACACAGTGTAGCAATGCTTTTAAGACATCTGCTGTGTGCTGCATCTTCCTCACTGCTTTATAGACCTATGATCTCAGGAAATACAACCTGTAAAATTCTACTGCTATAAAATTACTTATCTGTTGTATCCTGTGAAGCAATTTTAAAAGGTATGTTTAGTCATGGTATACAGTTAGTTGCAGCCAGAGTATTCAGATAAACGAGACTCAAGTTAAATTGTAGAACGGTGTCCAGCTCTCTCCTGAGAGCTTCCTTTCTAGCAAAGACCCCGAAAAAAAGCTGGAGAAGGGGAGAGAGAGACATGCACAATCTCCCTCAGCCAACACGCCTGCCCAGAAGCTTATGCAATGCGCGTTGTCTGCACAGCTTCAGAGTGCTCTCTCTGGAGAACGCTTCCTGTAACGCTCCTCTCGGGCTGGGAGAGCTGGAAGGGTAAGAGATGTCCCATGGCCAGCAGACTGCGTGAGGAAAGAGGTGCCTCGAGGTCAGATTCGGCTTGAATGCCAAGGAATCTGCGAACATCGGGACACGACGCTCTAGCTTTTCTGAGGGATTTCAAACTTTCTTTCTGACAGGAACAGACGTCAAGAAAATCCTGGGACAGCTGGAGGAGTTTTCCTTCGTCCCGGGACGGAGCAATCCGGCTCACTGGGAACAGCGCACTGACGCTTTCCTCTCGAAAGAGAGGAACAAACCGGCTCGAAACCCGAAAAAACCACTGCACAAATCACATCAGGCTCCTCCGTTTCCTCCACGCGCACTGCCATCCCCGCGGCCGGTGCGCGCCGCCCGCCCCTGAGCCGCCCGCAGCCGCCAGCGAGGCCCACCCCTCCCCACCGCCCGCCCAGGGACTCTCGCCGCTCCCTGGGGGAAGCTCCCAGCCCTGTTCACAGATGGGGAGCCGCTCCCACGCCTCACGCCGTTACGGAGCCCGCAGACGAGGTTTACCCTGCTTCCCGCAGGCACGATCCCGCTTTATTTCCAGCCGGGGCCGCGGAGGCCGCC
Source organism: Bucorvus abyssinicus (assembly GCA_009769605.1). Lineage (NCBI taxonomy): Eukaryota > Metazoa > Chordata > Aves > Bucerotiformes > Bucorvidae > Bucorvus > Bucorvus abyssinicus. Next base: position 8,997,834 of record CM020043.1, on the reverse strand, counting down.
AGCGCGCCGCGCTGAGGGGCGCCCCGCGCCGTACTTGCAGCAGTTGAGCGCACGAGCGGTTACCGTATATACCGATATGGACGTTCCCGGAAGGAGGCTTACCGTATTTACCATCACTAACGCACCGCCGCACTTCATGACGTGAAGCCGAACACGTGCTCCCGTATTCCACGGCGCAGAAGCGCAAGTCCGTAATGTCTCTCATAAAAGCGGCATGCCGGAGCAGCGCATGCGCTCTGCGGTGACGGGAGCGCGATCCGGTGGGGTGAGGAGGAGCGGCTGCTCCCGCCTCCTCCTCGCGGCGCTCGGTGCCGGCGAGGCCTGGCCCGGCCCAGATTTGCCGGCCGGCGGGGCCCCGGGGTAGCGCGGAGCAATGGCGCAACGGAGGGCGGCGGAACGCGGGCCTTGCGAAGCGGCAGCGGACAGCGCCAGGCACCAGCGGCAGCTTCTAGAAGGTGCCGGGGGTTGGGGCGGCGGGAAAGGGCGACCTCGTCATGCCAGCGGTCAGCCAGCCGCCCGTGCGGGCCGGGGACCCTGCCCTCCGCGCCTGCTGGCAACGTCCCTAGCCCGCGCGGGCGGCTGAGACGGAGAGCGGCAGCACGGCCGCCTCGGGGGCCGGTGTGTGGTGTGGGGAGAGTGAGGCGGGCTCCCGTTGCGGGGCCTGGCAGCCGCTACCGGGGACCGAGATGGGGCAGCAGCCGCCCGCCCCACGCACGGTAATACGGAAACGCGCCTGGGTTCGTGTGTGTGGTGTTCCGCTACCGGCACGGCGATAGTACAAAAAGTGGCAGAAAGTGCAGTTTCCTGTATCTTTCATCCTCTGAGTTTTTTCGAATTATTATTTATTTTAACTTCTGTCCTGGAGATGTTATTAAAATAACCAGTGGTGAGTTGTTCATGCTTGTAACTGCTGCACGGATGCTGCCTTCTGCCTGCTTGGCCTCAGCAGAGCTGGTGCACACCTGTGGGGTCAGACTGACCTCAAAGCAAGGAAACGTTAAAGCCAGTAGAATTGCCAGCTGGCTCATCCGGCTCTGTTTTGCCCGTGGGTTTCATCATCCTTTCTGTTTCACAACAGTGAGGTGACAGCGTGACCTGCTTGAATGTTGCACGTTGGCATTGCAGACATGCCACCGGCATCTGCGAATGAAAATACAGCCATGGCGTTTTTTGTGATCCTCAGGTGACTAAGACATCTTACTTTGCTGTCTGCAAAGTTGTGCTAGACTAGCAGTGTCAGAGGAGAGGGCATTTTCATACGGGCACACATATGCACCCTAGGGTGGGCGCAGAGAGTTCTTACTGTCTATTTCTCTGTTTAAAATTGGTTTTGCATATAGCTGCCTTTGTGCTAGTCAGTGCATTGCACAGATGTGGTCATACTGGTAAAAACCTGAAGTGTAGAAGAGGCCTAAAATGTAATTCTGTCACTTGTACTTGTTGTACTGTAATCTTTATATTCCAGGCTGGTGTGTGTTTTTCTTCTGATGAGTGTGTCTCATGTAGTTGGCTAGTGGCTGTTGTTCACATTTGTTTGCAGGCTTTCAGAGAATGCAAGTCGTGTGTTGTATATGTTATTGAAAGTATTGGTGGGAAGATGATGTCTACAGAGAGCTTACCTTAATGTTTCCTTAAAGTAAGAGTTTGAAATCTGTTGTAAGATGTGAAGGGTGATGTTGTTTTGGATTGTTTTTTCTAAACTTTGTTTAATTGCAGGAAAAGCTCAGGCAGAAGGTGGATCAGCTCGGACATCACTTCTTATTTTAGTGTCCATCTTCTTATCAGCTGCTTTCCTTATGTTCCTGGTATATAAAAACTTCCCACAACTTAGTGAGTAAGTATGTCAGGAAATATTAATTTATTTGCTTTTTATTCAGTATCAAATTGCAAAGGAGACTACATGGGGTTAAGTGTTTTTTTTTTTTAAACTGATGTGAGGTAATTATAGACACAAGCTTATTTTTTTAAAAGGTGATTTGAGTTTATAACCCTGAATGTCGTGATAAAAAGTTTAATACTGAAATACTAACTGGTAGGATCTGTGTAAACAGAGTTGTCCTTGACCTAGGGTTACTGCTGGAGAGTTGAGGTGCTGTGTTCTGAAAAGTTACCCCTGTCACTTTAGCAGTGGTAAGTCAGTATAGTCATAACCTTCTTCAGCTGAAAGCCGAAACATGCTTGGCTAGAGCTAGGTTCATTTTGAAATTTCTTGTACACTGGTATAACCACAGGCTGTTATCAAAAGGGGACATCCTCCTTCCTTCATAGCTAAGCTTCATATTCTCTCTTTCTCCTTTTCACTGCATCTGGTACTCATGTTGGGAAGGTAGATAGTTTGACAAGGTGGAATCCTGCTTGTCTGATGATTTCCTTTTTTTCTTTTAGTAGTTAATTTTCTGTCTGATTAACTTGCCCAACAATTCAGTTTGCAGCAGTCCAATCACTAAGTCTGATACAGAGGAAGAGAGGACACTCAATTGTGCTGCCCAGGGTTACACCAGGTTAAGGTGTGACATGAGATTTTGCTCTTAAAGCTTTGTTTTGTTTGTGAGGTAAAGCTGTGCTGCTCTTGCTGCACTTCAAGTTATGACTGTGCTGAGGCAGTCACAGGTGTTTTTGGCTGAAATGTCAACTGCTGTTCAGTTGCCAAGGTGTGGTTTGAGTAATTATTTCTTTTTGATCAGTGCTTCTAAGAAGAAAAAATAATCCTAGAAATAAAGCAGATTATTGTAATGAATTTTAAAAGTTTGCAAATATTTAAAATCGAAGATTTTCTAATATGAAACACACCTGTAAAGCGTTCATCTGAGAACATCGCAGCAACATTCATGTTGTTTGTTGGCTGAGGTTGTAGTTCAGTGATGTAGTGTATCTAATTATCTATATATTCAGTAAGTATTTTTACTATTCTGTTTGATTATACTTACCACCATTCCTGCTTTTTTTTTTCCTTTTCCAGAGAAGAAAGAGAATGTGTAAAGGTTCCTAGAGATATGGATGATGCAAAGGCCTTGGGAAAAGTCCTGTCCAAATATAAGGACACATTTTATGTTCAAGTATTAGTGGCTTATTTTGCCACATATATTTTGTATCCTTTTTCTGATATAAAAGGCAGTGTTAATGTAGTCATTTCTCTGAAAAACAAATGAAAAATACATACTTACAACTTCTTGATTGTGGGTGAAGGAGGCTAACATACCTAGGTATGTTTATAAATAATGCAACTATTCCAAAACCTTTGAACTTAAAAACATTTCTTATATGTTTCATTATGCTTTTTGGACTGTGAGAAAGGGTTGGGTAGAAGGAAATTGATGCATGCACAGTAAGTGCTGTTGAGGATTTGCGTGTAGCTTCACCTTTACTGTGTTTGTTATGGACAAGATTTTTAGCTTTGTTAGACTTGGTCTTATTTTAGTGTTATGCTGACTTTTTTAATTGCAAACTGAATTGTCAGTTAGAACATACCATTGATTCTAGAGGAAAGCTGTAACTACTGCACTGTTCTTCCTCAAGACATTCGAAAGTGCAATAATAGAGTAATTTACAGAATATTTTACAGCATTTCTTAAGGAAGCATTTTGAACCTTCTTTCATCTCTGTGGTGCCTACATTCGAAAAACACATCTCTGTTTCCTTAGAGAAAGCTAAATTTCTGAAGTACTTTCTGCCTAGGGAGACACAAAGGCTACCTGTGTTCTGTGTTAACTTTTTTCCTGAGTGCTAAATATATTAATTAATCATTAAACACACTCTTCACTGGAACACTTAACTGAAGGTTAATAACTTTTAAAAGCTATATAAGAGGTCTGTTTCATAGTTTAATGCAGGAGGCTTTTGTAACTCAGAAAAATAAATGCTGAATGTGCCATTAGTAATTATACTCTAGCTTGCTCTTTCTAAGCATAGTTCACAAATAATAGATCTATGAAGAAAATAGTGTTGGAGTTTATATATTCACAAGAAGTAGAATGGAGTTGGCTGTTTATTGAACTACTATAGCAGCTGATGTGACTGTCTCAGCAGTAGACTGTGATCAGTTGATAAGCATGTTACAGTTATCTCAGAACCTTGAGACTTGCTCAGAAAAAGCTGTACTGGACTTAATAGTAAGGAAGATTATTTGGCTTTTTGATACTTCAGTCAATTCAACTCAGATAAAATTTTTTTTTTTGCTTTATTTCTGTCCAGAGTGGGTGATAGGTCATCTCAAGTATGCCTGGCAAACCTTAAGCTCAACAGCCTGGTTTTTTATGCTGCAGAAACTTAATTTTTGCCTTTTCAATAAGTTCTAACTGAAATTAGTGGTCATATATCCTAGTTATGCGTGCCTATTTGTAAGGAAGTAATAGTTGCCTTCATACATGTCAGTATTCTGTGAAACTCTTAGTAGTTATGGGCTCAGACAGGTCTGTGAACTCAGACTATCTGAAATCTGCAGATCTCTACTCAGCAATGTAAAATCAGAGGTATGTGTTTCCTGTAACATCTCAATAAATCCCCTGTGTCAATTGTAGCACAAATAAAGCGAAAAATGCAGCACAGCTCTTAATATTTAGTGACTTATTGTTGTAGTGTAATGATGAATCTACCCATTGTTTCTTTGTGTTTGGGCTTCTTGTGGTACTCTGCAAATGTATTTTGAAGTAAAGATCTTTAGTGGCTATGCCTATTAACATCTATGCTTTTTCAAATTGTGATATATATCCTGACTGCTTATAAAATTCAGAATTGGGTAGCTTTTTTTATTTCTTAATTAAGATGCATCCAGCTTGCAAACGTTTGCTATTCCTGGGTCTATATTTCTCAGTATCCTGTCAGGGTTTCTTTATCCCTTTCCGCTGGCCTTATTTCTTGTTTGTCTGGTAAGTATGGAAAGTAGTTTGTGAGGGCATATATTTCTATCTAATTGGAATGCAACCGAGCATCTGAGCAGCCTTCTGTTTGAAATTATTAGAGTCTAAGTGAAATAGGGATATACTTTAGTTTCTGAGGAATGACTGAATTCTCATTCAGCCTAGTTGTGAGACTGGCATTACCCATAAAATTCATTGTAGCATTGGGCGATGATCCAAAAGACTAAACTGTTACTCCAAGTTTTCATAATGATGGAGGCATCTGAGTGTGAATCAGCCAGTTTCCTTTACTTTAAATTTGTGTAGCATCCACCGGAACCCAGTTGTAATTTCAGAACAACATTACTGCACATATCTCACTGCAAAACAGTGCCATTTAAATGACTTAAATACCCAAGAAGCTTAATTTAAGATATGAAATGTTTGTTATTGACAAGCTTCAAAAAATGTCATGAAAGAAAGATGCAGTTCATAATGAGCATTACTATGTAAGTATGAGGTAATTGAGTAGGTATGGAGGACCAGGATCATGAATTAACGTTTGAGTCTTTTCAATGCCATTGTTCCTCTTACTTGCAAAGCTTTCACTGTTCAAAATCTTAAAACTGTAGAAGCACTCGGTGTTAACTGGTAGGTAATCAACATTGTCTACTTAGAATGTTAAGATTGATCTAAATGCCTTGGAAATAAAGGCACTGTCTTGGGTCAACAGCATTCTTAGTGAGTGTGTAACACTGCTGAAGGAGAGCCCTTCAGCCTAAATGGAGGGTCACATTGAAGCAGGCCCTATGTAGCCAGTGTAGTTAATAGGGATATAAGGCTCAGATTAGAGTTTTTGCTCATTTGATCCTTTTTTTTTTTTTCCTTACAGTGCTCAGGACTTGGAGCTTCATTCTGCTATATGCTTTCATACCTAGTGGGCCGTCCTGTTGTGTACAGATATTTAACTGAAAAAGCAGTAAAATGGTCAGAACAGGTAAAGTTTCTAGAGATGCTGAAATTTGATAGAAAATATGTAGTGGAATTGCATGGAAAACCAGGGGTCTTGTGCTCATGTATCTAGTTACAAAGTAAGGATTCTGACTCCTTTCTGATACTGTGTACTTTCTCTGAGTGTTTTTAAACAGTAGGGAGTATTCCTAGTTTTATGGTATTTCCTGTGAGGAAGCTGTTTTTATCTAGGAAGAGTTTGAAACTGATAAACCCGCTGGTTTGGCTAATGTCATTAGGAAACTGATTTAAAGTAATAGCTCTCCGAGCATCAGAACTAATGAAAGCTGGGTTTGCATTTTTTATAAGGGAAGCAAACCTGTACCTGTATGTCTGATTGCAAAACCCTAACTGGAAGATGTTACTGTGGTTGGTGCATTTAGAAACTCCCTTACAGTGTCTGGTAACATTAGTTTCAGCAAATGTTAATCATCAGATGAAGTTAAAGATTTCTGTAATACAAAACCATAGTGTGATTAGTATTTGACCTCGTGTCTCTTGCTTCCATACTCTGAAACGTGTTCAAACAGCTTTTTTTTTTTTTGGCAAGTATGAAGCACAACTAACTGCCATGTTCAAGATTTATGAATCACGTAAAAATATTTAAAACTTGTTCCTCATTAGGTAAGATGTGGAGCTGTTCTGCGCAATCGACCTTATTAAATAATAGGGTAGTATTTTGACTCTCTCTTGAGTGGCAAATGGTGGCTATTTCCCTTAGTAGAACTGGATATGAGATAGAAAATCTTGCAATTGCATGTCCAGCTCATATCTCACTGTTTCCAGGTTAATTGGATTATATACAGGATTAATCACTGTTTAAATATTTGTCCTTCACCAAGATGAAAATAGCTGCAGTGGTATTACTGAACCATAGCAATGCTACTGACTTTAGTGTTGCAGTTAAAGCTAAAGTTGTGGGGGGGTGGGTGTGGAACAGGATTGAGACTGGTGTGAGTTGCTACATGAGATTTGAGATGGAATTGCAATCAGACTAAGTTTGGTTTCAATGGTGGCCAGATGACAATGTTTAGGTTTAGGCTTAGTGAAGGTCTCCCAGGATAGGCCAGAAGTGGTGGATTCTTTGCTGTCCTTAATTTGGTTTGAGATTACAGTTCTTGTTTGAAAGGGTTAATGTGCTGGAAGGAGAAGAGCCTTTGATGTAGTTATAGTGTAAGGAGCTGGGCTAGACTTGAGAATATAATTAAGACTATAAATGAAGTTGGGGCTATTGTGGTGGCTCCTGGGTAAATGTTAATGCTAGGCTCTAATGTGTGAGCAAATAAGTTTTGCAACTGTTTTGGCAGCAGCCACCTGATGAACTTCAGAGCCATGACTTGGGTAAATTTCCAAGTGAGGAATACAGCTGTGTTTCAAGATTGATCATGAGTTATGACAGAATGGGTTGAGGAACAAACTTCATTGCTAGTTCCTGCAAAAACTGAGGGTCAGGTTGACAAGCTGGCAGTGTTGGCTACAGTTAGGCAGAGGTTGCTGTGACAAAGTTAGAGTTAGACCTGCTGCTGTGCTGGATTACTTGTTGGCTGATTCAGACCCATCATCACCATGCTCTGCCATAGACTGGTATTGCCAGGCTAACTTCAGTACTATTTAATAGGTGATTCACTGATGACTCTTCCTTGAGTCACTCATTGTTTCACTGATTTTTATGTTTGCAACTTGTAAATTTCTACCAAAAAAACCCTTAACAGACCTCCAGTAGTAGAATCATTGTGTATTTTCAAGGCAGGGTGTTTTTACTGATTTTTTTGTTTTGTTTTGGCAGGTTGAAAGACACAGAGAACACCTCATTAACTACATAATATTTTTGAGAATAACACCATTTCTTCCCAATTGGTTTATCAATATAACATCTCCTGTAATTAATGTGCCATTGAAAGTATTTTTCATTGGCACTTTTCTAGGTAAGAATCCTGCTGGGTGAACTGCAGTTTGGGGGTGGCCAGGAGGGATTTTATTTCCATTGTTCAGCAGAGACCTGCCCCTACTGGGCAGCTGGCAGGCTCTGCTCCAGTATTGGGTCTGTGCTCTTCGATGGGTGGTGCTCACAGCATTGAAAGATTTGTAGCAGTCAGGGCTACTCAGATGTACTGAGCAGAAGTAATGAATGCAGGCTAATTTCTTGCTTAAGGAAACATACCTTACACTTTGTTAGTAAGTTTTTGTTCCACTCCATGACTATAATATTTCTGTGAACTTCTATAAGCTTCTATTTTGAGCTCAACATAATTGCGTAAGGATATATGTGACTTTGATCTGAAGGATTGTTTCTCCCCTTCCTGATCCATTTTGTTCATCATGATATATCTTCCTAGGAGTGAATTCATAATTTAACTAATTTAGTGTTAAACACTTTAGTTTTGTAATTGGCGTATTTTTGCAATTTTTTTTAATCCAGTTAGGAAACAATCCATGTTTTGTCTCTATAAACTTAAATAAAAATCCATTTTTAGAGAGACAGCTTAATCTGCAGACTCTGGAGAGCAGACATTGTTTTCTTAATCTTAGGTGTTTGAGTTTTTGTTAAAAATATTAAAAATTGCATAAACCTAGTTCTTTTAATAAGGGGTTTTTGTCTTTAAATTTTGTATTGACACACCTCTCTTTAAAAAAAAAAAAGTACAAGGCAACAAAGTCTGAAATTTTTGCTGTTAAAAGTTGGATGACTAATATGTTTTGTCCTGTATTTTTTCACCCTAACAAGTTGGTTTTGTTTCCTTTACCCTCCTACTCTTCTAATTCCCTGCTCCAGGTGTGGCACCACCTTCTTTTGTAGCCATTAAGGCAGGAACAACGCTGTACCAACTTACAACAGCAGGGGAAGCTGTCTCCTGGAACTCTGTTTTTGTTCTCATGATCCTAGCCATACTCTCCATCCTACCAGCTGTCTTCCAGAAAAAACTGAAACAGAAGTTTGAATAAGGATCAAACTGGACCAGAGTTTCCCATATTTCATCTCAGGATCAGCACTTCTGATATTTGTATATTTGCTTTTCTATTGGATCTTAAGCAATTAAAGGGGAGGCTTGTAATTGATAAGAATGTCTTTAAATGAACATGTGGCCTAAAACTGAAGGGACTGTGTTCAGAAATGTACTGCATATAGTTTTGTAACCAAGCCATCAGTGTTTTACTTTGGGAGGGTGTGTTTGTGGCCCTCACGATGAGGGAAGTGAAAACACAGATGTAACATTTTGCTCTGATTTTACATGCAGAGCAAGAATTGTAATATAGACATAAACTACAGATAATGCTTTCTAAAACTTGCAGGAAAAAAACTTTATTCAGTCCAATTTTGTAACATTCTGTAGGCTTGCATGTGATCTGGTGTGAGTACATTTCTCATTAACAATCTTTCTCTTCTTTTTTTTGCCTTTGGGAGTTCCAAAGTAATAGCATAATATAGTAACGGTGCTTGGTCAAACAAAAGTTTTTCACAGTACTTCAACTACAATGATATTCTCATCCTGATTGTTTACTTATATTTATTAGTGCTGTGTGGATTTAAATACTTGAACCTACATCTGCTTTACTAACTGGATTAACAAAGGCAAAGTCTCACATCATTCCCTCTTGTCCTCTGTAAAGTTTTATTCTGGGAGAGGATATAGGAAGGGAGAGAGCAGGTTAGAATTTTTATCGTGTTTGGCTGATGATTTTGCAGTTCTAATTTTAATCTTTTAATGTCGATCATTTTGCCAATATTTCACTTGCATAGGTTTATCCTGCCAATTTAAGAAAGTGATTGTATGATTATATAAAAGTTTCAGTTCTCAAGTGATATAAAAATGTTTAAGCAGTGTAATATTACCATTTCTCAAGCAATACGTAGAAATAAAATTTTTCATTGCAGCTTGAAGAAATGTCAGGTACACAGATTGGTGCAGTTCTTATTAAAGAGCTCGTTCCAATAATGTTCAAAGCATCATGTAACAGAAGGCTCTTGTGTTGAAAGGATTATTCCTTTGATAAGTCAGTAGCTGGCAATGGGCAACCAGCAATGATTCACTGTTAAGTAGAAGTATATGTATTCCCTCGATAAGGTATATGATACCTCCCCTTGTAAACTTGTAACTGTTGTAGTTTGTAGTATTGTCAGTGGAATCCCATAAAATGAGGCCCTGATCAGCAAGGAACTGGGGGGTGCATTTAAGTTTTATCCTACTGAACGCAGTGCTGTGTATGTGATTTGAGTTGGTGCCCCTGAAGTATCTTGCTAAAGTGAGAGTTGACACTTTAGCATATGCTCCAGTTCAGGGGTTTATTTGTCTGTATCCTCATGTTAACTAATCGCATAATACATCCTTGAGATGGGAACATTTCTGTATATGTGGTAATGCGAAAGGTACTGGTACCTTTAAAAGGTTTTGTTCTTTTTGTAACGTAATGTTAACTGACTCCTCCATTTCATCACAGCATTACATGTAAATATGTAGTAAATATTATTGATATACTGTTTGTCTTTTATTTAAATCAGGCTGCACAGTAAATAGTATTTTTTACACAGGTAAAGGAATTCATATCACTTCTGTTTGCAAGTTTATTGTAAGATCATTTAGCTTCAGTAATTGTTTTGTTATTTAGAATTTTTTCTAAAAGTGTACTTCATTGGCATTGAAAACTGAACAGTGATTATTGCTGCAGTTCTAATCTCAGAGGTCATCTACCCAGAGGATTTATTCCATAGTAAACCTGAGAGCAAATTTAGCTGTTGTGAGCAAGTGTCCCATGGACTACCAAGTGTGAAGTTGCTGTAGGTTTACAGCCTACTTTTCTGCATAGCTAGTTTTTCGTGCAGATGAACTCTCAGAATAAATTACCTACTACTTACTGTCCCGTGGCTTTTCTCAAAATTTGTCTCAATTTCTGGTCAATAACAGATGCTGTTGTACAATCCCTTCTGCTGTATAAAGCCAATGTTTTGGTGGAACCTTTATGCTAAAGAAGCAACTGAACTATGTTTCAATTCAATGTGAATCATGCTGTCACTTGGCATTTTCACTGGGTTATTTCACTGTGTAGATGGGATCAGGCTGTGTTACTGAAAAACCTGTTGTGTTTCAGCCACAGACTGGCTAAAAGCCTTAAGAAGATTGAAAAGGTTCTTTCCTTTTGCAAAATTTTAATGTTTTTTTGGTAACTGTCCTTTCTGTGTTTATCTTCAGCTGCCAATGGTCTCAGGTGGTTTCCTACCCTGTGAGGACTATTTCTGAGGGTTGTGAAGAATAAGGCAGAAAAGCACTGTGCTGTGGAATACTGTACGAGCCTGCTCTTTCCTTTAGGGCATCCAGCAAATGATCTAAGACATAGCCATAACACTTGGATGGGAGAACAGCGGCTACCATGAAATAAACTGGGAAATTGTGAAGCTGTAGCTTTGTGTTTAATTGCAAGGGATTTTGAGCTGTTAGGTGACCTGTTTATCTTTCAGAATTTTTTGTGATGCCTGCATGACATCATTACTAAATATCTCTTGCCATTTGATAATAAAGGTATTATATAAAACATGTAACATTGTATTTTTGAGTACAGTGAAGCGTGCTGAACTTCTCACTGACTTAATATTTTATTAACCTCTTTAAAAGGGGTGAGTTCTTAAATAGTATTTTTAATGACTGATGAAAAATTAAACTAAGCTGATTATATCTGTAGATGAGATTAATTCTGTTTCTACCTTTATTTCAGATCACGTAGGTAGATTTGACTTCCTTTCTGTCTGAAACTCTACAGTAATTATGAAAAGTTTATATATTTTGCACTGGGTGAATGGGTCTAACTTGTTTTATCCTTTTTTTTCCACTAATTCCTGATGGAAGGTTCATGTACTAAAGTTGTTGTTTTAGCTTCATTCACCTTCCCTTAATGTTCTGTTAGGTCCAGTTTATTGAATACTTTTTTTGCCTTGTATAGAAACTGATGCTGAAAGCTTGCGGAAAGGTTAAGGCAAAAGTAAAAGTCAAATGAGAATTCTTTAAAATATTAGTGAACTATGCTATTACACAAAGTCAAAACATGGATTTTGTTGTTAGGTAACTTTGAAGATTTTTGTGTGGTGTTCTTGAGAATATTCATCATGTATAGCTTCCTTGATAACTGAGTTTTATGATAACTAAAATGCAGCGTGCCTTACTCTGCTTTGCATTAGAACTGAAGTGTGCTGCCTGCCTTAGTCCATGCAGTTTGCTCTGGATTAAGCTGAAAAACCAGCAGAATCGATGTTAACAGGCAGCTGATCAAGGACTACAACACCCAGCAGCTACTGCAGGTACACTTTTGCAAGTGTGAGGATTAACTGAAATAGCCTTTGCAAGAGCTGTGGCTACAGGAATGAAATTCATACTTCCTAGAGTTTTGCACTAGAAAAAGATTAAAAAAGAAAAGAGGAAATGCATTTCTTTCCAGTTTAGTCATGTATTTTTTTCTTTAATTCTTGGAAATAATATCAGCGGAGTAATAGCTCTGGGAATTGTGGGAGCTAAGGCACTAAGAATTGTACTTTCTAGTCAAATTCCTCCATTCAAAATTAAGTTTGGCACAGTGAACAAATCCTGTCCCAGGAGTGCTGCGTGAGTGCCTATCCATTCCTTAGTACCCACTACAGAGCCAGTGCCAGAAAGGGGAAGTCAAACTATCCCTCAAATATGTAACAAACTATTTTTTTAATAATGTGGGACATGTCCCTTTTGCAAGATTACAAAATAGGTTGGTGGTGGGTTCTTTTCCAGAAGGCTGAAAAGAATACAGGTCAAATTAGAGTACTTCCCCTCTGTCATAAATAGAGTGAGGTTTGTGAACTATGTATTTTAGTATGACAGTGTTAAGAGGGAAATGAAAGCAGTTTTGACAGGAGAGCAGGATCCAGAGCAAGCTTTTCAGATTTCCTTCAAAGAGAATTAAGTTAATCTGATTGGTTTTATGACCATTTGATGTCTTGCAATGACACTCACTTCTATCTAACTCTCAGCTGGTGGCTTTATAGCTCCAGGTCACCCAAGCTGAAAGAAGTTACAGCCTTCTAATAATGGCAGTTAAGATGAATAAGAGCATAATGTTTACTAACATACCATAACTCCCTGTTCCTAAAAAATATTCCACCTAATGTAATAAATCATGTTTCATTGTTTCATAGTACACAAGGAAGAATCTGGATCTGGATTATGAGAACTAAGATCAGTGGCTGATGTATATCTATGTGAGAGGCCTTATAAAAGCTCCTTTCTGTAGATGATCTTCAAAACAGAGAATTCTGCTTCTGCACATCTCTAGGACTTCAGTGATATCTTCAAAGCCTTAAAAGGGTAATAGGCTCTGGAGAGGAGTCAGAGTGCCATGGTGAGAAATAGCTTTTAAAACTCTGCATTGGAATTAAGATCTAATGTTATGGTCATAACTCTAGATTTTTCTTTCACAACCTACCCCTTGAGCAGTTGTAGCCAATAATGTGGAATTTGCACCATTTACCGTACTGGAGAGAATTCCATGCCATGAAAAAGTGTTTTGAGCAGATCACTAAATAATTCTTATATTTGACTACTTGTTCTGTGTTAAAATGATTTCTCACAGGAAATGTCCTGGGGCAGGGGCCGGAAGGGCAGAGTACAGCTGGCCTGTCCCACTGCCTCCAGTCATGGAGCCGGGCAGGCCAGGGGCAGCCTTAACCCAGAGTCTTGGTCATCAAGCAAGTCTGTAGTGATGAGACAGGTCTGAGGTCAAGCCAGAAATGTGAATTGGCAACACAGTGTCAGAATTGGGCCCCATAATGGTAACCAGGTTCTGACACAGCCCAGCAACCTGACTTAAATGGACCCATGGTTGGTGGGGTTGAGACCCCAGCTCAGGCTGCTCAGAGCTGCTAATGTCTGTTAGTACCCTCAGGACTCTCTTAATAGACAGTTTCTATCTTGATATGCTGACTGTGATGGGACTTACCCTGAACTGTATCCTCTAATAGCCTCTGATTCTCCTCCAGCATGAAGGGAAATCTTAAATGCTCAGTCTGAATACTGTAAAATTTATTAAGCAGGTACGGTTAAATTAGGCATCTTGATACCCAAGCCCCTTTGTGGATCTAGTGTCTCAACTAGGACACTAGGCCAGACAGCCACAAGTCTTCAAACCAGACTTCACCAGTGTGTGACCTTGTATGTTATGTATTTTATGTATGTAACCGTATTGTGCAGTTTCCTGAAAGCCTGTTGATCCTATGTTTGCCTGAGTCTTGATATCAATGATGAAAATCAGGGTATTAACTTCTATCTTCATAGTTGATTCTGTGGTCAAAGATAATGATATAAAGCTCAAACTTATTCTGTTGTGGGGTGCTCTTGCAGGGGTTCCTGGGCTGCCTTTGCAGCAGTTTGGTTAGCTCTCAGGCCTTCAGCTGGGAAATGTTCAAGACCTTCTTGAAATTATGGATGGTTTCAAGAGTTGCCTTAGCTGTCAGTGCCTTGGCCTTTGCCTCTTACCTTGGAGGACTCAGCTGTGTTAGGCTGGGGCACCATCCTCACTAAGTGGGAGCGAAAGGAGCGGAGTTAAACCAGACTCTGACATACCTGCCCTCTGCCCCATCTTGGATACTGATAAACTCAGACCTCACCGACAAGTGGCCTGGTGCCACTGCCCATCTGAGGCTCTGGGAGCCCTTGTAGTAGACAGACCTGAAAAACAGATCTGTGACATGCTTACAAGCTGTGGGCTCCTGGAGCTGGGGAGAAGAAGGATATTGCTCCATGGAAGCTCAGGAAACATTCCACGCCTTGAAGTGGTGGTTTTCTGATCTGTACCCTGATGTGGGTGGGGTGTCTTAGGTGAGCTGGTGTGCCGGCTATATACCGGATGCCTGCTGTGTGGATATTGCTTACACCAAATGCATTGTCATTAAGCAATCGCAGCCAGTTTCAATGTCCAGATGTGCAGATTGGAGAAGATTACTTTAATGTTAAGTGTTGCTGATGTTTTTTTTTTAAGAACAAAGGGTAAATACCTTAAAGTTATTAGAAGACACCATATACAATCAGCACCCTGACACCTGTAGTGATCAGTTTATGCTTTGAGCTCTGTTACCTTGATAAGCTTGGCTTATCTTGGGAAACAGCTGCACAGGAAAAAGGCAGATACCCCATTTCAGACTTTTTCAATTCTTTGAGCAGTGTTGAATGAAACTGCAATTTGCTGTTAATGTTTCTAACTGCTTATTAAATAAACTTTTCCAGTGATCACGATCTGTGATTTTGGCAAAATAAGTCTGAATTAACTAGCATGAGGAATAATCAAGGTATGTTAACATTAAGTTCTGTCTTTTTAAAAGACTTTATTCTCTTTGACTTAAGGCTTGATGTTGAAAATCCCAATCTTTGCCATTGAAAACAGCAGCTGAATCAATGACAGTCTTGCCAAAGACAATGAACCTTTTAAATCACTTCCTATTTACTAGTGTATCTTTATGGTTGTCTGACTAATGAGGCACAGTTTCCACAGATCTCCTCAACATCATAAAGAATACTTTCAAGAATTCATTATGTGGTTTAGGGTGTCATTGCCTTCCTTAAAGACAGCTATACAACTTTTTTACTGTTTACTGACAAAATTGCCATATTGTGGGTGTTTCCTGTGATGAGAACATTGCTCAGGAAGACTGACAGATTAAAGCTACTGGCCTTTGAATTAGACATCACAGGTGTTGCTTGTGGTCACTAGGCAAGAGTATTTCACAAAAGAAATCATTGAGGGGGGAGAAAGTTACAATGAAAAAGGGACAGCCATTGATGAGAGGAGAAAGCTCTAGCTGTTCAAGTACCGCTACTGGAAGTCTAGATTTAAGAGAGACTAGGCTGTAAACTGGCTGGGAAAGCAGAGAATTTATCTGACAAAGTATGAATGAGCTTTTCACAACAAAAATTGTGGTGACTCTTTATCTTTGATTAATTAACCTTTTTTTGATTCTGGCTCATGCAGTTCCTCCCTTCTTGTTCCTTTCTTGTAGTGATTAAAAGCAAATCTGCATTTCTTATTCTGAGACTCTCCTTTAAAAAATATTTATTGTCCCAACTTACCCTGTTGCACAGCAAGGCAAGTGTGCATTTAAATGTTGCTGCTCAACAGTATTTCTGGTAATCCTTTGCTTACTTACTGGCCTAACTAACTTTATTTGCTAGATCTTCTAAATACATGTTTATTGCTGGAACAGTTAAGGTGTAGCTTTACAACAATCCTGCTCATGTCTGCTGTTTCCCTAAACTTTATTGCAAGTCCTCCCAAGACCCTCGCACTATGATTTTTGGTTATAAGGGTTAAACTACAGTTCAGGCTTACTCAAAAGAAGTTTACCATGTCCTGAATATATTATCCTTTGCCAAGCAGACCAAGAAGCAAAATGTGCAAAAAAAGGGCTAGAGAACATAGATTAAGAGCGACCATATTTAGCTAGTTCTGTTCTCTGTTGCTGTCTTCCACAAACCACCAGGCAGGCTCAACTCTACAGTAAGCACATTCAATTAGATTAGCTTGAGACTTACACTCTAATATTGCTCCTAATTATCCTGCTATCTTTACTGAAATCGCTCCCTCAGGTTCAGTAGTGAACTGTCAGAACTGTCAATCAAATCTAAGCAATATTTTCCTTCATTGATAACCCATTCTGGGGCCCATACAGTCCTAATCAAGTGAACGCTAATAGCACCAGTGCTTCTTACAGTTTTTCTTCCCAGAAGAATGGAAAAGCTCTCTACAAGTCACTGGGCAAAATGGCCTAACAGCTTAATTACTGTACTGCGCGAGGCTGTAGATCATCGACAGTGAAGTTTTACACGTGCTGCTGTCTCTAGTGCCTGCAAAGAGCTCGCTGTGTCTTGGCAATGTAAGCTCAAATATGTGAAGTTTCTCTCCTTGAGAGCAGATTGGTGTCTGATGAATTCAGCATTATGGATGCAACCGTAACTACTTGGGCAGTCCTATGTAGTAATCCTAAAAGACTGAAAAGTTTGAATTTATCCTCTTATAAGCCCTACAAGATAGGGAAGAATTTTGATGTGAAAGCTCTAAGTAGAGAACTGAGTGAGAGGAAGAGGAGCTGCTTATGGACCTAATTATAGTCCAGCGAGGCTGGAGTTGTCTGTGTTAACTCGAATAAAAAAACCCCAACAAACCAAAACACCAACCCCTAAAACCAAACAATGCCCAGAGCACTTCCCCTGCACCTGCCCTTCCCGTCCTCCATGACCTGGGCCAGTTTCAAGGAATGGCCATGGAGTCACGACAACCACTGGGACAGCAGCCTGCAGGGAGCGGGGCTGAGCAGCTGTAGGTGACAGGGGAAGGCCTAAGTCCAGATGTGCTCTCAAAGCACCGCCAGCACTAAACCGTGCTTTGAGCCAGTAGCCCCTGGCAGAGCCTGTTTGTCCTCTAACGGCAGCGGCGAAGACAGCCTCTCCGGGGACCCCTCAGCCACCGGCCCCAGCAGCTCAGGCCGGCGCTGTAACCGCCAGCCCCTCGCCAGGGGCACGGACCAGAGCTGCTCGCCGCCGCCTCAGAGCGCCCACCCGCCTAACGGCCCCCGCGCGGAACCGCCCCCCCACGCCGGACCAGGAGCATCACGTCATCCCCGAGCGCAGCGCGCAGGCGCAGCATTGCGGCGCCGCTGCCCGGGCGCCCCCCCGCAGGAACAGCTGGGGGCCGTTCCCATAATGCCGTGCGGCGCTGCCCGCTCCGCTCCGTCATGGAGGCGGCCGGCGCAGCTGGCGCAGCCCCGCTGCCCGCCGCCGTCGGAACCCGCACCCCCTGAGCCCCGCGCACCCCTCGGGCTCCAGCATGAGCGGCGGCAGCGGGGGCGGCTCCTCGGCACCCGGCCGCTTCGCAGACTACTTCGTGATCTGCGGGCTGGACACCGAGACCGGGCTGGAGCCGGACGAGCTCTCCGGTGAGCGGCCGCGGGGTCGGGGGGCGGTGGCTGTTCACGGTCGGCTCGGTGGCGGCGGCAGGACGGCAGCTTTGGAGGCGGGGGCCGGCCTCGCCGCCTCCGCGCTCCGCGGAGTCCGGGCGCCTTGTCGGGCGGCCCCGGGGCGCTGCGGGGGGAGCTATCGGCGCCTGCCGCCCCCCGCCCCGGGCAGCGCTACTTGTGCCCCGCGCCGCCCGCACTGGCCCCTCCGGACCTGTGTAGCTGCCCTGAGCGCTTGACGTGCAGAAACGCCCGGCTGTGTGTTTGTAGAAGTGCGCCGAACTTCTTAAAAACCCGGCGGAGTGCCCCTTTTCGTGGGCCTGTTCGGAGCGAGGGTTGTGCCGAGGTGGTCTTGTGGATCCTCGCTGCCTCCCAGCGATCTGCCGCGCTCCTGTTAGAGCTTGCCTGCGTGCATCAACTCTTAGGCTCTTGGGCATTTGAAACGCGCAGGTAACCTTAGTGAATCAGGTTTTGGAGATAACACGAAGACTTTTCCCTTGTTCTGTATTAAGTCTTCTTGTAGCATAGGATAAGAATTCTCTACCAGCAGTACCCGAAAGAAATCCTATCAGGAAGTAATGACTGTGTTAGATGAGAATGGTCACACCAAATACACAGCTAAACCACATCAATCTATCTCACAACACTGTGTCAAACCTCTGTTTTTAAGGTTAAAAATCTGTTCTTTGTTTTAGCAGCACCATGTTTCAGCTTTAGTTTCACTGTACTGGCTTCAGTTAAATTAGGTTGTTGCTTAACATCTATAACTGTTCAGAAAGATAGAGGAGTGTGGTGGTGAAAACCTGACCGAACATCAGTACTTATTTTCTGTATTTGGGCTCACGACTTGGCTAATGATACATTCCTTCCTTTTTTTTTTTTTTAAATTAGCTTGCTTTCATAAGATGTCATGATGATTTTTTTACATCACTGTATTTAAATCTCCCACCCCCTTAAATAAACACTTATTTCTTGTAGAGTTAAATTTGTGTTATTAGAACTGACTTCTTACTTTGAATTCTCCTAAACTTTGGCTATGATGGAATTTTTTTTTATTTTAATGACTCCAAGCAAAATTTTTCATCAGTCCCTCATGCTGAGCAGTACTTTACCCTAAAAGAATTCATGTTTGTCTAATGTTAAGGTAACTCTAGACTGCAGCTGAAGACTTGAAGAGTGAATACAGCATAATGGTCTGCTCTACAATGGTACTTTAAATTACAGCATCAATTTAATTTAAGAAATCCAAGAGAACAAAATGCAGTACAATTTCATTGAAGGATATGTGAGGTTCCACAGATTTTTCTTGATTAAATCACAAGTGAGTAAAGTTTCTAGATTGAAAACAGCTTGTGATGTTAATTTTGTTACTCATTTACTGTGTATCTATTTGTCTAAGGTAGTGCAAGGCACACTCAGTCATACTCACTGATCTTGATAGCAATATGAGTAACTCTCCTAACATAATTCAATTTAAAACCATCAGTGTATTACTTTGAGATAGTTAGCTAATAGTAAACTGAAAGGCATCAGTACCTCTTAAAAAATATTCTGAAAGCTGGAGTATGATGTTCTTTCTGTATTTGTTTTCCTGGTCAAGGACTACATCTATAGTATGTACAACTGTAGTATGCAATATATCTTGGAGTCTGCTATTCCACTGTGATACTGTAATGCTGTTGCTTGTGACACGGTGTGGGTTTTGGGTGGAGGGAATAGGTTTTAGTATTTAAGGCGGAGACGGATTTTTGCATGATTGGAGGGAGTGGGTTAATAAAGAGGGGTGGAAACAAGGGGGAGAAGGATAAATTTATGATAATATCACAGCATATGAGCCAGCTGGAATTTCGGTGCATTTTCTTGAGTTTGTTGTGTTATTAGTAACACATGATTGTGTGACTGATAACGCTTTCAAATTGTGTCTTAGGTTATAGGCTCCTCCAGTGTCCACTGGTGTAAATGGAAAAGGCCTCTGTTGATTTCAGTGGGTTTTGGAATAAAGCTTTCAAACACTTGGTACTTCCTGGAAGGCTTTCTTGTTTGAATGAAAGGGTTATTGTTCACTGTTTTTTTTTCCCCTCCGTCTTATTTCTGTGCTGAAAAATAGATTCTGAATCCTTCTACTGTTGAAGCAATTTCCTTCTGAAGTGTCCACTGTGGAAGCGAGGTGCTGGCACTTCAGCTGCTGGGTGCAGGGGTGGGGAGCGTGATGCTCCCCCAGCACGGTGAAGCCGGGCACAGCGGGTCTCTCCAGGGCTTTTCTGCGTCAGGGCTGCCGGAGCTCAGCCTGGCATGATGTCATCGCTACCCCACCGCCGCAGGGAACTGGCGGTGGCTGCTGGGGCCTCCAGGGATGCTGCCGGCAGACTTTGTTCTCACCAGGCTAATGAAACTGTGTATTTCAGGTATTCAACCTGAATATTGATGATACAGCATTTTCTGCAGATTTAGAAATGAAGGATAAGATCATGAATTGATGCTCAGTCTAGTCACTTTGCTTGCAGAGACACCTCTGATAGCATTTTTCCTTTGTATGTCGGAAGCTTACTAAGTAGCACAGCTGTCACACTTTTTCCTGAAAAAGTTGCCTGACTGATGAAAAATGCACAGTATATGTATATATGTTTGTTTTCTTTTAATATAGTGAGAAATGCTGTATTTAGGACTTTGTAGGTAGCATGTGTTGCAGATAATATGTTCTCTATTGCTAGGGGTTTTTTACCTACAAATTCAGGTGATCTGGTTATCTGGGCACCCTTTCTTATTTTGATAATTTTGTTCCCACTAGGTGATATGCTAAAGCAGAAAGAAAAAATTTACTAGGTGGTAGTAAAATCAAACAAACAAAAAACCAACAAAAACCTCAACTGAAAAGCTAAAGCTTAAGCTTCATCCAGTGTCAGTTGCTGAGCTGGACAAGAGAGGAGCTGAGGCTCGTTTCCACATTTCCGGATGGTGCTGATGTGCCAGAAGTGATGACAGAAATCTCTTAAGTATGATACAAAGGTCTGTTACAGATGCATTTCCTTCATAGCGGAAATCACGGCGTAGTTGAGGTTGGAAGGGACCTCTGGAGGTTGTCAGGGCCAGCGCCAGTGCTGAAATGGGGCCTTCTAGGGCTGTTGGCCCAGGACAGTGTCCAGATGATTTTTTAGTGTCTCCAAGGATGGAGATTCCACAGCCTCTCTGGGCAACCTGTACCAGTGCTCAGTCACCTTCACAGTGAAGCAGTGCTTCCTGATATTCTGACAGAGCCTCCTGTATTTCAGCTTGTGCCCATTGCCCCTCATCCTGTCACTGGGCACCACTGAAAAAAGCCTGTCTCCCTCTTCCTTGCAGCCTTTCTTCAGGTATTTATACACATTGGTAAGATTCTCCCCTGAGCCTTCTCTTCTGCAGGCTAAAGAGTCCTAGATCTCTCAGCGTTTCCTCATGAGAGATGCTCCAGACCTTCATCATGGTCCTTTGCTGGACTCTCTCCACTATATCCATGTCTGTCTTGTACTGAGAAGCCCAGAACTGGGCTGTGTGGTCTCACCAGTGCTGAGCAGAAGGGAAGGATCACCTCCCTTGACCTGTTGGCAATGCTTTGAATGATGTAGCCCAAGATACTATTTGTCTTTCTTGGAGCAAAAGCCCAGTTTTGGCTCGTGGTCAATTTGGTGTCCACCAGGAAATAATGAAATACATAATACCAAAAATCTGTGTGTAATATAACTTACCGTAATGCTGCAACCTTATGATAGGATTTCTTAATTTAGTTTGTATGACTGTGCCCTGGAAAGGTAATGAGAATGAAATCATGCCTCACCTCATCTTTCAGCTGGAGTCCTCTATCTGTTGAGTTCCTTAGATGTGATCTGAATGATAGTGGAAATACTTGCACTACAGGGAACTGCTGAGTTCTTGTTCTATGTTTTTTCCACTAAAGATTTTGTTTTCTTTTTCTCCTCTGTGGTGTGTTAGTTTTTAACAATTGCTTGTTATAAAGTTTGTTTATTATAGAGAGGCAAGATAAAAGATCAAGTTGCTATTGCACTACACTTACGTGTAATAGTAGCCTGGGAGTTGCTATTAGAAAATATGGAACTCAGACCCAAATATCTGGATGCTGTATTCTAATTAATATTTTCTGTTGCACATGCCTTAGTAGTTTTGAATATCATATCATAAAGATAATAGTTATTTCAGAAATAACAGTGTTACAAAGGAGAAATAGTGTAAAAAAGATGCTTATAATCTGTGAAGAAAAGATTGATGACTTAAGTTTTAAAAAAAAATCTTACTCTGGAAGACTAAGGCTAGTCTGTCACCTTTATATCTTTCCTCCTTTCTTCCCAATCTGAGCTGGTCTTTTAAGGTTTGGTCCACAAATTAATCAATTCAGGTTTGTGCCAAGGTTCTTATCATGGTGCTTTGAGTTGTCTATCTGATCATGAACTTCATCCTTAAAGGAGGATGAAAATGAGAATTAGGTGAAGCCCACGTGTCCAGGAAATACCCTTCCTATTGACACCCTTCACATGCCTTTTCAGAATCCATACTAGATCTCCTTTTACTCTAGTATATGGTGATGTGATACCATTTTAATTATTCTTCATCTCTCATACCTTTTTTTTTTTGTTGTTGTTTTTAATGGTGTTGCAGCAAGGTCTGTGTGTGTGTAGATCAGGTAGCATAACAGGACTGATTATGAGTAGGTGTTTTTATGCTGTCACAGTAGCCACTCTATGAGTGCTGGTGTGTGAAATTCCAAAGGAAGATGATGCCTGGTGTATAGTATTCGCCTAACTTCACTGAAAATTAATCTGACAAACTGGTATTAGTGCAAGTGTTTCTCCTCACCAGTAAAATAGAAATGTTGTCTCGCCTCATCCCTCAGTCTGTAATTGAAATGTCGGTATTCTTCTATTTTGTTGACTTCAGATTTAAAACGACAGCTTATCTTTGTACCTTTCCTGTTGGTAGGGTTTATTGCAAGAGCACTTTCTATCAGTATAAACTCTTAAAAACATGGGTGTGATGAAATGATTGAAGGCATTTGTCACATATATAAATTAATAAAATGCTTAGTATTTCACAGCTGGGGTGGTAGTTTCCTTTGTGGTTGACCATGTAGTAATGCTGTTATCAGCACCTGTGTTAATATCCAAGTTCAACAGACTTAACAGTTGCAGGCTTTTACTTTGCCTTAAAGGTGTATGTAAGGGGTAGCTAAAGGGAAAAAGGAGGAAGAATAAGAGCAAATTTAATTTAAATTAGCAGATAAAATTTTCTGACTGATATTTGACCTGTTTTGTATCTTCCGCTTTTGGACGTTTTTATCTTGGAATTAAGACATGGCATTTGGGTTGGAGCCAGCTGTGATTCTTGCAGTGAAACTCTTCTGCAGTGCTGTTTGTTCCTTGGGTAAATAGCGTGCGAGTAAATGTCTCTATCTTTGCTATGGTGATTGTACCAACACATTCTGCAGAAGTGAATTGCATTGGTGGGAGCCATTGCTTGGTTTTTCCAAAGGCTGAAGTGCTCTGTGATTTTTTTGGGGTTTTGTTTTTGGTGTTTTTTTCCCCTCCTTGTTCTTTTTGTTCGTAACATGGATGGCACTGATTCCCTAATGGTGTGCCTCTTCCTCTGAGGATTCATTCTGAGACTGAGAGGGAGGTTTTTCAGTTTCTTTGCTCCTCTGAGATTGCTAACAAGGGCGTTAACTCTGTGGAGGTGTTACCTCTTCCAGTAGCACCTGGCTCGGATCACATGCTGTTGTCACATAGGTCACTGTGGACGGGCAGTAGGTAGCAACAGCTTTTGGCTGGACTTACACTGGCACATGTGAAACATTTTAATCTGGATAATATTTTATTCCACTCCTCCCTACCCCCTCTATCTTCTCCCAAGAAGCTGTAGCTGTTTGCCATGTTTGAGTGCCAAAAAGATCTTTTGTCTCTTTGGGAACTGAGGCAGACGTGCTAGGGTAGCTGATATGTAGAATAAAGAATGGGAGAGCTGACGTAAGAGGGAAGCAGCTGTACTTTGCTGAACTGCATTTGAAGCAACAGTTTATTAGGTGATCTTTCTATAATGCCAATCTTGTGATTATCGTGTTTGCGTTTTAGGTTAAACTGAGCTGTGTGCTTTACAGAATCATCCCCTCAACCCCCGCCAAATGCTTCATTTGTCCACCCTTCAGTATTCAGCTACAAATTGGGCTTGTTTGGAAAGCTCTTAGGTGAGGTATGAGGGAGGAGACAGGTTACAAGTTCTTGATTTGAGACTAGACTAAAGATGCTAAAACAATGTCTGCAGAATTAAAGTTTGCAAGTCTGACTTTCGAAGCCTTTCAGAAAAGCCATAGGAATTTCACCTTATTAAAGCAAGGCATACAAAGATGGGTTGGTTTGTCTTTTTGTTCCTTTGGGGGTTTTTGTGTTGTTTTGTTTTCTTTGCAGTTTCCTTTGCAAGAGAGGAACTACACAAAGAGAACATCTTAACTGGATTGTATGGGAAATACTGCCGTTTGCAAATAAGAAAGCACTTGTTTTTTCCTTTTCCTAAATCTTCAAATTATTGGTCCTGGAGTAACAAAACACTACAGCTGTTTTTTATATGTCTTTTGATTTAGTGATGTCCTACTTGAGTGTTCTTGATAGCGACTTCTCATACTTATCTTTTGAATTCCCTCTAACCCGCAGGGCTCATGTGGCAGAAATAATGCACATGAAGTGACAATGTCAGAAGTAATTACTTACTGATGTATGTTGTGCAGTAATTATTCTTTCTGAATTTCTTGACAACCCGTTCAGATTTGTGTTTTGTAGTCAAGTTTGCAGTGAACTGGAATGTTAACCCTGGGAGGCTTAAATATTATTGCACAGAGGAATTATCAAGCATTCCAGCACAAACTGGTGAATGATGTAGAATTTACTTGGAGTGCTTCTGCTCAAGGCTTGTTTCTTAGTCTTTCCAGGAAAATGCTGCTTTGCTTTGGTTTGATGGGCAACAGACTTAGTATTGCCTTTTTTTTTGTTTTGTTTTTATTGGTTATAGTGATGAGACAAAATCAGGTGCAATGTGTACTTCTATATTGAGTCATTTACATATTGATCCTGAAGCATCTTGAGAAAAAAAACTTTATTGCATTTCATGGGTAAGTGATCTGCAGACAGATAAAACATGGCAGTTGTAAGTGAGTTAGGAAAAAGGTTGGTGTTACAGAAACAGATAATCTTTCATAATGACTTTGGGTGAGTTTGGAATTCGCAATTGTAGTTGCTGCTGCTTGTGTCTACAGTTGCACTCTGTTGCAGAAATATGTGGTCAGAGATCTTGAGGTGGCTGTGATGTACTGATCTGTGTGTTTCTTCCTCTACAAGCATAATTTTTTATGAGTTGTTCTACTATTCGCATATATTACTTACTCCTCCTTAACTTGCTGCTTTCAGCAAGCTCCATTACCAGCTGTTGTTTCCTAATCGTGCTCCCCAAGCCCAGCACTGTTCTGCTGAGCTGTAATCAGAACTCCACTGAGGAAGAGGTAAGTTCCCTAAGTCAGCAAGGTCAGTGCCAGCTCTAACCAGCATAAGACTGTCATGTCCCTTTCTGGCTCTTTTATGTCTGTGGTCTGGAACACTGAAATGTGAAATAACTCATTGAAAAGTTTTGCTGAAGGCTGGTAAATTTTCTATTTATCATTATTTTGGTAATTTCTGAGAATGAATCTGGCAGCGAAATTTTTTTTTTTTTTTTTTTTTTTGGTGGCAGCCCAGGCCAATCTAACTCTCGGTTGGTGCAGTCTCCCTTTCCCTGTCCTTACTGCAGTTGTGTGCTCCTGCCTCCTTCCCTTGCATGAGGACTAGCCAGTCCGATTGAACATGGTTCAGTGGAGCAAGTTCCAGGGAGCGCCAGGCCTGGGCGTCAGGAAGGAGGTCAGTCATGTGCGGCCACTGGTTAAATTGGTGTAGGCACCCTGAAGCACAGCTCCGTTGGGGCCCATATGCAGAAAGTTCTTTAGACTGAAATCCATGTGGATGATCTGCAGAACACTGACCTGATCTTTAAGGGGTTTGTGATCCAGAGCGCACAGGTTTCTTATGCTCTGTGAAGTTGCTCTAACTCTGCAAGGTCACCATGGGCAGCGAGCATTGGGTAGGTGTCCCAGCATTCTCGTCTCCCTGCTCAGGATCCATGAACTAACGTTGCCTCCTCTGGCGTCTGCTCTGGCATGTGTCGGTACCCTTGAGGCTGACTGCCATTTCACGTTTCAAACAGAGCCTGATCTCGGCTTGGAAAGTGAAGGAGTCTGAATGTATCCATGGAGTTGGAGGGCAACGGGAGTGCAAAAAGTAGGGACAGTTAAGTGGCTGAGTTGCATCACTGCAAAGGGAGATCCACAGTGGTTCAGGAGGGTTGCCTGAGATGGTCTGTGCTGCTGTTCGCTCAGGCGTTCCTGAAGCAGTGTCACTGGGTCTGCCCATCTTAGATGGGCATGAGGAGGACAGCTGATTTCTATACTAAATATCCTTAAAATATGCTTGTCTTCACTTCTGGTTTATATTTCTAGTGCACGTAAAAGAATTGTGTTCCGTTCTGAAGAGAAGCCACCCTTTTCCTTCCTTGGTGCCTGCTGTTGCACGTATTTCAGACCTATTGTGTAATGGAAATGCCCCCCCACCCTGCCATGGCTGAAAGATACCTGTCATTGTCGTTTTGAGTGCTGCTCCTGTTTGGCTGGAAGCAGACCTAAGTGTCTTTCTGTGAGCCTTTTTGCTGTGGCTGAAGCAGAGAAGTAGCTTAGTAAAACAATTCTGGTTTTTAGAACGTTTCCTGGAGAGTGTCTGCTGGGCAGTCTTGATAAAACACATTGTGTCCATCCTGTGTTACAGGCAAAGTAGTTAAAAGTAAAATAAATAAGGTTGGATGCTTTTAAAGATGCAAGCTGAGAACTTTTTTGTGGGTTTTCTTGTTTGTTTTTTAAAAACGGTGCCTTAGATTCTTAATGGTTTCTTCTGCCGCTTCCCTGTCCCACCCCTTCCCGCCTTCCTTGAAACAGTACCATAAAATAAAAACAAAAGCTTTTGGTTTCCTGACCTTACAATCGCAGAATGCAGATGTCCTCAGCTGTTGTTCTGTGGGGCTTTAAATTCGTTGTTGCAGCATTTGAAACTCTTCCAGGAGTGCGTGTGGCAATGTGTTTTGCTATCAGCTAGGTGGACGCTGAAGCTGAAATGATGCGTGGATCTCTATTAACTCCTGAAGATTCATTTGCTGTAGAGGGCTTGGAAGGATTTATGCTATCAAAGTAATGGGTGATTGACAGAATATTTGTATCTGGAGGAGTTTACACTAAATAGTGAAACGAACTCTTGTTTTTTGTTTCAGTTCTCTCGAGGTTCTTTGTGTTACAGTTGTGTGTCCATAGCAGGGTTTTGCAC
Source organism: Bucorvus abyssinicus (assembly GCA_009769605.1). Classification (NCBI taxonomy): domain Eukaryota; kingdom Metazoa; phylum Chordata; class Aves; order Bucerotiformes; family Bucorvidae; genus Bucorvus; species Bucorvus abyssinicus. The sequence continues at coordinate 8,970,607 of CM020043.1, read as the reverse complement.
CTTTGTTTTAGAAAGATGGACAGGAGAGTTCCTTTGCCTTTGAGCTCTTTTGTCAGGGAAAGTGGAACAGTAACTTGCATGAAGAAATTTTTCGAGGAAGTCCCGGATGTGGAAATCTGTTACAAATCCAATGGCATGCCAGCCGCTAACGACCCCGGACTCCTTAGAGGCAGCGAATGAAACCCCTGGTTCCAGTTGCTTAAACAGCAGTGCTGCAGTAGAATGGACGTGATCCTGAAGATTTATCATGTGTGTGACCTGATCCACTGTGAAAACCGTTAGAGTCCCAACTGCAGGAATAAATTAGCTGGTCTAACCACTTGAGCTTGCACTACGCCAGGTGGTCTCGCCAACAGGGGGAAGGGCGGGTGGAAGTGCAGGACAGAGGGTTTATGTGTTTCAGGATAAAAGGGAAGAACTCTTTTTTGTGTATGTCTGAGGAAGAGGTTTGCTGTGGAAGGGAGTCCTCTCTGATGAGAGATACGTGCAGTTCTGCTTGAGGAGGAGGAGCTGGAAGGAAGGAAACAAGTCGTAACCTGAAGGCATTTGTCCATTGATGGAGTTTGCTTGCAGATTTGGCAGCTGCAGCTTTTCTGAATCATGCTTTTTATTCCAAGAATTCTTGTTTAATGAATTTCTTACTTTAGTTTGCCAAACTTTGGATGTTTAATTCATATATTGTTGAGGGGGTGGGTTTTTTTGAGTGTTATATGGTTTAATGTTTGTTAAAGAAGGAATCGGGGAAGCTTAATGTTTTGTTTTTAAAATAAACTTTGGCTAATTATTAGTATATTAATAGCTCTCTAGGTAGGTATTGAAAGGCCTTTTCTTTAATATTTGAATATGGGGTTCTGGTATTGCTCTCCGGAGGGCTACCTCTGGGGTTTTTACTTTTTTTTCCCTGTCTGTTTTTTTAAGAGCTAGAATAAATCAATGGATGGCCATCTCACTTCACAGCTAGTGTGGTACAGACTATATAATTTAATTACTTGTTTGATTATCCCAGGTTTGCTCTCTTAAGACTTGGAAATAGAATATTTGATCATTTCTGTTGACAAGTGGAAATATGGCAAGTCTTATTTTTAACAGAACACTTTTGCCTTTGATTTTAAGATACTGATTCTTGTCTTGACTATCTTTCCATGCCGACGTACATCTTAAGCACCTGTATTTGCTTTTACAATGTAACTAGGTCAACTGTTGATCGTCTGGGACTTTGACTAATCAAGATGTCCTCGAATTACAGAATCGTTTTGGTTGGAGGAGACCTTTAAGATTGAGACCAACTATTAACCCAGCACCACCAGGTCACCACTAAATCATGTCCCTCAGCACCGCATCTATGTCTTTTAAATACTTCCGGGGTGGTGTCTCCACCTCTTCCCTGGGCAGCCTGTTCCAGTGTTTTACAAGCCTTTTGTTGGAGAAATTTTTCCCAATATCCAAACTAAACCTCTCAGCGTACATCTTACCCCCAGTGCCCCTCTCCCCCTAAACTGCTCTCATTTGCTCCATACTTTCATCCTTTCTACAGCGTGGACTCCAGAAGTGTGCACGCTATCTGTTTTGCCAGCCAACTCTTTTTATTTAGACTTTGACCATGAATTTCAGAGCTGGAGTAATTTTATGTTCAGTAAGCATAATTATTTACCTGAGTATCTATAGCCTTACTGTGCGCGCTGAGGACGATTGCTGGCTGAATCCTCTGCTGTTTATGACATTGGCTGTTGGTTTTAAATGAACTTAAATGTGTTGTGGACTGCTGCCATTCTTGTATCTTTGGAAACAATTCAGTCTTTTCCTATGTGTTAGGCCTTTTGACAGACACATTATTGCAGTTGCTCTGTTTTCACCCAAGAATGAAAAAGATGGTTTTCAAAATGTGCTATGATGTCTAATTTCACCTAAGTATGGCTTTGTGCTTTATTATATTTTTAATTGAGAGCAGCATAGAATGAGGCTGTTCCGTGCATAGTGTTTCTAATTCGTGCACTGTTCGGTTCCCCTTGTTGACTGACAGAATTCTGACTTGTGGCCCACACGTGGGAAGACCTCTCCTCTTGGGCTGTCATGGTCAGCTAGCTCGGTCTCAAGCCCCCATCCCACACAAGGTGGGATGACTCCCACACTGCAAGATTCTTTGAACTGTGGTGTAGCAAGTGGGGAGGTAAAGGGTAAGGTTATAGGGTTCTTTAGGGTGTTCTGAATCCGAAGCTCGGTTTCTCCAGCGTACTGCAATAGTACAGGAAAGCTGCCCTAAGCATATGGCTTATAGTTTCTGTTGCTGGAAAGACTCACGTTGTTCTTATTCATTTGTTTAATTACAGCAATATGAGTGTTTCATGTTGAAGCTGTTTTATATTCACTTCATTAAGACATTCGTTTTAGTGGCAGCAGGAATTGCATATACAGCTTCTGTATGCTAAAAGATTCCTTTAAGAGTGTCCTTATGTGGAAAATACAAAATTAGTGTTTTGATTGTATGCTATCTAGTATTTTTTTTTTAATTTGAAGATATCGTGTGTACACTAAATGTACACCAAGACTGACTGAATTGAATTAATAACAGGTGGTATCACAGGAATTTGAAGAAAGAAGCTGCTTGGCAGGGTGAAAGCAACAAACCACTTGATCAGAATCATTAGAGCTTTCTGTATGCATTTGTTTTTTAATTAATTTGAGCAGATCAGCAGCCTCAATGCACGATCAAGGGTGGCAGTATTAATGACTCTTTAATATCAAGATTGTATGACCACTTAGTTCTTTCATCAGGCACTTTTTCTGGTAACTACGGTAGCTTCTTCTGACTTACTCTTTATTGTCATAGAGGGGAAAATTGAGCTAGAGTCTACTTCTGAATTAGCTGCTCAGAGACTTTTTTCTGGCTAGTATGCAGGGAGAAGCTGCTGTACATAATTTTTGCATAAATCTTGCATAATTTTTGGAGTTGCAGCACTGCAGTCACTGTCTAAAAACTAAAGGCAAACAGTGAATTGACAGCATGCACAAAAGGCTGTCATTCAGTTTTAAAAAGTTTTGTTTGCAAAGTATCCCCGGCAGTTTATTTGTTCAAGTTTGCTTTTTCTAATTAAGGACAACTTAACCCTCACGGTACTGTTCTGTACTAGACAGAACTTTATTACACGGATGGAAGTTTTTCATGTCAGGTTGCAGGTTACAAAGAAGAATGATTGATTGGTGTATTGAAGAGAAGAAAAATCTAGGGTTGGAAGCATGCTTACGAAGAAACACTACTCAGCAGGGAAAATTGAATTGTTAGAATCATGTAAAAGTTTTCTTGGGAATTGGCATTAGAAATTTGCAAGCAATCTGTCTGGATATGTGTTGCTTCTATTGCTATAAGCTTCCTGAGAGGACATAAGTGAGCGGCAGGCGTGACTTCAATTTACGGTGCATGTGTTAAGAGGTTTCAGTGCAGGCCTAGCTTATTTCTTGACTACGCATGAGGGTTTGACAGGAAATATGTTACTACTTAGCATGGTTTCATGCAGCTAATAACAGTGGTAGCAACCATAAATTGCGCTCCCCATGGTTCAGGTTGTAAACAGAACTTCACAAATGGCATAGTCAAAAAAGGGGCAGGGAATGGAGCGAGAGGTGTGTGTCTGTGGTGGTAGGGCTTTAAGTGTGAATTCCCAGCCTTTTAAAAAGGTCTTGTCTTCCTCTTCTTGAGTAGTCAAAAATTAATCTTTCACTTACAGTAAATCCACTTTTCAGTAGAAACTTGAAATTGTTTATATATTAGGGGGGAGGTTATAAGTAATTGAAACTGCAACTTGCACAATCTAACCATTTTTCTTATTACTGTGTCGGGAAGACATTTTTTTCCCTTCCCTTCTTTTCCTGAAGCCAAATATGGAAGGCAGTTCTCCAGGAACACAACAGATTAGTAAATGTCTGAGGTTTTTCCTCAATTATCTAAGAGTTGACATTACATCATCTGCACAAATGTAAATATAGAAAATAGTAGGTGTGCTAAATCTCCTGACTTACTTTTAAAATGTCTTTTAGAGAGGACTCTTTACTTGAGTGTATGTTTGTGTCAGTAAATAGACATGTGGCATTTTAGCCATTTTTCTTTTTTTTTTTTTTTCTGGGAGACTGGAAGTTTCTTTAAGAGCCTATTTTCATCTTTTAAGATTTTTTTATCCCTTGTAGAAGTACTGTTATGTTTTCTGTCATTGACTCTGCTCTTTCTCAAGATGGGTATATTGCAGTGACGTTGTGTTCTCTTTCCTAACTATCCCTCTCTATACTTGATTCAGATTTTCCCAAATATGCATTTTTTTTCCCCCTCTGAACAATTATATTATTGAACAAAGTAATAAGTACTGTAGCTATGTGGTTTCGTATGAAAGTCATCTGAACTGTTGATTTTTCAGACAAACAGGAAAAACAATTCCTCCTTTAATTTCAATGCTAAAAACCAGAGGATTAGCAAAATAGATGTATTGTGAGACCTGTCCTAGGTCCTGATTCAGGATAAGTTCCCTGTTTGAGGTAGTATTTAAGACTTAGTTTAAATAAAATCCAGCCTTACAAGACTTCTTAACTGTCAAAGGACTTCTTGAGCATTCTATGGAAACAAAGTTTTGTTTGGTGTAATGTGTTTGTTAGGTTCTTTATAGGCAGTGTTATAACTATCTCTATGTATGGCTACTTCGTGGAAGTAAATGTATGAAATAAAGACTCTAAGCTTAGAAATTGAACTTTAAATATTACTGTAACAGCACAGAACAAGCCCAACCAATTCTGAAATCAATTTATATTGCCATGTAATTGCTGCATGTAAAAAAACAAGTGAGGAGTTGAAGTGTGTTTTCTCTTTTGCAGGTGTTGCTGAAATAGTTTGATTTATATAAAGTATATGATTTCATGCAATTGTGCCTGATTGTTAGTGCAGCTGTCAACAGCTGCATGCTCATTTAGCTAACTGCATTCTAGTAAGATAGCTGAGCTTATTTTAAGATACGCAGTTGCATGCATTTTTTTTTTTTTAAAGCAACCACACACATTTGGAAGAATTACTGCAGAAAGTTCTGTGCTATCACAATGAACAATCATTGCTGTAGTGGAAAGCAGAGAGCTTACAAACAAGACTGTATCAGCCAGTCTAGCGGGTGGATATCTTCTGTGAATAGTTGGACCATGCCACTTAAATTTGTGTAGTTCTCAAGGCCTTGAAATGGTCTTGTCCTTGGGGTTAGTTTCCTCCTCATCTCTTTGGGAGTATTTTATAGCTTCATATGTAAAACTTCCATTGAACAAGCAACTAATTTTTAACTGCTGCATCAGTATTCTGGTCATGTATACAGGAACTGTGAGCTTCTGTTATGTAGTGATCATCTCCCTCCAGAAATACGCACCTGAAATGAGAAATTGGTATGTGTAAAAAGCATATCCGGAGAGCAGACTATCTATTATGCATACCGTGTAGAATACTTTTATGGTTTTTACTGGTATGTGTTAGCTACGTAACTACAGTCAACAGTATGAAATTTATAATGTGGTGTTGTTTTTATTTGTTATATAGCTTTATGCCAGTATATACAGGCCTCTAAAACCCAAGATGGTGCCAGCCGTTTCATTTCAAGTGCAACAGAAGGTAAAGGAAAAAGTGTGGGGGAAAAAAATACACAATTTTTTTGTTCATCTGATACCCTATCTTCATGGGCATTTATGTGGTTCTTGATCTTTTAACCTTCTAGACTCTCCCTTCACAGCTAACTTCTTGTAAGAGATGCTGAATACCCTTTTTTCATAAGTCTTGAAGAAGAAATTAAGTGATGCCGCTTGTATGTCTATCTTAAACTTGTATCATCTTTGCTTCTTGTCTGTTTGTGCTTTTCTTCAGTAACAGAATTTCAGTGAAACTGAAGCTTTAGCTATGCTTTAACAAGAATCTGAAATGTCTGAGTGGAGCATTGCTGTCATGACCACAATCTCAACATAGTTGTGCTTAAAGAAAAGCACAGATACTACAGTGCTAATCCTCGGTGATATCTGCAATCTGATTATATGCTAACTAACTGTCTTGCATTTTCTGTTTCTTTTAAAAGGAGTGTGTGCTTAATTCACTTATCCTTGCATCTACCTGCTGATGTCCTACTTTTTGGCCTTGTTTGAGCTTAAAAGGAGAATGAAATATTTATTTCTGTTTTTTTCTTTCACCTGCAGGGGAAAACTTTGAACAGACTCCCTTAAGACGCACATTCAAATCCAAAGTTCTCGCTCGCTATCCTGAAAATGTTGAATGGAACCCTTTTGACCAGGATGCGGTGGGAATGGTCAGTATCGCCTAATGGCTTTTGTTTTTAAGTAAAAAACCTCCTTAAACAACTGAAGGCATTCACCTGTGTTTTCTTTGACAAAAAAGTGTGAAGTTTATTGTAGATTGGAAATAAACATTAACCTCTCTAAATTGTTGAGGCTGAAAAGGCTTTTTCATTTCATTGGGATGTTTTTTAAAGGAAATTAAGTTAAAACTTGTAAGTTCCTAGGAGAGTTTCTTTCTCTTTTACAGTTTTTTTTGTTACGTTCTAGAGAATTGGTAGAGAAATCAGTCTGCAATTAATGCGATTTGTGCATGATTTTTCTATTTAATGGAATGCAGTGTGGTTTCTTGATGTAGATAAACTGTAGTACTTTTCTCTGTCAGGCTTCTGGTCTTAGTGACCAAAATACTTTTCTTTATCTGAGTTTGAATTCCATTGAGGTTCATGACAAAACGGTTATGAGTTTCAATAGAAACTGTGTATAGCCCTTTTAATATGTTCATATTTTCTGACTTAGATGCATACTACTGTATTGTACAGAGATGTAACACCTAATAGAATTTAAAGTGAAATGCACTGGCAGTCTGTGGACTCTTAAATCCTATTTTCACCAGTGTTTCTGGAGGCAGGGGAGAGAAAAGTGTGTTTTAATGGCTGTTATCTTCCCTCCCCACTTTTTTATAGCTGTGTATGCCTAAAGGGCTTGCTTTCAAGACACAAGCAGATTCTAGAGAACCTCAGTTCCACTCTTTTATTATTACTCGTGAAGATGGCTCACGGACATTTGGATTTTCTCTTACATTTTTTGAGGAAGTTACTAGCAAACAGATCTGCAGTGCAATGCAGACGTTGTATCATATGCACAATGCTGAATATGACATTCTTCGTACGCCACCCACAAATGACAAAGATAGCTGCAGCAGCACTGGAGACTGCAATGGCACTTCTGTTTCAAAGCTACAGCGTTTTAACTCCTATGACATCAGCAGAGACACACTCTATGTCTCAAAGTGCATTTGTCTGATTACTCCAATGTCTTTCATGAAAGCTTGTAAGAAAGTCCTGGAACAACTTCACCAAGCAGTGACTTCACCTCAGCCGCCACCTCTACCTTTAGAAAGCTACATCTACAACATTCTCTATGAGGTTCCTCTTCCGCCAGCAGGAAGGTCGTTAAAATTTTCAGGTGTTTATGGACCAATTATCTGTCAGAGGCCAAGCACCAGTGAACTACCATTATTTGATTTTCCAGTTAAAGAAGTTTTTGAATTGCTTGGAGTAGAAAATGTGGTTCAACTCTTTACCTGTGCCCTCTTGGAATTTCAGATACTGCTTTATTCACAGCGTGAGTACTTAGTTTTTTGTTTTCTTATCTTGTCATTGTAGTGGAACAAGGTCTTTTCGTTTCTTGAATTTTAAAAACAAACAAACAATAGAACAGCTGCATTAAAATGGCATTAGCATGCTAATGCAGTCAGGTTGATCTATGTGCAGGTTTTAATGTAAAGAAAAGAATTGGAGTTGCATTGGCTCCTGTTCTTAGACGCCTAAACGTAAAATTTTGGGCTTTCACACAGTCTCCTGTATTTATGGACTGACTTTATTGTTGTCTCTGGAAATGTTGTGCTGTTGGATAGAGTAGTATGCTTTCTCCTATGTTCCTCTCCAGATGCTTAGCTGAATTCTCTTATCTCTGCCAAACTATTGGTGCATTTTAAGAAGATAAATAGTTAATAATATATGGTTCTGCAGAAGAATTAATGATACAAGTACAATTTTCCTTTTGAATACCTGAAGTTACATTTCAGTTGTTACTTTGAAATAAAATTACCTGAAAAAAGTTTTAATTTGACTGAATTTAAATCTCAAACTGAAACAGTTATTGCTGAAGTCACATAGATAAAGCTTGCTTTGGAGAGGCCAGGCAGCAACTAAGCTGTGAAATAGTATCTGTTTATCAATTAATAAGTAAAGTGGTAGCGGTTTGCGTGTTGAAATTTGTGAGTACTGGGCTTCTTACTCTGCATCCTGTTACTCTAATAGAGTATGTGGAGTTATGCCAAAAGATGATTTTCTACTTTCTTTTGTCCCCAGCTGCTAATGTTAGTCCAGACGCACCCGTCCATAATGGTGTAGTTTAAAGTAGACTGCATTTTGTACACTGTTGTATAGTAATGGTAAAGAAGCCTAGAAGACCCCAAGACAAATCCAGGGATAGTTCATGGTGTTACTGAAATCTGTTTTTGATATTTTCTTCCATTGAGCTGTCAATGGAATATGTAGAATAAAAATGGGAACTAGTTATAAAACATAACTTGCAGTTATTAGCAGCATTCTTTTATAAGCATGAAATACAGATGTTTATGTGTTGAGATGTGTGCATAGACTAAAGCCAAAGATGGATTTTGTGTGTGTCGTCAAGGTGATTAAAAGTGTATAATGGCAACAGGGTCTTACGTCACAGTTGTTGCATTATATAAACACTGTTAACTACCAGGGGAAAAAATATACAGTAATTCAGACACAGTCGAAAAAACTTACTATCCTCGATAGTGGTTACGCTCTTGGATTTAAAAAACAAATTGCTTTGTTGTTATTAATAGAAAATCTAGAAATGCTTGCCTAGCAGACAAACTTTTTTTATGGTTTCTCCAGAAATGGATGAGGCATTTATATGTTTGAGATTTAGTGAGAGTTTATGTGGATATCTGTGTCCCACCAGTGGAAAACGCAAACAGAGCTCTTCCGTCTCAAGAAGAATGCAGTCTAGCTGGCCCGTGGCTGTGCTGGAGACCTGCTGTGGCGGAAGCGTGAGTGCCTGGCCGGTTGGAAGCTGCGCAGGAAAAGCAGTGCGTGTGTTGGGATATTGGAACAGTGTTTCCCTCCTCTCTCTTCAGGCCATTGTGTTATAAGCGTTCTTTTCTCGTGGACTGGAACTCAGCTCCCTTCTGGACGAGTCTTCTGTATTCTGGGTTCTCTTTCCAAGTCATATTAGTAGGTTCAGCTTTTTTTCTTGGATGCTTTTCAAGTGTCTGATCAATGGCTAATTGAAGAAGCTCAAAATAGCTCTGGAATACTTGAGTTCCTTGTTTGCACACAGAGATGTACGGAAGCCAAGGAGATCCCTGCAGCCGAAGGCCTGGGGGCCTGCCTCTTCATGGCAGTTTCTGTCCACTGGTCCCTCGCCTCACCCCAAGCTTTGGCTGAGTTGGGCAGTGTTGCACCTTATGGATGTGTCTTGTCTGTCTCTGTCGAGTTCTCACCTCTAGATCCTGGCTGAAAAGGAGAAAGTCTTTCAGTAGAAAAGCAATTTTAGTTAGTTGTTTGCTGACTTTTGGCCCTCGGTTTTGACGAACTAGCTGTGACAGTGCCTTCTCAGTAATAGTAACCCTAGGTTCTTTTGAAGTGTACCTTCTTTTAAGTACTTTCTGAGGAATCTAATCTCTGACACTTCTTTTTACCTGCTGTTATTTCTTAAAAACTCCTTTGCTGAAGTTTGCTAGTACTTCCAAAGCTCCTAGGGAGTCAGTAACAGAAGTTGCTGCATACTACTGATGTTGCCAACAGCCAAGCTGAAGGCACTTTTCTGAAATGCTTTTGATACACATGTACCTTATTTTTGTATTACTTGAAATGGGAGTGTGAAGTATTTCAAAGTTCTAGAAAGTCAACTTTTTCTTCCTGTAACTTTTGGTTTTGTCTTTTTCAACCATGATACTCTGTTTTCTTCTACGTGGCAGTGAATTAGAAAATTGTTTTAGTAAAGCGATTGCTTCACTTAAAAGGATGATTTCAGTAGGAAAATGGAACTTCTGACTGAGGTTCTGATTGTCTATACTTCTTTTTACCAGTTTCCTTATTTTGCTTTGTTTTGGTTTGTTTAGGGTTTTTTGGGGTTTTTTTGTTGCTTTTGGTTTTTTTTTTTAAACTGGAATACGCTCCTACAACATTCTGTTCGTTCTTCTATATGGTTGACCAACGTCTGTTTTTCCCTTGTAAAACAGGGAATGTTGAATGGGGATAAAGGTGATGGTGCACTCAGTTCTAAGTGGAATCAGAAACTGCTTGAACTTTCGTAAGGTCTTGCTCCGTTCTTGCACAGGCAGCAGTCCAAGGTCTAGACTGTCCTTCAGAATATAAATCTGAAGTTTTTTCATGTTCTTTGGGTTTGTTAAAATCTCTTGGTGCTCAGACCTGTGACAGTTGCGGTCATTGGGGGTAATTTCTCGTTCTCCTAGGTCAGATGAGATTGCCATACTCATTGGGTTGGTTTAGATTTAGAACAGTACATGTCAGGATCAGAGGGTTTGCTTGTAAGATTTACTTTTTTTTTTTAAAAACCAAACCCCATAGCTCTTGGAGGACTTTGCTGCCAGATGCAATCATTTTTGAAACATTGTCATCTGAAGTTGCAATCAGTCCTTGGAATAGGAGTAACTTCACTTGGCAGTGAATGTTTTGCTTTAAGATTCCTTTGACTTGTTTCTGACTTGATGCTGCTGGAAACTCTTCTTTTCTCCCACTATTTTGGTACAGCCTGTATGTTTTGGATCAGTGCAAGGCAAATATAGGGAATGAATTGCTGCGATTTGATTGTCCTCTTGAGAAACTTGTCTCCTATTTGGAAAAGTGTTGGAGGAATGCAGGTGCCTATAAGACAGTGATGAATCTGAAGCTGCTTCTGATGCTGAGCCAGTGCTGAGGAGCTTGGGCAAAGAGACAGTGTGCTGGAGTGCCCTCACCAGATTATTCTTCTTCAGGAGCTGGTTTGCATTCCTGCAATTCATGTTTCTCTTGTGTCTGGGAAACGGACTCCTTATCTCTGTAGAGCACCTAGAGCTTTTCTGAAAAGTGGGCACTGAGTTAAGATATCTGTGAAATCTGCTAGGAGGCGATTTTTCTAAACATGTAAAAACAATAAAAGGAGAAATGTAATACACCACTCCACAGAGCATGATTTTGAATATGTTTTGTTTTCTGGGTATTTGCTGTGTGCTGCCATTTTCAAGTGCAAATAAATTGGTTTGTTTTTGAATGGCTCCTCCCCATCTTTGATTCACGTGCTTAAAATTCTGCTTACTCTGGAGATCTAAAGCATTAGTTTTATTCCTTTGCCATATTAGTCCCGTTTTGCCCAACTCTAATCTCTTAGGTAGGACTTTTTCTTCTTATGCCTCCAGTGATTTAGGAAACTTGCTGCTTGGCGCAGGCATCTTTAATCAGCCTGGCAGACACAGAAGTGAACACAAAGAGGAAGCACTTTGACCCACTGCTTCTACTAACCACAGTTCGTTCTTAACTGCAGTTACAGGAGTTTTAAGAAAGAGGCCCAGTTAAACTAATATTTTCTGAGTCTGACATACTGAATACTTGTGCTGAGAAAAATTTGTTGAAAAAGTATTTTGTTTTATACCATGCTTTCTGCTATGAACAGTCATGCCTAAAGCAAACTCTCCAGGCAAGTCTTTTTTCTGCTGGCTCAGCTTCATTGCATGCTGCCTGGCTATGGGGACTGCGTAATTTTTTCCCCTTCTGTTCCCCTTCAGGTTCCCTATACTTTCTGAGGATATCCAAACCTGCCTGTGGTAGTGGTCCACCACTGCAGGGGCAACTCTCTGCCTTAAAGCAGCAGTATGGGAGTTGCATGTGCAATGGAAATGGCTTGACAAATACAACAGTATTTCATTGTGATCTGTGAAGTAGGAAGATCAGAAGGAAAAAATATTCCAGAATGTGATCATGTAATGGTTTTAGAATTGGTCAAGTCAGAGAATTTCTGTAGGCACTTGATAGACTTCTCTCTGGCAGAATGTGAGAATGGACAGGAGGAATCATGGTTCTTACAGCTGCTGCCTTCTTTCCATTCTGCAACTCTTTCCAGACCCAAGACCCCTCAATTCTTCTTCTTCCTGGATTAACTTGCTTTTTATACAGATCAAAAAAAAAAAAAGTCTAGATATACTAGATATAGATAAATACTACAGTAAATAACTTACACATGCTTTAAGGGATAATGTGTTTTACCTACAGTGATTGGTTAGAAGAACAAATCAGCCTTTTCTGTGTTCTCAAGTGGCCACGTTAAGAAGTAGTGGATTAGTATTTTTCTTGCGCAGTGATCAGTTAAGTGCTTTCCTAACTAACAGTGCGCTAGTGGTCTGCAATGTTTTCCCTACCTCTTGTACAACACAAGGCCAAAAGACCCAGAATAAGCGTATTCTGGTTTCAAAACCAAGAGCAAGACCAATACTGAAGTACTTCTTCCCTCTTAGTTTTTTTTGTTTCTAGTATTTTTAAATCCTGTGTCATGCTTTGATACTAGAAGTGTGCTGCTTTCTTTTTTAAAAGAAAACGAAACAAAAACCTCTGTACCCTCTCAGGACAGGTATAACTTAAGAAAACATTTATTTTGGTTTATATTTGCAGGCCTCTTGCCTTTATCTTTGCCTTTTGCCAACAGCTTCTGACGTGTGTAAAGCCTTCAGAATGTAGTCATTGTTACCTGCAGGCTGTGACCGTGCGGGCCAGATACTTGGGAATGGCTTAAGCCAGGTGGATATCCAGGATCAGAGAGCTGCTGTATTTGTAGATAACTTGTTTGCGGGAGGTAGCTGCGGAGTGGATAGAAATTCTGAGTTATTGATGTTACTTTGTAATTAGTTTGAAAGGCTAATACTAAAGTTAGCTTAATGACAGAGGGAGAAGTTGTATTTAAATTAGCCAGCAGGATTAGACAGGAGGTTTTGTGTAGCAGGAAAACACTGTTTCTATTCTGAGACTTGTTCTTTCAAATAAACAAGCTGAATAGCAAGCAGCTGGAATGTTTGTATATCTATGGCTACATTTAAAGTTCCTTTTAAAGCTGAAGAAAATAGGGTATGGAATGGATTCTTCTTCTTCTTCCCAAAGCTTATCATTAATTCATCACTTCTTTGCAGTCAGGCTGTGATTAAAGCTGCAAACCAGCAAGTAATTGTGTAGGCAGAAACTGGTGTCCAGGCAGAGTAGGGGAGTGCTGCTGGTGATACTCATTGATTGTTCCCTAACGTGTTTCAGTCCATGTAAGCTTTTGGCAAAAACTTTGAACTGTTTAAGCTGTTCTTGCTTGTTTCGATGGAAGGCTTCTTCAATCACAGTAGATCTACTGTGAGGGAGTGACAAGTAGCTCTGTGCCCTAGCTCATTTCCACCAGCAGAGCTTGATCCAAAAACAAAAGTCAAAAGCCTGGATTGCAGAATTATGACTGATGTTAGCAAAACCTGTGCTGAGTTCCTCTTGGGTTGTAGAATTTTTTGCAGACCCCAAACTCTACAACTTTTCCTTCAAACAAAATTGTGAATGCCAGGAACCCTCTGTCTTCTGCTATCTGAGGTCTGAATGGGGAATGGCTAAAAGATTGAATTAAAGCCATAACCTTAGAGAGTGCAGAGTTAAGCTTAATTTTTCTCCAGAGTGTGTGTTTAGAACAATTATTTTTGCAGTTTTCATCTGCACTCTGCAACAGTGTGCAACAGCTTCAGAAACCTCAACACCTGAACCTGTGCATTCAAACGTCTTTTCCAATTTCATGTAGTTTTATGAACATGTTACAAGAGGAAATGCATACCCCACAGCTCAGCACACACATGAAGGATACTGATTTTTTTTCCCTTCCTCCTATTCCGCCTTCTTTCCTGGCTGGAAGTGGATATTGTTGCAGCATCATGGATATGACATCTTATGTTTCCAGTTAGTATTATACAGCTTGACCGAAGGTAGGAATTGTTTTAGTCTTGTGAGCTTGTTTTATACTCTTTCCATCCTGGCAGCTCAAAAGCAGTCTGAATGGTTTCAGCAGTTGTGTTAGACCATATGCTCTGAGTTCATCTGGTGTCGCCTCTTCCTTTATGGTGTATAGGTATCAAAAACCATTAAAGATGATTCTCTAATATGAAAGAGGAGGGCGAGGTGTTGGCCCAGCATACTGCAGTGTTAACTGCTCGAGCCACCAGCTGCTGAATAAAAAGAGCTTTTGGTATGTGTGTTGCGCAGGTGCATTTAGTGCTGCTGTTAAATTCTAGGAGATGAGTTGTTTTGCACATTGAACTGAGACTTTGGTCATACATTGCAAAGGATAAACAAAGCTGGTCCTTTTTATTTTCTACACAGTTATTTCAGTCACACTGTTGGGTTGGCTACTATACAGCATGCTTTATGGACATTTAAACACTCTTTTGAAAAATGTTTATCTGAGAGATACCAGATGCCTTGGGTTTCATCCAAAGCTTCCATAGAAAGCCATAAGCACAGAGAAAAGAAATTATTTCTGATGTGTTTCTTAGCCAATTACAGTACTTCTTCTGTACACCCAACTGGTGTTCCTGGTAGCCCTGGCTTAGGTAGCAGAAGTGACTTAATGGATGCTAAGACTCAATTTGCTCATTTCCATATGACTTGTGCAGTGACCTACTTTGTGTTGAGCTCTCTTTGTTGCTTCAGCAAAATGTGCTTGGGTGTAGACATTTGGGCTTTCATTAAGATGCTGCTCAGCTAGTATGGGTTTTGTGGTTTTGGTTTTAAAGCAAACTCATTTCTTTAACTTAAATTCATTTACTTAAAAATGTTTGTGAAAACGTTTGTTTTTTCTTGATGTTTTTCAGATTATCAGAGACTGATGACTGTGGCAGAGACCATCACAGCACTAATGTTTCCATTTCAGTGGCAGCATGTGTATGTTCCTATCCTTCCAGCATCCCTCCTTCATTTTCTAGATGCTCCTGTTCCTTACCTCATGGGCTTGCACTCTAATGGGCTGGATGACAGGTCTAAGCTGGAACTTCCTCAAGAGGTGAGAAGAGCTTGTCTCAATTGATTAAATACTGCACATGACTATGAGGGAAGTGAGAAATGAACCAAACACTAGTGCTAACTGTAACAGCTGTTGTGAAGTTCTTGCTGGCTCTGGTTTGGGATAGCTCTTATTTTATTTTTCGGACATGCTGGATAAAATCTTGTGAAATAAACCTGTTTTGGAAATTGTAAGCTCTGATGAAATTAAACTGTAATTTTTACAGGTATTGATGCAGTGGGGTTACAGAAAGGACATTTTTGTGCTGCAAAACTTAGCTCTGTAGTGCTAGGAAATACGAGAAAGTGCAGCGTGAATTCACCAGCTGTGGCCAAAAGGCCATATAGCTGCTTCTGTGTGATGCCAAGTGAGCAAAGGTTGTCTGGTTTCAGAGCCATGCCTGTTCCTGGCTGCACAGGATTGGGCTGGGTTTCCTTTCACTGCATTTCTGAGTTGGGGTTGGCTTACATGGACCCAGCCTGTCAGGTGTCTGCACCAAAACGATTTCAAGTTTTTTTTTCTAGAGTGCATACTTCAGTCTGCAGCAAAACGTCAGCATCTATTTGATCAAACTGGTGCTAACTGGGATAGTGCTCAGGAAGTCCCTCCTCTGCAGTGAGGCTCTGTCAACACCAGCCACTGTATAAAGGAGAAGCAAATGGTCTGTAAAGGTTCTGCAACTCTCACGTGGGCCTGGGACTATGTTCAAACTGCTTAGAGGTGTTTTTATTTATCCCCCTGTTCAGTTCTCAAAAATTCTTTTTAGGCACATGCCAAGAGAGAGTTTAAGGGCTGATTGTGAGGATCAGGGGACCAAGAGAGGTTGAGCACTACCCGAGATAGCAAAGGAAATGCCTGCAGGAGCCAGTAACCACCCGTGGGAAGTCAGTCAGGTGGCTGGTGTCTGGCTGGCTCATGAGGCGGTTCTGTCAGGCACCTGAGTGACTTCTCTCCTCAGGCACCACTCAGTGGCTTATTTGCTCTCGTCTATAGTAAACGCTGAGTGTTACAGCATGATCTGGCAGGCTGTTGTCAAGAAGCTGGGCATCTCTGTCTGGTAGCCCTTTGGGAAGTGAGGGCTTGCAGCGTTACCAGCTGCGGAACACCATGGCTCTGGCCCCGGCTAGAGTCTGCTTACTTGTAGGTGTAACTTTGTGAGGGAGGGACTGGGGAAACCATGGGATATGTCCTGCTTAGGCACTGGTAGGATTCTCTAATCTCTGGCATTTTCTTTGGTTATCTCTTTTTTTGTATTATCATTCGCATTGCTGGGGAGGCAGAAGTGTGGCAGGCAGAGGGTTTTGTGGTGGTGGTTTTTATTTTCTTTATCAGGCAGTGCTGTAACATAGCTTGACATGCTTCTTAAAAAAGCTGCGTGAAATTGAAGACAAGATATTTTTGTGAACCTCCAGTCTGGTCACCATGCCAACATTGCTCTTTTTCTCAAATCCATATGCTGATAGTTTTCATTTGTTTTTCCTGGCAAGTTCAAAGGAACATTTGTCTTCAAACTGTGTTGTTTTTTTTCTATGAAAACTAAAGTGTTTAATCTCTTGATTTTTTTACTTTTCTCCCTCTTTTTTTTTTTTTGCATTGGCATAATTAATAACAGAGTAGTGTATGTTCTTGCCATGAAAACAGTCTATTGCTTTGCTTTACTACATTTTTGCAAAATTTTGGATGTACTGACAGGCCTAATTAATATGGTTAGTACAGTTTTTAGAGAGAATAGCTGGTGAAATAAAATGCACTTGTGGATATGCATGTTAATATGCACCATGGATGTTTTCACTATTATAACAAGCTTCTAAAAGACTGTCTGCCTTTTATAAAGCATTTCCTCATTTAAAAATCACTGTAATACTATCAACTAAAGAAACATTTTAATTTCAAATAGGTATTTCAATTATTTAAAAGGTAAATAGTTTCAAAGAGCTTTATCAGCTTACTTTGGAGATTTAAAGTAAGGTAGTTGATCTATTTTTAGATGTTAAAAATGAAATCAAAGTGGTATTAAAAGAATAATCTGGCACCTCAAATTACGTTTTGTTTTACAGATAGCGTTTTGTAAAGGTGGAGGAGTAGATTTTTTGATGGTATCTTACAGAAATCAGAACTGACTGGGAGGGTGGGGAAGGGAGGACACCCAAGACTGCGATACCAGCAGCCATGTGCCCATGTGATGGAATTTGCTGCAGGACTTAAACTTGTCCTTCTGAAGCTTCAGCTTTTGTCTTTCTTCTTTGAAGAGTGAGCTCTTAAAGCTTTGTGCAAGATGAGTATGACTTTGTCTGAGAAATTCCCTTGGTAGTCACTGCTGAGTAAGGTTTCTTGTGAGCTGTTGAAGTCCTTAGTGCTGCAGGCTGAGAATATAGCTATGGCACAGAAGGGGCTTGAACATGTGCTGGAGACTACGAAGTTATCTTATACCAAGAGATTTGCTGATCCAGAAGGCAAAGTGACTGTGAAGAACAGGAAATCACTGTTGTTGAGATTTTCATTGTAGAGGGTTTACTTTAAAAAAAAAAACAAACGTAAATGCCAAACAAACCCACTCCCCAAACAACAAAAAAACCACCCCTGCTGCTGCAAGAAAAAGTAAATGCACCATTTTATATTGTAAAGCAGAATTTGAAGTGCGTGCTGGTCTCACTAACCAAAACTGTTGGTCAGTATCAGTATTTCTGATATCAGTAATTTAATCAGTCAACTTGAATATATTTAGAACTGCACATTACAGATTCATCTCAAAACTACTTTGCTTTATGATTAGGCTTTCAGATACCCTTCCCTTAAAGAGCCAAAGAAACTCTACACTTAATTCCTGACATAAAAACTGCCAGGGAACATGGCATAAAATGTGGTGTTCTGGAACAGCAGAAAAGGGCATGGGCATTCTAGTATATGTGCTTTAATAAGGATAAATATATCATCAGTAACAAAAAGGATATTAATATTTAACGTTGCTTATCTCTAAAGTTTGGAATGTGTATGAACCCTGATGATTCATAAAGGATATATGAGGAACTTAATTTCCAAGTCCTGCCTCTAGGCTCCAATTCATAGATAAAGTATCAGCATTTTCCTCACTTATCGCAAAGGATATATAAAGAGCTGTTCTATGAATTCTGCAAAAATTTTTTTTGTCTTGAAACTGCATGAACTGCATCCCTGTTGCTAATCTATTTACATGGATGCATGGGACAGCTGCTGTTAAAGAAATTTAGACGATGGCCAAAGAAATGAGCTTTGATAGAAAATTTAGTTAGTGTTTCTCAGTTGAAGGGCATTGTGGAAGAGTATAATATTGCTCTCTAGCATAGCATGGATGCCTCAGTGTCAGTGTAGACTTCTTGATTGTGGTTTTATAATGAAGTTTTAAAAAGACTGATTTGTCTTGCTTGAAGTGTTTCAGGCTAACTTGTGTGAAAACACTATCTGTCCTAGTTCAGTCAGGTTTGGTTTAAGTCTTGCACACATATGCCATAAGGCTTGTTTCGGTTTGCTGGTGGTGGCGATCTCCCATGTTTTGGTCACATCTGGTGCTTTAAGGGAATGCTTTACCCCAGGGAGCGTGGAAACGAAGCTGTATTCTAGAAGTTGATGCTTTGTCAAATGGTGATTAAAATCTTCAGCAAAACAACCACATTAGTACAAAATTCAAGTTTAGACTCTGCGTTGGGTACATCAGAAAAACAGTGCCTCGTTGATGAACTTCAACGAGCTCTCCATGACTTGAAGACCGGACTTTCTGTTGCCCAGTAAAGTTGTGGAACAGGCTTAAGGCTTACTATAGTGATGCAGTGCACAAGTTAAACTTGTTCTTACATGCATTTCTGCTTTGCTGAGGGCTCTTTCTGTATGCATGAGCATCCTTGTGCTTGCACTGATGGCTATATCAGAGGCTGGTAAGGAACCCAGAAGAGGAAGGCGGGGGCATGGGAAAAGTCTTGCTAGAATAAGGTGCTGCAGAGATCAAAGGGGAAGGGAAGAACGCGTATCTGTTTCAGATGTTGCAGGCAAAAATGCGGTTTGTTTATCGGCAAAATTGATCAAAAAAAGCGGTTAAACTAGCTTTCTTGCAGATCATAAACCCAGCAAGCACTAAAGTAAGATTGGGTTTTTTGATGTGTCTTTGAGTTTCCTTTTAAAGAAACTTTTAGAGTGCTATAGCAATATATTTTTAACAAGCAAGTTAATCTGGGCCATTTAATGCTGCTGAATTTGCGTGTGCATCTCATCACTCTATAATGCAGGAGAATGATGGAATTTGAAATTATTTTGAGTGAAAATAAGCAATTCTGAGTCTTCCAGCACTGGTTAAATCAACCAAAAGTAGTATCTCATTAAAACAGCTTGTTTTTTATGAATTGATCTCAAGGGTTTTGGGCAATAGCTTTTTTTTTTTTTTAGAAAAGTTAAAAGATTTTAAAATCCAAAATCCAGTTGTGTGCTAACATAAGACACATACATATTCTCACTGTTTTTATTTCAGCCATTGAAAAGATGTTATTCCATGCTAAATCTTAACAAATTCTATGGGTTTTTATTTTTGTATGTTGTTTTAGAAGATAAGAAAGATCTCAAAGTTTTTTTTCCTCTTGATGCCAACACATTTAGACCAGGCTGACCAAGATAATTATTTTGAAAGATAGTCACTGCTTAGTATGCATTCTCACGCTATCTGCTGGTATGATAGATCCTTGATAATACTACCTAATTTATTGACAGACTGCAGATCTCTGTTTTCCTGTACTTCAATGTAGAACAACCACTTGAGTTAAATTTGTTTCTGAAAGCTGCAGCCATAAGTTGTTCTCAGTCACAGATTCTGCGTTAGCATGAAGAGCAGTAATGCTGAGAATGGAAAAGGTCACCGTTTGCACAGGAGCATCCTTTAGAATTTAGGACCACTGTAAACACCCTTTCCACAAGCCAGCGTGGTGTGTAGAAATTTGCATATCCGTGTTTTCTGTGTGTTAAGTGAAGAGGGTATTTATTTGCAAGGTTGGGACCTAATGAGCAATGGTGATATTTGCTGTGAAAGTGCGTAGATGAATGGGTTTTAGTTTTTCAGTGCTGTATTCAAGCAGAATCCTTAACTCAGAACCGTGTTTCAATCTGACTGTCAAGGAGGGGATGTGAAAAACCTGTATGTAACCTGTGCTTTGAGCATTTGGGTGGCACAGAGCATTCAGGTAGCGGTGATTGTGCTATCAGAACTGACTCTTCTGAATTTCTATAGGCATCTATTTGCCTACAATGTACTTATGTATTAATTTTTAAAATAAAGCATATTTTCTCTTTAGGATGTCAGTAGGGTGCGAGCTTCCTCAGTAAATGTTAGTTCCTCTTGAGATCCTTTTGGCAGAACTTAAACAATTTCCTTCTGTATTTTTGAAGAGAGCTGAGAGGAAGGATATGGGCTTGATGCAGTCCTTGTGGATCTGTGCAGGCGTTTGGCCCTTATTGTACTCGAGGTCAAACTAAAGAATTGCGATTGTGCTCTGGCTTAGGAATTGATGGGTGTGGTCCAGTCCCCTCTGAGCCAGTGGAGAGTTGTGCTGCTGACCTCAGGGGACCAGGCTTTGGTAGCGGATACTTGAGCATTGACGGACTTGCATCCACATTTCTGAGGTTGGAAGGACTTTCACCTGAACACCCTCTTATTTGTGATAATAAAAGTTTATGGGAAAGACAAGTTTTTAAACTAGGATGTGACACCCTTGTTCTTTAGCGTAGCGTCTCAGGAGAACATTTTCTTGTGTGATGATGTTATGTGTCCTCTCTTGTAACAACCTGCTGTTAAAGTGGAGTGTAACGATCTGAGGTTTTCTTTTAGTCAGAAAACCAATACCTCAGCAACAAATAAAAGAATATTTGGCTGTTTGAGACCTGAAATACCAAGTGAGGATGCTCTTTCAATTAGAACTCTACTTAACACATGTTGCTAAGTATCTTGTCTTTACGTAACTTTCATTTGCCTGTGTAAAATGATGGTCAGTGTATCCCCAGAATCTTACAGCTACTCACAATTTCATTCAACTGTGCTGCCTCCAGAAGCAAAATAACTAAAACTTTGTGATCAAAGAACTCTTATTTTTCTGTTTTGTGTACTCGCCCAGTTGGATGGAGATGATTTCATAAAAAGTAAGTGCCATTGAAGGGCCTTCAGAGAGCTGGAACTACAGGCCTTGTGCTGCTTTCTTCAACCAGCCAGTTCAGTCGTGGTTGGGGCAAAATAACCAAAACCCAAAGGTGAATACAACGTGACGCTTTTGCTTGGTGATATTGTAATGGTATCCTGTTCTAAATTAAATCCCAGGCTAACCTGTGCTTTGTGGATGTAGACAACCATTTCATTGAGCTGCCAGAAGACTTACCCCAGTTCCCAAATAAACTTGAGTTCATTCAGGAAATTTCAGAGATACTAATGGCTTTTGGAATTCCACCTGAGGGAAATCTTCACTGCAGTGAAAGTGCCTCCAAGATGAAGAGCCTCAGAGCATGTGACCTGGTTTCTGATAAAAGAAATGGGAACATAGCAGGATCACCTTTGAACTCTTATGAACTGCTAAAGGAAAATGAGACTATTGCAAGGCTCCAAGCGCTTGTTAAAAGAACAGGTGTGAGTCTAGAAAAGGTAAGCTATGAAATAATCTGCACTCTCTGTGGACTGGCAGTAGCAGATGGTCCGAAGTCATGGTCCAAAGACTCTGTCTGTCTTCACTAGAAAGACCTTGTGTACATCCGTAGAGAAAAGGGCAAGCTTGGGGGACAGGAGGAACGGGGTTTAACCTCACAGCATCTAGGGAAACCTTTGTCTATCCTCCAAGTGTCTCTTTGCCAAGATAATGTGTTTAAAAATACCCCTTGCCTTGTTTATTCTTGGCTTTAAGATTTATTCTAAATTTATACCTTTCTTATGATATACATGGCTAAAACGGACATGCACATAAACCTGAAGTGTGGATCCTGTCTTGGTTTCTATACGTATCTTTCTTTCTCATTGTGTGCAGAATATGTATAATTTTGCTTGTATCTAATATGCTTGCCATAGGGATACTGTGATGCTTTTTTCTGGTCGATGTTGTAAGGTGCATTAGTGTCTGATTCCTGGTAAGCGAATTTGCACAGCTTGTGGTGACCCTGGTTGGATTTTTTGGCAATCAGAATTGGGAACAAAAGTTGTGGCCCTTTTTGCATGAAAGGTATTACCTGAACGACTGCTGTGGATTTTTTGAGCCTTTGTGGAATGGAGTGAAGATTTTTTCAGTGAAAGTATTATTTCTTGCATGTTTGAATTGTCTCGACCAGTTCTTCATTGCTGAATCTTATTCCTACCTGTGTGACTGTAACTTGGGCTGTAGGTGGGGCTGAACAGTGGTAGAAATTGTGTGACCTGCAACAGGTTGGGGAGGAGAGCTGCTTTGTGGGGAGGGGGCTGCAGGGGGTTACAAGAAGCATTTGGTTACTAGACAGGATTAGATCAACTCAGCTGTGTTCTGCTTCTCAGGTTTTTCTTTTCTGGTTTTCTCTTCTTGTTCAGGGGAAAATTGGTAAAAAGAATTTGTTCTTTTGCTGAATGGATTGGGAAGTGGTGGGAAAAGTACAGGTCTTTTTAATTTCCTGTAAGTTTTTGCACGTCCAGGCCTTAGGTACTCTGTACTCTCTTCCACAGTGCTTAAAGTCCCGTTTTACCAGCTGTTTTTGTGATGGTAGGAGTGTTTAGGTCATAACTGTCAAAATTTTCTCAAATACATAAATAAACCTGCTTTAATGCCAAATACCCAATTAATGAGGAGCATATAGATGCCAAGTGCCACTTACGAGATGCAGGCAGAAGCATTGGCTGAATAGCAGAGCTCTCCCTAGCAGCGAGCACGGCTGCAGGACAGCGCTCTCTGTAGCTGGCCTTGGACTGCTCTAGCTGAGGTGCTCTAAGAAGTATGGGACAGCTGCAGCAACCGCTGCATCATTGTGCAGATGTTGTAAGCTCTGTTACATCTAATTATGTGTGGTGGTGCCTCTTATAATAATTAATTAAGCCAAATGTGTATTCAGATGAGTGCATGAACACTTGTGGCTTTGATTTTTTTACTAGATACTCAATTCCTGTCAAAACTAATATGAATTGAATATCTGAATCTCATATCGCTGTTTTCGTGAATCTTAGCCCATGTGTTAACTGCAAATGCATTTTATTTCATTAAAGTTACTCGGGCTGTGTAGTGATGAATTGTGCATTACGCTGCTGAGGACTTGGGTTACAGGGAATTGTCTGCTGGACATGCACAGCTGCTTTTTACTGTGTGTTCCTGTCTTCATTTGCAAGCTGGTTTGTATTAAACCATTACAGTACTAAACCTGGGCTTGTATTACACCAGACAGAAATATGTATTTGCCTAATATGCAGGGATACTAAAACTGCCTAAAAAGCCTGTGCAGGTGACTAAAGGGTAAAATAAAGCACATTCGGTATATGACATACGTGGGCATGTATGTGGTTGTTATCTGTCCTTTTGTAATCTTGAGCACGTCCAGGGCAGCCAGGACTAAAGTAGGTTGTGGTTTATTATTGAAATTAGAAGTTTTATAGACAAAGGTTTCTTTCTAGATTTTTTGATTATGTTGTTTTATTACAGTGCTTGAAACTGTAAGTAATTTTTTTTTAATTGGGATGTTGGCTTGAGGAGTAGCATCTGAATGGCAGATTAAGATCTTTTATACCTAGAATACCTGACAAAGCCATGATATCATGTTTTTGTGTGTTCCCTTACTTCCTTAGTTGGAGGTACGAGAGGAGACCAGTAGCAAAAAAGATCTTAAAATTCAGTGTGATGAAGAAGAATTCAAGATTTACCAGCTAAACATTCAAATCCGTGAAGTTTTTGCCAACCGCTTTACACAAATGTTTGCAGATTATGAAGTGTTCGTCATTCAACCCAGTCAGGACAAGGAATCTTGGTTTACAAACAGGGAACAGATGCAAAACTTTGATAAAGTAAGTTGTAATAAGATATGTCAATGTAAAAAGTAGAACAGTATTCAAACCTAAAACACTGTTTATTGGACCAATCAAAATTGTAATATCTTCCTTAAATTTCTGTGTTTCCCCCCAAAAAATCACATCTTGTATATTAGGTGGAAAAAAGCTGAATATGTTAATAAATAAAGCTATGACCCCACATAACAATTACATACCTGTGTACCAAATATATTCCTAGCCCTTTTCCAGGGAAACGTAAGACCCAGTTCTCCAAATTTTACTGCTGTCGTCTTTACTGGAGATCAGATATTTGTCAGCAGGATAGTTCACGTGGATGAAGATTATGTTGCAGCACTGCCTGCTAAAACTCTGATCTGATTCCCGTCAAGTTGTATGAAAAGATTCTCATGAACTTCATAAGCTTTGAGCCCAGCTAGAAGCACGCATTATTCCCACCTGTGGTGCTGTTGTTGTGGTTCAGTAGGATTCTGTTGAAATTTTTAGAGAATTAAGGAAATGCTAAAATCACAGTTTAACAGTTATTGTGCTATATAATAGGTTATTGTCATGAAACTGTAGATTTTGTACAGACTGCTTGTTTCAGAGATAGAGTTGGTCTGTGTAATAAAACTAGGCTTAAAGTGACACCAAAGCACTCTAATATACCCTTGATTAGAAAAATTGGAGCTTTTGGTGGATCTCACTCTGCAGACTCCCAAACACTCTTCTCTCTTCTTGTCTGTTAGGCATCTTTTTTGTCGGACCAGCCTGAACCTTACTTGCCTTTCCTCTCGAGATTCCTGGAGACCCAAATGTTTGCATCTTTTATTGACAATAAGATTATGTGCCATGATGATGATGATAAAGACCCTGTTTTGAGAGTATTTGATTCTAGGGTGGATAAAATTAGGCTGCTAAACGTTAGAACACCGACTCTGCGCACATCTATGTATCAAAAGTGCACGACCATTGATGAGGCTGGTAAGAGCAATTAGCCACTTCCTTGACACTTAAGAAAATACAATTAGTCAGTGCCATTTGTTGAAGGTACCAGGTGAAGTAACAATTAATGCTTTGAACTGTCAAAAAAAATAGACCAAAAAGCTGCGGTGTAAAGCTTAAGTGGGGAACTGAATGTTATATAGGAAGCTGAGATGTGAGATGAAATTCTTGTAAAGTTTAATTTAACTCAACTGTTTTCCTGCATGCTTTGTATGAAAAAAGTTTGAGCTTAAGAAGTTAAACACTTTTCTCTTTTTGGTGGCAGTTCTTTGATGTTTAATGTGCTCTTGTACCAGTGTACCTGTTGGGGTCAGTAAGAAACTTCTACCATCTCTCTTGAATTTGAGATCTGCTTTTAGATGAGATTGTGTGATTATAGATACATGCCTGATAAAGACACCTTTAAAAAAATTTAACTTTCTTACTATTTCAGAGAAATCCATTGAATTAAGGCTAGCAAAAATAGATCACACTGCAGTCCACCCACACTTGCTGGACATGAAAATTGGACAAGGGAAATACGAGCTTGGATTTTTTCCCAGGCTTCAGTCTGATGTTTTATCCACTGGACCAGCAAGTAACAAGTGAGTAAGACAGGACAAAGAAGCTGGATCTTGGCAAGATCTGTAGAATGGTACTAAAGCAGAGATACTAGAAAGCAAACTCAGTATTTTTTTTTTTTTTTGAAGAGAGAACAAATCAGATGATGTGGATGGGTCATGTGCGGTGGTTTCTTTTGTTGTGTCTCTTGCCTTTTTTTTTTTCTTTTTTTAAATCTGGACTTCCAGAAGCGAATTTCTTAATTAAGAAAGCCCTATGATATTTGGGGTTATAATTGATGTACTTTGAGTTACTTATAATTACTGTTGGTATAAAAGCAGATCTCCATACTGGATCTCAGTTCAGAGCTAGCAAATACTTCAGGATATCTTCTTATGTAAACTTTGAAGGAAGAGGAAAAAGGT
Source organism: Bucorvus abyssinicus (assembly GCA_009769605.1). Classification (NCBI taxonomy): domain Eukaryota; kingdom Metazoa; phylum Chordata; class Aves; order Bucerotiformes; family Bucorvidae; genus Bucorvus; species Bucorvus abyssinicus. The sequence goes on along the minus strand of CM020043.1, from coordinate 8,944,528 downwards.
GTGAGTTATAACTGGATAAAAGAATGGAAAAATACAAAACAAGTGTATGTGATCTGATTTTCTGAAATCCTTTGGTTGCCCAATGTTGGATTCTTCTACAGAGATGCTTTGTGTATATTTGCAGCTGCGGTTTGTCTGATGTAATTGATGTGAACATGTTCAATATACAATAAGAGAGAAACTTCCTCATTTCCTCCATTGCCTTTAACCTAACTGTTGACATTTGCTGAATAATATTCCTCTGTCTGTAGGTGGACCAAGAGAAATGCTCCTGCACAGTGGAGGCGGAAGGACAGACAGAAGCAACACACAGAGCACCTGCGTCTTGACAATGATCAGAGAGAGGTGAAAATTGTTCAGCTATAGAGATTGGATGGTTTTTTTCTGAATTGGCTGAATAATGCTCTGTAACCCTTACGAAATGTCTAGACAGTAACTTGCAGTCCATCTCTGCTCTCCCTTATGTGTGTCTAATACAAATGAAGTTCCTGGTCCTCAGCAGACCAAAAATATTTAGTCTGCTATTCTGAAAGTTATGCCATTTTTACCCCCTCTCAGGGAAAAATTATTTCATCCCATGTGGAAACTCATGTTCCCTGAACATGTCATCACATGCTTTGAAGATTTAAAAAAAAAAAAAAGAGGGAGAGTGTGGAGGGGGGAGGTAATGGGGAATTAATCCTAGCAGTTTTTAACCATCTATTTCCTGTCTCTAAATAACTTAGCTACCCTGTGCTTCTATTTGATGGAGGAAAGATAACCACCTCCAGAGAGTGATTAATTTCATCTTAAAGTCAGAACCATTGCCTTTGAAGTTGCCTGGTTTTTTTCTGTAGACCATGAAAGAAGTTTTAAGGTGGCACATTGACACACAGCCTCCTGAGAAGGTGGGAATGTTAACCCCACCCATACTGTCAGGTTGATGTCACAGCACAGTCTGATGCTGATTTACCCACCTTCTGAACTGATAACTGCTCTCACCAGTGCTTCTACAGCTGACACAGTTATTCTTTCTGGTGAAGGGATTTTGAAACTATTTACGGCACAGTTTCTGGTTCACATGATAAGACTGCACACTGTTACCTCAGGTGTTGATTTACGGGTAATTCCAAGAATAATCTGGTTTAAAATATCAGAATTCACTTTTTGGTTTAGTAACCCCAAAGCTTTACTGTTTTTTAAATGTATGCTGTTCATTGAAGACAATATTTTCTTGCCTTGTAAATATCTTCAGAAAAGCTCAATTTGGAATTTTAAAGTAGTCTTATGTCTGTTAGGGTAATGTTGTCAAAATCAAGTATCTTTTGTCTAATTCATTATTTTATGATAGTTATGAGTTTAATTGCCTTTCCAGTGTACTCATTTCCAGAATTTTCTCATTGGTTTATTAAAATTTTGTGGAAGTATAGCATCATCTATGTCATCCATAACCATGTAAGAGAAGAATGTCTGCATAATAAAAAACCGATGAGTAGTTTCTGGCTCTGACATGTTCCGTATGCTCAGATAACTCTAAAGTACTTTTACAGAAGTGAAGAGTAGTTGGTTTGTAACCTCATTATTGCTTTTAAGAGCTATGATGTTTAGCACATGTAAACTTCTGAGATATTAAGTCATTACAAAGGCAAAAATCTACCTCGGGGTTTTTTGTTTGTTTTGTTTTTTAACTGACTCTTCACAAGTTGATTATAGGAGTTTTTCTGTCACATGAAGCAAATAATTTCTGAGAAATAAAACTTACAAAATACATGCTGAGGTGAGGGTACCAACTACCAGGTTAACCTGTGCTGGTCTTTTAGGGTTTTATGCTGTACCGTTTTGATTACACAATACCGACTCATTATTTACCCCCTCTACCAAGTGAACCAGAGACTTTTTTATTAAGGTTGCAGGAATGGGGAGAGACCCCTTCTGAGATGAACACTGGGGATCAGGCTGAGCTGGAGGCAGTGACTTCAAAGTGCAGGGTTGTGAGTTTTAGGCAAATTGAAGCTTTGGGGCAGCCAACAAAAATCTGTGGAACTGGGACTTAGTGGCTTTTAACTTGCAAATATTTGTGCCCAGTGGAGGGCAGAGTTTACAGCAGTCCAATGACTGAACACCATCTTTTCTTTTTTCCTTTCAGATTCATTACTTATGATTTTATTTTTATGTTGAATGCTTTAGAGTTCTGCATTGTATTATGTCTTCACGCTTTTCCTTTTCTGTTTTGCATGCTTGCTTTTATTACTTCATATGTGCTTACTACTTTCACTTTACACGGTCTGCTTGGCTTTTTGCTGCCAACTTGTCCTGCCAGCACCTGGACTTTTCCATGTCAGAGCTTCAGTTGCAGTTATGTTTAAACTGGGACCAGCATGATTGGCCCTTCATGCCCTCTATAAAATCTGTGTCAGAGCATTATCTGGTATGTCCAATGCACAACATAACCATAATCATAGTTCTGGATAAAGATGCATAATTAAATGTATATCATAGCTCTTTAGCGCAAGGCTGATGGAGAAGGTGTGGTTTTCCCTCTTTGCAAAGATCATATTGGGTTGACAGGTCTGTCTATTCACTGACTTTTCAGTTGTTCATTATTTCAGCGTAAGCTAGAGAGGTTACCTATTAATCTGAAATACCTAGTAATCCTGAGTATTTTGTCAGTGCCTGTACAGGGCTTTCTCTTTATCACTTATTCACAGTTAGCCATGACCCAACCAATCTTGCTTTTAAAACATTCATCAGATTATTCATGTCTCTAAGGTGAAAACAATGGCAACTCTTTGATGGCAGTAACGTGAGCAGAAAAGCTCTTTCAAGTATAGTGAGTTCAGGAAATTATTTTTCTCAAAAATGCAGATGCTCACAGCTGAGAGCTGTTAGTAGCATTTTGCAGCGGCTTCTTGAAAGACTGGGAGGGTGGGTAAAGAAACAGGAGATCTGCAGGAATGCAGGGCATAGCACAGGTCTCAGATGCTGCCAAGCTCCAGGCAGAGTGTTCTTGCAGTCCCCATGTAGAGCAGCCTGCCATCTGAATAGTCTTGGTCAGGGTAATTATTACACGCTTTGACTTTATATGTAAAAAATAGCAAGACAATTCTCAGTTGTGGAGGGAGTAATTGAGCCTCTATGCATCTAAATATCCTTGGCAGTTTGTGTTGTGGTTTGTTATTCGTCAGTGTGTGTTCTAATACAAGACAGACAACATAAATGGGGATTTGACCTCCAGTACTTTAAGTGTCTCAGCCCAGTATAATGCTGGATATAAAAAGGGGCCTTTTCTGAAAGAGGATGTGATCCTTTCCTCCTCATTGCACAGGGGTGGGTTATAAATATGAGTTTACCCTTTTCTCTTGGCAAAGTAGTCTCACTTGCACTTTTATCTGTATTTGTCAATTTTCTATTCCGATACAGAAGTATATCCAAGAAGCCAGGAATCTGGGCAGCACTATTCGACAGCCCAAACTGTCTAACCTCTCTCCATCGGTTATTGCACAAACGAACTGGAAGTTTGTAGAAGGGTTGTTGAAGGAATGCCGAAATAAGGTAATACAGAGAATAATTCTTTCTCTTGCGCTTCATATCCATCCTTTATGGACCATTTTGTGGCCAATATGTTTGAACCACCCTCTTCTGCCATCTGTTTCTGCTTTATCCCTATAAGGATTTTTCCATGATAGTGAGAAATTCATGAAGAGGTAACGTATTTAGAAATTCTGCAAGGAGCGGAAACTTTATCAAGCAGATTTATGATAGAGAATGTAAAATGATAGAGATGGAATATTCTGATGGGTCTGTATCATCCCACTGCCCACAACATCTATTGTAGCATATTTCAGTTACCACTAGTGAGACTATACCATTTCAACAAGAGTGAGTATTCCAAAAGGGGAGGTTGTGGTGAAAATTGCAGCAGCTTTTCTCATAACTAAAGGAAGTGGGTTAACAAACTTCTGAAATGTAAGTTTTTAAGCACTCAACAAATACACTTGGCATTAGTTTGTAGACATGCTTCACCAGTATATATGTGACAATATATTAATCTGAATTAAATGTTAATGTTTATACTAACACAGTAAAGAGAATATTATTTAAAAAGTTTAAGTGATCTTGGAAGTTCCTTTGGCAAGAATTAACTCTCCTTTGCCTTGTCCTTTTTGAGACCAAGAGGATGTTGGTTGAAAAAATGGGTCGAGAAGCTGTGGAACTAGGTCATGGTGAAGTGAATATCACAGGTGTAGAAGAGAATACCCTGATAGCCAGCCTGTGTGACCTCTTAGAAAGGATATGGAGTCATGGTCTGCAAGTCAAACAGGTGAGTGGCAGAGCACACTTTCCTACGGTCACGTTATGCTCTTCCTTTCTGTGCTTTCGGAGATACCTTTTGTGTGCATATAGACATGGTAAAATACTTGTGTGTCTCCCCAGCCTTTTTTTATGTCTGTTAGTGCCCCCTTGTCTGTCTCCACTTTTTGCTCTGGCATATGTGTAAGTGCACGTGTAGATGTGGTCCACAGATGACTTCTTGGAAGACTTTCTGTCCATTTAACCTGGGGTTTTTGTTTGGTTTAGTTTGTGGGTTTTGTGGTTTTTTTTAATAGGAAGGTAAATAAAACTGTTTATGTGTTCTTAATACTTACATTAATGAAGTTGCATAGGCTATAAGGCAGCATATGCTAAAGGTGCTGTCAATGGGATATGGTATGGGGAATTTATTTTCGTGAAGGATAGTTTAGTTTTTAAGAGTAAAACCCTTGCTATTTTGGCTCTTCCTGAGTGATGTATGGATAGATAAGTGTCGTTTACAAGATCACTAGTTAGAGGTGCTGTTTTTCATATAAAATTAGTAACTGTTGTGCTCTTCTATTTGGAGTCACTTGTGGGACTAGATGGAGTTTGGAAGGCCTTTATCCTTTCCTCCTCCTTCATACAAATGAATAGCAAGGAAAGCGAGGATTATAACATTTCTTTTTTTTTTTAAATCTTTTTTTTTTAAAAGAATGGGCAGAATAAATGTACAAAATCCAGTCACCTAATTCAGTATCTCTGTTCTCGGCACCCAAGTGCCAGTATTTAAATCTGCTCTTCTTCAAATTGTATAGCAGTTCTTTATGTGAACATTTATCATGTGATTCTCTCCCTTCCCTCTTGTATATCACTTAGGATAGAAGCTGTACTGCTTTCGTCTTAGAAGACAGAGCATCAGTATACTCTGCTTCAACTCAGATTTGGGCCTTTCAGACCACCAGACGGCCAACCCTACATAAGGTTAATGCTTTGGATTGATTGCAGATGTTGGCAAACAGTGCTGAATGGTGGAGTAAATATAGTGGTGGAATATAATAGAGGCCTGATGGAGGAAGTGCAGTGCATCTCATGTTATGATCCACAGTTAAAAAAAAAAAAAAGCACCAGCAATTTTCTGTGTGCTCTGTCCTTCATTAAATATGCAAAAGCCTGCTGTTTTATACATCGATTTCATTTTTTCAATGAGCCAAGCAATACTCTTCTTTCTCAACTGACCATAGTAATGAGGATTGCTTTCCTTCCACCAATCCCTGCTTTTACCTCTTCCCTGCTGATGAACCCTGGTAGTCCTACGTTAGCTACCTACTGATTCTTCGACATGCAAAGTGACTCCACACCTTCCTTTGCCCAGAGCAGTGCAGGAGACTTGTCAGATGTAGGGTCTAATGACTGAAGTAGCCTGAACTTTCAGAAGGCCTTGGTTACTCCCTTGCCTGTTCTCTGTCCCGCTGCTTTCCTTAGGCTGTCTTCCTTTCCCTTACAGGTAGAGCTTGCATCAGCATTGCTATTTGGTGAAGTTAAAGGAGAGTAACATGATGATAAAGGAAGCGGGCAGATACATACTGCATGAGTTCTTACGTTCATCATGATTGATGACATCTATTTGCTGCAGGATGCTTTGTTTGCTGCTTTGTGTGATCTGTTGCAGTTCTCCTTGCCATGGCAGCTGGTTGCTGAACACTAGACCGTGTGTGCCTGTGTGTGTTTATTGAGTTATTTTGGATGTAACTGTCCCCAGTTGATATTTTTCATGCTCTCTTTTTATGTTTTTCTAAGACTTGCTGTTTTGGCTTTCCATGTTGGATCTGTCAGGTATACACATGAGGCATTGAGCTGCTCTGGATTTTTTTTGTATCTTCACTACTGAATGCGTATTTTTAACAGATTTCTCTCAACACAGATGTTGCAGACACTCTAGGGTTTATCTTTTGCAGGCATGGCACTTCTGGAATAATCCCTCATGGGCGCTAGTTCTTTATATCAACTGAAGTGCTTAGAGATTTTTAAAGATAGGGGTTTTTAAAAATATTTCAATCATAATTACTGCATCTTTAGGAAGGCACTTAGGTGATTTTAGATGACATTGATAGTACTGAATTGACAGCTGAGGTTTTACAGTTATGGTTTCTTTCTGCCCAAAGTTGTAAATAAAATTATGGCTTTGTAACATGACTTTTTCCGAAATGCAGAATTGCTAAATCTTTGCTGAAATTAATAATTTAAGAAGATGATAAATAATACTATTTTATTTCCTCTGTAAGTAATTCCAAATAATGTGCTGGAGAGTCCTTGTTCAATTACTGCTGCTTTTCTGTGGCTTTGCCAGCTTTTGATTTATCATGCAGAATATTTCAGGATGAAATATTTTCAAGAATCTTTTTAGTTTGTTAGTGAAAGATTGAATGTGTAGAGCTGAAGTATTCTTGCTGATAAGCTTTCATTGTCCAACTTTGTGTTTTGGGTTGCCTTGCTGTGTTTGCGATTATCCAAGCCCTTTGCCTGATGAAATTGAAGGGGATCTTTTGGGGTTTTAAAAATTGGCAGCATGCATCTGTAGCCCTGAATTACCCTGAAGGGAACAGATGCACAGATCCGGTTTGGGCATAAGGTGGTTTATTCAGGCTCGCTCTGGATCTCTTGCCCTTTCACTGCTGGAGAGGCAGGGAGAAAAAGACACGTAGTACAGGTTACAGCCTCAGACGTGGACCTCTACTCCCACATAATGTTTTACAAGCTTTTAAATGTTTTCTTGTCATGTTAATGAACTACGAGGAATGAAGTTCAATTGACCGTTACCAGAATCATTAGATCCCAGTAGTTTTGACTCTTTTCTTTCTCAACCTCTGTACAGCTCTCAAGCATCTCATTTTTGGTTTTCACCAATGACTTCATAGGGAGAAACATATTTAAAGCAAGTTTTTGTTATGGCTGATACTTTCAGTGATGATTTAAACTTTTTATTTAATTCAGCTGACAGTGATTTGGTTTTTTTATTATTATTATTTTTTAATTTTAGGGAAAGTCTGCTTTGTGGTCTCATCTGTTACACTACCTAGAAAACAGACAGAGAAAAACTACATCAGGCAGCTTCAGTACCTCAGGTAAGATTGGCTTTCACCAGAAGAAGATGATAAATGAGTAAGAGCCGCCTGCAGATTTGCACCATACAGAGATTGTTTTCTTGGAAATAGCATTCATTCAATATGACTGAATCAAGTATTCTATCTGCTAGAGATAATTCTCTTGCATATTAATATGTGGACCTGGTGTATTGCCTCAATATATTTTGTGAAAAATAAACTTGTTGTTTGGATTGAGTCCGCTTGTTTGGGTCCGAATATCTGATGTTTCAAAGATAGGCTTTAAAATGGATTACTCTGATATACCATCCTCCATATGACACATAGTCACTGCATGACTGACAAAGCATATTATGTTACGGATGGGGATGGAAAACAAGTATAAGGCTATAAAACTGTGCTGTGCATTCCTGAAGTTTTACATTCTGTCTTGAAAAACAACTGAACTTATTGTTTAAAAGAAAAAGACATTCTAAAAAATACGAAAACCAGTGAAGAAACACGTTTTAAATATCAAGTATTAGAGTAAAAGTAATATTGCACATAAGATCCACTGATAACTTGCTCTAAGGTTATTAAAGTAATTTTTAAACACTGCTTCTTGTGTCAGGTGGTGTCATATGGTGTAACTGGAGAGAACAATGGGTTTTGGGGAGGTGGTGGGTGCCTCTTTTTTTAAAGATGCTCTAGACAAAAAGCTGAGCATTACTAACATGCACAGGTCCTGTAAGCAATTGAAACCAAAGATTTGGAAAGTATTAAGGTCTCTTGAATGTCTCTTGGGCGACAGTCGTTTTGCATATCAGACTGAAGTTACAATCAGTTTTGTGCCTTCTAACTTGGAATTGAGAGCAGAGACTGCATTTAATATTCAACTTGATTCTAGAATGGAATTTTAAAGGTAAGAGTAATAATATTGCTTAGAAAACCCAAAATGTGCTATTTTAAGAAGTAGTGGTGTTACAGGAACATGCAAAGTGATAGATAAATTAAGCATATGATGTGTGGTGTACCGAGTAAAACATGTCGAACACTGTTTTCTGGTGTCAACAGTGCCAGTCAGTTTTACTATGCAGAAAGAGAGTAGGGTAGTCTTTAGAAAATAGTACTTGATTAGTATAAGTCTTAAGCCATTTGATGTCATACCAATTTCAACTGAATCTAAGCTCATGGTTGTGTTAATGCTCAACCTGTGCTGATCTGCATAACTATCTGCGTAGCATATTAGATTTTCACGTCATTTGAAGTGAAAATATGCCACAATATCTTCACAAAGCAGTGAGTCAGCAGTGATGCAAGAGTGCAAGTTGGTGTTAGTTTACCTTTTTTATGTTGATTTTAAAATCTTTAGATGGATTTCTTCTAACAAGAGATTCTGTTCTTCTGAATCTAGGAATACTTCTTGATTCAGAACGGAGAAAGTCTGATACCAGTCCAGCCATGTCACCTCTCAGAATCTCTCTCATCCAGGATATGAGGTAAGTTTAAACTATTAATACCAACACGGAAAACCCTGAGACTTGGATACTTGTTTCTGTGTATAATGTGTACCATGCAGAAAAGTCTGTGTTTCCTATAGCGGGGGTGTGGGGAAGGAACCTGCTGAACTGTTTTAAAGTATATAGTATATACTTCACAGTATCTAGCAGACTTTTCATTGACCTTCACAAAAACATGTTTCATAGTGAGGAGATTTTTATATTGTCACAGTAGAAATACCCTGACCCAGTTTTCATCTTTTTTTTTTTTTGAGTTTCTATATTGTTTTATCTCCACAGAAATGTGAGTGTAGCATATGTGTTTTCCCACTCATTGCCAAGTTGGTTGCATATCTCTGAGCTTATTCTTGCTTCTCAGAAGAATGAGTTTACGTAACATTGAGTACCATAGTGTGAATGAAACTGTAACTTGTGCTCAATGCCTTCTTTTCAGTACGTCAAAAAGCAATACGAAGAACTTCTAAATTAAATTAATTTTGATAGGATTTTCCTTTCCTCCTTTTCCTTACCAACATCTAAGTTTTTCAGTAGGGAGGAGTGAATCGAGGATTTTCAAGGGACATGCTTGTCCTTTTAAAGCATACGATTTGTGTCTTATATGCAAGAGAAGCTACTACTGAGCATGCAAAGCCAGTATTTAATTTTCCAAAGCACTCAACCTTAAATATTGCAGTGACAAGGTCCAGAATGATTTTTAAGTCATGTGAGGCAATGGGTCTGGTTTAGAATCTTTTAAATACGGAACTGCATTGCAGATATTTCATTTTCAGGCTCTTAATCTTTTTGAGCTATGTATGCAAGGAATTCAGATAGTACTGAATATTAAGATGATCATGTCTCTTTTTACAGTAGTTTGCCTGATATTCTGCATTCTTGACAAAATTTCTTTTTCAGCCTAGCTCTGTTCAAAAGAACTGTTATACTTTGAAAATACTGATCAGTGTCTTTTATTCTTTCTGTCTGTCTGTTTTTCTGTTTTTTGTTTTATTCCAGGCATATCCAGAACATTAGTGAGATCAAAACAGATGTTGGCAAGGCCAGAGCCTGGGTTCGTCTCTCTATGGAAAAGAAGTTGCTCTCTAGGCATCTAAAACAGCTGCTTTCAGATCATGAACTCACAAAGTAAGATAGTTTATCTTGGGCGAAACTTTTAAAAAATTAAACCTATTTTGTTGTTTGACTTCAAAAACCCAGAAGTAACTATTCTTCCAACTGCTTAGCAGTGTGCAAAAGGAATAGAACAAACTAGCTTTCCAAGTGTGTCTCTGTACCTGCATATGATCCGCTAGAGAATTTGATTCAGTGCTGGTGTTCTTCAGATACAGAACCAGTTTTGTCAGCATATACTGTCTGCGACTTTGAGGTAAAATCTTCAAAAATTGCTGGGGATTAAATGAAACAAGGTGTAGGTCTAAATGCCACTACTTTGCTGAGTCAAGCTTTTTTCTTGGCCTCCTTTCTGTATGTGAGGGATATTTTGTTTTCCTCGGATTGTTTGTGTGTTTTTGCAATGCGTGGCAAAGAGTAGCTTAAGTCCTGGTTGCAGTTCTGTCATGACATGAAGAGGCAGATCCAGATGTGCTTCTGTGTTAGTGTGACTCAAAGTGACTGTTCCTCAGCTTCTCACTTCTGTCTCCAAATCTGAGACATTCTTGTTACTCCTTTCAATGACATGTAAAATAATTAGATAAACTACACCAGCAGTGGATTTTTTTTTTAAGAGAACAGGTGAATGTTGTTCATGCAGTACCTTGAGGGTGACTAGGAGGGCTGCGATGGTCAGTTTTTGCACCTCATTTTGGGGTAATAAGCTCAAGATGAGATTTGGTAATCTTTTGATATTTTCAGAGCATGATTGTCCGCATCTCTCTGTCAAACTGACTGTCTCAGCTTTGTTTGTCCTCTCCTCCTACACAGTAAAGGTTTTGTATTTATAGCCTGCTTAAGAACATAAAGTGTATCACTTTTGTAATGGTCAAATACCTGCTATTACGATCCATTTTTTGTTTTCTTACTTCTGAACATTTCAAAATAAGTGGCTTTCAATTCCTTGTATATGAAGTCATAAAAAAAGTATTAAAAGACCCAACCACTGAGACCCAAAACACTATATAAAAAGTAGTTGTACTATAGGAAGAAAATGGGAGAAGTATATAAAGTATGAGGGGGAGGAGGATGTGAGTGAAAACTGAAGACTTAAATCTGTAGAGAGTTCCAAATACCACTGGCTTAAACTCTGTCCAAAGTACTCTGAGCCTAGTGCTTCTTACAAGTATACGTCTTGAAGGGCAAAAGGAGAAATGCTCAGCACAAGGACCTATTTACTTGGTGATGTCCAGAGCACATGTATGTTATATTAACTTTGTAAACATAAATAATTGTTTTGTAAATAGTTTCACAAATGAGAGTACAGGCCAAATTTAATACCAATTGTTTTATGAGTAACAATTTGAGGTTTATTTAGTATACCTTAAACAGTATGAAAGTATAACAAAGTATAACAAAGTATAACCACTTAAAAGAAGTTGCAGGTTTGTGCAGTGTTGCAGTCCTGGCAGAGTTTGCAAACCAGTAAACAGAAACAGTAGGACTTTAGGCCAACTCAGACTACCCCAAACCTTACTTTTGAGGAGTGGAAAATAACGTGAAATATGGGACTCATGCACTTGGGAGACTTCAGACTTTGCAGAGCATCGACATATCTTGGCACGTTAAATACTGTTGGCTCTACCAGTATCACTTGTCATTTGTAATCACTTGCACATTCTTCATAGTTTACCTAATAAATATGCACAATAGAAAACATTTCACTGAAAGCATCTTGTTCCTGTGACAGATTATTTGTTTTGCTTTGTCAGAAAACTCTACAAGCGTTATGCATTCCTCCGCTGTGATGATGAGAAAGAACAATTCTTGTATCATCTCCTATCGTTCAATGCTGTTGATTACTTTTGCTTTACCAATGTTTTCACAACAATCCGTAAGTATTTGCTTTCCCTGGAACTTTGTTTTTCCAGATTATGTTGAGTCCTTATCCAAAATTCTAAACAGGTCTGAGCAACATGCCTTAATGTAATTGTTCTGTTTTCTTCCTGGTATCCACCTGTGTATGCTGTATCCCTATTTCTATGATCCTGTCTGGTGGGCAGTCGTGCCTCTGTCACTTTTCTAACTTGGCAAAATACACAGCTTTAATCCTTTCAGTGGGGGAGAGTCATCAACAGAAAATTTTGTGGTGGGCTCATTTGCATCGTACTAAGCAAGAAGAGTGTGGATTGTTCTTTATCAAGGTAAGAATACTAGTACATGCTAGGAGTTGAAAACAAAAAAACTTTCCCCTTCTCATGCTCAGCCTACTTTGCTACATGTCTCTGAGTTTGGGATAACACAATGATGGCTGCATCAGTACTCTGCAACATGTTGAAGTACTTCTTGGGGGTTTTTTTTGTTTTTTTTTTGTTTTGGTTTTGTTTTGAAAAAGATACCTTAGAGAAACTTTTAACCTGTTGCTAATGCTTAAATGTGTTACAGGGTTCTCGGGCATTTGTGTGCCTGCTGCCCTGGGACCTCACTAGTAAATCAGAATAAGGAAAGACTTCAGCAAGGCTTATACAGTTGGGGGTCGGGGTGTGAAAGGACACCTGTGGCCCCATGGTAGGGAGCTACCCTTGATGATACAGGAGGTACCCTTGCTATTTGTGTGTATGAAAGTCAAAGTAAGCAGATGTCTAAGCAAAATAGTTTTTGGTCTTGTGGCAAGTTCTGGACAATGCTGAAATCTGTTCTGCTGGATGTGGTTAAATTGTCAGTTACTTTCAGACTAACAGCACAGAAACTAAAAGGGAAACATTTTAATTCATTCTTAAATGCTACAAGCATCAAGCTTTTAAGAAAATCCAACCACCAAACGTTTTCTTGACAGCTGAGAAGACATTGATGGAGTAATGTATTAAACGCCTCAGCTGAAAAGCCCTAACTGTAATCCACTTATGCACTATAAAAGAAGGGCAGTTTGCCAAGAAACACAATGGCCATTCAGATAATGGGATTTTGTTAGAAGGTTTGGTTAATAGGGGGCTGTGCATGAGATGCTAGGCAATTGAAGGGGACATGCATTTCCTCAGGAGCACGTGCCTGCTGAGTCAGAGAAGGCGATGTAACTCAGGTGATACTGCGTTGAATTAGTCACTGGTAAACCAGGAGACCAGAAAGTGTTTGAGCATGTGTGTGGTGCCAGTTAGAGGGGAAAAAAGTTAGTTGTTCTTTTTAAAATCAAGAAGTCTTACAGGTAGTGTAACTAACAGCAATGTGGTACAGGGAAACTTGCAGCATTATAGTGTATTTTCACTGAATTTGTTCAGCCATGGTAGTGAATGCTGCTGCAAGCAAGTCCTGTGAACAAAGGCTTTGGTTAGGAACCGAGTGGGGAATTGATGTTAGTTGTGTAGTGTGTTTACATGCACAAACAAAAGCAGGCAGGCAGTTAGGGGGTGAACTTTGAGTTGCATGCTGAGCTACTATATAGTCCTGGGTATGTCAATATTCTCTCTTCCTTGTTTCTAAGCTGGGGACAAGTAACCATCTTCATGACATGTTTTGAGGCTGGTAAATCAAAAATTATTATACCCGTATGAAGGCATTATTCCATCCATATTTCTTTTTTCACTTGACAGTGTTTTGCTATCAGCTCTGCTTCTTAATGACTGCTATGTGTACGTTCCTGATTGTCAATCAGTGCTTAGTGCAAGTGTTAGCATAATTAAATACAGATCTGATGTTGTTTTAACATTTCATGGTACTGCAGTGTTATTTTGTGACTTGTCTTTTCCCCCCTCTCTTCATTCAAGAGGCTACATAATTATCCTTCTTCATTTTTGGACTGTTATGTCTTCTTGTGTTTGCAGTGATACCATACCATATACTGATTGTTCCTAGCAAGAAGCTTGGTGGCTCAATGTTCACAGCCAATCCGTGGATCTGTATCTCGGGAGAACTGGGTGAAACAGGAGTTCTGCAGATTCCCAGGAATATATTAGAAATGACATTTGAGGTTTGTATTGCTTGATACAAAAAATGCTTTGGATGTTCTGGTTTCTGAGTTTGAAATTCTCCCCTTTCTGTACCATTTTGCCATACATTTCACGTCTTCAATTTATGTGGTTAGTCACAACTGCTTCTTGTGCCTGTACGTAGCAAATTTTAATCTGTATTTACTAAGATGCAGAGCAAAATGACCTAGTGCAAGGATGGACAAGAATGTCTTTATCTTGCAATTTTCTGCTGTAATGGTGGGAGGTGTCATATCCTCTTCTCTTGGAAACAAAGAAATGATTCTGCTCTGATTTTTGTGGGTGTGTGCATGCATTGGGTAAATTTGATTGAAATATCTAGTTCAACTGATGTTCACTGCTGACCAAAATAGTATTTAACAAAGCAAAACAAGTAAACAAAACAAAACCAAATAAAGAAACCTTCCCCTAAAAAGCCCAGAACCAATTGTGCAGTCAGAAAAGGAGAAGCGCATTTCTGATTCCGTCTGAACGTGTTCTGTGATAGTTTACTCCTTCAACATGCTGCTCTTTCAGTTTACTCTGACAACCTCTTTGTTTAATTTGCAGTGCCAGAACCTGGGAAAACTGACCACAGTGCAAATAGGACATGATAATTCAGGGCTATATGCCAAGTGGCTAGTGGAATATGTTATGGTCAGAAATGAAATAACAGGGCATACTTACAAGTAAGTATCACCTTGACATTTTGTGTTGGGTAAGTAGAATTTCTGCAAGGAGCTGGCACAGTAGGGCTTGTTTGATTGGGAAGATCTTACCTCCTGGGACACTGTGTCTACAGTTGCCACTACCTGAAGGCATAGAAAGGTCATTTGGCTTCTGGCATTAAGCAAGTCGTGATTCTTAAAAAATTAAACAGAATTTCGGTTTGCAGGTGCTCATGTCTAGCCTCAAAACATTGGTGGAGATGATGAGTTGACTGTTAGGCATTTTAAAATTAACTTGCCTTTAGCCCAAGAAAGAAGTAGCAAGTTAGAACTTGTTACTTACCAAATATAGGTGGTATTTTATATTAAGGCTGAGTGCTCTAGGAGTCAGAGAGAGAGACCTTTGGGCACAAGATGGAACACAAAGGCTTACTGAGTGTTAGAAACTTGTGTTTGCATAGGGAAAGTAAAGGAACAAGATTCACAGTAAGAATTATATTCATTCGTATTTGGTACAGCATAATTTGATGCCCTGTCCTCTGTTTAGCAAAACTGTCATGCTCACATTGATGACAAATTGGTGGTAAGTCCACTCAGTTCTCCATGCCAGTTTGTTTGTAATTAAATGAAGAGGCAAGATTCTATTTTTTGGATGCTGTTCAGTTTTCTGATTAAGCTGATTAATCTGACATCAGCATTGGTTCATAGTAAGTGATAATGAGCCAGTGAGCACATGTGCTTTCTAGTGACTGATTTAATATTCCAATTTCAGTAGATGCATTGGTGTTTTGACATTTAAGGACATGTTTGTTTGTTTCGGGCTTTTTTTTTTTTGTGGCTGGCTTGCTATGTCATGTATTCAGTGAAAACATAGGTGTTTTCACCACCCATCTATAGTGTGTGGTAGGTCCTCCCCTTCTACCTCTTTCTCCTCTGCAACCCCCACATCATGCACTGTGTATAGGACACAACAAAATCTGCCTCTGTTCGCTTTGCATGTCATCTAGTGCAACATTTCACACAAACTTTCAACAGAAAAGCTGTTTTACTTTTGCTCCCTCTGCTGGCAAAAGCCAAACCTGAGACTTTGTTGCTAGATGAGTGAAGTATTCCTAATAACTGTACCAGCAGAATTTGAATTTCAACTGCAGTTGAAAGCCTTTGGCATGGAATTGAATCTGGGTTGAAGGACTTGATCTCCTTTATGTTCTTAGGTTTCCCTGTGGAAGGTGGCTTGGAAAGGGAATGGATGATGGCAGCTTAGAGAGGATCCTGGTAGGAGAGCTGCTGACTTCCCACACCGAGGCTGACGAGCGGCAGTGCCGAACCCCTCCTTTGCAGCAGTCACCGAGCATGATTAGAAGATTTGTCACTATATCACCAAACAACAAGCCAAGTGAGTGGTGGGGGATGTCTTGTCTTTTACTGTTCTGCATCATCTGCTGAGGAGAGCAGCTTGCTAACAGAAATGTAGGTTTTCTTGTATTTTAGCACTGTAGCTTGGAGAAGACCCGTGAAACTCACTTAGCCCACACCACTGCTCAAAGTCCAGCTAACTTCTGAATTACAATCCTGAGCAACATGTTCTATCTACTCAAGTTTTGAAAGTCTCCAAGGGTGAAAGGAAGATGACTCTGGACTCCTGATCCAGTGCTTAACTGCCCCAGTGGTGTTTCCTGTATTCTTGTCCTTCATCTGTGGAGTGAATGCTGTGGAGGAAAGTAGAAATTTGCTGACCTGTCTCTATCTATCCTTCATGGATGAAAAAGCTTGCTAGTGGTTTCTGCTCGTGGATTTTAGTTTTCTATTGAGATCCCGGTTCTGAGGTTGTCTTATTTCTGATAGATCAGGTGATTACTTTGTTCCCAAGCATGCTTGGGTTTGCAGTGAAACCATTGCAGGCAGTATGTCCAGGATGCCCAGATTTGGTAGTCCTAATCAAAGCACAGCTTCTTTTCTTAGCTTTGGGCCCTGGTCTAAAAATGTACATAATATGTAAAAATGCTTTCCACCTGTTGTGTTATCATAGAAACATAGAATCGTTTTGGTTGAAAGAGACCTTTGAGATGATTGAGTCCAACTGTTAACCCAGCACTGCCAAATCACCACTAAACCATGTCCCTAAGGACCATATCTACATGTCTTTTAAATACCTCCAGGGATGGTGACTCCACCACTGCTCTTGACAGCCTCTTCCAGAGCTTGACAACCCTTTCAGTGATGAAATTTTTCCTTATATCCAACCTAAACTTTCCCTGGTGCGACCTGAGGCTGTTTCTTCTTGTCTTGTCTCTTGTTGCTTGGGAGAAGAGACCAACCCCCGCCTCACTACAACCTCCTTTCAGGTAGTTTTAGAGAGCGATAAGATCTCCCCTGAGCCTTCTTTTCTCTGGG
The DNA here is from genome assembly GCA_009769605.1 of Bucorvus abyssinicus. Classification (NCBI taxonomy): domain Eukaryota; kingdom Metazoa; phylum Chordata; class Aves; order Bucerotiformes; family Bucorvidae; genus Bucorvus; species Bucorvus abyssinicus. The sequence continues at coordinate 8,927,546 of CM020043.1, read as the reverse complement.
CTAAACAGCCCCAGTTCCCTTAGCTACTCCTCGTGGGACTTGTGCTCTAGACCCTTCACCAGCTTCGTTGCTCTTCTTTGGACACGATGTTGAAACACCACAGTGTTAACTTTGATATAAAAACAAGCCATCTCCATTTCTGCTGCCTCCACAGTAAATAAAATTAGAATTAGATTTCTATTACCCACAGTCCAGCACCTCTTCACTAACAGTGTAATTTATGCTGGTTCATCTCTTCTCTTTTTTTGGTATGCCTTCTTCCTCATGCACAGGTAGTTCCTAAAAGCATTACAGAGTGATTGGATGTATTTTTGTATTTTGCAGAGTTAAATACTGGTCAGATACAAGAAGCTATTGGTGAAGCTGTCAATGGTATTGTCAAGCATTTCCACAAGCCAGAGAAGGAGGTGAGGAGTTGCTGTCCGTGTAGTGGTACTACAGTCTTAAAACTCCTATTAGTAAGCATTGGAGAATATATAACAGAAATAACTAAACTGAATGAACAGCCATCTGTTTGAAAAGTCCTTAAGTGGAGCAAAAATGAGATACTGAGACTACACTGTTGGAACAGTGCATCCTCAAGTACCTCAGTTTTGCTGCTAACTAGAGCATTCTGTTAAATGTTAACTTTCTGGTATGGGCAGGATGGGCTCACTAGCCTTCGGGCAACCATCCTAGGAGAAGGACAACTCTAACTCCAAACCCGGGTAGATGGAGCTCGTTTAGCCCTGTAAGGCCATCCATCTAAGAGAAGGATACTCTAACCAAACCTATGACCTGAGGATGTCGCTGTCACCGTCCAAGCTCGCTAGGCTCTGGCAGATGAACCTCAGGTGTAAAGGGTGGGACCAGTCTCGCACACGCTGCGCCTCACCTAAAAAATCCACCGCGCAGGCTTGAAGGGTGTACTCACGTTTAAAGCCCTTCCCAAGTCTTCGTCCGCGAAGCCAAGCCATGATGATGGTACTGGATACTGTGTTAGTCAGCTTCTGCCAAGGATTCTACCTGTACCACTGTTGCCTCCTGTTTAGTGTTTTTCTGGATTAACTGACATTTTACATCTACACTGAGTACTGAGTAGGTTTGTTTTTTTTTTTTATGCCTGCTTTGCATTTTCTTTGCTACTTAAAACACGAAAACCCACGGGCCACTTTAAAACAAACAAACAAAAGAAACAAAAAAGACCTACAACACCCTCACTGCAAGTGAAGCAGAAGTGCTCTCAAAGACTCTGCTACGCTTCTACGTTACAAATGTAATCATCTTAACTGACGCAGCAGTTATTTCCCGAAACAAACTTAAGAAGCATGCCTCTGTGCAACCAGCACAATCCAGCCCTTGTGAGCCGGAGCAGTGCTGATCCTGTACAGATATCTCTTGAAAGTCATTAATTTTTTACAAATAAGTCCCCCCCATTCCCTCTGCATCTATCTGTTCAAAGTTCAGTATAGCAACTTCATATACAGTATAATTCGGCTTGGTGATCACATTTACACAATCTCAAGTGCTCATGCACCGGTTTTGCAAAATAGAATTTACCATCATGTTCTAAAGAAGAATTTGGGGGTTTTCTGAGGTTTAAAAAATTGCATTAAATGTTGTTTCTGTTGGTAAGAAGTCTGAGACACCTGCTACAATGTACCTGTGATCTTTATTACTTAAAATATTTTCTTTTACTAATTTTCTGTACAGTGGTCGTTATTGTAGGTAAAACCTGATCAGTGATCTTTATCTTGGCCTTTTCGTGGCTTTATCTGGGGATGGTGAGGCCCTGAAACTGCTTTCTTTGGCCTCATTCTTAGGGAGTCCAACACACTTTTGAATGCTCAGGACTTGTGAGAAATGGACCATCCTGTCTGGGGCCACTGTTTGACAGTAGACTGTAACTTTGGGCATCTCTTTATGTAAAAATTGGTTTCAGTAACAGATGCACGAGAGAGTTTTGTGTCCCAGAGTTCCAAAGTAAGAAGTGTGAGTGCTTTCTGTGTGTGCTTGGCAGAGAGGCAGTCTGACGCTGTTGCTGTGTGGAGAAAGTGGACTCGTTTCAGCTCTTGAGCAAGTATTTCAGCATGGATTTAAATCACCAAGACTCTTCAAAAACGTCTTTATTTGGGACTTCTTAGGTAAGTGGGAGGAAGACATACCAGAGCCTGTTTGTGACTTTGAAATATATCCATCTGTGTTCCTTGTCATGGCCACTGTGTCTCAACTGGCGTGAGCAGCGTACTTCTTGGAGGTATCTTGGCAGCTGAATTGCCATAAGAGCTCTTACCTTCTTGTGCTTTTGAGAGAAAGAGCATCTGTCTTCTGCCAAAGCTGACACTGTACTTAATACAGTAACTGGACTTTGTCCTTCTAGCAGTAACAGTGTAAAACAAAATTTATTGGTGAAGTAGAATTATTTAAATAAGGTGGTAAAATGGTAACCTTAAATTGTTAAATTGTAAATGTTCTTAAATGAGCATAGTGAAAGCAATAAATCACGCTTTTAAGAGACTGAGTTGCCTTACAGAGCACAACAGATGGATCTAGCGCTGTTGGTTCTTACTGGACATTGTAGTAAAGGGGGTAGAAGCATACATTTTTTTTTACTCTAGATCCTTTGACGTTGAGCTGAATAAATCAACTGAATACACAAACACCTTCTAGAAAAGGAATTATTTTTAATAGTGCTTCTGTGTTTCACGTAGGTACTTTGGCATCATTCTTCTCCTTATACCATCATTTTAATGTAGCTTCTCAAAATCCAGTAGATAAGAGAACCTCTTTAGCACTGTTCAGAGGGGAGGAAGTGGAATATGAGCATCACATAGCCTTATGAATTTCTAAGCATGCTTAGAGGGAAAACATTATACTAAGGTGGTATTAAATTTAATAATCTAAATTTGAAGGTCTTAGTGCCTAATTGTTTTATTCCAAGCACAGGAGAATGATATTTCAGGTACTTTAGGACCGCTGTATGCACTAATGAAACTTCATTATCTCCCACCATTCTTATAAGAAAAAGCACAAACATACTATGAGACCCTTGAGCAGAATGAGATGGTCCCAGAAGAGAACTGGCAGACAAGGGCTAGGAATTTCTGTCGCTTCATCACTGCTATCAACAACACCCCTAGAAACATTGGGAAGGATGGCAAGTTTCAGATGCTGGTGTGTCTTGGAGCCAGGTACAAAGAAGCTGCTTTGTTATTGTTATTGGTGGTGTTATTACTGATATTTTAATAAAATGAAAAGGATGCTGTGTGTTAGTAAGATAAAGCCACACAACTGTTGGGTTGTGCAGTTTGATGTAACTAAGGAAGGATGGAGTGAACCGTGCCCTGACAGAGTTTTAAGGCATGTGAAATGTGGGAAATCTGATACACAAAACTAAATATCCCAAAGAGCTGAGCCGCTGAACCAAGAGAGAAAGGTAGTAGGGTGGTGTGAATAGCCTGCCTGTCATGTACTGCCAGCCAGGTCAGAAGATACAAACAGAAAATCATCCATCAGTGAGGCCTCTCCAGCTCATGGCTGGGTGGATTCCCCACCCTTCACTTAGTCGTCGGAGGAAAGCTGGGACCATCTAGGAGCCCCTTGACACAAAGGCAATGAAACAAGCTAGTGACTCTGGGCCTGCTGGGGACTTCCAGGCCTCCTGCGAACCAAATCTTTTGATGTGAGGGGGCAGAAAGCCTAGAAACGTGTCTCTCATGGATGCTTCCTATTTAAACTTTGAAGCTCCACAGACAGTTACTCCCCTTTCAATGTCTTAAAGTATGCGGAGAAGATGGCAGGTCTGTTTAGAAGGCAAAAAATAAAAATCAGGTCAATGTAAATGAGAAATTAACTTGGCTTTATTTTTATTTCCAAACTGCCACTTTGTCAGAGACCACCTTTTGCACCACTGGATCGCCCTGCTTGCAGACTGCCCGATTACAGCACAGATGTATGAAGACATAGCACTGATTAAGGATCATACGCTTGTGAATTCTTTGATTCGAGTGCTGCAGACCTTGCAGGAGTTCAACATTACGCTGGAGGCATCTCTTGTCAAAGGAATCGATATTTGACCTTTGTCCCCCAGGAAAAGCTATCTTTTTTAAAAGGAAAAAAAGCAACAAGGAGTGCATCTCGGTAGTATGCAAAAGTTCTGTCTGCCAGTACATTGTATCGTGAACTCGTTCATGGCCCTAAAATGCAACTTTGACTTTTCTTGAAGGAAACTCCAAAAATAGTACAGGCAAATGGATAGAAGCTGTAAACTCAATGTAAAAAAGAGGATTTTGGTATAAATCTATTTTAGAGTTTATTTGCTGATTTGCTTTTTACACACTTTCATGTGAAAGAGATAGAGATGAGTATTGTGCAGCTTATTTTAAAGCTGCAGTATTTCCTTGCCATAGAAAATGTGCAGTGAGCCTTTCAGCATTCTGTGAACTTGCCTTCAGATATGCTGTGTGTCATAGACCCCAATGTATACACTCCATTTCTGCTGAGAAGGTCATTCTATAGTTTTTAAACTAATATTTTATATATTAACATTATTACCAATGTTTGATTTTTAACGTATTGGTCATGTTTTGCTGCAAGGGAACTACAAATCTGATGTGTGCTTTTTTTAATAGCTCCAAAGCACTGATTTGTCAACAGATCACTTTTTCCTTTATTTTCGTCATCAGTATTATTTTTAGTGAAATCCAGGAGACTGAACCGTGAAATGTGCAGAGATCAAAGTATTATTTTTCATATTGGTACGCAATTGCACAGAAGAAATGAAGAGTGTTTTTAACTGATGTTTTTTATTTATTTAACCTATCATTGTGTTTTGTAAGTTTGTCTTAATCTTCTAAATCTTCTACAACTGGCTATATTATGTTGCAATTCAGAATTTATAGTGCAGCCCACTTAAATGAAAAACTTGGAATAATTGTTCATAACACAGAAATGTTTCCACTTGAACCAGCCTTTTGAAGTTTGGTATATGGTTGCTGCTGGTAATTCTCTTAACTGCTAATAAAGAGGGACATGAGTTCCCCAAGTGCCAGATAACTACATAAAGATGTTTATGCCCCCACAAAATAACAATGGTATACCATACTAACAAATAGAAGAATTTCTTAATGTTTCTGAAAAGGCAGTGAGTAGTAAGGTTTTTTTCTTTTCCTTTTGAATTAACATGATTTGGGTCCTATTGTCACAGGCTGCCTCATTTGGGATGCTTTTGTTTTTAGCAAAGAAAGCTTGAGTCCACTTTACAATAAAACACAAACATCTTGAAAGCTTAATTTATGAGAGGTCTGGAACTTGACAAATGCCTAAAGGCATCTGTGTTCATTTCAATCCTCTGTTAAAAATCCCTTTGAAATGAATGTGTGACTTAACAGGCTGGTTTATCAGCATCACAAATTACTGTACAGAAATTCAGGGCTATGTGTTTTAGAGGTTTCCACTGTATACACTTATCTTGGTATTGTCTCTCTTTTGAGAAGCAGAGTCCCAAGTTTTTCGGTTCATACAATATTGTAGCGCCTTTTCTTTACCTACAGCTTAGTCACACCTAGTTTTATTTCCATAATTTATATCACATGTATTAAATTTTGGACTATTTTTACTTTTGTCCTATTTATTTCATTATTAAACTGAGAAGTTCCTTTGTCACTACTTACCAGAGCAAGATTCTTTTTTGATTTCGCAAGCATTAGGAGGATGCAAGGGCAATGTCCAAGGTGCTCCTCATGCTGGGTGGGTGTGAACTCTTTCACAGTCTGGAGCTTACAGGAGCATTTCACAGAAGTATTTTGTGTGTGCAGGTTTGCTTTTGTTGGGTTTTTTTTCCAGCTTTGGAGGGGCAAAAAGAAAAGACATGTACTGTATTCTAAGAATTTCACGTATACAACTTAGTATGTTGGGATAATCTTTATACGCTTGCCCCAAATTGCTTGTTTATGTATTAATAATAGCAAAAAAAATAATTTTACAGTGCTTTCAGCTATATTTAAGGTGACTTTACTAGGGCTGTGTATTTCACAGGGACTGTGCCTATGTAAGAAAGAAGGATTAGATTAATTATTTTGACCTTATCAGATTAATTAATCCTGTTAAAACCCTATCTCTCATAGTATTAAGTATGGATTAATTTGATCTTGCATGAGGTAATTAATCCTGAATTGAGGTTCTTTTTTTATTGTTTCTTTGGTTCACCTCATGTAGCATAATTGGTTTAATGGCTTGCTTTAGTGTGGATCTTTTTGGCCTCATTATGACAGTTAGCAATGCCTGGGATGGACCCAGGCTGGGGTTTGCTGGTGCTCAAGTGCTGGGTTCTAGCACTTGAGGGTGAAGCTGTTCATCAGTGACAGCACCCTGTGTGCTAGCTGTCCAGATGCAAAAGGGAGATGCAGAGGTCATCTTCCCAGCTCCTTAGTTACTTTATTTTCACAGGAAAGACCACTTGTGATAAACCCTTCCTCATTCTCTCACAGGGGGTCTCTGCTTAATCCTGTTAGAATTCAAAGCAGTTTTTGCTATGAACCTCCATGTTCTGGGAGGATTTGCTTTTCTGAAGGACCAGTAGGAGGCTTCTAATCAGGAGAACTTTAGTTGGATCCAAAAGCCACGAAGGAAAACTGAGGTATTTAATATAGCTGTATGGTAGCCCATGCTAGGGTTTTGGGAAGAGATTCGGCTGGCATATCAAAGAACGGTTCAGTCTGAAGTAGCAGCCATAATCCCTGCCATTCCTCAGCGTTTACTCCAAACCGACCTGCTTCTTTCACTGATGTAGCATCAGTCCCACAGAATACTGTTAGGATCCAGCGTTTGCTCCTTCCACGCTGTTCTGCTGAACTGGATGACTCTGTAAAAGGACAAATGGTGTACTCCCTAACTGGGGCTTTGTAAAATCCATCTACCTTTTTAAAACTTGCATCGCGCTTTTTTTACTCAGAAATGAGCTATAGAATAATGCAATTGTAACCTTTTTTTTCTTGTTACTTCTGTCAACTAAGGCAGCAGATGTGATAGGTGCAAGTTAATGTGGCTACGCTGTTTGCGGTTTTGTTGGTAACAGTTAACGGGAAAAGGTGGTTTTTTTTACAGCACACATTCTAGAGAGAGAAATATAATGATACAGAGTAAGTAGTTCATAATGCAGTAACTGTTTGGCCAATTTAGCATTATATATGTTAAGTGGTTGTTACCCTATTTGAGGAAAAAACACAGACTATCATCTACCATTTATTTATGCTTCTTTGATTAATGCTGTCAGAGTTCATACAATGATGCTTTACACAATAACAAAATGCAAATTAAAGACTTGATTTAAATATAACGAAATACTATGACGATAAGTTTATTTAAAGAAAAAAAGCCTTTTCCTGCCATAAACATAACCCTCTGACATTCTGTAGCTGAAAACATATTCATGAACTGAAGGCTATTCCACCACTTTTTCCATTACGAAGAGTATTTTTCAACTTGTTCAAATGGGACCTACTAGCTGGATGATCCATATTTTTTGTGTTTTGAATTCATGAATATGTTAAGATTTCTGCAGTGGAACTCTCTGGAGTTAACTTTTTCTGTATATTGTCAAATGATTTTTGTCCATACTGCAAGATACTATAGGATACTTGAAAATACTTGAAGATACTGTACACATACTTCACGTCTTTGTAGCTTTTTATTTTATACCTAAAGGTCAACTGTTAAACTAAGATAAAGCATCAATACCTTATAAACTATATATTTTACTACGTGGGGAAATCACTGGCTTGGTTTTTTAAGGGTGAGCATTGAAGTTTACATTATAATGACAAAACCAGGTACTGGTTTTTTTATTTTTCCTGTGTCATTTCAATCCATTGGACATTAAATGTGAATTGGATATACAAAACAGTTTTACAGGTGTAGCTCATTTGCTGAATTGCAATAAAATTTGTCTTCTAACATGAAAAATAGCATTAATGTGCTATTTTCAAAAGCCTCTTATTATAATTTGGCTAATCATGTTTTCTTATTTGCCAGACTGAAGGTACGTATGACATTTTAGCGTCTGACTTCAGGAGACTTTTTTTGTACAGTTTTGTATCCGATCTGTTCAGCTAAAAGCCTGCTTCCCTCCCGGCACCAGTGTGGCCACCTCGCAAGGGATGGTTGTCGGTCAGGCTGTCGTCAGTGGAACAGGTGCCTGCTGGGGAATCGGGGAGTGGGGAGAACAGGAAGGCAGAGGGACAAATGCAGATCTTGGAGAATGTCTCTGAGTACACACTCACATATGTGCTGCCATTTATATTAGCTTTGTCTTACCTTGGAACAACTTTTGTTCCTGATAACCAAATTTTGTGACAGTCTCCAGATTTTATGTTCTGAAAAATACAGTTAGTCACCTCTATGTACCATGTTCTTGACCTTTCTCTTTATCAGAGAGGATCCATACAGAGAAGCAGGAATTGTTGGAAATGCAACTAACTGATGCTTCAAATACAAGATTAAGTGAGAAAATAGCACTGTCCTCCATCTCCAAGATTATGACATCTGTGACACACATGCGTACCCAAGCATTATTGCCTGTTTCCTACTTTTTTTCACTCCATCTTTGCCCAGGGTAAGATCTAACTTGACAGTCCCAGAGGAGGAATTACGGGGTGGAGGGATTGTACTGACACAGAGGCAAAAGAATGGTTTCTTCCCTCTCCATTCATTCACTTTTTGAACAATTTGAAGTACACATCGACGTAGTGGAGCCCTGTATAATCTTGGTTTATTAGGTAATGCTCTGCTTATCTCACCTTGAAACTGGTTCTGCCTGCCTTACTGTATATTAAATCTAGTTTTTAGATTTGAGTGAACACAACTCATTTGTGGTTACGATGTTGTGGCTTTTCTGCTACCATTGTCCTGAAAGTTTTGTATGTCAGTTGTGGGAGAAGCAGGGAGACCAAGTCAGTTTTACTCCCTTTCATCTGCCTCATCTAAAATGCACTTCCCAGGATCCCTACTTGAGCAGGAGGGTTGGACAAGATGACCTCCAGAGGTCCTGTCCAACCTCAGTCACTGGCTCTGCAGTTCTTTCCCATGTACAATGACAGGGACAGGTAAGGCGGCTGAATGCTGCTTCCCATGTTGTACGGTTTCTGCCATTCCCAGTGTCTGCAAAAGAGCTCACCCTTCAGGTGCACTGTTTTCCCTGGTTTTAGGGAGCTGCTCTCTCTTCTGTCAGCTATAGCTGGAGAGACTTGCTTATTCTTCTGACCTGCATGTTAGCAGTGACTAACTTCTGCTTTGACAGATTTCTCTTTTGAAGCTGACAAATGCAGAAGGTAATTTTATCAGCCTGGGAACAGTGGGTGGTTCAAGTTAGGGCTGTTCTAAAGTTAGTGGGGTTCACTCTGTGTCCAAGTGTATGGGATCATCATTGGATGTTTTACACCATCAGGGAAAATGCAGAAGGGAAGGAGTTTGATCATTGTTTGGAGTATCTCTGCTTCCTTCACCTCTCTGTTTCTTCCCACACAACCCCCCTGGTCTCTGTGGTAGCGGGGGTTTTTTAAGCAAAGCAAAATAAAAAGATTCTCTTGGAGGAGCCACATCAGTCTTCCTGACCTGGCGGTGATTCTGCACTCCTAACAACTGATGGTGTCATCCTGTGGGCTCACTGGGGGAGATGCTGAGAGTGTAAACTCAGCCTGCTCTGTGCTTTGATGAGGTGGTGCTGGTGGCCTGAGCCTTGGAAAGGTTTGGTGGGTGCACTCACGAACTCAGTACCTGCTGCCAGGCATGCTACGCTTGTGTGATGTGAGCTGCCAAACCTGCCTCTCCTGGGAACAGAGACCACTGCAATTCCATAGGCTTATTAGACCTGCTGCTTCTAATTCCTTTGCAGGGCACTACGGGGATGGACATGGGGCAGACCTGGAAGGAGCTGTGAGCTAAGTGTAGCTTCAGAAAAACACGTACTTCATCACAGGTGATCTTGAATCTTTCAGACTTCCTGCAAGAGGAAAGAACCAAAAAGAACAGGGGCCTTGGTGAGCAAAGTGTGTTGTGCAGCTGCTGGGTTCACAGCACTTTTCCAAATGTGGGATCTGAGCTGTTTTTATAGAAGGTGATGCTTAATAACGTCTGTTGGAAAGGAGAGTTTGAGTGCTAGGCGATGATTCTCTGTTGACTATCTGCTCCAACACATGGGTCTAGAAATGCACTTGTGTTATGATTTGTAGCGATGACTTGGAAAGCTCTCACAAAGAAATACAAATGTCAAAGAGCTTTTAGATAAAGTTATTTCACATGGGGGGAAAAAGGACACTTTTTGCTATCAGCTCAAAGATGTATATTCATTAATAGAACATACTGTTTTCTGTATCTTCAAGTAATGTTTGTTTATCATTAAAGAATAAAATTGAACAAGGATTATAAAGCATAGTGGGAAGAAGTGCTAGGTTTTGCAAAGTTATAAGGTCACACACTCATTGGTGCCATTGGACAAAGCAGACAAGTTTTCTGGTGTGCAGCCTTTCTCCAAATGTAAACCAGCCAACCTCTCTCCCCAAAGCATCTGTGAAATGTAACTGAATGGGACTCTGGTCCACACAACACTGAGAAAATGTGGTTCCAGGCTGAAATGCTGTACAGTGTCTAGATGAGCAAACCTCGGCTATTGGTTTTGGGGTTGGACCCTTGCATCCACTTCTTGCAGGTATTTACCAGTAGCTATTTTTCTCCCTAAAACTTTGTGATTTTATTTTAAATCACTGAAAAACCCCCAATCAGTGCTATTTGGAGTCTTTTCCTGTTGAACTGCCTCTGGTATGTTTGTTTTTATTTCATCATACTTAATGTTGAAGTTGAGTCTTAGGAATTTTTTTCTAGCTTCTCTCTCCTGGCAAGGATCTTAGCATGCAGTGTGGTCATCTGGCACTGTGACTCTGTAGTTGAATAGAAATAGTTAAGGTGGCTATGAAAGACGTCTGAGTTGAGGTCTGAGCTTCTGTCTGTTTTTTGTCTTTGAAGAGGTATTTTAATGGCAATTCTTCATCTTAAACAAGGAAGTATTGTGTATGAAATAATAGCTAGGGTCCTTCACACAGCACCTGGAGATTTAGGTCTAAGAACTGGTTCCATTGACTACGACACATTTAATATTGTTCCTGTTTGTTTTCCAAGCTGTTGAGATTGAGATCTTTTGATCTAATTCAGGCATTCCCAAATATTTATGTCTCATTTAATATTTTAGTTTACAGAAGTAAGTAAGATGCTTTGCTTTTGCTGTGTCTCAGAAAGCTTTAATTGTTTGGGTATATGGCTCTTTCTTCAGTGCCTCCTACTGATTTTTTTGCTATACTCTGCATACATAGATTTAATGTCTTTCGTCAAATCTTGTGATGACTCTTATTTAAATTAATATTGGTCAAGTTCATTGAGGAACCTGGACTGGAAAGTTCCTGGAATATGTAACAGCTTTTCTGTGAGGCAGCTTGTAGTCAGGTGCATTTGGGAGAATTGTTTGTAGAGACACCTTGACTGCTACCCCAGATGAGAGGTGTGTGGATGTGCAAATTCCCATCGTAAGTATGATTGTTTATTCAGGAGATCATGGAAACTGTCGAGAGACTCTTCATTCAGTTATTACTTTCTGTTGGTAAGGGGACACTTGGGGTATGGTGTGGGGCTTGGGGAATCCTTGGAGTGTTTAGTGAGCAGCTTTATGCATTTATAGATGAGTTTGACTAAGACTGAAACCATCCAGGAGATACAATAGGTTGTTTCTCATTGGATTTTAAAAGAGAATAACTTTGATCATTTCAAAAGCAATGAGGCCTGATGCTCCAGTGAGAAAGGAAAGTGGTAATTTATAGCTACCATTAAGGAAACAAAGACAAAGACTGAGGGAAGGTTTCACTCTGAAGATTTACTAATGTGTATAAGCCACCCTTACAACTAGAAATAGCTTGGTATTTCTCACAGAACAAAACAAAAGAGAAAGGGCAGCGAAATGGGGATGGGCGGAAAACAATACTGCCTGCTTTCGCTTGCACCCTGAAAGGTCAAACAACATTTAGGAGATTGTAATTTCAGTGAATAATAGATAGGCCACTTTTACCTGCCAAAGGAAGGGCAGCTGTGAGAAATCCCTGGCTGGGAAAGGAGGTGGGGGGGTAGTGGTGGTGGTTGTGCTGGTGTGATGGGTGGGTTCTGGTGCAGCCTTCAGCCAGGGACTTACCATGTTGCAGTGGGGCGAAACTGCTTGGTAAACACTGTAATACTACGGTTTTGAAGAAACGCAAGCCAGGCTGCGTGAGTCGCGTCCACGGGGGTTGACAGGATGCAGGCACAGAGGGGCTTTGCAGGGGCTTGTCTCCACCCGACAGGCGGTTTCGTGGGCCGCTCCAGGCAGGGGAGCACCGGCTCAACTACGCTCGCCGCTGGCCCCCGCGCTCCGCCTGTGCGGGGCTGTGTGTGCCTTCGAGAGGCACCGCCTGGCCGCCACATCTGTGTTTAGGGTGCTGCGCAGGTGTTTGAACGCCGGTGCCGAGGGTGAGTACGCTGCTGCTGCTGCTGCTGCGGGGGGGTTTGCGGGCAGGGGGTGCGCACATCGCCGCCGGGCGGCCCGCGGGGCGGGCGGGGAGGCCCGGGCGGGGGAGGCCCGCCCAGCCCAGCCCAGCCCTGCCCTGCCCTGCCCTCGCAGCCCCGCGACCGCTGTCAGTGCGAGGCGGGCCGCCCGCCCGCAGACGCCGCCCGGCCTCCAGCACTCCCTCCCTCCTCCGCCGCCGCCTCCTCCCGCCCGGCGGCGGCAGCAGGAGCAGCCGCAGCGCACCCGCCGCCGCAGCGCCATCGATGGGGTCCGGCGGCCGCCGCGGCACAGCGGGGGCGCGGGCGCTGCCGCCGCTGCTGCTGCTGCTGCTGCCCGCGCCGGCCGCACCCGCCGCCCTGGCCCTGCCCTGCCCGGTGAGTGCCGCGCCGCGCCGCCGGCTCGCCCTGAGCCCTGGACAGCGGCTGCCCCCGCGGGGTACCTGGCCGGGACAGCTCGCCGCGCGGGGCGCCGGGCCATCGCTGCCGGGGGCCTGCGCCCGGGGTGGGTGGGCGGGCCGGCGGGCGGCGGGGGGAGCCCGTTGGCGACGGGAAGGGGAGCTGGCGGCGGCCGTTCCCGAGGTGAGGGGCAGAGCTGGGGCGAAAGGGGGCCGTTGCCGAGGCGGGGAGGGGGGTGTCGGTCCTCGCGGGACGCTGCAGGCACCGCTGGTGACTGAGTGCCGGTGTGCGGGAGGTCCCGTCTGGGAGCAGCGCTGCCCCCCGAGGGTAGGGCTCCTGGTTACCCTACTGCCTTTGCCGAAGGAGCGGGGCAGTAAACTCCGTGTACCACGGCTTCATCTGCCTGTGGCCGCCGAGGTACAAACCCCGTAAATCTTGCTGCAGCCTCCTCCGCGTCCGCCTTACTGCCAAGTTGAAGGCTGTGATGTTTGCTCACAGTCTCCCTCCTCCAGGGTCTCTCTTCGGCTCAGCCGGCTGTCGCTACATGAGGAGTCTCCCTCCTTGTGCCTGGTGATTTTTTTTTTCTAGCTCCTTTCCATGCTTCTGTACGCATTGACGTTGGGGTTTTTTGCTGCTGTTCTTCCTTGCGCTCTGCAGACTACAGAAGACTAATATAAAAATAAAATAGCAGAACAGCCGTTTTGCTGCTGGCATGAGATCTAGTTGACATCTCTGTGCCATAGCTTCAAAAGAAGCCCCGTCCTTGGTGTCTGTTTCTGGACCTGCCTTGCCGGGGCAGGTGGGTCGCCCTGGCCAGGGCTGGGAAGGGGAGAGCTCCCGTGCAGGGGGTACGCAGCCAGCACACACGCCTAATGCATCTTTCTGCTCGCTATCTTTCCTTCCCTATCCATCCTTTCCTCCTGCCCCATCTACCTGAATCCCGCCAGCTGGAGGGGCCCCAGCAATTCACTGCATCCCTCCTCGAATGACCTGCTCCTTCAGTTCACTGCGTCCTCTATTTTTCAATGGCTTGACTTTTCAGCTTTGAGAGGATGCGGATTCTGCCGCTCCCTCCGCTGTTTACCTCCTTCCCCTTGCTTTCTGGAGGGAGTATCGAGGACCCCACTGCTGTACTTGGTTCTGTGTGCACCTGAGAGCCAGGAGAGCACTGCTGCTCTAGCACTGGCTCTTTGCCTCGTTTCCCACTGCCAAACACCATTAGGAGCGAATACTTTATGAAGCTGGCAACTGCTGCAGTACCTACAGGCATATTTTGTGATTGGGGGGAAAAAAAATAAAAAAAGGAGCTGAATGCTATAATTGTAAATGGGAAAGGTGTTGGCTGAAATTCTCCATTAGAAAGCGATCTCTGCTATAAAAAGTGGCTGACTATTGAAGCAGTCACTTCTGCTGATACTCCTGCAATTCATCCTGTTATTTTAGGGGTCACTTTTTGTACCTCTGTGGGGTGCTGCTTCTGCAATTCTTCCTTTTATCCAGTTGCTGGAAATCTTCCTGTTCCTGTGTCTGAATTTGAAGTATGAAAAACTTCTGGTGATGTCTTCTGCTGCCCTTAACTTTTCTTCCCCTTCTTCTGTCTACACTTCTTCATCTCCAGGACTTTCTCCTGTTGGTGTTTCCCTTTCTCCTCATTTCCTCTGTTCTGAAGTTCCCACCTGGATATTTTGCTGCAGTATGCTGTGCTTTGTGATGGCTGACCAGGTGATTTGGCAATAGTTCACCAGATACTATTCCTGTATTTAAAAAAAATTGGCATTATTTATAAATTACACATCAGTTTAATGGTAAGTCAGTCTTTTAACGTGTTGGTGGTGACTTTGAAAGGACGTTTCTGTAAACTCCCTTTGTTAGTTTAAAAATCACTTGGTTTCCTGAAGATGATGTCACAGATGTGATCAAGAACTCTTTCAAGGCCTGCTTTTTGTTAACCAGAAAGTTTAACAGTCTCTAATGAATCTCTGTAAAACCGGCAGCTAAATCTCATGGAGGATCTAGCCCATAATAGATTATTTTGGACGTATTTATAAGTGTGTACAAAAGCTTAATGTGAGCTTATCTGAACTGCATACAAATACATCTATGTGCAGGTAGAGCTTTATACAAACTTAAGTTCGGATACGGCCTCTATATGTTTCTCTCTTGACTGACAAATACACCTAATATGTGCCACAAACAGGCACTCAGCCTTGCAGCATCTCATCGGTGATGTGTGCAGGTGACAAGCCCTGTTCTCCACCTTCTGACGTCCCTTCTGAATCTTGTCTTTTCACAGATGTGGATGAATGTGCCCTGGGGCTTGATGACTGCCACCCAGATGCTCTTTGTCAAAACACCCCGAAGCTGTACAAGTGCATGTGCAAAGTGGGTTACACTGGTGAGGGGAAGAAATGTGAAGGTAAAGTGATGGAAGCACTATGCTCCCCCTTGTTCAGCATGAGGTACTTGTAAGAAGACAGAGCCATTAAAAATAATGGCTTAGAATATGGGGGGTGATTTTAAATCAAAATAGTCATTGCTTCTTCACCTGATTGACTTCTTGCTTATAAAATTAAAGGCAAATAGATTGCATGGCTTTTCATCTAGTAATATCACTTGTCTAATAATTAGTTTGTTGTTTAACCAGAAGCCTTAAAAACTATAAGGTAAATCTACATGGGAACTCGGGCATTTTGTCACTCTTTAGAAACATGCAGCAAATAATGTATGAAGTATAGTCTGTTTGCAAGGCAGTGATGATTTTGGGCAGCAGTTGCTCACGTTTACACAGTCGCCTCTCTAACAACATCCATCATATCGGCCTTTGCTTTATTCCTTAGACATTGATGAATGTGATAACGACTTCAATGGAGGCTGCGTCCACGAGTGTTTCAACATCCCAGGAAATTACCGCTGTACTTGCTATGATGGCTTTATGTTGGCTCATGATGGCCACAACTGCCTGGGTAAGAAGTGTGTTCATGAACGTTGTGAGTGGCCATGCTGACATAACGCTTTAACTGCATCCATGGGAAGTGCGTGGTGATTGGTTGGGCTGAATCGTCTCGGCTACAGAAGAACGTTATTTACAGGACTAAGGAGCTCCAGGTGCTGATATACCATCCCAATGTGGCTCTTTCCCCCTCCGTAAATGAGGAGGATAATTGTGCTACATTTTTGTTACGTGCTTTGGGTTAAAATGTGTGAGGTGCTGGCTGTTATTACGCCTAATGAGTTTATGTAAAAGAATGTGCTGTCGTTTTCTGTTCCAAAGTTAGTTTAGGATCAGTTCTCAGGTGTGATTCCAGGCTTAGAAATCTTCTCTCTCATACATCTGTTAACGTGTGGGCTCCTCGCTCTTACTATGTCTGAGTACTTCCTGACATGCTAACTGTAAGGAAAGGACAATTTAGGGATGTGCAGTAGTGTATACGATAGAGGCTGTTGAAGTACAGAGGGACTAAGGCAAGTGCTTGGAGTTTCCCTGGGTGGTTAGTGTGAAGCAAAGTACCCAGCTCCAGAAGTGTGTTCAATCCTGGCAACACTCCCTTGACTCTGCATGCATGCTCTCTCACCTTCTTCTACTTTTCTTTATTTAAGACCTCAATAGTTTCCTTCTTCCTGTGCACCAGCAGGTGAAAATTTTTAAAAATGACCTTGTGGTTCCAGGTGACGGTATTCTTCAGTACCCAGGGCAGCAGTGTTCAGAAGTGCACGAGCTGTCAGCAGTGTGCTGTGCTGCTGTTGTTATTTCCCTGGGACAGAGTCTCAAGTGGATGAAGCTGTCCTGCTTCCAGGACCTGCGCTGGGTACCCTGTGTGCCTCTGCCCTGCGCTGTGGTACCTGTCACATTTGCTGTTTCAGAGATGGCTCAGTTTTTTGCTGCTGCTGCACTGAGTGTGGATGCGCCCCGGCAGGCTTCTGTGCCCACGTCGATCAGAGGGAAACATGCACTCACCGCATAGTTTTGGGATTGCGGTTAGCTTGGCTGGGTTATTTCCCAGTAGTGTATGGCATATCAGGTGGGGGATCAGACCATCCCTTGCTGTGTCTTCTCCTGGTACAAATCAGAAAAGCTATGGAGTCTGCAGTGGGGTTGTGTTTGGTTTTACCTGCTGGGACCTGGTGCATGCTCAGATTAACTTTGTTACCGTGTGAGTGGAGAAGGGGATAAAGTCACTAGGTTCCAAGCATTTCACTAAAGAAAGCAGAGAGGGAAGCAAAATATCCACTAATACTTTAAAATAATAGGAATGCCGTCTTATTTTTCTCTATTGCATTTGTGTAAACACACAGTGGAGTTCAGCTGAGGTTACCATGGAAGGCGGAACGAACACATTGCCTCTTGCAGTGCCACCAAAGGGTGTATTCTCCTTGTGTCCTGTAGCCCCTCATACTTCAGCTGACTTGTTTGTGATCAGTAAGACCTAGACATAGCTCAGACCAAAATCTACCACCTGCTCTGTTACTGGGGGGCTGCTCAGTGTTGCATGGCAGACGTTTAAAATAAGATAAAATGTCACTGACGTGCAATGAGGTTTTTTCCCACTGACCTGCCAATTTTGAGATGTGATGTAAATGTTAAATAAATATTTTGGCGTGCAGCAAATTGGATTACATCTTCTCTTAATCTGTTTATTTACTTTGTTCTCTCCAGGGTTGCCCTCCTCTCACCCTTATTTTGAAGATCTCGGTTGTGTGCCTGGGTTTAAGCCAAATAGACAATTACTTGTTGTAAAGAGATGATTTTTTTGAAAGCTTTCCAAGGTCTGTAAGACAGAAACATCTGCTGGACTTCAAATCTGTAGTGTAAAGACTCATGGTGGCTGTTTATTCGTGATTGTTTGTGCATTCACATCACTGTGGAACTCTGAAACACTCAGCTTCCTTGTGATTGAGATATGTCAGCCGCTCTTTTTGCTACAGCAGGTCACATTCTTTTGCATCCAGTTGGCTTACTCGTTGCCTTCAGTAGAAATTAAATCTGTTGTAATACTATGTTATGCCTCTTACTAAAAGCCTTTCTCTTTCTCCTTTTTTTAGAAGACAGCTGTTTTATGCCAGAAATGCTACAGTGTTAAATTAAAAACATGGTACTATTAGCACGGAAACAACGAACAGAACAGGGAGCAAACATGATGTTCCATATGAGTTTGCAAATGAGACCAGTGCTTTGCCTCAGCAATGTTTTGACCTATTTTTTAAGGGACTGAGCATTTCTACTTCCTGTTCAAACTGGCATTTCTGAAAATTAGGATAGGAAAACGCTTTGCTGGTAGTGGTTACAAAAACCGGCACTTATTAAGGAGTAGATCCAAAAGAATTGGAGGAGGATGGGCATCCTGTTGTTCAGAGGCTTAGCGGAAGTTTTTTGCTCTTTGTTTCTCTTGGTTATCTTGCAAGCAGAGCCTTTCTATATTCTCTGGTATAGTTGAAGCTCGGAATATTACTAAATCAACAGTAAAGCTATTTCCAGAACTTATTGCTCTTGTCCTTGACTACAGTCAGACAACACAACAGCAGACTTGGTGGTAAGTGGTGATGACCTAGGGGTGAGGGAGGAGTATAATAAATCAAACTGATCAACAGAACAGATGTGATGTGTGAATTCTAGCTGGAGTGAAAGTGGAGAGCAGGG
Source organism: Bucorvus abyssinicus (assembly GCA_009769605.1). Classification (NCBI taxonomy): domain Eukaryota; kingdom Metazoa; phylum Chordata; class Aves; order Bucerotiformes; family Bucorvidae; genus Bucorvus; species Bucorvus abyssinicus. The sequence goes on along the minus strand of CM020043.1, from coordinate 8,908,960 downwards.
ACTAGGTTTTAAGCTGAACTTATTTTAAGGTTTGTATTTTTCTTGTCCCACCTTTGCTTCAGAATGGGGAGCTTTCTGGAAAAGCACCTTTTATAGCTTGGGTGATGTTGGAGCCGAAGTTGCATCCCGCTGAACAAGGGAGAACCATGTATGGGTTCTCAGCCTAGATGTGAATGTGTGAGGCTGCCAAGTAGTAGCACTGTCCAGCTGCACTGAGAGGCAGAGAATGGTCATGTAGGTGGAGTGTGGAGTCCTGTTTCTGGCTCCACTGAAGCTATTCTTGCCTTAGTTGTAACCAGCAACTCTGGTTAGTTGGCCAGCATTTCTTGGGAGCCCTGTGAATTGGGCAAACTGGGAACAGGGGAAGAGCAGCAGCAAAAACATACTTTCCTGAGGGTGACAGCACAACAACAGGCTGGCCTGGTGTGTCCAAGCTGCCTGTGTGGTTACATGCTGAGTAGGTGTCTTTCCGTACTGCATATTGGGTGGCTGCTTGCCAATATGACTGTATTGGTGCTAGTACCAAGCTGATATCTCTCTTTTTCTCTCTCTCTCTCTCTCTTTCAGATACAGACGAGTGCATGTTCAACAACGGTGGCTGCCAGCATGTTTGTGTTAACACTGTGGGGAGCTATGAATGTCGCTGTAAGGAAGGGTTCTTTCTAAGTGATAACCAGCATACATGCATCCACCGCTCAGAAGGTACTGGCTGCTTCCCTCCAGGCACCTAGCAGAGTTTTTGACACAAGTTAACTGCAAAATCTCCAAAGCAGCTTCAAAAGTGTTTTTAGGTTGAGTTTTTCAAAGTTGTGAAGGGTCTTGAAGTCCTCAGTCCTTTAAAAGGAACAGTGTGTCAGAATCTTCTAAGTGACTTTGAAGACTCTTTACATCTCTTCTTCCCCTTTGATTCGACTGGTATGTCTGTAGCGTTGTGCTTGTTAAAGGCCATGTTGCTGTACTGCCAGTGTGTGCGGCTCTGCTGTGTCCTGGTCCAGGGAATGGCACAGATTGAAGGTCAGAGACTTCTGACCATTTCCATTGGCTTTAGTTACAGGCCAATACCTGCATTACCTTCAGGTACCTTTTAGATTCTTGGTATGGTGTTTAGGTTTCAGCTGAGAGATTTATGGTTTGTCAGCCCCAAAGGTATTCAAATCACATTTTTTGTTTTGAGTGAAACCTTTATGAAGCAACCTTTGAGAGATCAGAGAGCCTTGGATATCTAATTAGACATCAGATTGAACAAAATTATTTTGCATGCCCTTAGGGAATACTTTAAAGTGGTTGCTCAGATCAGGGAGTCGTCCATTGAACCGTACAGTGAATATCTTCTAAGAAGTATTTAAAGCTGCAAAGCTTTCTTTAATCTATGACTTATCGTTGGCATGACTATAAGAGGAATCTGAGCATGAATAAACAAATCTCACTTTAAAAATCCCCATAGTGAAGAGATCAACTTTTGTAGACATATATGGCCATCCGCAGATGAGTGCGTTGAGGTGGCTGTCATCTGACATAGCTGAATTGATCTTTTGTTTGAATTAAGAATTTGTATTCACAGCTTCTCTGGTACTGGGCTCAGCCTGATGGGGGTCTGCTGATGCAAGGTGATTTCTCAGGCCAGTGCTCAGCTTGCCACTGCAGGAGTAGGGACAAACGGGAAGGCTGCAGTGGTGGGGCAGAGCTTTTCCCTTCACTTTGCCCTGCTAGCAGTGATGTGTGCTTGTGTGTGTGCGTGGGTGATGAATGTAAGGATGAGAATCAGTTGCTGAACTCCTTTTCCTGTCTGATGCCAATGGAAGAAGAACTTCCAACAATTTTTATTCTTACTTGCTGCTGCTTGAGTACCTTCTACTCCCCTGAACTAACAGCAGCGGCATTTCCTGTCATTAATATTTATTCCCTAAATTGTACCTTTGAAATTCTATCTCTGTTCTCTTATTTTTAAAGATGCAGTTAACTTCTTCTAACTTTTTGGCCAAAAAGGCCTTTTTCCCATAATACTAAACTTCTTAATTTAGGCTTTTGTTTTCCTTTGAAAAAGAAAAGAGGAGGGAAAAAAAGATGCATTTTTTCCTAAAAGCTACTAAATAAAAGTATTTTAATGGAAACCAGTCTTAAGGAAAAAATCCTTACTGTTTTTGCCTGAAATGCTTTTTTTTTCTTCATACTAAAATACAGAAGTGTTTGTTTTGTTTTCTTTTAAAGCTTTTTTTTCAGATGATCATACTGTTGCTGTATTGCTCCCACCTCTTCCCAATTACTGTGAACAAGTGCTCCTTGTTCGTTCGTTTTTTTTTTTTCCTTTCTTGGTTGGGCAAGTCTGTTTTAAGTCAAATTTCATTGCTTTGCCTTTCTCCTCACTTTATTCCCCAGTTTTCTGCTCATTGCTAGGTCTCCTATTCTCTGCCTTCTCTCAGTGTATATACTTCATTAGTTCTCCTTTGAGACTTCACAGCATTTGGCACCTAATGCCTAGACCACCTATTCAGTTTTGCTTCTTATCCGTGATCTCAGGGAGTATTTCCTTCCCTGTCTCCCAGTCCAGTTAAGAGAGTGCATGCATTAATGCTAGACAGACCTTCCTAATGGTCTGCCTTACTGGCCTCTACATAGATGGAAGGAGAGTGAACTAGAGTTGAGATAGGACAGATAGAGAGGCTTGGGGCTGTTGTATGCCTCCAGGTGACCAGTTTGACAGGGGAGTCTCAGAGTCATCTGCCCTTCCAAGAGTCTCTGCAATTATCCTCTGGGTTCCCTGTCACCTCCTGTGACATGGGGCTCAAGGTCAGGTAGCTATTAGAGGAGAGTTTACTAATGAAAGTCAATTTTTCATCACATATGACTGTGTGTCAGTCTGAAACACAGGGGTGCGCTGAGGGGCTTGATGGTTCTGCCTAGCCCCTGCTTAAACCACAGGAACTCAAGAGTGTCTTGGGATGTTGTGCACAATCCTATTTTTTTCCTCATCTGTCTGCTCTGAATGAGCTCTCCTTCATCTGCATGTGGGAGAACGGGTTTACCTTGGGAGGCCGTTACAGCAGCTGGCTGGGCAGCCACACACACGTAGCTTGTGTCTGTGGGGGACGTGCTCTATATTAGAGAACACAAAAATGTGAATGGAACAGAGTTTTAACAAGTAAATAAGTAGTACATCTTGGGGTTGCTGCTGCTCTGGGTGACCAATCTTGCTGCTCTCCCTTGTGGTATTTCGCAGTCATAGCTCTCTGCTTGTTGGGCGAATCGACAGGAGTGACTTGGGCCTGCAAGATGAAAGCTGTATTTGGAATTACTGTGTGGACTGAAAGCTTGTACACAGTGGACCATCTCAGCTTAGAGTCCTCCTGACTGTGGGGAACAGTGATAACTGTAAAGCCTTTTGGAAAAAGTTAACTTATCACAAGGGTGTCGAAAGCAAGAAGACCCTGGCGTTCCTGGGATGTCCTGTCCCGCTGGCGGTGCTGATTCTTCTTGCCATTTGGCTGTTCAAGGGTGTCTCTGAGAATCTCTGTACAATTGCATCCGCTCCCTCTGTCCTGTTGAGCACCTGTTTGAATGTGCCCTAAATGGACCCTTAATGTTCTTAGCAGATTGGTGGGGATGTCCCTACATCTTCTGTGTGAAAAAAGTCAAAGATCTAAATGCTGATCATACATGTAAGAGATTAATTTAGTGTGACCTCATAGGGGGATACTGTGCTGCTTTTTGCCTGTGTCTTGCTCAGATCTCACTGAAGTTTGCTGGGTAGCTTTGTGAAGGTCCAGACATCAGAAAGGACTCCTCTGGCTTGGGGTCCACGAGGCCAGGCAGGGATTGGGTTTGACTCTCTTGGCTGTGAGGTGGTCAAGAGACTCATCCATCCCAAGACATTTGTGTGTTAGTAGGACAGGTCTCCTGCAATTGTGTGTTTGGGAAGCATGTGGTAGGACTTGACCAGAATTTGATTGGGGTTTGGTTCTGGAGCACAGTCTGCCATTGCAATGGCTCTGGAACAGTGTGATCGGGGAGACTTTGTGTCCGGGAAGGAGTTTGCAGTCACACAGCATTTATGGTTTCACAGACATTTCTTTAATGCAAAATGGGGCTGAGTAAAAATCTCCTGCCACCTTTGGAAACAAGGAGCAGCTTCACAGTAAATGCTAAAATGTGTGGATGTATGTATCTTCCATGAAATGCTGTCTTTTGGGTCACCTAGATTCTGGTGGGTTTGGTCACGCGTCTTGTTACACAGTGGGTTCTTTGTTATTAAAATGTGCCCTGGTTTGGGAAGTGCAGTTTTAGATTTCTGTGGAGACCTGATGGAATTCTGCTCACTCAGAATGGAGCAATCCCAAATTGAGCATTTAAACCATTTATCTGATGTCGGTGAACTTTACCAGAGTACCTGCTTGAACAGTTTCCCCTTTAGGAGCTCAATAGAGACAAAAGAATAACTTTGTTAACAGAAACTAAGCTGCTAATTCTCCTGATGCTTTCTAACCCCTCTGAGCTAACAGACCAGATCATATTGCATGCTTAAGAACAGAAATGTCACAAACCCACAAGAGTTAATGAGGCTAATTTGTGGCCTCATAGGTTGTCTCGTTCTTTGACTGGCAGCACAATAATAGATGGCAGCTTTCATGTGGGCTTCTCGGGCTGTGTCTGTGTGCTGTAGGATTTGAAGTGTCATTGTCTTGTTAGAATTCTACAGAGTCCTCACTGTGGGAAAGGAATCAAAAAGCCAGTAGAGCAGAATAATCTAGGCTCTGGAATATCCATTCCTTTGTTCCTTAAAGCTGTCTTAATAGAGAAAGAGTCCTGTAGCTTGTGCTTCAGATGGTGAGAATAGTTGTGTGCAGGGCAAGAACTGATTGAAGTGTATTGGAATAATGGTGACAAGCTGACCTCGGCTTGGCAATAGAGTGGTTTTGTTTCATTTAGTAATAAGGCTGCAAAAAGGGCTGTCTAAGTTTTAAAAAATATATAGCGTTTGGAATTGCTCACACAATCTCTTTTAGCATCTTGGTCACCCTTTTCATTCTCTTTCTGGTTCGGCATCTCCTCAACTCAGTATAAATTCACTGAGGCAACGTGGGATAAGCCTTTGCGGCCAAAGTGTGCTCCACTTACTCTTCTCAAATGAAGTGTTCTTACCAAGAGGAAAGAGCATTTTGGTCTAACATGTCTTATAAAAGCCAAATGCACCAAGGCAGAGAATTGGATGTCAAAGTTGTGTTCTCTGTATACCTGAGGAGAGCATTCAGTTGTCTTCTCTCCCAATTCTGTAGCACTATAGACTTCAGCAAAATCTGTGGAGTACTGTTAGAAGAAAAACTGTTCTTTTAATTTGGCCTAATGATCCCATTTGATAACTCAGCCAGCTGCTGTGTAGTTTTAAGTTGTGTGTGTACAAATTGTGTCACTATCTTGGCAATGGCAGACATTGATTTAGCTGAACCATGGGGCAAGGTGAAAGAAGTTTTTACAATAATTCTAGGAACAATTCTCCCATGTTTGACTGATTTTAGCTTTTTGCAAAGCCAGATAAGACACCCTGGCAGTCCTTGAGTGCTGGTACACGAACAGCTTGTAACTGTCGGAGACAAAAATGATAGGATGTTTTTACGAGGTGCACCAAAAGGAAGAAAGTTACTAGTGTCACATCGTTTTTTCATTTGTGAAAGCAGGCACTGGCATTAAATTCTGTTCAGCTGGGAAGGTGTGTAGAAATACAGAACACTGTGATAATCCCCATGGGGTTATTTTAGGAGGTATTTACTGAAATGAGAAAAAAACCTGAAAACAAAATGCTTAACAAATAAGAAAATTGACATACAGCATACAGCGTACAATTTGTCTGTCTGCCTGTTCACTACTTGGTCCCTGCTGAGGTAGGTTGTGACTTTGGGAATCTGCTTCATAGGCCAGTAATTGAAATAGGGATGACTTTTGTGATTGTCAGCCTACCCATTCCTGTGTCTGGTGGCTGCTCTTTTAAGCAGAGAAATAATAACTCCACTTCAGGCTTTGATCTTACTAAGTATCAGCCACCATGTGATTTTTATAAAAGAAATGAGAGGGGTTTATGAACACTGGTATAAAGTGAGAGCGTTGGATGAGAATGCGATGCTGTACAAATCTAGGAATGTCCGTTTTTGACCTTGCAGTCAAAGAACATGGGTACAGATGGAGAAACCTTGGGGCCATAGACTTTGCAGGATTGGATTTTCTGTTTTTTCCCATCTGTAAACTTATACTTCTTGTCCTAACACTGTAAAGTCTTCGCAGAAGTAGCAGGCTGTTGCCTGTGTGTGTGTTGAACTGACTTTATTTGGCCATTGCCTGCACGCAGAGATGTTGAGAATGCTGATGCTCTTGCGCTTGTCCTGTTTTGCAGAAGGCATGAGCTGCATGAATAAAGATCATGGCTGTGCCCATATCTGCAGAGAAACGCCCCAAAGGAGGAGTTGCCTGTGAATGGTCGACCAGGATTTGAACTGTCCAAGAACCAGAGGAGCTGCATTTGTATGCAACATTCTGCATATGCTTATGGTTCCCAAAGTGCACAAATAGCGTTCTGTTTGCAGTGATATGGGATTTGGTATGTTACAGCTAAACTGGGATGACATGCCTAAGTCATGTGCATTTGAGTTAAACTAGAATCAGTGGCTTTGCTGGACACTATCACACCTGATGCCACAGTATCTGTAGTCTGGGAGTTGTGCCGTCATTCATAATAACGAGAAGTTCAGCCCCACAAGAGAGCTCTGCAGTGTTTCAGTCCCTCAGAGTTCTTCAGGAAAGGAGCGTGTTAGGAATGTGTATTGGATGGTCACATGGAGGCAAAATTGCACAATGTCTTTTAAAAATCCTGGAAGTACTTATGAGATGTAACATGTATTTTCTTCCTAGTAACATGTAATCATGGAAACGGTGGCTGTCAACATACATGTGATGATGCTGATAATGGCCCTGTTTGTGGATGTCACCCCAAGTACATCATGCATGTGGATGGCAAAACATGCCTGGGTCAGTATACAGTGGAAGGCAGTAGTTTTCTGTTGATGACCGAGTGATGTGGCATTGCTGTGTGTGCATGATTAATCCTCCTCATAGTAGTATGGCTAGAAAATGTCAAGGAATCCAAAACTAAGAAACCTGCTAGTGCGTGAGTGAGTTGGGTCTAGGCAACTTATGCTTCCTTATATGAGGAACTACCTAATACTGCTGCAGCCTGCAATTGTCCCTGGTCCCTCTGAAGCACAGGGCTTGTCCCTAACCAAATAAGACTCCCTTCCCGCTAGGACATTTTAGGTTCAGTTTCTTGTATAGCATGAGCCAGAGAGTGTAACCCAAGCAGTATTTCTACTAAGACCACAACTCTGAATTCAATTAAAAGCACAATTTTTGCAAGGCAGTTATCCAGTAAAGAAAGCACTTAAGATTTATAATCTCTTCCATTCTCTTGAAGAGTTTGTTGTCTGATGATTGAAATCAAATGCTCAGGCATAACTGGCTGGTCCTTGTATTAGTCCATGACAGATGATGACAGTGAGCTCTTCACACAACAGTTCAGGACAGTTCAATTAATTCTTTCATCTTGTTGCTATTCACTACATCCGTAGCACATCTTTTTTGTTAAGAATACTGAAGCAAACTTGAATTGTAAGGAAGCAACGAAAGCAAATTATTCTCATGGTTTTAACTGAAAGGACTTAATGATTTTCATTATTACTTTCTTTTTTTAAAAAAACCTATTTCTGCCTAGTCAGTTCTGGCTGTCTCTGATAATTCAGCATGCGATGCAGCTGTTTGTATGTATGTACTGGATATCAAATGAGGCTTCTGGTCAGGGCACCTTTACTCATTTGATTTTTTCATGTTCCTTACAGAGAGGGAAGAGGCTGCTGTTGAAATTTCTGAGGGAAACGCTACAGCAGGAGCTGATGTGGACAAGAGGGTGAAGCGACGGTTGCTTATGGGTAAAAGTGCTTATCCAAAATAATTTTGCTGTTTGTGGAAACCTTTTAGATTGAAGAATTACTCATAACTCTGGGCTGAATTCTGCCTGAGATGCTCCCCTCTCTTTTAAGGAAATAATATTATTCCACAGTAAAGAAGGTCCTACGTACATTGTTTGTGGCAGTCGGTAGGAGGTGTCACGAGCTTGCCCTTAAAGTAGTGTATGTTTCCGTGGTTCTAACTGATCGTGGGAATCCAGTACAATCCCTTCTGTGCTACAGTTTTAGCCAGGTGATTGTGGAGGAAGCAGTGTTTTACCTGCTTCTCTTCAACTGAAAGTATATTTCTGCATGGAAGAGAATTGGGCCCAGTAGTGGACTGCATCTGGAAGGACATGTTAGGATACAAGGCCATCTATCCTCCTAGAGGTGTTCATGTCTGGCCCAGAATGCCAGCCTCTGAAGGTCTGTCACTACTGGGAAGGCACTGGCATGAGGAACAATCAGTGTGGTCTCAGGGCAGTGATCAGTGGCTGTCCACCTCTCAAAAGCCCTTATTCCAGGCCGGCAGGGTGATTTACTGTGCTTATTGGCATTTGCCAAAGAAGTGGCATGGAGCACGGGGGCTGAAGGAGAAACTACCAAAAGTACAGGGCTAGCTCTGAGCTCCTGAATCCATATTTAGACATTGAAATGAATGGCCTCATTTCCCCAAAAATATATTTCTGTGGAAAGAGGGAGAAAGAGGAGGCACTCTGTCTTCATGTGGAGATTGGACACAGCCTGCCACAACTGAATATAGATGAGAGACTGGGAGGGAATAAACCAGTAAAGGTCTCAAAACTTGAAAATAAGCAGCGTATGCTTGATGCTGCAGAAAACAAGGGACCAGAGCTGGAAAGAGAAGATTCAAAAAGAAGACATAGAAAATTACTTAAGTAGCTCTCTGAATCAGTGTGTGCTGGATAAAATTGCATTTGTCCAGCCAGTGAAAAGGTTGTTAGACCGGCTGAGGTGGTTAGACCAACTACAAGAGGATGAGTGACCTGTGCTTTGTTGGAAGTGAAGAACTGTATTTTAGGGTTGTTCGCTAGAAAGGTTTGGTGAGATTTACATAGTTTGCATGGGGAAAAGTTAGAGGAACATTACGTTGAGATGGTACCTGTGTTAAAAGCCTGAAGGAACGCTCAGTGTGGCTGCAGTCCACTGTGACTGGGAGTGCAGGTAGCATGTGGTGGTGTGTTGGGAGGGATTTAAGAAAACTGGCTTAATAGTGCTGAGTGTAAGTGTCAGAGGATCAGCCAGGATTGACTGTGGGCATAAGGAGAAAGACTGACAGGAATAAAGTCATCATCAAGGAGTGGGGATTTGTGTTTAAGGACAGGAATATTCGGAGACAATATTATGGTTTGTAGAGTCTCTGCAAAAGAACAGACATAGCTGAGGCGGGGATTTTGCCAACACGTGTATTTCGTAGTTGCTCATGTATACTAGACTAAAAGTGGTTGAATAGCAGTGTGCTTGGAACCATATTTCTTGTTACCATCATAACATCCCTGAGCAAACTTCAGCTTTATTCTGTTGGCCAGAAACATGTGCGGTAAATAACGGTGGCTGTGATCGTACGTGTAAAGATACATCGACCGGCGTTCACTGCAGCTGTCCTGTTGGATTCACGCTCCAGTTTGATGGGAAGACATGTAAAGGTGAGTTTATACTTGTGGACATGTGCATACCAACACCCTGCTGTAAGGTGTTGGTCTCCAAATGAAGGTGATCCAGGTCCAGAGGAAAGCCAGTATGTGTAATCTGACCTATGAAAGGACTGCAGCCGGGGGTAGATGAACAGTTTCCATCGCATCAGGTGCATCATGTGCGGAGAATCTCTGCTGCTCTGTCCTCCCTCTCACCACTTCTACCCCTCCTGCCAAGATGGCCTCATTTTTCACAGATGAGGTTGGTAGAAGTCTGTGGGTAAAGTAGAGGTCAGTACTGGGAGAGAGAGGCATGTAGGGCTGGTACAGGCATACGGTCCAGTAATCTGCTATTTTACCTGCAGTCAGCTGGGTATTAGAGCAGTTTGTAAGGAAACATCAGTGCGTAAACAGGGATGTGTGAGTAGAATTAGTTATACTGGTCCAGGCTGCTCTAATGAGAGTACTGGAAAGGAGCAAAGGACGTTTAGGTTATACATTACAATACATTTTCCAGTAATTAGATGTTAGGACTGTTCTGCTTGGCAAAAATGATGGATCCCCGTGCCTGAGTCAATTAATATTAGATAAAGAACTAATTCTAATGTTGGCATGAAAAGGGCAGGGTAGCTCAGGAAGTCCTTGTCTGACATTTCTGCAGAGCTTGAGAAAACAGAGAGAGTGTTTAAAAAGCTAAAACCAGTAAGAGAGCATTTAAGTCAGAGTGTTTCCAAACAGAGCTTAGGGAAATGGTCTTTGGTTAGTATATGCACCCACAAGTAACTGACAACCATACGTTAATGAAAGCAAATAACACTGTCATGGGCTGAATGGGCCAGATCGTTCTTAAATGCTGGATCTGATCTTCCTTAAAATTTGGTGGTAGTCTCACCAGATTTTGTTTCTGGGCTTCTCTAAGCAATTGGACGTGACTTTCTGGATCTGTCAGTGGAAGTATGTGGGATGTACTGTTTATTTGCTGAAAGCACTTTTTTGTTACAGATATTGATGAGTGCCAGTCCAATAATGGAGACTGTGATCATTTCTGTAAAAACACTGTTGGCAGTTTTGATTGCAGCCTGCAGAAAAGGATTTAAATTATAACAGATGAGAAGTCTTGTCAAGGTATGTGCACCGGAGAGGGCAATAGAAGTAGAACAAATCAGCCTGGCTTGGACATCTACTGTAATGATGAAGTGATAATGGGCTCCAGAATAATTTCCATGCCTCACTTTTGGGTTGTTTTTTTTCTCTCTGAAACAGCTGTTGAGTTAATACAGTTGGCTTGATCCTATTGTTAGGAGGTATGTTTAATGGCACAGTGCAACTATTATCTGGAAGTGACAGAGATAGCATCATATTAAAAAGCTCTTTATGAGGCTAATGCTTCCCCCCCCCCCACCCCCCCCCCATTAAAGATATTGAAATAATGTACAGGGGAAAATAGACAATATCTCTTTGTCATCTTACTGACTGGTTCAGCATTGCAGTGAAATTTTTTTCTTAATGGACATTAGATGCCATGAGTTCATTATTTAAAGAAACAAAAAAAAGATATGTGATCTATGGAATTACAGGCCTGTAGACAGACTGGAATCGCTATTGCTTAATATATCATAGAGCATTTGATTTTTAGGATGACATGGATTTCTCCTGTAAGACTTACAAGAGTATTTGCTTTTCTTTATAATGGTTTGTACATATAGAATTAGCAATCCTGTTTAATCTGCTTAAATACAGTAAAATGTAAAGATCAAAATGGTCTGTGGTTTTGGAAAAGCCACAGTATGAAACAACATAAAGCCAATCTGCCAGTTGGGGAGGTGAGTAACTCCATTTCCTAGACAACCAGCTGACATCAATTATGATTTCAGAAAGCTGAACCTGACCAGCAGAAAATAATATTCACCTGGGTTTTTGGTGCTTTCTTTTCATTTTTAAATCAGACAAAGACAGACGATTATTATACAGAACAAACTTACTATAAAAACATAAGATTTTCAAGATAGTTGTGCGGGGTTTTTTTTAATGGAATCTATTATGAATGTATTTTAAAGACTTGCATCTCCCTTTTTTTTCTCCTGTCACTTCTGTTACTTTCCTTATTGTGAAGCATGCCAAAGCTCAAGAAAAAGGAATGATGTAATCTGTCAGTGATGTTGATGTGAACTTTTTCATATCTTGCAACATTCTTACGCAGCATGCATCATGTAGTGGCACAGAAGTTTTAGGTGCTTTTGATGGTATAATAAAAATTCAGGGTCTCAGAAAGTGATGGGAGTTTTACCATTTTAGCGTTCAGTTCACTGAGATCACGATTCAGCTATTGTACTTAACTATACTTGACAAAGATGATGTGTGCAAAGTGATGGTAGTGCCAAGGAAAACTTCCACTGGAGAAAACAGGTATCGCAGCAGCTTTTAGAGACAGATGTTGAATATTAAATATACAGTATAATGGATCCATGGAAAAAGTCACCAAATTATTCCAGTCATCTGTCTTCAGTTGTATCTCGGAGAACATGGTGGTTTTCAGCAGAGATAAATCAGTCACTGCATATTCATATAGAGTTAAAAATGTGGCCTTTGCTTTCATTTATGGGGAAAAAACCAAAGGCAGTACATTCTTTTGTAAACCTATTTCCACAGGCCTTATGTGGACTTTTCTTAATGAAGTAAGAGTTCTGTCAGCATTTTTTTTTTCTCCCGGAGAAGATAAATTATTTATTTTAAACACAGTTGTTAAGAATGCAGCAGCAGTTTTCATGTTTGTCAAGAAAAAGCTTGTTTGGCGAACTAATTGTTCATTTAAAAGTTGTTATTTCATTACGTTACATTATTTGCTTTAAAAGAATTCGCTTAGTTTACATAAATCTGCAGATCTCTGTGTCCAGCTTTGTCAGCTCACCAGTGCTCCCTTGTCAGGCTGAAAGATCCTGATGTATCTCTTTAAAACTTGCAGACATTGATGAATGCTCTTTTGAACGGACGTGCGACCACACGTGCATCAATCATCCAGGCACCTTTGAGTGTACTTGTAACAAAGGATATGCTCTCTATGGCTTCACGCATTGTGGAGGTGAGTTACAAAACGACGCTGCAGGCCATGTGGTAGTGTTGTTACCACAGGTCTAATTAGTGTCTGTGCAATACACAAGCCTATGTATATGGAGTGGGCATACGGAGTAAGTTTTACTCTTTGCCATGATAAGGAGACACAGCTCATTTCTGTCTTTTCTCAGATGATTTTCCCTTCCCACCTTGCATCTAGAAAGCACCTGTGACTGTTAGAACAAACTCATGGGTTTTGCACCTGGATATGAAAGCCATAATTTGATGGAATTTTCATATGCAGAAGTCTCACTGACTTCAATGAAAAGTCAGTCGAATAGGGCTTAAAGAACAGGAAGCTCTGGATGACTTAGAAAATTACAGTTTTGCAGGTTGCCTGTGTGCATATGTCAGATGCTCATGTGATGTAGACTGGAATTTAGCTGATGTGGTACCACCAATTGACATTGGCCAAGATTAATACTCTTTAGACTGTTACTTCTTTCCTATAACAAGAAGTTAAGGAAAGAGAGAAAGCTGTTCGCAGAACCTCAATGTGTGTCAGGTGTGAATACTTCTGTGACAAATTCCCAGAATTAACATGAGGAAACATGAATAACTGGACGCTAAATGGAATTAAACCTATTTTGTATAAGTTCTAGGCAAGACCTTACTGACTCCATGTGCTTCTGCCTCTAGAAACATCACTGTGCTTTATCGTGATGAACAGGGAATCCAGTCTGGATGGTGACTAACACTGTTCATGTGTTCTGCTTGCGAAAAAAAATCTGTTCTCATTAATTCCTTTGCACTAATTCCGTTACTTTTTGGCCACCAATGAGGGAAAGGAACTGTAATTTTTCTGTTGGTTGCTAATTGGCCTCTTCTATCATACTCCTGTGCAGATGTTAATCCTTGTACCATAGTAAGGCCTTCATTTACTGGCAGTTGCAGGCTGTGTCAAAGCTGGTAGGGATACCAAGTGTACACCTCTGACCTATATGGTCAATAAGTGCTAGAGATAATAGATTGTCCTTACATGCAGTATCCTAACAAAAGGCCAAACAAAACCAAAGATTTGGGCTAATTTTGTGGTATCTTAGACAGCAGTACCAATTTAAGGTGTTCCTTCTTTCTTTATTCCTATTCTGCTTATTACTACCCGCTATCTCAGTTCTGTTAGCAGCATGGTTTCCCCTGAAATCAGCTCAGTTTTGCACTCTGTTTCACAGTGTTTTCTACCAAATTGTTACCTATCTGGAGAAGGGAACAGATGGCTGGGGAGAGCAGTGACAAGAACTTGTTATGACCATTGAGAAAAGTGTACGTAGAAGTGGGTACCCTCAGTTGCACAAAAATTCTGGGACTCACAAGAGATTTCTTGATGGCAGCTTTCTAGTTTTATGTATAATTACTATAAAGCTACTGAAGACAACTGGAGCAGTCATCAGTGTGGATCTGAGAAGCAGAGACAGAGCTTTGCATTTCCCTTTGTTGAAATTCATGAGATTCCTGTCAGCCCATTTGTCCAGCCAGTCAAAGTCCCTCTGAATAGTGGCACAACCATCTGGTCTATCAGCCACTCCTCCCAGTTTTGTATCATCTGCGAACTTGCTGAGGGTGAACTCTTGTCCCGTCATCCAGGTTTAATGAAGAGGATAAATAGTATTGACCCCTGGGATACACCACTGGTGAATGGTATATTCTGCATCAGCATGCAAGTTTGCACCAAAGGCAGTATTTGTCTTGTTGGTAGTTTCTCCTCCTATTGGCATTTATTGGGTGGGGCAAGGCTCTGAAGTTGGATAATTGGGCAAAGGGGACAACGGTGATACAATGGTGTTATTTGCCCCCATAGAGTCAAATAGTATTCCATAGCAGTTGTATCTACCTGAGCACTGTGGAGGGTTGATCAGTATGAATCCTGTCCGTGGTGTTTGTCTCCATTCCAAATTAGACATAGCGATTAATCAGACACAGTGCAATGCAGCCTTGATTTGGTCTCCTTTTCGTTGAGTTAATTTGTTATCATATTGCTGAGGCTGTGTATTTTTTAATTATGTGGTTTATGGATGTGCCTAACGTCTGCCCTCTGACAACATCTGATCAATTTTGACATTTATGAAAGGATTTCCATGAAAACAAAACAATTTCAAGGCGGGTGTCCAGATAGCATTCCTAAAACCTCTTCCAAACCCTACTAAGCAGTGTTTGTGTACATATTTACCTAGTGGAGTTAGAGTACTGAACTTTGGAAGGCGTAGCTTAAAAAGTGTTTTTTCCTTTCCTCTCTAGATATTAATGAATGTAGCATCAACAACGGTGGTTGCCAACAGCTGTGTGTGAATACACTGGGAGACTATGAATGCCTGTGTCACTCTAACCACAAATTACACTGGAATAAAAAGGATTGTGTTGGTAAGGAGCTTAGTAAATACACTGCTACTCCTGATGTGACCGATGGCCATGTGGTTACAGTCGAATCTGAAAAGCGTGATCTGTCCAATTAAGTGGTACGAGTCATCGTTCCTGGTATTACACTTTTCTTTTTAGTGAGGCATGATGGTACTGATGTTGAAACTGGTAAAAACAAGCAAAAACAGGAGATACTTTGAGGGATTTTGATGCTTTTCTTTCCTGTGCTTTTATCTAGCTCATTCTTCTATTTTCTTTTGTTTCTCTGCATGAAAAATTTTGATGATGATAGCTTTACCTGAAAGGAAATTACTTAATTACTTATGTGGTGTGATCTTCCAGTGATTTTATTTTGCTTTGGTTTTTCTGCCTAAACAGCATAATAACCGCATGGGTGCTCTCAGGTACCAGCTACAAAAGCAGTTGCATGCCGATTTATTAGTAGGGCATATGTAATGTTTTACTTCTGTGAGTTTTGTCCTCTTTAGAGACAAAGGGTGCCTTGCCTGATAATATGTCACCGAAGGTATTGCTGCACTGCATTAAGGGTGGTGGGAGTGATAGATGCTTCTTAAGCTGCTCCTCGGATGTCCAGGTATTTTCTGGTAAGTCAAAGCCAACAAAACCAAGCATATGATTCTGCAAAGAGTGTAAGAGTAGCAAACTTCCTAACTTTCATGGAAGCCTCAAGAAGTAGACAATAAACGGGGACCTTTCCTCTTTCACTATAGATAATAAAGGTCTATATCCCTGCCAGTGTCCCAGGAATGCCCCCCTTTCCTTGTCTTTTATAACCACTCCACCCTCAGATTCCCTTCTCATGACAACTGTCTGTTTGAAGCTGGGGAGGACAGGGCAGAATTCTCCGTGCTCCCTGGGCCATTCCTTAATTGGCCCTGCGAGCTGCTGCTGAATGGGGTGAAGGCATTCCAGCCCCGCGTGGGGTCTGAGCTTCTGCCCGCACAGCCCCCACCCCACAGGACCCAGCATGCAGACTCGCCTGGTGCTTATGGGACAGATGCAGTTTCTTCCTGAACCCTTTAAGTGGCCTAGGAAGAGATGAGCTCTAACGTGTAGTATTTTAGGAACAACATTGTCGAAAAAGGTGAAGATGATGTCGATCAACAAATTAAAAATGTCTTTTACACTACAGACTCTTCAGGCTGTGTACAGTGCCTGTGTCTTTACTGTGTCTGTATGGTCTGTCTGTTAGGAACACAGGATGCCTACACCCTCACCTGTGGCAGGTCATCTCAGCTTAAGAAAAAGCAGCAAAATACAAATGCATCCAGCTGGCTGGGTAATCACTAGATTTACTGTTGCATGATTTGACTGATTTCTTTTAGTAGATAGCTGTGAGATAAGGGGTTTCTGTTGACTTTGTTTTCCCTCTCCATTATACTCCCTCTGTTTTTTCTTCCTCTTCCTCAATATTGCAGTTCATGATTACAGCAGGAAATTCCCCTTGTACTGCTTCATCAGCATCACACAAATTAAGACTTAAAAATAGGAAAAAGATCAGCAGTGAGATAAACCACTAGGCCAGGAGTGTCTTGCCTCTTTTTAGACATCCAAACTGGGCAGTGCTGGTGACACACAGTATGTTTAGGTTGAACTGTTGGACAGTAAAGTTTAGAAAGCATTCATTTAAAACTAAGCAGATAAGAGGTGCTATTTTATAGAGACGTAAACTACTTTCTGAACTCATTTGGACTATCTCCTTTGATTTCAGCTAACCTTTGTTTGATTTACCCAATCTGGACTTGATCTCATTCTTCTTTGGTTTGGGGTTGGGTTTTTTGTGTGTGTGTGGTTTTTTTCAATAAAATCTATGACATCTTTGTTCCTGTTCCAGTTGTGAACCAGCTTCACAGCAGGAGGAAGCCAGCATCTCTTTAGGTTTTCTGTGATGACCACTTTTTCACTTTATACCAGCATATTTTTTGATGTCATCATTATGATGCAACATTAGGGTTATCTGAATTTTCCTTTTTTAAAATAACATGTCATTGTTTCTTCCTGAAGATACTTCAGCCATCAAGATAAGTGTAACCTTTAAATTAAATGAAGGAAAATGTAATTTGAAAAAGACTGAGATGTTTCAAGAAGGTCTGGAACAGATGATACCAGGTATGAATATAAAAATGCAGGTAAGCAGGTTAGAGCCATAGTGAAGGGTTAAGTGCTTTCCAGATAAGAACTGCACCATAAGCAAAGTGTAGAGGACTGCAAACTTTCTGCTCTTCGTTGACCTCATAAATCACACTCCTTCCCAGCCATGGTTCTTGCAGTAGTTGTTTCAGATCACAGGACTTCCCTGTGACAACCTTTCAGTCTTTCTAGGAAAGTTCTTCTCTTTTTTCGTTTGTACCACTGACAATAAATTCTCAGTAAAATCAACCATTCTTTTCATTCTTCTGATTTCTTCCTTGTCTTTCTCTCTCTGTGCCTTCTTTCTGGTCTTTCCTTTCTCACCTGCTTCGTATTGCCTGATGCCTCAGTGAAGAATCTCCCAGCCTTTTAAAGGCTTATTCCTCTCTTCTCTTGTCTTCCTTTTATAATTCAGCAGCCCCAGATGGGTCAGCTCTTCCATCTGTTCTAAGGCAGAAAGTATAGCCTGACAATTTACAAAGTCAGCAGAAAATGAGGAGTACATCTCACCAAAAAAAAAACAAAAAAAAAAAAAAAGAAAAGAAAGAAAAAGGAGTTGGGAGAAGACGTCACTAAACAATATGATGAATCAGCATGTCAGTTTGTTTGTCCTTAGAGGAGTAACAGTGAGAAACTACACTAGATGTGCACTGAAAGTAATACACTCCAGAACCAAAGCTCATTCCGGGTGTTTTCTTCAACTAAATCTTATTTCCTCATTGAAACCTTGAGAATGGTCTCCAAATGTCCTGTGTATGCAGCCACTACTTAATTTAAACACCGCTGTAAGCTAACATGTTTTTCACATGCTTCATGAGAGTGCAGAATTCTTTCCCTTGAGTAGCCTGCCTGATGCAGGCAGTGTCATGGTTTTAGGACGCTTTGCGTGGTGCAGAGGCAGTTCTTGAGAACCTGCTAGCAAAACCCAGAAGTGGGCTGAGCACCGCAGCCAAGCTCTCATCCTAGCAGTGATCATGCCTCAGACCCACTGCAGTGCCAGAGTCTCAACCCGACAGCACATCTGTAGGTACACTGGTGTTATGATTCTGTGTGAGGGTGTACCAGTTGAGAAACTGGCCGAACTGTTTGTTTACTGGCACGTGGAGTTGATCATTTGCTTCCCTGTAACTCTTCATGTCAACGTATGCGCTGAGCACTAGTGAATGTTGAGTAACACAGCTGGCCAAGCTTTTGCTTTCTTCAATTTTGTTCGTACAGAGAGACATAACTCAGTAATGGAGAGCTTCCACTATGTAAACCTCACATGCAGCTCCGGCAAGAAGGTTCATGGAGCCCTCAGTAGACTGACAGCGACTAGAGAAATTTTTATCACTGCGGACTTTGAGCTTGAAACAAGCCGAAAGGAGGTGACAGGTTGGTTGGAAAGTAATCCAAGGTGCGGTTTGAAGCTTCTTGCCTTTTGCTCCTTAATTTCTGTATTTTTCACTTCTATCTGTATGCCAAATGATAAAAAAAAAAAAGTATCTCCTGTTTTGAAAATGAATTTTACTGCTTCAAAAGGAGTGAGGCATGGGGATAGTTTGAGTTCAAAGAGCTGCCCATAGATTAAAGTCTTGTGATCCAATTAATTTTCTTCTAGCCTGGTGGTGTTGTCCTTAAGGATTTCAGAGTTGTTCACAGAAGTTGTTTTCTCAGTGTTTTGCATTGGCTGGTCTCTTGAATTGAGTGGATTTTTGTGTGTGGTCACTTATAGCAGCTTTCATCCTTGATACTTTCAGACACATGTGATGTGCGCTGTGCTCGGAAAAAGACTGAAAAGAGGTTCCGTAAAACCATTCGAACCTTGCGGAAGACAGTCAGCAGGGACCAGTTCCGCATTCGCGTCTCTGGCATGGACCATGAAGTGGCCAGAAAGTCTCTCAAGCTGTCAGAGCCACAGCAGTCTTGTGGTGTAGGACAGATGCATGTGGGTAACAGATGTGGTAAGTACATGTAAATTAGGAACAAACCATCACATGTGTTTTACTGTTTTGCTCAGGTCTGATGAGCTCATGGGATGCTTGTCCAGGAGAGAGGAGAGCTGCGTGTGAAAGAAATAGGGTTACTGTGTGTCAAAGAAATAGGGTTACTGTTTGTGCTCCTGAGATGTTCCCCTCTGTGTGTGAATTGTTGGCAGTTGCTGTGTCACAGAGTAGAATAAGGGCTCAGTGCATTGCGCTTTGGTGTAGCTGATGCACAGCCTACAGTAAGCTCAAAGGTCGACAGCGTGGGAGTAACGTCAGGCACTAATGGCCTTGACATCACCAATGTTATATTTAAGAGTACATTTAATATCTAGTCTGACACTGTTTTCTGAACTTGTGAACATTTCATCTTCCCCTTGTTCCAAAGAAAAGGCTGAGCAGAATTTGATACAGTCACATGCTCTTTGCTGGTTAAGCTCTGAGTCCCAGAGAATCTTCATGGCAGGGTTATAAATTCATGGAGAATAGGGATTTTATAGACCAGTAATGAGAAAAATCTTAATTATCATGGCACTGGAGGATACCGCCATACTGCAGCTCATAATAAATGCTTCCGAAACACAAAAATTAAGAAGAGGGGTCAGATATTATCTTAACAGGGGCCTAACAACCATGACAGCTAATTCAGGCTGCATAAGGTTAGGCAGCATGTAGGTGGTTTTGTGAGACAGCAAGCCTTTAAAATGCTTGTCAGTTTGAATTAGGACATCTTCCAGCAGCAACCCATTCAGCCTCAGAGTGGGTTTTCCGATGTAACTTTGCTACTCTGGAAAACTTGGATTCATAGAATAGATGAATGAATTGGTGTGGTTTGTAACATCTGTGCAAGCAAGCAGACTAGGGAATTGCTCAGGAATTCTGTCAGGAAAGATGTAAGGGTTGTTTGGGGTTTTTTTTGTAGCATTGTAATAAGTCTGAAAAACTGAAAAGTTGACCAAGATGAATTCACATGGATGTTTTCAAGCTGTTGTGTTGGATGCTGGAGGAAGGCTTTGAAAAACTCTGTCTCAGTTCATTGTAGAGAGCACAGTATGGCTTTCAAGTCATGAGTGATTTCATCTGGGAAAAATAGCAATGAGTAAGCTAAAAATACTGCAGGTAGAGAAGGCAACATTTAGGAATTGGAACAACAAAGAGACAAGATTTTTTTTTTAGGTAGCTGCAGAACTAGTTTAATTTCTATTACAATGAGAAGCTGACATGGCATCTCGGTGCCAGTTCCGAGAGATAGGGGCCTTTTGGAGAATGCCTGGAAAACTCTTCAGTGTGGTGAGCACAAATAGCCTGTCCATGGTTAAAACAGAGACACTGAGCGTACGAAGATAAATGTTTTGAAGAACAGTTTGTACAAGTCAAACCTCTTCTGTTGATTTGGTGCCACAGCTTGATCTGGACATCTTAGTAAGTACTGCTGTGAGCAGTGGAACTAGTAAGACAGGATTCCCTGTGGGTCTCATGCCTTATGGTTCAATTTGCTCATGCCTAAAAAGGTGCAATCACTAAATAAATGTTCCTTTCTTCAGCTGACGTATTCAGACCATATCATTGTGTAGATTTACTGTGTTCAAACAGGAGACGGAATTTGCACCGCAGCCTTCTACTTGCATGGATGCTAAGAAGGTCTCTCTCCTCCACCTGCATGTTCCTCATTTATTTACATTAAATGTAAAATGTACATTAAATGTACAGTATCTTTGAAACCTTTCTGCATCCTTTGTCAGATTGCTGGAAGTTAGACAGAAAGTTCACTAGTTTCCGAGGGGACATAAAAGTACACACAGAGGCAGTGTTGTTACCCACGCCTCATTTCCTTAGAAAAAGCTGATTGTCTCACTGGTATGGTAAAGGCAGCACTGGGCGATGGCTGCTGCTGCTGCTTTGACTGCCAGTCAGGAGCTAAGAAATAGACTGGGGAGAAGAGAATGGAGTGGTAACAGTGTGGAAGAAGAGGAAGAAACTAGCTCAGGGATGTGCGTGGGAGAGTCAGGGTTTTTTGTTTTGATCTGATTGTTTTGCAGAGCTGCTGAGACCTTCTGGACAATCTTGGGGTCCTGCTTATCTAGACATGCAAATGATTCTGGGGAGAAAGAGTCTCCGTGGCAAGAGATACCATGTCAGCAGATGGATTCAGTGCAGGTGGTGGTGCACGTGGTCCCTGGACAGGCAGAGTGCTTTGGCAAAGGGATTTTGCACAGTCTGACCAAAGGAGGAGGAAGCAATGAGGGAACTTAAAAGCTTTCTGTGACGCAGGTAGTGAGTGAAGTGCAAGTTGCAGTTCATTGTTTTCAAATACATTTTCAAAAACAAAACGTTGGGCATGTGGCTAGGTTAGATACAGTTTTATTGATTCTGACAATCTTGTACTGGTCCTCTTCCTGTGGTAGACTTCTCCTGGCAGAGCACTGTCTGACACATCAGTTGTATCTGAGCAGCGTAAGAGGGAAAGTCCAGCTCCTGCTCTGACAGCTTTGTCTCGGGTAACTGGCCTGTTGCACCAAGAAGCTAAACTTCAATTGCTTCACACTTTTGGTGAGGTAGTACTTTTCCTGATTTTCCTATCTTAACTCCTGCTGTCTGCAGTGGGGCACAGAAAGCCACCAGGAACAGATCAGATGTGATTTACAAGGCGTTTCATAATTCCTAATAATTCTGAATGGTTGCATGTGTATGCATGTTCTTCAAACAGCTGTTGATGGTGAAAGGGAATTCATGCTGATTCTGAGGGGTAGCGTATTTTATTTCAAGTTTGCTGTTTACCATACGGTTCTGCCTGGGATTTCCTGATGCTTTAGAGGTTCAAGATTGCATTTGTCTACCTTGTTCTGTGCAAGCTCTCTATCAATGAGTAAGCACATTTAGCTTTGGCTCCTGTCAATTAATTCCATGAAGTCCTGTGAATGGCTTCCAAGGAGCAACCAGCGGCAGGTATCTACTAATGTATATGACAGGAAATGCATATAGCAAAATGGAACCTTCATCAGCCTTCCCAGAGAACTGAATTCTCATAGCAGGAGTGTGATCTTTCCACACTGAAGTTCATTCATGGCTTGGCTTCGCGGACGAAGATTTGGGAAGGGCTTTGCCCACGCTTATTGCAAGCGCGCTGATGGCTGAAAAGGCCAATGCGGGATAGGCAAGACCGGTTGCAAAGAGCACACCGGAGGGTCTCCTTGGGTGGTATAGTCGAGGCACGGTTCTTTCTGCGCTGTCTTTTCTCCTCGAGACTGCCCAGTCCTGAAGCACTGTCATTCAAGTATGCGGGTTTTTTACCATTACACTGAAGTAAATCTTACAGTAAAAAACCCGCATACTTGAATGACAGTGCTTCAGGACTGGGCAAACCATCTGAGGTTGCTGGATATGCTACATGCAGTTTCATTCACTGACCTGGATGCAAGTATTTGTTCTCCAGTATGAGCTAGACTTTAGACAGATTTAACAGCCAAAGACCAACTGTTTAAAAACTAGCAATTCCTTATCAGAAACTGATTTACCAGAAACCTCCATATTGAAAGAGAAGTTGTTGGTATCTTTTGGGACCCTTTTGCTCTCCAGCACTTTCCACGGAGGGAGAAAACCCAAGCGTTTTAGCTGCTTTTCCATTGCTTGTAACTCTGTCATACTTTGGTCGCATCCCATGGAGTTGAAAGTACACCTTGCCTGTTCCATTTGGTATTTTTTATGTTGGATACACAAATACTTTGAGAGGTGTAAGGAGGCAGTGGTAAAGTACCATTCCCTGAAGTTGCTGCGTAAAAGGACACGTGAGTGAGCCCTTGCTGCACAGTGGTTGCAAGTGGATTCATCCAAAGAGCTGTCACTTCAGAGAACAGCAAGCATGGGCAGTGCTGGTATAGACCCTGCTCTGATGTAAATGCTGAGCAGCTTCATCTGGTGTGGGAGGTGTTGATGCATTTCGTTGCTCAGCATTCAGCTGTTTTGTCCCTGTAGCTTAGAGGATGTTAATTAAATATTAACATTTCATACAAAATGATGAACTGGATCTCAAAGTTTATGGTGTGATACTGGCATTATAGAAGTATGAGAGATTTAAAGAGAAAAACAAAGTGCTTCCTGCCTTTGCAGTCGTTACAATTAATAGTTGTGTTACACAACAGATAACTGTTACATTGCTTTTTTTTTTTTACGATTTTATAAAAATCTGACAAGAAGAAATGAATTGTTAAATGGGAGAAAGGGGGCTGTTTTTCCTCTAACCTTCTTTCTCTGACATTCGTAGATTAAAGACATCCTTAGGATAGTAACCATCTCACGTGACCTAAATGTGTGAACCGTTAAAGCACAATAACTTAAAGGATGCCGCTTCAGAATCAATTTGCATCAGTTGTTGGTGATTTTCCTTATAAAGTCAAGGCATCATTCTGAAGAAAATGGTGAATTGGTGGATCGTGACCTCCTTTATGAGGTTCACCTTCTCAGCCACTGAGATACTACAGCATTTGTCTATAGGAGCAAATGCTCAAAGGCTAACGTGTTGAAAAGAGGGGAAGAGCCTTTAAATGTCTTTGTAACTGTTAATCCTGGTTCCCTGTGGGCCCCTCTCTCCACGCCCCCCCCCGCCCCTTTCCTTCTTGTTTTTGCATCAGAAAAGCTTTCACATATTTTTTTCTTTAAAACAGCTGCATGAGACTCAAGACTGGGTTTCTAATGGGTATTGAAGACAAACAAAGACGGTGGCTGCAGAAATGAAGTCCACTAGAGGCAATTGGTTCTTTTGTTCATTGGGAGAAAAACAATCAGGATTCTGAAAAAAGAGCAAAGCCAGCCAGTGGAATTCTGATTTAATGTCATTATTTGCAAATGTTCAGATCTTGTTTTGACTGGTTATTTCCCATGTGTCATGTGGGACCATGCAGTTTCTAGTTTTGAGAAATGAAGCTCGTAATCTTTTTTGGTTTCATTTAAACAAATGACAGGAAAAGTTTGAACTCTTAGAGGTGTTTCTTGGTGGGTGGTTTTTTTTTTTGGGGGGGCCCCCATTTTTTAGAAAGGGTTCATTTGTGTCATCCTAGTTTCATGCACGTGAATCCTATGGATTTCCATGGGATGACTTCTGTATTGACATAATCCTATAATTTGTGTTACTGTGATTGAACCTTACACCACATGTGTTATGCTGAATTGAGCCCTGGTGAGTGCTGTGGGCTTCTAAACAGGCTTTCCTTATTACCCCTGCTCTGTGCTCCAATGGGGTTAGATCTCTCCAGATGGGAAGGAACTCTCTCCAGTTTCAGAAGTAGTCTCACCAGTTCCAGAAGGCATACCACAGACACTGCTTCATAAACCAGTGAGCTCCACTGTGAAAGCAACTAGTGTTCCCCTCGCCTGATGTGTCTGGGAAGGTCACTCCACACGTTGGGGCTCTGATAACGATGTGAAGTGATTTCTGAGCAGGGAGTGGCCAGACAGGGTGGTGGTGTCCTGTGAACCCAAACCCCTTGGACACACAGAACAAGCCCATTGCATGTCCAGCTGAACTCCTCTGTCAGCTTGGTTTGTCTCCAGCAAAATTCCATTGCCCAAACAGATATTTTTAAGCAGTACTTAACTTCATACCGAAAAGGCTGTGGGTAGTCATTACATGGCTTTCTCTCTGTGTTGGGACAGCCTGTCCTCTCTCCTCCCTCTTGATCCTTTTCTCTCTCCAAGCTAGTTCACAGCTGTACCCACCACACTGTACACAGCTTTTTTCAGCTGGTCCTGCACACCGTAGTACAGTGGTGGTAGCTAGTTGGACTTTTTTTATGGTTTTCTTTCTGTTGTTGCTGCCTTTTAGGAAAATCAAAATGAAATACTTAGATCTATTGATTCAGATCAAATGGAAAAGTTTTGTTTTGGCCCAGGTTGATTTTACACAGCTCCTGCCTTTCACCGTCTCAGCCCTGTGTTTCTTGTGTGTGCAGTCGCAGGCAGAGCTGACTTGCCTGTCGTAGGCATCCTGCTGACCTGCCACAGTGCATCCCTGGGCAGCCAGTGCAAGTGGAAGACAGGAGGGAAATGGGACCTGAAGCAGTTGGAGTGTAGCTCCAGGGCAGCTTAGTGGACCTCAGATTAACACGGAGCCAAGCTGAAACAAAACGTCAGCCTTCTTTCAGTACAGAGAAACTGCCGAATTGCAATACTACACTAGTTACCTGTTGCAGTTGATCAGCATCAGTAATACTTGTGTAAACGTAGTCTTTGTATCACCTTGCACTCTAGCTGCTGACCACCTAATTTGAACCCACAGACACAAAATGTTAGTGACCTGATACTTTTTTTCTTCTTGCTAGTTAGCTGAAGTGTGGGAACGTACTATGATGGGCAGTGAGAAAGTTGTGTTTTATTCCCTAATAAAACTGAATGGGATTGGGAGGGCAAATAACTTGTCTCTCTTCCCCTGGTCCTCAGAATCCTGGAAACAAAAAATTAGCTGAAGCTTGCAGTACGTCTCAATGTGGACGTAAGACACAGAAACAGACCATCTGATGCTTCTGCCCCATCTTTCTCTTGCTCTCAGAATTCAGTCAGGCAATGCATCTAAGCATGCCTCATGGTGAGGATCTCAGTGATGTCTGAGGAGATCTTTTAAAGTTTATTTCCTCAATGCAAATTTTCAAAAATTAGGCACGAAATCTTCCAGAATTATTCAGTGAACTCAGTCTTATTCCACAGGGAGCTCTACCATTTTACAGCGTGTGGTTTTAAGGCAGGTAAGCTGGAGATGATAATGTTGTCAAGGAGATCTGACAGGATAAGTTCTCAAATGTAACATTTCCCCATAAGTAGTGGAATTGGTTCCTGCCTGAGACAGGTTTCCTTTGACATCTGTTAGCTGACCTGCTGTTATGCTGGACTCTGAGCAAGGTCAGGAAACCTGAAGTATAGTTTTAAGGTTGAATTTGTATGGTTTTACATGTGTCAATGTAAAGTAGCATTCTGTTCAAAGCAAAACAAAACCATACACACACACACTATGCAAAAAACCCCCAAACCACTCCAAACTTGACATGTGATTAAAATGAAGGGAAGAAGACAGGTTAAGGGGAGATAGCAGAGAGCAGATAGCCTCTAGTGAGGCCACTCAGAGCACTGATTTCTCATAAAGCCATGGAGGTTTTTGAGGGAAGGAGATTCCCTTGCTTCTGAGTTTCTGAACTCAGTAGCCACATCTCAAAATCACCGTTACTAACCTTGATTGTCTTTCCTTTTCATGGAATTGTAAATATTGCTTTTTCCTTACCTTATTAAGAATGCTGCAATGAAAGCCTTAATTCATTGATGTTTGTTGAGTTGCACAAATTGTACAGAGATGAGTGTTCTGTAGGAAGGTTTATAAAATGAAGAAAGGCTTGAAAAGTGTGGGAGCAAATGAATGTGTGTCCTTATGAGAGCAAAAGTGATGTGTGGTGGAAAAAGTTAGAACCAAGAGCTAAGACTTCCTCAGTAGCTTTCATTGATAAGCTGCAGAGCGTTTCTTAACCTGATGTATTTTATTTTTAAGTTAAAAAGGAACACTCACTGTTCCACTCAGGGTATCAGCCATAAACAAAACTCCTCATCATTGATCATGACCGGTAGTTAATGCCCTGCTTGTTGTTAGTCATATATCCTGAAATGAAGCCAAGGCCAATTTAACTTCCTAACAAAACAGCTATTCACTGAGTGATTTATTTGAGCCATAAACTAAAACTAACAGTTTATTATTGTAACAGGCCTTTTAAAGGACAGAATTTTCTAGCACAGCTGAACAACTGCAACAGTGTTTTGTGCCATTCCAGAGCAGGGTAGTTATTAAATACTGGCGCTGAAGCCAGTTCTTTTGTGAAAAGTTTGAAACCATAATTATTCAAAGGTACCCGTAAATATTCCTGGACTTGTTAGATAATATTGAGGTGTGTGTTTAAGTAAAATCAGTCAGATTGAGTTAATGCTAAGCACCACACAGAACACAGCAATTCAGTGCACAGCTAATCGTTATCCAGGATCCAGTATCAAGGAATGGCAAGAGTATTTCTGCTTTGAAAGTCTTCAAGGCACGCATAATGTTTAGTCTAGCGAATTTGCACAATTACTTGTTGCACTTGAGGTTTTCCCACACTTCAGTAACACCGGTGGTTATGAAGTATGAATATTCAATAATATCAAGATTAAAATACCGAAATCGGGAAGTGTATTTTTAACTACTTAGGTTCAGTACTAAATTGTTTCATTTGGGAGGAGTCCAAGAGTCCTTTAGCTAGAAGGAGGAGATAATCCCTACATAACTGCATTGCACTAAGCGTGAAATCTGGTCCAGCTCACAGAAGAGCTCATGAGCACCAAAGGTTATCAGGGTGTGTTTCGGTTTTAGAGGGTACATTGCAGGAATTAAGCTCTATCTGTTGCTACCATTTAGTTCTGAAACCCTGGCTCCTAATTCCCAAGGAAAGAGGAGAGCAGTTTCACTGCGGGATTTCGGATCCTGTGCAGGCTTATTAACACACCTGCACTTCTAATGTACAGGATGAAGCAAGTGTGTTCTTCCTCTTCTAGATCAGTGCTCACCAGGTGAATATTCTCCTGATGGCTTCAAACCCTGTCTGCCATGTCCCCTTGGAACGTACCAGCCTGAAGCTGGGAGAGTGTCCTGCTTTCCCTGTGGAGGAGGTCTAACAACAAGACATAGCAGTGCATCCTTGTTTCAGGACTGTGAGACCAAAGGTAAGGTTGGCATTTATTCGATGAACTCTGCTGCTGCTCCAAGCGGGACATTCAACAAACAGTCATTGTCCTCTCAAGGATCTCTCCTTCCAGGGGTCTCATAGTTGTCTGGCTTGGCCTGGCTGCAAGTAAACTCAATAAAGCCTCAGTGCTTTTTGTAATGTTTTTTATACAAGACTTGAGAAGGGTTTGGGGGACACATGGAAGCTGGTTGGTGAAGTCGCTGATATGTGAAGAGTCATATAATGGAATAGCAGGGAGAAGAAGAGTCAAGACAACTGTGCCTTACTGACATTTTGGGTTTGAGCACAGCAGCGACATGAAAATGTGAAGGAGGGAATTCAGATCCTGGAGAATAAGTAAGAAAATAGTTTCTTCATGATCATAATGAGAAACTGGCTTGGATGTCTTGGGATATATCCCAAGCTAAAAAGCTAGCGTTCAGCTTAACCTTGCAGTACCTCAAACAGCTCTCCAAAATCGATCACAGCACAGCTGACATGCAGTCAGCTCCCAAGGTTTTCCTCACACGAGTGAAAATCAGCTTGGATCATATCTTTAAAAATGAAGGAATTCCATTAGCATCTTAGTTATGTAAAAAGCTGAAAGACAGCTATGAAGATGTCTTTGAAAATGCTAATAAATATATCTGTCCGTGGAGAGAGATGAAATCATAATCAGTATAATGCTTTGCTCAATGTCTTAAAGCACGGGTAAAAGAGCATCGCTTATATCAAAATCACCTGAAGAAAAAGTGTTAATAGAAAATCTGCTGCTATAGAGTAGAAATAAGGGATAGAAATAAGGTCCTGATGCAAACATTTGGCAGTGGTTTGGATTAATAGATCTCTCTAGTGTCAGTTAAGATATGTTTACTACTGAGAATTGCAACATAATAGAAGAATTTTGCAGTATGGTTGAAGAATTAATAGTACTGGCTATAATGTGATAGCTAATAGACTTCTTCAGTGAGGAATCACTGAATCCACAAATGCTGTTGTTTCATACTTAATTTTGCAAAGTTAAAGCACTAAAAAAACACATTAAAAAACTTGGATAAAGATAAGAGGAACTGATTTCAGTTTTGTTTAATGTAAACAAAAGCATGTCCATAAATGACATTCAGTTTTCAAATTAGAGTGGAGATCAAAGAAACTGTATTAACTGGAATGAATTGCTCAGGGATTTGCATGGGGAAAAGGCCACATGAGACTTGGAATCACAGACGCCAGAACTATTTGGAACTTGTATCTAAAGCATTTGGACTGGGGGGTGGAACATGTAGGGAAGGACTCCAGGCTGAGCTAGCTTACAAAGCTTTGCAAGGCTAGAGTTATCTGGGAGTTAGCAGAGCTTAAAAGGAAGAGAAAAAAGGGACTGTGCAGCATAGAAAACTACATTTGAAAGGCAAGGTACTAAATCATTTTGATTTTGAGCTGGGAGGGGTAAACTTGCCAAATGAGGTAAAAGGAATAGGAAAAGATTTTAATATTTTTTTTTTTAGTTCCACAAAGAGAAAGGAAAAAGAAGCAAGGTGGTGTTGGAGTGAAGAGCAAAGATAATATATGACTGATGCTCTTGACTGCTTTCTGTCAGGTTTCGGTACAGATGATGGTGGGCATGGATGCAGAATAGCTAAGCAAAATCCAATGAAAAGAATTAAGGAAAGGAGTTTGGGGTCCTGTATTCTCAGATTGCAATGAGAGAAGAAAATATTTCTTTCTGCATGCGGGGAACTAGAAAAAAGTTGCAAGTCTGAGAGAAAAGATTTTTCACTTACATTTGTCCATATCATAAAATCTGTTACGTTTATGAAAGGGTTTGTATGTCAGACTGGGGTCTCTCTGGTGATACAGAAGATACTCTCAGCAAGCCCTGTGAGGACTATAGCTCATGTGTCTAGCTAACGTGATGATTTGCATGATATGATGAAATAAAGTAGCAGCAGATCTGGTGGAGGTGGCTGTACCCTGAGTCATGGCCTGTTGTTCCAAGACAGCGTGTGATCATGAGAGAATGCGGCAATATACCAGCTTAGTCACTAATACTGATGCAATGCGCCACTTGTAGAGGGCCCAAGTCTTCCACTTCTGCTTGTTGGTGAGCTGGTCCCAGGGGTATGCTAGGATGCAGCAGCAGTGCATGTGCTGCTTGGCATAAGCTGGCAAGAAAGAAAGGTTCAGTTAGTATTAGCCCGTACAGTTCATCCTCCAGGTCAAGTGTCAGTGGCTAGGCCATTTGGTAACACGCTGTTCTGCTTGGTGTCCTGCTTACAAAATCGTGGTGGGTATACTCACTCCCCCATATCTTTTACTGCTGCTTCCACACAGAACTGCTTTCTAGTGTTGCGTCTGGGACTTTTGAACTTGCACAAAGTGAACTGATAAACTAAAATCTGTTCAATTACTTCTGCTTTATTACCCTCATCGATTATGAATATGGCATTTCAGTTATTGAAATTACACTAGGTCCTATGAAAAATAATAAAATCTTGTTCTAATAAGATACTACCACTTTTTAAACCATGCTGCATATTTAATTACTCTACAGTTCAGTGTTCACCTGGTCATTTTTATAATACCACAACTCATCGGTGTATTCGCTGCACAATTGGGACATACCAGCCTGAGTTTGGACAAAATTACTGCATTTCATGCCCTGGAAACACCACTACTGATTTTGATGGGTCAACAAATATAACACAGTGCAAAAGTAAGTAAAGCAAAATGGTTTTGATGATCTGTTACAAATAAAAGACTGGGCCATTAATATTCAGGGTGGCCCTATGGTGAAAATTCAGCTTTGCTTCGAGGAGCTTGGAGAGAGGGCAGTGGTGTTGCTCCTCTTTTGCTGCCTACGTGCTTCTTACCCCACATGGCTTACTGAGGTCCATGAGAGACCATTTCTGCGGACGGTTCCATTGTTAAGGTAAGTGGTGATTGTGTCTTGCCGGTTGGCGCTGGGTCACTCTAGGTCTTGCTATTAAATCTTTTCTCCTATGATACAGCGGACAGAATTTGTGTTCTCGACACCCTGATTTCTTTCCCTTCTGTTGAAAGGAATGAAAGTTGGTTTACAGAACTGCATAGCTCTAGTAACCGTTTCTTCTTAATAACAACCTTTGAAAGAGGCAAGTACAGAGAGAACCGCTGTTGCAGGTTATGGTAGCTGTCGTGTGCTAAGATGAGGGTAGATTAAAGAGGGAAAATAGAGGGCAAAGAGGTGACTCCTCAGAAGAACCCCTGGAGACACTTAGACACATGCAGATTTGTAGACATGTACATACATAGAAATATGTTTCTGGGAGCTGCATGTTGCTCACTTAAAGAGTCTGTTCTTTGGGCATGTCACACCCACACATCACTGTTACGGTGCTGTAGTGCTCAGACCCTTGTTGCCACACAGAGTTGCGGAGCACAGGCAAAGCATCCTGCACTGGGGTGCACCCTCTCCTAGTGCCAGCAGTGCTGACCTGTGCAGAGAGAGGGCCTGCTATACTCACTATTTTGTGCTGCTGCGGGCGTGCTGCCTGAGCAGAGCACCTCAAACTCCAGTTGGAATTCAGCTGATTCTTCTATAAAAATGATCTGTCTGGCATAAGCAAGTGCAGCATCCTTGCTTTACCTCTTCTATGTCCTCTCACAGCTGCCTCACTGCTTGGCTGTGGCTTGGTTGATAGCACCTGCTGCCTTAAGAGGGACTAGTCTGTATTTTTATGTCTCAACATTGATTAAAACTCAAAGGCAGGAGCAGGCAGCCATGTAAAATGCAGGTACAGTTCTCTTTCCAGCTTCATCGGAAGGAAACAGAGAAGTTTGTGTGTCTGTGACCCATGTACAGTGACAGTGACTGTAGAGAGAGCTGTTGGATGACCTCCCTTTGCCTAGTCTTGCAAACTGTATTGCTTTTTCAGATAGGCAGTGTGGTGGTGAACTGGGAGACTACACTGGATATATCGAATCACCGAACTATCCTGGGGACTATCCTGCAAACACCGAGTGCACTTGGAATATTAACCCACCGCCAAAGCGCCGTATTCTCATTGTGGTTCCAGAAATATTTCTACCAATAGAAGATGAGTGTGGAGACTACCTGGTGATGCGAAAAAGCTGTAAGTCTGAAATGTCTACTGAGGCATATGGTACCTATCTCGGTGCATAACACAGGCTTCTCACATGCATTGCTGTTTACATAAACTAGATGTAGCCTGGCTGGAGTAGAAATTTCCTTAAATGACAAATTGAGAAATCCTATTTGGTAATGCTGCTCCACAGGTTCAGGGAAAACAATGGGGCAAGGGTGTCAGTGAACTCTGAGAGAAACATTGTTAAGAAGGTGTAGATGGTTCAAGCTAACTAGTCATGAATTATGCAATTCTAGCCTGGCTTAGGAAAGAGGAGATGCTTGCTAGTGCCTACAGGTGCCTGGTATGTGAATAAACAGCTTCAGTTTCTGGTATAGGCACATCCTTCAAACAGTAAAGTGGTTTTTTTTAGGAAAGGGAAAATATTCCGTGACCAAGAAGTCACTCATTGATGGTCTGCCATCCACTGATGGCCTGCAACATTTTGAGGAGTTTTCTTAACACCAGCAAGCATTTCTTGTCATGGCAGTTTAACCTGTTTTCTAATTGTTCTTTACTATGAAGCGTTGTCAGATAACTGCCTGTTGTGTTGTTTTCTTTGAAAGCTTCTTCCAACTCAGTGACCACATATGAAACCTGTCAAACCTACGAACGCCCTATAGCTTTCACTTCTAGGTCTAAGAAGTTGTGGATCCAGTTCAAGTCGAATGAAGGGAACAGTGCCAAAGGATTCCAAGTTCCTTATGTAACGTATGATGGTAAGCAGATGTGAGCAGCTGAGCCTACGTGGACTAGTGCAGCTGCAGCAGTGCAGAATTCCTTGTGGGCTCCTTGACCCTAATAAGCAGCTGGATAACTCAGTGCTCTCAACAGTGTCACCACAAGACTACTTCCAGTAGCTGTTTTCATTTAAAGCTAGTTTATGGAATTCTGCATGGCACTGCAGTCTTAAGTGCCACTGTATTTCTAGTCTTCCACAGACCTGCACAAAAAGCTGGGATTCTGGTCTTCAACCTGCAAAACACAGCTCAGAGCTGGAATCTGGATTTATGCATTTTTGTGCCTTCCCGCTTCTGGGTTGCTTCAGCTGGCAGCAGAGTCCCCCCAGTTAGGAACTGGGCAGAGCCCAAGTGTCTCTGATTTATCATGTTGCTGCTACCATCTGTAATCTAGCACCAGATAGCAAAAAAGC
This sequence comes from Bucorvus abyssinicus, assembly GCA_009769605.1. NCBI lineage: Eukaryota > Metazoa > Chordata > Aves > Bucerotiformes > Bucorvidae > Bucorvus > Bucorvus abyssinicus. The sequence goes on along the minus strand of CM020043.1, from coordinate 8,875,742 downwards.
TGAAGCTGAGGCTTTGCACTTCAGCATAAGTGATGTGAAAATTATATGGCACGTTTCTGTTCACACTGGATTAATTGTGAAGGAGATGTCCTTGCTGTGGTCTGCAGAGTTTCATCAACAGTGGATAATTAATTTTTCAGGGGAGACCTCTCCTTTTGAAGCATTTCAAGCTTAGAGTGACCAGAGGGTTTACCTTTTAAGAAAGCTTCTTCTTACCGCTTTTTTTTTTTTTCTTCTTCTTACTGTAGAAAAATGTCAGTAACAGGTTGTGGGTAATTACAGATAAGTTTCAGGAGAGCAGCTGGTTTGAAGCAGGCTCCTTGGTTATGGTATACACTACAGTCCTAGGTGCATTTTTATTTCTTTTGCTTTTGACAGATTTATGCTGAGCAGCTCAGCAGAGTATACTGCTTTCATAGTAAACACGAAATATTCCAAAAGAGCATTTGGAATATTTTCTGACTGCTATTATGAGGGCCAAGTACCACTGGTTCTTTTGGGGGTTGGGCTTACATCTGTAACCAAGGGAGGTGTTGAGTATGTAAGCAAAGTGAACCTGCAAATTACTGTCTTGTGCATTCCCCATAGAGGATTATCAAGAACTAATAGAAGACATTGTTCGGGATGGTAGACTTTATGCATCTGAAAATCATCAAGAAATACTTAAGGTATATTCCTTCCACTAAACGTGTTGGTTTTGGTTGAAAATGACACTGTTTTGTGCCAGTGATGTTGCCTCCTGCTCTGCATCAGGCCTGTTCCTTGGTGCACTAGACACGTGCTGCGTCAGGGAAGTGGAGTGAATCAGCATGTCCTGATTGTCCAGAGCAGCGGATATGAGACCCTTTGCCCGGGGGGGTTAAAGGGATCAGACCTACTAGAGAAATCTCTGCTGAAGATAGCCCTTGGGGCCTCACTAGGCTGTGCTGGAAGGACTCAGTGGAGCAAACTGAGGGACATGGGATATGAACTCCTGGAGAAGCACTTGGTGCTGCTGCTTGTAGTCTGTAGATTAGCAAGGGCTTTTCCTCCCTAGGCAAAAAAACCCCCTGTTTGTGGATTTCGCTTCTCTGACCTTGATTAGGGGGCAGTTGCATGGGCAAGTTGAATAGAAGTGATCCCAAGTAAAGCTTCTTTTGCTGGGTATCAGATCCAGTGTTTGTTTGGTTTTTTGGTGTTTTGTAGTGGGGCCTTTTTGTTGGGTTTTTTTGTTTGTTTGTTGATGTTTTGTGTTCTTGGAAGTACAAGGAGGGGAGAAGTACTGGTGCTGCTAATGATAAATGTGAAGCTTCAGTGAATTCCTCAGGGCCTGATACGTCAGCCTTACTCCACTCGTTTCTGAGCCCTTGAAACATTAGTACTTGAAAAATAAAATGCCCATAATCTTTTGTGAGATAATCAGCCATTAAGCTTTGGTGATACTGACCCTAACTCCTCTGTGCAATTACTTTAAAATCTGCTTTCCTTTTTCTAGGACAAGAAACTGATAAAAGCGTTGTTTGACGTGTTGGCGCATCCACAGAACTACTTCAAGTACACAGCCCAGGAGTCAAGAGAGATGTTCCCAAGATCCTTCATTCGGCTGCTGCGCTCTAAAGTTTCCAGATTTTTGAGGCCTTACAAATAGTTGGCACTGTACTTAAAAAGCTAACCAGCCCTGGTCGTGCACAGAGGGGTTGTGGTAGGTGGGGCTGCTTTCTGTGTTTTACACACTGGCAGAGAAACTCCAGGGAAGCTTGCCAGCTCCGTTCTTGGCAGAGTTTGGCTTTCTCAGCTAATATAAATATTTTGGTGAACAGAATTTTGATTCCTTTCCAGATAATACCTTTTGGGTACCAAGGATATTTCATGGCTCTCTGAAGTAGAGACTACTCATAATGTCTGTAACTGAATGGTGTCAAGCAGAAGTTTGTAGAGCCCTGCCCTGTTGCTTCATCAGTAACTCTAAAAGCTAATGAGGACAGACAGGCTAAGTAGTGTGGTTTGGGATGAACTCTGGGTTGCCATTAAAGCATGTCACCTCAACAAAGCTGGGTTCATGTTTGGTCTTGCTGAAAGTGAGAACAAGACTGATGTCTCTCTTAACTTTTGCTATGCAGGGAATTCAGAACTAAGATTGAAATAGTTTAAACCAGTGAGTCCAAGAATTGCACAAGGTGTAATTTTTCTCTGAACTATATGTTGTATGAGGCATATGGAGGCATAAGTAAAGGGTTGAATATTAGCTTGAAAGCTCTGGGTCTGGATTATACTGTCTTCATGCTAATGACCTCTTGATTTAAATGGGGTAATACCAGAATAAAACCAAGGCACCACGGTGATGAAAAACAGACCCTGACCTGCTGGACACTTCCATTTTGGGCTGAACAGGGTTTTTTTGCTAAGTCCCAGTGTTCTCCCTGTGCGTAGGCCTGGGGCAGCATGAGGCATTGGCTCTTCCAAGCAGTATAAAATTCTGTCCTTTGAGTGCCTGCAGTTGAACACACGAGCCCCATTTTAGATGCAGACTTTGCAGGTAATGTTTTTGTACATCACTGTTTAAACTCGTATAAGGTTCTTACATGAGCCTCAATCCTTGTGTTCCTTATCTAGTCTGAGCACCTTGCAAGGAGGTGGTTGAGCAGAGAGGGGCTACTTTCCCGGTCTTGCTGGAGAGAAGTAGATGTACAAAGATATTCCTCAACCAGACTGTGGCCACAGAAGTCATCTATGGCAAAACGCAGTTCAAGATTCCCAAACTCTCCGTCCTTTTCCTCAGGCCGTGTTTCTTACACGAGAGAAGGCTGTTCTGAAGGCGCCCGCAGGGAAGACTATATTGATCCAAATGTCGTCGCAGTGCTTTTCTGCCCACCCTTACAGCACTGTCCTCTGGCCGTGCAAACCATTTCCTCAGTGTAATGTACCTTCTGGGCTTTCTGTCTTGAAGGGAGGTGGCTGCAGTCCTGCTCGCTTTGAGCTGGGCTTAGGGCCACTGACTTCTGGTCACTGGCAGCGCCGAGTGGTGCCGCAGGTGCCAGGCTTCCTCTGCAGGTCCCCTTGGGGAGGTGCTGAAACTCTGCAGGGGAGCCAGGACACATGCTCCCTTTGCTGGGGTGTGGTGTCAGATCTCCCTGGATTTCATCGCACTGGTGTGTGGTATTTAACTGTCGTATGTGAATAAAACCGCGTCCACAGCGTGACAGATGAAACCCTCATCGAGAGCTGTGGTCTGAATCTCCTCCCTGCGTTGTCAGGAGCAAATGAACACCACCACATGCAGCCTCGCTGAACTGTCGGGCCACGGCAGCCCTGTTGTGTGCTGTGTGGTACGGACACATCTTGGTCACGGCGATGGGAGGGGCACGGGCCTTAGGCCACAGCTGGGGAGCAGAGCCTCTCAGGACGGGGTGATGTGACGCTGTGTTCCTCTTGCTGCTGCCCTGGAAGACCTGCCTTGGTCTGGGCAAAGGAGGTAAATGGCTTTTTTTGCTGCCAAGAGGGAGAACTGTGTCCTGGGGCTCCTGCTCCAGCTCAAGAGCTGCCTGCGGGTTTCTGTGGCGGGGTGGTGAGGGCCCATGCCAGGAGCGGGGCTACCAGGCCTGCAGCAAAGGGCAGCACACAGGCTTGGGGGAAGGAGGGAGGCAGCGGGTGAATTAGCAGTGTGGAGGGGACGGAACCAAGGTCCTTACGCATTCCTAGCTGGTGTGCTTCATCCTGAAGAGAGTCCCTGCTGCCTTCATGGTGAGGAGGGACAGAGGTCATCTGGAAGAAGGTATGGGGCAGTGTGGTTGGTGAGAGGAATAGCTAGGAGATGCCAAAACAAGAAGGGTGGTGAGAGGCTTGCTACGTCTGTGGTGAAGTGTACTGTAGTGGTGAGATCCCAGGAAGCTGTTTCAGATAGTTTGCCTCTGGCTGCACAGCCTCTACCTCTCTACTGTTTGTGGCTTCCCATGCTGGATGCCATGTGTCAGTAAGTCACAATGACCTGCCAACCATTTCCGCGTGACAGAGGAGCACTTTGAAGTGGCTGAGATGCTGCAGTTCTGCTCTTGAGTGCATGGGTGAGGTACAGACCTGCTGGTGGGGCACTGGGAGGAGAGGACCGTGGTGTGCCAGCTTCTGGGCCAAGCCCAGCAGAGTGGCTTTGCTGCGGTCTGTGTGCTCTGACAAGTGAAGCAAGCCAGTTCTTGCTGTATTCCCTCCCAAGAAGCTACAGATCTGAACATTTTTGTTTCATGTTGCTGAATGACACACAAATGCGAGTGATTGGTGTCAATGAGGGTTCAGGAAAACAAAAGTTGTGAGACATCCAAATATTTCTAGTTGGTGAAATTGGGCTTTCTTGCTCTGCGCATGAGTTACTGACTTGAGCTCTGGGTTTGTTGCACTACGCCTCATCCTGCAGGCACGCTGTTCTAGCTCTGCACAGCTACTCTGGGACCAGCATCTCGCCTTTGGTCTGTACAGTGGATCTCAGCTTTGCTCCTCTGTTGCCCCCATGTGCACAGGCCATTTTCACTGCTGTCTGTGGAAGGAGAGGAGGGTGTCAGGGTGGTGTACGGTCCAAGGCTGAGGAAAAAAACCTGTCCTTTCATGAAGAATCCTTTTTGCTCCACAGCCCTGTTTGTTTTCTACGTAAAAAGTAAATGACTCAGAAGCACTTCTGTTACCCTTGATCTAACATTCTGAATCAAAATTTCCCTTTTTACTGTAGATCCTACTGTGCACAGTAAAGTGAAGAGGGAATTTTGCCGTCTCAAGTACTGGGAGAAGTGATAACTGTTGCGGGATGTTCTAACACTTGGCATTGTATCGTCATAGAGATGGTAGTGGCTCTGTAGAAATTTTCATTTCTACTTTCTGTGTTGTTGTAGACTGATGTTATTTTTTGGCAACAAATGATTCAAAAATGTTTAACCTTATAAAACAAGATTTAACTTTTGAAATAATAAGTAGTGGTAACTGGATGACTTAATGTCACCTCATGAGATAAGCATAAGGATGTTTTTCATGATTGTAAATTAATGTAAAATGTTTCAGACTGTTACTCTTAATAAGAGAAATAAACCAGTGAACTTTTAGATGCATGAAAACCTGGGGTAGTATTTTTAGTTGTCTTTGCTGTGCTAAATAATAGTTTTGTGACAAAATTAATGGTTGTGAGCAAGTTATTGCACATCAGACTTTATCCTGGGGACATCTGCTTACCATAGCATTCTGTTTCGTGTAATATATTATTAGCCTGCATCTTTACCCATAAAGATAGAATTCTTCATATATTTAATGTATTTCTGGCTAGTAAAATACCAGAATTAATCCTGGTATTAATTCTAATAATTATGCTAAAAATGTCTCCTATATGACGAGCTGGAGACAATTGGCCTGTAACCAGCTGTATGAAAACAGAATAAACTTCTTAAAGTAACTCCAAAGTTTTTTATTACTTTGTAAATTAATCTCATTTTTTTTCTAAAAAAATAAAAAAAAACCCCCAACCACCTTGTTTAAACTTAAAAATAATTAACAAACACAAACCCAAACAAAACAACAAGGTGAAAAACCTGGTGTTAAGACAGAAGTTCCCAGAATATTTGTAAGATTACAAGACAGTTTTATCAGAGCTTTTCATTTCTTAGAATTAAAAAATAGAATTAGGACATAGGAAATTTTAAATTAGTTTATCTATAATACTTTCTAATATTGTTTTTCTGTATTAATTTCTATGATATTATGTTGAGAATATTAGTTGTAGTGAATCTATCAAACTTTTATAAAAACAATATCTTAATTTATTCAATTGTTTGTTTGACCCTTAGCTTCCTTTGATCACAGTGACAAGGACTGATTTGTATTAAACTGAATGTGGCCATCTGGGTTCATTTGGTGTAGCTTTGGAAGATACAACTGTATAGTTCAGCTGAGAGCTGTTAAAAGCTGACATTGGTTTATGTGGAAGAGAGAGCAAAGTAAATGACGTACAGGAATACAGAGGTCATGGGAAAGTACAATGGCTACAGGCTAATCACAGCAGAAAACTCTGTTACTCAAATATTCTTCCTGATACTGTGAATGCTGCTGTCTGCCAGATTGCAGTGCTGGACACTTGAGCGCTCAGATACCCACCAGGACGGGGAATGTCAATATGAACCATAGTGTGAACTCCCAGAACAGTGGGAAATACAGAGAACAAGACTTGAAGCTTATTTAGAACCAAGGAATCAGAAGTCTGATGCAGGTAAGCAGGAATGAATGGTATTACGATAATCACTAGCATCTCCCTCACACCCTCTGTGTGGCCAGGCTCTGTAGCTACACACGTCTCGTCACGAGTTGGAAGACCCGTTGCAAAATGCCAGCTCAGCTTGCTTCTGGAGGCGCTGGCTGGAGTAAAACCCAGCTGTGGATAGCAGCTTGGGGTAAGAGAGGGGATCATGATTTTTCTGAGGTTAAATGTGGAAATTAAGAAAGCACTCCAAAACCGGGAATTCAGCATCTCTGTGTCCAGCAGACAAGCCTGTCTGTGACACAACCCTGCTCATGAATTTGAGTGGGCCCCGGTTTGCTGTTACTGATGGAGTGCTGGTGTGAGGGGCTGTGTGGAGAAGCTGAGAGGTACCAGTTGTTAAAAAAGGGACTGGCAGAAAGGCACTCAGGGGGCCTGTCTGGCGTACATAGCATAACTGTTGCGCCCTAGCTCCTGTAGGTGCTAATTCTCTCAGCAAACTTACAAAAATAAAACCCTGAAAAGGCTCATCCATGTGGAGAACAGCAACTTCATTCAGTGGAAGACGGAAGCTTAGCTCTAGGAACTGAACGCTTAACACTGCAGGCATTGCTGTCTTCCTCGGCTAGTCCAGAAAGCCCCTCAGCCAGTGCCTGTGGTGTGAGACGGGCACAGCAGTGCTGAAATAAGCACTTTACAAATACCTGTCCTGGCTCTGTACAGGATACATGTCCAACTTGACCTTATTTGCTCTTGGAGTGGATAGCAAAGGCCCACAGCTCTCTGTCCCAGAAGGATGTGTTTCCACATGCAGTAATGGAGAAGTAAAATCTGATGCAGAAGATGGTGTGGCTTAGGGATGCTGTGGGCACATGCTCTGGCACACCTTCATATAAGATGCTAGAGTCTGGTCCCTCCCACGGAGACCTCGGGGTCCATTCTTGCCTGGCATGTTGGAGAGGGGCTCAAACAAGGAGATTTTTGAGGATCTGAGGGAGGATCCTGTGAGGCATAGGCTGTGGTGGCCTGCATGAAGCTGCTGTTCCTGGCATGTCAGCAGACAACAACCTGGTTTTGGGTTAGGTCTTGTATCAGAAGGCCTGAAACAAACAGTCTGCTGAAACTTGGGGGCTTCATTAACACAACAGCTCATGGTGTGCTTCTGTATCCCTGCACAGATGTGTGAATGCACCAAGGAAAAGCATCTTGCTGTCTGAGGCTGGCTTCAGCACCTTTGGTGGAATCCAAAGGAGTATTCCCCGGTTTGCTGGCAGCTCTTTGCAGGACACGTGCCAAGGAAATGTTCTTCTGGGTAGCTGTAACAGGAGCTCCAGGCAGCTTTTCTGAGCTTTTTCTCCGTTAGCCAAAATACACAGTTCAGGTTTTCTTTGTTTAGCAGCTTTTGGTCCCAGCCACTGCCCTCTGAACAGCCTTTCTGAAGAAGAGGGAGTGATTTTGTAAATGATCTTATATTTTGCATTACTCTATTTTTACAAAATACAGATACGAGGCCTAGAAAGAGCCATGCTGCTGGGCCAGATGTTGCTGCCTCTTCAGACTGCAGTGGGAGGAGACCCTCTTCTGAACTGAATTCTGGCCATCACTCAAGGCCAATCCCTCTTCTTTTCCAAATTACTAGCTAGGAAATGTGCAGGTTGCAAGTTGCTGATTTCCAGGCAGAATAAACCTCAAAGGAAGCTGGAGGAAATGGGCTGTGAATGCGTAACTTCAGTTGCAGTTATTTACTGCTGAGAACAGTGAGTGATTCTGGCACTTTGTCAGACCCCACCCCTCTCATGATTCAGTTCTTACAGATGTCAATAATGGACTCTGAACACTTATCTTTGGAAATAAAATTGCTTGTATAATCAGCTACTGATTTCTTCCATTTCAGGAGAAGTTGCTCAGTTTGATCACAGCTTGCCTCCTATCAGTGGTTGGACAGATGATCTTGTGGTAGCTGGTACCCAAGGTAGGGCAGAAACACCCCGAAGCACAGGTAATCAATAGCACCGTGTGTCTCATCATTCATACCTGCAGTGCACAGGCTCCCGCTCTCCTGGGGCAGCTGACTGCCTTTTTGGACACAGCGCGAGCTAAAGTATCTTTCAGTTGACTAGACTTGAAGTGGAGATATTTAACCAAACCACAACATGGCAACCTCTGTGTTAGCAGAGTTACATTGAAGCACTCTTGACGATTCTGTGCATTAGCAAATATTAGCACTGAGTATCCAGTAACATGTCTCACTAAATCTTACCTGTTATGTGTTGCTGCAGTTTTGCGTGTCCTGTGTGGAGGGGCATAAGATGGTAACTCACTTATACTTGCAGCACTTGAGAGTGTTGGGAGTCTTGGCTTCATAAAATAAACATAAGAGCTCCACAGAGGTGAGAGATCCTGTGTTTGACTAACACTGTGGTGACCTCCTCTCTAAAGTTGATGTAAATAATATTTTTGTCTTGAATGGATACTGTAAAATACCTTAGGTTCAAATTTTGATTTATCTTAAAGTTTCAAAATGAAGATATTTAGATACACTCAATGAACTCAGGATTCAAATGCTTTAAGTTCCCAAATTAAAAAAAAAAAAAAAATTAAAGCATTCAAATCCTGAGTTAATTGAATATTGGTTTGCTGGGAAATCAGACCAGTTCCAGACTTGATGAAGAACTTATAGAAAACAACCTACCTCCTCTTCCTCTTCTCTGACGGAGGGATTGCAAAACTGTCTTAGATCTGAGCTCCATAAGAAGGTGGAAATGAAATCCCTCTATGAATACTCCTTTAACTGGTAGAGGCAGAAGAGGTTCACAGTCAGTCTTTTAAAAAGTATAGTAAGAATATTGTTCCTTGGTGAATCCCACATTGGCACAAGTTGAAGTAAGCACCTGTTCTCAGGGCTTTTGCAGAAGAGTTGGCAAGTTCCAATTCTGTTCAACTCACTTACTTCATCACTGGAGATAGTCTGTCATTTTTGTCACCATCACCTGGGAAATGGGCTATGCCCTACAGGAACCTCTCAAAGGCAATACTGTTTCAGAGCTGACCTGTACTAGTCCTCTTCCAGAAACAAAGTGATCATTTTTTTTGCTTGGTTCTAAATTATGTACTGAGATTTGTGTTCTCCAGGAGGTACATTTCACAGAGCTTGCCTGAGGAGCTCCCCTCCCTCTTCCCAAGTACTGCTATTCAGGAATCAAACCACTCCAAAGCAGTTGGAGTGAGAAATACCTTTGCAGTGGATTTATACTTAGGCAGAGGGAAGTTCTTCAGCTAGAAAGTGAGAAAAGCAGAGAGCTTTTAAAAGGTTTGTGTAACTCCTTTCAGGACTAAGAGTTCCCTCCTGTGGCAGGGAGCTTTCACATACCTGTGCTTCACTGGGCCTGGACACTTCAGTGCAGCTCTGAACTTGTCACCCAAAGTCAAGAGATTTAAGAGATCCCTTCTGCTGCCATACTTTTCTTATCTTGTTCCTGCTTAGGCCTTCTTTGTTCACTCTCATCCTCAGTTCAAGTTTCAGCAATGCCTTCAGTCCTGTCATGGCGTGGTGAGGGCAGAGCGCCGAGTCTGTGGCCTCACACACTGCCACAGCACTACATCTTTAATCCAGGAGCCCGCGCAGTTCATGCTGATGAAGGCATGGGGTTATGGGCAAGAAAACCCTGGTCGATGGGTAAATATTTAAAACTTCTTGCTGCCAAGTTAGGATCAGGTTAGTAGGTTACTTTGGTGACTAGCTACGCATGGATGTCATTCTGGGCATCATGTATCCTCACTGCATCTCCTATAATGTCCAAGGTGTTGACTCAAGGAAAAATCTGGCCAGCTGCCTTATGATTAAGTATCCTCACAGATCTAAAAGCAAACACGGGTGTCCTCAGTTTCCTGGGCTAATGTATACGTTAAGCACTGAAAAGGCTTCGCTTCAGTATCAGTGCTCTAACAAATAGCCTGTGTGATTTTGTTTGCATGCTGGTATTTGTGTGTGAAGGAGTGACTCTCCACCATGCTGGGAAGGAGAAGTTTTGCTCAGACAGCCTCTGCTTGTAATTGCCATTCGGCAAAGCATTTAAGCAGGTACCTAAGCGCATTGGTGGATAGAAATGGATTGTTATATTGAAGTATTTAGACCAAGAATGGACTCCTTTGTGCCTCAAAACACTGAAAGATTCCTGGCTGCTAGCACAAGTGAGGCTTTGTAACGGGTGCTGTGCAGAGCCTTTGTCCCTTAGGCTGAAGAAAGTGAGAAAACTGCTGACGGGGCAAGGGAAATATGGATGGGGTGAAAACAATGGCATATATCTGATAGAGCAAACTTGGTGCTGTTCTTGCTCTTGCAATGGCTGTTTATTGGAGTCTTTGTCTGCTTTTAAAGTGTCATTAATCCAGCTGCAAATGATAGTGAAAGCACCTTGCAGCTCCTTTGCTGTGGGGAGTCCCTAAGCCTGGCGTTAGGGACGGCTGTGAGCTATTTCAAGAAGTCACCAGGAGCAGACTCAGCAAAATTATGAAGCAGCCGTGCGGGGAGGTTTCTGTCCAGCCCAGCACACCCCTTAGGTACCAGCTGAAGCTCTGGTTTCTCCAGTTCGTTGTCAAGCTACACTTTGTCCAGGCGCTCTGAGCTGGCTCTGTGCAGTCTCCGAACCCAGCTATCGCACAACACCTCCCCCTGACTCCGGGATGAGCCAGGGCATCGCAACCGCATTGCTCGATTGTAAATGTGATCCTTTTCACTGCAGAACTTAGCTGGGAGCCTCCCTGCCCTCCCTACCCCTCAGAGCCAGCCCCGCGCCTTTTGGGCAGCAACAACAGGCTCCCTGTTTCCGCAGCTCCTGCGGGGCTGAGCCCGGCCCCGATGTGCAGAGCAGCAGCGCCCTCTTCCCCCTGCCCGGCAGAGCTCCGAAAGCGGCGGCAGCGGCAGCAGCAGCAGCAGCATCGCTCCTGCGTGCCCGGCTCTGCTGCTCCCCCATCTCTGGGTGTCAGGATTCTGGAAACTTAGAAAAGGAGAGGGAAAATTGTGTTAGTGTAGTGTGGAATGACTCGCGCTGTTGTAGCCTTAACAAGATCCCTCCTGTATCGTTAATGACCTGAGTGTAAGATTTACGGCGTGGAATGCCCCAGCAGCAGAGGAAGCCTTCAGCACACACAAGCTGCCTTTTGCAGGAGAGGAGGGGAAGTGAAATCCCCTGAGGTCTGGGAAGTCTGAATGATGTAGTTTTATGGTTGGCACTTTGAATACATGTGTAGCTTACTTCAAAATAAGTATTTGCAGTTCACCTCTAGCTATTAATGTTTCTTAAAAATAATAATTTTGAAAATTTTATACTGGAATAATCTTATTGTTGCACAAAATAAACAGAGGTTAGTGTGGATACATACTGGCGAGAAACATCACCATTTCATGCCCAGATGGAGTTCCTGAAGAAAGCCATGCAAGGTACGTTTTTGGAGAGAAAGAGATACAAATCTGTCTTTTTCTTGAGAGGAAAGTTCCCTGGTGTCTTCAGCTCCTGGGAAAGCTCTGAAAGACCCACTGACCGTGTCTGCGCTAGTGTGTGCAGCTGGTTCTGTGGCAGCAACACTTTGAGTTGTGCTCAGATCTGGTCTTGGAGGAAACCAACCAGTGAGTGATGCCAGGGGCGCAATCAGCCCCCACTTGTGAGCAGGAGCAGTGCAGCTGAATGCACAGCAGCCACTGTTACCTCCGTTAAGGGCTGTGTTTTCTCCTGCCAGTTCTATGACGTGGAGATCAGGGAGGCCAGGCCTTCTGTCCCCCATGCGTATTGTCCTCTTATCCCTTCCCCAGTGCTTGTCAAGTCACCTACAAGCTTCTCCATTTCCTCTTAGCATCCTGTCACAAATCCCCTGCCTGCCCCTTTGCTGGCACACGGAACCCCCAACTTCCTGCCTGGTTCACATGAGACCTGGAAGGGGCTTAGCCCGTTTTCCCAGTGCAGCACAGCTACCAGTGTGGCTTTGCAAGCTCCAGAAGCAGGACCTGTACTTATGCTCCATCAGCCACAAACAGCTCCCAGCCAGGAGCTGGCTGTCACCGAGGTATGTGGTAGAAGACACTAGCAAGCATACCGTTTGTTCCCCTGAACGCTCTTGCTATGTATGCTTTTGTCTTTTTTAGAAGTGTGCTTCAGCCTCTTTAAAACAGGAAAAATAAAGGTAGGGGAGCTCTTGCAAGACTTGCCGTTTTAATCTCTTGGTTTGACATGTGCAGTTTTTGTGTTCCTGAAACCATCGTCCACCTGTTGTCTCTGTATTTGAAGAGAACCAGACAGATAAATTCAGCTCAGTCTCCTACAAGAAGGTGCACAATGTCCGATTCCTGTCCTAGTGTCATCGGTGCCCCTCATGCACCAGCTCATGCACCACACTGAACACGCACGAGAGGGACGGGAGGTTGGAGCTGCACTCAGGGAAAATAGGGAGAGCTGCTCTGGGAATAGTTGTCTCTGAGAAGTGATTGTATTTGTGATGGGGCCCGTATCGCAGCCCAGGAGGTCCTTTCTCTCTCTCGGTCACTGCTGGCAACACAGATGTTGGTTGTGGAGTTACTGTACAAAATGGGCCACTTCTCTCAAGAATCTCAACCGGATTGATTCCTCCTGTGTATGTTATAGGATTTATTATTATATATAGGATTTATTTATTATTTATTATTATTATTTATGTTATAGGATTTCTTCAGCTCTGTCTGTAGTCTTTGTCTTTCTACAAATGATGATTAAGAAGCTCACTAAATCCTTCTGGATTTTTGTAGCCAGCCTTTTTAGAAAAGGACTGTTTTCTAGTCTCCAAATTATTCCAGTTGTTTGCCTGGGTATGCTAGAGCTGACCCTTACATATCCTTCACTGATGGACAGAATAACTTATTTTTCTACATCAATTATTGTGGTTTCATTTTCTTGAGCTCTTCATAGTCTTCCCTCTGGAAACTGACTCTTTCGCTGAAGTTTTCTCCTTCTGCTGAGGTACATTATTCTTTCTGAGACCCTTACCTGCTGCTGCTTCTGTTTCTGTGAAATTATACCACTCTGTCCTTTCTTCTGAGTTTTCTGGGGCATCTCTGCATCTCTTCAGGATATGGCAACCACTAACAAATCACTTCCTTTTAAGGAAAGATGAGAAATCAGAGAAAAGTAAAAGATAAAAAGGACTGACCCACTTCCTGCTTTGCCTGCTGCTGCTTCCCTTTTCGTCAAGAAAAGAGATGAAATGGGGGTGTGAATGAAACTCCGCAGCTCTTCTTTCCTGACGCTGATTAAGCTGCAAATGTGACTGGATACTAAGCCAGTATAAATCAGCTGTAAAAGGGGGTGTAAAACTGCTGGGGTTTAGCTCGGTCAGTTTACACCCCATGTAAAGCAGAGTGTGTTTGCAGGCAGGACCTGTGTTGCTTCGTCTTCCGTGCAGGGTGGATAATGAGCTACTGGGCACTGAGTGTCTTCTCCCCTCGCTCCACAGGCGCTCGTGCTGCTCTTCGGCGCTGCCTTCCCCTGTCCTCAGCTGCGACAGCAAAGGGCATGTTGGAAAGGCCCGGGACAGCAGCATTTCCCCGTTTTCTCTTGGAAGCAGCTTTGGAAAGTGAGAGCAAAAGCAGCCCTGTCCTGGGCTTTGCTGGGCCAGCAGATGCCCTGGCTCGGGGCAGAGCCCACTTCAGGTGAGCGGCAGCTTTGCCCTTAGCCACCGGGCCGTCTGGCTCTGGTCTGCAGCACATGGTGTCTCCAGCACGAGCCGCCTGGCCATGCGGGCAGCAACCCAGATCTCGGCTTCCTAGCGGAGCCAGCCCGTCCTGGAGGGCAGGGGCTGGCCCCTCGGCTGGAGGGGTTCTCTCGATCACAGCCTTGTGAAGCCCCTTTGACATCAGCCTTGGCGTTACCCTGGGCAGAGAAACGAGTGTGCTGACCTGGAGTCAGGAAGGAGCGGGAACGCTGGTTTTGCCCCTCAGGGCTTTTCTGGAGTGAGGAGCAGTAGTCACGGTCACGCACAGCCCCATCTCCAGCGAGGGGCGGCAGTTTTTCTGAAATGTGCCCCTCTTTGGACACTCCGCATGCAGGGCAGAGCAGTGCTCCCGCCTGAGCTGTTGCAAAGAAATGACCATTCAGACGTTACCACTGGACTCCGGGTATCCACGCTGAGCCCTTATTTCACTGGGGATCCCGCGTCATTTGAGCGGGTGATTTACTACTCCTCCCACTTTCCTCTTTCCCAGGATTAAAAATCAAGAGGGGAATTAGGGCCTTTATTTCCTTTATTACTCCTGAGCACCGGGCAGATTTTCTTCTGATCTGTTGGCAGAAGGTGCATTTATAACACACAGCAGCAGCGCAGTTGTAGCGCTCAGACAAAATGCTTGTTTGCTGAATTAAAACCCAGGCTGCAGCCCTGGAGCGGTGGTGTGAGGGCGGCTTTTCCTGCTCCACCTGCTCTTGCAGTTTTACTGTTCTCGCTGTAAGTCACAGCTGACTGGGCATTTGCTAGTATGCCAGGCAGAGTGCTGCTCCTCCACGGAGCTTTTACATTAAAAATTGTCTCTGGTTTCAGCTACGGTCCTTCTGCTTTCCTCTGTGCCTCCTTGCCTTTTGGAGTGTGCAGATTTAGTCGTATGTCTTTATTTAATCAGCTGGATAAGTGCCAAATAGCTCCCAAGGTGAAAAATAAGGTGCTTTTGTCCTCATGGGCATGTTTGCCTGTAGTGGGCAAGGATCCTGTTCTGTAATGAACCAAGTTAGCATGGGGAGGAAATATTATATCCCTCTTCAGACTGTCAGCCCTGTTATCCTTCTGCACACCGACACGTTCACCGAGCTCGGGCTCACACCTAACGTTATTCATGTGAGGCTGTGAAATAACAGGGGTTTGGTTTATTGTGTTCTACATTCTCCTCTTTTTTTTTTCTTCTCTCTCCCAGGTCATACGAGGAGGGGCTGAACATACACAGTCTGGCTGTGGCTGCAGAGCTAAGAAGTGTAAGTTTACCCACAGAGTGGTGCTGCTCTGGCATCACTGCAGCAGCTGGCATCAGCCCTGCTCCGTGTCAGCACCACTCCCCATGCGAGGAGCTGGGGCTGGTGTGGGGTGCTGGTGGTGCAAGCACTGTTGTCAGTGACCCTCCTTCTAAGGGGCTGCCAGCAGCCTTCAGTGCCCTCTTGTCAGCTAAGCTTTACGTTTAAAATGTGCCAAAATAAAGAAATAGATGGTGGTTCTGCGCTATTGGGGCTGGCCCCATTGCATGGGTCAAGGTGAGTGGACAGGGCTGGCTGCAGCTCACAGCTGCTGGGGCCAGATCCCGCCTGGTCCCTTCCCCACTCCAGGCTTGTAGCAGGCTGCATGGGAGGGAGGAAGGAAAAATGGTGCTGTTGTGGTTTAAAGCGACTCTGCCTGCTTGGCGTTCTCACTGGTTTATTTTTGAATATATCTCAGTTGCTGCAAGGGGAATGTCTTTCCCTGGCTGCTTCCAGGGGAACCCCTCTTTTTCCTCTCTCTCCTCCACATTACTTTGGGTCTCTTTACAAAGTATTTTTTCCTGCCCTCCCCTGTCCCTTTCCTGTCAGACAGAACTGTTTCCCTGAAGATGGTCAAAGGCTGATGGTGTCTTGGTGACTGCAAAGTGTGAATCCAGGCTGCCGTTGGTGGGGGAGAGTAAATTGGGGTCAGCACCCCACTGAAGGTTAGGAATGTCCTGGAAGTCAGACGTGGCATAAATCCTGGGCTAAGCTCTGCTTTTACTGTAATTTATCTAGTGCATCAAAGGTCTCTGTTAGTTCAGCAAGAACCAAACCTACGTGGGACGTTTTTGGATCGGTATTGGCTCACTGAGGCTGAGATGTTCTTTCTGCTGCACCTTGGAAAGCAGGAGGTTCAGATGAGTGCTTGCTGCCCCAGCTGCACTGCTGAAAGTGTGTGGGCCCTTCTGGAAAAAAAAAACCACAACTTTTTTTTTGGGATGAGAGATGATAGACCACTTAAAAACTCACTGTTGGAGTGAAAAAAAACCCACATGTGCTGTGAGTCCTGTTAAGAAATTCCCCTTCTCTAACTATTATATCAATCACTCTTTATAGTACGAAAGTGCGTTAAGTTTGTTAATGTGTGTTAGTTCATGGTATACACTGTGATGTAATGAGGTAGGGAAATTTTACTGGAGACTTTGATATTGTTCATGCTTAAGTAAAACAAGCTAAAGCACAAGCCAGTCCCAGAAATAAGGACTTTACTTCTTGGAAACCTAGAGGTGCCCATAAAGGATACCCCTGGTTAACCAAGACCACACCAGCATCCTCACCCTCTATCGTGCCTTTGAAACCCACCCAGCATCGTCTGGCATCAGAGATAAGTAACTATAGCACGTCTGACTTCAGTGATGTCTGGATCAACAGACAAGCAGCAAGACTGCTGCAAAACTATAGCTGCTTTGCGCAGTCTTGCTTTCAGAAATCAGCAGTGTGAATGCTAGTGATTAGTCAAATCATACTGTACCTGAATGTTTGACAGGTATAGGAACCCTGGGTAAAACCAGATTGGATGGGACTATTTTTGTGGTAGCTCTTACCCTTCCTGGGGTCTTTAGACAGTGACGATGCAGATCAGTGCCTGCAGCTCTTTGGAGAGGCCAGTGGCAGCCAGAGCTTGCCCTAACCCCGCCAGCCCCAGTGCAAAGGTAGCAAACCTCAACGTGGCTGGTTGCAGGGTCCATGCAGGGCTGCATCACCCCAGCCCTGTGGGGCAGTGGCTTCCAGGTCCATGTGGGTGCTGGGCAGCCGTCACCTGCTGTGACTCTTCAGACTCTCTGTCCAGCCCCCAAAAAGCTGTGCCCGCAGAGGTTGGCTGGGCGGTGTGCTGGCTCCAGGGGCTGTTTGCAGCTCTTAAAGCCCCCCAGCAGCTTCACAGACAGGAAAGAGCGCTGGAGCATGGCACAGTGAGGCTGCTGGGGAGTTTTAGCCGTTTAGCATACAACGGCTAATCTTGCTTTCAGGAGAGGCAGCGAGGAGGAACGGTGCTGATTTATTCCCTTCGACTCAGCCTGAGCTCACCCGCTGTTGTGCAACGTATTGCAATGTGCCCAACCCCTCCTTTACTCGGCGGTGACAGCTGGAATACCTGCCGGTCTCCAAACGTCACCAGGCGCCGGCTATAAAGCGCAGGCGATAGAGCATCTCCCTGGCTCTCCATCTCACCAAGAGGAGCATCTCTGAGAAGGGAGCCATACGTGGTGGGAAGATGTTTTATTCGGGTATCCTGACAGAGCCGAGTAGAAAAGAAGTGGAGATCAGGGAAGCGGCATCTCTTCGCCAGCAGAGGAGGATGAAGCAGGCGGTTCAGTTTATTCACAAGGATTCTGCAGATCTCCTCCCTCTGGATGGGTTGAAGAAGCTGGGGACTTCAAAAGATACTGTAAGGCTTTATTGTGTTTACTGGAAGGAGATTTAAGAAGCTGGTAGAGCAGTGGGTTTTTTTCTCTGTGCCATTTTACTGCTAGGAGAAGTAGTTTGTTGCTTGTGGAAATTTATTTAAAAAATGAGGCTTCATATGTAAAAGGAAGGGAGTAGAAATATGATGCTAGTTATCACCAGGGTTGCTTTTTGCTAGTAGGTGCTTTCATATGCCTGACACTCAAATCTAAAAGCTTTTTTTTTTTTTTCCATTTACATGAAAATGATATACTGGTTTTGGTACAAAAATCCTCTCTCAATTGGAGTAAATCAAAATGGCTTCATATAATACATACATGTATACACATATGTTTGTGATGCATATAAATAAATACACATATAACATATAATAAAAGATCTGGTAAAGTGCAGTCACTAGTATGTCAAAATATAAAACTGCTAAGATTACGCTTCGATAAAGGCTTATGCATGGATGTATTTTTTGAAATGAAGATGCATAATTCTAGGTTTTAAATATTTCCCTGTGCAATGATCCATGTGATCCTGTAGCTAACATACAGTATTCATCACGTTGTGCTGGAGAGCATTTCTAAATCCTAATGTGCATATTAGAGCTTGCTTTAATGGGAGATGATACCTAAATGTAATATCAGAAGTTCTGAGGTAAGGAGCAAAATCTAGAAAATATATTCCACTGAGGAAAGCTCCTTTACTTTTTTTTTCCCCAGTTGTTGCAAAATTCTTGCTCCTCCTAACACACAGATATGCTTTTTTCAATGCTTGATGCAGCTTTATTGAAAAAAGTGAATCTTTTTATTTTTAGTGGGGTAGTTTTGTTCTGTCATAGCCTTCCTGCTCAGCTGGGTTAGGCTTGGCTTTGCCTGGCTGAGATAAGTGGAATGAGTTGGCTGTTCTCTGCAGTGAGCATAGAAGTGATTTTTTTGACATCCCAAATGTTTTGCAGTTGTAGAGAGTGAAACTCACCCCGGCGGAAAGGCTCAGAAAACCTTTCCTGGTCACCAATGAACATCAGCTCTTAGCTGAGGAGCTACAAAGTGCCTTTCAGAGCACAGTGGTGGTGTTATCACTATTGTCTGCAGCATCTACATAACGTGTCATGGCTCAGCCACCCGCAGTGTTCAGAGCTGAGACCCTGGTGACAGGGATTTCTGCTCTGCCCAGATGTCAGGGGCAACAGGTAGCAGGAGCCAGGGGCACTGAGCACTGAAGTCCTTGTTCTTGCAGCAGTGAGGACCAGGTTTGGCCCTGGGGCCAGGGGCAGAGCATGGGGTTCCTCGCCACCACACTGATTGCAGAAACATCACCCCAGGTTTCCTCCCTCCTCCTGTGCCCATGCTGGCTGAGCCATGGCTGCAGTGTCACCCCTGCTGCATGCACAGCCCCTGCGAGGAGGGTCCGCACGGAGGGGCTCTCTCCAGGGATGTGCCAAAACCCTGGGGAGATCCACAGCTCCTGATCCTCTCCAAAGACTAAAAGGAAGTGCAGTGTGTCAGAGGTGCACTGCTGCCCCACGGCCACCCTGATTGTGGTGGGTCTCTGGACAGGGATGTGGTGAGAACTGAGCTGGTATGGGCCACCCCACTGCAAACTCATCTTGTCCCCACGCCACAGCGAGGGGTGATGGGACAGTGGGCACATGAAGCCAGGGCTCTGCTTGGCCACAGCCTCCTTGCTCCATGGGACATATGGGGAGTCCCCAAAGTGACAGTGCTGGCACATGCTCAGGCCCATTCCTGCAGCCCTCGAGAAGATGCTGTGAATTTGAGTTGTTGCAGCGAATCCATGTTGCCAGCACTGCCATGCTCACACTGTACACCACGGCTGGGATGTCAGTGAGCATTGCTTCAAGAGGACCCGCTGTGTCTCCCTGTGCCAGGCTGCCTGGATGTCACAAGAGCTGTCCTCAGGAGGCACAGGAGATAGTGACTCTCTGAGACCGGAGAAGCACCAAGAGCCTCTGAAATGTGGGACCCCACCTCGGCATGGCCCCAAACCAAGAAGTCCAGGTTCAGAGGAGTTGAGCTGTGTGGTCAGGAGGCCCAGGGCATAAAGGGTCTTTGTCCAGAGTGTTCGCATGCCTTTCTTGTGAAAACTGCACGCCTCCTTACCAAGGAACACATTGCAGTGTCCAAAGCTATACATGACTGCTGTTACTAACGCAGGGTTTCCCACGGGGGTTTTCCAGCAGCCTTGGCAGGAGAAGAGAGTTGGTGACAGCTCCCCAGAGATGGGCAGGGGGCAAGGACAGACCCCGTCTGTCAGGGTGACAGCTGGCAGTGAACTCTGATTTGGGGGAGAAATGCCCTTCCTTTTGGCTGCAGCGCAGGGGGTGCTGCACAGAGCGAGGGGGCAGCAGGTCACTGGGGCGGGTGTGCTGGTGTCCCCCAGCTTGTGTGCCGTTAGTCGGCTCCTGAAGCATCTCTCCTGGTGATGCCCTGTATATGCGGGTTTGATAAACACTTGTAATTGTCTATGTTAAATCTCCAGTACTTTTCAGCATATTATTCTGAGTTGGCCCGAACTCCTCTAGCTCCTCACTCCCTGTACGTATTGCACTTTGCCTAGACCAAATAACAGCATAGCATACACTGGGTTTGGCCAACGTGGAGCTGGGTGTACAGAGCAGAAATGGCTTTGCTTTGATGCCTCACTGATACCTGCCTCACTGAAGCCCAGAAAGTTGGCATGATGTGGTCGTCAGCTGGGATTTGGGCTTCCTGACCCTGTAACCATGCCCCCCTGCCTGACTTGGGCTGGGGGGCCAGGCGTGCTGGCTGCTGGCAGCTCCTCCTCATGCTTGGACACTTGGCCCTTGCCCTGAGAGCCACTGGACCAGCTTGGAGGGACTTGGCCTGAAACAGTCCCCCATCACTTTACAAGCTGGGAAACAGAGTTGTAAGTAGTGAAAAACAACAACAAAAAAAGCATTTCCGCCTCCCAAAACACCCTCAGACCTCTCCTGGGTGCCCAGGTTCCCAGCGCAGCTCTGGGTGCCCCCATGGCCCTGTTCCTGCTCCTGCAGCTGGTGCAACACTGCAGTTAATTGCAGTACCTTTGGATTTTTCCCACTTTCCCACTGCACTCTCCAGAGTTTGTTGTGTCTTGGTTAAAATGCAGAAAACTTTGATATTATGTGCACTGTGTTGGTCAGAGCCCTGGCGGCTGCCTGGACACCAGGGGGTGCAGGAGAGCAGGGGGCATCTCTGTCCCACCTTGTCCCGCTGCGAGAGGGGCTGACAGCCTGCGAGCACAGGCTGCTGGTACAAGAAGTGAATTTGGATAAAGGATGGGAAGAAGAGAGAGAAATTGGTTATTTTTGGGACAAGATCCATTGGTGTGTTAAAACTCCCTTTTTACACTGTCTAGGTGCAGAAGAGAGGGAAAGCCTCCTGCGGTGGGTTTGGGGAGGGGAGGAGCTGGCATCTTCCCTGACTTTCCCTGAGTGAAACTGTTGTTGATGGGTCTTGTTATCCCCAGATACAGAAGCCAAAATACTGGGAAATCTGCCAAGGACACAGGTACTGCAAGCTGCAGCGAGGCACTTGCTTATAAATTAGAGAGGAACAAAACTGTATGGAATTATTTGTGGTTTTGACAGACAGTGGTAAGTAGGTTCAGCAATAGCTGGTGTCTCCACTCCTTTTAGGTTTCTACTATGACTTTTTGAGGGGATTACAGTTTTTTGAAAGGTCTCAGAGATGGAAGGAGGAGGTATCTTATGTAAAAATTCATGGTTTGTTTTTACATTGTACTGAACAATACTTGGAAATAACTTTTTTTTTGCTTATACAATGGTATGTTACATTTTTTTATAAAACTTTCAATAGTCTTGTGTCATGCATAGAAAGACAGTACCAGATAATCTGGGTTATTTCAAACACCGTTCCTGGCTGTGTGGCCAGCCTGCACTAGAGGGAGAACACAGCTGCCCTCCCCATCACGGTCACGGGGAGGTTGTCCTCCTCCTTCTCTCCCAGACGTGGTCTGCTTGCAGTTTTCCAGGAAAATATGCATTTGGAAATGTCCCCTGGCACATTATCTGTTTATCAACTATGCATCTATCACTTGAGTCATCTCCATGACTAACATCCCTCACTCTGTTGCAGATGAAAGTCAAGGGAAACACAAGTTAAAGCAAACTAATTAATAGCCTGAGACAGGATGGTGCTGCAGGGAACCTTTTCAGCCCCCTCTTGCTAAATTATTTCTGTATTGGAGCACAATGTAAGCAAAATTTGTCTCCCCAAAGGCAGGATTTGCTGCAGCTTTCGGAAGAGCAAGCATCAACAAAAGACAGTCCTGTTTGTGGTGGGAACTCATGTTTGCTGAGTTCTGGATTTTTTTCTTTTCAGTGATGGAACCCATATAGGATTCATAAAACCAGGGCCTAAGAACACCCAGATATGTAACTTGTAATAGAGGAACTTGTAGTTAAAAAAAAAAAGGTTTAAATCAAGGGTAGATGGCAGTTAAAATAGCAATGATGAGTGTGCTAGTGACTTGTTCTTCTCCAGCCTCTTCTTTCAAAGCTACTTGGCAATGTAACTGAGGGCAGGGAGATCAGAACAGCATGCAGACTGCCCTGGCTGATGCCATCAAAAAATTTCTCTTGGTCCTAACTGAGTAGGGCTGGGTGTGAGGAAGTTGACCACTATGGGACAGGCTGTCTCCTGGCCAGCTGGCAACTTCACCTGTCTCCTTCTCCAGTCCCCTATCCCCTCATTTGGATTTTTTGATGATGTGAAGAATGAGTCCTCCAGTTGTGTGCCTGAGTTGCAGGCAAACATAAAGAGTAAGAAGGATGTGATATCCTTTGGCACAGTCTGGCTTGTATTTTTGCTCAGGTGAGGAGCCTTGGAGGTGATCACAGTGCTGACTGTGCACCCACGGCTTCTGCCTCATGTCAGGGAGCCCTCATTTCCAAACTGATTTGCTCGTCCCTCAGCACAGGGTCTGTTACTGGTGGAGTCAGCACGTCTGCTTTAATCTAGTTAAAAATACCGGTTTCTGCTGTTCAGTCTCACTGGGAAGGCAGCGGTCACCAGCGCAGCGCTGGAGCTTCGTTAGTTTTTGTGCGTGAAGGAGACAGTGCAGTGTCAGATCTGATGTCTCCCCACTGCTGGGAGCATGGCTATGTTCTCGCTTTTACACAAAACATGCTCCCTAGCGTGCTGGTCAGACGTAGCACCTGCAACTGAAAATGGTCATGAAATTGTATTTCCTTTCAAGTCACAGGTTACATGTAGAAGTAAGAACAGTGAAAATTGTGGGGAAAATGAGATTACGTGTCCTGGTGACCACTGGTGTTGGCTGCATCTACCTGTTCTCATCAGCCAGCTCCAGTTTAACTGCCTGTGTTATGCCTGCAGCAGGATCTGAAGCACTAACGTAGTTGTGGTCATTTTAGGATGATGCCAAGTTGCATTAGACTTTTGTAAGTGCTGTTATTTAACATGCCACACAGATTATTTTAAAGATGAGCCCCTACAGTTGAGGGTGTGTGCTGGCCACCTCAGGGAACCACGGCCCGAGGTTTTCAAAGTTATCCTGATCCCACTGAAATTCCCTTTGGGATGAGGAGGTTTGCTGGTTCCAATGTCTTTGCAGATACAGGATCATATTTAATATGAATGCAAAAATTCAGGAATAAGCCAGTAAGAAGGTCTCACTGTGGACAAATTAAAATCGGAGGGAAAGGGCAGTAATGGTGAGAGGAGATTAGCCAGGCAGAGAAATGAGCAGATAATCAAGCAGAGTTATTTCACCTCCAGCAGAGTATGTGCATCCATCCGTGATGAACATTAAACATAAAAGGCTTTTGGGAAGGCAGTCAGAGGAGATTTTGAGAGGCAGCGTGCTTCTCGCAGAGCAAATGGAAATGACAGAGAAAGCGAGAAGCCAATGTACAAAGCATCGGGGGTTCCCAGGAGAGAATATCTACCTACCTACCTCAGACGAGCTCACCTCTTCCCCTCCTCTCCTTTCCCTCCCGTGGCATGGCACCCAGGACTGGTCCCATTACACCCTTAGCAGCTAAATACAAATGTGAAGGGAAGAGACAAGCAGGGTGATTTGAGACCAAATCCTGATCTAAAGGCCAGGACTGGTCTGACAATAGACACCATCTATGACTCTCTTCTTGCAGTTGTCCCTTGTTCACTCGCACCTGTAAGAGCCAATGCAGAGACACCTGAATTAACTTCTTAAATTCCAGGTCGATTCACACAAAGCGTGAGGCTGGACACAGATATTTCCTACGCCAGCAATGCCAGTGCTCAGTGAAAGCAGCACCAAGTCCATACACCCTTTTCATACTTAGATGGTGCCTGTAATTGGAAAGGTGGTTTGTTACCTCTTAACTTTTCACATCACTGCAGAATTCCCAACATCTTTATCAACAAATGAAGGCAATTATGACTGAAACACCAGCTTGGAAAAGCCTGATTTGTTTTGATTCCTATATGACATCAAACCTTCAACCTGAGCTTGGAAAAAGAAAGGCATCCCTCCAAATTCTGGTTAGTGTTTTGAAATGATTATTCCCTTGCTGATACAAACTAGTTTTCTTTAGTCAAAGCCAGGGGAGCTGGAGCTGGCAGGAGAGCAAATAGATGTAGGCTAGGAACAGTACCTGTCGTCTGGGAATCAGGGAGAGTGAGGCTTTAGGGCATCCCTCCTGCAAGAGCAGCGCTGGCCTGTGGGCACCACAAGCAGGCTGGGGATGCAGGTCATTTTGTGGTTTTCCTCCGAATTCACCCTGCTCTTCTGTGTGTGCGTTTTCTTAAAGCAACCACACAATATCCTGCAGAAGCGCCTGATGGAGACAAATTTATCAAAACTACGAAGCAGCCGAGGCAGCTGGACTCCGAAGAGTGATATTTCAGCGCAGACCAACAAGCCGAATCCAACCAAACTGGGCAGCTTAGGGAAGACGGAGGACGAGGAACTCATAGTAGTGAGCTGCCAGGTAATGGTCCCTCCCTAGACTTCTGGGATTTATTTCCCCCAAATTTTATTTATGACAGCCTCAAGCCTCCTCTTCTTGCCCCTACGCTCTTTTGTATTTCCCACTCTCGACAATATCCCCTCCACCTCGGGCTGCCTGCTCCATCCTTTGCAGGGGCAGATGCTGCTGGAAGGGGCTCAGGACCCAACACCATGTTGTCAGGAGCACCAACGTATTCAAATAGCAGCCCAAGAGCCAGCTCTTGCATGCCTGGGGTGGACGAGGCAATGCCCGGCAGGCACTGAGCACGCAGTGGAACAGGGGTGGGCTGGTGCGAGGAGATGTTGGCATTTCGCAGGTTCCAGTGTGTGTGGAGCGGAGAGCCTGGACGCTCTGCAATCACCCACCATCATACTCATTGTCTCCCATCTCTGCTTGCTCTTGCAGTGTGCAGGGAAGGAGCTGAAGGCCGTGGTGGACACCGGCTTGCAGCACAACCTCATGTCGTCCGCCTGCCTGGACAGGCTAGGGTAACTATCCAGCTGGGCTTCTGTTTTGTGGGGACTTGTGGCACCTGGCAGCACAGGCAGTGCTCTGGGGGCTGGGGCTTCGCTTACGCCAGCGATGGCTCTTCTGGAAGGGAGTGCTTTGGGCTGTGCCCAGGCAAGCCACTGATACTCCTGTTACAACTAAACCCTGGCTTATTCTTAAATGTCCTTGCAGGCACCTGAAATAGAAAGCCACTTGCAGCAACTTACGCACCTCTGGGTAAATCCCTTCAGAGGGCTGGGTGCGCTGTATTTTTTCAGTGCCTGCCTGTTTGTCATTCAGTGCCTCCTGAACTAGCTGGACGCCCTGCCCTGGCCGTCTGTGTCCCTGGGGCAGGTGTGGGGCAGGGTTAGCCCAGCCCTGCAGGTCCCCGCAGTGAGGCAGGGACCTGCCTGCTGGGCACGCTCCCGCTAGCCCCAGCACCGGGGGTGAAGCAGCTGTGCATTTCTGTACATGCGTGTGCTGGAAATCTGCTGTCTGATGCTACTCCCGATAACAAATTTCTCCAAGTTGAAGGAAAAGGAACTGTATTAATGTAGTGTTAAAGAGCTAACTGCCAGCCGTTTGCAGCAAAACTCCCACTGATCGCTGAGGAGCAGGATCAGGCATCAGCTCATAGCAAATCAAGGAGCTTTTGGCACTTTATTGTCATGAAGTCATTGCTTTTCATCACTGACTTCAAGCGATTATGCAAAATCCGATTGAAGTTGCTCCCTGAGCACTACTGCATGGCCCTGAATAAATGGTGCCTGTTTTCTGCCCAGACAGTAATTTCTTCTTTGCACAACAACGTTTAGTGGGTGGGAGGTGGCTGCACTTCCCACAAACGTGTCACGAGCTGTGGAGCTGCTCAGCCTAGCTTACAGGTGATGGAGCATTTGGAGTGGTCTCATCTTGCCAGATGCTGTATTGGCTGTTTAACATGTCTGAGTTGCACAGCGATGCTCTGTGACGGCTTGTCTGCTCTCTGTACTCACGTGTGTCCTGCATAGCTTTTGCAGCATCAGCCTGCTTCAGCAGTCCTGCCCTTCAAAGAGTGCTTAAGAGATAAGTTAGGAGCCTGTTTCTGCCATCAGGTTGTGCAGATTCCCCCCTAAGTGAGTTTTGCAGCCATCAGCTGGACAGCTGCATGAAAAGGCCCATGTCCCTCCCCAGTGTTACTTATCAGCACCGAGCGAGCTTTGGTTCCTGCTGGGTGGGACCCGTGGGCACAGGGGTGTGCAGGAGCCCCACGGCATGCGCAGCAGGCAGCACATCAGAGCGATGCCCTATCCCGCGTGAGCTACAGCCGAGGCGGGCAGGCAGGGCTGCCTCGCAGGCAGCTTCCTGCAGCTCCTTTGCTGTTTGTGTTTGTGGGGACAGAAGCTAAAGCCAGATTAACGAAGAGGGTTAACACCAGTCTTTGATGCCTGGCTTGTTCTGCTGTCTGTGGTGGGTCCTGTGCGACAACCGGCACCGCTCCAGGACGTTTTGCTTCAAAGCTGTCCAGCGTGTGTGGCATTGATAAAACATGAGTTTGGTTTAAATGCAGCCTGGAAAGTGCCAGGGCAGGAGGAGCCCTGCAGTGTGCTTTGCCGGGTGCTGCTGCCTGCAGTGGTGGCTCCCCAGGGGATGGGCCCTGCTGGTGAGGTCTCTGGGGGCTCAGCGTGTAAAGCAGTGTGTGTGTGCCCGAGACACAGGCTCAATTCCTCCTTTTTTTTTTTTTTTAAAACATCTGGTGCCCTTTAAGCTCTTCCTTCACCTCTAAGGAAAGTGGTGGGGTTAGCTTGCTGGTTGCCACATCATAAGAAACCCCCTGCGCAGGTATAGGTGAACTGTTATGTGAGCAGCTCTGGTTCTTCACGCTGCTGGGGACTTTCCAATTTCAGACCCAGCTCCAAGATGTGTCCCTGCATTCATGCATCACTGGTTCTCCTCACCTTGCTGCAGTTTCCTGGCTGGTTTTCAGCCCAAGCATTGCCCATGGGCTATCCATCTGCCCTTGGGTCAGTCTCAGCTGTGATGAAGCGCTTCCTTGAAGGTGGCTTTACTCTGTCTCCCCATTGCAGCCACTCTGCAGCTCTGGTCACACCTGAGAAAACTGTCTGGGTCAGCAGGTGCCAGAGCGAGGAGCCATCCTCAGCTGTAGCTCGGCTCTGTTCAGGTCCTGGCTCCAGCACCACAACCTGTGCCCTGTGGTGGGGACAAAGCAGGGAAACAAAGACCACAGTCAAAACCTACACGTCTTCCTTGAGTGGGTAGAGAAGCCATTGGAGTTGAGTGCACCCAAAGAAACCACTCCAACCTGCCTTGGGCCAAAGTAAAGCCAGCTCAGAGCCAAAGAGCTCATAAACTCCTTGCTATGTTCCCACTGCTTTTTAAGGCCAGTCCCTGGGGGAAGTGGCAAAGGGGATCCAGCTCCTCTCTGCTGCCTCTCCTGGTCCTTGTACTTGTGCTAAGTGATGAGGGCAATCCCCACCTCAGTCCTGTGGCCACTGCCTCTGAGGTGGGCTGGTGCCTCCCAGGATGGATGGACACACACCCGCTGCTGCAATGCGGCTCAGCAGAAAGGTACCTTAAATAGCCAAAAAATGACACGACTTTTATCCGAGGGAAAGATCACCACCTCGAACTGCCTTTCCATTAGATTCTCATTCAGTTTAAAAGAGAAACTGAAGATAAATAATTAATCAGTGTTGTCAGACTAGTTCATGGCGCGTGGATCTAAGAAACGACTGAGACACCCATGACACCCCTTTTTTCCTTTTCTTGAGCTGAATGTAATTGATCTGTCCCCGTTTCCTCTGAATAAACCTAGCAGCAGCGCCTGCTAACACGTATGAATTCAGGTGCGCTGCCACGGCTGTGACGCATAGGGGCACGGTGTCGGTGGCTCCACTGGTGGGTGCTGGAGTGGAGTATCCCTTCCTTACACCCACACTGCATTGGAAGCAATTTTAGATCAGCAGGTTCTCCGAGTCTTGATGAAATGTGGGAAAAAAGATTCTCAGGTAAAAAGCAAAATCCAGGAAGGAGCTCTGCTTGGGGCACGGCCTGATGCAGCCCCCGGGCTGGGTCGTGGGTTGTGCTGTGGTCTGGCGTGGGTGTAGGCTGGTGGATGTACGCAGAGCATCACAGAAAGCCTGCCAAGAAAGCAGCTTTCCAATAACGGCATGGTAATACAAGCAAGCTAAGAGCACTTCAGCTGTAAGTACCCTCCAAACGCTGTTTGCTCCTTGCCAGAGCAGCCGAACCATGGCCGCTTCATGTCAGACATATTTCCAATGAGCAGGTTAAAGGAGCATCTCAAAGCACTCCCTGATGAAGATGAGATGGTTTCTTTGCCGTACAAGGTGAAGGTGATCGGCCAGGTGGAGTGCCTTGCCCTGACGGTGGGAGCGGTCCCCGTGGAGTGTGCCGCCCTCGTCGTGGGTGAGTGTGTGCGCGCTCCTCTGGGCACGGGCTGGGGCTCTACTCCTGCATATCCCGGGGGGAAAATGAAGCTTCAGAAACACATCAAAATTAAGATAGAAATGTGGCTTTTCTGCAGCAAAAGTCCCTGTTTGGACATTCAGATGGGGGGAGGGAGGGAGGATGTGTTCAGCAGGGCTGTGCTGGTGGCACCAGGCTTGTGCTCTGTCTATGGAGCGACCAGCATGTCTCCCCACAGGCACATCCGCCTGCCCTCGTTCGGCCACGTCCCCCTCTGGAGTGACCCAGTCATTTATAAAGAGGGATTTATTTAGCAGAGCAGCCGTGAAGGAGTGAAGGATGTAGTCACTGACAAAAACCATAGGAGAACATTTTGAATGTATTAATCTAAGTGTTCCTGTTTTTCAGAAGACAATGAGAAACCCTTCTCCTTTGGGCTGCAGACACTGAAATCTCTGAAGGTAGGGTTTTCCAGCAGGGCTTTTACCTCTGTTGGGGGAGCTGGGATCACCGTGAATTACAGTTTTCCCTCTTACAAAACAATATTTATTCTCTACAGTGTGTCATAAACATGGAGAAGCACCATCTTGTTCTGGGGAAGACGGACAGGGAAGAAATCCCATTTGTGGGAAGTGGCAGCACTGTGGCAGGAGATCAGTAAGTTGGTTGGAGAGGTGAGCTGTGCGTGCACCACTGAGCCTAATGGCAGTGCCCCCTGGCACGGCCACGCAAAGGTCCTCAGACCCTCGGTGCAGGCGAGCAAGAGCTCACCAGCAATGGCAGAAATTGTTTTCATCAGCTCATTGAGTTTTGAAGTAGAGTCCCTGGCTTTTTCAGCAGCCGCCTTCTGCTTTTGCTGCTTTTTTCCCCAGTAAGCATTGTGCCCCAAAGGGGGTGTCTGAAAAGACATGTGCAGGGAAACACCGTGGGAAACGTACTTTTTGGAGGTCACTAGGAAGACTCCTTGAGTGCTGCTTTGAGAGTGTTCCCAGACAAATCTTCTTCTGGAAAATATTTACGAAGCAAGGCAAATAAACCCACATGAATGTTTGGCAAAGTGCAGGAGAGAGAGATCCTGCCTAGAGATAATGGTGTTACCTCTTCTCCCTCTGTTGCCCTGGGTGCCCTCCTGCCAGCTGCTCCTGATGTTCCAGACTTTTTTCAGCATTATCTCCCTATAGGAAAAGACATCTGTGCTGTCTGATCTGGTACCTCCTAAAAGTGTAGCTTGTGGCGGCTGGCTCTGCAGGCAGGCAGCAGGCAGGGCAATCCCCCTCCTTTCAGGTGCTGCCCAGGGCTCCTCCTCGCTGAGCGAGCACTGTGAAAATGAGATATACCACTAGCTCTTGCCTCTGACTTACAAAACCGGCAGGTGCCGGTGCCTGAAAGGGGAATTTGCATTTAGGTGCCTCTCCAGCTTCACAGGCAGTGCTTGTGGTTGCTCAGTGATGAGTGCTGCGGACACAGCTATCCAAAACATGTTTGCTCACTGTATGAGAAAGCATCTTTGGTGAATGATGTAGGGCAGCACCTTCTTTAGCTGCCTGTCATCACCAGGAACAGACATTTTGGACATTGTGCAGCCCCCACACAGCTCAAGCCTGCTGTGCTGGGCACCACGAGCTCAAGGAGCCTGGGCAGGAGCAGGGAAGGAGCTTCCTTCCTCAGCTGATTGCATTGACACTCCTTTGGAAGTACACAAGAGATGTACCCACCAGTGCAGGGAGAGAGTGCATGTGCACCCACCACGCTCCCAGGACAGCTGCCGGCCATGGGTGCTGCCAGTGTGCGAGCCCAGGGAGCACCTGGTACAGCACCACAGCGAGACCGTGCTGCAGCGTGGAACCACGGCACGTTTTCCCTGAATTCTCTGAAACAGGGATGCGAGAGGCACACTGTACTTCTGTTGCCACTGCAGTGATGAATTATTTCTTGGTACTGCATTCAAGGCCAAATTTTGCAGCTTTTTTTTTTTTTCTTCCCATGAAAAATGCCTATTTCTTTAATGTCTTTTCTTTCCTGTTTCAGCAGTTCGGAGGCGTAAAGAGAAATTGAAACACCATCCTCACACAAGAGCTTGACATCAAAGAAATCCTCTGCAGCTGTTCCAGATGAAACAGCAGCGTGCTGCTTTGAAAACATTTATACTAGGCTACAGCTTGAGTAGAGCTAAATGAAATCCTGTTCAGTAGCCAGTAATGTAGAGATATTGTCATGTTTATCTATGGGTTTTGAGAAACAAATGTGTGCTTATTTTCTGGACTTTTCTAAATAGTATCCTCTTTATTACAAACAGTTGGGAAAACCTTAAGAATTTCTTCTGATGAGAAAAATACTTTTTATAGTGGCCTCGTATGCGTAATTGTATCTAGCTGTGATTAGAGGCTATCATAATGAAATTTTTATTAATGATTTTTCCAGGGGCTAAGCATTTATATTCACTTAATTGATATTGCCATTACCAGGATGTTACAGTAAAATAGCAATGCTAATGCCACCTAGGAATTATAGCTCATCTTGTTAGCATTGTATTGTTGCCATGTAATTAGGATGCAACTGCTGGCTTGATGAGAGCGAGCGCAATTACAGAATTATTAATGGTTATAAGGTTCTCTGCAGTGGCATGGCAGAAGCACAGAAACAGGGTTGCGAAGGTTCCTGGGGGGATCTCCCGCAGCCCCCAGCTCACTGTAGGGTTGGCACCAGCACGGCACTGACTTGCTGGGGCTTGAAACTCCCTGAGGAGGTTATCTTCTAGGCAGGTCTTGCCTGCCTTCCTAGAGGGAGTAGTCAGGAAAATTAATCATTGTAGTGAGCCAAAAAGCAACAAACAAGCACAAAAGAATGTTGCCCAGAAAGCAGCAGATACAGAGCCTCATTGGTATATCAGGAAATGAGTGGCCCGGCACATCCTCGGCTCTCCCCTGCCCCAGCACTGGTGCCTCTGCCTGCCCGCCCGACACCGAGCCTGCAGCCCCAGCAACACCCAGGCTGCGCACTGGTGCAGGTTATCGACTCCAGTTGAACTTCAGTGTTGCTGCCGTATTTTTAATATCTATCTACAAATTGCCTGGGATCTTAAGGACAACATTAACCTTGATCACCCTCAGGGCACGTGGGAGTTTTCACCTGGACAAACATCTCATTGGGTGGTACTGTCCTGTAGCAGCAGGGTTGCTACTTCATGTGCTGCTCGCATGCAGACCAGAACAAACGTACGGTATTGCGTGGGGGAGGCTGGCCTCATACAAAAGCAGCTTTTTAGATTTTTAAAAGCTAATGGGAATTAATTCCTGTCATCTACTGAAGAGGCATCTTTAAATTTCAGAATAATATCCTTGTGATGTTGTGCATCTGCGATGGCCGGTCCTACTGCAGCCGGATCCACAAGGGCCAGCGGTGTGCCGCGGGAGCAGGAGCACTGCCCCAGCAGCTCTGAGTTAGGAGAAGCCCTTTGGCTCGGGGCCGGCACAGCTCAGCTGGGCTGTGGGGTCTCCTCGGGATCCAAGCGGTCGTTCACGCATTTAAGCCTTCCCGCAGACAGTAATGCACTGCTCACCAGGGCTTCCCGTGGTGTAGGGCATCAGCCACAAGCACCAACACCGTCACTGGCATTTCCACTTAGGAAACGTCTCGACAGTCCTGGGCGAGGACCTGTAACTCTTGTCACCTCGTGGCCATTGGCTCAGGTCTGGAGCCTGTTCTGTGAGCCAGGCTCCTGCCAGCTTGAGCCAGTGTGAGCCCAGTAACACCATCTCATGCCTGCCATGGCATCTAAGCTGGAGCTTTATCTCCTGCAGTGGGTTTGAACCTCTTTTCCATATTGGGTATGTCTAGCAAATCTGAACTATCCGTATTTTGAGCTATTTTCTATTTTGGTGATAAGTTTCAGTGCTTTCTCTACATACGGTATTTTATATAACACAGCTATATATAGATAGATAGATAAAGATATTTACACGATTGGGCTGCCCAGGACGGTCCCACCACTAAATATGAAATATATTTCATTATTTTATATGCTAGGAGTTTGGTATTTTGGTACTTCTTTCTTTCTGTGCTTATTACTGTGCTAAATGTCAAATTAAATCTAAATAAAGTTGCATTGTTATTGCTGTTTATTTGCTTGCACCTGGATATGCTGGTTATTTGTTTTCAGAGCACTTCTCCCTTGAGAACAGGAGTTCATTTCACTCTACCCTGGGGGAGCTTTGCAGTGCTTTTGTGCTTCTGTCGGGAGTTGCTGCCTGACTGTTGAGAGAGCGACAGTGGAGATGTGCTAACCGGGCAGGCTGAATGGCACGTGGCACTTGTGCTAAAATGTGAGCATTGGAAATCCCAGCCTTTTCATGGCCATGCCTCTCCCTCCCAAGGGAAGCGTGACGTCCTGCTTGGGCTGTGTCCAGTTTTACCCCTTGCAAAGCTGTGGTTTTTCTGCCACATTTGCCAGCTCGCTGGGGCAATGCCAGCCACCGCAGGGGAGTACACAGGGGACTGTCAACTTTGTGAAGGAAAAGAAAGCAGTCAGAGCAACAGGCAGATAAGGCACGTGTGCAATAGCTATGAAACCACAGGCAGAGGAGCGGAAGCCTGAGGTCAGAGTCTTCCCCAAAGCTTTGAATGTGGATTTAGGGGCTTGCTGTCTCTGCCCGGCTAGGCTTTAGGCTGCTTCAGCAGTAGTTCATCTCTCTTAGCCATGACAAATGATCCTTTTATCCACTCAAGTCCCAAGCAAAATCCATTGGTTTAGCAGTAATAGTTCAAACCCAGTAAAAGTGTCTCCCCTCAATGCTGGGCTGCCTTTCTCCAAGTGTGGAAAGAAACCAGATTCCAGCAATAAAGTGGAGAAAAAATGAGGAGGATAAATGTACAGGCAAAAATAGCTTCTTGTGCTTCCTGGAGCTGCTATGGGTTGCTAGACTTACTCACGCTGTTCTTGATGCTAGAGAGCAAAGTCGTAGCACGTGCAAATGAAAAATCAATGGGCAAAATTTCATCCCTTCTACACAGAGTGGGGCTAGCCCTGCTGCTGGTGGCCTTTCAGAGGTGGCTCCTGTGAGCAAGGTGCTCTATAAGACAGGAACAGCTGCTATAGGAGACACGCACTTGCTTCAGTGCAGAGGGATTATAGACCACGGGAAGTAACATCAGATCTCTGTATCTACACAAGCACTTGCATGGCCACAGAGGTCAATGGTAAAGCAGTTGAGTGTTGCAGACCAAGTCAGCAAGCCTTGGGTGCTTGCTCCTGCTTATCTCCAGCTCAGGCACTTGCCTATACACCTTTGGCATCCTCTCCCTGACATGGGTTTGCAGGAAGCCCAGGCATGGCTCTGCAACTGAGGGACCTGCTGCCTCTTGGCAGGTAGCTGAGGGCAGAGGAGAGGGCAATGCTTGAATTAATCTGGGACGAGGAGGACTCGGGAGATAAAAAGGCATCTGAGAGTGGATGTTATGAGAAGCCTTTTGCTGAATGATTTATGCTGCAGCTGATGAATGCTGTCATGCTGCAAACAGACATCTCACAAGTGAGGACAAGCACAACCACCCCAAGCAGCCTAAGGGAAAGTGAGCCAGCTGCTCCTTGGCCAAAGGGCTCCCCAGCACTATTGCTTGTGCTCACGTGGTCAGCAAAGTGTGGTGGAATAAAACACCTTCACCCCCTCCCACATATTGCCTTCATTTTGGTCATGCCTAAAGCGGAGATGAAGCATGCAAAGAGGAAGACATTAACAGGGGCTTGGTGGGTCCAACACAGCACTTCAAAGGCTGGCGGAATGTGCAGGATCTTGATGTTTGGGATCCTGCAATTAAGATGGCCCATGTGTTTAAGACATCAATGCTCACTGGAAACCTTAGAGATCTGGACAGCTGGCAGAGAGTGGCTGCCAGGCTCCCAATTCACGTCTGTACTTCATTGTAAGTGATGCACCCAAGCCTACACAGGCAGGTAGTAGCAGAGGAGGAGCACTCCAGTGCTGCGGAAGTGGGTCTCTCCCTGTGACCCCACCACCACCTTCTCCACATCAGTCCAAGCAGCTATGGTGCTGACTGCCCAGTTGAACTCTTTCTGGGCTGGCCACTCTACAACAGTACTTGCCGCTGATCTGAGTGGAAAGTCAGAGGACACTGCCAGGAATAGCCCTACAGTAACATTATTCACATGCATTTTGTATCCTGCTGAGCTCCACCAATGTTTTTTTCATTGCCTCTGCCAGCATTGCAGCTGACTAGATGAGACCTGCTGGGGCGTCTCTCCACAGCTATCTCCAGGATAATCTGTTATCTAATAGTTCTCCAGGGAGGTCCTTTTTAGGGGCTTTTCTACTACTGTTTTGCTGATGATAATGTGGTGATCAACATGTTGTGAAAACAAGTCTGATCTGTATGTCTCAGGAGCAAATAACTAGATGACTTATTTCGTTATAAACGTACATTTTAGGGCTGTACATGTCTTGTTTTATTTTATGAGGCAAACATCAGTTGAGGTCTGTATTTCTTTATCACCTGCTGGCTTAATAGATGGAGGTGAGGTATTGGGTCTCCATCAGTTGGAAGTCTGCTCCTTTTTGTAAGCTATGTTTTCTCTCCCCGTTTTCATGGTCTCTGCACCACTGGGGCTAGGTCAGCCATGTGCTGGTCTCCTCTTCCTCCTCTGTTAATAAGCACAATTCTGATGAAAGGCTACAGACTCTGCAGATGACACTGCAGGTATTGGTGACATTTCACTAGAGACGGCGTTGCTGAAAAGTCAATTGATTTAATGATTTTATTACTAGAGTGGTGCTGCCTCCAGTTCCCCAGGATGAGAATTCATCACCCTCAAAGTGGGTGCGAAGACAGACAACAACCTAAAAATACCAGGAGTTCAGGAATAACAGGAAGCCACGACAGCGGGAGGACAAGCTGGGAGGACTAGCTGGGAGGACTAGCTGGGGGAATGCAGCAGGGACTTTCTCTCTTTCTGTTTTTGAATGCAGCAGGATGAATGCCTGGAGCTTGTGGCTGCCCCTGTTGTGAGAGGCGGCTGAACTCTGCAGAAATGCATCTCAGCTCACACAAGGAGAAGAGGTGCAAAGCTACGGGCTCATTAAAAGTAAAGCTGCCCAGTATCCTAGAAACAGGTAGTGTACCTGCAGGAGGTGGGGAGCTCTTAATGGTGCTTCAGCCCTGCACGTCTCGCTTCTGCTGTCCACATTCCCCTCCGGGCAGTGGCAGGGCCAGCGCTGATTTACTGCTCACCTCCTTTCACCTCTCTTTCTCAAAGGCCAGGAAAAACAACTCCTGCCCGCAATGGACGTGCAGTCACTGCCGCTGCAGGTGAGGAAGCCACTACCATCCCCAGGGGCCTTCAGGGGTTCACTGTCTGTGGAGCTGGCACAGCCCACACTGGCCCTGTGCCCCATGCCGTGGTGATCAGCAGTGCCACGCTGCTTTTTGTGCCCCGCTGGGCCGGGCTGGCCTGTGCTGCAGCAACAGGGACCATGCTGGACACAGCTGGCTGCAGCTGCAGCATCCCCATGTTCTTGCTGGGCAGCAGTCTCATAGGTGACGTAGGGGGGTGGAAGCCTGGTGCTGTAGATTGCTGGCAGAAGAAAGGCAGCGGTTGCTTCTCCCAAGGTCATCCCTTCATCCGTGCTTCATCAGCACTAAGAGAGAGCTGCCAGGAAGACTGGGGTGAGAGACCTGTACCTAGCCAGCTAAAAACTCTTTCTGCTGTAAGGAGATGGTAGGCAGGGGTAAGTACCACTGCTACCTGCAACCCCACGCACAGCTGGCCACCGTGTCTTCCTGACATTGCCAGCTGGGGAGCATCTCAATGGCAACGCTGGCAAAGGCACTGCAGAAAATTACTGCTTAAGGGAAAGAGCAATACTGAGACCTATGTTCTCAATGAGAAAAACACTATATTGCAAAGTGTTGCTTTAAATCCCAGTCCCCTGTTCCTCCACAAACAGATCAGATGGAACAAGGCAAGTGATCAGGCACTCACTCGATGGCTGCAAAACACACTGATTCATGGAAAACAGGGGCAAACAGGCTCCATCTGAGAAACTGCAACACCAGACGGTGCTGGCTATTAATTTGAAAAGAAAAATGTAAATGCGTATGAATCATTGGTCTTCCCTGGATCGCAAATTCAAAAAACATTTCAAAATCCCTGGGCAGAAGACCAAGTCCAGCATGAGTGCATTGCAGCCAGGTGACCTGATTTTATCCAGGCCAGCAGAAATCAGACACGTGAAAAATTATCAGGATTTTGCTACTAGCCTTTTTGGGTGCTGGCAGGGAAAGAGAAAACCCACAATTGGGTAAAATGTGACTTGGAGCTGGTGTTATAGGGAAACTCAGTCTCAGCAGTGCAGATGTCTGAGAATCCAGTGAAATGGGTCTATTGTAAATGGTGCCCTGGGAAGGGCTGCTTGGTCTTTGGCCTCGGCATGTTTAGAGAGGACATTTGTGGATTTTAAGCTACTTCTATTCACAGAGAACTCCTCTACTGAAAGCATCGTGCTACTTCTTGGTTGAGGCTTCCATGACTTTTTTCAGATCGACTTTTCAGGCTAACAGAAGGGGAAAATGGGCTCTTGTTCCTCCAGAAGGAGATGAAAGTGTATTTTTAAAAACAAATTATGTATAAGGGCTAATTAACTTGGCATTTACAGCTTAACATTCTCCTAGATAAATTTGCTCTGAGACCACATTTTGTTGCAAGGAAGCTTCTGCCTAGCATCTTGTTCCTCCTGCTGCTTCATATGCTGTGATATTAAGGTCATGAGCCATCTTCCAACGTCCTGTTCAGTTCCTTCCAGTTAAGTAATGAGTAAAGCAAAGATCCCAGGTACAGTTTAGCTGTGAGGGCTGAGACATCTCTCAGTGGGGCTCCTTATGGTCCTGGTCAATGTTTTAACAGCTAGAAAGAGCCTAGTGGGGCAGGCTCCTAGAGGAGCTTGCTACGGAGCAAGGATTCAACCAGTGAAGACGCTCCCTGGTTGTTTCTGCTCACTGTGGAGAGAAGGTCTGAAAAGGTGATACTAATGAAGGGAAGGAGACTGTGTAGGTGAGGAATTTATCTCCTCCATCACCAAGGCCTTGCCAAATAATCTGCTCCCTGAGCATGCCGTGGTTATGATTAACAGGCTGGGGGGACTGACAGCCTGGATGTACGGGCAGTACGGGGCAGGCGAAACCCACTCTCGTCCTTGATGCTGCAGGCTCTCTGGGCCCCTGCTGGGGCATGAAGGACACGCTCATGAGCAACCTGTCCCACCAGAGGAGCTCCAAAAATCCTGTTTCCTCATGCTGTGATTGTGATTTGGGGCCACATGGCACAACGGCGCAGCGCTCGCTCCACTTGGTAGGGAGATGCAGCTGAAGAAAGCCGAAGCTTGTTTCAACAAGGGGTGGTGACTTTACATTGACATTATTTGAGTGTTATTTAACTCTCAGCAAAGTCCTTCCGCTCCTGCCAAGGTTGTTTTCCACCGCAGGGAGCATTCCCTGCCCTCAGGAGAGCATCCGACAGTGCATTACTGGGACTTCATGCATTATCTAAGTAATTATTGTCAAGGAGAGGAAATGGGTTCACCTGTACCCACCCAGCGAGCAACTGAACACAATGGCAGCTGAAAAAACCCTGCTTGGAGAAAGCACCAACATAACGAATCACCGCAGTCTGTACGAAGGGAGAATTAACAGGATGCTCTCATTCAAAAATTGTGTTAGAAGATGCTGATGGCAAGGAGCCTGCATCAGTTGCTCTTCCCGCACTTCCGCTCTCTGCCATCCCAAATTGAGTTAAGGTGATCCAGATGCACCTCTTATTGCTTTAGGAGAGAAATACGGCTTATTTTTTCTTGAGAGTCATGGGAAACTAATGCCATACAGGCTATGCACTGCAAAGGTAAAGCCCCATCCTCAGCGGTGTGAACTGCTGCTGTCACAGCGAGGTCAGTGGGCTATCCCCAGGGCCCAGCTTTGGCGGAGAAAGTCTCACGATTCTGCTTGACAGGATGAAGGGATAAAATGCACCAATCATAAGACTGGTTTGTGGGAGGGCTGCAAGCGTGCACAACTATGTGCTCACGTGCAAATGGAAACCTTGAACTTCTTTCACTCTTTTAGATTTTCTCCTCTTAAATTTTAAGCCTGAATTGACGTATCTTCAACTAACAAGGTCAGTAATTCACTTTCCCCACTATTCCCACAATACCAAACTAGAAACATAAGTGGTGGTGGTGGTGGGTAAACAAACAAATGAACCCCAAAGACACATACACAAAACCCAAAAAAACCCACTGAGTTGTTGTAAAGTCCAGAAGCTCTAATCAGGGCTCCAGTATATTAAACAGGATACAAACGGAACGGACTCAGTGTCCAGCTTTTGAGGCTGGTGAGTTAAAATTAGGGCAACTTGGCTAGCGAAGTAGACAAGCAGAATGACAAAAGGAAGGATGTAAGGTTTTAGTAGAAAAAACTGTGTGCTAAAATAATCCGTAACTGAGTGGTGTACTCCCCCCACGCTCTCCTGCATGGAATATGCTGCCTACTTGAAAGCCCATCACAGTTGCATTGAGGTGGGTGTAGAAGAACCCTCCCAGGGACCACTGCTCAGAGTGGACGGCCTCCAGGTGAGTCCCATTCTATAGGGAGAAAAGCAAGGCTCTGTATTTAGTAGAATCACCTGCATGTATTTATTGACCTCTGCAGAGATGATGGCTGCTCAGCACCACTAAACCACAGGCTGGCCCAAACAGCTCTCAAAAACCCCCACCTGCTCTGTTTGAAAAAGGCTCTAGATTTTGATCTTTTTCTTGATGCAGCAAAGCTTCTTTCTGCCCTTGAGCTGAGAGAAGTGGGTGCTCTCATCAGGCAGAGGACAACCAGAAGCACATCTCAGAAAGACGTGATGTACTGGGCTCTCTGGAGGCTGCTAATGATGTTTGATTAATTTTCATTATCAGTGTGAGCAATCTTTGGGCTCTCTCCGCATCTGTCTTCTTTAGAGTTGTTTTTTCTTTCTTAGTTAAATGGCAGCTTCTACAGTGATCTAATTGTTCCTTAGCACCGGCTTGAAGCCGTCCAAGTTAAGGATGGACATTGTGTAATTTTCAGTACGTTTGATTTGGTCTTTTAGGCTCAGATGAAATAAAATGGAATAGCAGATTAGTCAGTAATTTAATGAAGTGGAAGGTAATATGCAGGCTGGTGCTGGGGTCACAGAAATGCTGGGGATGGACAACACTGAATAATGGACCAAATCAAAATATGCATGTTGCGGTCATCAAGAGGCAGGACGAACGGCCTTTCAGCAGATGCCCTGAGCTCATAACATACAAACCGCTTTCTGTCTAGCAGGGCAATGAGCTTTTGCAGTGGATTTTATACCGAGTCTTTGCAGCACTATAAGACTCAGATGCAGCAGCCAGGGCACAATGAGTTCAGTTGTTGCTGGTGAGGCAAATGCCTGGGATGGGTTATGTGCTTCACCCATGGGCCTGTCAGCATCCTCCAATGCGGTGCAGGGTGCACCTCATGCTGAGCACTGTGAGGGTGAACCCGCCTCCTAAGTCAGGGTCATGCAAGCCTTTCAAGTCACTGAGAGGCATGAGGCAAGGGATGCTCAGAGGGCTGCGGCTGGAGGAAGGACGCACAGGGTCCAGCTTGCTGACACAGCCACAATGCCCTCCTACGGGCACGTGCTGCTCCAGGACATCAGATGTGGTAAGTCAGACCATTGCTCACACCTCAGAAAACCTGTCCTTGGTATGGCTGTGGCCATGCCAGGGCAGGGCACTTGCCAGTCTCTGGGGGTGTTCACGTACTGGGTAGAGGATAACCTTGTCAGCGTTCAGCCGCACGCTCCTCTCAGATGGGCAGGCTTGGAGAAGCCCCTTTGTGGCTTTGGTGACTCCCAGGAAGGATCCCAGCCCTTCTTGGTTATCAAGCCTAATTTTGATTCCCTCCTGCCTGGATGATGACATGCACTCATAGAGGCAAACACTGAGCAACTGGGAGTGGTACAGGCAAAGCCACAGACTGATCTCTCAGTCTAGATATAGAAAGCAAAACAAACTTAGAAGCTGTACTGGAAAAAAAGTTTTAAAATATTTTTAACTTGAAAGAATACCATTCTCCCAGTCGCTATAGCACTGCACTGGACTGGCAGGCAGGAAAACTTGGCTCACTCCCCTCTGCCACCCAGCTTCAATGCCCTAAACTCATAATCTTTATGCTCCACATTTCTCATGTATACAGTCAAAAGCATCAGCTCCAAAGACTTCTGTCTGGAGAGCTGCTGGCTTGGCCAATCTGTAATTGGCCCTCGTGAAGGCCTCGCTCTTGGGGCACTCCCAAGAGACGTGCAGTTTTTGGAGGATGGGCAGGATACTCCAGATCTTCGTCTCTACAAAAATTAGTCAAAACAACTCCTTGCCTTATACTACATGAAATCGTGAGTGACTTGAAGTGCTGTTATATTTTAATTCACTTCAACATACATGGAGAATCATCGCGCTGTACCCAGCACCAATGAAAAAACAAATGCAGTCCCTGGAGCAAACCCAACCGTTGTTCCCGGTTACATTACCGAGCAGCATCATACAGCGTAAAATGGCAAACCAAGCTCAGCCATCCTCCCCGTGTTTGCGTGGCGGACGGCTTAATACTCTGCTCTGACAATCAAAGAAACATCGTTATTTCAAATAGACCTTGTTTTCCTTGCAAACAACTATTTATTCATTGAAGGAAGAGCCGTTGTCTGGGGTTCAAAGTTGGAGCCCGGGCAGGGCTGGCAGATGTGATGAGGCAGCCAGCGGGAAGTTCGCAGGGAGCTGCTTTGCAGGCTGTTGTCATGGGAACAGAGCAAGTAGGGCATCCGCTGTGCCGCCTCTTCCACACGAACGGGCACTGCAGCGGCACAAAATCAATGCCATTCAGCAGCACTAGCAGAGCCAGCTGTTAGGCTGTCTCTAGCAGAGATTTGATCTGAATGAAACGCAGAGGCCAGAGCCTCCCTTTGTGTGAACGGGGTGTCGCGCCTAATCTGAACGAAACAAGACCTTGCACCAACCGAGTGAGCATCTAGGCACAGACTTCAGAGAGAAAGGACTGACAGTAAAAATATCTGGTGGATCCACAATTTCTTCTAAGAACCCTCTGAAACAAGGTCATGTTAGAAAGCAGTTACTGAGGGCCTTGTTTACTTAGCGACTTCATTTGATTTTCACTGTTTGCGCGCATTTTAACAGCCTATGAATTTGGCATCCATAATGATTAGTGGCAGAAGACAAAGGGTTGAGCTCGGTGTGTATGTCACCACGGTGTACAAGCGAAGAATACAAAGTACTGCTGTAATGTTAATATTTGTGTTCATCTGAAGTACCTGGCCTCCCTTTCCACAATGTTGTCTTTGAATGCAGGTCTACAGATGTGGAGTTATTAGAATTTTCTTTGTGTTTATAAGAAATACCTTGTCTGATACTGTGGTGGCTACGGATAAGCAATAGTTAAGAATGGTTTCCCGGATAAAGAAGAATACAGATTCCTGTTCTTGCAGTTATAAGGGATGATGTATCTAAAAAGCAAAATTTTGTTAATGTTATACCACAGAGACCAGTGAAAGTAGAATCAAAGACAATAGGTAAGCCAAGATCTGAGAAAGGTTGAAAGTGTGAACTGAAAAAAGGTTAGAAGAGCAAACCTCAGTTCAGTGCCTCCAAGCTTTCATTTTGTCTTGGTCAGGTCTGCTGGCAAAGCAAAGAGCTCCTAATTAAAGCTGGCACTGCAGAGTAACCTGTCGCTGCCACTGACCCAGCCCAGCACTATGCTGAGTGTATGCTCCTCATTTCCTATCACACCGAAGGGCGAATGAGGGGCCCGCATCCATCCAGGGCTCGCTTGACGTGTGGTTTGGAAAAGGGACCAAAATAGCAGGCAAGGGAAGAAAAGAGAGACAACAAATGGAGGAGTTCCCAGTTTACTTGTTGAGGCTATTGATTAAAGCCCCTCTGATTAGCCTCAAGTTTGAGAAAAGTAATTCTAAACGTTACCAGAAGCAGGCTCGTAGTTGTGTCATAATGACTCCCGCCTTTCCTTTAACATACCTCTCACTGGCTACGGAGTTTCCATGCAGGTTGCAGCAAAGATTGGAATGAAATGGCTGGCACTTGGTAGAGTGTGTTCTGGATTCATAGTGACTTTAGTTTTAGTGCTGATCCCTCTGAATATAAAACTGGGAGCACAGATTTATTAGAGTAATCCCAGTGGATACTCCGTATGGGGAAGAAACTGTGGTTCCTTTTGGGCCATGGTTACCTTCATGCAAACATGTCTCTAGCAAAAGCTCTCCTGGGGAGAAGGAGAGGGAGTACAGGGCAGTGTGTGGAGCAGCGCCGACCTTGTCTCTCCCATGGGCAATGCACGCAGGGTGCCCGAGCTCCTGCCGGGTCAGGCCTGGCAGGGGCTACTCTTAAATTTTGGATTAAATAGAACAAATGCAGCAGCTGTTCTTCATGCTGCAAGGGTTGAAGTCAGTGGACTTCAGATTGTGGTTAATCAGCTGAAGTCCCCTTCTCATCTAAAAGTTGCTGTTTCTTGTATCTGCAGCAGGTCTCCTTTGATGAAGGAAGAGACATGTACCAGGAACTGCCTTGATAAGAGCACTATGTATGTCACTAATTGAAACCATATGCAGAACACGGCATTCTCTCCACGTACGCGATATGGGGATCAGCTGGTACTGACAAAATGCTCCAGTGTTCCAGAGTACCGACTGACCTTGCATTAGCAGAGAGAGACCTTGAACTCTTACAGCCTGCAGAAAAGTCAAGAGTAGATTCACTGAGACAGAAAGATAAAATAAATGCAGAGCTCTTCCAGCACTTCCCTCCATTTGCTTCATATCATAAGTATCAATATAAATATAGAAATACAGAGGTAAACAGTTTGTCCAGCTTGTCCTTTCCATATGCATATATTTCTGTTGTGAAAGGCTTTACATAACTTCTAACAGCAGATTGCAAAATAATGCCTGGGTTATGGAAGGAAGCCACCAGCCATTACGTTGCATTACTGTAATGTAATGGGTCTGAGATGAGCTGTTTGGAAAGCTTGCTTTTATTGTAAACCTTGTACCACATCCACCCC
Organism: Bucorvus abyssinicus; assembly: GCA_009769605.1. Classification (NCBI taxonomy): domain Eukaryota; kingdom Metazoa; phylum Chordata; class Aves; order Bucerotiformes; family Bucorvidae; genus Bucorvus; species Bucorvus abyssinicus. The sequence goes on along the minus strand of CM020043.1, from coordinate 8,832,058 downwards.
GCTGGCATTGATTTCTCTTTGAATCTCCGGAGAAGAAAGACCACGAAGCCAGAATACGAGCTAGACCTGAACAGAGCCATTGGGGGTTTGGCCCAAAACAGAAACTCATGAGACAAAACTGCGCTGTTTATTTTAAGGGATGCAGTACCAGTGACAGAACGTATTCAAACAGACGCTGATGACCCATCTGCTGAAAGGTGAAATTCTCCTTAGCCTAGACCAATTCGCATTGTAATTAATTGCTTCCCACACTTATTCGCTAAGTAAAGGCTGCTGTAATAACAAGTGCTGCCATAATTTTAATTTTTTAACTGAACATAGGGAATAGACAAAAACCTGTATTTACTTTGTTTTCTTTCCGTGCAAATGTCACATTGCTTTCATGTTGGCAGTACTGCAGAAGTGCTGATTCAATCAGTTATTTACATAATCCCTTCAGATTTTTCTGTTATATCATCGTTGATAATGAAAAGATTTTCTCAGCTGAGAAAAGGAAGCGGAGCAGGCAAGTTCTGAATGTGAATAGGCTGAAGTGACATAAAAAGATGGTAATTTGCATCAGTAAGAAATAATCATAATAAGATGATTAAAGTTACGGCAAATACTGTCTACCCTACCTGCCCTGCCCGAGGAACATTCACCCTGTGACAATGAACGCCCGTTCAGCTGCAGTTTGACACAGCACAGTGGAGTCCAATGTTATTGCCCCTTAGAGCATATTTTGCAGGGAAAGCTTTTAAAATACTCTTACTCGCATGTGAATCAGTGCAGCACAGTGAGGAGGAGCAGAGACACAGCTTAGTGCACTGCTGGCTACAGAGATGAGGCGACTTTGGGAAGGCTCCTGCAACAGGAAAGCAAAAGCAGAAGCCCGCTCTGCACACGCAGCGCCTTGGAAATCCAAAGCTCTTTATAAGCTATTTTTATAAGATGACTGAGCAGGAAAGATACCCCTCTGGAGTGCCTCCACTGCCCCAGACCTAGGGAGGCACCGCCAGTGCTGTGTCTTTGTTGCACAGTCTTGCCTTTTGCTCCAGAAAGCTCTGCTGAGGCTGTGCCCCAAAGGCGCGGGGACTTGCTGCGCCCCAGGGCTCACCCGCTCCGGAGCCAGGCTGGAACCAGGAATTCACCCTGCCCAAGCCTCAGAAACAGAGTCTTTGAATAATCAAAGGGACTGCCAGCAGCTCGGGAGGGACTAGCTCTGTGAGTATTGGTGATGGTGACAAATGTGACAGCAGCTACAAAATCACAAGAAACTACTTCTAACGCAGCACAGTGCACTGACAGCAAAGTGCAAGGTTTGCCATAGAGAGGCCAGTGCATAGTTGCAACTCTTAAAACAAATCTCGTTATTAACGCACATTCTATGTTATTATCAAGAAGCCAATTAGATGTGAGAGCTCAGCTCCATCCCCTTGAAGAGAGCTGGTCTGGCAAGGGCTGAGTTCGCAGTGCAGGGAGCAGCCTGCACACTACTAAAGCTTAGGCTCCACAGATAAACCTTTGAGTTGAAGCTTTATCTTTGTTGAAGATGAAATTAATCTTCAGCCCTTCTGGAAGATTAGACAGCTGAAGAGCAGTTATGGTCAGGGCAATCATTTAATCATGTTTTCTTAAAATCACCTTTCCTTTACATTTTTTAACTTTTTTTTTTTTAACTGTGGTTTAACAGTATTGCTTCTGATACTGCTCTGCTGACAAATACATTTAAAAAAAAAAAACTCTGAAAAAATCTGAATGTTAAAGATAAAAATTTCCAGTACCTTTTTCTTAATGAGTCATCCAGCAGTTTTGCTTACTAAATCACTGCTTACTGTTTTCTAGGGGAAGAATGGACTCGTCTTCTAGAAGTAACCTTTAGCTCCTGCACCAAGAGCCTGTGGCTCACAAGATCCCTTTTTTTTTTTTTTTTTTTTTTGATGTCCCTGGATTTGAGGAGGCTCCAAGACTGGACTTAAAGGTCCCAAAGGCTGTTCCAGCCATCTAAAAAAAACCACCAAAGGGTATTGATTACCTGTGTATTAGAACTCTTTGAGTGTGTTTGAATATTAGTCTATCTATTAGAGATCATTTCCTACACTGAGCTCTTCCAAATGCAGCGCTGCCTCTGAAACTGCACATTATTCACTTCAGCTCAAAACTCGATCCAGGTTTTTCTAAAGATTCAGCATCTTTTTCAACTCAGCAGTCGATTCACCCGTCGCAGACTAGGATCGTGGGTGGGGAGGAAGACACAGAGCCACCTTCACGCCTCAAAACACTTTCACTGCAGCTACAGTCATTAAACAGACAAATTGTTTGGCTAAGGCTGAAGCCTGGTGTATGCTCCTTACCCTCCGCTGGCAATTTCCCCATGATTTCAAACGGAGGAGTTTTGCATTTCCATAGCAACTCCAGCTCCTTTACCGGGATGCCTGATGCGCCGTTAGCATTGCCCAACTCCCCGTAGTACACCGGTGTAACGGCACCATTGAAAGGTACCCTGTGTCCAAAGGATTCTTTTAGATCCTGTGAAACTGCAGCCACTCCCTGGGGGCTGGGGGAGGACAGAGGGAACAGAGCCGCTTTGGACGGCGTACGGTATCGCTGCTTAGCAGCTTAGGACAGGAAACGGCTATCAGAAAGACAACAGGTGTAAACTGAGGAGAGGCTGGGTCCCGCAGGCTGCTCTTCCTCCGGGAAGCTGTCAGGGAAGCTGGGGAGAGCCGGGGCGCTTCTCCCGGCCGGGCTCCAGCGCTCGCCCTGCAGCGGCTGCAGCGCCAGGGTCAGGCTGCACCAGCCCCGGCACATCCCTCCTGCCCAAGGAGGGAAAACTTGGAAACCGCTGTCGGCCGGTCCCCAGGGACCGCAGCTGGAAATGCCGCTCCTCCCCGGCGCTGGTTGCCCTCGGCAATAAGGTCATCGCTGCTCTGGGGCGGAAACAATGACCAACCACGCTACCAACGGGGAGCACCGCCTGGTCCGAGAAACATCGGTGTGGTATCAAACGTGGCAGGAGGTGTATAAATTGCCCCTGTACGTTCATGCCGTAGCTAAAACCCAGCCAGCAACTAAGCACCCGGTGGGAAAGCTGGGCTATCTGCCACTGAACGTCTCATTTAAAGTGGGTGACACTATCATCACTTCTAATCCATTTCAGTACTCCGGCGTTTTTCTCCTAAACCCCCCCGCAGTGAGGGAGCACTGCGGAAGAGGCCGCTGCGTTTGCTGGACGGCGCAGGACGGCTCCTTCGGCTACTCGTGAACGTCCCCCGCGGGGTCACTTCCACGGGACCGCACGGCTCGGGCTCGGGCCGGCGCCACGCTGCCGGCACCCGCGGGCAGCAGCCGTTCGAGCTGCGGGGACCGGCGGGTAAGAGTTACTCCGGGCCCGCCGCCGCCGGGCGCTCGCACCCCTCGGGGCCTCGCACAGCGGAGTCTGCGCGAAACCTCGCTGCGGCCGCCGAGGCGCGGGGGAAAGGAGCCCGCGTGGGGCCGGCCAGGCGCGCCCTCGCTCCCGGAACCATCCGGCGGCGCCGCGGTTCCCGCGGGGGACACCATTGGGGCCGGACGCCGCCTCACGTGGGGCCGGCGGAAGGCGGAAGTGATGGCGGCGGGCGTCGGGGGGCCGGCGGCGGCGCGGCGGCGATAAGCGGTCGGGGCCCGACATGGCGGTCTGCTGCGGGGGCTGGGCGCGCCTCTGCTCGCTGCTGGCGCTGGCCGCTCTGGCGGGGCTGTGCGCCGAGGCTAAGGTGAGCTGGCGGAGAGGAGCTGATCACGGTGGTATTCCCCGCCCCCCCGTCCCGTCACTGGGGCCCTCCCCTCCGCCCTGCTTTAGGAGGAGGCCGGGGCCGGTGGTTTCGGCCGAGTGCTGCCCTGCGCCGCTGCCGCCCAGCGGGTCCGGGAGCGGGCGGCGGCGCTGGGTGCGCGGCGCTTCCCGTGGGGCGGCCGGGAGGAGCGGGCCCGCCTGCCTGGCGCGGTGGCGTCTGCGCCGGCTTTAGGGCTGTAGCAACTTGTATAGTTCTGACGCGGTGCCCGGGGACGTTGTCACGCGAAACTACAAGTGGCCGTCGCGTATTTGCTGAGAGGGCCTGGGCGGGGGTGAAGCCGCTGCTCTTGGGGCTGCCTGGGCTGGAGTCGGGGTCTGCCCCGCGTCTCGCCTCATCTTCAGCGCGGTGCAGCGCTTTCTGAACGAGTCTTCTCGCTGGTCCTGCGGCGGCTCTGCCCGCTCCAGGTGCCTCACCTGGGCCTGAGTGTCCGCAGATACTCTGCTGTTGCTCCTCGGTTAAGATCTGGGACTATAATCTTGGTGTCACTAACTGAGAACATCCTGTCTCCTCACAGTAGAAGTCCTTCCTATTGTCAGAGTACTCGCGTGTCTGAATTTTCTCCTTTTTAATGCTGATCAGCTATTTGACTTTTCTGTGGCGAGAGCAGAAGTGACTTGGTGTTAGTGCAGTCAAGATTTTCCAACTGACCTGCACGCACTTAGTGTTACTCTGACCTGACTGTTCAGTGTAGAAGTTTATTAGTAATGCTTCTTAAGACATGTTTTGTAATGCTGTTAGAAATTGCCTTGAGCTTTAGATAAGCCATGTTTATTCCCTGTCTGTTACTATTTGCTGAAATAAGTTATTCTGATCTGGGTCGGAGAATGCTCTCATCTATAACCCCTCACTGACCTTCTGTGTTCGCTCCATAACGTTTTCGGTTCTTCTGCAATTTGAGAAAGGAAGGAATTAATCTTGTTTTAATTTCGACACAGAGTGATCTTTTTCTGAAATAACATTTTCCCCAGTAGTGGTCTAAATGTTAATTTTGTATGCTCCTTCTTTCTTGCCATAATGGTTCATTCTCCTCACATCTTTCTGCAGTGCCTCTGGTTGCTTATGCAAATTTTAACTTGCTTCTCTAAAACTTTCTTTTAGAAGTTTCCGTAATTTTTTCACATTTACTTTGCCTTCATTTGGAATTCCAGTTTTGTACCTTTTTCTCTACTTCACAGTATCCTGCTGCTGCTTAGGAGAAGATAACCAAAGGTTGTGCTAGTCTCCATAATAGTTTTCCTTACAGAGTTGTTTCTGTTGTGGTCAGGGAGGGCACAATTACCCACAGAGGTTTCTTTGCCAGTTTCCATTTGGGGTTAATATTCTTTTATTCATTTTAAGCTCATCCCTGTGTCTATGTTACACAGTTGTTCTCAAGTTGAATAGCTGAGTATACCAGTATCAGTAACTTCTGAATGTGTGGTATTTCTTAGTAACTTAAAACCTCCAAATTTTTCTCGTGAAGATTGCATTTGCTATCTAAAATAATAATGTTACTTGACAAATGGCTTTGCTTGCTTTTTAGTTTTGAAAGGTTATTCTTAAACTTGAAGGAAGTCCTGAGTAAGACTATTCAAAGATACTCCATGTATTATGTGAAGAGTGCTTTCTGAATCTGGCTGTGGTTACTGATGATAATTTGGTCTAAGCATGTGGTTTACTTTACAGAATTCTGAGGATGTCCGATGTAAATGCATCTGCCCTCCTTACAAAGACCATTCGGGCCATATTTACAACAAAAATGTTTCACAGAAAGACTGGTGAGTGTGTGTGGCATAAAAAAAAATATGATGAGTCTTATTGGTTAAAGGCTTGTTCTGTGGTGATTCTATGTGAGTCTCCTATGGTGGTGCCAGGGGAAATTACATGTCTTGCGTAACTTCCTAGAACTTTTCTTTCAAAAGTACTCCAAAATTCAGCTCTAGCAAGGGACAAGGCTTGAAAAACATAGTTTTTGTCCTGTTTTCTGTTTTGATTTGCTTGCTTACATGCTTAGTAGGAACATTTTATGGCTTTGATCTTCTGTTTGAGGTGTTGTCTTGCCGCTTCTAAAAGACTTGACTTGTAGTTTACGAGCGATACAATAGACAAATTTAGTGCTGTACTTTGGCTTCTGCATCAGTGCAAGGGGCTTGTTGAATGGAACTGGGTGATGTACACCATCCTTTAGGTATTTCGATCAGTTACTCATGAGACAAGCCAGATCAATTTTTAGTGTCTTTATGAATTATGTACAGTGTAATGACCACTTACAGCTGGCTTGTCCAGATGTAAAATGAAAATTTTAATTTTTAATGTTGAACCTGTGATGTGCATCATGATATTCTCATTTAGATACTTCACTTGTTTCACTTGAAATGGCTTGTTCTTTGTCTTCAGGCTGGCAAACAGTGTGTTATGCTAACATCAATATGGGCTGGAGTGCTTTGACACCAATAAAAGCATTCACCCTTCTGGACTCAGGTTTACAGCTGCTGCAGGCAATCCCATCTGATCGATGATGTGCTAGGCAAGCGTAGTGATGCCTAGGCCCAGGCACCTACAGGGTTAAATAACTCACGTGGAAAGTGTTGGTGTTTGTTTTGTACTTGGAAAGTATTGGTGTACAGAGCCTGACTGCAGTGGTAGGCCTGGGTGTGGAGGGAGGGAGGAAGGACACCCTGTCCACCAGCTGAATGAACGGAAGATCTGTCTGCAGGAGCTTCCCTTCTGACTAGCCTAGCCTGCCTTGGAGGAACTGCTTCCTCGGTGCTGTTACTATGGGAGCGGGAGAAGGTGGTACTGTAGAGATAGTTGAGTGGGAAAATGGTTTAGAAAAGGATCAGCCTTTTCTACATTTTCCTCTAAAATTGTTATGGAATCACAGTCCAAGGAAACACGTCATCAAAATTCTAAGGTTCTGATAGGTTTTACACTTCCTAGCGACTTGAAACACTGAAGTAGGGAAAAAAAAATACTGAATTAGTATTTGATATATACACAGTAATACACTTACTACTGTACTTAAGCTACATAGAAGCTTTCTACTGTATTTGTGCAACGTATTGATGTGAGCTTTCAGTCAAATGAACAGGAATTGTGTAGATTATAAACTTGAATGTATTTTTGATTTTGTAGCTTGAATGCTGCACTCCTCCACAGAGGAGAATGTAATTCTACTTTCAAATAAATGAGAGAAATAAGCCTTCCACTCCCCTCCAGAGGATGTGACTTGGCACTCAATGGTTGTAGTTATGAAAAGCAATACAAAGAAAACAGAAGTGATGAGTTGGTGTCCGGCCATGCATTTACAGCGCTGTAATCTAGCTCAGCAGAGCGTCAAATCCTAGGCTGCTATTGACACTTCAGGCATTTTGTTTCATTACCTGCTTCTGACTCTGCTAACATTGAGTTAACCAGGATAAAGGCAAAACATCATTTTTTTTCTGTCAGTGTGCTGCAGGGACCCTAGGATGTAAATTCTGAACAACCAACCTGGGTCAGCAAAAAGACCAAAATTCCATAAGTCATTGGTGGAAGCAGTTGTCCGTGGCAGCTGGGTTTTAGTGCTGTGGTATAGAATGCCCATAAGATTGTCAACCACACTTTTTGACTTATGTTTTGTGATCTTTTACGTCAAATTATGCTTTCACGTATGGGTCCAGTGCTGAAAACTCAATGCTGTTTATTCACCATCTTGCTGCTTAGAGAAACAAACCATCTGACTTCATTTTTTCTTTCTTTAATGCCTGTAAGTTGTGGCAAGAAAGAACTTCTGTTTATGAACACCATAAGAGGTTACTTTCCCTTCAGATGGTGGAAGGACATAATAAGGCTCTTTTGAGTATGTTGAAGAAAGAACTGTGTAGCTGGAATTTACATTCATCCATCACGTCAATGTCAAATGTTGCATTCATGCTGGCATTCAAATCCTTGGACTTGTTTTGCTAATAGATCTAATACTTTCACTGAATAATGAAAACATTATTGAGTTAGACAGGTCTTAAAACTTATTTAGCAGCTTGTCAATAGCTGAATTTCTTGTTTAAGTAAAATAATTGTGGAGTATCGCTTTAATTATTTTTTTTAAAAAAATCTCCAATACCTATCATTTAGAATCGCTGACCTTAAGCAAAGGTGGCTTCTTAGTTCATACAGCTGATTTCTGCATGCACAGTGGAACAGGTAAGCTAAAACCAGCTCAGAACTGAGTGGTTTCTGTCTTTCTTCAGTGATTGTCTTCATGTAGTTGAGCCTATGCCTGTCCCTGGACCTGATGTAGAGGCGTACTGTTTACGTTGTGAGTGCAAATATGAAGAAAGAAGCTCTGTCACAATTAAGGTAAACAACCTAATTCTGTTGGAATATACTAAATATTTCAGCTGATTAGTAAATAGGTCTGTTGTCTTTTAGAGAAATACTCTTTTTAAAGAGAAATGTTTTCTAAATCAACTTAAGATTTAACTTTTTTTAATGATTGTTGCTCACAGTTTATCTTGAGTACTACCAGTATTGTCAAGCTATAGCTGAAGGAGTGGACTTGATCCTTTATTGAAGACCTCCACTTTTGAGATTAAGCTTTACTCCTGGAATTCTGAGTGTTCTAGGGCATTTTGTCAAGCTTTGGACTTTATGTTTTGGTTATTATTTTAGAGAGCCTCTCATTATTCAGCTGTCTTGCTTTCTCTAAATTTTGTTTGTACACTGGCAAGCTGAAAGGAGCAAAACTGTCCGTTTTTGCTCCAGTAGATGATTTCTGTATTCTCCCCATTCATAGCCTACTGGAGCCATTGAGTCCTAGGCTGGGGTGAATAGATTGTGCAGTGCATCTTTTCTTCTTTTATAACACAGACTCCTTTTTTTTTGTCTTTTACAAGTTCAGTATTTCTTTTTGCCTTCCCATTTTTCTTAGTGATTCTTTGAATGCACATCTATGCTAGAGAATGGAGACCATGCAGGAACGCCCAAATTTGTCACCCCTGTTTAATGGCCATGCTGAACAGTTAGCTGTCTTGGTTGAGGTGAGATTTTTAACACCAAGGTGTTTTAAAAGGGGTAGCATAATGTTTTTAGCAAGGCCTCACTAAGAGAAACTGTTTCAAGGTGACATCTGTGTGCCCCAAACCCTTCTAACACCAGGTTGTACTTTGAGGTTTTTTTTTTCCTCTGTTTGTGGGTTTTAAGTCATCTGGTGGCACTACCAAAGATTGACAGGCTCATCACAATCTTTATGTACTCTTCTTTTGGTCCTTGCTGCCTGCTGAGAGGTTGTGGGGGTAATGTCACAATTCTGGCATAAACTGTGCTTGCGTTGTGTAGGTTACAATCATCATATACCTGTCTATTTTGGGCCTCCTCCTTCTGTATATGGTGTACCTTACGCTGGTGGAACCCATACTGAAGAGACGTCTCTTTGGACACTCACAGCTCATACAAAGTGATGAAGACATTGGGGTGAGTTCATCAGAGTGCTTGTCTAGTTGAGTTAACATGAAGATTGAGATGGTTAGTTGTTAAATAACTATTTGGGATGAGCAGCTTTTTTTGCCAGGCAGTGTAAATGCTTTTCCTGAATGGAGAGGCAAAACAAGCTGTATGGTGACTTCTGTGAAGCCACGCTTTCATTTTTCACTGGGCTAGAAAGTAGTAGGATGATGACTGCTTCAGTTAAACCAGCTCTAGACAGATTATTTTCTCAGAGAAGAAACAGAGTAGGAATTGAGGTAAGCAGGTACAACTCCTACAACAGGAGGTACAACTTCTTAATTATTAATGATCCATACACTTTTGCTAGTGATCACATTTACACAAATTGCTTATTGCTTAGATTTCTCTACAAAAAGAAAGAGGGGTTGAATATTGTGTTGGCCCAGTTTGAATTTGTTGATGCTAAAAATTCAAGAAGACATTATTATAATGAAGTAAAGCAGTGATTGATGCTAGCCTTTGAGCTGAGATGATTGTTAATCAGGATAGCTATCTAGCTTGTCCTGTGCTCTCCCTTCCACCATATATTTTATGGTAGAAATGTGTTGCTATTGTGATTTTTGTTTCCCTGTGAATGAAGCGATTTGTCACCTGTTAAATTCCTGTTCTAGGTATATCCAACGGCATACTTTTTTATGGTGACATTATAGCTCTTTGGGCCAGGCATATTTCTTAGCTCAGTGAGGCTCATGTGTGGCTTTGGGACTTGTAGGCATCATTTCAATGGGTATCTCTAATGATAATCTCTGTACTACTAAGAATCTTATTGAGCCACTCTACACAGACATGTCACAATTTAAGTGTCTTCAAAAGTGTTCTGGGGAGGAAAAAAAATGGAATATGAAGTGTAGACACACAAAAAAGACAGTAATTTAATACAGGACACAATTACGTTACTTTTCATTATGCATTGTGTAATGCTTTCTGACATAGCTTTAGCAACATGACTTTGATCAAAACAGTTTGATAGCCAAATAAGTTGAGTTCCGACTGTGTCTAGCTTGGTTATATTTACTAGAAGAAGATAAAGCTTTGCAGGTACTGTTAGAAAACAGAGTAAATATTAAACAGTTATTGTTGACCTGTCACTTAAACAGCTGTATTGACATTTTGCTTTTAGACAGCTCAGTACAATAGGTTTAGTTTGGTAAACATCCAAATGTGTTGGTTTTACATAGAAGCTGTGTGGGAACAGCCTGAACTGCCTGATGGTAACTGGCCAAGAGCTGGCAGAGAACTGACTCTTTAATTCAGTTTATAAGGGACATGCATTCACGACAATAACAGGAGGCTCTCAGTGCCTGAGTCTGCTCTAGTCTTCTGTCCCACCAGCTGCTAATGGATGCAAGACTGCGGTTCTGATCTTGCAGCTCACCAGGATTTCTTTGGGCAGCAGATAATTATTTGAAAGTACCATGAAGTTTGGTCTATATGGGAAACCTGTGGAAGTTACTTTGAATGAGAAATCGAAGTAAAGTTCTAACTATTAAAAAACTTGCTTGGTCATTATTACTGACCAGCTCATTGAAACAGCTTGTTTACCTTAAAAAACAAAACAAAAAACCAAACCAAAACCAGAGAAACCTCCACTTCCTTTGGAATGTAACAACAGAAGAGGCGAATGTAATTGCTTGGTGGAACTGTTGAGCTCTAACTAATAATTTTTGCCATTCCAGGATCACCAGCCTTTTGCAAATGCACATGATGTGCTGGCTCGTTCTCGGAGCCGTGCCAATGTGTTGAACAAAGTGGAGTATGCCCAGCAGCGCTGGAAGTTACAGGTCCAAGAGCAACGCAAATCTGTCTTTGACCGTCATGTTGTGCTGAGTTAATTCTGTCTCAGTAAATTAACTCCAGGGAAGTAAAGTGAACTAATTGAAAGAGCTGATTTATGTCTTCCTGATCCTGCCAATTCAGAAGGGTTTTCTTGACTGGTTCATTATTGATTTAAATAAAGAAAAAAGTATTTGAACTTTGAAGGAATGTACTGGAAGCAATTTAAAAAGATTAGTTAACCAAAAGCTAAAATCTTTACATTTTCAAATGGCTTTTACTAACAAAACTGAGAAGAAAACAAACCCTAAGATGTCTTGGGTTGTCACTGTGGTACCTTATTTACAGTTGTGACTTTATGGTGGTTTTTAACTATATATTTCTGTCTACTATTTATGTGGTTAAAAAGTACCTGGGAACACAGTAATTACTTACAACTCACTAATCACTTTATGTAAAGACCTTTTGTAAATATACTTGGATTTTATGCTGACTGGTGTTAAGGTACTGAAAATCTAAATCTTGCAGTGTAGTTTTCGTATCAGAGAATGAAATCCTGGTTGGCTGTATTCATCACTTGGTTTCCTGCACTCATACTTTCCAGATGCTTGTATGTCAATGGTGTTTGCAGATTTAAGGTAAAACTTAAATGGACACTGACTCTTTGAGCTGCATACTTAAAGTACTGTGATGTAGATAAACTCAAATGCAGTGCGTATCAAGACAGTGTTGGCATTTTATTCTGTTTTGCTTTGATAGCTTAATATATTGTATGTGTATGATATCTCTTAAAGTATTTTCCTTTTCTTTTCATGGGTAAAGTCTCAGGAGTTAGTATATGATGAAATATTTATTATAAAAACCTTTCTGCATTTGTCTAGATTGATGGTGTAAGGCACATACTTCTCTAGCACCTGTCACCTTGGGAGTTAGGTGTATTTTTTTTATCTGTGATTCTGTATGCAGCTCTCTTAAGAGGTATACAGTTGCCAGATGACTAACTTTCATATATCCCCTTTGGAATGTAACAATTAAAGATAAAACTGATTTTTGAAAAATGGATGTGCGTCATCTGTATGTCATAATTTTTTTTTTTCTCCTTCATTACCCTGCATGTAAATTCCATCTATAAAAGCACTTCTCTGAAAATGCTTCAGAGTAGAAATATGCACTTGTTCAGTGCTTAGCTGAAGGAAAGAAAGGCTCACCAAATTGCTAATAGAAAGTTTTTAATCTCTGACTCAAATTTAGCTATGCATATGTGGTTACATCATTGTCCTATGCAGTTTACGGTTCCAGTGTGGAAGGAAATGGGCCGTGGAAGAGGGCTCTGCGTTGCCAGGTGCGGTTTTGGTTTGCTTAGCCCACAGCTGGGAAACAGAGCAGCATGGGAAGTAAACTGTACCCCTACACATCACTCTGCCACCTCAGGGCTGGAGACACAGTCGCCCCATAACAACATTTGCACTAACTGCAGCTCTTCTGCAGATACAGAGCTTTGTTCCCTTGTCAGTCCTGCAGTCTTCCAAAACTTCAGCTGAGCTGGAAGGAATTATGATGGGTGGCTAATTGGTGGAGGCACAGGATTCTTTCTGCAAATTAAAAAAAAAAAAGGCACAAGGTGGATTGACAAGACAAAAAAAATAATCCAGACTTGGCTTCAGTTACTGTGTCCAACATCCCACCCTGATGAGTCAGTAAGCAGTTATGACAGTGATATACCTAGGGTCCCCTGAAGAAAAATCTTGTAACTTTTTTGTTGAATACATGCCTGTCTACACCAGTTCTAGAGGGTGTTCTACCTCTTGGCTGCCTTTGTGATGAGGCCTGAAGCTGGTGTGGGAAGGAGGATGCAGAATACAACATTGTTGTGGCCTCACACAAGGGCAGCAGAAGCAAAATGCTTTCTTTGGTGCCTGACACTACCAGCAAGACAAGACTGGGTGTATGTTGCTCTCTTGGTTGTAGATCAAGTGTCTCTAATCTTACAGCGTCTTCTGAAAGCTTTGAGTTCAACTGGTTTGGTTTTGGATTTTTTTCTGTGTTTTTATTGTGACTGATAGAAGGGCCAAATAGTGAGATAGTGTAAAGTGTCAGAATAATCCTGTAAAATGTGGGAGTGCTGAAGTTAGGTGTCTATAAATACTGATACTTGTAGCATCTGAATACCCCTGTACATTGGATTACACAGACTGATTGCTCTGTACTGTGTTTCTCAGTTTAAGCAAAACTTTAAAATGTTTCTCTTGCTATTGATTGCTTGCAGTTTTAAAATCTTGTTGTGTCTATCTCCATAAATGACTTTAGAGACCTTTTATATGGCGTTATACTCCGTAACACTAAGGGAACTTCCCAAAATTGCAAGTCTAATGAATATTAAATTTGAGGGTATTAAGCTAACTAATGTGTGTCCTTACCTCTAATTGGGAGACAAATCCATCACAAGTTTCTTCTAAATAAATGCTGATTTTTCTGTGTTCAAAATGAAGCTATGAAAATCAATTTGCTTTTGCTTTGATGGTAAATATTTAACTAAATTCTAGCTGGTTGTTATATTTAGACATTAAAGTATGAATTGCCAATAAATGAAAATACTGCTTTAATAAATAACAGAATACATACAGGAAGTAACCAAAGTACACTTCTGATTTACTTTTTCAGGTAATCTGGTTTGTTTTAAATACAGTTTTAAAATTTTTAGGCATTAATGCCAAGTTTTGTTGCCATCATAGCTGTGGTGTGGGTGGAAAAGCCCAACCAGAAATGAGCAGATCTAACTGTAAGCTACTTTGCATGTTGTCAATTGACTATAAATTGCAGCAGTCATTGACTCAGCGGAACAAGCTACATAATTCAGGTAAGAGACTTGCGTAGTGCTCTCTGTAGCAGCAGATCTTCACTGAATATCAGTGTTTTTGTAAATCATTTCTACCAGCTATTCAGTAACACTGCTTCTGCTTTTTAATGAATCATGTTTAATATGATCTCTTATTCAATAAGGTGAAGGAAAATGGAACATTAACTTCTTTTTTTAATATTATTCAGACCTTTTAGGTATTATTCATCAGTCTTAAAATAGCGCGTCTTGTTTCCTTGGATTTTACTTTCATCTGAAGATTGGTGAGTCTCTAGTCTAAAGGAAAATGATCCTAACACTTGCATTTCACACTTTGTGCAGGTGGTAAGGCAGCAGATAACTGGTTTATGTAATGCTATTATGCAGCAGAAGTGTCAGTACTAAGGAACAAATACCGCAAGTGTCTCTTCTTAGAGGTTGTGTTAGTTTTGGTTTCTTGCTCTGTAGAGATGTTTTGCTATGCATTTTTGTTTGCTATGTAGCAGACTTTTTTTCTTCAGACAGTATTTTTAAGTTTTTAGCAGTAGCAAGTTTTTAGTCCACAACCCAGCCTATGTAAGTAGAAAAGGGAAAGATGACTGTCTACTACTTTCATTTGATAATGTGTATATATTCACCTCTCATTTTCTGCATGTAAATTAATGTAAAATGGATGTATGTTCATGCTTTCGCCTGCCCACAAGAAGTACATGTTTAAGATTCGTGTGACTTTCTCTCGTCTAACAGCATGTTATAAATGGATTCTTAACTTGTAGTGTTTTTGTTGTGAGATCTATGTGCGTAACAAAAAGAGATGACATGAATTCAGAGGCATTTTGATAGAATATCTTGTGAGGATAGGGCCATACTCAGTAAAAATTCTCTCTGTGTTAAACATGGCAGGTATGAAGTCATTAGAAAATGTTAGAATATCCCCATGTACTTGTGAAGGATTAAGGAGATTTTGTTTGTTATGGAACCATGATCGGAACATTTGAAGTTTTGCAAGGTTTTTGTGAGTATGGGATCTAGGTGTTTCTGGTAACCTAGTTTACTGTTCAGGTGTGTTTTCCATTTTAGAGGGTGTGGTATAACCTAAGGGTTTTATTCAGCAATAGATATAGATGTGGAAGTGGATGGTGAGTAAGAGTGTTTTTGGATGGATTCTCTGTAGGCAAGTATTGCTTGCAATCCGTGAGGATGGATCGCGGTAACTCTTTAAAAATTAACTAGTTATTTAAAAATTATTTTCTATTAGGTAACAATGATCACAGTTAAGCTGATATTTAGGTGTTTGAATAATGATATTGGGAAGACACTATAATGTAGCTTCCTATAAAACACTTCAAGATTATCTCTCATAAATATATAAGGGTGATTTGAGTAGTTATGCCTGCTGTAATGCTGCTCTGAAGAGAGGGTATGTGGGTTTAGTAGGCCATTCTGAGTTACAGGTTTCTAGCAGTGCCCCAATGGCTGTGTGCAGACCCTTCATAGTAAAATAATTTATAATTGGAACAAATTATTAGGACATGCATTTTTTCCCTTAATAAACCAATTATTTCATTGTTCTCTATCAGTTGGATTGTATTTAATTTTTCATATCTGTGTTTCATCTTCAGGTGAATGCAGAAGTAACATGAGGACTCAAGGAGATGTTAGGTTTAGCAGAAATTCATCCTCTAAACTTTTTTTGTAAACCTTCTAGTATGGAGTGGATGTAATACCTGACAGACATAAAATTAGATTGAGATAATTTCATGCACAAGTTTTCCATCTAATTGAGCTAGTACAGTGAATGAGACATCACATGAATAGAGAGAAAAGTAATTTGTCTTTGAAGGCTTTTGGTGTGGATAGGGAGTCTGTTGCTGGAACTATAGATTTAATTTTTTTCAGGGAGGAGAAAGTGGTGGAGAGAATGCCACAGATGTTGGCCTGCTTTGTTTATGATCCGTGGAGATGTAAGTTTTGATGGATTTGGAGCCAGCTAGGCCCATGTGGAGTGCATAAATGTAGATTCTCTTTATTTCTAAAGCTGAGGTGAAAGGGGACTGTGTGCTGTTCCCTTTAGGAATCTTTAGTGGCTTTGTTTTCTTAAAGGCTGTTGTGAATTATTTTAATCAGTGTTGCTGACTTGCTCTTTCTTGTGTTTTCAAATGGGATGTTGTTCTGCTCTGTGTAAGTATCTTCCGACACCATTCTGAAATGTCACAAATGCATTAAAAGTCCCTTCTGGAAAATGCCAGTAATGCCAGTAAGTCCAGGGGAGTTTTTTCTGCTGTTCAGTATGAGTTGCTTAAACTGTGACGTAATTATGCGTTTCCAGGTTAAATGCAGAACCTGATGGATGGCAGAAGCTACTGTAACCTCGTGGACAAGTTGTCCATCTGTACTGAGACTCAGGGCAGACAGCTGGCTAGGCCTTTCTGTGCTGACCCAGTGGTCACGTTTCACGTGTACCCAGAAACACCAAACCAGGTCACTTGCTCTGAAGATTTGTCATTTCTTCCTTTCATGTCTGAGAATCTCATTGCAGAGAACTTCCACAGTGAGCCCTGCGCCTTTCCCTACCAAATGCCCCGTTCCAATTACTGCAGAAGTGAGTACTCCTATGGGCAAGCTTTCATCAGAAAGAGGAATGAGAGGGAAAGACAGAGGGTTAAATGTGTCAATGAAGGCTATGCTAAACTGAGGCATCACCTGCCTAAGGAATACTTGGAGAAACGGCTCAGCAAAGTAGAGACACTCCGTGCTGCAATAAAATACATTCGCTACCTCCAGTCTGTTCTGTACAGTGATGCTGTGGTGGCAGAAAAAACCGTTGTGGAGCCAAGTCAAGCATCTAAAGCAATTAACGTGCAAAACCAGTTTTTGAAGAGGATCTAAACTTCCAAACCAAGCAAAAGGTATCTTATGTGGGAACCTAGTAGCCACTTCATTGTTAAGGACATGCATGTTCCTGGCACATCTTAGGAGCAGATCGTAGCATGCACCAGTATCAGCCCACAGGAAAGAGCTCTAATTTTGCAGATAGTAACTACACTTAGATACAAAGAAGACAACTGGGGAAACATCTTCTGAATGGCCTAAGTTAGATATTTCATGGAAATCAGAAAACATTTCTAAAAGTGTCACCAAACCAAAAATGTAATACCTACACGTGTGAAGTAACTATGTATCATTACAACTTGCATCTTTTAAAATAAAGTATTTCCACTGATGGGACTGAGATTCCTCTCATTTTCTGTAATGTTACTGGTTTATTATCACATACACTTTCTTAAAAGATTTTATGGTCTAATTGCCAGTGTTCCTTTTAAAAGGCATTTTTAAAGGTTTCCAGGAATGTTGTTAGATGCCAACAGAAAGGTTAACTTAGCTTAAAAGGGGGAAGATGAGGAGAGTAGCAGCTCTCTGAAGCCCAGTCACTGAATACAGGAAGAGCGTAATGTCTTGCAAGTGCTGTTCAATCCTTTTCTTATTAAGAAGTATTTTAATCCCATTAAAAACTGTTGACTTAGTCTAATTTCTGTTGAAAATTTGATTCTTCAGCTGTCAGTCCCCTTAAAAGATACTAGGAGTGCTCACACAATACACAGTATAAAGAGGGTTGGCAAGGTCTTGGCCTTGGAGGAAAAAACCCAAATCCTGCAATGGAAATTTTTTGGGACTTTCACTGATAATGGCTGGGGTCTGGGGTCCCCGACCTCCCAGTCTGTTCTGTGCTATTGATGGTTTCAGCTAAGTGGTGTAGAACAGATTTATGTGAAGACAGTAAAGAGAAATTTAGCTCATAACTGGCAAAGTGTTCTTAACATCTGTGGTATGTGAGGGAATTGTATTACTGATATTAAACAACAATTCTGCTGACAGCATGAGAGCAGGTCGTCTGTGGGTGCAGCTGAATGTACAGAAAATGGTTACAGACTTCCTAAGTGCTGTGTCCTTGTCCCTAATTGCAGTCATCCACTCTGCTATCTTGTTTTTGTGGCAGCCATTGAAAAAGGCCTGCAAAATGCAGTTAAGACTAATGCCCCTGTCCCCACCCCACGCCCCGAAAAAAAAAAAAGAGAGAGGAAAACCAAAGAGTTAACATTTGTTAAGGAGGAGATTAAGATTAGGGATCACAGCAGGTAGATTTCTGCATTGTATTCTGGCATGGGTTTGATAGGCACTTTGCAGGAAAAGGATAGAATTCCTTCTTCCTTCTCTGAAAAGGGAAGTTTGTAAAGTGATTTGACCTCAGTTTGTCTCAGCTTCAACCTTTCTGTCCGTATTGCAAACCAATTTATTTGTCACAGCCTGTGGTAATGGGCTTTTTTTTCCTAAACCTGAACTTCTGTTCTTGCCCTGCAGTATTGGGCAGAAAGCCTAGAGGACCCTGCGCCCTCTTGTAATCCCTTCTCTGCCTCTCAATCCTTCAGTGCAACACCTAGATCAACGGCGAGCTGGAGCTGGAGTGGATGCGTGGCAGACAAATGGTTCTCTCTGTAGTCCTGTTCCACTGGTTTTTAACCAGTAAGGTCAGGATGTCCCATCCTGGTGGTAACAGCTGTGGCAACCTCCGTAGCAACTAGGAAACACTGGCAGCAAATGGCTTCCTGCGTCAAACAGGCAAAGGGGCAAGATTTCTGCTTTGGGACTAAATCCAGATTGACCAGATGTAGTTATCAATAGCTGGTAAGTATGAAACACTGCTGTGTCGAGGTACTTGCAGTTGGCCAGAAAAAAAATAAAGTGTTACGCAATTGCATTTGTCAGTGCCCTGCCCTGTTTCATGCAGAAACGGGACTTGGCTCTCAGCAGTTAACAATGCTGAATGGGTTCTGAATGTGCTTTAATGTCAAATTGATAGCTGCATTTCTCTGAAGTATTACTGATGCCATCTTCTTTTGATTTATAATAGGGGAGTTTGTGTACTTGTGAAACAAATAAATATATTGGGTTGATTTGCTGACTTAAAGACACATTTCACTGCAGTTAATCCACTCTTCTTGATGGGTTTGCTGTGCTGCTTTTCTGAAATTATGTATATCTGGGAGCCCTCTTAGATAAGAGACAAAATAACATACATTTAAGCGTAATATGAGCACTTCAAACTGTATTTGTAAAGGCACTTAGAATTTTTATGTTGTTGATTTTCCATGCAAATTTTATCCTAAGCGTGCTAAACATTTCTAAGTAGTATTAAAAAAAAAAGAAAAAGGAATGGAATCTTGTCTCCTACATCTTGTCAGACTACCAGAGACAGGATCACTTCATCAGTCTTACTGTGACAGCCTCTGAATAGTTATCACTTGTTAAATCTCAGCATCTCAGTCTTTCTCGTGGCAAGCCATAATCCTACTGTTGTAAAACATGACAGGACAGCTGAAAGATCAAAATATTTCCTCTTAAGACATCCCTGTAAAAAAAAAAAAAAAAGTAACAAGCAACTGTAATCTAACATTGCATTCAGAAACTGTCATGTTTACTCAGCTTGTCAACTTCAGCTGCAGTTTCTGTCCCAGCTTGTAAAATGGGGAAGGTTTGGCTAGGAAGCATTTGCTTGTAGTGGAAAATGTCAGTACATTGCCTTTTTTTCTGCCAACAGATCCTGACCAAGTCCTGCAGACAGCTGCTTCTGCAGGAATGGCTCGTTTGGAAGGGTCCCTGCCTACAGGTCACAGGTATTGCAGTGTGATGCCAGCTCTGGACAAGTTCGTGTGCTCCCATGACATACCTGCTGTTAGCCCCTTCTGCAGAAGCTCTTTTGTTGTGCATCCTGCCTGGATCGCCGAGACCCTCACCAGCCAGAGGTAAAGTTAAGTTCTTGTTTGAGTCTGTGATTTCTTCTTTTTCATGATACCTAATAGGATAAAACAGGCTGGCATGTCAAATTAATAAATCAGAGCTTGAACATCATCTGAGATTTCCCTTCCCTGTGCTGGCAGTTTTTTATGTGGTATTAACTGAATTGATTTGCTACCTTGGAGATTATGAAAAGCAAAGCCCAAGTAAACCTCCTAGCAAAGAAACGTTCCTATATTATCTGGATAAATAAAAGCATCTTGTGTTAACAGTCGTTTTCTGTGACATGTTTGTAATGCTTTATCAGGGGATTATTTTTCTTGTTTTGAACTTGCACCTGTCATTAACCAGCAGCTTTGTTGTTTACTTTTTCTACTTTTCTGTTGTTTCCTGAATGCCCCAGTGTAAATCATCAGCTACAGTGCTGTCGGGTGCACCTACGCTGTGCTCTGTGCAGGAGATGGATCCTTTCTCCTGATCTAAAGGGTTGCATTGGCTTGCCATGTAAACAGCAAAGGGGCTAGTGCAGGTAATGCTGGCCCGGGGTTCCAGTGTACTCCTGTCCTACTTCTTCCAAAAGCAAAAATCTGGATAGAAACAGGCCTGTTTTTTTTTTTTTTTTTTCCCCCAAGAGCAAGTAATTGTCCCAGCACAAGCAAGTTTTTGTTTTCTTCCCACATGCTTTGGCCTGTGGGAGTGCTACTAAATGAGGTGGAGCGATCCACTTCTTGAATCTTACATGATTTATTTTTTTCATGACCTACAGAAGGTGTTTCTCCCAGTGCTGACCCATTTTCTTTTCTTCAAGGTGCCAATGGATTAGCCGCTGCCTCCACTCCCCTGGGCCAGCATGGAGGAGGCTGAGCACATCAGGGAGATCAGTGGTCTTAGACAGCAACATCCCTGTGCTAGTGAGAGGGGAGCAAGATGGCTTTTATTACCGCGGTACAGTAAAAGAGGAGATAAAGGTGAGTGACAGTTGCTGTGTGGTAGTCGAGGGTACGTCTAATGGGCTCCACCAGTGGTCCTCATGCACCACCTGAGTTTAGTGAGCAGTATTGATTTCAGCTAGTGCATGAATTAAAGAACAGATCACCAGGTCAGCTGATGCTCATGGCTACATCAATTCATAAAGGTCCTGCTGTACCTGATTCCAGGCTGTCCTCACCTCTGCTGCCTGGCAGACTGGGTGAGCCTCTTGGATGCAGCACAGCCTCAGGCACCAATGCACTAATGATCAGATCCTCATGCAGCTCAGCCTCCTTCACTGAGTTCATTTCTAGGAGAGAGCAGGCGTGTTTGGGGGATCCTCATCCTGTGCAGAAGGGGGGTGCCCCCCAAACTCCCAGTTTCTGGTGAGAGCAGTGGTGGTGTGCACCTTGCAAGAGCAGGTCCTCCTTTCTGCTGGCAATGGGCATTGAGCCAGGCTCAGCGTGGGTGCTCTTGTGAGCAGCATACCGGCTACTGTTGTGTGTAGACACATAACCATCAACAGCACAGGAAAAGCCTTAGTGTTTTATGTACACACTTCCAGCTTGAGTCAGCTACAGACCAGTGGCTCAGTGTCTCTTCAGAAATGTTAGTGAAAGCTTTAATTCATTAGTTTGTTAACACTTCAAACTTAACAGAAAAAAGAGCCTATTCTTTCTCAAGAACAGGGAAGTGCCTCATTTTATTGTTGATGGAAAGCCTCTTGACAGGCCTTAATTTAAAGAAAATAAAAATTTCCAACACCCCCCTCCTTCTCCCCCCCCAATAAGCAGAGTTAGTGTTGTATGTCATGAGGGAGGACTTGGGCATGACTGAACAGGTCTGAATGGTTTCAGTGTCCCTTGTTATCTGGTGCACATGGTGTGGTTTGTGAAATCCAGTTGCACTCTTACCTATACCTTTTCCTCTTGGGAAAGAAAATACAGGTTGTAGTGGCAGTGAATCTGTACGTATACTTCCCTCAGCCTGCTTTCTAGTGGGCCTCATGGAGGTTTTTCTGGCTGTCTTAATGCCAGACTAACACCACAGACTATTTAGTTACTGTTGAGGCTTGCTTGGTGTTTGACCCAGCCACGTAACCACAGAATAGCCTCCTGGTGAAGGTTACATGATGTGACACATTATGGACTGTTTTTCAGAGGAGTTATTATTTTGTTCTTGGTAACAGAATGAAAGAGACATGTTCTTGGTAGAGTTTGCCAAACCACTTGTGTCACATGGAAGGCCTCCATTGTGTGTGCAAAAAACAGCAAAGGATGACATCCTGGAATATGTGAATGGGATGAAGCACTCCTTACTCCCTGGTGACAAAGTGCTGGCACCCTGGGAGCCAGATATGGCCAGGTATGGCCCAGGAACCGTCCTCACAGGCATTGAGACAAGGGACCCCTTGCGAGGTAAGAAAGATGTTTCCCTCTTCTTCCTCACCTTGCTTTGGAACATGAGACTGTCAGGATAAACGCGGCGCTACTGCCAGAGAAACACCAGTGCACAGACCACAGTTTAGTGTTGCTTAAAGCTTGCAGGAGCTGATGGGACTTGCTGATGGATATCTGTGCATAACCTCACCAGTCTGACCCGAAGGAAGTTGTGACCCATAACAATGTCATCTTCCGTGTTTGCAGATGTGCTGTGTCCTGTCTACTCGGACAAGGCTGTGTCTGCCATGTGAAGGATGGGGGCCTTTTCCTGAGGGGTACAAGTGAGGCAGCTCTCAGGAGACACCTATCCGTGCTTGAATGCTCACATTTGTACTGAATGGCACATCGGGGGGTGATTTTATCACCCAAATGAAGGAGATCTCAAAGGCTCATTCATTTTTCCCATGTCTGACAGTCAAGCTCCACTGACTTATCAAAATCCTATTCTCAAAGCATTACTGCAAACTTTGGCAGTAACAGCAAAAGTTACTCAGTCAACACTTTCTTGTTCATTGATGACAAACTGGGAGGAAAGATGCTGCCTGGCCTGTTGTCACACCGACAGTGCCCTAGCTGCTGACTCCACCCTCCATGACATTATGGTGAGGTGTTAGAGAGGGGTGACGGTAAGTTGATCCTGCTGCTTGACAGGAGTAGAAAGTGCATAACGCTGCAAAGCCTGCTCTGTGTATGTGCACTGCCCAGGCAGGCCAGCTGCTAATGGCTTTTTACCTTTTCTCTCAACAGCCTCAGAAGATGAAGAAATTATGGTCCAGTTCTGGAATGACAAGAAAGTGAAACTCCTGCGAGATGTGGCTCTGTGGATCCCTCCTGGCCTGTGGGAAAGGATTGTAGAGATGATCCACATGCCCTTCACCAGCAGGGTGAAGCACAGAGGAAGTCCAGACACTAACTCTTGTATTTTTTCCTGCAGTTGTAAAACAGCCCCGATTCCTGTTTGTGCTGCACATAGCCTTGCCAAGCACTGCTTGCTCTGCTCACCCTGCTGGCCACATTTCCACTATCACTGTGATGGTATATGCTGTTTGTCAGCATATGTAAGGTGCATCTGCTG
Source organism: Bucorvus abyssinicus (assembly GCA_009769605.1). NCBI lineage: Eukaryota > Metazoa > Chordata > Aves > Bucerotiformes > Bucorvidae > Bucorvus > Bucorvus abyssinicus. The sequence continues at coordinate 8,808,898 of CM020043.1, read as the reverse complement.
CTGCCATCCCCATGTTGATGCCTGGTGGCCTCTTCCATCCAGGTCTCTGGTCTTTCAGACTGAAACTCAAGAGGCAGAGTCCAGCAGCGAGCCCTCTCCAAGTCTTTTAGAACTGAAAGGCCCCAAACAAGGAGCAGCAGCAGCTGTGGGCGCATTTTCCCCCTCTTCTGCTTCAGAGTTGGACCCGGAGCACCTCCCCACTAAGAGTACTGTAGTGGACTGTGCTGTCAACACAGGCTTTGGCTGTCTTGAGAAGCCCAGGCTAAAGGGTTCTGCAGCACCCAAGTGGAAATACTGGAAAAGAAGCCACCACAAGTCCCATCCCAGTAATTCAGGTACTTTTCAATACCCCCGCAGGGAAGCAGCAGCCAGAGAGAAAATAACCAAACGTGATCTGGGCAGTCACTTTGCCTGTAGTCTATTAGTATAAATACTATAAATTTGCATATCAGTCTCTGATACAATACTTCCCCTTCCCCAACATTTCTGCTGTCTCATCACGCATGCTAAGTCTTCTTTTGGCAACTCACCCAATGGAAAACTACCAGAACTTCTAATTTCATCTGTAAGCATAGATACCCCTCTCTGAGACTTCCTGTGCTTTTTATGATGCTAACATCTTCATTAATCTTCATAGCTAGTCCATGCAGAAGAGCTTGAAAGAACTCCTTTCAGGCTTGAAGTGCCTTTTTTTCTCTTCTGAAATGAATGTATCTCCATTTCAGTTTTAATTTCACTCTTGGATACAATTTTACTCCTTCCCAGGACTTGGCAGTGGCAGCAGCATGTGTACAAAGGCCACACCAGAATCCAAAGCCATTTCCACTGGGGACGTGTCCTGTATTGCCCCAACTAACTGGAGTGTAATGTTTGAAACCATCGAGCAGTCTCCCAGAGGGCAACTCACAATGAAAGAAATCTTAAGAGACCAAGATTTCAAGCCATCATTGGGGGTAAGGTAATCTGTATTAATACTGTATTTATGTAAGCCCATGGTTTGTTAGAATGGAAGAAATATTCTTGTTAATGGGCTGGAAGTTGGCTAGAAAAATATCGTTTCTAACTGAACTGCTTGCTAACATCCACCAGTTTTGTGACAGGCAGGAAACTTCTCCACTAATTAAAACAAAACAAAAATCCCACAACCTGAAGGAAGGGCTGAAGATACTTGCTAAAGTGGAAAAGGTTATGCTAGTAACTGTGTGCACATTCAGTAATGCAGATTTCAATTCAGAAATGTGCCAAATGCCCATTGACATCAACCCAATGAAGTCCTATGGAAGTAGGGACCTACACGAGTGGCCCTGGAAATGGGCAGGTGTGACTGTCAGCAGCAATAAAACAAGAAAAGATTCAATCTGGAAAGGTGCTAGGCTCTGCCAGTCAAACTCTGAGAGTCACTAACTGTCTGAAAGATAAAAGCAGCTTTTTTAGTAAACAGTCTGTAATGAGTATCTTCTCTTACTCCCTCACAAGAAGCAAGCAGTTTACAGAGCAGATCCCTACCCTGAAGACGGGATACAGAGTAAAGCAAACTGTGTCACAGCTAGGAACAAGGACAACACCCTGATTTTTAGGCCTGGCTTCTGTTGGCCATAGTCCCCTTATGCTTTAGAAAAACTTGAAGCAAAAAAAAAAAAAAAAACAGAACATGAATGCCAAAAAAAGCAAGCTCAGAAAAGAAGAAGAAAAAAGCTGGCAGGAAGAAGGGTTAGATGAAGGAGAATGGCAGGATGAACAGAAGCACTGCTCTGCACAAGAGCGTCAGGGGTACAACTAATAAATGATATACCAGAAATCAAATATTAGCTCCTCTGTACCTTCATGCTCGTGCTGCTGTGAGCTGACTGCAGAATAGAACTTTGAACATGCTAAACTTGCATGACTTTTTTTTTTTTAGGAGAAGATTAATGTGTTAATGACATGTCTTGGTGAACAGAGAATAGTCTGGAATGTATCTTGTGTTCTCACAATTACCTGCATTAGTTTTAAGCAGATACCTACCAGCCTATTGACTGTGTGGTTCCTACTTTATTATTTCATCATAGTTCTGCACCTTTGTAATTGATTTCCTAGGATTTTTTTAGGCCAGTGTGGAGCTCCAGGCAGAAATGCTGTATGTTAGGAAGTGTCACAGCTGGGCACTGAAGTGATGTGCTTTGTCTTTCGGTAAAACAAGAAGGAAACCAGAGTGGTTTCATTCCAGCCCCAAACCGGCAGCATGAATCACAGTAGAGGATGTGATGTGGTAGTGCAGAGTACACTGACATTCCTGTAAAATAGCCCTTGGTGTTTTTAAACCCAGAGATATGTTGCTACTCCTTCAGATAGCTGAAGCAGTTTTATCATATTATACAGACTGCGTCAGAAATAATTTGCAACCAATGAAGCTAGAGCTCGCTTCCCAGAGGGGCTCTCTGTGGGGCTAAGGTCCTCCTGCTGTAATTGCCAGAATTCCTCCCAACTTCTAAAGGAGCAAAGTTTTTGGCCAAAGCCTAACAGCTTCTGAAAATCCTTTGGTCTTATTGAAACACTTCTTTGTTTCAGCAGCAGTTTGTACCAGCACAGAAATTACACCATTCTTAAAGCTCCATGAGGCAGAGGTACCTATCTTACAGCCAGGAAAGCAGCAGTTACAAAGACATTGACGGTGTTTTTATAGATTAGACTTCAAAGGGATCAGTTTTCTGTCTGCCAGGAAGAAGGTTTTGCAGCACCAGGAAAACAAAGATATAAAACACCAAGCAAGAAAACAGAGTTGGATAATAAACATAAAATGACTTGTATAGGAGATGACAAAGTTGACAATACAGACCACGTCAGAAGAGGACAGACAGAAAAAACAGCAAAGAGCTCACTTGCAACAAAGCAGAGAGAGACATGATAAACCAGAATTCAATAAATGTACAACTGATGCGTTCAGCAGCTGAAATTTCAGGTAAACTGCTTATGCGATATCAGTGTTACATTTATTAAGGAAGTCAAGTTCTGATTTAGGTACTGTCTCTGTAGAATATCTTTACTGATAACTGTATAATTTTAATAACTGACTCTATTTCTACCCACACAGTATTTCAGCATCCTCATTCTTTACTGCAAGATGTTATCTTAAATTCCTAATTATTTGGACTTTACAATACTGGAGATAGCAGGTAAAGTAGTATGAGCACTAAAAGCCTGACCAGATACACAAGAAAGGTCTAATAAACTTCTAATTTGTCTACAGTTCTCTGGAGTCAGCCAGAGGAATTCAGTAAGCACGGTGATTTCTTTTTCTAGAAGGCATAAGGAAACAATACAAGCTGACAGCTGAAAATACTTTTTTTCAGGATTAAAGCAGAAGAGAAAGTAGCCAGAGGGTAAAGGACCTGCTACTGTAGATACAAATGACAAAATGTGTAGAGATCCAGCATTCAAGTCACTGGATTTTATATTCCCATGAATATTAACTGAAACCTTAACACCATCAGCTACACAAAGACTACAGATATATATAGGTCACTAATTCAAACTGTGGCATCTGATCCTTCAGGAGAGTTAAGCATCCAGCGAGTCTCGTCAGTGGGACTGCTCATGTTTAAAGTGTATGAACTTGCCCCTAAGCTGCAGCATGCACTTGCTGAGCAGTACTTTCTCCTGCAGGAAAGAGGAGATAATGGAGGGTACCCTACTGCCTGCTGAACAAGGCAGCTAACTGGTATTCAGCCTAGAGCCTGCAAAGAGGCAGTACTTGAAGAGTTCAGTTTATGTGCCTATACTGAATGAACATCTGATACAAGTTTAAGCACCTTCCTGAGCTGGAGTACTAGATAGTGAATTTGATTTATTCTGATAAAGAAATAAAATGCGAAAGTACAGCTAGGAGAGATGCACTGTGAGCCAGCTGCTCTAAAACCAGTGCCAGTCCACGGAAGCTCATGTACGTCCATATTCATACCTCACAGATCATGCTCTCTGGTCACGAATGTGATATGGACGTTCTGTCTGAGGATAACATAAAAGAAGCTGTCATCACAAAGACTAAACTATGTATTTTATTCCACTGATTGTATCTTTAATTATTTAAAGCATAAGAACCTGGAATTACACGGTCACATAATTGGATTTAAGGCACACAATGTACAAATATTTATAAAATCAGTGTACAAAGTGGGCTGCATATAATTGCGTTAAGTAGAAAACAGATATACAGGTCATAAAAATGGAGTCCCAAAGAGGTTACTATTAAAGTGCTAACAAGAAAAAGATATACGTAGTTCATTACATGCATTGAGAGCCTCGTATTTTATTCCTGTGATTGCCAAGAAACAACAAACATCATAGCACAAAAGTTAAATCAATGCTTTGTCCTGCATTGACATCCACCACGTGGGTTTGTTGCACCATGTCCTCTGAGGTTGCTGTGACAGAATAGGTGCCAGGAGAAACTTCAATGTAGATGTCTTTGGAAGCTTGTCTAGTCTTTAAGGGGGGAAAAAAAAACTTCATTACTGTTTAGTCATCTTGGATCTCCCATAACAATTCAGATGCTATATAAATGCACCAAGATTTTTTCAAAATATACAGGCAGCATGGACAGAACTGTAAAATGTTTCTGTCAATACAAAAATTATCAAGTGCCATACTCAAAGTATTTCAGCTAAGGTTGCATCAGTGGAAATAATCAACATGCTGTAATCTCTGCCTCACAGGATTAAAAGTTACCAACCTCTAAATGGTTTTAAACATAAACCTGGGAAACATCCATACAACAAGGGTGCTCCCACTGCTTTGTACTGTGGTACAGATTCCAAATTTCTCATCTTCTGTGGCTTAGAAGTTTCTGAAATTGGTTTGGTGGTGTTACGCTTTAGAAAAAAGAAAAAAAAGGTTTCTTCTCCTTGAGCAGCAGGAGTCTTCAGAGATCCTGTGTGAAGGCCAAGCTTAACTGGCTAAGCAACTGCTGTCTGCCTTTCCTCAGCACAGGGAATGTGTCAGGAGCACAAATGAGGAGCGACTGGAGAATGCCTGGATTATTGTTGCTGATACCATTCACAAGAGCCTAGAGATTAATCATAGTGTCTGACATCCTGTACCAGCCCAAAATATAAAGTAGACTCTTAATTGGTTAGTGTCAGAATGCCACAATCTGGTTTATAATTAACTGTGCAAGTCTCTGTACGCCCATTCTAGTGCCCACCTGTACGTACGTTAGGATTGTGAATGCACCACTGGTTAATCTTCTGTGCCATCACAAAGTCTCCACACCTGATTGCAAATTTTAACCAGCTTGATACAAAATGATAAATGCTATACCTCAATTTAAAAACAAAGTATTCTATAAACTTACCTGTTGCTGGCAAGTTTGAGCTTGGCTGGATGCTACAGAGGCTTCAGTCTTCTGGAAAGGAAAAAGATACTGTTTTCTAATGATACAACAGAAAAGGTAAATTCAGCCCCTGAGAGAGGGGATGCTTTATGTCCATGAAATCCTCCCCTCCACAAAAGGACTGATATGACACTCATTGTTGGCAGCAGAAGTTACTCTGCGTCTCCCCACCCCCCCAGCAGAAGGCTCAGATGAGCCCAGGTGTTCATATGCCCACGGTGTCGAAGCACATACATTAACATAAGCAAGTGTCACAGACACTGGGTAGGTAACAACTGTCCCATGGCAAAGTAAGGAGTAACCTTTAATCAAAACGAAAACCATCTATTTACCTCTTCTTTGGAGGACTCCAGCTTGCTGTCCCCCACTTGCCTGCCATGGTATCTGCAGATGTGTTTGATTTCATGCTCTTTGCACCTGCAGGCTGCCACGAAGCTATAGTACTTCTGGACAACAATAGAAACAGAGAGTATTATGTGGAGAAGCATCAAAGCCTCCTGCAGATTGATAATTAAAAGTGGAACTGCCAGTCTGCTTTAACTGGCTGGTCTGTTCTCATGTGAGGATGGAAACAATGCCTGGATGTCCACAGGACATCTGCCTTCTGGTACAAAACTGACAGTCCTGGTTTCAGACACTGGTCTCCCAACACAATACACAGGGACTCTCAGACACCTCAGAACTGAATTCATGAAAATACCAGCAGGAATGCTCTGGAAACATCTACCTGATTCGGTTCTTCAAGAAAAGCTCTGGTGGAAGAAAGCCCAACTTATGGGTCCTTAACAGGATGCATATACAAGCTAGGTGCTTTGCAACCTAGACAGTGGAGACTGGTTCTGCAGGGCACCTGCACGAGCACTGCTCTAAAAGCAGAACACATGAGTACTGAAAAATGAGTTGGTGAAGAAGCTAAAGCGTCTTCAAGGCTGGTACCAGTAGCATAGAGGTTTTGACAACTATTTAAGTCCACAGCAGACCTTTAATGGCTCCACAGAAAAAGTACTTGAATCTTCCCCACTGCAAATGAAATAGTTGAGTGCAGCTCTGCTGCCATCTGTTGTCACCACAGAACTCCTCCCAGGGTTATCTTTTTGGTCACAGGGACCAAAAAGTTTCAAAATATTTGTATTTCACTTATATTCTCTGACTGTCAAGACCAAACAAAAATATGGCCAATAGAAATTCTTATTTCCAAATCTACTGCTGTGCTTTATTCCTTGAGGTTACGCACACATCAGCAGATTTGGTTGCTTGAATTGTAGTTTATGGTGGAGGTATGTCCCAAAATACATCAAACACTCTGACCCACTGCATAACACTTCGCAGAGCATCTGTGTGTCACAGAAGGCAAGCTGGATTCTTTTACATGACATCACTGAGCAAAGAAATGAAATCAAACTTTTGGTAAGAAACGTGGGTAAACTTTGGTACCTTAGTAACTTTAAAGAACTCAAATCACAATTTTAATTGTTTGCATTCGAGTGCCTAAATGGTTACGTTTGGCTGTGGATTTTTATTTGCAGCTTGTAAACTTTATCCATGAACTTGTGGGTCTGAGAATTCCACCCTTGCCCCCCCCCTCCTTTAATGCATCAATGTATAAGTCAGCCACTGCTTGTTCCAACTCTTAATGCTCCTGACCGGGCACAGGTTGAGCCTCTATACACTGTTAGATTTTTGCTTCATCTTCTGTAAATCTCTATTCTGCCTGAGTTGTTTTAGGTTTAACTGGTTGCTGTGTATGTACTCTCTGTGTGTTACTGTGTATTGCTCTGAAATGATAAAGGAGTTGCCTAAGAGCTAATCATCTGATGTGTGTTGAACTACTGTTTTCTCTCATTTAATTGAAGACACAGCCTCTGTTATTGACTCTGCAGACAAAGAGCTCCCTGCTGCATTATGGTAACGGCTCCCAAAGGGCACAGACGATGTAAACTGTGATGTGGTTTTCAGAGACCTTAATGCAGCAGTTGGGCTGCAGGGCGGCATTCACAAGGATGAGCTGGCAGAGATGGGTGCCTGGTCGGTCTACCCACAAGAGTAATGACACCTAGCAGCAGAGCCGACATGGAAGCAGTGGAGCTGTGCATCTGTACGCCACACCTCTCGATCCCTACTGATCTCAAACCAAGATACAGTGCAGCTCAGAACTGAGCCCACAGGCCTTATCCAGCAGCAACATCCCAAATCGATGCTGGGGAGGTTAACTCTAACTCCAAGGTGAACATGTGACAGAAAGCAATCTTTCTGCTCGAGATTCAAACTCCCCCTTCTGCTGTCCAGAACACACTGCCTCTACCAGCCAGCGTGAGCAGTTCACTTTGGCAAGATGAAACAAGGGGTTACTTTGTCATAAAGTCACTCCAGAACAGAGGTGCAGCCCTGGACACCGCTCTGGACAGACAAGCCTGCAGTGGCTGACACAATGTAACCTGTGACGTCTTCTGACATCTCTGTCTCCAACCATACTGCCTTTCCACCAGAAGTGGAGGAACCCTCTGCTAAGATCTGTCCTGGTCTGGTGCTGCCTGCTGACGGTGGTGGTTCACAGCTCTGGCAGTACTGGCTGGTAACACTGGTGGAACCTACCACATGATGGTGAATGCCCCACGTTTCTTGGTCCAGGCCAGCATCACAGGCTCATGGGCTAAGTTCTTGCCAGGCAACGAGCAAAACTCAAGTCTAATTTTTGCAGTTTTAGCAAAAGTAGTGCAAAGGGGCTGTGCCAGGCACATCACCCTCGGCCCTTCGCAGGGGACTGGGAGCAGCGCCTCACCTCGCATTCCTTCGTGGCTTGGTTCATCAAGTTCACAATGGAAGCAAATGCTGCACTGAGACGTTCTGAATCTTCTTCCTGTAATTAAAGACATTTTATGCAACTCGTAAGGTGGTACTCGTTGCTTAGAGGTAGGAAGCGTCAGGTGACTGAACAGCCAAACACTCGCTAGCGTCGGAGGCTGTCTCGGGGGTGGAGCGGTCACTCATGGCCCACGCCGTGGTGCTCAGCTTTACTGCAACGCGCACCGGGCAGCACCGCGGCACCTGCTACACCCGGGCGGGCACCGAACGGAGTGGCCGCCTCGGCCCGCCGGCCCGCAAAGCTCTGATCATTTTCCTGCCAGAGCCCTCGACCGTTCTGCACCGGCTCTGACCGGACAAGACGCAGGGAAGGGACCAAGGGGACCCGTTCTCCGTATTCTACACGGCTGGTGGAGCACGCACTCGGCTCGGCCCACGCGAGTCTATGTAAGGACGCAGTAGGCCTCCGCAGGGCACGACCTGTCCCGCCGCCACGGACGGACGCAGCTCCTCGGAGCTTCTTATTTACTTCGTTCCGCAGCACTGACCGGGGCCGAGGCCGGCATCCGTCCCGCCGGGCGCCGCCGCCGCCGCCGCCGCGCCCGCTCCAGCACGTCGCGCGCCACCCCCGCCGTCCTCCCCGCGCGCGCCCCCTCCATCCCGCCGTCGCCGCGGCCTCCGCCGCGCGCCGTCACGGTGCGCAGGCGCCGCCGCCTCGCCCCGCCCACGCACCCCCCCCCCCCCCCGTGCCGTTAGGGGGCGCCACCGCCCCGCCGGTGCTGCGCTGCCCGGAGCTGCCCGGCGCTGCCCCGCTGCGCCCCGCCCCGCGGCAGCGAGGCAGATCCCGGCGGGCGCGGTCCCGCCGAGGGGTCGGCGGTGTCTGTTTTCCCCTCACGGCCTCATCCCTGGGGCGGGCCCGCGCTCTGCCCTGGTCTGCCCTGCCCTGCTGTACAGCCCTCTGCGCGGGAGGGCAGGCCAACAGCGGCGCCGACCCTGGTGGCGGCGGGTCTCTGAGGCGCCCGGGTGCTGCTCCGCGGCTGTCCCCGCTGGGCGACATCGAAGTGCCGAGAGAAGCCTGGAGGGTGCCGAGCCCCGGCTCGGCGGGAAGCACGCGCGGCTCGGCGGGATGGTGCCGACGGGCCCGGGAGCGTGCGCCCCGTGGTCTCTGGTGGAAGGCGGTACGACCTGGGGGTTTTTTAAATTACGAGGTACAAAACAATAATTGCAGTCCGTAGCGACGGTTGGTTGAGTGAAACAGGTACTGGTGAGCGGGCAGAGCGCCAGGGGAGCAGCCCGGTCAGGCTGCCCGCACACCATCGCTGCGGCCGCGCTCCCAGAGGAAACCCGTTCCGTTCGGTCACTAAAAGAACGCACAGAGGGTCTGGGCCTGCTGCAGGCAAGATCTGCCAAACACGCAGATTTGCTCCCTGGCAGCTGTTTGTGGCCCAGGAAGCTGTTCCAGCTGGGCAGCGTGTATCCGTGAGGCCTTCAGTGGCCCCACAGCGTGCTTGGAGCTTCCAGAGGGGCTTGGAAAGCCACAGTGGCTACATGGCAGTTGGAGCCACTCTGTGGCTTTATGAGCCTTGTTCGCACCGAGGTGACAGTAGGACGGGCAAAGTAAGCACAGAAAGTTTCTTTAAGTGCTGCATGGCCAAGGTTACGAGTAGGCCCTGACTTTTCAAGTCCTTGGTTCTTGTTTGTGGAGCTTTGCCATGATCTGTGTGGCAAGCAAGAACAATAATCCTCTCCTAGTTTACATTTTATTATCATCTTCTAGTTGCTTAACCAGAGCAGCAGCCGGCCCCTGTAATAAACCAGCCCTTCGCAGGCTGCTTGTTGATTAAAACACACTGAAGGCCCCAGTTCAGTGTTCAAATACAGCTTTAGGTTGGGTCACTTGCACTCTAAGGAAAATCTGGGTGGTTGCTGGGGTGCTGGAGCTCTGAGGGACTGAATGCAACATAAACGGAGGAGAAAAATAACATTTGATAAAAGCAGTGTTGGCATGTTCGAAATGTTTGTTTGTTTGATGTGCTGGACAAGCAGCCAGAATAGACTGTTTCCTGCTTAACTGGAAATTGAGCATCTTCCTTGGAGCATCCTTTCTTGTTATGGTTGGTCTCCTGGAGAGGCAATGGGTTTCCTGTCTTGCGGCACTTGTGAAATCTACTTGCAAAGGCCCTTCTCTGTCATTTTCCCAACAGGGAAAGAAAGTTGTATTCGTTTTATATTCCTGCCGGGTACTTGTAGCAGCAGCTTGTTGTTCAGGAAGTAAATTATTCCTTGTGTGTTGAAATTTAAACTCCCACCATTTTTTGATGTTCGGTGACACAGTACTCCATTTGCAGCTGAGTAAATACATCTGTCCCAAGAAGGCTGACAGCTGCAATAGCTTTTTACTTTGAAACACGCATTCGCATCAGAATCCAGATGATGGTTACCCCTGTTTCCTGTATGTTCACTCTTTTAACATATAATGGAGATTTGTGAAATGTTGAATGTTTACACCATATTTCCTTGTCTGTGGGATGACGGATCAGAATATCTCAAGATAACATATCTTATTTTGTTGATGAGGTGGTGAAAGCCAGGAATAGTTTATCCTGAGTGCTCCAGGTGCAGAGCAGTGTCCTTGTGTACGAAACCTCACCAAGCATTTACCTAATGCTGAGCACTTGTCGGTTCCATTTCAGTCAATGAAAGAAAGTAAACGTACTTGAAGTTCAAGAAGTGTGTAATGCTGGAATTTGTATTTCCAGTTGCAGAATACTTTTGCTTCTGTTCCTATTACCATTTGGTAAATATATTGTGAAGTGGCATGTTTTATACATGCTTGCAGAATACTTCAAGATTTAGGTGCAGTCTTTGTATTTTGCAACACTCATGGTTCTACTAAATCGCCAGTATCCTGCCTCTTTTGTATGGTTTTTATATCAAACATCTTGTGCGGGTTTCTCCTGTTAAACCGGCAGAAGCACGTGGACAGGCGTGCCAGGGAGCTGGCTGGGACCGTGTACTTCATCGCCTGTGCCACGCAGAGACCTTCCTCGCCCCCCGGTACGCGCGTTGCCCGGCGCCCTGGGTGCGGAGGGGCTCTGGCTGGGCCGTGCCGGGGAACGCAGCGTTGCAGAATTGGTGTCATAGCTGGTCCCAGTAGGCTGGATTTGAACCGAGGCACCCGGAGTGAAGTTCAGGGGCATGCCGCTGCCTCCTTCTGCCCCTCGTTCTCCACAGGTATTGTTACTCCGAAGCTGCCCAGGGGAGCTGGGAAAGCGCGGCCGCCCCGGGGCTCGCCCATCCCGGCGCCCCGATAGAAGCCATCTCCTCGCAGGAAGCCCGCCGCTCGCTCTCCTTCCTTCCTTCCTTCCTTCCTTCTTCCCTTCCTCCCCGCAAGCGGCTCCGCGCGGAGAGGAGCCCGGCACTCGTAGCTTTTTAAATAAAAATAAAAAATTATCTCCTCCGGGGTAGGAGGAAGATTGTTGGACGGGGGGCTCAGTTCTCCCCTCCTCTTCCTCCTCTGCCCATCGCATCTCCCCGCGGACCGGCCGGTCTCGCTCCCCTCCCTCCCGCCTGGCCAGCACCGGGGTTTGGGTCCGTGGGGAGGGGGCGGCGCCCACCGCTCCACGGGGCTGGGGCCGAGCGCTGCCCTGGGGAGCGGTGGCCCGGCCGCGGCGGGGCTGCGGCCCGGGCCGGGCTGCGCTGGGGGAGCAGGTTTCTTTGTTGGCTGCCGGGTGACTGGTTCCCATTAATCTCCCGCACTAGCCGTGGCCGTCTCCACTTCCTGCCTTTGCATACTTCTCTCTCCCTCGATCTCAGTCCCTTCCCTCCCCCTTCCCTCCCCCCCTTTCTTTCTCTCCCTCTTCCCAGCTTCTCCAAAAGAGCTACAACAGCCCGGGCTGCGGGACGGGGGCTGCAGGCGTCCGGCGGAGGGAGCGCATCCCTGCGCGCCTCGGTAAGGGCGGGGGAGCCGTGCTGCCGGGTCGGTGGTCGCCTCTGAGAACCCGGGCAGGGGAGGGCGGCTGGGGGAGGATAAACGGTAGACCGTGCTCTGGCTCGCCGTCCCCGCGCCCTGCGAGTCGCCCACTTCCCGGGAGCGCGGCGGGCCGGGGATGCGCGGCGGTGGGGGCTACCCGGGCCCTGCGGCTCCCCGAACCGCGGAGCCGCCAGTAGCCGGGCCGGTGCGGGCCGGCCCCGCGGTCCTTGCGGGGAGCCCTGCCCTGCCCGGGGCGGGGGAGAGCAGGCGGGCGCGGGGTCCTCGCGCAGGGCGGAGCGGCCGGTCGCTGCTCTCGCACTGGTGCGCCCCGTGCCACCGCCGTGCCTCCGGGACGCTGCTTCTCGCGTGGGTGGCAAGGGACAGGCACTCGGGAGGGGCAGAGCCCAGGAGGCTTCCTCGGTGGGACCGAGTTCACTATAACCGGGATGGGGAGCCTGCCCGCCGAGCCTGGGGCTCTGGTCTGGAGAGAGACCCCCGGGGAGCTGTGGCACTTCTTTTCCCTTCCAGTGCCCACTCGCATCGTCTTGTACAGTCGGCTGTAATGTTTGCACGCGTGTTGAAAAGAGTAGAGGAGCCACCTGGACTCCGACAGAAGACTTTGGGATCCCAAGGCAGATTTAGCTGAAGAGCTAAGGGAGCTGCTTCAGCAGTTCATTTGGTGGGAAATTCAGATGTACTACCCTTGGCTTGGTACCAAGTGATGCTTTACTAAGGAGCAGTGGGTCACCACAATCAAAGAGTAGCAGATACATATGAGAGATCCTTTTTAAGTTTACTTCAGTTTTATCACTCGAATGTACTTTGAATTTTAGTAGTCAAGCTAAATGAAGCCGGACGCATAGTATTATTGCATGGAGTATGTCAATAGCAGTGTTTTCCACACCCTTGTTTTACTCTTGCACTGACTTTGGGGAATAGGTTTTCTTTCATTTTTATTCTGAGTAGTCAATCTTAACTTCAGCCAGATACTGAATAGTCCATTAAAAGCCACCTAGAGTGATCAAAACTTGTGGAAAATAAGGAATGAAACTGTTAATTGTAGTCTGATTTCTGATGATGCAGAGCAGGATGAATTAAAGTGATGTTGGTTTGCCTTTAAGACTTAAATCGTGGTTTTTACATGATTAATATATAGTCAGTTGATGAAAAAATTCCATATAGTGGAAGAGTAAGTTAACAGAGGAAAGGCAGGAGTTTGTTGCATTTAAGGTGAGATTTGAGAAAATCATGTATGTTTTAGGAATGTCAAAATTTCACTTTCATTTTGATGATTAGGTTATCCAGGTGGAATAATGGGAGTCTGTTACCAGGTTAATGAGTGAGAGTAAGATTTATGGCTTTGGCCATTCATTGCCCTTTTGCTTTAAGATTAGTTAGTTAAAGGTGAACTGCAACACATTTAATTATGATTACTTTATCAAGTTACCTAAGAAGATAGACGAGCACCTTCTAAAGCTAGCTACAGTCTATACACTGTTAAGAGTGACTAGGCTGACAGGGAACTGACATCTTGTTTCTGGGATGGAACCAGTTTCCTCAGAAAGTGTGGAGGAGTGAGGAGCAGGGCTCCTTGGGAAGGGATGACAGGGTGGGTGCTGCTGGGTCTCACTGGGGTTCAGAGACTGTCCTTAAAACAAACCACCCCCCACCACCACCACCAACAGAAGCGTGGGTGTCAAGAACTCAAGGTGATTTGGGATCCTAAAAGTATCTAGCACACGTTCTCCTCTGCTCTGCAGAAATAAGAGACTCTTGCCTGGCCTGGCTTTCTCCTGCTCCCTTCAGGGTGCTGAACTCCCCCAGCCAGCTTGCTCAGTGTAGTCACTGCCCTTCCTGGCACTGGGGAGAAGAGATGCCTTCTGTCCTCTCTTACCCCTACAGTGTGTTTGTGCTGTGCCTGCCAGAATTTGCTCCAAGGGGCTCAGCACCAAGCATTACTGTTTCCCTTTAAGCAAGTGACTTTTAACAAATACTGTAGCTCTTTAAGGAGTGTGTGACCCCTTATTATGGGTGACCCTGTAAACCATTGTGTAATCTGTTGACTGTAATGTATCATGCCAATTTATTCTTGGTTGGGAAGTCTTGCAAAGGACTTGATGGAATAGCATGATTTTATCCACTTTATTGTTTTTATTGTGTTTCATAAACATCTAAGACCCTCTGGGAAGAATCACTGGGGTGGCTGGGCCTCCTTTTTTTAATTGCTGGTCCAATAAATGTTGCCAGTTTAAAAAAAAAATAAAGTCGTATGCAGGATTTTAGAATGCCTGGAACTGCTAAGCACTCATTCTTAGGAAGCAGGACTATTTTTAGCATAGGGCATTTAAAGAAATGATACTAGCCCCTTGTGAAGAGGTCACTGCGAAGTGCGCTCGAGAGCCTGCTTTTAACTGGAGAGCCAAACCGAGTTTCCCACAGTTGAGTAAAGATAAAGAACCCAATTTGTACTTTTCCCACTTAACTGAAGAGGGAGAGGATGGACGTTTTGTTAGTTTCCAGTAGTGGGAGTGAGGAAGCCCAAATTCTTATATGAAAAAATAAACCCCTGGTCTTGGTGAGACGCATGTCTTTCTGATTCCCTCCAGTGAGTGTCTGCAATGGAGATGCAGGACTGAAAGGCGTTCAATGCTTGCCGAGAAGGGCTGGGAACTGGCAGCTGAGAATAGGGTGTATCCCTTGGGATCAGTGTTTGTGGCAGGTCACAACTCTCTTGAATGGATCCCTGGCTGCCATCCTTATGAAGAGCTAAAAGAACTGGGGTAAAACTTAAAACAAAAAACAACAAAAAAAGCATGGATGTTGAGAACTCAAGGTGATTTGAGATCCTAAATCAATTCTGAATATGGGACTGAACTTGCTAAATAAATTACTTTGGATCCAGAGAAGACTTTCGTCAACTCATCTGCCCAGAAAACAGAAGTACTTGCTTTCAATGGCTTAAGAGAATGTGGTTTAAGTCAAAGTTACCACTGTGTGCTAGATCCATCATGTCATCTGTGGGGTCTTGAGTAATCTAGATATGGTTAATGTAACCCAGTCTCTTGCAGGGCAGAGGACCAACATTTGGGCTGATTAGGCTTTCAAAATGTACCAGATGATAGCTGAGTCAAGTTGAGTTTCAGTCCAAACTCCATTGATGTCTTGTTTAACATTAGTTCAGTTTAGATTGCCAATTACTTTTTTCTTTTTTTTTCCCCCAATGCTGAGTGCCATGTGTGTTAGTTTTGTCTCTGTGCTGTAAAGTGTGTGCAACTGTCGTTTTTCAGATTTTTTGGTCTGCAGTTGGGATTTAGTTGGCAGTGCAGATAGAGGCAAGTTTGGGGAACTGAATCCAAATATTTACATTCTCAATTTGGCCTAGTCCCTGTGCTTGTAAACACTTATAGTCATATTGAACTTTGGTGAGGTCGTAAGTGATTTTGCCAAGCCTTGGAGAGTCACACCCTATGAGACCTGAAATTCCCCCTTTTGAGAAGAGTTTTGGATATGTTTTTTGGGACTATGTATGTCAGGTGAGAGTTAGTACTCATCACTCTTACCCCTAATATGACTGCAAAATCTTGTATCTTCTTTTTCATGAAGAAATGCCTTATGCTGGTGAGATATGTCAAGTTAAATGTCACAGATGAGAAGTCCTGCTCACCTACGAGGTAGTGTGCAAACTCTGAAAATCCTGGTCTCCTGGGGTGCTCTAGAGCTCTGCTCTGGTAGAGAGGGGCCATGGTGAGGATCCTCCTCCCTCTACAGCTACCATTTTCCTGGTCCTTGCTGTTTGGGTATGCAGAAATAAAAGTTTGGGTATTGATTTGACCAATAGGGATGCTTGCTCATGGGGTTTCAGATTTAAGTCCTGTTTTCATTCATACAGGCTTTGAACAGCTGTCAGGTTTTGTTAGTAACTTTTTATTCACTAGGGACTAGGCCTGAAAGATTTATTCTGCATTACCAATCGAAATTCCTACAAATTGTAGGGACAGGGATCAGCTAGTACATTAACACTTCATGGGCAAATCACCCTCTTGTTTGGGTGTGCCTTTCTATTTGGGTCTGCTGCTGTTAACCAGTTTGAAATTAGATACAATTGTTTAGTTGCAGAGAGGTCCAGCTCTGCAGAGACAGTAGACAGAGGTGATTGAGTTGCAGTGAATTACATTAAAAGTTCCTACTCCTCAGCTGAGGTCTGTAACTTTGCATCTCAGTCAACCTAGTTTGGGAGAAGACTGCATTAGCTTACTCCACAGTGAACGTGTTTAGAGTAACCTGACTAGTTCTCTACCTGGAGCGTATACCCAGATAGTTAGAACTGTTGAGGTAAATGAATGATTCATACAGTCAGCGCTTTTGATACGTTCTGCTGTAAGCTTCTGACCTTGGAGATGCCTTTGTTAGATTGAGGAACGTGGGACGAGGGTAGGTGTTCATTTTTAATGCCACCTTTCACCACTTTTTGAAGATATGTTTGAGCTGTATCTGTATGCTGAAAACCTGTCAGCTGCTGCAGTGTAGCTGAGACTTCAGTGAATTTGTGCAAATGGAGAAGTCCTTAAGGACGTACTGAAAGCACAGTGAATTTCTGTCAGAAATGCACCCTGTGTGTGTTCTCACACATTAATAGGTTGTTATTTCAGTTTTGGTATCTGTCTCCTAATGTCTCTGTAAAATGAAGATGTAAAAATGCTTGATGTATGAACATTTAGTGTTAACACTGGTGCCAACACAGGAAACCAAGTTTTTGAGTTGAAATGTCTAACATTATTCCCTAACTCCAATGTTATTAAAAACAGTCGTGCGAAATTTTAATACTATTATTCATTTTGTCATTTTGATGGGGTCGTCACACTGGTTTGCATTTTTTTCCTGAAGAAAAAGATTAGTGGTCTTCATGTGATATCCAGGCACAGTCAGAGGGGACAGAAGCTAACTGGCTAGCACTGTGCAAAGTGCCCTGCTCGCCCTGCTCTTCCAAGTGTTAGGGCAGAGACCAAAGTACGTTAGGAGAGCTGCCCTGGAAGATCTTGCAACCCTTCTTCAGCAAGTAGCAGATGTTCCAGACACAGACTCTGTTCATTTTTCTGAGAAGTCCTTCAAGTGAGGAGATGGATCTGTCTCTTGACATTTTTGCTTTCAACTTTGTTACTTCTTTGAGGGAGTGCAAATATTTTTGCAAGATTGTGTGGAATGAATGGGGAGCTCTAATGATTTTGATCCTTTGTCCTGGTGGAAACTCTTATCTCTTGAGGTCACTGGAAAGAGCCTGAAGTTGTGTTTCTTTTTGTGTGGGCACAGTGTGCTAAAAAAAATCAGAGCATATTGACTTGCTGTGTGTGAAAGTGTTTCTCATTTGAGCTAGGGGATTGTAATGATTGCAGTTTCTGGTTTGCCTCATCTCTTAATCCCAGCTCTAGGCTCACAAGATCTTGTTAGGCAGTGTTGTTCAAATGAGCTTTGTTAACCTGGAATATGGTTTTGAAGATATCGCAGATCAGTGAAGTGTGAAAGCTTACCAAGTCTCCTGTGTGATGGCAGGCCCTGATTATTTCCACTGCTAAGTTGCAAATTGGGCAGCATTTCCACACCACAGCTTGGGTTTTACTGCCTGCTCTATCCCTGCTATGTCGTTAACTTTAGTATTTGAGCGGAGCATCCCCCATGCCTTTCAAACTCTGTAAGAAATGACTGACTTGAAAGAGAGGTGAGATCAGAGTCGGAAAGGGCAGAAAGGGATCAGAAAGAAGAGACCTAAACCCATCTGAACTGGCCTTTGGTAAATACTGCTTAACAATCTCCAAAATGGTTGCAGCAGCATTCAGTACTCATCAATAGAAGTCGTGCACCTTTAGGTTTGTATGAATATTTCTCTGTTAGTGTTTTATGGGTGTATCCATCACCATTTGTCCTGTGAAAATGAGTAAACATCCTGAATTACTTAATTATAATGCAAGGAAAGCCAAGGACAAACACTAGGAGCTCATGCTCTCTCCTTGGCACCTGTCATGTCTGAAAGCCCATGTGATGCTGTGGGTACTCCTGAGCTTTAATGGCACAACCTTGGTCACCTGGTTTTGGTATTAACAGGCCTTAGGACACCTTCTCAGCCTCTCTGCCCACTTTCACAGGTGTTGTGCTTCAGCTGTGCCCTCCCCAGTGCCAGCGATTGGTGCTGAGGGGTTTCCTGCTGATTGGCTCAGTGCTTTATTATCCCCTGAACCAACACCTTGAGTGGGACCCTTTGAGGCTTTTGCTGCTCTAGTTGCAGAGCAGTCAGCAGAGGGACTGGTCTTTCTCACTAGAGATGTCCTCAGCCCTGGGAAGCAAAGGGCAGTAGTGCCAGGGTGAGCTGGGGATAATCTTCATTGGCCTGCCCTGCTTTTCCTCTGGCTATGTAACTTGGACAACACACGTAACTCTCTAGAAAGAATAAATTCAAGAGAAGTAAGGGCCCTCGGACTCTTGCTGTTTTACATGCAATAAAGCTTCATCTAAGCATCTGTGCTTTGGGGAAACTCACCTGTGAGCTCCCAGGAAAACATTTGTCATTCTTTTCTCTTTGGCCTTTTTTAGTGTGTTTTGTTTATTCTTTCTGCTTTTAGCCCTTGAGCCTCCCTCTCAAAGTGGTCCAAACCCAGCAGCTAGGCTGTGATGAACTGTGTGACATATTCTGTAGTTGTGCTGCTGTTGTGTCTAGGCTATATATGGATGTGAGACCTAGATTTTGTGGGTACCACTTTGACTGTGGCTTCATTAGGCCCTAGAAAGGGGGAAAATGGTGACAGAGAGATTCTTCATTTGTCTGTGAGCATTGAGGATTCTTGTCTGTCATAGACAGTCCCTGATAGCAGTTATCTGAGCTGCAAGAAGTCAGCTGGTGACTTACTCTTCTGCTTGGCCTTTTTTGGTGATGTTTATGTAGTGGAACCCAAGGGAGTAGTGAGATTGTGCTTTGTACTCTAAGCCCAGTATCACATAAGATTTCATGGAGATTCATCTTTAATTCTGTCTTTGTTTGCCACTGAGATCCCTCCTTGAAAGTTATCTCTGAGTTGGGGAAGCTAACAGGAGTTGATGATTGTGCAGCTAAGATGATGTCTCCCATATGAAATGGTAAGAGAGCCATGAAGTTTTCAGTGGCAAGCGCATGCTTCAGAGAGAATAACAGTGGAGTGTAAAAAGTATGAGAAAAATACACTGTTTGTTTATCCATCCACCTCCATGAGATTGTGCCTGGTGGGGACCCTCCAGGATATTTGCCTGAAAGGAAATGATTGTCTTTTCAGTTGGGTGGATCCTTGTATGTTGTGATATTTCTGGCAACTGAAAAACTGGAGAGGTTAATACCTAGCATCAAAACCCAGCCTATAAGGATGATGAGAGAATTTACTTTCTTTCCTGGATGAAACCAGCTTCTCTTTTGAAGATTAATTGTTCAATCTGTTATCATTATTTTTAGCAGAGAGCATAATTGTGCAAGGAAGGTATGAAATGAACCCAACTGTAATTTTTGGCGTTCTAGTGTCGACTCAGAACTACTGTGGATAAACTGATGTGATAGAGGAAAGAATCTGCCCTATTCTTAAGTTTGGAGAGATAGTATACCTTTTTTGTTCTGTGGAAGTATATCTGAGCTGCTGGGCTGGAGGTATGCTCTGGAAGCAGAATAATTAAGTTCAGTGTCATATTCATGTCAGAAATTAAAATATGTAATGCATTTTGAGGGACATGCATATTCACAAGCCCATGCATAATGGCTAAACCAGCAGGAATCCAGCCCTGGATAGCTTAGTGCTTTGTCTTGGCCCAAAACTTCCTTTTTCCTTTCCCATATACTTTGCAGCAGAACAGGCTGGCAACCACATCTGCTTGTCCAGCCCAGACAAACATGTGGTCAGAAATTTAGCTGGGGTGGAGACCACCCAAAGCAGGGTGATTTGGATGAGGTGAATTAGCATATAGGCAGTCTTCTCAACTCTTCTCACCTGGCACTTTATTTCTGGCTGTGACTTTTCAAATTGTTTCTGAATCCAACTCTCCCCCCACCTGCTGTTTTGAAATAAAGTTTTTTGTGGAGGCTTAGCATGACCCTAAATGTTGGATAATCAGTGAGAGACCTTCTGATCCAGGACACACGGATATAAATTATATATATATATATATATTTTGCAATACAGAACAATAGCTTCTAAAAACTGGATGCAGGAATGCTTTACCTGGGGCTAATGGAGATATGTTATTTTCATCCCTAGGCTTTATCCTGTGGATTTTAAAAATCTGAATGATAAGGGCTTCTAAATCAAATTAGGATTAGTGATTTCTGGAGAAGGACAAATGAAAAATAAAAAAACAGGAACTGAATTCAGGCAATGGCAGAAAGATGATGAGGTATTGCAGCAGCATGGTGTCTTTGATTTGTAAATCTAAAAGATCTTGGCAAAATGTGAATGAATGAAAGATGGCCTATAACTTTAGTAGATGAGGGAAACATCGATACAGATAGAAGGTTCAGGAAAGGGTTTTTTTTTTTTAGGAAAATCAGAATTATAGTGTGAGGCAAAAATATTTACTTTCATCTTGAACTGTAAATAAATACCCAGAGTAGTATTTCTGAGATGACAGTATTGCTGATGCCCTTCAGTGCCTCAAAAGACTATTTTTTTTCCAACTAGAAGCTGAAGTTACTTTAATTAGGTGGTGAGACTAGCAGGATAGTTTAGGCTTTTAATACCATATTTCTTAACTACTTAATCTCAAATAGTTATTAATGGACTAATGTATATAGAGAGACACAATGTGAATCCTTTTTCCTTGAAAAGCATGAGTTCTGTGTCTACTTATGTTAGATTTTTGAGACTTAGTCGCAACTATTATTTCTGGTTACAAAGTGGCGGTTATTCTGTATAGGCTATTCCCCTCCCTCTCGTTATGAGCCTATGCCGAGATGCAAAGTTACACTCTTGTACATCAGTGTGCAGCCCAGGTTTACATCTGATGTAGAGTTATATTTATCATAACTATTCAGAAGCTAATAATCCAAGCACTATTTTCTGTATGATGATTAAAGTAGCTGTAAGACCTTTATTATTGATGGAACAGAGGTTAGCTTTGATACACAAGTTAGCAAAGCAGATGTTCTGGTTATCCCTAAACATCATTTTGACCAGGGAGTGGAGGAGACAAAGACTCTTCCTGCCTTCACAATTTCCTATCTTTATTTATGGGTTCTCAACTCTTTGCAAAGCCTTAACCAGGCTAGATTCAAATAGAATGAAAAAATGCTCTGGCTTTTTGTGCAATCCTGCAGAGATTTTTTTAAGTTGCTTATGAGAATTAGATGTTCATTTTTGTTCTAGTCAGTTTGAGCCAGCTACAAAAATCCTCAGTGTGGCTTTGACCTAATTGTTTAACAATAAAACATCCACATGTTCTTCTCAGAGGAAATTCAGCATCTTCACATTAGGAATGTCATTAAATATTGCAAGCAAAAGTCAGCAACTTATTGTTTCAGTATCTTCCTTTTATTAAACTACTTATATGTGTCTGTACACATCTCTACTGAAACAGAAAAGTACCTCTTTCTTAAAACAATTTTACCCCAAAATATCTACTTGACTTCTCAAACTCAGAAGAAAACGGCTTTGCTCTGTAATGTCAGTGTTTTTGTACGCTTATCCCGTCGATTTTTTTATCCACTCCGTGAATAATTGCCCATAAAGAAGAGTGTGTTAAGAGCATAGTTTGGTTTTCAGAAGCAACTACTACTAAGTACAATGTCTTCAGAAAGATGTAAACCCAGATAAAGAGATACGAGCTTGCACATCTCTTGTCCTGTTCCCTGCTTAGTTGTTCACTTGCTCAGAGATCCTGTAAGTCATTCCATTACCTGCAACCTCAGTTTCTCTGTGCATCTGTAAAGGGATGACTGATAGCTCTCCACATATTCCTGAGATCTGCACAGTAAAGGAGCAGAAGTTACTAATGTTTGTATTAACGCTATTTGTTATGACATGTACCTTTGCAGTTTGTTGCGTTTCTTTCCTAACCTGGGAAAGATGCAATGGGATGGATTTGTATTCTGAAGGGTGATGGCTGTTTCATTGTAAAGTTCCAGTGAGCAGAAGATTGAGCCTGAAAAGTGCATATGACTTGGGAAGCTCCGAACTTGGGAAGGCAGTGCCTTGTGTTTGTTCTGCACTGACACCTCTAGCCAAGCAAAGAAAAGGTGTTGATGTTGGAAGGAGCTGCAGCTATGCCCCTTTGCCAAGTATGAGGTGAAGCTCTGAAGGGAAGGGATAGCAAAAATGTATGACCCAGCAAAGAGTATTCAAGACTACTCCCTCAAAGTAGCTGGACCCTTCAAGGCACCTGAGAACTCACCAGCTGCTAGCTGGGCACTCGTGTTAGAGGCTCGAAGCGTACAGGCTTTATAGGCCTGTTAAAGCAGGACTGTGTAAGGGCACCGGTAGGGCGTTTTTTGTGATGCAGCAGAATTTCTGACTTTCCTTTTTCTCATCACATTTCCTATTGTCCAGTAATTGTAGCATTTGTTAAGTTATACTTTCATTCAAACAAAATAGTACAAATATGTTTACAGTTAAATATGCTACATAAATATTTTACTGCTTTATTAAACGTGTAACAAATCTGTTTGGCAGACACCTAATAGGAAATGGTCTGTAGGTCTCTCTTGAACATTTACTGGGCTCTAAAGTTTTCAGGTTAAATTGGGTTTTAGATAGCATTTTCTCTCAAACCTTTCAAATAACCTTATTTCTTTCTCAGTCTCTTGGACGCTGCCGGTTTGAATTGCTAGAGCAACTTGTCTCCTGAAGCAAACCTTGCTACAACTTTTCCAAAATACATTTTGTACAAGGTAAAAGGCTTGCACTTGTGTAAATTTTCTATTTTTAAGCAATGTGGATAAAATACAGAGGAGGAGGAACAGAATAAGCAGGTAACAGGAGCCTTACTTACATCCTTGATTGTGCTTTGGTTTCCACAGTGTCTTTTTCCTCATGCTTGGTATCTCAGCTGTAAATTTTTCTCCTGCCCTTCTGTTGTGGAGGGGATACAGGCTGCCTAAGTGAGCTGCTCTCTCTTCCTCCCCCTGTGATTTTTCAGGTCCTTTTCTACATTTATGTAGACATTTCCATGGAGCTTGGATTGTGAGCTGAGTTAGCTGATCTTTCATGACAGTACCATACTAGATTTGTTGCACTCTGGAAACTCTCCTTTCTTTGTAAGCTTATGGTGGGAGATGGTTTAAACAAGAGACCAGGCTGGGTGGCAATTTCTGGCTCAGGTGGGGGAAGAAGGAACACTGAATGGACAGAAAGTGGTCTCAACTCGTGTATCATGTGACCACATGGAGGTGATTTTAGCATACTTGCTGCTTGTTTTCCTCAGAGTTGTTCTGCGTCTTGAGGGAATCACTCCTGCAGAGTCCCCTTGGTTTAGGCAGTTTGTGACCTGCCCACTGGCCCCACAGCTGCTCCATCCTCAGGCGGTTTGGGCATGTCTTTACACTGGGCCAAATGCCAATTGCGTATTTGGGACTGAAAGCCCATCTGTTTTATTTGAGCCAGAAAAAAAATCCCTGAAAATATGTCTGTCTCTTATATTTTGTAAAGGATGTTTTTCAAAATATAGGAAACAGAAGTGTAAACCTTGAACTATATAAATATTTCTGTTATCTCAGCAAAATGCAAGTTTAAATTAAAGTGCATGCAAACAGCATGGTACTGCATCTCTTAGAAGAGGATAGTGAAGTAAAAATGCCCGACAAGGTGAAGATTAAGTTAGGTCTTCCCAGTGGTTTTGTTTACCATTTGGAAACCTGATCCGTTGATTGTTTTCTGTACTGTACTTAGTGACAACAGCAAGTGAGTTGAGAAGCTGGGGCAAACACGTTTTTCCATGGCTGATGCTTAACAAGATCAGGGTTATATATCCTTCTCTAACTAAGGCTGAGTGATGACCAGTTGTAGTTCACCTGGGAGTGCAGTTGTATGCAATGTCTTTAATAGATTGCTTTTCTGCTCCATTAGAAAGCAGCTCCTGGGGGATCGCTGCACTGTGAGGAGCATGCTCCTCGTTGGAATTTGCGATGACCACCTACAGCACTCTTGCGTACTGTCAAACTGAATCTCAGTCTTTTCTGCAATGATGCTTGAAAGACTGATTAAGAAAAGTAACCTACATCCCACTCCCCTGCTTCTTAGAGTACTTCTTACACCACTGAATGTAAAAGGATCAAAAAAATCCCAGTATGATAGTTTTAACTCTTGCTTAAAGAAGAATGTATATTTTTCAGCAGGATTGGAAGCAGTGTGGAATCTGCCTTTGAATTAGCACTAGTGGGTTTGGCAAAGCAAGGTGTGTGATATGAAACTAGTTTTTGCAAGGTCCTCTAAGACTTTGACAGTTTCTCATGAGCTAAACTGTATTGGAAAAGGCTCACTGTGGGTAGGAGACCTCCCAAGAACATGTTTGGTTCTGTGAGTCAGTGTATGGCATCTGTCCCCTGAACAGAGAAGATGTATCAGTGGTGCAGCCAGGAGCTGAGGGCACCGTCCTGTTGGAGACCGTGGTTTTTGAATGAGATGTGGATCAGGTACTGGACTTAAAGTGGCTTAACACTTGTGCCTGTCTGCCTGAGGAGTTATTACATCTCTTAGATATAAGCAATCATTCTAGGCACTCTGAGCTCATGAGAATGTAATAATGATTGCCCTGCAACATTAAAGTGTCATCTAAAGATAACGTAAGATCAGCCCACCAACACTATTAAACAATCATAAACAGTACAGATTAAGTTAGCCAGTAAATCAAACCAGGAAAATACCTCCCTTCTACCCTCACCAACCCCTACACAGACTTGTTGCTTTTGACTCTGCCTGGGAAGATTGCTGGATCTGGAAACATGGATTATTTCTGACCGATTTGGCATCAAGCAGAGGGTGCTGTTTAAATTCTGGTTTGGTTAACTGAACTTTTGCCTCCACAGACTTTTCCTCTTGCTCTAGATGGATACGATAATTTTTTTCCTCTGTGCTTTTGTGGCTTTGTACCATTAAATGAGTAATAAGCTTCGCTCCAGAGACAGCTGTATTTCAGCAATAGCAAAGCAATTTGTGTGAGTGCCCACTTTTCAGTGTTTATTTTTCAGAGGTGTTACAAGGTTATTAATTGTTAAATGCTTTGAAATTCTTCCTTGAGGAATATCTCATAACCTGGAGCAGTGTTTGAGTCAATGCAGGCTTAAAGATGTTTCTTGTGTGTATTTTGAAGTTTTCAGGTCGTATTTGTGCAAGTGATAATACCTAGCTCCAATACAGTGCTTTTCATCGCAAGTCTCCAAGGTGCTTTGCAAAGCTGATCAGAGCCATTACTAGAGCTTATTGAAAGTTTTTGAATTGAAGCATGATTAAAACATGCTGTTTTGATGGTGCTGAACGCTTTGTGGAAATAAGTTGATGCTAAGAGAGCTTCCTAAGGAGCCAGAGTGGGCTAGAGGCCCAGCTGAAACAGAGGCAAACCCAGCAACTGCTTTTTATGGGAAAATGCAGAATTGGCTTATTGTGCAACACAGTTTTTTGGTTTCATTCAAACATTAGATAAAAGCAAAGAATGAAACTCTGAATGTTGTAATGTCCTTGAATGGCTTTAGCCAGTATCTCCATTATGTAGATTAAGAAATCAAAGCAGAGGGAAATAAAATTACTTGCATGACTGCAATTTCCTAATATGCCAAAGATGGAGCTGGGGTTTTGAGACCCCAGCCACAGAGCTACCTCTCTGATACTGCCCCGTAGTTTAACAAGGTACTTGCTTTACTACTTCTGCATAGGCAGTATTATTCTCTTCCAGGGATTAAATTTAGAGTTGCAAGCAAAGTGAAGTGTGTAGGTAAATAATAACAGTGAATTTCTCTTGTTCAAAGCTTTAAATGCTTAAACTGTAAATGAGAAAAAAGTTTGTCATTAAAAAATGAGAAAAAAGCAGTTTCACTGCTGATGCATTGCAACAGTTCTGATTTTTTTCAGTTTTTTGGATTATAATAGGAGCTTGGGACTGAGTAGAGGTGCAACTGGAATTAGTTTCATCAGATTATAAAAGATAAAATGAATTCCTGCTATTTCTCAGTATCTCTAACAAAATATCTGCTATGACACTACAGAATAGGTGGCAGGAAAATACTAAGGTATACCTGTGGCAGGATGGATTTCATGTTGAAGTTTTTGAAAGTAACTGGTCCAGCCAAGTAATGCTGTGCTGCCCCACTCTATCTTCTTTTAGGTCATTGTAAAAGACAATGCTTACTCTGCATTGCTTTGCTGTTTATGAAGAGAAAACAAGGTACTGCCTTCAAGTCAGAAAAGGCCTTCCCCTAACAAATGGCAGAGATTCAATGCCCCGTTTATTGTCTTGACATTTTGTTTTATAGTTCCAGTTTGCAGAGTAGTCTCTGGAGGTTTCTGAAGTATGCATGAATAAGAGAGAGAAATGCGCTCCCATTTTCTTTTGGGAATGTTGAGGATTTTAGCTCGGAGACAGGCCTGGCTGGCCATCTAAACCCATCTTTCTCATTTCTACTGGCATTGGCAGGAATCCAGGTGGCACAGTACCCTCCTACTTCATCTTCTACTTTTCCTTGCATTTTGTCTCTATACCTACCTTCATTGTCCATGCCATGCTGTTCACTACCAAGTCCATGGTCTCCTCAGATGTCTTTTCCATTGGCTGAATTTTATTACCTCTATTCATATTCCAGTGTTGTCCAGAAGAACCAGTTAGTGACTGAAGCCTGATTTTTTTGGTCTTTCTGCATGCATAAACTGTGTGTGTGTGTAAACAATAACAGAGGTCCTTTTTTGATTGGAAAAAGGCAGATATAAGAAGTGGGCAGGAGGAGGAGAAATACATGTTAACCTTAATCCATTTATTGGTAATATACTAAAAAGTGATCAAATATGTCACCCTCTAAAAATTCTCAAAGGTTGTGGGGTGACTGGGGTCTAAGCATGTTTATGCAGCATTGGTCTTGAAAAATTATATATGGGAATCTTCATCGCATATGGGAGAGAAGCTATGTTTATATCCCAGAATATAAATGAGATGCGAACTTGAATAGCTTTGTAGTGTGGAATGTCTCTCTTTCCTTCACAGCTTTACATAGCTCAGTGCTTCCCCTTCTTCATGTCCTCATGCCCGAAGAATGCAGACGAATAGCTGAAAAAGGTTTGTCTCTAGTGCTGTTAGGTCATTAAGATTCTTGGCCAAAAAGTATCCCTGACCTCCTGGTCAGAGGAAACCGCATCACCGGCAATAGCATTAAGGAGATTATAGCTAGTGCATCTCAGCTGTTGTGTGTGAGGCCTGAGGATGCCTAAGGGCATAGAGTAAAACCTACTGTAACTCTTGTTTGCATCCTTAAGCATGTGTCTAGTGAAAACCTGTATGCTTCGTTTCATGCAGGGATAATGCCTGCAGAAGGTAGAGAGGCATTCTTCCAGTGTTTTGGTAAAACAAAGTCCTGAGAACAGAGGGTCTGTTGGCCTCCCCAGCTGAAGAATATGAGTTGTTGGATTTATTTTTTTTTAAAAAATTTTGTCAAGAAAGTATTGGAATCTTATTGCTTCGTTAGAAAAGCTCACAGTAAAGCACTTGATCCATACGGAAGGTGGAGTACACAGACTGTATATAAACTGAGCTCTCAGTTTATGTATAAAAATAAATCTGGTTCAGTGTATGTATTTTATTTTGTATATTAAATAGAGCTGCTGAAAAGCCCAGTTGCAGAATCTATGTGGATGAGAGAGCTGGGGAGGGAGACCTGTAATCTACTGAGTCAAGCATCGCCCCTTAGGCAGCCTTTCCACTCTCTGATACCAGCTCCAACACTGGCTTCGATTGCCCGTGGCAAATTCCCAGAGACTGGTATTTCCAAGCAACAGGAGCTTAGAACCCAGTATCTCTCTCCTCCAGTTTTCTCCTGTTGGGTGTTGGATATGAAGTGCTCACAAGCTGTCCTGGCAGGAAGGGCTCAGGTTGTGGTGAAATCAGGTTCTTGGTGTGGGGAGGTTACCTGCCTGCCCTGCAGCAGTGCAGTGTGCCTCGGGTCCTCTTGGGCAGTCAGAGCCAATGCCTTGCTGTTGGGAGGTAGAGATAGCCCTTTGAAATGATGCAGCAGGTACCGTTTTGACACTGTGGTTCTGCTTGTTGGAAAGCTGTTTGAGTGCTTTGCTAGTCCAGCAGTTAGAAATGTTGTTCTGACTTCCAGCCTAGGATTTTTTGTGGCCAGTTTCTGTCTAGTTTGTCCTCGAGTCAATGAGAAGAAAATGAATGCCAAGTGCAGGGAAGGAGGTCTGCCTTGAGAGCTTGTGGAAAAAGCTGGCTGAGCAGGTCGCTCTCCTGGTCTGGTAGCAGCAGCCTGGTGACTCTACACTTGCCTCAAAATATTAAGTGCAGTTCCGATGTTCTTTAAAATGATGGAATGTTGGGTCTGGTCCCAAGCTTGGAGAAGCTCATGGAAAGTTGACTTCAGTGGTCTTGAGAATTAAGCCTTACAAAGTTTGTGTAGAGCTGGCGTCAGAAGCATCTCCCACCCACGGTTCAGGCAGTGAACATGTGTGTGCAAGGCTGGTACAGAGAGAGTTCAAAGGGAGCTGTACATCCGCGGGGAGAGGTTCATTAGCTGATCTGTGATTCAGCAGTATACTTCTGTACAGCTGCCATCTGTAGTGTGGGGCCTCTCCAGAGAACAGAACGTCGGATGCACTCTGGTCCCCCAGGATTAGGAGTTGTACAAGTGTTCCCTGGGGACTGGGATGAAGATGCTGCATGTGGGCTTCCTGTGTGTTTATTTTGTGAAAGTCCTCTTCAGGTTGTGTAGGTCAGGAGCTTACAGCAGCTTGCTTGCAGTTTGATCTGGACGGATGTGTTTTTGCAGTCAACATGGATACTTTTTGGGAGTGAAGCTGAAGTGTAGGCAGCACATACTGATCCATGTGGAAACAGTAATTGGAGGAATGGCTATGGAGAGGGTTACAAGTAGAGCTAGTGAATGGGAAAATGTTCTCAAATACTATAATCTGTTGAGAAAAGCCTAATGTGCAGATGAATATGCCGATACTTGCTCCAAGAAGATACCAGAAATTTCTGATGGTGTGAAACCTCATGCCCTTCATTGGTGGATCCTCAGTTATTCTTGTTTTTCATCTCTAGAAGTGCCATTTTTGGGGTATGAATTCCTCTGATTTCTC
This sequence comes from Bucorvus abyssinicus, assembly GCA_009769605.1. NCBI lineage: Eukaryota > Metazoa > Chordata > Aves > Bucerotiformes > Bucorvidae > Bucorvus > Bucorvus abyssinicus. The sequence continues at coordinate 8,779,479 of CM020043.1, read as the reverse complement.
AAACATTGCATGTGTGGGGTGGGGAAGTGTTGATGTGGTGTCAGAATGTGGGGTTTGTCACATCCTGTATCCCTGTCTCCCCAGGGAGACTACAGCTGCGTCACGTCCCTAACGTGGTGATGACATCCTGCAGAATGTCAGCTTCACATAGGGAGAGAAAGCTATCATTGAAACTACACATGGTCATCAGATGTCTCTCTTTTGTGTCAGGAAATGTAGCACTGCAGACATTTGGGTCTGGGTGTGCTGGTCTGGCCTTCCAGTATTGAAATCCCAGTCTGGTTGATTTCTTTTCACTCTTAATCTTTATGCATCCCGTAAGGGCTGCTGTGTTGTGGTCCACTTGCTGCTGTGTTTCGCTGGCAAGTGAAGCAGTTTTTGTTTGCTCTCTGTATAACTACAGAGGCTAAGGACATTTAAAGTGAGAGCTAGGAGTGTTCTGTCATCATGAGCTCTTACACGGTGTGATTGTGTGGGAGATGGTGGGTGATAAATGCAAAGGAAAAAAAACCCACAACTTTTCTTGCTCTTGTCAACTGGAAATTTTAATGTGGGATTTTTTTTTTGTTTGTTTTTCATATTAGTTTGTTTTTTCCCTTCCTTCCTTGAAGGCCCCAGTTCCTGGAGTTCAGTGTTTATTAGAAATCTTGACCTTCTCTGGCTTTTATAGCTACATGGGAAGGTTTGGAAATGTAAGTCCCAAAGGCTTGAAAACTGTAAAGCTAGTAGGAGGACTACAACCTTTATTTAAACCTAAGATTTTGTGATTTGTTTAGGTCATCTCACAGTGTCTTGAGGACCTATCTCAAGGCATTGATTGAAGTACTTAAACCCAGCAGTACAGGTTTCTTTTTATTCCCACTGTTCACTTGCTGGTCTGATGTTGGAGGGAGAGCCCAAGAGAAGACTGACTCAGCCTCTCTCCCAGCAAGCTGATAGGCACGACAGGAGAAAATTGGATCTACCTGGAGTGATGAAGCAATGGCGTTCACTGAATGGAAAGGAACCAGCACCTTGTCTTTGGGCGGGGTTGAAGTGATATCTTTCATTATCCTTACAGGGATGAGTTTCTACATGGACAGTCAAACCCATACCTTTAACTGTTGTTATTTACAGTACAGTTACTTTCCTACTGATGTCACTGGAAATATATTTAATATTGCTACCACCTCTTAGCGTCACCAAAGCTCTTGCCAGAGGAGAACCTGGTAGTCCAGAATTCCAGCTCTGTGTAAACAAACAAATATTTCAGTAAGTCCCTGAGAATGGAAGCTGGGGGCCTTGGCATGGCAAGCAAACCCATCAAAAATGGGTTTGTTTGTTTGTTTTGCATCTGATTTTAATAATAGACAAAATTTCCTGAGCAGGAGGATTGCACATGCTGTATGCAATTTGTCTAAAGAATACTTTCTCTAGAAAGAGAGGGGAAAAAAGAAATAACTTTTCAGAGAAAATCTACTGCTTTTGTCTGCATTTAAAGTGAAGTGCTAACCCATAAGCTGGAAGCATTCTCCTGCATCAGGCTAATACAGCCTTATGACAGGGCTCTCCACTCTGCTCCTGTTCCAGAAACTGCACTGGAGTCTGCAATGAAGGTGAGCTGGGGAATTTGACCAGGGCTGTTTGTTACCCAGTCACTCCCCTCCTTTAACACTTGCTTTTCAGAGCAGAGCTTTGCAGGAAATCAGATGTGATTAAGCATTGAGTATTTTTTTTCTTGCCAGCCACCCAGATGAGGTTCGTCTAATTTGCTTCCAAGGTTTTTAATTGGAAACAAAGTGTTTTGCGGTTTCATTTTCAGACCCTTGAAGGTTTGGTTGGTCCTTGGCACCTTCAATGTCTATTCAGTTTTATTTGGTAGAATGCAAAGAGATTTAAAGTATTGAACTGTTAAAAAAAAAAAATCCATCCAACTGTCCCCCAAGCCCCCTGCCCCCCCAAAAAAACATTCCAGAAACGTGCCTGTTGATTCAGACAGTAAGGCTAGTCGCTCTGGTGCGTGGCTTTTGGACAGTCTGTTATTTGACAGCATCCTTACAGCTTTAAAGCCAGGCAGATTGGCGGGGCGTGGTCTGTGTTTAAACGGCTGCGTGCTCTGGATCAGCTTTGGAGCCCAGCGGCTGGTATGGGCTTTGTGTTTTTGCGGGCACATTAAGGACAGGAACAATCTTTTGCCTTCAAGCGTCTGTGGATAGAGTTTCTTAACAGTCATTTCAGCACCTGATTAGCAGGTGTAAAAAAGATACTTGGACATCTAAACCTTTGGCTAATTGTAGTCATTAACTGTGACTTCAAAACTAGATACTATCCACTTAATGAAGCAGCCTCTATTCGATAGGTGCTGTACTAGGAGAGAGCTAGCACGGTTTACCTGGTGTTACCTGAAGGTTACAAGGTTAACCTTGTATCACCTAATATGAGTTTGGTTTGTGTTACAGAACCTCTACAAGGCATTAGTTGTTTTATCAATGGTCTCAGTCTGCGGGAATTAGTCACAGCTTTATGATCAGAAGAGCATTAGTCATCTACAAACAGTAACAATCTGGTTTATTAAGAACTACATCTTTTATGATAACCCATGAATTAGGCAAACAAGTGTTATAATCCTGCACTGGGGCATTGAGATTTTGACGAAACTTTGGGAAGGTCGGTGGTACCATGTTAACATGGAAACTCAGGGTTAGGAATTATTCTGTCCGTGCTCGCACTGGCAGGCAACAGGCTGCCCCTGCGCTGATGTGATGTGTGCTTGCGGGCGGGCAACGCAAGCTGGGTGAGAACAGGGATGACAGTGCCTGGCTCCTGGCTCTGAGCATGCCTCTGGGTGACCTTTCTTTCTGGGGAGTGCAGAATCTTTTTCTTCTGACATCTGCCTCTTCACGGTAGATGAAGAAAAGGGGCAGCGGATCAGGACAGTTAAAATAAGCCAGGTATAACATTGTCAGGAATCAGAATGGCTCTACTTTGCCAGACAACAGTCATGCTTCACATGTGAACGATCTTCCTTTGACCTAACCTTAAACCATGAGTTCAGGGAACAACCATTTATAGAATTGGTTAGGTCTGTAATTCGCTGTGTGAATAACAGGATGGTCTGAAAGAGAAAACAAAGATTCTTACTTCTCAGCAAAGATGCAGAATAAAGACTATCAGATTCTCTTGGGTTTTCTTGTTACTGGTGTTTTCTTGGCTTTGTTTTCTTTTTTTTTTCTGGTGGAGTAGAATTGGTGGGGTTTCAGAAATACTTTCAGTGTAAACCATTTCCTATTGCGGCTGGCAGCTGTTCTCTTGGTGTTTGCAGATGAGGGGCACAGCAACACTCCTCAAGAAAATTGCTTGTGAAAAACAGATGAGTCTGAGGTTCTGGTTAAGGGAGAACGCACCCCCATAAATTACTGCATTATTATATATCAAGAATACTTTTGTAGTCTGTCATTGGAGCAACCATTGAGTGGGATTCTGCATCCCACACTTGAAAATGGTGGCAGCTCAGCCAAATACTTGAGCATGTGCTTGAAAGCTAAGCATTGACTTCAGCAGCTTGCCGAAGGGCTGACTCAGGTTTTAGACTGGTCTGGAAGGCTGCTGTAGTTCTCACAACTGTTCTCATGTGGTGTTTCCTCTGCTGAGTGGACAGTAATATTTGTGTGCTTCCTGTGCTTGTGAAATACAGTGATTGTGCCTCCTCCACAGCAGTGCTAAACTCTCTATTTTGCAATGTGAAGAAAAAAAATGTATTATGTGGCTGAATCGCTGGGAGGGTGTTTGGTGTGTGTAGGGGGTGGGTGGGTCACATACACTGATGCAGTGGTTTTGATCTGGAGTGAGTTGGCCCAGATTCATGTTTGCTCTAAGTTCACTGATGGTGAGTTACGGTGTTGCTGTGTGCAAGGCACAGGGAATGAAGCTGACACGGAGCAAGAAAGTTACGTTAACTAGCGTAGCTGCCTCCAGTTAAGGAGAACCAAATCAAGATGTATTAATATGAATATTGAGAATTGAATAACGCTCTTGATTTTCCATGCCACCATCTGAGACTTGTAACATGTGACTAGTCCAAAGCCTGCTAGGCAGTCTGCTGCAGGGATGGTATGCCTTAGTCCTGATGTCTCACCCTGAGTGGGCCGAGCTGTGGAATTACTGTGCTGGGTATGGATATTGACATAACTATTCCACCCCATAGTGTTGTTTTACAGTGTGTCTTTTAAGAGGAGAGGCACTAAAACAGCCTCAACATGTTGATGACCAACTGATAACGCAGAAAGTTAGTTACTGTGAAGGGTAGGACACTGGTGATGGTTGGTGCCTGTGCAGCTGTAGGGTAGAAGACTGACTGTGACCTATTGAGGGTAGCTATGCTGACTCAGGTTTTCAGATGGATTGCTGGGAGATCCAGTTCACCATGCATGTTTATTCCTTCTGTATTGATTGAGCATGTTGAAGACAGTTCAATACAGAGATAAGAAAGAGAAAAAACAAGGGCTGACAGACATTTTGTCATTTTTTGAAAAAATAGATATATGCTGTAAATGAGTTCGCAGAGCTGTACAGCCCTGCCTTTGTGTTTTGAGAGTGCACATGATTTACTGCAGAAATCAGTTTGGCATGGCATAGCTGTGCAGATTCAGCAGGACCTACCATTATCTTGTCATGTTTTTTACCAAATTGACTTTTACAAGGCAGCAATTGAAAAACATGAAAGAGAAATGTGCTGAACAACCCATCCCTTCTTGTCTCCCCATCCAGCTGGCAAATCTGCCGCAGCTGCACCCATGTCCATGGTGGTGCTCGGTTCCCTCGCTTGCAGGCTTTGGGCATTCAGTGTGTGTGTGAGCTGGTGCGGGTCTTGATTTTATTATTGTGCTGTCAAACTCTCAAGCTGCTGAGTTTTCAGTTAAGTACGGCAGTTCAGATGTGGCTCTCTGTCATGTTTCACTTTACAGGCTTAATAGGATTTCATTGATACAGCAAGAGTAACAAATACACTTAGCAAAATTTTGCAGATCTTGCTGCTTTTCAGTTCTGCTCACCCATGGCCTGCAGTCTTGGAGGGATGAAGAAAAATGGCCACAAAGTGGCCAGATTCCTGGGCTTGCCCTGACTAACATTGTCTTTCTCTGCCTTTAAAGGCAGGGTACTGAGCTAGATGCACCACTGGTCTGACCGAGAAGGGTGTTTTCTTTGAAGTATGTCTCTGTCCCAGTGTCAGCCCTGAAGTAGCCATATATACAATATTTCTGCGTCCTGACATGTTGGGCAAATGTGCTTGGATTTTTGTTTATTTTTAAAGGGTTAATTTAAAATGTGTAAAACTTTCCTACCTTTTGGGAATTCAGGACATTCAGTGCATGTATGCCTCAGCAAATGGCTTCTATTTAATACCATCTTTGTACATTACTGTTGAGAGATGGTTATCTCGGACAGCTAAGCTGTGGGTGTGCCCAAGGGTGAAAAAAGAACAGAAGAGTAAGACTGAGAGGAGGGGAGATGGGAGAAAGTAAGTTCTCTGATGCATGCTTTTTTTCAGTGGATAATGTGTGAAGGGTAGAGGCGGAGATACTCTGAGGAGGTTTGGATATAACAAAATAGCTTGCTTGGCTCAACAGAGTGGATTGAAATGACAGCCCTACCCGTCCTTCTCTTTTGCTTTCCTGCAAACTGACCAGCACTCGAGCAGCAGTGTTCATGTGTGGAGCAGAGCCGTGCACAGCTCCTTTGCTTCTTCCCTTGGGTTTTGAGATGGAACTGCAGGGCTAGTGGTGTTTTCTGTCCAGTTCCTGAGCTTAGCAACTTCTGTGTGAAAGAAGTTAACTGGCCAATACCACTGATGGACGCTCGCAGTTTGACGCAGGTCCTGTGGCACCAGCGTCTGCCTGTGTGTCACCACACTCCATGAACCTGCTCCACAAACCCTGTCTCAAGCCACAGTGGTCATTTTCTTGAAGACATGACTATTTCCTCAGCAGAACTTTCCTATGTAGAAAGTACTTGTTTCCTTTCCTCTGTAGAAACTTATTTGTCCCTTGAAAGCCCCGTCTGGTTTTGAAGGTTAGCCAGACAGACCAGAGATGCCAGTGAGGGAGCCCCATCCTGATGCAGCAGGTTTCAGATCCCCCTGCAGCACATCAGTCCTGTAGATTTTACTTTCCATCACAAGTAATGTCTTAAAATCTTCTGAATGGCTTGCCCAATAGAAAAAAAATTGCTTCTCTATATTAATGAGTCTTTGTAGCAGATGTAAAATCCAGTGAAACACGCAGAGTTTCTTTGGTTTTTGCAGGAACAGATGATTTAATAAGCCGCTATAAATCTCTTGGGAACGTACAGACATAGTCGAACAGCCCACTTCTGCCAGGTTTTTCACTGACTAGACTTACAGCCTATGAGTCATAGTGCTCTGCTCCGCTCTGCACCTCAAATGCTAGTTGTTTTGGCTTTCAGAGGTGTTCTGGGCTGTGTATGGGTGTTTTTATCGCTGTCCTCCGTTAATGGGCTTGCTCTTTCATCCAGGAGACAGTGTTCAAGCAGTTGACCCTCATTTTCTCTGTGTGTGACAGTGCATGACATTTCTTTTCCATTCCCTAGCCTAGCTTGTGATTTTAAAATTGTGTAGTGAAAATGTTGCTGAAGGTTATATTAATACAGCCTCCTAAATGGGCTTAATAGTCGGAATCTGGTTAAATTAAGAGGTATGGTCAGCCTCTTTCTTAATACAGTAATGCTTTCCTTCCAGCAGTCCATGGCTAACTTATGAAGTTTAATGAATTTATTCTGACAATATTTCTAATAGATTCAGTTATTATCAGCTTCTTAGAGATAAGGAAACCAGGAGAGAAAGCAGAAAGCTGGTTCAATTAGCTGTGTCTCATGCCGAATTGCAGGGGAGGGTTGTGTTTCCTGAAGTGCCATTCCAAATGGATGTAAAATGGCATTGTGTTTTACAAATTTCTTCTTTTATATCGTGCTGGTCTGCTGGCTTTCCACATGTATCTTAGATGTCTAGGAATTGGGGTTGCAAGCTCCTGTTTTATTTTACAGTTGGTTTGCAAGCCATATGAATTATACTTGGGAGCCACTCTAGAGGAGGTGAGGTGTAATTGCTAAGATTTGTTCCAGGTCACGCTCTGGTAAACCAGAGATGAAACTAGTGATAAACCACAGGACTCTGTATGGAATTTTTAACTATTGTAGAGGTTCTTGCAAGACAGGTACAGTTTTGAATGCAGAGGGGATTTTAAAAATGGCCCAAAACATAGGGGGTTTTTTGTTTGTTTTTTTTAATCTTGCAGTCCAAGTATCTAATATTTTAGAGTGTGACCAGATACAAAATCTGTCTAAGAAAAATTGTGCAAAGTTCTGATTTCGTCATACACATTTGGATTGTGTAAATTGTGAGGAAAGCTGCTTATTTCAGTGTCAGGGATGACAAAGAAACTCTGTTCATGATTGTCCTTTTTCAGACTGGATGGAGTATCAAAAATGCATAGATGTGAAGCAGATTAAGAAACTGAAAACGGCCTTGGAGGCTGACTTATGTACAGAACGGTATAACATGGTCAAAGGTACGCATTGTTTGAAGTTTATGGTGAGATTGCAAGTTACTGCATTGTTCCAGGACTGTTTGCTTTTGATTTCCAGTGCTTTGGAAAGCCCAACAGGTATTGTGCTGCTAAGCGAAGAAAGCTATCCAAGGTCACATAACCGGATAGCGTCAAAATCAAGAGCGCCATCTCATTCTTCTGACTTCTTGTTAGGTCCTTCCACACTGTGCAGGGAGTGGAGTAGAGGGTTTCAACTCTATGCGTCTGTGCAAAAAAAAAAAAAAGCCTTTTCAGCTCTTTCTGGCAAACTGAGAGCATTGCTGTACATGTTCCGTAAGCACAGAGCTCTCATGTTTACAGATGGGACTTTCACACATCAGGAAATCAGAAAGTTGGAGTCGTAATCAGCATGTCTGTTCTTGAATGGGGAATTTTCCCCAAAGCAAGTTGTGATGCATGCTCCTAATGATTTGAATCCTACTGTTCAGAATTTCCGTAAGCGGCTTCCAGCAGTGTAGGCACTAACTTGTGTTTGCAGGGAACATACACAAACCCAACTGCAGAGTAACAGCCGTAAGTTACGTGTTTAAATCTCGGCATAGCTCTGTATGATTGATTGGGAATGGGCAGTGCCTTTAGAATTCTGCTCCTACGGTGGTGGTTAAATGGAGATGTTGCTGTAGCGTTCAGTGCTTGTGCATTTGCAGGCCAGGTCAAGACTTTGAGCAGAGCTTTTGTTAGCACTTCTTCACTGGCACCAAGGTCGTTTGCAAACTTTCTGGTGTGTGGTCTTTGTGCATTAAATGGCTAATGCTCAGCCTGTGTTGTGGGGTTTCACCGTGTTCAGAGTATGAACAGCAAGCAGCAACAGTTCTAGGGAGTGAGTTGTCCATCCCCTTAAAGCAATGTACATAGCAATGGGGAACATCATGTGACTACGTGGACCTTATCCAGCGTTTTAAAGGAAAAATGTCTATAACAGCATCCTGGCTGTATAGTTTTCCCAGACTTGGAAGAAAAGTGCTGGGTACTTTCCCAAGTTCCGCCCTTTTCAGTTTGATGTGAAAAAAAAAAAAAAGTGTTGATTTGTGCTTTTCTTTTGTCTCTAAAATGGGAAATACTTTAAAAGAAGAAATTATGCTTTTTCATGGCAAGAGGCAAAATCTTATCTCTGAGCCATCTGTTTTGATGAGAGTCAAGCAGAATGTGTACTTTTTTGTTTTTTCTTAACTAATAGGCTCTGCTGTTAGTGATGCAGAGGAGGCAGGTCGGTGTTTGATTCCCCAGCAGCCTAGAAGGGGGTGTTGGGACAGTCCTTCCTTGGGTGTGGGATCTGTGGATCTGTTTTCAGAGGCTTCCCCCAGCTCTATTTGGAAGAGTGCACAGAATTGAAGGAGGAGAAATGACCTTGCTTATAAGGCCATTCATCTGGAGCTCGGGTGCTGGGAGCTGGATTCCCAGTGCTGGGACTGGCTTCCTCTGTGGTCTTCAGTATGTTGCTCAGGGAATATCTGTGCCGCACAATGGAGCTCAGCACGAAGAGCCCTGGAGCTGATTCCAGGAGGTCTGCATGGCCCTACAGCGCAGTGAGGCACTGTGTGGAGGCACGACCCCCTTCCCAAAAAAATACAGCTGCACGAGTTCAAGCACTGCCTTGTGCTGCTGGGGCTGTGCTGCTTCCAGTTCTGGACTTGCGATGGTAGTGACTCATTTGGGCATCTCTGTTCCACGCTCCATTGCTAAATCCAGGAAGCGCTGAGGTACTGAGAAGCTAACACAGAGTTCACAAAATGTTTTTGAACTGTCTGCGTGGTCTGGCTTTGCATTTCTTTTGTTTTGCACAAGCTTGTCCTAGTCACTTCTCTGTCACTGACTTTCATTTCTCCATGATATTGGAAACCAGCTAGATGGAAAGCTTAATTTCAGCTGTTTCCTATGCCCAAATTGTTTTCCAGGAAGAAAAAAGTTCTGATATCCCTTGAAGTTCAGCTGACCCCAACTGCCTTCAGGTCCTATGATCTCAGGGCAGGCAGCAGAACCTGGTGCTCAGAACCTGGCTGGTCACCTTGTTTCTGAGGGGCCACTGTGCAGCCTCATGCACAAAGCCACTTAACTCCACTTTTCCAAGCAGCCACACAGGAGTGACATTAACTTGGCTTTGTAAAGCACGCTGAAGGCCATGAATGAAAGGAGCTGTGCATATTCAAAGCAATATTTTGTTTATCTGCTCTACCCAAAAATAGAGACGAAAATAGCTTTATTGTCTGCAGCTTGAAAAGCCTGCCTGCTATGATGATGATGACAATGAAAGATAAACTTTGTTATATGCCTAAGAAAGCACATGGTGCCACTGGCTTTGATTTCAATTGGGTGTAGGTGATGGGAGTAGTGCTGGGCTGGTGCTTGCAGTACCCTTCCTCCCCAGAAATGCTGAGCAGGGCTCACAGCCATCCCCTCAGTGTGTTTCCAGCAGTTCGCAGGGTTTCCAGGCGAACTTGGAGGTTCAAGTCGTGACTAAAATAAAGGAAGCCAACTGCAGAAGTTAGCGCGCAGATAAGTCTAGGTTTTTGTCCAAAGGAACATCAGGCTGACACTTTCTTCTTAGAGTCTCTTGGCTAATCGTCTTTGGAAGATAAGATCTATCCAGTCAGAGGGGGTTGCATAAACTTCCTGTGAACTTTCATAGCTGGTGATGAAAAGGAATCACAAAACATGTCATTATTTATCTGTCTATTTACTTAGAAGTTCAAAGAGTGCACAGTGCTATTGGTTGTGACTTTTCTCATGTAAACAAGGTGATATCGTACTGGATGTTCAGCCTTAGGCCCTTTTATTTTCCATTTTGAGTTTAAATTAAGAGCTCTGTTGCAATGGGGGGAAAAATGCAAAAAATGTAACTGCCACCTGTGTTCTGCTTCAGAAAGCAGCACCGTGTTACTGAATACACCTGTCCTTGTGTCCATGGCTTTGCTGAGAGATCCTCTTCTCTTTATTAGCTCCGTTGAGCCAATGTAATGAAGGGATCATTCCCAACAGCATCATCTTCTTTGTCCCACTACCTGAATGTAGACAGGAAGGGCTACATTGACCACAACTTGAAAAATGCCTCTTCAGGTGGGGATTTGGCTTAAAGGATCTGTATTCCCATCATTTATGTGCACTGAGAAGGATTCTGCCCTTCTGTTTCCATTAAGTCAAAGCTTTGCAGCACTTGCTCAGATGCACACAAGGCTTAGTCCTCCCAGAGTTATATTCTTGTGAGTCCTGCTTGTATTGCACTTCCAGGTGTGAGGGGATCTGTTTTTTAAATTTCTTTCTAGTCCCATGTGTAACATCTTTTGTTGCAGGGTGTGTACTGTGAACGAGGACAACAGAAACTTGTCTTTTGGCTTTTACTTGAAAGAAACAGTAGTGAAATAAGACAAATTGACATATCTTGCATTCATGTAGGGTCAAATGAGAATTCCTGTGGAATTTCAAGCAACTCATTGACATCTCTCCTGATATGGCTAGTTCCCAGAGGAAGCCTGCTTGTCTCATTTACCCCTCTTCTTGGGATGTAAGTCCATGCCTGATGGAGATATATGCAGTAAAAAAAAAAGTTTAGGAAAAGACTAACACTTATAAAGGGCAAAATTGTCTTGCTTTGTCCAGAGAGGACAAATAGTTCCCCCTTGGGGGCTTCCCCCCTCTGTTAGTTTTGGTCCTAGAGCTTTCCTGTCTTTTCAGGCACGCCTGGGACACAGCATAGCCACGCACTGAAGGGTGTTGACTAGAGCGCAGATGGTTGCAGACCGGGCTGGCTCTGGAGAGTTAAAGAGCAGAAGGACTTAGTTACATGAGGTTCCCACCTTTTGGGTATCCTTATGGCTTGGCTTGTTCTTTGGCCTGGTGTCATCAGAAACAGTTTGCAGCACTGGGATGTTGAGGGCTGGCTGAGTTGGCTGCCTGGGCCTGGAGCCAGTTTGTATGGCTTGTTTGGCTTTGCACCGCTTTCCTAGCAGGGAGAGCTGTAATATGTGTCTCCCGTCGTGAATCAGACCGTAGGTATGGAGAATTCTCAAACCAGGCACCTACATGAGTTAATTCCACACTGTTCAGGTTTAAGGTTGTTTTCCTGAGGAATTATTCAGCTTATTGCTCAGCAGATTTTCAGCCTCCATTAGTATGTTTAGCATGGGGAGCGCGTCCTGGTTATATCCCCGTACAACATCCTAAAGCTTTAACTGCCAAATAAACCTCTCTCTGTCTCTCTTTTCTGAAATATACCACATTACTACAGCACCACTCTGAGAAAATACTGTAGCATGTTTGGCATGTTTTTAAGTTCCTTTGAAGTCAGTGTTTAAGTGCTTTGCTGAATTGGGGCCTAAAACAATAATAGCCATGAAGTTAATCGACTTTATTTCTGAATGTTTGCACAAGAATTTGAACGTATGTCAGCTTCTTGTCATGACCCCCGCGGTACTGATGTCCTCTCAGTTTCACTGAATCACTTAGCAGCTTCTGCAAATTGCTGTCGTCCACCCAGTTGAGACATCAGGGTCAGACCCAAGTATGGCAGGCTTTCATTTGCAGCGTGAGATCAAACCGAAATGGGATATAGGGCTGTAAAGGGATTGGCAGCGTCTCAGTGCACAGCTACGGTTAGTCATTTCCTATATACATATAGTACACATATACACCCACAGACTTCTTTTTTTCTGGGTTAGTGAAATCAGTTCAGTGCTCCAAACATGATCCACATTGGCTATTAAAGAGGTCATGGAAATTTTTAATTCTCCCTCTAGAAGAGAGACTTGTGGAAGCACTACGGGTAACGGATCTGATGCTGAAATGGGGGAAGAAAACAAGTTTATAGTTGGCTGATCTTAGACCTACACCTGTGCAGTCTCATCGCAGCTAGGGGGCTGATATGTCGGGGCAACTTTTTGCTGTTGTTTGCAGGGCTACGATGTATTTTTTACTATTCACTATGACACCACAGTCGTAGCAAAATGATGCAGAGGCAAAATTGAAGTTAATGTCAGACTTGATGGAAGTTTTATTCACTTCTGTAGAATGATGCTTTTGGGGTCAGAGGCATTATCTTGTGCCACTTGCTTTATTGCTGTGCTCTTATGCTGTTGTGTTGGAGTGGTAACAATAAAGGCCAGTGCTGTGGGCTGTTAATTCAAAGAACTCGATGGTGTCGTGAGACTGCTGCAGAGTGTGGTGGCTGCTGTCCTGGATGTCATTGTCTTGTCCCACCTGGTAGCCACACAATGTCCTATGCAAAAGTATTGAGTGCTGGGCCTCTACATAAAGCACAAAGATCATAATTTTTGAGGTTTATGCATGCTTTTTTCTATGAGCTGGTTGGGGCCTTTTCCCTTATTTTCATACCTCTGCAAGTCACTGCCTGGTGATGAGGAAGTGCTGCTGCCTAGCTGATGCCCTTCCCAGTGAGGTCAGCAGGAGCTGCAGGCTCTTGCCTTTCCATGGCATCAGGTTAAAAAGGTGCTGGGACAGCGTGCTCAAGCTTCAGTTTTTGCTGTTGAGTCTTAAATTTATCTAAGTTCAAATAGATACATATCCTTTGAGGTCGCTGGGAGGATAGTCAGTAACTGTGGTGTACAGATGACATGAGAGGAAGAAAAGTAAGGTGGTTGTCTTCTATGGGAAAGGGGCAGAAAGTTATTTGAGGAGGGGGGAAAAATCATAATTAATTTTACAAGATATTTTTATGTGGAATTAATTTTATTTAAAAAATACTGAAGCTGGTGCAGTTTTCATCTTCCAGAGATCTGTGCTGTTGTGGGCAGCTTAGTCTGTAGCTCTTCTCTGGTTTCATCCTTTTAAATCCCAAAGTTGATGTTGTGTTTTCACCTACTGAAAGGGATAAAATTTCATGAGTCATTTAGAAGCAAATCTGATTTTTGTTTCCTCGGCTGTTGCTGATGACAGCCGCTTGATTTGGGAAGCGTTCAGTAAAGAATCTCAGACCACGCGGTTTGGGGAGAGAGTGGCTCGTATTTCTCTTTCCAATCTCAAGAGCAGAGACGCCAGGTGTGCCGTGGTGAGGATTCTCTTGCTGCACACTCATCCTCTTCAGAGCATGTCTGCTCCTGTGTGCCTGATGTGGCTTCTGCCTCCTGCACTTCTGACTGCAGAGCACAGGAAGGAGCATGTTCAACCAGTCAGAAATGGGAAATGTATTGGAAATAAGCAAGTACACATCAGCCATGTGTGAGTAATGGATTGTCTGTCTCCTGCCGGGGGCTGAGGATACATGTTCTAATGCTTTTTGATGGCAGCAGAGCCCTGACACTGTGATAACATAATGTTAGCTGTTCATCATGTCCTCGGTTTACGATCTCAAACTCTGTCCTCATCCTAAATTTTGTTCTGAGGTGTTGATGTGCTCATAGATAAGCCCAGTGAGAAAAAAGTAAAAAGTGGGAATGGTTCTTGTTTCTCTGGGTCCGATCTGAGCTAAATATTTCACCTTTTGACAAGGAATTGATTAGGAGTGTATTCATGAAGCTTAGAGTAGAAATGTGCTTGTCTGGGATCTTTTGGGGTAGTCACCTGCCCAAGACCGAAGCTTGAGCCATATTTTTACTACTGTGCTTTGTACCTCCATATTTGTGCACACATAGGGAGATTTTTAACAATCTTATTTGTTTTGTTTGGGACTTTTAACTGAGTGTATGTGTAATGCAGCAAACGTTTTCTGTTGTTCATAAACGCCAGCTTGCGGGCTCCCCTGAGGTCCTTGCCGTATATGTAGATGTGGTCACCTAATGAAGTGCTACAGAGCCTTGTGATAAACTCTGGAGGGGACTTGATGTGATGCAGATGGTTGGTACATACTCCCATGCTACCAGTAATGGGGTCTGTAGAAAATCTGAGACTGATCAGCCATTTTACCTGTCCATTGATCAATTCCTACGTTGTTGTTTGTTAGTTTCTTTTTTATTATTATTTTCATATCTTTGAGCCCTCCCATTGAAGTGATGTAGGGTAAAACATTCCTTTCTTGGGAGGAGCTACCTGTCTCCCTCTTTCCCCAGTTACACTGCTGAAACTGTGCCCACTTGCAGCATGCTACGAGTTTAACTCAATGATACACCAAAGGGAACTTTTCAAGACAAAAGCATGCAATTTTTTTTCTATGTTTGGCTCCGATGATTCTGCTGAGCTTCCCTGGTGCATTCTTAAGGGAACTTAGCATGAACTTTAAAGCTTAGTATGTGGCACTTCCATGTCTAGAAAAGCTGTTTCATATGATGTCATTTCAGCATCTTCTGGATTCTTGGCAGCTGAAGTAGCTGTCTTTTTATGTTCATCTGCCTGTGAGTGGTCTGCATGCAGTTTTTGGTAACTGTAAAATAAACCTCATGTATGCGCCTTTGGGTAGTGTTTTTTGTTAGAAAGAGAGGTGGTTTAAGTGTACGATCCACTGGGAGCTCACAAAATTTAGAGTTTTCAGAAGTATAGTCAACAATATGCTCCAGGATAGCTTATATCTTATAATAGACAAATGTTCCCATAAGACACCTCAGCTATCTCACTGTCTAAGGTTAGCACCTTTGTTATCGTGTTACAAACAGAACCAGAAGAGTAGTATGTTGGAACTCTTCTATATCTCCTTGTGTATAAACCTAGCTGTGTTGACTATGTAATGTACGTATTTCTTGTGTTCAACTCCCTAAATAACATATAAAGGGTTGCATGTGCTACTTTTATTTTAAATTTTTAATGCAGGGGTGGAATATCATAACAGTGTAATGAAATTGATTTCCTATCAGCCACTTCTTTTTCCTCTGCTTAGCATGACGAGTCAGTTTTGCAGTTTTATGCCCACTAGAGGGACTGTTGCTTATACTACTCATTACAGAGAGAGTCAGAAAGAGCATCCCCTTTAGTATCTCTGTGAAGTGTAAAAAATTTGAATAATGGACTCCAGTTAAATCCTCTAAAGAGTAAGTCTCCAAGCTATTTCTCAAAGTGTAAAAACTCTGGGCGCGGTGCTGTTGTTTTGAGTCCAAATACTTTCTACTGAATTTCCTTAGGAAATGTTCTTTTTCTTACTTTTTTTTTTGAAAGTATTTTCTGTTCTCTTGATTTATCACTCAGAACTTTCCTATATGACGTTGCTGGGGATTAATGTAGAATTTTTTTTGTCAAGGAGAAAATGTTGTGTGTCTTTGTTTGGAATAAATTTTTGTTTGCAACCATGGTGCCAGTGATTATATTCACAGAAGTCATCGAAATGGGTTTCTCCTTTAACTGAGAGACAGTGAGTTTTGAGTAAGAGGCACATAAACTTACAGTCAGTATGAGAAAAATTCCAAATGTATCTGTTTTTCCTTGTTTTGCTGGAGGATTTTTTTCTGTTAGTTTGTTAGAGTTGCGTGTTCCTGACCTGCACATTTTTCTTCTTAATTACAGAAACATGAAAGAATACAGGAAGTCCTGCATGACCATGATGAATACCTGTACTAATTAAGTCACTGGCTGGGTACCGGTAGAACAGTAAGGTAAGCAGTCAGGCCATGCCAGCAGCATCTCTTGTAATCTGCGTGATTGTATTTCAACAAAGCCTTAGTGCTTTTGGATACCAAATTCATAAGAAGTCGGGCAAAGACAAATAGCTGGCAGCTTTGAATGCAATAGATTTAGTTCACAGCTTTGTCAAGCAAACATCTCTGTTTTCCTTCCTGGGGGGGGGGGGGGGGGGGGGGGGGCGGGGGGCGGGGAAAGTATAAGTTCTGCAGTGGTTTTCTCTTTCATAAAGGCAATATCTCTAATTTCAACAATCGATTCATGACCAAAGCTTAGCTTCCTGGGCTGACTCTAGGGAGGGCTTGGAGGAGGGGTGGAATGCTTCAAAAACTTAGCTGATGAAAAGGCATGCTGTTTTGTGGATGCCTCCCAGAATTGTTTAAATCTGTGTGTGTATGCGCGCGCGTATGAAGAGAGAGAGCGAGAGAGAGAGATCACCATGACAACTGGCCTGGCCAGTCTGTTCTCAGCAATCATTTTAGCTGGAATCAGTGCTGCAAAAGGTCATATGAAGGAGTTGTGGGAAGCACAGCAGGTATTAGACGTTAAACGACTGGTTTTCTGATTGCCTCAGATAAGACAGAGTTTTGTCTGGGAAATACAAATCTGAGAATGGAGTGGAAAGGGAAATGCTCCAAATTTCAGGTAACAAAAATTGCCTTTTTAATGTTATTTTCTCCCATTTTGAAGTTTGGGGTTTTTTTCCATGGTGTTTACTCCCAGCTGAATGTCTGAGTGAGCTTGGATTCCCTAGCTCTGAGGAATGATGTCATGCAGCAACAGTTGGATTCTATTAGCCAGGGAAAGAGGAAACATCCTGCATTTTTGGAGGGGGGGTGGTGGGGGGAGATACTTTGGCTCTTTGTTGAATCTTTTGCAAAGGCTGGAAGAAGTGGTTAAAAAAATCTCGAGTTTCTAACAAATTATTTCCCTCCAAACATCATTTAGGACCTAGACAGCACCAAATTTTAAAACCACTGCAATAATTACTCCTATATGCCAGAAAATTTTTGTGGAAATATTACAGAATTCAGAAGACATGTCTCTCTTCTTGGATGCTCCTATATTAATCTTTAATGAGAAAATTAATTGCACCATAATTAAGCAGAGGATTTGGAACCTCCATGCACTTGAGATCCTTTAGCAATTGTTTGGAGAAAGTGTTGCTAAAGAGTTTTTTTCTGGGTTGTGCTCTGTCTCAAACTGCTGCTTATGAATAGACGATGGTGGCAGCGTTGTTCTTAATGTTTTCAGTCCTAGACTGTGGTTTTCATAGCTTTAAACCAGCCTTTTTGCAAGAGGGTAGCAGAGGAAGAAAGCAGAAATCTAATAATTTCAGCTATTTGAACAGGTCTTCTGCCCCCCCTCCCCCTTCCTCAGAGGCGTTTGCTAAATGCTGTGTTCAATACTCAACATTAGGATAGCAAGCACAGCATTTTAAGTGGAAAAATACCTAATGATGAATGATCAACTGATATATTGTAATGAAAAGACTTGGAAATGGATAGAATCCTACTTCCTCAAACATCACTAAAATACACTGTGCAGATAACCATGACGACAAGATTAGGTCACCCCTATGCTGTTTAAACTTCCCTCTAGCAGATGCTCATTTCTACTTTGCTGCTGCTTTGTGCTTTTCTGCGCATTTCAGGCATGATCCAAAGCTTGATGGAGTCTACGGGAGTTTTCCCGTCAACTTCAAAGGTCTTCAGATCAGCTTCTGCCTGAGAGCTTCTCAGCCTCCGTTTCAGTCTTTTGACTGCAGGACCAGGCCACAGACTCTCTGCTTTTTCTCTTGAACTTTCCAAACAGAGGGTCTTTTATGTTCCTCCAAACAATGCCAGGCGCTGCTGACTGGCTGCAGTGTGGCTGCTAATACACGCTGCAGATAGTGGGGATGCTTATTTCCGCTTTCTCCTAAAAATCAACCCAAGTGGGGAAGTGCAGTGAATGGAAATGGGATCCTTCTGTCCCACCTCCCCTCCTCACAAATGGCCGCTGTTAGTGAATTTCAATTAATAACCTGGTTAAGTGATTGGAAAAAAAAATTTTTTTGTCCGTTTGATGTTTGGAAGCAGTTTAATAAGAAATCCTCGTTCCATTCTTGACCAGAAATGAAATATCTGAATCTAGTGTGTTAATTCAAACCATCCCCCTCTTTAAGAAGGAACGCTGTAATGATTACCCAAGTTTAAGGCTCATTTGCAAGAAAATGCTATTAGTCACTGAAATTTGTGAGACAAAGATTATGATTATCAAAATCAGAAGCACTCCTTTTAAGTGCTTACATCCTACAGATGGTCAGCTCAAGACTCCTGAGAGATCTCTGCAAGGTGTTGCAAACTGGACGTTCCAAAGGCAACAGCTGCTTTTTGGCATTTATCTGTTGTGTGGTGCGATGGAGTGGGAAGACTGGTGAGTTCTGTCCCAGTGTTTCTGACTGAGTGGCATTTCCCTTAATGGACTTCATTGTAGTATTTACATGTAACTTTGAAAAGTGATACAAGGCATCGTTCCCATAGCCCTTTAATGTAATTTCCTTATGTCCTAGCATTCTGAATGGTTCTAAATGAAGTTTGCGTACATTGTATGCAACATATACTTTACCAGTAGAAAATAATAATAAAAAAAATCATAATACATTTATATCTACTCTCATAACAAGATACCTTATAACTGACCTTCTGATGTTGGGCATAAACATGACCAGCAGCACACAGGCATTGGCAAATCTTTTTTTTTTTTTCATCCATTAAGGGAGTGAGCCCTTCCAGAAGGCTGCTGCTGTACTTGGTGATGCACGTGGAGTTCTTGCAGCAGTCTGTGCAGGTGTAGCAGCTCTGTGCTCAACACAGCTCCTGTGGACAGGTCCTTAGCCCAGTGTTTGCAGCTTCTGTAGTTGTCACTTTGTAAGTGCATTCATTTCTTGGAGAGAGGTGCTTTATGTTGTTGTCCTGGCATAAATCTCATTGGTCCCATGTGTCCACCATGTTTCTGCCAGTGGCTGTATGCCCACTTCTATCTCTGGATAGTCAGTGACTCTGAGCTTTCCAGAGAGATTAGGGGGTATTTTTGATTGCATTAGTTGTGTCCTGTCTCATTACACTTAGAATGAAAGTGAAAGGATGTGGTAGAAATCTTTTCTTGTTCTCTCTCCTTGACTATCTAATGAGTAATTTCTATATTCTGAGTTATAATCTTTTAATTACTTGTTTTATCTTGCATAAGATCATCTTTTTTGTAACTGCTCATACCCTCTATCCATAGGCTGGTATCGTATGTTTCCCTTTTGTCTGTTGCAGTGAGTTCCAGGTTAATTGCTATGTTGATGTATTTGTCATATTTATTACTTGGAAATATCCTGCTTGTTTGTAAATGAGCTGAGGCTATCTAGAAACCTAGGACTGATTTTGTCTCTATCATGCAATACTTCTTTCTTCCCTTTTCTAAATAACTCCAGTCTCTTCGATTTTTCTTCTTGGGGAAAGTCTGTGAGACGCTGGAAAAACACTGTAGCTGTCTATGTTTCTGCTGTTTTGTTTGAAGCTTGGGTGATTTGCAGAGCACGTGGTGTTACAGCTGTGGACAGATGCATCTTTAAGTTCTTGAACATGAGATCAATATTCTCCATCTGTAACCTTATACTTGCAGTAGATGGAATTCATTGATTGAAAACAACAGTGATGCATCTTTAGAAGAACTGCTCATGAGGTTGCTCTTTCCTTATTTGCTGGAAGTTAATTTCAATGCCAGCAGCATGAATGACTAGTTCTCGCAGTTGTTACCTCTCATGTGCTGTTTTCTGGTCATGGTGACTCTGAGTGACTTTCTAAGGTGTAAAATGTGACATGCAAAAGGATTTGTTCTGAGCAGCTTGACTGAATATGAGCGTGGCTACCTTTACTTACAGCAAGAACCCTTAAATGATTGCACTGTCATTCTGCTCTGCAGTGCAGGCTATCGTTAGTGCTAATCAGTGATCTCTGTTCTGCCTTTGCATCTTTGACCCAGTTTCTTTGCTGAACTTAACACAGTTGCTAGTGTGACATAAAGCAGACTCTTGGCACAGCCCTGATCACAGTACAGGGGGAGTTCTGGCAACTTTCACACAAATCCATTATAATTAAGGCTTCCGGTCTGGGATTTAAACTTCTTGTCTCTCTTAAAAGCCTGAGAGGCTTTAAAAAATATTTTTCAGGCTGAAAACAAACCTACTACCAGTAAAGGCAAAGTCCCCTGATGGTACTTGCTGCAGGCAGACCTGGAAGAGGCAGGTGCTACTCTTTTTCCTTTATCAGGCTTTCTAATTGTGCTTCCACCCTGAGCGCTTTTTGAACAGAGCCTCCCAGTTCCTCAGTTTCACGTGACAACAACAGAGTCCCCTAAGCAGTTAGAGGAGTGTTGCACAGTTGGCTTTCCTCTGGTGCCAGCTCTCATTCTGAGCTCAATCCTCATGTAGCATTAATCCTCTGCATACAGCAGTTTGGCTCCAAGTGGGCAAGGGGCTGTTCAAAGGAGTCCAGTTTCCCCATCCTATCAGAGGCAGTGCTCCCCCATGAGCCTTTTTTTCCCCATCCTGTTGCTGTTTGATGACAAGAAGATGAATCAGAGGCTAAAACTTCTGTCAATGGTAAGAGCACAATTTAGCATCTCTTGTGCAGCTGGCATCCAAAGGGATCATCAAACTGCCCGTGCTCCTGGTCCAGCTGAACCTGTTGGTTTATGACCAGAAGATCCCTCCCCTCTTTAAAGTATGCTTGAAAGCGAAAAGGCATCACTAAGCATTTACCACATTATGGACATGCTGAGGACAGTTGGACAACTTCAACAGTACCAAACCTGCTCCCTGCAATGCTATTTTATGCCTTTTTGGTAGAGAGCAAAAAGCAGTTTGAGAGCTGTAGCAGTATGGAAACGTTTGCAGCTGCATAATTCTCATTCCCATGTTTCAGTCTCATAGGCACATGCGGATCTTCTGTTATTGAAGGAGAATAGCTGACAGCTGATTAGTTTGAATGATGTATTCCAGAGTGACCTGTTTTATGACTGAGTTGTCAAGAGTGGCAAGCCAAGCAAGTATCGACTGAAGCTAAAAAAAAAAAAAAGAATCTCTGATGTAGAGCACAATCCTGTTTATCCAAAAGATTTGTAGGGGACAAAAGCATCTTCATACCACTCTGCTGTCAACATGTTCAAACCCGTGCTGGAGGAGGTGAGAAGCTGAATGAACAGCCCAGCCTGTTGCATTCATACCCTAGGAATTCCTGGGAGAGCTCCCTGGGTGTTTCCTGGCACATTATTGCAACTCAGATCTTCAGAAACCTGCCTGAAAAATAACTTCAGTTTTTGGAGAAGAGTCAAGTTGGTTTCAGAGGGAAGAATGAAAAAAAGCCCACTTTTGGACAGTAGATAGGCTTTGTGTAATCAGCTGATGCTCTGGTTTAGAGTTGCTCCACTCTCTATCAGGCTGAGTTTCACTGTTGTACTGACCCTGCTGCACTCATGCTTGGGACAGCAGCCTGGCTTTTGGGAATGTTTGAAGACCTAAGAGCAAATGCTGGTTTTTCAGTGCTGTTTTATTAACAGCAGCACATGACAGTACATTGCAAGCTGGGCGGTATCACCCTGGGACACGCACAGGAAGCTGTCTGGCCACTCCTTTCGATTCCTGTGGAAAGCACTGCCCTTGTGTGCCACCTGTAAGCAAGACCCTGTTCCCAGCCTGTGCAGCTGAAACACAACTTTCTTTCTCTGATCTGAGCTTTAGGTGAGAAGGAGACACAATCCTGTTCCTGGGGCTGCATAAGATGATCCATTTGGGTCTTTCATCTCCTATAACAGTGAGCTTCTGACATGATGCTGTAATGTGACCTGCTTTCATGGGAGTGTTTCTTTTGCCCCTGCTTGGGATGCTCTGGGGGGCAGGAGTCACAAAAGGTGAGAGAATAGAGTGGCACAAGGCAAGAAGGCTAAACTGCCCCCCAGTCACCAGGGGCTGAGAGGAGGCTGCCTGTTTTCCAGTACAGAGAGCTTGAGTCATTGAGGGTGATTAGGTGATCATCTGGGCAGGAACATTTGAGCTATTCCCTTGAACCCTGAAAGGTAAGAGGTGTGTAAGGCTGTGAAGAAATAAGGAAAGGCTTTTAAAAGCAGTTGAATAATTAGATCTCATTCAAGCGATGATTCATAGGACTTGCTCTCAGCTGTCTTTGGACAGAAACTTTGGAAGAAGCAGTAGCCAAGAAAAATGCACCACAGTTCTTTTGGCATATTGCTTTCCAAAATATGTGGTGAAGCTGCTTCTCATGGAGCTATAGCTGCTGTGCTAAAAATATTTCTTACCTCAGTGGCAAACAAAGCCACTTGGAGCTGAGTTTAAAAAAGATAGTCTACCACAATTGTACTCAAAGCAGGGTTAATTTTAAATTGTAATCCATCTGGTAAAACAATTGTCCAGTGTCATTCAGAGTTGGAAGATTGGAAGGGATCTAGACTGATTCACTGTACGTGTTGTTAGGTGACCAAGTAGATAAAATGTAAGAATACTACGCAAGGGACACATGGTGGTGGTTTTACGCTGGGTAAAACACGTGCTTTTAACTTGCTAAATGGAAAGCTTTCTACTGGCATATAAAAGTTTGTTTAATAGTTAACAAATTAATAAATTTTACTGTAGAAGAATCCTGTACCTGATGGCTGTCATTTCCTTTGACTTCAATTAAAGGCTTATGTTAACTTAAGTCTAGTTTTGACTTCTGTATGTACTGTGGAAATCTTGATTTATGGTGTGGTAAGAGTATATCATGATCAACTTAGGAGATTTCTAGTGCAATAAGCTTTGTGAGGAAAAACTAATATTTAGAAATGACATGTTAAATCACAGCTTGCATTGCTGGATTTCATCTTTGGGCTGAAAGACCGTGTTACCAATCTTAAAGCATTTGTGCCTTTTTTTTCCCTTCCTTTTTCCCTCCCAGAGGTGGAAATTGTGTTAGCCCAGGGGTTGATGTGGGTTTTGATGTAGTTATTTGAATTGCTTTTAGTTTGCGATATCCTGGTATCAGATGCTTTTCTCATCTTGCTGTATTCAGAGAACTATTGATGAAAATTTTGTCAGCTCTGTTGCAATTTTTGGTGAGGTCTTTTTACCACAGAAATGTTTTAAGATACTATAGAAAAATTGAGACAAATGCTGCAAAAAGCAGCGAGCCTATAGATTGAAATTGGTCCTACTGACCACTGTTGTGGGATCCCAATTTCCCTTTAATTTGAACATCAGAGGGTAATGACTCTCTAGAGCGCCTGGGGAGGCTCCTGAAACAGCTCTGAAAATTTAACTGGTGTAAATAACGGTGTATCTTTGTGGCACATCTCAGCTGCAGAGTATGCAATGAATAGGAAGCACTGGTTATTTATTTTGGGGTTTGAAGTTGTCAGAGAGCATTACTGTGATATTACACAGGAGTAATAGAACTAGCCTGCTGTACAGACATACTAATGGTGAGTTAGAGGCAAAGCTGAAGTCAGTACATTTGAGATCCCACTTACGCTGTTACTAACGAAAGGACCTTTCTGATGCCTTTCCAGCTTAAACAGTTGAAGCTGTGTGTACGCAGTAGGTTTGCTTTTCTTTTAGTCATGTGGTACATAACTGGACTTGCTTCTTTGAGTCTCTGAGCTGTTGGATTCTGCTGCATTTTCCCTTTATGGGTGATCCTGATTGAGAAGTCTGCTAATCTCCATTGGACTTGACAGGGAAAAAAATTAGGGATATGGTTTTGAAACTGAAAAGTGCAGCACTATAATAAATTGTGGTGTTCTGGTTGAACATGAGGGTAAAATTCATTCCAGACCCTGTGTTCGAATGGAACAGTTTGTGAATGGATCACAGCTTCTGGATTGTATTTCAGCATTAGTCTTTTGTTTGGAATTGTGCTATGTCCAACAGTGACAAGGGTACGCATTTTATAAGCTTTCATTCTTCCACTGTTCAGATTGTTCAAATGTGAAATCTCCTGTGCTGGCGATGGCTGTGGAGTATATGCCATAGGAAAAACATATTATTTTCAAAAAGAAACAGGTTAGTAACTGTTGTCTGCAATTTACATATTGAAAATAGCTTTATGTTTGGCTGAAGGAGAACTGCCTAATGCTCAGAGGTATCACAACTGTATTTCTGCTTTACCTCCGTTTCTCACTATCCGTGTCTTGTTTTGTGGTCATCACCTCTGCCTCAACTCTGTCACCTCAGACAGGGATAACGCTGCTAGACAGTGTCACAGCCGTGGGTGTTGCTTACTATCATCAGATGTTTAGATGAAAGCCACTAGCTGTAGTAACTGTGAATTGGTATTGGTTAGATTCAGATGGACAAGCTGGAAGACAATAATGTAGTTAAAAAAGAAACAA
Source organism: Bucorvus abyssinicus (assembly GCA_009769605.1). NCBI lineage: Eukaryota > Metazoa > Chordata > Aves > Bucerotiformes > Bucorvidae > Bucorvus > Bucorvus abyssinicus. Next base: position 8,754,976 of record CM020043.1, on the reverse strand, counting down.
ACAAATTAAAAGAAAACATGCTTAAGCAGCATGTATTAGGAAATTAGGAGTCTTGGACTGAAGTGTATAAACTCTAGCCCCTGCTGCAGAGGAACAGCAGCTGAGAAATAGATGCTTAAAGATGAGGAAGGAGCCAAAACCTCCTGTCAGTTAACATACTGTGGTTTCACCCACTGCTTAAAACCGTTTAGTTTTAAACCTCTCAGCTGGATTATGTTATAATGTTGACAGAAGCAAAAATGAGATGCAAAAAGAGAAGAAAAGCTTAGGCAAAAAGTTTGAGGTGTGATTTTTGTATCTGGAAACTTAATTTTTTAAATTTATTTCTCACTGTGGTATTTAAAGATGCTGAGCTCCTATAGCTTTGGCTGAGAAAAGGTAAATTCTATTTTAAGGATATATTTATGTCTGCCTTCATTCTTGCTAGTTTTGCTAGGTCATAGTTTTAAAGCATGGAAATGTCAGAGTTTTCCTTTGAGCCAATAAAAAATATTTTCTAAGTTACAGCGCATGGAGCTGGAATAAAAGCTGAGATGTGGGCAAAATTTTTAAAAGCAGCTGTCTGAGTTGCCCCTGAGAGAAGCAGAAGGATAGGGGCAATACAAGCAGCTCATTTTGACCAGTTTGCTAACAAGTGTCTGTGTATATTGGGCAAGCAGGGGTGAATGCCCGCTTGTGTGTTGGACACTGCTGAAGAATGCTGGCCTACCCTGGGAGAGAACTTCCTGTTTCCCTGTTGTTCTGAAAGGGGTGGTGGTACCCATTCCAGCAAAAGTCTAGGATTGAATTGTTTCATCCTGTCTCACACACTGAGTTCAATCCACCTATACAGAAATCAGCGGAGTTAGTCTGCATTTAGTCCAGGCAGCTGGAAACCAAAATTGCCTCTTTGAGCACAGATTGTTATTGTTGAGAGAGATTCTTCAGAAGATGTTAATTTGTTGTGGTCTGTGCATCGTTTTTGCAGCAAAATAGAAGAAAAATACTGCTAATGATACAGGACCTCCATTTTTATGATGTCTAGGAATTTCTCAATGACAACTAAAAAGAGTTTTGATTTTGCTTTGATTTTAATAATTAATAAGAGATGTAGGAGCTTTGGTCAAACAAAATGCTCAAGCAATCTTTTAAAACATCAATTACTCTTACTTCTAAAATAAATGGGAAAAGTTAAAAACGGCTCTGTAACAAGGTTTCTTATTTCAAAGAGCAAATTACTATAGAGCTATAGTGACAGGTTAGTAGCATGAGCTGGGCTGAATTGGACAGGTACCAAAATCTGAAGGAGTACTGGAACTTCCTGAAGTTGGGGACTCGAGAGCTACCAAGAATCGGTGTCTCAGGGAATAGCTACAAAGAAGAAATAGGAATAGTCTGTAATGAAAGGAGAGGAAAACTCATAGGGAAATAAAGGTGCATTCTTTGAGGTCAAGAAGCATAAATACAAAGTGAGGACTGCCAGAGGCATGGCATAGGTGGGGAAGTTAGCATGAGAAGAATGGTTTAGTGTGACTAGTGACAGTACAGAATATGCAGAAACCAAACTATGCTCTGCCTTTGTTGCCAAGGAAGTGATGGATAAGATTGGCTATAGAGGCAAAGAAGAAATACTAGAATAAAAAGCACATGAAAACAGCTGGTCCAGTGACAAACCTTTAAGAGCAGGACTTCTACCATGCGCTTGGAAATTGCAAATATAGTATCTTTGTTGCAGAAGAGGAAAAATGCAGGTCAGTGATTCTGATCATGATAAACCAGCTTGGAAGAAATGGAGTCTTGGAGTTTAAAAGTAGAAGGTAGATTGTGCGGACTAATCTGATAGCTCTCTTGCTGCGGCAGGAAAGTGGCAGTTTTGTTTTCTTTGGAATTCTGCTTGATAGCAGAACCATAGTGGAAACTACTAAGTGAGAGAAATCTGGAATCAGTAGAGCAACTGGGAAGTGGCTTGGTAAGGATGAAAAGATAAGGCTAGTGTTGAGAGAACAGTTTCATCTTGTAGGGAGGTTGTTACTGCACCGCCACATGAGCATCCTGAGGCTAGTTTTGTCCACTGTCTCAATTAAAATGTTCATTAAAAGGAACATGCAGGTAAATTTGCTTCTCTTACACGGCCGAGTTGGTGATTTTTTTTCAGACTGGAATAACTGAAATGGATGACGGTATCATCACCTGAAGATGAAGACGAGAACCTTGGTGTGCTGATTAGTGACAAAATGCAGTAGAAATGCAAACCTAATCTAATATGCATATTTTGGTGGAGATAGAGGCACAGAAGAGTCTTCCTCTGGCGTGCTGAGGGTGATTCTGGTTATCCACATTAAAAGGGGTGATATTTGACCTGCAACGAGCACAGAGAATAGCTGTCAGGATGCTCAACATCATGGAGGACCAAAAAATGGACAGAGTGGAGCTTTGTAAAAATAAAGCAAGATGAAGGCTGGGAGGAGCTTTGATATCTCTCTATAAATCAACTGAGGAAAAGAGGGACAAGAATCAGAGGACAAGCAAACAGCAACTTACACTGAAAACAATGTTGTCACGAGAACTAGGAACTATCTGAAGTGGCAAAAGGGAGCTAAGATTACTGCACTGGCAGATCCCTTATTTGCTGTATAGAAGGATTCCTCACCTTTCAAGGTACCCTTCCCTTTCAACTGATGATTATGATTTTAAACTTTACTTGTTTTCAGCTTTTCTTAAAAACCTTCCCTGGTAAGGAGGTGTGCAGGCAGTGACGTGGGAAAGAATGTTGTGAGTTTTACTGAAGCTTTGAAAATTGTTACACAATTGAGATAAATTAGGAGAACCAATATGTTTGTGACTTGTTCTCAGAATGTTCTCTTGAAACAGGGGGTAAGAATCTGGGTCAAATCCATTTGTTAAGTGGTGTTTTAAAATTCTTTTATTGCCAAAGCATTTTTAGAAAGTTATTTGTCCATACATTTCTATTTTTGGTTTCGTAATGGAAGTACCAACTTTTCAAAAAATGTTTTTCTGCCATAAACAATAATTTGACTATTTCCCAACAGAATTTTTAATCGTAATTTCTTCTGAAACTTTCTTCAAGAACTGAGGGGTCCGTTCACTGTCTGAGAGAAGTGGTGTGGGGTTTTTTTGTTGTTTGTAGTGCCTAAATAGAATTTTGGTTTTTACCACCCCCACCCCCCCCAACCCTAACAAACCCCAAACCCTGTGTTTTGTCCATGTTCTAAGGGATTACTGGGGATTTTGGTGAGAAGAACAAAGGGAAACAACGGAAGCTAAAGGTGCTGATGAGCTATCAAAGAGATCTGTACAGAGAGTAGGAGCTTGTTTTAGATTAAGTCAGTGTGAAATTCTCTCTGTCGTGTCTTTTGGACTATAAACCTAGTGAAACGCCCGCCTGTTTGCTGTGTCTGTACAAAGCAGGCAAGCTGGTGTTTCTACAGCCATGCCTAATTTCATTGATTACATATCCTTAGGACGACCCTGCCTCTGCATGTCTGTGTGGAACCTTTCATCTCCCCACAGCCCTGAACGAAGGCATATAACAAAACACCACTTTTCAGCTAAGAAAAAGACTCAAATTACTTGGCCAGTTCTACCAGGGCCTTTGGATCCCTTCATCCAAAGCGAACATTTCTTTTCCTCTCCTCTGTTCCTGGGGTTGTTTTTTTTGAGCTTGTAGACCTCACTGATGCTATTTAAAGCAAGCCTCAGCAATAAGATTCTGACTAAAGTACAGTGGCCCTTGGCCTTAAGTCCAGATGCCTGAACTGCCTTGGATTCCTAGTGAAAGAAACAGGAGCCTTTCATTGTTCAGGCAAAACTGTTGATTTCAGGAATAAAAGTACTTCAGGATTCAATGTGTTGGCACGAAGAATAGATTTTGAGAACGTTACTGTCAAATAGACAGGTGTTGAAACACTGCATCTTTCCTACTTCCTATCTTTCCTTCCTGTTGTTCCCAGGCAAACCTAATGGAAATGCTGGTTTGATTTTGAGTTTACTGAGCAAGTAGACTAAAATGCTTGTTTTGTGAGTAAGCAGATTTCACTGAACTTATGGGCTGACAGCTTTATCAGTAGGGACAATTCTGTCCATTAAAAATCAAGTAGTTCCCAGCTCTCTGGGTATGGTGTTTTTCTGTAATCCTGTTATGCCCTTTCACCACCTTTATGTCTCTGTAGCTGTTGATTTCTGAAACATGAATCTGTAATCTTAATAACTGATTGCAGAAGCAAGGTGCCTTCTGAACAGACAAGATATAGACAAGAGTATTTCTAATTTAGTCTTTGTTTCTTCTTAGATGGTTGAGTTTCCAAGTGACTGGACAAGTCAGGTAGTAGTAATAACAGAAGAGGGAGGGTTTGCAGTTTGTAATGTTAGATAAAGTAACAATCAAAAATTTATAAACTCCTTGGGTTTATGTGAAACAAGTTAAGTTTTTGACTAAATTAGAACTGGGTAAACACTTTTTACCTTGGTTTGCCCTTGACCTTACCACTGACTTTCAGACAGATTACTGATATCAAAGCAATCTTGTCTAACAGCACAATGGATAATGGGGCTTGGCTGAAGCAGGGTTATCTTTGAAAGCAAAGATTTAGCTGGCAAATAGCTTTTATTTCTTCTATGAGAAAGAAAAGTTTTTATTGAAGTAGATGTGCTTCTTAGCGTGGGTAAAGTACCTTGCTGACAGTGTTTTGAAAGATTTCTGTAATACATTTAAAGAGATTACTAAGGTGTTTCCTCATGTGGAATTTTGTCTCCATGTTTTCTGTCTGTTTTCATTGGGCATTTACTTTTGGAGTTACTCTGAAAAGATGCTGTATTGAAAAGGTGCAGTATTGACTGACATACACTTGAAGCCACTCTTGTTTCTTGTAAGAAGTGTGGTTCCGTCTTGGTACCTGAGAGCCTCGTTCTGTGAGGCAGGAGTGAAAAATATCTTTTGAGAAACCTGAAGCTCAGCAGATGCTTCCTTGAAGGTGCCTATGCAGGTGTACCCTAGGCTGACTTCCTAGCTTAATACTTTTGCATTGAATGAATTGTCTGCTTAAAGCAGATAACGTCCTGTTTATATCAGATGTGTGGAGGGTGATGCACCTTTTCAAAAGCACCTAAATGATTCACACAGTTGCATGCTATTGACTTTCAATGCTATGTTGGCTCCTGAGTACACAAACCATTGCTGGGCATGGGAATAAGCTTCTGTTAAGTGTTTCTGAATATTGTGTGAAGATAGCATTTGGATATTGCCTGGAGCGGTAGAAGTCTGTTTTCTTTCAGCAGGAGAAGAACAGATGCTATGCACCAAAACACATGAATGGGGAGGAGATAAAAGCAGGAGCAGTGAGAGGCTGGAACAAGTAGAAGCCTGGCTCTACTTCACCTGTTGGCAGATACGTGCCCATAGGCATTCCCTTGATGCTGAGCTACTGTACTTACCTCTGGGATGTTCAGCCCATGATGTAGTACCTGCACAGAAGGTCCATTTGGTGTTGTTGAATAGTCTTACATAGAGACTGTACTGTTTCTGTCAACAAGTCAAAGACTTACAAGTATTGTGTCTTTTCTTTTGGGGAGCACCTCTACAATGGCATGGATATACTGTACGTCTCACGTAGTACTGAAAATGAATGCTCATTCTAGGACTTGTATAGCATTGTTAAATACAAAAAATGCAGAAGAAACTACTCTCTTTTCCCTAAAAAGTATGTGTAGGAAAAGGTTGGACTGATCATTCTTAGCATACTGAAACAGAAGATGCTGGATACATTATTGTGCATAATCCTCCTTAGTTATAGATTTAAGTGTTGTACTCTCATGTAAGAGCGTAGCTGTAGTTAGCATCTGAATGAACTCGCTGTCAAGTCTGTTCAGTTTCAGCTATGTTATTCATAAGATTCATTCCCCCCTCCAGCTGTTTCCACAAATTGAAAGACTTTACTTCAGTTTATAAATTCTGTTTCCCCATTGTTCATGCCCACAGCTATTTTCCATGCCCAGATATCCATCCCCTCAGAAAAGAAATCCTGACGCTATAAAAGAAGCGATGTGAGCGATCCTTTGAGGAGAAAGTCCAAAATGGCACAGTATTGGAGTTACCAGCTGTTGAAGCTTTGCAGATGGCATTTCTCTGTTGTGTATCTGTGGCTGGGTGGGGATATTGGGCACAGAGCAGAATATGAGTGGGGCGTGGTTGCATTACCAAAGGGTTCTCATTTTTTGTGTTGTGGCTCCAGTTTTCTCATGCTATGAGAACTGAATTGAGCAGTTACTTGACATTTTGGTGGTATGAGGCAAATTTGTCACTCACGGAACTCCAGCTGTATTGGCTTTTTAGTAGGAATAGTTAAGAAAATGCAGATGTCTGAAATAGCAAAGATAATACCTTGAAACTGCACCACAAAATTAAACCTCTGTTTGAAAGAAAAAAAAAAAAAAACTTGAATTTTAAACTGTCTTCATGCATGTATTTTCTTTAAAGCCCCACCTGGAGTGTAGCTGCTGTGAAGATTCAGCTAGTGAATTTCATATTTTTCGCACTCTTAAACTTCTTAGGATCAGAAGACAGATCCTTAGCATGACTCTTGCATGTAAAACAGAAGATAAAGAAAACCTGGTCCTGCTGTGCATTCTTCCTTCAGGTTAAACAGGAAAAGATTTGTGTGGGGAAAATGAGGCAGGAGTTCAGATTATCACAGATACTAGGCACGCACCAGAAAACAGATGCAGTTATTCCATCAGAAACTGCAACAATCTGTGCTTTGTAGGAACCCGTGAATACTGGTGCATTTATAACACCTACAAATTTCAAGGCAAATTATCAGTTAAAATACCTCAGCTCCAAATCATCAGATGAGCAGATAGTCACAAAAGATACCTCATAATCTTGTAAATCATTACCTTTTGGAGTCGCAAAAGGCCCTTATTTTGTTCTAGCAGGATGAAACTGCTGATAGCTCTTGCCCACTGTGCACTAAGCACAAGTACGATTGTATTTGCCTCTAACACAAATCACTGTCCTGGCACCATAAAAAGTTTCATAGGTATTTACCTACCTTTTGGAGGATGAGAAGTGAGTTTTGAATGAACTGTGACCAAGTTTGTGGTATCAACTGGAAATCAAGTGGAAGTTGGTAATGCAGATATTGTGCCAGACAAAACTGATTAATTTCTGTCTTGAATGTTTAGATTTGTTTGTTAATCAAACCCATGAAAAAATGTATTTACATGAAGTTGGAACTGAAGAGGTTTTGCGTAATAGATTTTTATAAGCCTCAAAGGCTGTATTTGCTTTATGATGATGGAATTTTTAGTAGGAAAGCATTATTTATACTCTGTGTTCTTTATTCCAGTTTACTTACTGGAAAACCAGTTTTGTTTATTAAGCTTATTGTTTATTAAGTTTAACAAATTGTGTGTGCAGTATTGTGCATGTATAATTGTGCACAACTCCACCAATGTATCTAATAATTTGTTTGCAGATGCATGGTTTCAATTCTCTGCCTACTGGTATTGGAAAGATCAGTGTGCATACAAGTGAACTGAAGGAGGAGGAGACAGGAGAGAAGTCTGGAATATGACTTCTTTCCTGATATTTTCTATGAACAGTAGCAAAGGAGTGTCTGAAACTAGAGTTTAGTTGAGAACTGCATAAGCATAAACTCTGTGAAAGCAGAATAGCCCTTTCACTAGGTGAACTATATGTTATGATTGATCATAAACAAAAGCGTCAAAACAGATTTTATTGTTGATGAGTTGTACTGGGAGTAGGCAAGTGTAATTCTGAAGGTCAAGTTGATGCAGAGTTACTTTTCTATAGTAATCATGCTTTAAGAGACAAAAATATTCTTGTATAGGGAGCAGATCCACACTAGACCTCTGCTGTGTTCCACTTAAATCCATAAGGAAGAAGGAAGATGCATGCCAGCTTCAGTGCCGGGATGTATGACGCTGCCATTCAAAAGTTTGCTCAAATATGGACTCCCATGAGATGGGGAAAGTCTGAGTCACGCTTTGCTGTAGGCTTATTCACTTTTGGAGTGAGAGAGCATGTGTGTTCAGAAAATAGATTTTACACCCTGGCTTTGTCTTGGAGAAGATAATTCCATATGGGTGCTATACCAAATTTACCCTACTGTGTGTGGAATGCTCTCTACTTAGCAAGAGGCCAAAACATTCCCGGCAAGGGAGAAGGGGCTGAAATTGTTTCTGATCTGAGTGTTAATCTGTGTCCCTCAGGCTTATCTTGTGGCCACTTCTGTGTTGCAAGGGCAATGCTGGATATGCCTTTTCAATGAGGTCATTGCAAAATCTCATTGCTATTAAATTGTATTTTAGAGTTTTGAGTTGAAGTAGGAACACCAGTGCTAAAACTTTGGATAGAGATGCTGGTGCTGGAGTGACACTCCAAATGCTGTCCGGATAAAATTAATCATTTCACACAAGTATTTCAAGTTTGCGTTCAGTGTTTTAACACTGTTAAGCATAAGCGATAGCACATTATGGCACTGCAGCCAATCTGAAAACAAGAAAGGGGACCCTATTCCTGAATGCACTGGCTGCTTGGTCCTTCCTGGACACTTCCACTTGAATGGAAGGGCATGGGATCACTCTTTCTTCTTAACATGTGTTTGAGGCTGTATACTCTTGTGCTCTCTCTGCCATTACAGCTGTGAAGACCTGCAATGTGAGCGGAGAGGTGGGATTTGGGAAGTCTGGATCACCCAGGCAAGATGCAGCACGGGAGTGGTGTGCACGAGGCCACGTGACAGGATCCGGGTTGCAGGGCTTACGGGCAGCAGTGCTTGACTGACTGCTCCTGCGGGTCTTGGTCCTCTCCAACGGAAGAATGAAACTGTTAAGTCTGTATTGCTGCTCTGCATCAGGTTTACTCCTGCTCTGAGGGCTGTGAAGAAAGATTGTTCCCTCGGCAGAACTCACCAGTACAGTGGGTCTATTCAAGCCTACATCTGGGAAGAGAGTTAGAGCCTTCATTTATGAAATTCCTATCATAGAAGTGTAAGTTCTTTGGAACAGTGGCTGGTCTCTTGAGAGGTCTCTAACGTGTCATATACACAGTGGTATGTAAATAATTTTCATTTTTATGAAAGAGGAGAAGCTCTTTCAAGTCATTGAACACCATCTCACAGCCTGGAAAGGTTTAAAAGATATTTGATATCACTCCTGGTTTGATTGTGGGTTTGTTTTTGTTTTGCCTCTGTCTAAAACCCCCTCACTCCCTCCTGTCACTCTGAATGCAGTGTTCCTGGGAACAGAGCTGGCATGTCTGCAGCTGCTGCCCAGCTTTCTTGCTCTGCTGAGAGCGGCTGTTGCTCCAGGAAGCCTCAGCAGAAACCCTCTGTTGGCAGGAGCCACAGTCCATAGCTGTCGGGTGGCTGCAATCGATGCTGGTGGGTGGGTGTTTCGCTGCCTCCTCCTACAAGGAATGTTAAAATAGGTTTAAGTGTTTCCAGTTGTTTCCCTGTCTAGTGGTTGGAGGCCTGATGAAAGGAGATTTATAACACTTATGCTTGTGGTAGCTTGTCGAAACTTTCATGCGGATGACAAAGGTCAGTGCTGTGGGAGTTGAACTTTTTTCTTGAGAAAAGCTCCTCTTCTGATGGCTGTGTACACCTGTGACTGAGTGGTAGCTGGGAAGAGGTGCTGTGCAAATTCACAAACCAGCTGGCAGTAGTAAGGGAAGAAAGCTTATTTACACAGTAGCTGTGAGGCTAGTGGATATAACTGAGCACTGTGGAACCATTTGCTTTGCAATAGATTCAATTCTTCATCATTTTAGCTTATAAAAATACCCCTTCTAGGAAGAAACAGCTCCTTCTCTATTGGATCCTGTTGTTTTTTACATCTGTGAAGGGCAACTCTTGAAATTCCCTATGTTTCTTCTAATGGCTTTTCAGTGTTGATTCACACTTTCCTTTTTTGTTTTAGTGTGGAAGAGTAAAATTCCAGCAAGGCTGACTTAGTGAAAACTGAATTAGCAGTGATGGCTGAAGAGAAATGTAACTTGATCTTCCATCTCCAGTGCTTGAATCAGGAATTGAAATAATTGTTCTAAGACCCTGGTTGAGTTGCCAGAAAATGGAGTGGTGCTTCTGCCAGATAGTCACCGCAGAAGTGCCAGACATTCCTCTCCCCTCTTTGAGATTGTGAGTGTGTGTATTTGAGAAGCGAAATACACACAGGCAGCAGGGAACTGAAATATTTTTCTCTGGGATGCTTGCTGAGTGTGCACTGCTGTGCCACAGGCAGTGCCCATAGGGATATCGGTGTGTGATGACTGGCAAGGGGTGGATGCACAAGGACTCAGGGAGTCTTTTCCCTGATTTTCTGTTGAGCAGTGGCATTAGTCACTCTGTCACAGGGCTTGACAAAAGATTCGAGGTAAAGCCACCAGAAATGGACTGATGGTCACATCACACAGCAAGAGAAGACAGTCCCTGAAGAAGTCATGGCTCACTGGAAGAGATGATGTTGTCTGCCAACTGCTAAGCCCAGCTGCACTGGTTAATGATTCATGAGTTTAATTGAAACCATTGTGCAGTACTCTAGCCCTGCCTTGTGGGAGCTGCTGGTGCAATAAATCTTGATTTTTCCATATTAGAAAGCTGTGTTCTTTGGGGATTTTAAAAAGTCTTGACCTTTTTTGCACATTCCATCCCCCCCCCCCCCCGTTGCTATAGCTACTATAATTTTTGTTAACAAAGGCAATAAGAAATAGTTTGTGCTTAGTTTATGTTGTTGTGATTCTGGTATAGCTGCCAATATTCTCTCTGTCCTTTCTCCTCTTCCCTCATTTTTTTTTTTCCCTCTTCCCCCTGGTGTCAATTCTCTAGAGAAACTGCAGGAGTCTGGGAACTGCTAGTCTACTGCAGCCACTATGTGCCTGTATGTGTGTGGGGGATGAGGCTTCTACCTGTGAATTAGGGACTCAAACTTGAGTTTGGATTTGAGTTTGGGCTTGCATATTGAATGAGCAGCTACCTAGAGCCTGGACACTTCCCATACTCGTGGAGTCACACCTGCTTTGCTGGACAGCAGGAGTTTGTCTCTTTCAGTGAAGTCTCATGTTAGATCACCACAGTGTCACAGATCCACTTTTCTTGAAGTATCTGGAAGGATTAAAAGCTTAGGCAGGCAGGGCATGGACTGCACCCTCTCAGGCAGCCTCTTTGCACCTTGCTGGGTTTATCATCCTGGGAGCACAGGGGGCTTAATTTTATTTGTTATGGCTTAGAATGTTGAAGGAGAGGGAGGCAGCAGCCAAGAGCTTCATCAACATGAAGGGAACCTGAATCAGAAAACTACTGTGCTCAAAACAGGTGCTCATTGCCCAGAGAGATGCAGTTTGCGGGAAGGCAGCTGTGGCAGACAGGAGAGGGCGGTTTTGGTGACCGCAGAAGCTGCTGAGGAATGGCTTGTCTCTGTTACCGATGTGTTTACCACTGGTGATAGCCACGTGTCTGGGCCCCACCATGTTCTTTAGTAAGTTTGAGTTCTTTAGAAACATGTCTTCACTGCTTGCGTAAGCTAAGTCATAAAGTTCATTGGTAGAGCCGTGGTATTTAGAGAGATCAAACCATAGATTTCTGGAGTAGGAAAAATAGGAACAGCTCTTGGAGAATGGGCCACTCAACCAGATGCTAGAATGTGGGTGATGGGGTTTACTCTCTGGCACTGAATTTGGGGATCTTGCCTCTAAGCAGCTTTCCTAAGACTGCAGAACTCCATGTCAGAGCATACTGAAGGTCATATCATCTCCTAGCAAAGCATGCCTGAACCTGAATGCTGAATAAGCATGGCAAATGACCTAACCTGCCTCATTGGATTTGGTAGTAACATTTTAATCAATCCTTGTTTTATTTCTCATTTTGCTGCTTTGCTTGCTTTTCCACTAAGTCCTCCTTTCCAACTGCCCCACCTCCCACAGCACATCTATCTTCTCCTTTTTCCTTTCATTTTCAGACCATTTCATTTTTTTGCCACTGACCCTGTCAGGAGAGGAGAGCCAGGATGAGGTACAAATCTATTTGTCCCTCTTCCCTCCCTGCCATCATGGACCATTTGTCTATGTGGGGGTTGGAAGTGAAGTGTCTCCCTGGCCATCCTGGCCTTTGGTTGGTGTCTTTCATCCTCTCTGCTCTCAGAAAGGGCTTTGCAGAAGGACTGTGAAGCAAACATGCTAAAAGAAGTCTCATGGCCTTCTGAAAACAGATGCGAATAGTGCCACCAGATGCAGTGGCCAAGCTGACCTTCACTCCCTGTGCTTTTCTCAGTAGCAGTTTCTCACATCATCATGAATAGTTGCAAAAATTAAAGGCCATGTCAAGGGTTTTCAAGCTTTGTGAGTGTCAACTTCACTGCTGTCTCTCAGGGTAGGGGAGAAGTAGCTTAAGGGTTTGTTTGCGCAAGCAGTAAGAAGCCAAGTTATTCATTTATAGCTCGCTGCCTGCTCTGAGACAATTCACTGGTTATATTCTTACTTCTAAGCATGCCCTTATGCAAGGTAATTTGGAAAGTGTGTTACTCTCCCTAAACATGTGCTGAGAACATCTGCATGCGAGTTCCTGTGGAGTATATAGGATGCTGTAAATTCTACTCTGCATACAGACAAGTTCTGACTTGTTGCTGCTTGATAGAACATGAATTGAGAAATGAAGATTAAGGTAATTTGTCTATGCTGGAAAGTTACAATAAAATAGAGATCTTGTTAAGCCACCCTCCATATGGCTGAGTGTACTTCAGATGTTCCTGGGTAGCACAGCTTGCTTCTAGAAAGGGGGGCTGTACACAGAAGTAGTCAGGAAATAGCTCAACTAGCATAACTCAAGCCATTTACCCAATGACTCCTAGGAAATGTATGGCAAAATGAAGACTGAATCCCTCTTGCTCAAGTCTTGCTGCAGCTGCGTCAAGATTCCCCTTCCTCCCATCATGTATTACTAAAACCTTGTACGAAGCATATAACTACTGTTTTATAGTTTGTACTCTGGCAGTGCTCTGAGGTGGGAGCCATGTGTGTCTGGCAGGAAGGAAGGAGATGTGCTACAACACCAGGGACAGCAGCTTGCTCTGTGCTATAGCTGTGACCCGTGTTTTGCCTCACATGATGCTCTAATGAATCAAAACCTACAGTAGCTGCAAATTCAGGATGCCACTCAGCTGTCTGGCAGACTTTGTCAGTCAGCCTTGAGGTGAGGAAGGTTCGGACATCAGTGCCAGCTCAACAGAGAAGTTCCTTTTAAGATTTACTAAAACTTTCAGCTTGGTTTGTTCACTTAGTGTCTCCCCTGCAGCTGGTGCTCCCAGCCAGACTGTACTAAGCAGTGAACTGTGCTTTGAATTGTATTGTGATGGTTTTAGGGACTGATGAGTCCCTGTGGGAAATACCAAAGGACAGTCTATTTTCTCATTTCTCATATTCTTTGTGATACAAAAAATATTAAGGAAAAAAAAATCTTTGCTCCTTAAAGCTAATCTACTCTCATTCCTTAGCAAAATTATAATCTATTTTTTGTGTTGCAAGAAACAATTCTTTATTGTGCAAATGGTGTTGATTGTTGATGCTGCAATTAGAGGACTATGGGGTCACTGAAGAATAAGCAAGAGGAGCAGGTGATCTGAGACCTGAATGGGTGTTTTCATGCAAATATCTCGAGGATTAAGGGAAAGGAAGAATAGTACCAAGGGACTGTGATATGTCAGGCACAATTTTGTGCAGAAAATGGAGTGCAATGAACCTGTATTAAGACTAAGCAGGGAAACGGACCATACCGGTAGGAAGAGACAGTGAGCACAGTATTGAAACCAACAAAAACCCCCAAACAAACAAGCAAGCATGTGTGTCTGAACTGAAGAAATTTCCATTGAAAAGGTCTCTTCTGTTCCCATTATATTAACAGGATGGAAGATGTCATGATTCAAATTATGAAAATGTTTTCTCTAAAGTGTCTGTTGATCTAAGACATGAATAAATAGGCTCAGTGTTACTCTCCTTCCACAGAAGGAGAGGAAGGAATCGGTCCTTGCAGTGTGGTAGCTGATGGATACCTTGTGTTATCTTCATAATGTGACACTAGCAACAACAACAGACACTGGGGGAATTCGGGGAGCTTCAGTGTAGAAAAAATGTTACCAGCTGGGGAAAAAACAAATCTCCACTTAATTTGGAAAAATTGTCTTGTGTGTGTCAGAGAAGGACAAGTAGACCTGGAGTCTGTGGTCAGCATGATTGACTTTGCCTCTGGAGCTGCAATCCGAAGGAAATTTTCTGACCTTGTTTGTGGCAGCACTGTTTGGAATGAAGTGGTTTAGAGAATGTCCTCTTCACCACGATGGGTCTGTTAGTACAAGGATTTTGTGTGTTGACGCTACCCAGCTTGCTTTTCAGCATCACGTTAAAGTTGGCTTCTCAAGCAGTCTGGACTTACTGTGGGTTTGAGCAAATGAGAAGTTTTGTAATACTCCTTATTTTTGCGTTAACTGTGCCATTAATGGTCATAAAAATTGGTGGTTCTGGTCAGACTCTGGGTATCAGTGCTGTGAACTAGCATAGATATTTTAGCCTATAAACTAAGGAACATCTCAGAAACCACCCAGGGCTTGCCAGCAGAGCCACAGAATCCTCAATAAACAACTCCTGTAGCATCAGGTGGAATAAGTGCCCTTCCATTTCTTTCACAAGGGACTCTGCTGGCATTTTAGAAATCTTACCGTGACATGAAAATACAATTCTTCCTCATTTTGCAAAATATTTCTCAAGTGATTACAATGACAAGGGAAATGTAAGGGCTGTGCTCTACACCACAAAAACATGGGATATAGTCAACAGAGGGGTATGATGTTAGAGGTTACCACTCCTGCATCCTTAGGATTATGTCCTGCCCTATATCCGCATCATCATAGTCTCCCTTCAGACACAGAATGACATTCCTGTTAAGATAATGAGATGAAGACAAAATAAATCATGGTACTGGTCTGGTTTTTTTTGCCAGTATGCAGCAATGTTACAGAAGTAAGGCCCATCTTTGGGGTATTTAACTGGATATACATGGATATACCACGGCTGAAATTAAATTTACAGCTTTTGGGTTGTAACCACATTACTAGGAAATATCCAGGAATTAGCAATGATTCTTTATATTGCCGAAGGTCTTAGAAGTGTCCTAAGACAGTTTTAATTAAAGAATCTTGGGGACAATAGAGAAAACCATTTGTATGTATTTTCATATCTCAAGCAGATTTGAAAATTATATTCAACATATTTGCTATTGAATATATTTCGCTATTAGAAAATATTTCCGTAATACAGCTGCTCTTTAAAATTGAGAGATTTCTTCATTCCTTGGAATAGCTTTTGTGTGGCCAAAATGCCAGTCATAACTATGGTATTTGCAAGTATCACACACTTGAGTTACTGGCTTCTCCAAGTATACTGGTGGATGGAAGAACCACACCAAAGTTTTGTGAACTTAGTGTCAAGCTCTGATCATCAGACATGCTAGAACCTGAAGAATAAACCTAATTCCCATAAGATATCTCCCTTAGCGATGTGAAAGAGCAGCAGTAGAGAGGCAGGGTTTAATTCTTCAGAATCATAACTAGACTGACCGCATTTTACAGAACGAAAAGTAGCCCAGGGTTCTGCCTTTATGCAGCATAGTGCTCCTAACAGTGTTGAAGGTTGTTATTTGCTCTTGTTGAAGCTTAGTTTACTTTTCTTCTCACAGATATCCGCATTTCTAGAAAGCAGAAATGACCATGACTGCCAACAAGAATTCCAGTGTGAACAGCAGAGCTGGAGGGAGTAAAGCGCCTCAGGACACTCTGGACAGGTAAGTGGTGAACTGCAGGCTTTGTAGGTTCTGCGGTTTGTCTGTGTTTGGAACAAGATCTCTGTTCAAAGGTAAGTTACCTCTAGTCTAACACAGACAGAGCTTTGCTGGGCTGAATTAAGTTTTTTGTAAGGATTGAAGGAACTGAGGTACGAGAAAAGGTCTGCCTATGGCATGTTTCTGTCGAGCTATTGCTGCTTGCTGGCTGGTTATGATGAAAGGGATTGCAAGGAAGGACCTGTGTGGAAGGCACTGTGGAGGCCTCAGGAGGTTTGGGCTAGATTTCTTGTCTATATGTCTATGTCAGCCTTTCTCTGTTATCAATGTCCAGTTTGTATTTTGTATTGGTGTATGTCACGTCTTCTCTGCTGTAGCTGCCTTGACAGATGGTGGGCAGAGACCCCCTCGTGTCACAGCTCTCAGGCAGCAAGTGTGAAAGGGCTGCCTGTAAAGTACAGGGCTCATCTCAGGTGCTTTGCTTATTTGTCTTCCTTTCTGTAGCATTAAAGTCATTTACAAAGTAGATCTACTTTATCATTCACAGCTAGCAGAAAACTGTAGCCAAGGACACCTTAAGTCCCCAAGCCTGGCAATCCTGAGGGAATCTGTCTCTTTAGACTAGACCAGAAAACAAGGTGCCCTTGCAAATCTGTGCATGTTTACTTGTGGCTAGGAAACACAGTCCATCAGAAGCTGTGATGTGAGTGCAGTGCAGACGCCTGTAAATAACAGATACCTTTCACTCATGAGTTAGTACAGTGAAATTGCAAGAACGGTAGATCAGTAATTTCTGCCTTTTCCTTCAGTTTACACTGATCAAAGGCAGTGTTTTGAAGACAAGAAGTTTTCTTTGGGCAACTCTGCTTTGGAATATTGCTTTGGTATGCAAGTAAACAACTCACCTGCAACCAATGCGTTTACGTATCTGTATCAGAAGTCGTCTTGTTCTCAGCCACAGCCCTTACAAAGCAATGCTGACTGATTCAGCCTGTGGCCTTTACACAGGACAAGCCCACCAGCTGCTCTCATTCTGGGGCTCACAGTTACAAACCCCTCACTTAAATCTGCAGTCCCACTAGGGCAGCCTTGGTATGCTTTGGGAAGGTTTAGACAACCATTGGATTAAAGAATCTTTATGAATTACCTGTTTGAACAAAGGGGCAAAGCTCTAGACTTAGGATGTCATCTTAGTGAAGTGAGCAGAAAGCCACACAAACTGTGCAGAGTCTTTCTTCAAATGCATAAAGTGTCTGTTGACATACCCCTCTGTCCTTGCTGTAGCGTTTTGTCCAGCTCTCCAGGCGATTCTTGCGTGGGTATATGGTCCTGTTCTGAGGGGCTGTTCTACGCTACCTTACGCAATAACATGCTAATGTCTTAATTTTTCTTGTGTTTTGGCTCAAAACGTGACTTTAACACCATTGTAAAAAGCAGAGAGGAAGAATATGCAAATAACTTGCACTGTCCTTATAGAGTCTCTGTACTGCAGTGATACCTTTATGCTAGGTATAGAAATGAGGAAGATGCTCTTTGCTGTACAAAGTTCAACAAGGAACTCTGAAAGGCATTAAGTAGACTGCAGTAAAATGGGTCTGTGCCCAGAAATGAATGGTGTAGAGAAAAAAAGCAGTGGAGGTCCTGTTTATTTGTAGGACACTTTGGGATAGGAGTGTGGGTGGAACCAACATCAATGAAATGCTTTGATCTCTTTGGCTGGACCAGGCGGCATCAATTTTTGCCATACCTGACTGAGGGTACCACTCCTGATCAGCTGTGCCGGGGTTACTCCTAGCTGACAGCAGTACAGTACGTGCATAGGAGGGTTGTATTGGGAGAACTTTGCTGTTTCAAATACACTAGTAAAGACTGTGATTCAGGTGAGTAGATCACAGAATTACAGTTCAATTATATCCACTTGAGATATCAGAGGTAAAAAGTCCCTGTATTGTCAGCTGCCAAGGAGACCAGCTGGCATAGGTGGAGAAGTTCAGACAGAGAAATTGAGGAGAGTGGGCTTTGATCGTAGCAGGGAGCCGTAGGTCAAGTTGAAAGTGATGTTGAGTACTGGCTTGGTTTGGCATACCTGCCATTCTATTCTGAACTTTTCCCAGCACAAACAATGGAAAAGGGATGTGCCACAAGGGTACGTAATAAACATCCACCCACTGGAGCTGCTGAAGAACAGGCAGTGAGGTGTAGGTGTCTTGTGGGAAAAACTTCAGTGTTGAAAGCAGAACTAAGTAGAACAATTGTAAAAGATACAATGTTCCTAATAGTCAAAATCACTCTTTAACTTTTTATTTTTATTCCTTTACTTAATAAGCCAATTCATAAAAATCTATTGTAGTCAATGGGAATGTTCCTGTGAGGACTGCTTTTTTTGAGAGCTAAATATCTTGCAAGTTCATTATTAGCCAAATATGGGAATTTTGTCCAGTGTCCAAACGTTGCTCTAGAAGCACATCATTAAAGCAATACTGAAAAGAGTTGAGGTGGTTGGGGAAGAAAATGTCTTATGACTGTCATATTAATGCATAATTATACGCTCTAATGTGTATGTGTGTTTAATATTTTATTATGAGGGAGCTGTAGAAAAACCCTGGAGTAAATCAAAAGGATTGATTTGTTTTCTTCTGTCCTTAGCTACAGAAGATGATTGTTAGGATTGCAAAGCAAGGTAACTTCTTCAGCGTAGGCCGTCCACAATGCTTTACACTGGGTGCACATTTATGATGGTTAACAGCAATTAATAGATGGAAATGGTATTTTGCATTTTGGATTCATAGAATAAGCCCATTTTGCATCAGAATTTCTCAGAACTAACATTTCTCCAGATAATGAAACTATTTGAACTGTGAGACAGAATTCATTGCAGTGGCAGTAGCACAGAAATGCTTTGTGTTTCGAATCCTGCTAGCAAAGCCTCAGAAGGTCTTTTTCAGCTAATGCTGGCGGGCAGGTGGAGTGCTGGTCCAGGGCAGGTCTGTGCATTGGGATGGGGTAGCGATGACAACGTTCAGGTATGGGTAGTGCTGGTTAATCCTCCTGTAATCACAGTGCAGGTAACTCCAGCTGACTCACCTTTTTTTTCTATGCAGCGGGACACTTCCCCAGGGAAGCAGCGATGCGGCTGCACAGCAGCTCAGGCTGAGGGAGGACTTGCCAGTACAGAGAGCTGAACAAAAGCCCAGTACTCTCACATGAAACCTCTACCCCCTTGATTTGCTGCTGATTTGGAAAACCACTTTATGTCAGCATAGGCAAACAGGGGAGATGGCAGATAGCCTGTGTCCCTTTGAAAGGTTTGGCAGAGACCTGAAAGCATTTTAATGTGGATTTTTAACCTCTCCCTTTCCTGTCAAATAGTGCTGTCACCCATGTGGATTTCAAGATACGTGTTGAGTCTGGCAGGCTTGTTCTCTGCCTCTGTGTGCATGTAGTTTGGTACCTGATACAGCTTCTATGATTCCTTTAGCAACAGGCAGCTGGATCACCTCAGTTCAGAGGTTCAGGTGTGGATTGTAAACTGTTGCTCCCTGCAACTTTAAAATAAAGACCCAACAAAACAAGTTTTTTTTTCCAAGCCATGAGCAACCAGGAGGAAACTTCTGGCTTGCCAGATTTCTCATACACCTGTCCCTTCAAAGGCAGCCTGTCAGGGGAAGCTTTGTTGCGGTTAGTTTTGTTAAACATTAATGGCAGTTTCCTCCCTTAAAGCATACAAAGGGACAGAGGTTTGACAAACGCACTCAGACCACGTGTCATTTGTTGCTTGACAGGAGAAGCAGGCAGAGTTCAGAAAGCACGGGGAGGCTACGGCAGGGCATGAGGGACTGAGAGCCTTATTTCTCTGTCTTCGTTCTGCATCTTTCCAGGAGGGAAGAGCTTCTGAGTAAGTCTGGGTTAGGTAGGCTGAAGCGGTCGCAGTGGTGGGTAGTTGTTTGCTTGTCAAAGGCACAATAGGAGGAAACTAAATAAAGTGAAGAGCATAAAGTGCCACAGCACTGAACTCTTTAATGTTCAGTTAAGGCAGGGACTAGCCACCAGCCTTCTGTTTACTACAGGAGTAGCTTTAATTTCCAAAGTTTGCAGCTTTGGTATAGGTCAAGGGACTTTGTGGGACTAAAACTCATCTTTACAGCCCCTCTCTTACCCTCCTTCCCAACCTCTCTTGCTCTCAGACAGAACTTAACTTCTCTGCGTGGCTAAATGCAGGTTCCTTATCTAGTCTGATGAGATTCCATTTTTTTCCTCTTTAATTCATAAAAGTAATTTTTTTTTTTTTTTTTTTTTTTAAGTTTTGCAGTAGTATTCCTACCTATGCATTCTGCCTCTGCTCTCGTTCCCCCACCTCCCCAGATATGCCTCTGGATGACAGCATGTATGAGGAACTACACCCTTTTTTTTCTAGCATACTTGGGGTGCATACTTTGGATGTACTAAGCTAAATTTGGTTTTATTTTACAGAAAGTGTTAGTCCATTAGAGAGAGGCTGTACTTATTTACTCCGAGGCTGACTATGGCTTCCAATGATTGTGCTTTTCTAAATGCTGGCCAGCTGCTGAGATGGAAACCTGGCGATAAATGCAGTGCTGCTGGCATGCTTTTGTGTGTTGTGTGGGTTTTGATGCTTGCTTTCAGGTTTTTTTTAAATATGTTTTCTAAGAAACTTACTTTCTGGAGTATGAGGCAGCTTGAGGGTTTTTTCCCACTGAATAAATAGCAGAAATCTTATGGGTTTGTGCTTTTCAAGAACAAACCAGTGTTGCGGTCTAAACTCTGTGAGGCTCTGAGAGATGTAACTTAGGGTCAGAGTCTGGACTTCAATCAAATATTCATTAGTTGAGAGCCCATGAGTTACTGCAAGGAGTTTGTTGTTAGTTTTTTGTAGTCTTTAGAGAGCAAATATTTTCACAGCTGATGAGCTTATAAACATTTCTAGTTGTTTTTCTTGCTGCCTTCTACACAGATGTTGGTATTGCCTGACTTGTGCTGTAACATTTTCTTGATGCTTTACCTGATGCTATCTATGTATCTTCCTGTAGGAACACAAGGGATTTTTTTGTCCCTGTCCTGAAAGGAAAGGGTGGGTGATAGAAGAAATGTCTACTTGCTTTTAGTTGCTCTAAGTTAAAGATCAGTTGCTGTAAATTAAGTAAAACTTGCAGTTCCTTGTTACTGTGCAGCATTCCTGTTGCATGTTGGTGGCAGCAAAATATTTTCATCCTCAGGTTATAATACATGCAAATTCTGTCATAAGATACAAAAAGTAAAAATGTATTGGCTGGCTTCTTATAAAACCTAATAGGTCAACAGAAGAGTGTAAAACTAAATCCACAGTTTTAGAAGCAGTCAAGGTCTTGTGAGTATGAAATGTTTATAAAGGATATATAAATCTCCCAGATATTATCCTGATTCTAAATTTAGGCTTGTAGGTGCAGTGATGAAACGTGGTCTGGGAGGCTCATTTCAGCTGGGTGAGTAATGTACACGTTTACATGTTACCCTTGATCATGGTGAAGAAAGTGATGGGGAGTGTCTCTCCCTGACCTAACTCTGCTCTTGTTGACAGTTGTTTTCAGTTAAAAAGCAGAGAGAAACCGATGTCTGAACTGGAAAGGTTCCTTTAGATCATGTTTCTGAATATTGGTGTGCGCAGTGCTTGAGCACTGGCTGATCGTTCTTTTGTTAATATTCAGTGAAACTGCATTAGGGCCAGATGCAGCAGCCTTTGGACAAGTCCAATTTGGCCTTGTCTGGACTCTTAGATAAGTATGACAGCAAGCATTGCAAGTTATAGCTTGGCCTTTTCTTTTTTTTATATTTTTCAGTTTGTGTGTCTGCCAACAGGTTGGGGAATAAATAGATCAAAGATTTTTTTCAAAGCTATGTTCAACTAAAAAATACCCCAACAACTCTTGGTTGGCAAAGTCTTTCATATGACACTCAGTTGTGGGTATGACCAACACATTTCCTTATTTTCTTGGCTTGTTTAGCTAAACAAAATAGAATGAAGCATGCAGTAACCAGTCAGATATAGAAACCTAATTTAATTTTCAGTGCAAATTTTATTTAAATTGAAACTGTTTTTCATAAGCGTGCATTTGTGCCAGGTCAATCCCTTAAATCTTCCTATAACAACAAGTTTTGCATTGGTTTGCATCTTTAGCAACCTCTCTTTAGTAACTCTTGATTTGTACTGACATAAACCAGAAGAAAATCAAATCCCAATTCATAAATATTTAAAGTAAATGAGTGAAAAAGGGCCATCAATGAAACGGAAAGAAAATGCCCTCTTAAATTCAAGGGAAGTATTCAATTGCTTCTTAATCTGCACAAATCTGTGCACACTCTACCATACCAAGGGTCATATTTGACTGTCATAGCTGGAATTTATTTTGCATTCCATAAGGTCAGAGCCACTAAAGAAAATTATGTTGATAAGAGAGGCTGGGGTTGTAAACTTTCAAATCTTTCCTCCTTCAGAGGCAAGGTGCAGCCTCTGAAGTTGAGACATGTTGTATAGTCAATCAACACATACAGGGTAAACTCTGAATGTGTATTTACGTTATTTCACCCATAGTTGTGTTCCTTTGCTCCTCTCACCATAGTGTCCGCAAAACATAGAGTGTATCTGTGACTGTCGGGTGGTGCAGTTGTGTTCTGTGGATGGGTTGTATATGATGATATGGGGGATGTCAGCTCACAGCCCACAGGTCAGTGTAAGTCATGGCAGGCAGTGGCACCTTCAGAAATGCTGTTTGTACCCTCCATCTGTCCTGATGCCAAAACTGCAAGTCTGTACTAGCTCTGAACATACACAGTGTTACATATCACTTGAGCATGTGTTTCTGGTATTTGAGAAACCAGCAAGTGTCCATGTGTTTCCTTCCCTCTCCCTTGCTTCAGCACCTCCACAAGTCATATTGCACTTATCAACTGGTCCTTCCCTTTTCTGCTTTTTCAGGTGCTGAAAAAAAAAATCCTGCATCTAATTTTGTTCTTGCAGTTTTTCACATAAAAGTCATGTGTTGTGAGAAATATTACTAGTACTTCCCTCTACAAAGCCTTATGAATGTTGGACTTATTCTTAAAAAAAAAAAAAGCTGTAACTTTTGTTAGGAAAACTGTTTTGGCCATCTTCAAGGGTTGCAATGAATGTCTACATATGGGTGAGAGACAGAAAACTGTCAGAGTGCAATTGGATAACCAAGTGACTCAGAAGTTCACAGAGGAAGGTAATACCCTTTATCATGTTGAAAAAAAATAGTTCAAGTTTAGGCACAGAGATCTCTGGAGATCAAGACAGGTGGAAACCCACTCTTCAAAGGGACAAAGACAGAGAGGGTAACACTTATAAAATAGAGATAAAGATGAAGGATGAGGGCACATTTCTCTAGTCTCATCGTTATGAGAGTATTACAGTAACAAACTGACAAACTTACTGTAGAAACATGTACGAAAAGTGCCCTTCAGAGGTCAAATAAGCTCTCTTAGCGTCGTGTAACCTGGAGCATGCTGATTGTATGCCATTGCTTCAGCTTTGTGCTTACAGAGAAGTTTGCAGAAAGTTGAACTGAGTTGCTGTAGTTGTCTTGACGACGGGATGGCACCCAGCTATTGACTGGTCAGAGATGAGACCCCTTGGAGGCCTGAGCACTCTTTAGATGAAGATTAAACTCAGAATTACTCCTTCTCCCCTGCCTCAGACAGTCCATATACTTGTGAACTCCCTTCACAATACATGAGCTTCAAGCACGTGGCAGTCAAGGCTGGGTCGGATAGGTTGTGTTCGGACAGGGCTGAGGTTGAGGTGGTTCTGGATTCACAGAGAGAATGCAGGAGCTTCTGTTCTACTGGAATTTTAAGATTTATTTTCATTTTATTGTATTTTTATTTTAATATTTATTTGATTTTATTTCCTGTGCAGTGAAGTGACTCCAGAAGCAGCACAGACGTTTTCAGATCTTTTCAGTCACTTTAGTGTTATCCTGTTGTGATGTACTGTGTCTTCTCCAGATGTCTCAGGCCTCAAACGTGCTGAATTATGATATTAGTAGTTGAAGTGATGAAGGAAATTAAGAATGCCTACTTTACAAAAGTAGAAAACTAGAAAAAGCAAATCTCTACAGAAAGACCTCACTGGATGGTGGATACTGGTAGGAGGGGCAAAGAACAGGGTTTGTATTTATTCTGAAAGCAACTCTCTGAGTGGATGAGGTTGAGAATGGTTGTTAAAGATGGGATGGAGTCCTGAATTCCCATTCTTTTTTTGTCCCTATTAGATATTTATTCTTAGGTCTATTTGATGAGGTTTTGCATGAGCTACAAGTTGTTTTCTATGTACAGCAGGGGAAGCAGGCTTGGCTGTGTTCTGGATTAGTGTGCCGCCAGGACTCATGACTTTTTGGCTTCCAGTTCAGTTCTCTTCCCTTTGGATATAGAGTATTTCAGCAAAGTATACACTGACCTTGTAAAGTTTTCTGACTTATCAGAACAGAAAAGGGATGAACCTATTTTACAACAGCTTTTCAAAAAAAAAAAAAAAAAAAAAAAAAAGGAGCTTGCCAAACCCAGAATGGCCTCAGATGTGTTAAAATCTAAGCATTTCAAATTATAAAAATCATATTTAACCCTTCCGAAACTGTGTGAATATAAGTGTAGAAAACTTGCAAAGCTCTGGCAGAATTAGTTCCATAGAGTTTATTGCTTTCAGCTTCCAGGGCAGATAAACAAGCACGTTGAAAAGTCACCTGTGCTTTGAAAAAGCAAAGCTGAGAGCTTCCATATGTGCTGGGATTTTGAACAGTCGTGTTTAGGCATGTTGCTAAAGAACAAGTTTCAAGGACTGGCAGTTCTTAAATAGACAAATCAGTGCATTCTGCCTGATTTAAGAAAATGCTATCATTTGCTGTGTTGCCACTGTCTCTCCAAGAAAACTCCCAAGATCTCAAGAAAGCATGTGAGACATGCTTGAACCATTTCCAGAACATAATAAAAAAAAAGTAACTGTGTAGGTATACCAGTGGAAATATCTATGGCATAAATTCAGAACATGTCATGGGAAAAGAGTAATTGTGAGGGAGGCTTCCATTTTTCATCTTTGAATTTTATGTTTTTTAAGGAGAAAATGAGAGATGGCCCTGTGGAACCAGTGCGCTGTGCTTGAGTGGGAAAGAGAGAATGGCACTCTCTGATATTTCAGTTCTTGCTTTTGATTTTTTTTTTTTTTGTGTGCGCTCAGCTTCTGATATTTTTGATGGAAGGTACAGTACAGACTAGTCAATCTCCCCTGGTTTGGGCAGTCATTTGTATCGGAACAGAGTGGGTGAAAAAGACTTTAATACGGCATTGTTTAAAAACCATCCTGTACTTGCCGTGTAACAGAGACGACGATTGACATAAATCTAGAGCGGCAGGGAACCTAGCCCTCTCAGTCTAGATAATTTCCTGTTATCTTCTTCACTCTCAGAAATTTCTTGGCAAAGGCGTGTACCTAGTGCGTGTTGATTGATCACATTTTATTTTACGGTCGTTTGTCATTGTCAGATTTTCTCGCTGTCTTTGCTTTACACATCTAGTCTAACTCAAGTATGTAGAATCTGACTCATCAGCTTTGATTTATTTGCCCTTTTTTTGTGTGGTTGTAGAGCATAGTTGCCATTTCTCATAATTTACTTTGGCAGAATGAGTCCTGAATTTCTCTGGTGTAAATCAGATGTTTCGCTTCTAAGCTGTAAAAACACAGTTCAACTGCAGTGAGCTGCGTTTCTGTGTACTTCACTTCATGAACTGACTGCAAAGATCCAGAGCTCTGGAGAGGTTTTATACACAGGAACTGACCACAGCACTCTCGCAAATCCGTCCCACAATTGTTATCCGCAACTCAGTGTTTCTTGGGAGCACAGAAACGAGAGCTTTTAAAAGTGGCACACAGAGCTTGATCTTTTATTGTGTTTCACAGTCCCAGTGGCCTATCATTTTGTAACTAGTTCTAATATGGTCTCAATTTTTATTTAACTGGAAAGTATCAAAATTCCTTGCGGGGGAAAAAAAATCAGAAGTACAAACAGAAAAATAATTGGTTTTATTTTTGTTCTAGCTTTAAATATTTTGTGGAGTTCAGCCACCTTACCTCATTGTCTAAATGCTGGGACGTTTTCATCACTAGCACATGTTCATGAGAGCGAACCTATTTCAAGCAGTCTTATAATGCAAATTCACTTTTAAGCTTGAAAAGTATTTTCTGCCTTGTTTTTGTCACAATCCCAAAGTCAACAATAAAGGGAGGAGGTTATCTGGAATGCAGTGTTTGGGGTATTTTGACCCATAATCCTTGTGAGAGGTCTGGTGGAAGAGCAGTTGTTCTGTTGCCACTGACATCACTTTCCTTTCCAAGCGAGAGGCAAGATATGACAAGTTATACTACTCTCTTCATTACCAAGTTGAATCAGCAAAAAAACCACCTTACTAACGTGTGCCTAGCACTGAGTGTGAAAAGTTCACCTCCTTTACTCACGTAAGCTCTTATTTAAGATAATTAAGTATCTACTTGAGTTATGCAGAAAATTACAATGCCGTATGCTATGCCGGAGTGCAGAATATATTAGAAAGGTTTACTGACAAACAAAATAGGATTTAAATTCAGGAGCGCAGGAGGTCCCTTTTGTCTGGTCTTAATGTTCCCTTAATTGTTAGTGACAAGGAATAATAATTACATTGATTTTAAAGTCCTTTTCCACTCCTGGTATAACTAATACAATGGAAGATTCAATTAATCTTCTTTAATGTCATGTACAAGGCAGTTGTCGAAGCCCGGATATTCATCTATAATTGAAAAGAAAATGTCAAAACTCAGTATCATCAATACATGGGATCCTCTTGGGCCATCTCAGCTAAGCAACATAGCCATTCCAGACCATGTATTTTGGAGATGGTTGCACGTTTGACCCTCATGCTAACCAGCTAGTAACCCAGTTTGGCCAGTCTGACTGCCTGCATTTGTCCCCTGAGCATTTGTTGCTGCCTTACTGAGCTTTGCTGAGTGCTTTGCAGTGGTTGCTGTTATTGCCTTTCTGTCCCCGCTGGCGAGGATGTAACTGGCATGAGGAAATGAAAGGGAATGCCACAGTGTCACAAGCAAGTGATGTTGAATCTTTGCTTTTCTATCCAAAGGTTTGTAACTCATTTCAAAATGCAGCCAAGCCACTCACTGGTAGTGTTTGATAGCTAAAAGTGGAGTTCTCATAGCTCTTTGGAGGAAAGCATGGAGGAAATCATTCCTAGTTCTTGTACAGAGAGAAGAGGGAGTTTTTGGGGGAAGTGTCCCTCAACATTGTTTTAATCCAAGTCATTAAGGTTTTTTGCCCTTTTTCGAATTACTCTGCTTTTTTTTTGCACCTGAAGAGGCATGGCTGGAATATTGCTGTACTGCAGGAGTATGTTCAGTTTTGCTTGTACAAAAGTATTGATTTGTACCAGAAGCTTTCACAAGCATGTGTCTGACAGAGGCAGAAGAGTGCTTTTCTGTTTGATTGCTGGGTGATTTCCTGGCAGCCATCCTTGGAGGGGCATGAAACTGTACTAGTTACAAGGAGCTGTTTGTGCTGAACCTTTTCAGAAGTGCTTGTTTTGTCCAGGTCACAAAAGTAGCGACACAGAAACATGGTGATTCTAATTTGAGCTTCTGTTGGTCTCTACACATTTTCTTTCCTCCGTCTACTACGTCAAATCAAGTGGAAGTTCAATGGAAATGAATGCTATGGCAAGCCATTACATCTGTTATTAGTAGTGATGCATCTCAATGACCATGGTGCTCTCCAGTCCAGTTAACAGGTGAGCAGGGAGTGCTTCCCTCACACTTTGCCTTGCTTTGGGAAGGATCGATTCCAGTATTCGCACTGATGGTGGCTGGCATGAAGTAGGAGCAGCTCCTTACTCAAAGGACCTTTCTGTGCTGCTGATCCACTCTGTTTCAGTGTGACCATACAAGGCTCTGCTTTCAGGTGGACATCGTCTTGCCTCTTGCTCAGTTCAAAAGATATGCATCCTCATTTTTGTTTCTGCATCCTGAATTATGCGTAGAAGTCAGGTCTGAACCGATAGTACGATCCATTTTTAGTCTGAATACAAAAATGCAATTACAGCTTTTTACTGTGGTGAGAAGTTACACTTGCATGGGAGAAAATAGCCTTTTGAAAATCCAAGAATCAAAGAAATTTTATCTTGTTGTGTGTTTCTTATTTCACTTGCCTTTCAGCTATTTGGAGGCTCATACTGGTTGAAGATCTGGACATAGATAGGCTGGTTAAAGATCTGGACATAGATAAGCTCATCTGGGCATGCAGTAAAATCTCCAGGATTTAGGGGTTTTTCAACATTCAGTTACAAAGATATTTTCAGTTGTTCATCCTGAAGTTTGAACATGTCCTTTTTTTTTGCTTAGTAGCTAAAAAGACTAATGATGTCAGAAAGGTGTGGGCTTTCCAGTATTTCCAATGGTGTTAGCGATGGATATCTGAATTAGTGCTTCAAATGATCATTTTTGTGCAATCTTTTGCTTGAGATAAGTTCTTTATTTAAAGAAATGAAGATCACCATTAATCGTAAGATGCTATTAATTTGTAGTGTTGTATGAAATAATTTGAAAGTTAGTAGCTGAGCATTTCCCAGCATTCTCTCTTACAAACCTCCAGAGAATTTTAAAGTTACATTCACAATTACCTGAAATCAGGGCAGCTTTAGTGGCTGTTTCAAAAATGAGTCTTGCTGCTTTTGCAAGGAGAAATTTCCATTTTAATTTCAGATCTCTTTTAAATTTTGGCTAGAGTAATAAGTCTCTGGTCTTGTGGCAGGCCAAATGCGCTCAATACACAAACGAACATGCTTATGGTCATGGCTGACTCTGATGTTATTGTCGTTACTCTGAAAGAGGTCCTGAAGAAATGGCACAGTGCCCTGAGACAAAATAAGGATAAGCAGAAAACCTAAATAAAATACTAAGAAAGCACTATTTTCCTAGCAAAAGTAGAGAAAGTCCTGAGGAATAAAACCAGTGCTGTGTGACTTTGTGAGCTCACCAACTGCCAGGATTACTGTGAAATGATGGGATCTCATCAGCAGAAGCCTGGAAAGACCCAGTACTCTTTTTTGTCAATGTTTTTCTCGCTCTTTTTTGAGTAAATGGGCTCCCAAGCCATGAGTATGTCGAAGTGGGAAATCCCCCAGGTCAGAGAGCCAAAAACTCTCTTATTGTTCTGTAAGTGTTGGTTTAAGCAGGGCAGACGGGATTTGCAAAACTGAAAGATTGCCGAGCAGCTTCTGCCAACTTGTCTTTCTTCAGCACAGGATGATCTGTGGAGTCGCTCCTGATGCTTCAGGGGAAGGTCAGAGCAGGGCAATGGAGGTTAGGAGTGTAACTCTTGCAAGGCAAGTCACTTGACCACCCTCCAGTCACCTTTAATCCCTGGTCTGAAACACCATTTAATGTTGTTATTAGGGTTTATAAAAAGCTTGTGGATCATGGACGCAAACTCCTCAAATACACATTCTTATTAGCCACTGTACTCTGCTTTCCAAAAGACTTATAAAGCCAGCTCTTTGACCACTATTCTGGCTGCCTCCTGTTGTTGAAAGCTGCGTCATGAAGTTGTGGGAGTTCTCTGCATTCATTTCTCCTCTCTTCTGGAGTTGATGTTTGGCACTGGAAGCAGGCAGGAGCTGTGCTTCTGCTCGACGGGATCAAAAGGCCATGCGTACTGCTTTTGTATTGCCCACTTTCAGAGTGGTCTCCAGGAATTAAATTCTCCCTCTTCTACACACAGCCAAGTGTTAGCGCCCATGTTTTGTCAGTAGAGTCTTGTCCAAAACTAGACACTTTCTGACTGTTGGGTCAGATACAGGGTGAGGGCTCAGGCATTTACGGCACCAAGAACCAGCCCTTATTTATACACGCCAGCCTTGCCAGAGGCCTCACAAAGAAGGCAGGAATTAATTTTATCATCTTTCGCTTTGTTATGTGTAGGGTGCAGACTAGCTCAAAGCCATGTGGCAAGTGATTCAGTCCTCTTGGTGCAGATGAGATACAGCTCCACTGTTATCCACAGGTGTCCTTTGGAACTGGTGAAAGGAGATGCCTGTTGGTAGTAGCCTTTGTTAGAGAAAACAATATAAATACATTTGTTCACAGAAATCATATTTTTATTTGAGAGCAGGCCTGGAAAATTACAGTTTTTGTAAATGAGTTTTTTGCTATGTTTGGTTTAGAAAAAGAGAAACTGAAGAGACTGAACCAGAATGTGAAGATCAATTGTATCTAGAGTTCAAAAGTCCTAAAGAGTGTGACTGACATTATAGGTTTTCTCCTACAGAGGGTAACTGCTGATTTCTCGGGGAACAGCTCACAGCAGCAAAGCTAAGCATGGCCTAGAGGGCTGGAAAACACGTCTCGGGTTCTGTCTGCTCCCCTCACTGTGCAGCACTGAGTGCTGCCAGGAAGGTGGTTTCAGGGTCTGTGCCCTGTTTAGAAGGCCTTGGGGGCTGCTTGGCAGGTGGGTTGCCTTTGAGACTGCAATTCACTGCTGACTTGCCAGTGGTTTGAGAGCCGTGCACCTAAGGCTGCATGTTGGAAGAAAACCCTTATCAGACAACAAATCCAATGTGTTTTGGGAAATGATGATATTCTCAAAGAAATGTTATTGCCCAGCAAGAAGGTGCTGCTCAAGTGAACCTGTTTAGAAACCTAAACTTGATTCCGTAATCTTTATGCTGTTTATACATAATATTTTGAAAGTGTACATAATGATATGCTTTGCAAGGTGCTGCATGTATCATTGTGTACATAGGAAACTTCCATTAAAAACATTTTGCTTTACAATCTTTGAAGGTTGCAAGTTAGTTAATTCTCTTCTCTGTCCAATAATACTAGTTTTAAAGTCTGTGGAATTATCGTATCTTCAAGAGAATGTTCTTCTAACAGAAGTAGGTTGCTTGAGGAAGGACCATTTTACTATCCTCTGATCAGCTTTTGGACTTTTTTTTTCATTCTATTACTTGCCGCTGTCCTTTAGAGAGCGAGTGCCTGACGCTCCATGGACAAAGCTTTGTTTTCTTTCTTGTTGAATTAGTCCTACAGCTTCTATCTGTAATACTTAAATTTACAGTATAATGCAATGTAAACCAGAATCTTTTTCTTAACTGTGGTATCCCACGTACATAATAACAGCATATACCTCCAGAGCAGCTGTTGCTCTGCAGCCCCAGTCTTGCACAGTGGAAGTGAGTGGGAATTTTGTAACTGAATTCAGGGGTTTCAGGGTTGAGCCTTAAGTGCAGTTACCTTATTGGAGACCTGGGATTTAGAAGAATGGTTCATCTCTCTAACAAAAAATATTTTGCACCTTCTGCAGGTTATGCAAATCATATCCTCCCTGCTTTCTTCCTCTTCTGATGAGTCAATGAACATTCTTCTGACAGTAGAAACAACTGAAAAGATGTTTCTTGGTGTGTAAGGAGACGAAGGACTATGCTTACTGTATTTTTCTATATAGCGAGTCAAAGACAGAGAGGATTGTCAGCATGTCCTTCACCTCTGCTGTCCCATTACTGACTTTACCCCAGTCTTTTTGTATTTTATTATTGCTATTGTCAATATAGATTATCATTTAGAATCTAATAAATAAGTTTAACATGCTAAAGCATTCTGCATGGCCTCTTCTCAGGCTCTGTCCCTATCCCCGAGCTGAATTCTGACAGTGGATTTAGCCAGTGTGTGGCTTCAAAGGCTGCGGTGGAGGCTGTACTCATCTTTATATGTAAAATACAATTCCACCAAGCGATAACCTGCTTCATCGAGATAAATGTCAGTGCAGGTCTGGAACAGACCCGCATGATGTACAGGAATTAGGAGAACATGACCTCCAGTCCAAGCTAAAGGAGTGTTAAGAATAATATAAAATTTTGCCTTTGTGGTATTAAACTGAAGAGATCAGGATAAGACAGATGGAAATAATGAAGAATGAGGGCACCCCACTGAGACTGAGGAGGCCGATTTTAGGTTGTGTCTTCAGGCACTGTAAAGGTACGTAGTCCAAGGTAATTCTAGGTAATCCACTACAAACTCTGTGCTGCAATAAAAAAACCTCCTCATCTGTCATGTGCTTTTGGTCTTCTGAGATCTCTTAAGACACCTGTCTGAAGCTTGATAGAATAGCAGGAAATTTAACTTCTAGGCTGCAAAGAGTGTATTCTGACACGTGCCCTTTCTGTCAGGAAGTAAGGAAGCTCTAAGCAGTTGTTGGTGTGCAGTATTCGCCAACGTCTTTAGCATGAGATCTCTTTCACTATGGGCACACTTATTTTTCAAAACAACGAAGAAGCAAGTCACCAAGCAGTGCAACTTCTGTGCCAAGAAGATATGATTATCCCAGGACTGTGCAAAAGTGCTAAGTTCCCTTTTGTGATAGTTTGATCATTGTCGTCTTCTGACCAGAACTTTTCTCTTTTGTGATACTTCTGAGTTTTGCTTGCACAGGATGCACTGTAGGAAACTGGGATGAAATCTCATAATTTGGTTTGGGGATGTGTTTGAAGAAGAAAATTGTGTCAAAGTAACTTTTTCAGAAATAACCCCAGTGCTTTTTGGATTAAGGCACGGAACTTGGCCCCTGTGCCTGTAGGTATTGGCTGGCTGTTGGGCAGAAAATCGTATGGGGGGGGGGATCTTCTGAATCTTTTCTCCCATGCCTATAGTGGAGACATTTGCTTCCATGATTTCTTTTGGTCAAATAGTTCTTTCATTTTGATTTTGCGTGTATGGGACAGTTTATAAAAAACCTTTGTTTTTCACAGTCTTCACAGAACAGAAGCTTAACTGCATATGCGAGGCATTACTTTTGGGTCTTTCCTCTTCTTTCTGTACTGTTTAGGACAGACAGGTTGCTAGGGCAAGTTGTTAAAGGAGTCATGATTATTTCTGCTGTGGCTTGTAAGTATGTGGCAGTGCAGTAAACCCCCTTTTCTGCCATGATTTTGGCTTAATTTTCTTATTGCTGACTCATCGGTGATGAGCCAGCTGATTAATGTGTTGTTTAATTTCCTTTTGTCTTTTTGATCTTAAAAGTCTTTGCAACAATGTACAAAACTCCAGTAACAATAGCTGATTTTGCAAGCCATGGCAAAAACTTGTTCTGAGGGCTTTTCCAGGGCAACCTGAGAGTTTTCTGTATAGTTTATGTTCTTCAACACATACAGTGGGCAGACTAATACGATTTTTTTCAGTCTGTAGTATTCTTTTGATAAGAAATTACTTCTGTTTGATCAGGACAACTTAATCTGTTGGCCACAACATCAGACCAAAGGCAAACTCCCCCTTGCTGTTTTATTTAGTTTGGGGATTTGAAATGCTGTGGCTAAAACACTGCAGTGTCTGATGACAGTGGTACTTTGCTTCAGATGTTGTGAATTAAAAACTGATATCTTTTTAAATTGGTTTGCTCACTGCAACCAGTGAGTAAACTGTGCTCTTTGTTGATTAGTCTTTCCCGTTTTTGTTGCAGTGGGAATCTTCTCCCTGCCAGTCCCCTATTCCTGCCGAGGGACTCCTTAAGCTGGGAGGCCAGGGAGCTATTCTGCTGGAGGTGGTAGATGCGTTCAAGGCAGTGGTTTGCTATGAAAATCTCAGCTGTCTTTAAACTTGGGAAACTTGGAAAAGCTGAGGGTCAAAGAGAGGTGAGAAAACTGGCTTTGGACATGCTGAATGCCCTGCTCATCAGCTCCTCACTGACATCAGTTACTTGCTGCCAGCCCCCTGCCCCCGACTCTCTGGCTGAATGGTATTTGGTGTCTTAGTGATGCTTTGGAGTAGTTTTGCAGTATACAGAAAATCTCTGCTTTACCTGCAGCCAGAAGTCATTTGGCAAATAACTCTAGTTTCCCGAAGGACTTGATTTTTTTATTTCTTTCTGCTTCTAGGTGTCAGTCAGTCTCTCCACCGCCTCTCTTGTCCCCACGAAGAAGCCCAGCCTACCCCCTCAGCGATAGTGAGGACTCTTGCCACTCTACTCGGCTCACCAAAGTCTCCAACTCCAGACTGCGCGTCAAGGATTGGAGCAGCCGCACATCTACGCTGCAAAGCACCTCCACGAGCCCATCAGACACCGATTCCCCAAGCCACCCTCTTAAAGCCATCAGTGTGGGAGCTTTGGATAAAAGGCTGTCTGTGTTCAAGGCCGAGGACCAAAAGGAGGGTCCAAAGGAGGCTCGAGATGGGGATGCAATAGGGAGCCATCCGCTTGCCCGGAGCACTCTCTCCTTGGGCACTGCCACCAACTTGAGGAACCTCTCCCTCAGCCGGGCGAGCGTCCGCTCCCAGGCGCTGGACATCAAGCAGAAGATCACAGAATGGGAGTGCCGCCGGGAACCGTCCCCCAGGATGAGCACATGCGTGGACAAGAGGGATGCTGGGGAGAGGTCAGGCAGTGAGAGCTGCCCCAGCATGCTGACCTCTCCCTGCAGCGAGAAGACGTTTGATTTCAAAGGGCTCAGAAGAATGAGCCGAACATTTTCTGAGTGCTCTTACCCAGAAACAGAGGAGGAGGAACTGCTGGACAGGGATTCCTGCCATCGGTTTGAAAAGAGACCAGGCAGGAGCGAGCCTTCTGCTGCTGCTTTCCTCAAGGGCCACATGAGGAAAGAGTCCTCTGCTGTGCTCAACAGAATACAGAAGATTGAGCAGGCACTGAAAGAGCAGCCTGGCAGAGGCCTCCCCCAGTTACCAAGTAGTTGTTACAGCATTGATACAGGGAGGAAAAAGTCTGTGACTCTGAGTACTGTGGAGGGACTGAGTGAAACCCTAAGTGATAGCAAAGGAGGAAGTGTTATTTTGGGGAGTGAACCAGAAATGCCTACTGAGGCTGAGAAAAGCAGTAAGACAAAACAGGGGGTTACTGCAAACTCAGCTGGCCCTAAACTGTTCCTTGAAAGCCCAGATAACAGTGCGGTGAATCCTGTTCCCAAGCCCAAACGCACCTTTGAATATGAAGCAGACAAAAACCATAAAAGTAAACCAAGCAATGGCCTACCTCCATCTCCTACACCTGCTGCTCCTCCTCCCCTCCCATCCACCCCTGCACCCCCCGTGACCAGAAGGCAGAAGAAAGAGTCGCGCTTTCACAGAAAATCCCAGAATAGGTAAAATTCAAGGAAATGTCTTGTGCTTGATCTTCAAATAAATAGATGTATTTTTTTTAGTAACAATATTTTAAATTCTCCCTCTAGTGCATGCTTTTGACTGGAGAAATACTAGGAATTGTGTGCAAGACAAGTTTGTTTTTTTTTTTTTTTCCCCCACGGGACAGCGCTGATAGGATACACTGGTATAAAACCTTTACATGGCTACAGTTTTGGAGTTCTCCAGCCTGCATTCCTCCAGGTCTCTAGGTCCTGCGTACTAAAGGTTGTGTAGTTCATTTTGGGACAAATGCCCTTACTTGTGATTTTTTAATGGAGCGTAGTTTCATTACCTTCTTGTGGGGGGACCATAGCTCATCTGTCATAGTCCTGCCTTCCTGTTCACTGCAAAACATACCTGCAGAGGGTTTGTGCTTCCAAAGCTTGTTACTACAGCAGTCGTGTCAGTTTTATGCAATGTTGGTCATTTTATTTAATTCAATGCTTAGGAACATTGTCCTAAGTTACTGTCAATAGCTGTAGAGGATTAATGCTGATAAAGCTATGGTTTAGCACAGAAAGGCTTCCTGAGTTGATGATGAGCAGAGTATATGGCTACATTTCACAGGCAGTCTGTGGAGCTTGGCTTGTTTTAATTTCATGATTCCTCTCGAGTTTTGGAAATGGTAAAATTCACCCTGCTCCCTGCTTAGAAAATTCTAGGCGTAGTTGTTGATAAGCATTCAAAGAACAGCATTTTTAATGAATTCACCTATCTGTGCATGTGTATGATGCACACTCTTGATATTTAGTGGTGAGCTTTGCAAGTAACAGCTGAACAGCATCTCAGAGGCACACTATCAATTCAGTATCTGGTGCTTGATGTTAGCTCAATTAATTAAAATTTTGTCAGCACAACCTGACCTGAAGGATGCTGGGGCAGAAAAAGGAGAAGAGGAGACTTCAGATTCTGGTCTTTACTTTCAAGAGACACCTGCTTCTGAAATAGATCAAACAGCTCTGCTGATGTGCTTTGTTTCCCTGAGAAAGGTGTGTGTGTGTGTATGTGGGCGGAATGTGGAAAGCCAAGCTCCTATTAGCAGTGTTTATCTTTCAGTTCTGGCAATAATCTCAGTTAAAGGAAATAAATCTAGTTTTTATCAAGAATTTGTGAAATAAAGCTGACCTCATTTCACTCAGCATAGCATTTCCAATGCACAGAAGAGAAACAGTAATTTTAAAATGTTCTGCTATAAGTGATAGCTTTTATTGGAAAAATTAAGGGGCAAGTGGTCTGTGAGGTGGGTGGCAGAGAGGAATGAATAACAGGAGATAATTCTTGCACAGAATCACTGTGTGACCTACTAAGTGATCATAGTCAGTCTCTGAGTACACACTCACACCGAGTTTGAGACCATACAAGTCATCTAAGAACCACAGTATTTTGTTACATTCAGTTGGTGAGATGAAGTTTTGAAACCTCTTTCAAGAAGAGGTACAATTCATGCTTGCTCCTGCTGTTCTGCAGGTTCCATCTCCCACCATAGCAGAGATAGGCAACAGTGCGGTTCAGCAATGGAGCCTCAGTCCTAGGTGGGGCTAGTAGGTATGAGCCCAAAACAAAAGCAATAGTGACCAATTTAGGTTGTGCTTAGTGGATTGTAGGATTTACAGTGTTATCCTGTGACCTGATCACTTTAGCAAATTGGTTTGACATCATGCAAGGTAGTTTCCCATTCATTTGTAACAGCTTTACCCTACTGTAGTTTAGTGATTTCTCTGGACTTACCTCTGGTTAATTATAATCTAAGTAAGTTTAAATCAACCTCTCAGAATCACGGGTTTACTAGGTGACTTCAAGACTGGGTGGAAATCCTTTCTAAAATCTTAACCTTATTGTCTTTGCTACTGTCCTTCCTTTAGTTACAGTAAGGAGAATTCCAGCATTTACAAAGAGCTTGAGACCATACAAGCCATCTAAGAATGACAGTATTTTGTTAATATTAGTTATTGAAATCTCAGTATCTAACCTGTTGTCTTTTTGAGAACAGATGTAATTCATTATGTCTACAGCTTGTAGCTGGGTGTTTCAGATTGAACATACATGTGGTTTACACTCACTGGAATGTCATGAGAATGGACTGTGGATGTTTACTCTTCTAGTATTTTGGTTAAAAACACTGGTTTTCTTTGTGGTGGCTAATTCAGTGTTATAGTAACATGGAGGAAGTATCTTGTATTTGCCTGCTAGCGTAGAGCCAGTCTGTATTAAGAGGGCCTGGTGGCCACGACAGCCGTTATGTGATTGATGTGAGCTGGACATTCCCTAGCAGTTGGAGATCCTCTGGCATAGACGCAGCGCCAGAGAGGAGTGTCACAGGATAGGCTTGGGACACAGCAACCACAGCTGAGTGCTGGTCCACAAAAACATTGCCGTGGTCCTGTGCAGTATTACTGCATCGTAATGTTGCCTTGAAATCTGTATGAGTTGGATATTTAACTACTTTAGAAAGTCTGATTTTATACACAGGTATGTCTTTGGTGCCTAAGGATCTTTTATAACTGCAGGTAGGTGTGGAGGAGCGGGTGTCTAGATCTGAAATGCTCGGCTTGTTTCTGTCATGATCCTGATGTGCGTAACATGGACCTGGATATTCTTAAGATTTGAGAAAGGGGAGAGAAGTGACTCCTGCCCCAGACCCATAAGGCTACTCCAGCAGACAAATAGGAAATGCTGTTGTCAAATGCAGTGTCTGTACAATGGTCACCAGGTTGCCTGTAGAGACACTCTTGAGCCAACTCACAGGCTGAAGTATGTCTCATGGGACTCTGCCACTGCCCTATGGATATGCCGTCAACATATGGTTCACTCCAGCTGAGGAAAGGGGGTTGATAGCAGGATGATGTGCTGTTAATTTAGTTTGAGTATCAATGAGTGAAGTATGAGGATCAGCACAGTCTCTGCAAGCCTTACAGCACCTGGGATTTACACTCTGAGCCCATTTTTCATACCGTTTCATGCTCAGCACTAAATCAAATGAATGCTAGCCCCTATGCAGCTGGCAATGCACACCACGCACCTCCCAACTTCAGTGTAGGTATTGCCTCGAAGAACAAGTGCTGGGCAAACAGGAGAATGGGGAGGGCTTGGGCTCCTCCTCCCCTAGAGCTGCTCAGCAACACCGGGGCAGGTGTGGGTGAGAAGCAGTGAATCATCCCTCTGAGTACCTGTGTGGGAGACAAGTTGTATGGGTTCATCTGACCCAGCTGCCCCTCAACTTTCAGACCGTCAGCTATCAGCCCAGGTTGCTCGTTCACCCCAGAGAGCCTTAATTTCCTCAAGGCTTTGTCCTTTGCTGCCACTGCCACAGGGTGTGCAAGGGAAATGGGTGACTTTCACATGAATGCCTTTGGCATTTGTACGCTGACCTCTATGCAAGAACATATCTGAAGGTTCAAGGCATGTGAGTGTTTTCAAACTAAGGGCTATGTCTCCCAGAGCAACTGGTGGAGGAATGCTTTCCAGAGAAATGTCTTTCTTGAAGGCAGGGCCACATGTTTCTGGGGCCCCGGCAAGAGCAAAGGAATTTCTAATCTGAGGACTGTCCTGCTAACTTACTCTGTAACTTTTGAAAAATATCACATACTTTCTTGGTATTTTCTCCCTGTCTGCATAAAGGGGATAACAATACTTCCAACCTCATAGAAGTTTCACAGATTGCTATACTAAAGACTGCTGTGAGTGCAGGACTTGAGGTCCTCTAAAAGTCCTTAAAACATGATATGTGATTTTTTTTTTTGTTGGTGGTGGTGGTCATTTTATATATATTTCTTAGCAAACATGATCAGATGGATGTTTGAGTAATTTTAAATTCTAGTTGCTAATTACTTATTGTTTCAACTTTAGAAAATCCTTCGAGTTTGAGGATGCATCAAGTCTGCAATCCTTGTACCCTCCCTCTCCAACTGAAAATGGGACTGAGAGCCAGCATAAGTTTGGATCCAAGAGCACTTTAGAAGAAAATGCCTATGAAGATATTGTAGGTAAGAACCTGTTGCAGTACGTGGGCTCACAGCAGGTTGTTGGGAAGTTGTGGTGAGACTGTCTGGTGTTGAACACGTGCCCTGTGCAAGAACGTTCAGTGCTGTCAGTAAAGAGAGATTAAATGGAGGGTAAATGGGTTTGATGCATCAGTGCAAACATAACTCTGTCTGCCTGCAGGTCTTGATTCCTTCAGTCTTCATTGGGTGGTATTGGAAGCAGACTCTTTGGTCAGCTTTTTGCCTTGCTTTTCAAGAACCAAATCATTCTTTTTATCAAGGCCTTGGCTTGAAGCCTTGAGTAGTGCAAAAATACAAAGAACTGAACTTGAGATAGTGTTTGTGGAACTATCCGATAACAAGATTACCCTCACAGGCCTTGTGTGGTCAGCCTGAGCTTTTCAGGAGCCCCATGTGGACTCTCCCAAAGCAGTTTGGAGTACTGTTCCTGGTCTCCCCTAAGTCCCAGTTGCTGGTTAAAGAAAAATTAATTTCCTTTAACTATACAGTCATCAGGAATGTGCAACAAAAACACTGCTTTGATTAAGCTTCACAAGAAAAACATGTTTCTTTTGGTCTTAGAAGGAAATGTATGGCCTATGCATACATTCTTTTAACATCAAAAAGGTTGTTATAATTACTGAAAATTGAGCAGCCCTTCAGAGCGCAGATTTTCCACACAAGTGATGAATATCTGCGTTGTTTTTAACTCTTTCAGTGTTGTATTATTACGACAGATACAAAGGGTACTTCATTTGACTTTGGACAATGAATCTTTATTTACAAAAACTGGAGGGCTACCAAGATAGTCAGAGGCCCTAGAGCATATGTCCTCTGAAGAGACACTGACAAGCTGGGCTTGTTTAGTCTGGTAAAAAGGAGGACCAGAGGCACTCTAATACTGCTTACAAATGTTCGAAGGACAAACAAAGATGATAGAACAAAACTCTTCTTGGTCATATCAGTTGATACAGCAAGGAACAGTGGTCACCAATTGCAGCTTGGGGCTCTTTGCCCTTTTACCCAAATTCTGTCTCTGGCTTGTTGACCTCATTGAAAACAGAAGTTTACTCTTTCCATTTTCAGCTGTACTCTCCCTCTATGCCATTCAAAAAAACACTTTCAGAACACACAAAAAAATTGCTGTTGCTCAGTGTCTGTTTAAAAAAAAAAAAAATGAGATACGAATGTAGATACTAAAAAGGTGGGGTTTTTTTTCCTGTGACGAGTGTCCTTATATGATCATCAGCCTTCTCCATGAACAGTCAGACCACTGTGCAATTCACACTTGAAATCGTATTGTGCAATAATTACAGCATTGTCTTTGCTCAGGATCTGTCAACATGCTGCCATGGGATTGGTGGTACTTTTTTTTCCTTGCTTTGGTTTGTTAAATATCAAAATAAAATGTGCAGAACTGGTAAGAAGCTTTCTAAAATGAGAAGACGGCTTAGGTTCTGTAAAACAAAATCATAATGGGTTCTTCCAACTCCTGAGAAGTATAAGCCAGCTGCCTGCAGATTGTAATTTGGGCAGTTTGGCAGGGCAGTGGGAAGACAATGCAAAATTTGAGATCTGTGGACAAACACAGAACTTCAAGGTTTTGCACTGCTTTTTAACAACCTCTTGCCAAAGCTCTTCATTCAATACAGGCAGCACGGGGGCAATTCCAAATCACTGTAATTCTTATAAACTCTGAAGCATGATAAAAGACAAACCAAAGTAGTTTGATCTCCAGCTTTAAAGCAACTATCGTAGTTTTGTGTATCACATCTGCATAATTTATGCCAGTAGTGCTAAACCCCAGTCTCTTAAGTAGCAGTTCTGTACTCATGCAAGCCAGGTGTCTGAAAGAGTGAGTTTATTTCATAAATTTACATCTGCTTCAAACCTATAAAGGACTCTGTCACTGCTGCTTTGGGTTTTCTTTGCAAACAGTTGCCCTAGAGGTCATAGTGGGTTTTTTGTCTATACCTGGTTGAATCTCCTGCCTCCCTAAAAGCTTGGAGGCAGTTAAAATATTGTAGTAATAAACTTAGTAAAGTGTGGTGTCATTTCCCCCACCCCTGTAGAATTAAAACTTTTAATGCAAGTAAGTGTTAAAACACAAGGAAAAAAGGCCATGAATAGCGAGCAATGCTCTAAGCACTCTGCTCTGAGAGAATCATGAAAAAAAATCTGCAAGGGACTCTGGAGTCATCTGGTCCGGCCTCTGCTTGAAGCAGGGCTAGTCTCAAAGTTCGATGAGATTGCTCAGGGCTACATCTGGTTGCGTTTTCAAAATATCTTAGGAAGATGGTTCCTTTGCTGCTCTGGGCAGTCTGCTCTGCTGCTTAACCTCAAGTGAAGAATTTTTTCTTGATATCATTGTGAATGAATTTTTCTGTCTATCCAGTCAGGATTCTCCTTGTTGCTGTTTGTGACCATTGTCTTTCATCCTTTCACCGTGCCCCTCCGAGAAGCGCCTGGCTCTCCCTTTTCCATAACCCCTTCTAGGTAGTGGCAGACAGCAGTTGGGTTCCCCCCCCAGACTTCACCAGGCTAAACAGTCCCAGTTCTCTCAGCCTCCTCTTGTTTCTGTTGTATGCTTTAGCCCACAACCATCTTAGTGGCTTTGCTCTAGAATATCTCCAGTCTGTTCGTGTCTCTCTGGCACTGAGAATGCTCCAGTGGCGGCCTTGCCAGGGCCACGCAGAGGGGAATCACCACTTCCTGTGACTGGCAGGCCACACTCGTGCTCATGGAGGCCGAGGCGTGGCTGGCCTTCCTTGTCCCGGTGTATACCGTTGCAGGGTTATTCTGACCCACATGTGGGTCTGTATTTGTCATTCCTAAACTTGCTGAAGTTCCTGTGAGCCATTCCTTCAATTTGGTGAGGAGCCCCAAGTCAGAAGCCCGGCCATCCTGTCTGTCGGCGTGTCCCCCAGCCTGGTGCCCCTCAGCAGGACATGCCTCCCTCACTGGAAAGCACAAGAGTGCTGAGGATGGGTTGTGAATTACCTATCAGAGGGTGTCTTCTAAAAAGCATATTTAATGTTAGATACCTACAAGGTACTGCGTTGGGTACTGAGCGCTCTCGTTCAGTGCAGTGATCAAAATACAGCTTCTAAGTACGTGAGTGCTAGGACCAGCGTCTGATTTTTTTGGTTACAACGTGACCTCCTCATGTGATGCATATGCACACTAAACCTTCGCCTTTCTCGTGCACTTGCGCTGTTTCCTCCCTTCGTGACCAGGACAGTGATGAACTGCTACGACTGGTTTATGTTATTTTGAGAACTGACTTTTAAGGGGAAAAAAAAAAAAAGGTGTTAAGGTACATTAGAAGCAAAAATTATTGTGCTTTGAAATCCAGTGACATCATGAACCAGGCACTTTGTTTAATTTTGTAATATTTTTGTGTACTGTAACAGATGAAGTATCTGCATGTTAAGTTCAAGACAGGTATTGGATTGGAACATAACGATCCATTCTATATTAACCAAGAAGCAGTTGTATATAAAGGGGTACACATTCCTAATATTAATCAGAACTGTATACCATGTGCAAGGAACCATGTGGACTTCATTCATCTTCTGTACTAGCGCTCACAGGAATGTGGCAGTCATAGTAAACTTAACATTGTTTTGCTTCTTGTGGTTTTGAATGAGTCTTCAATCAGACCAAAATTGATGTGGCTTTATGAATCCAGTTGGGGAAACCATGCTTGGCTTTGTGCGCATTCAAGAAACCATCATAGTATTGAGAGATGTCTGAGACAGTTGCTTCTGCTGTGTTTGTGGACCACAGAATTTCCTGTCATATGCACCATATGGTTTCAGCTTTCAAGTCTGTTCCCCTAAATGCAGTTGAGATACTTGATTATCATTATTTAAGGTCTGGTGTCTCTAAGCATTTTTCACCTGACAGCACTTGCTATCAACCCCCAAAACAGTTGAATGAATAAAGTGAAGGCAAGATTAAGGGCACAATATTAAGTTTAACATGAGAAGATCTAGTAAAACCATGTGAATTATAGTTTGTGTTTGTAAGAGAAAATGCACTCACAATTCAGAAATGAAATATAGTGGAAGAAGTCTTTGACAAGGCAAGCTGCCTTACTCTGTAGCTCCTCAGAGTGTTGGACACAGTAGAACAGGTGGAGATTTCCTCTCAGAAGATGCAGATGATGCGTAGGAGACCCATTGCTCAGCTGGGTTTGCATGCCTAATTTGATAGTGCACAACTCCATTTGCCTTATCTAAGCAAGAGCCATTTGCTCTTATAGTTGCCTGGCCTTCATTTAAAACATTTTTTTCCCAAGAAGAAATTAAGTGATTAAAATGCTTTTTCTCCCTGAAGATCTGTGACTAGCAGGGTTTCTTGCTTCTCTGCTGTTTTTGACGTCATAGGTGGTCTATTCAGCATATAGCCCAGGTGTAGGAGTATCAGATTATTCATCTTCTAATGGGTATAGTCTCTTGGTGATGCAATAAGAATAGCAGTTCGTATAAGAATGGGTTTATTTCAGCCACATACATTACTGCAGAAATGTCTTGCCTCAGTAAGGTTCCCGTTTGGTCTCACTGGCTTACGTACAAGACTGATGTCTGCTCACTAAATTAC
The DNA here is from genome assembly GCA_009769605.1 of Bucorvus abyssinicus. Taxonomy (NCBI): domain Eukaryota; kingdom Metazoa; phylum Chordata; class Aves; order Bucerotiformes; family Bucorvidae; genus Bucorvus; species Bucorvus abyssinicus. The sequence goes on along the minus strand of CM020043.1, from coordinate 8,711,321 downwards.
AATGGTCCAAAGCACTCTTAGAACTCTGTTAACTAAAGTGAAAGACAACGCTAATGAATTAACCTCTTTTAGAGTCCCCAGCTGTACTTTTCTTTGGACAAGACTGGCTTGACTTTGTGGACAAAGCTCATGCTGGGTTGTGGGGGACAAACCCATGCTCTGTCTGGCTTGCCCACGTGCATTGCCATGTGCCCAGCAGTTTGGAGTGACATTAGCCATTCCTCTGCATTGGCTGGCAGACTTTCTGCTAGACCTCTTCCCAGTGCATAGATCCACTGGAATTGCTCCAGAGCTGAAATAGAACATTTAGTTTATTCTACTCCATCAAATTCCTGTGAGGAGGAACGTGAGGAGGAACATAAGGATCTGATGCTGCCTTGGGGAAGTTTTGGTCATTCACTGGTAGCAGACTCCCTAGGAACACGAAGTCTGCGGACACCTGTATATGCCAGTTAAGTATAGCCAGGCCTGCTCTGTGCCAGAAGTGAGGTGGTGTGCCAAAGGCATGAGAGATATCAGTGCCAAAACTTGTTAGAGCTGTTTGGTGGCAGGTCCCAGTGCTGTGTAGATCACTAGGTCATGTGTCTCCGCTTTAACCTTGCGCTTGATGCAGTCAGCAGCATGGGGCTCCTTTGTTCATTAAATGCAGTTATTTTTTTTCAAAAGACACTTTTGGATATACTGTGGAAGATGGAGGCCATCAAATACCCACTGGCTGAGAAAATGCTCTTCTCAAAGAGACTTCACCAGCTAGAATGTGGACCTGGGCGGATGGCTTAGCTGTTGAAGAGAGACATAACCTCAAAAGAAGGACAGTCAAAAGTGTATGGTTCAGGCAACTGGCACAAATGCCTGTGAAAAAAAAATATTTCCTCCAGACAATGCCACAGATATTATGCAAAATTAAAAGTTGAAATGTTTTTATTTTAAAGCTGGGACTCCGCAGATGAGTTCTGTTCTAAAAGAGCATAGGCCTTTGGATCTGGGGTTTTGATATTGTCCGTGGTGGAAGAGGCGAGCCTGAAAGCTTGCCTTGGAACTCAGTTCTGTGTTCTCCTCATATTTCCCTATCGTCACTGGTGACAGTCACACATTCTTGATGGGGATGCAGACTTCTTCCCAGCTCAGAAATAAATGTTCAGAGGCAGAGCCTGGGTTCAGGCTCATCTCTGGTTGTGTTTATGTTTGTTGTGAAGTAACTGATGAAGCCAATCAGAAAGCTTTTCTGGAGACTGTGAAGCTCTCCGCAGAGTTGGATCCTTTTGGATCAGCTTTAACAAACAGGGGTAGTTCATTTATGTGGGAAATCTGTCTGGAGGGGGAACAGTGAGAAGAGCAGTTCTTTGAGAGAGCTGAAGCAGTCTAGAAAGTAAAGCAGTGTCCCAGAAACATTGCTGTGGGATCTCTAAAACCAGGATGAATTTCTGAATGGGACCTTGCTGGTGGGCTCCCATTGGAAGTGTCCTGTGATCCATGGTCCCAGGGGCAGCTGGCCCTCCTGGGGAGGGTTTCTTATGAACCGTTCTGCTCTCTGGACCTGTTCAGTGTCACATCAAGGAGATTTTGAGCCATTTCAATAGCTGGATACTTGTCTTGACAGTTATGTTTTGCACCTTAAGAGGAGTTAGACTGATGGTAGCAATTTAATCACAGTGCTGTTTTCCTCTGTCAGTTTAGGTATCTTACTTCAGTTTGGGGAGAATCAGCTTCTTATTTGCTTCTGCACTATAATAGGACAACTAGTTCTGGGTTTGCATGGGCCTTCTTCACAGTCAGAGTGGAGTGAAAAATAAATCATTATAAAGTTGCAGACCTGTCAGATTGGTACCAGGCCTAGAAAAGTTGTTTGTTTTGAGTAAAATCATATCCATGTAAATCTCGTATACAGGTTTCAGGTAATTAGTCAGGAAGCAAAACGTCCTCCTTTTGCTGTAGCCATCTCTCCTTGAAATTAGTGAGGGCCAGGTTGTACTTACTTGGGTAAGTACAGTCTTTTCCAGAGAGATGAGAACAAATCGGTCTGGGTCATTTCTCAATACCTCTGAACTCCTAAGAGAGGAGATGGAGCAATATGTCTCAAATCAGCATTATTAAGTGGAGTGTCAGGACAGCCTAACCCAGGTGGGTGCCTGAGCAGTTACAATAGGCAGGTGTGGACTTACATCAAGATCCTGAGCATGGAGGGAATGTCAGTGACTTAACCTTCCCTGGGGAGTCCAACATGTCGCTCCCTTTATCCCTCCTGGTAAGGCACCTCGTCTCTCTTAAACCAAAGAGTTGCTTTGAGTTCTGATGTAAATTAGACCTAGTGCATGTCATGTAACAAATGGGATGATTTAGCTGTTTTAATGAATCCTCCACTCTGTGTGCCAAGAGCTGCAGAAATGATGACTGAGGTCCAGTTGGAAGATGTTCCAGCTTGACATTGCTTTCAAATTACAACATTTACAAAGTTCTTCCAGTAAATGTGGAAAAAGGTTAGAAAGACAGCGAGCTGATCTTTCCAGTAAAATCCCACCATCACATGCCACATTATCACCTGTCATGCTTTCGTATTGCATTATTGTCTGTCATGTTATCATCTCACATCAAAAGGGTTGTACAAATCTGGGAGAAACTGGAATTGCTGGGCTGCTGTGAAGCTGAAGCAAACCTGGGGAGATTGCACCTCTGCCAGCAGTGCTGTGCTAGTTGCTTCTCTGAGAACATTTTGGGTTTTCAGTCAGACCCTTACCAGGTTTCTGGATAGTTGTTAGCTGAAGGGAGAGCTAGGATTGATTAAAAAATGATGGTGCAGGCAGTGATCAGGGAAGTGTATGTTCCTGTCTTCTTCCATGCCCCCAGTCTGCCTCTCACAGTCTAAAAAAGCATGTGAGGTTTTTGGAAGGTGTAATAATGGCAAATTTAATAATAGACACTGTAGTATAATGGCAGCCAGAGCACATTAAATCAAACAGCATCCATATGGGCCTCTCAAAGAAAGGCCAAATACTCCATCTGCCTGATGCTGTTGACGATCAGACTGCTGCTTTGTTGTCACATTGGGATACATGGATTTCAGTTATTTTCAATAATCATCTCATGCTTTATTTAGATCTCCATTTTTCTCTGTGGAGTCTGCCTCACCATTATACCACCCACTACAGCTTCTTTTGACAGCCTCTGTCAGCTTTGTCACCTGGTTTGCTGGTCAATGCTGCAGGTTGGTAAAACAGAGTAAAAGGACCTTGAGGCTGCTCTCCCAAATTGCAGTTTAAATTCAGAGACTATGTTGAAGTCAGCAGGGTTAAACCTCTGTGAAGTACGAGCAGTTTAGGCATGCTGATGCTGTACTGTGCTAACAGTTGCTCATCAGATGATTCATGCACGTGATTTTGGATGGAGTGTTAAATGGGTTTTTTGGGGGGGTGAAATTTCTTATTAATTTATTAGACATGCTAATTCTTCTTCATCTAATGCTTCATTATGATTTCAACTCTAAGCTCTGGCAGTTCCTGCAGGGGTAGCTGGGAGCTGAAAATATCTGCAGTGTTTCTTATTGAAAGGCAAAGCAAAACTGGAAAAGTTCAGAAAGCACAGGCTATTTCTTACAAACTCCATGGATGAGAGCTCAGAAGGCCCATTGAATTTTAGACTTGCAGCTTGCAAGAGATACTGTCTCCAGAGGGTGATGCTGAGTGCCCAAGCTAAGAGCCTACCTCCTTCCTGTGACTTGCATCTGTATGTTGCAGATGCTGTACTACTTTTCTGAGAAGGTGGTGCTGAGCTGATAGGGTTATAAGCAGGTAGTGGTCTGTAACTGAGCGCTGTTCAGCAATAGCTTTTCAAAGCAGCTGTAATGTCTTAGCTGTAATTTGATATTCAAATAGCTCCTCTTTCCTCGGATTCCTGGGGTAAATTCCTCAGCTGAGATGTACAGTTGCAGCTTCTCTGATGAAAGAGCTCGTCTATGTATTAAAATGTAAGCTCAGATACTTTATGAGAGTGTGGAGATTTTGTGGTTTACATCCATTTGATCTGAACATGCTCGTAAACATCCCAGTGGCTGAGTTTTCCTCCAGCACTGGCAGCACGAATTTGCGTTTGTGTGATTTTATGAATAAAATGAATGAGTAATGCATATACATTGCAGTGAACGCACCCGGATTCTCACTGTTGAGCAATTCTTTGGACTTAAGTGCCCAGAGATGTTGGGGAGCTCTAAGTCTGCACAGCACATGAATCCTGTGTGGTTTCCCTCATGTAGTGCTTGCACGCAGAGGTTCATTCCTGTTGCTTCCTCTTCGATGGCAGTAAAAGCAGATTTCCCCAACCACCCTTCTCTGCATGCTTCTTCCTTGACGAGTTGTATTTTATTTTAATCTTCTGCAAGGGCTTGTGTGCACCAAATGTGTGTGAGCTGGATGAATTGAGCTATATCTACAACTGCACAGAGGTCATGGACAGAGGGCAAAAAAGGGAGTTCAAGGCTTTGTAGGTGCCATCAGAGGGGTTATATGTGGAAGGGAGCTGATGTTGTGCCCTGTGTCTGTTACAGAAACACTGCAGAAGAGTGAGGGTTAGGTGCCACAAGCATCAGAAGTTCTTACAGATGGCTCATTTAGGTGTTTCTACTTTCCTAGTACTCAGTCCTGATCCTGCCTGTCTGAGCCTCTTTTTTCTGCACATTTATTGCCACTATTTCCAGCTCCTTGCTTCTGGAGGTACGTGCTGCTTTTTCCCAAGTCTTTCCTGGCATGGCAGCTGAAGCATCTCCCAGTTCATTGGACTGTAAAATACATTAATTAAATTACCCTATCTTGTGCACATGCTCTAGTATGCAGGGAACGCACACTTTGTCATTTGTGAGGTGCTAGCTCTAACTCAGCGGTACAGCCCAGGGCCTGGGCTTTCTGTGTAGCCAGCAGGGAAGTCGGTAGGCTCTTGGCTTGGGCACTCAGCATCACACTCTGGAGACAGTATCTCTTCTGTGAGTGTTGGCTACTAATTTAGGCACTCCAGTTAACAGAAATTAACGAGCCCTTTCCCTTAGTGTATACCTGCTGTTCAATTCTTCTCGCTTCCTGGCAGTGCAAAAGGCAGGAGTTTTAATCAACACTCAGGGAATGATTTCATTCCTCTGATAATTATTTCTCCCATCTAGAAAGAAATGATGCATTTCCCTGCTTTCTGCCATTTATAGACAAGTGTCTGCCTGCATTTTTTTTTTTCCCCCTCAGCTTTACTTTTCACTCCTTTCTCAGCATGAGACAGACTTGCTGAGTCTGCCTCTGCTTCCCATTTGCCACGTGTGAGAGACCGAGCAGAGGAACATTGTGTGCTGCCTCAGGACTCGGTGGGGCTGACTCGCAGAGCATCACGGAGCAAGGAATCGCAACTGCTGGAGAAAACTCATCAATGCTTAAGTTCAAGGCGCTGCATTCCTGAGGACCTTTCTAAAGCTCACTGGTTATTTTATTATTATTTTTTCTTTCCCCTATTAACCAATCTTGAGATCTTCTGAAGATAAATGTCATATAGATAAAGGTCCTGCGTTAACTCAGCAGTTCGGTATGTAGAATTCAAGAGAATGGGAAACTTGAAAAATGCGTATAAAGGGAACTGATCTGGAAACAGAGATGGTGGTTAGAGACAGTATTTGCCAAAGACTTGCTATTTTATGTGACTGTATGCATTCTGGGGGTCTGATTCAGCTTCCTTTGAAGTCAGTGATAATCTGCTGTTGTCATGTGTGGCAGGTGGACAAGCCCCATTAAGCTAAGCCTGGCCTCTATACTGTATAATGTTTCTCCTTTTGGGTTCCAATAGACATATCCATATGGAAGGAACAAGGATGTTTCCTTGGTCTTTTGTTGTAAATGTGTTTTCCTTTTGCAGCAAATCCAAATGAATGCAAAAGCACTGCAGCTTGCAGATGGTAAGCATTCTTTGCTTGGATCTTGGGACTAAAGGAGTGATGGTGTTGAGGAGGAATGCAGAGATCAAAGGTGCAAAGCTCTGAGCCAGCACAGCTATATGGAAACTTTGCTCATTTTTGTGCTACAGCAGCACTAGCAGCTGCCACCGGAGCTCTTCCCCAGACCTTCTCTTCTCCAGTGTGGGACCCACATCTGCTGGTGGCCACCAGCTCACTAGTTCCATGGAAGGGAGTCACTGTACAGTCAGATGGGGTTAAATACTGCTCTAAGGCACTTCAGGGTATCTTCACGCGTCTTTATAGCTTACCTGACATCTTGGGTTTCTTGTCACTTGTACAGAAACCAGTTTGGGCTGCCCAATGCTCTTTTTGCATTTCTGGTCTTTTGTGTCTCATCTACCAGGGAGAGCAGATATACTAAAAAATGGTGGTTTCTAAGGTTTGAAAATTGCTGAAGACCTAGATAAATAAATTATCTCTTCTAGTTCATTGGCTGAAACGAATACTTGATTCAAATGCCAAATGAGCAAAACCAGGTTGTTTTGGATTGATCAGACTTCACTCTTGGAGATCTAGTGTCAAAGGAGGCTATCCTTTAAAAAAAAAAAAATAGGTGAGGCATATTTGGTCTCAAGGCATTATTTCAAAATGAAAGGAAAAAAGAAAACCTACTCTGAAATAATCTGATTTTTAAGCAAATGAGAAAAATAAAAGAAACAACTGTTCTTAAACAGCAAACCAGTCATCTGAAGAAGCTCTCACAGCTCTGGGGAATGGGTTAAAATCCCTGTGGTGTCTCCACTGACCTCTGCATTACACTGAAGAGGAATTTGGCCAGAGCTTTCTTTTGGTAGGGAGTCTGAGTCAGAAAAGCAGCCTCTGCTCCTTGCTCCTCCCACTTCTCTCATCCAAGACTTCTCTGGGCCTGTTTCTATACTTAATATTTTAGGGCAACATTAGTAATGTTGAGTTTAAGTGGGTTCAAGCAATTCTGCTTTACATTGTGTCTTGGAAAGAGAATCACCCTAAAACTTTTAAATGCTTCTGAGGAGTTTGGATGCTATACAGACTAATATAATAACATTTATTTTCACAAGGAAGCATATGTTTAAGCACTGTCTCATGTAGCTGGGTATGTTGAAATCTGTTAATCCATTCTAAAATGCTTGCTTGACCTATACTTGACTTGGACTTACAAGAAATTTTATTATGCTTGTACAGTCCAATTAGCTGTAAGTAACATAATTTTGCAAAGTTTGCTATTTATTGTCATTATGATTATCATATCTAGAGCTCTAGAGTTTGCAAGGGACAGAGTTAGCATGCAATATCTATTTATTTTTCTTCCTACAGAAGGAATCGATCAATTCCATAGTCCTCACAGGACATTTGTAGCTTTAAAATTTTTTAGGAATATTTGTTGTTAGGAATATTAAGATTTATCCTGTTTATTGCATTCATCAAAAGCTCTTTCTTCTGAGTACCCCATGCACCTGAACGTGTTCTTCCCATGTGGTGTGCGGATTGACTATGATGATAGTGCAGCCTCTAGAATCAGATTCCCTCTGGATGAAATAATGAGCTGTGATTGCCAATTCAAACATTCATCAGGAGCAGCGGTTATTCAGGCTTCTAATTAAAACAAAGCTAAAACATTCACTTTTGTGCTTATATTTGACTAGAAATCTTAATATGATGCACTACCAAAGCCACACTGTATTTTAACTTGTGAATAGGTGAACTTGCTAAGTAAAAGCTCTTATCACTGTAACTGATGAATCAAGCAGTCTCACAGTATATTCTGTATCTAACAATGTTACAGCTTTCTGTCCTCAATTCTGAATTGATACAGGATGTAGTACAATATGAATTTCTCATATTTAATAGCTTGTATTGCAATATATATTGTACTAAACCCATGAGTTTTAGAGACATCTTTAGATATAAAACCAAAACCAAGTTGGTTCAAAAGCTTTAAACTTCCTCCATGTTTCAAGTTTCTGCCAATTCAACTCTTTAGTTTTAGTAGGTCAGTTTTTGGGGGATGATTTTCTGTGTAAGATGATTGGAAAACTGGAAGGACCCTGTGTTCAAAAAACCTGACATTCCAAACCAGTTTCTCATCATGAACTGTCTGAAGAAATGGATACAAAACATTGCTTTTACCGATGGCACTCCTTCATCTTCATGCTGCTTACTTAGTTCAGGGACAGGTTTAGTAAGTTCAAGAGATTTGAGAAGATGGTGCATTATTCCACTGGTCCTTAGGCTGCTGAATAGTATTGGATCTCACTTAAATCTGGACAATAAATTTTGGTTCTGGTTTTCAAATGCTAAAAATTCAAAGATTGCAGTCTGTTTTTTGATGTATTTTTCATTTATGCCATATTTAGTGATTAACTGTTTAAGCCTTTCTGTATTACTGGCAGGATGAGTTTCCTTCTGGGAGATATTAATTTTACACAAATTGAAATGAATAGCTTCTTAATTAAAAGGCATGATGTGTTTAAAGGAATGCTTTGAGGATGCAGTATGGTCGGGGCAGAAATTCTTCCCTCATCTTTCACATTTCCAATCCTCTCTCTTGGCGCTGCTGAGCTGAAGTGTTTATTCTTTCTTTGCCTTCTCTCAGGGGAAGAGAAAAATGAAGATAGCATCAAGTAAAAGTTGTCGTATTGTGTGTAAGGGTGGCATGTTGAGAACAGTTATTTATTGCTATTCATTTCCCTCTGTGAGTGGCTGCTATAGATTTATAAAATCTACTGATACACTTTAAAGTAGTTATGTGCCTTAGTTTTTATATATCAATAAATTTTCCACAGCTGCAGATGCTCAGAAGCACGTCTTGTGAAATCTTTGCATTTTATTAAAAAAAAGCAGTAAAAAAACACCCAAAGACACTTTGTCGACCTCATAGCCAAGTTCTTCTCCAAATACTTGCAGCTGCAACCAGAGGGATGAGTCACGCTGAAAGCTGAGGAGCTTTCTGAGAGCCTTTCACTTGGTTCACATGAGTTTTGTTTTTTCTAACTTCGCATTCCTGTCTGTTTTTCTTTCCTTAAAAAAAAAAACCAAAAACAAATGTGAAGGCGAGTCACCCAAGGAAAACCCGTACGAGGATGTGGAGCTGAAAGGCCGTCACGCGGGCCGAAAATCCCATCAGCTCTCCGAGAATTCCCTAGATTCTTTGCACAGGATGTGGACGCCGCAGGACAGGAAATACACATCACCTCCCCAGGTAATGTGACGGCGACGGTCTTGCTGTGCTTGAAGCTTATTTAAAACTTCTGCAAGAAAGTCGGTCGTGGCATAGGAGGAAGAGCAGCTGTACGGAATGAGAAAGGGCGACTGGTGAAGAGTGCGATCAGACACATAGCTCGCTGCTGGGAGGGCTCCTGGCAGCTGTGGCTCGGCGGCTCAGCGCTGCTGTGCTGCAGAAGCTGATGGCTCTTTGTGCTGGCTACAGGCTGATGAGTTTAAGCAGAATCCTTCCATCGGTTGTTTGTGAGCTGAATCTGGCCCTAAATTACTTGTATGGCTGCAGCTCTTTGTGGATTGCCTCCCCGTTTGCTGCTGGGCTTTCGGTAGGGACAGGAGGGGAGCAGTCAGCTGCTTTATCTTGCCCGTGTGGGGTTACGTGAGGCCTGTGCTGACGGCTCGCGTGAAGTACACAGCGTGGCGTGATTTGTTGTGAAAGGGAGAAGACCAAATATGTCCCCCAATAAATAAAAAAATAATAAAAAAACCCCTTAGTGTCTACTTTTAACAAGGCTGTATAAGTTGTGTTTACAGTGTAAAATACCAGGAACTGTGCAGACTTTCCGTTCTGTTGTGAATTTTCCAAAGCAGCCTTTTTTTGTGAACACTGTGAAATGCCAGGATGTTTTGTTGTTTATGGGATCATGGTGGTCATAAGGAAAAATACAAATTTCATCACATACTTAATTTTGAGTTTCAAAACACCTTTTAAAGGAACTTTGTTTTGCACTAAATCATCAGAAAACTTGCAGGTGAACAAAAGGTCATGGCAATTTACATTTTTGTCTTGTAGACAGACCTAGAACAAAACTGAATATATTTTCTTTCACTTATTTTGTGTGCATGTGAGCATCACAGTCCAAGAGACAAAAAAAAGTATCAGTAGGATTCTTAGTAGGCACCTATCACATTGTTTGTAAAACAGGAGTGTTTTCAGCAAAGCTACTGAAAAGAGGGAACAAGTGAAAAGTAGTGATCAGGCAATGGAAGGGGAAACAGAAATTACAGCCACGAAGGTAACTTTGCCACGAGAGACATAGTATGCGTAACAATTATTTTTGGCTCCATGTGTGTATTAGCAGGAATTGTATAACATTTGCAGGATCCAACAGGCTGTACCATCAGGGTAGGAACCATATGGGTCTGTAGCAAGATACTTTCTGCTGTTCTCTGTTTTACGCAGGGTGACCAAAGAGTTTACAGATTAAAATTACTGCTGTAAACTTGTCCAGTACATAAGTACTCTCTGGTGTCTTTGCAACACAGGTATCTTTATTCTGATAGCTTCTTTTTGAAATACTGTCAGGAGTTTCCTGCCAGGAGTCAGTCCTGCCATAATTGCACTGTCATTGTGCTGATATTTAAAGCGAAGAGACACTAAGAGCAGGTCAACTATGAGCCTGGGTAATTCTCCAATGACCAGAAATAGAAAAGTCTCAATCATTGCTTTGGCAATGATTTATCACCCAGTTTTTCCATCATAGCAACACAGCTGGATTAGCAACATGACTTTTCAGTCATGGATGATGATAAACAAGATAGAAAAGATCAGGTCAGCAGGCTTTCATTAAAGAATTCCTTTCATTAAAGTATAGACTGCTGCAGATTTTCCTCACGTGCTAACCTGTGGTGAGCAGAGACCTCAGAAACACTGACATGTGGTCATTTTGAATCCCATTGTGACTTCTCCTTTCTGATTTCATTATTTTCAGGTTTTGAAGCCATCAGATATAAAAAGAATGTTTTATTGAAGACATTGTATTTGTGATGTAAAACACATAGAGAAACACTGATGCTTAATCCCAGATAGTATTGCACTCTTAATAGTTGAGCCCTCCAAGTAGAACAAATGGCACTGCAGGTTTATAGCCTGTAATACTGCTAATAAATATTAGTAAATGCCAATTTACTAATATTTGACATAACAGTTTGACATAACAGTACTGTTGACATAACAGTACTTTTTTCTAGACATGCTGGTTAAGCTTCTTACAGTGTTTGTGTCTCGGGCGAGAAGGCAGGGACCCACCTGGCTTTGCCAGCCTGCCGATTAGCCTACTGGTAAGCTGGGCAGAGCTGCTCGAAGGACAGCTCCAAAAGAGCCCCAGTTTTTTAAAGACAGCTGTTACTTGGTGCATAATCCTGTCAGTGAGGTTTTCCCTTCCTCCTGCAATGGTAACAGTTTTGTGTTTCAAAGGGAATTCTTTGGGAATGCAGGACAAAGCTCTAACTGTGCCTCAGCACATTGGCATTTCTTAACACCATGGAAATACAGCAAGCTTGATTTTTCTACTTTCTTTCTCTAGGATGTAATAGCAACTTCAATGTGATGGCTGTTGATTTTCACTGCTGCAAGTGAAAGAGATTGATCAGGCCTATCGGGTCAGTGTTCTGATGCCAACCAAGCCTTTAATTTAGATTTGAAGGCTCATAGAGTTGATGTAATGTAGGTGCATGAAAATGCACCAAAGCCAAAGTTTTCTTTGAACTTAGATATTGACCCCTGTCCCTTTGTTTTGACCTTCTTTGCAAAACCCCTCTCTTTGCACATATACCACAGAGCAGTGGCTCACCTGGCGTGATGTCCTTGTGTAGCGACCACTCACTCACAAAGAGCTGCTTCTGTACTAAGTGTGGCTAAGGAGGGGAAGAGCTCAAGCTGTTCTTGTTCCTGCAGCTACCTTCAAAGCCCAGCAGCCAGTCTCTGCGCATTGGGAACTGGTCAGAAAGGAAGAGCCACCGCTTACCACGTCTGCCCAAGCGGCACAGCCATGATGACATGCTGCTGCTAGCTCAGCTCGGCATTCCCTCTTCTCCTTCCAGCCTCAATGACGACAGCCTGAGTACCACAAGCGAGCTGCTGTCTACACGGCGGGCCAGGAGGATCCCAAAGGTACTGGCAGGATCGTCAGGCTTATGCTGAGGATAGGTCACCTGTCTGCAAGAGCTTGCAAATTTCTATCCAGCCCTTAGCCATCAATGAAAGCTCTTTTTGTATCCTAAAGGAAAATTGAGATCTCAGGAGCTAAGATGTACTTCTTTTTACATAGAGCCATACTGGGAAAATCCCTTCTTTAGAATTGGGTAACTCAAGAGTAGCAAACATCTGATTGCCATCTTTGCAGAGTAGATTTTAAGCCAACTCTGTTTTCCACACTTTTCTTTAAGCTCGGTGGGCTGGAGCATTGCTGTATACCTTTATGATTTTGAATGGTCGATGGCCAAGCAATTATTATTTATAACATGCAGCAGCATCTGAAGTGCTTTTTCTTTCCCCGTCATTTGTTTACTGGTCTCGGGAAAATAACAATTACTGGCCTAATGATTCCTTTCATTTACTCACAACAGGCCCCATGTTGTCTTGATGGATTTGAAGTAAAAATTAATTTTCCATTTTTCAAGGAGTTTTCCAGTTCAAAATGGGATATGGAAAAAAACCCAAGCCACCAAAAACAGCAACAAAAAACCCCAACAAACCTTTTCTAGTACAATAACAATAGAGGGGGGAGAATTGCCAATATATTTACTTTTGGCTTGTGAACAAAGTTGATTTTTACTATATATTCAGCTCTTTCCAGTTCTTATTAAAGAGCATATTTTAGAGTGCTTAGCTGTAAATACTGTGAGTAGAGGGGAACTTACATGTTACAGTCAATTAGTCTAAAATTCTGTCTAAGCAGGAAACTAACAAAAAGGAGGAAATTAATCCTATGTCCTTAATGTTTACTATATTTTTACTTTCTTGGAATTTACTGTTTTATTGCACAAATGAGCATATATCTGTGAAGGAAGTTACAGAGTAACTTAGAGTAGCTTACTACTTGGTTTTGAGTAAAACTGGGGAAGTTTGGCTGTTAGTTTTGAACCCATCTTTTTTTTTTTTTTCATTTAAGGGACATATATTTTTCCGCATATGAAATTATGTTTTCAGCATATAAGTGTTTATAGTTGTACCATAAATCTTGCGGTAATTTCTCTTTTTGAGCACTCCAGCTCCTAGAATCCCCTATTACTGGTGAATCTCAGGTTTTTTTGAGAAAATGTTAGTTATTAGAGGGAGAAACTACTGTACCACCCCAGTGATACTCTGTGAAGCAATATCCAAATGCTTTAAACATCTGGGCTTTCCTCTCTACAGTGCAGGTGTTTTACCCCTGGTAAAGTAGCTCAAGCAGACAAAGTGCCAAGCAGCACAGCGAGGGGAGTGAAAAATCCCAGCAAGGCCCCCTGCTCTTGGTTCCTCATGCCTTGTTTAGTGCTTACGTGCAGGAATTTCTAGGCTGGTGCATGCGCTGGAGCTGGGCAGGGCTTTATCCTGCTGGCTCTGCCATGGTGCTGTGCAGATTCCCAGCAGGCAGAGCCAGGCTCACGGTCACAAGCAGAGCCTTGCTGGTGGGTTGCACGTGGGTCGGGCAGCATGTAGCAGCAAAATCCCTCACACCACTTCAAGCAGGAGAACAAGGGAGGATTTTAGCACTTCAAACTGTCTGTTCAGGGCCAGACCCTCTTCCTCTGTTGGAGGGGTTCCGTGAGGTTTTGTTCCATCTGTGCTCTGTTACTGACTTTCTACCGTGTCTACAGCGAATTAGTTTCTCACACTGAGTATATTTCTCTTTGCAAGCTGAGGTAAAACAGCTTTTGCAAATTGTATTATAGCTGTACAAGTAAAGCTGTGGTAGAATGCAATATACTATTCCCAACTCATAAAAACATTATGGAGATTAATTGCTCCATAGTTATGACTCTCCAGAAGTTATAATATTCTGCTTAATTACAAATTCTTCGTAATGACAACCTCGTTGGAGGCAGTAAACACAAGTTATCTCATTAGTATTTTCAATCATCTCAGATTTTTTTGGATAGACAGTTATTATCTGCATTAGCCCTGCCTGAGGGAAGTCATGAAGATGTTTACCAGGAGATAAAATTCTGGCTAGTGCTGTTTAAAGCCAGCTAAAGCCATCCCTAGCAGCTAACTTCAAAATACTTTTGTAGATAAGGATAAGATTGGAGAAAGTAGATACAGCACCTCTGAAGTACAGCATGAGTTGGAAGGCGGGTGTAGAAGTCCATATGGGCCAGATCCTCAGCTGATACAATATAGCTTCAAAGCAGCTGGTTCACTCTGTACGCAAAAAGCTTTAAAAAGCGAGGACCCTCTCCTTCTGTGCTTATTTGAACACACTAAAATCTCAGTTCAGAGAGGTGCTAACACATGTGTTACTCTTATATTAAAATCATATTCTGATTTGGAAGGTCTGTGAGACCTTGGCAAAGTTGGATATAGTTAATGGATCACCATTACTTAGACAAAGCAAGTGAAGCGAGAAACAATAGCATAGAGAGAGGAATGAGGTGCTGGAGGATAACAGCTACCTTTGAATCCACGGGTTCATTGTGCTTTTATTGGAAATGCCTACAAGGTTCTTGAAAATGGGATTTAGATTTCTGAGTTATTTTAATATATATCCATAGGTAAAGGAGTGAGGTTTAAAATAAGTGATTCAAACAAATGGGATTCAAAATAAGAGATAAGAATTGCACTTTGAAATACTAAAGGCTTTGGGGGTTTCAGCTGGCCTATCATCTGTGGTCAAATCCTTTATTTAGATTAATTAAATGTTTCCTGGCAGAAAAGTGTTTGGTCTCATTTTCCTCATTTTCTTATTTTGCAGCTTGTCCAAAGAATCAATTCCATCTACAGTGCAAAAAGAGGGAAAAAACGACTGAAGAAACTTTCTATGTCCAATATTGAGACAGCGTCCTTACGAGGTATGACACAAGTGTCGTGGTTCTGTGAATCCATTTGAGTGTTACAGGATTTACAGATTCCCTTCTTTCTGCCACATCTACCCTGGGCTCTACTTTTAGAACTTTCTTCTGCAAACAGTGATAACTTTCTGTCTGCAAGAGGAGAAGATGCGGATGAGCTAAAAATGAATGAGATTCTCAGCATTGTCTATCCTATTAATCCCATAATCAGCTGCTGCTTTAGTTCACTTTCTGAGTAATTTGCGTCTGTAAGTTTTGTCCCAAATTCATGGTTTTGACCTTGTAATTCATGGCACGTGAATATAACTCACACTGTGCTTCAGACTGCTTCTGGGAAGGCAGGGTCCAAAAAGAAATTCAGGCCATGTTTGTCATAGGAGTACAACAGAGCTTGAATGCGAGCACACCTCAGAAATTCATCTTGTCGTACAGTTACTTTTGCGTGTTACTGTCGCTCAGTTTGGTGAGTTCTGATGGTTGAAAATGTGGCCCAGGCAGATAAAGCTTATAAGGCTTACTTTGACTTCTCAAGTGCTGTGTAACTTTTTTTTTTCCAAAAATATTAGTCTGAAGAAGTGGAAGGGTCGTAATCCATGTTGCAAATGGCACATTCATCTCCGTAGCCTAGCATAGGTGAGTGTTCAGTGCAACTACTGCTGTAATGGAAAATGCATTTTGCACTTTCATCAAAACAAAGCTCTTATTCTCAAGCAAAATTGAAACTTAATCCAAGGAAAACACAATCTAAGGAGTCATTCAAACTGTTTATTTCAAGATTTTTTTTTAAACTGAGGTAAGTGCATGCATGGATCACAAGGCTCGATGTGAGATATGATTTTTCACAATTTCACTACAGTTAACCAAGTTTATGATTGCTTTGGTTTTGCATTAACTGATCCCTCTATCTCCTCTGCAGATGAAAACAGCGAGAGTGAGAGTGACTCAGATGACAGGTTTAAAGGTAAGGGATCAGCCTTCAATAACTTCTAGTCAGCCACTGTCATGGACCTTATCAAGGTACATTCTTCTGCAGCTGCACATTGTTCCATGGCCTGTATTTTCCTTTCTAAGCTATGCTAACTCCATTACTGCAGAGCTTACAAAGTTTCCAACACAGGAGCATGAATGTGGAAAGCAAGGACAAAACGAGCTGTGACGATCTAACAAGGATTTGGCAACTGTGTCATATAACGAAGAACAGGACCTTTGATAGATTTGCTTTGTCAGCCACTTCACAGATGCTGATGTTTTCCAGACTGACTACTGGGTGCAAACTTAGAGGGTTGAGATTGGATAAATACGCTCT
The DNA here is from genome assembly GCA_009769605.1 of Bucorvus abyssinicus. Classification (NCBI taxonomy): domain Eukaryota; kingdom Metazoa; phylum Chordata; class Aves; order Bucerotiformes; family Bucorvidae; genus Bucorvus; species Bucorvus abyssinicus. The sequence continues at coordinate 8,695,068 of CM020043.1, read as the reverse complement.
CTTTTTATTCATACACTGCTTTAAGTGTTTACTGCTAGCTGCTGTGGGAGGAAAGGTTCTGGGTCTGATCCAGTGTAGTGGTTCTCATACTCTTTTATAGGTCTGCAATCTCTGAAATGTAGAAATTCCTTTATCAGTACACAGCACCTGCACAAACTCTGCTTAAGCCCGTCCAGTAAATTAGTCCCTCATTTTCAAGAGTCCTGATACACAGAGAGATGTGAAAAAAGATTGAAGGCAGCAACAACAGATTTTTATTTCTAATAACGTATCGTGCTGTTAGTAAGTGAGGGGAAGAAACCCTGAGTGTGGAGGTGTGATTATGAGGATCAAGCATTCAAGTCTATCTGCTGCACATGACACCTGCTTACTGTTCATGCAGGAAAACTTGCTGGAAAAAGATTTCTTAGGGAAAAATATTTGTTCCAGATAGGTGGTGGTAAGACCACCCATAACAGGCTGTATGCAGCATTGTACAGTGATGTGTGGGAAAAGACTCACTGCTCCTTTGTAGAGAGATACCAGCCCAAAAGCATTTTCAGTTCTATTTATCTTTGTGTCAAAAAATAGAGGGGTTGCTTCTGCTCATAGCCCGTGAAAGAAGACAGACGAGGCCTGGCCTCTTGTTATTGGGAGGATGTTCTGATTTCACCGGAAACTGGGAAGCTGTTTCCCTCGTTGTGGAACAGAGGATATTCATTCTGATGGCTCCCTAACCAACTTCTCCTGTGTGCCTTATATTTACATGTATTGATGCTCTCAGGGCATCCTGGGCCAAAGATACAGTTGTCACATGTAGCATGACAGGATTCACTGGGTCCGCATCTGCTGGGGCTGGGTCTTTGGTTTCACCTCTTGCAAATACAAAGCACTGGCCAGCAGTGTGGATCTATCTCAAGGCAGGACAAGGCAGGTTACTGGGATTTAGCTTCCCTAGTTGTGCAGACCCAAGTGCTTTATCAAAATAATTTAAAATTTTTGTTGAACCAGTTGTGTGATGGCTAGTCATCAAGGGCTTTCCCTTTCTTTCTGTCAATTAGTTACTGCTCTGATCAAGTGCTTGTGACATCATATTTCCCTCCACAAGGGACAGTCTCCCTTCTGCAAACTGTGGGCAGTGTCAGTGAATATAGCCTTAAGGGATTGACATGTGCTGCTGATAATGCACTTGCCGTTGCACAGAGATCCTGGTGCAAAGAGGTGGGGAAGTAAATGCAGGAAGCTGGTTTTACTTAGTTATTTTCACTTGTGGGTCTACCAGAACTAATAATGATGCTACTGACTAGTCCACCATGGAAGTCTAGCAACAAGTCACTGGATCAATGCATGTCTTTGAATCAGTGCTGGACACGACCATGAATATAATATTGCCCCTCAGTCGCATTGGCACAAGCAAAGCAATCCCACAGGAGGCAATCTGCACCTCATTCCTTTCCTTCCCTCTTCCCTGGAGGTTGTTCCAATACTTGTATGGACTATGCCTGTGCTGCAGAGAAGAAAATACCCCTTCAGTGTTCTTAGCATAAAGCTGTGCTACGTAGGGACAGGTCACAGAACTGTTTCTCACCAGTGTAAACCAGGTCCAAGTCAGGCCTGAGATGTGTCACCCTGAAGGCTCTAGTGCATTTGCACAACCACATGAGGGCTTATAATCTAGTCCTACATGTGAAGAAAAAGCAGACCTTTGACAGGGGAACAGTGAACCGCAAATTATTTCAGTGACTTAGGGTTGCATCACTTCAGTACTTGGAGAGAATTTTGATTTATGGGTGCAGTTAGTGAGGGAGACTGCAGTATGAAGGTTTGCTTTTGAAAGGAGAACATGTTTGGAATGATATGCTGACAAACTGAAAGTCCTTTGTGAATGGCTGTGGCTTACACATACACAGTGCAGTCCTAGGTCGTGATCTATTTCTTCTTTTCTTTTTAAATGCTAGCTCATACTCAGCGTCTAGTACACATCCAGTCAATGCTGAAGAGGGCTCCAAGTTATCGAACCCTGGAACTGGAACTGATTGAATGGCAGGAACGGGAGTTATTTGAGTATTTTGTGGTAGTGTCACTGAAAAAGAAGCCTTCTAAAAACACTTATCTCCCAGAAGTGACATATCAGTTTCCCAAGGTAAGAGAAAAATTCTTACATACAGTTCATTCTAAGATCAATAATGTGAATAGAAATCTATTTTTTAAATGGAGTTAATAATTCAGTTTTCATAATTGTTCCAAAGTGATCTGTTACAAAGTGAAAGGCATAGAGAAGGAGACTGAAACCTTTCCCTGTTTACCAATTTAAATTTGCCAGTGCTGGAGAATTTGATCTGATGGTAGGTACTTTAAAGACTGTGTTTAAATTTAGTTTCTAAGTATTTAACTTTTAATTCATTTTGGCTACGTTAGGATTTGTTCCAAAACTCAATGAAGTCAATGGAAAGACTTTTGCTGATCTATGGCATTTGTCTTGTGCTCTTGCAGCAGAAAGGAATTTGAGTTAGGGCAGTGTTTTAAGTGGCTGTTGGGCAACAAGGGAGTTTCAGGCAAATTCAAAAACATAAACAAAAAAAACTCAGCACCAATTATTTCTATTGTACTAGCACCTATAAGCCTGTCTTGAGGTCATGTTTCACTCTGCCGAGAACAAATAAAGAACAAGATGATGGGCCCTTGCTCTTCAAAGCTCAGTAGTAACCCCCCCTTCTGAGAGGTGCTGTGAAGCTGGCACTAACAGTAACTCACTGCACCTCAATTTTCTCCCCTGCAGCTAGAAAGACCAACCAAGCAAATGCGTGAAGCAGAGGAGCGCCTCAAGGCTATCCCTCAGTTCTGCTTCCCTGATGCCAAGGACTGGCTCCCTGTCTCCGAATACAACAGGTAAACCCTCTGGTGCTCTGCTGCACAGTGCTGGTGGCGTGCATCTGGAGTGGCCCCAGGCTCCATGGTGCCCAGTTAAGGACGTAGCAGTTTGAGTTTTGGCCACTTCAGGCTCAAGCAGCTGTATCTAATATTTTTTTTCTAAGTTCTGTATTATTTTTCTTCCCTATTCTGCCTGTCTGACAGGCCTGTGTGGCTGAGAAGATGTTCCTCTCAGTGCTAAACCCCAAAGCATAAATGGAAGTATTTAAAATAAATCTTAAAAAGCATGGGGCCCTGCCTACCACCTGCCCTAACCATTTTCCCCAGAATGCTCGTCTAACATTGCAGAACACCTCTTCATTAGGCTCAAAGAAATGTTATTCTGAAAGCTTTTATGGACCTGAGCTTTATGCCAGCAGAGGAGCCCAATCTTCCTTCTCTCTGAGATGAATGACTACAGGAGAAGGACAGGGGAAGGGAGAGCCAGGCTTGCATTTTCTTTTTCATTCAAAAGAAACTTCAAAAAATGTATTTTCCCCCTACATTGATGTGTCAGAACCTTTTGATCTGAAGGTGTAGAAGTAGTAGAATTAGGCAGAAGGGATAGCATCATAGAATGGTTTGGGTGGGAAAGGACCTTCAACGGTCATCTAGTCCAATCACCTGCAGTGAACAGGGACATCTTCAACTAGAGGAGGTTGCTCAGAGCCCTGTCCAACCTGGCCTGGAATGTTTCCGGAAATGAGGCCTCTACCACCTCTCTGGGCAACCTGGGCCAGTGTTTCACCACCCTCATTGTAAAGCATTTCTTCCTCCTCTCTAGTCTAAATCTCCCTTGTTTTAGTTTAAAACTATCACTAAAAAGTTTGTACCCATCTTAGAAAGGGATATAAAATAAGCTGGATTTGGGAAAACTGTGTAATTTCTGGATTAGATTTCGCTACTCTTAGAGAATATCTAAGGTTCTTCCTTTAAGAAAAAAATGCAGTCCAAAGACAGGATCTAATTAAAATGTAAGGGAATATTTGAATACTGCCCTCAAAATCTGATTCTTGTGTTCCTTCTGCAGTACAAAGGGACTGCCAAGTCACTGAAAGTCTTATAAGTTACCTGGGTGGTCCACAACCATGCAGATATTTTTGTTCTACTGCTGATGGAATTTGTCCACAGAGTATATCCAGATGACGGGCAGAGGGAGAGAAGACCCTCCAATGGGTGGAATCTCTCCCTAGATAAAGCAGTATCCCTTTCTAAATGATCTACCACATAGCTATGCTGTAGTTCTGATAGTAAGGTCTGGGCAATGTATTTTCTTCTAGTGAGACCTTCTCTTTCATGCTGACTGGGGAAGACGGGAGCCGACGGTTTGGTTATTGCAGGAGGCTGTTGGTAAGTACATCACCTTCACTTCAAAATGGATTAAACATTATCTCAGAACTGTAGTCTGAGCTTTGAGGGTATCTCCCATGGTTTTAAAAGAAAACAGAGTTACTCACTCTGAAATTTGGAAATGTAAGGAGCTCAAGTAAAATAAGAATTTGTAATGGCTGTTTCAATCAAATAAATCCTGAGTCTTTTAGGAAATTCATAGGAATGTGGAAGGTTTCTTGTATGAGCACTTACTTTTAAAATTCTTTATATCTTTCAAGCAGAACCAGAAATACTACAACACGGCAAACAAAGGCAAATGTAGTATTTCTAAACATTTGTGAGAAGTGTTTATCTCTTGGACAGCTGCTTACATCTCCAAAGTACTCTGCCAGCACTGACTAATCGGTCTGCTGCAGGTCTGTGATGCAGGTAAATAAGCCACCCTGATGAGTAGAAGAGTAACAGTGGTGGAGAGCATGCCACCATCACCATTGGCTCAGGCCCATGCAATAAGCTGATGGCAGTGCCGGGAAGTCTAAGTTCTCGGGCTCGTTTTCAGTTCTCGTGACCAGGGGTGGTCAACTGGTGGTGTGGGGACCTGACTCAGCCTACTCTATGGAGTTCTGTCTCATCACCTGGAAAATCACTGGTCACCCGATAAATTGAGAGTGTGATAGTATGTGTGTTTGGGGAGGGCGGGGAGGGGAGGAAACAGCACAAAGGCTTGCAAAGTGTGTTAAAGCAGGTGAAGCAAAGTGCAAACGGGTTTTGCTGTCCATCCTGCAGACCTGACTGGATGGCAACAAAGCATAAAGCAGGTGGTTGTTCCTCCACTAGCCTGTAGTTTATCACCTCTTGGATGGGTTTGGAGCTGGTTGTGAGTGACCAGGCAGGGAGCCATGGTTCCTGTACTGTGCACATGTCAGTTGCCTACGCTTGGCTGGAGAGGTTTTTTTAATATATATATATATATGTGCGTGTGTGTGTGTGTGTGTGTGTGTGTGTGTAAAATGGATGCTGCAGGTGAAGCTTTTGCATACTCTCTATGCAAAACAAACGTCTGCAGCAGCATTGCAAACTTGTAAATATGTACTCCCTATCTAAGAGAAAGGGACACTGGTACTCTCTCCTTCCTTCCCTCTGGCATGATTTCTCATCTTTCCAAGCAGGGAGCACCTGCTTTCAGTAGCTTCCAGTGGCTTCCAGTAGACAGAGCAACTCGCTGTCATTAGAACTGCACCCTCCATCCCGGGGTGCTGCCTGTACCTGACCCCGCTCTTACCCCGCTCTTCATCTACGGCAAAGCTCCTTGTCATGCAGACAGCAGATGCTCAGTCTGGGAGGTATTGCTGTGTGTGGTTCTTCTGTTTGTAAGAAACGTCATTTAAACTAACATAACAGAACCTTGTTTATCAGTTCTGTGGGCGGTGTTTGCCGTAGGTAGCATCACAGAGAGTCTCTTAACTCTGTATAATGCAGTGTATAAGCGTGGGCCACAACAAGGTTTATATGTGGAAAGGAAATGTCGATGAAGGCTAGGGCTGGTCAGGGGGTGATTCAGAGGTAAACAAGTAGAACACCTAGAAGGCGTCCTTGCTGGTGTAAAGAAGTGTAACGTGTAGGGCAGCAGTACAATTCAATTACTTTTTTATTTGTGGTCATTTAAAAGGATAATGAGGTATATTTTGAAAAAAATAACAAAACCTCAGAAAATGTTGGCTGGAATTAAATTATGGAATATTTTCTCTCTACCAGGTAAAGGTGGTTTAAGACCTTAATATCTCTGGGAATGTTAGCAAGTTTGGGATCGTGCACAGAGCTCACATTTGTGCAATGTGAAACAGTTGATCCTGGACCAGCCTGAGACTGAAATTATCGGCCACAATGAAAAAGATGTGTACACAGGAGTGTTGAATTAGTTTGTCCATGAAGGATTACCTTAGGCTTTTTTTACTCATTTAAGGCCCAGTGAAATCCACCTACGTTAAAGACAGCATAAAAATAGAACATTGGCTTTCAGCTGGTGCAGAAGATAGGTTAGCAGAGCAGGAAATACTGGGACCGGAAATAAGTCAATACCACACACTTTTATATAAATGGTGTTTTGAGATAGCATTGGAGATTGTTTTTAATCCTCCGCTGACTACGGCAAAAATCAATCAGCCAGACAGCAAAAAATAATTTAAAAAAAGGACAAAATGAGTATTTTCTTGCTAAATCTATCACACAGTTATAAAGCCAGTTATAAAGCTGATCTGCTGCTGCTCTGCGAGAACACTTGATTCAGGGTGTTTCATCTGGTTCCCAAAACCTGACATGTCTCATCTCACTGGTACAGCCTACACCTCAGAGGAGAGTGGAGTGATACCAGTGTACTTAACTGTCTTGTCCCTTTCTAGGACAAATCCTGCTGTGCCTTCTGAGAACAAAACTGGCGCAGTCTGGGGCTTAGAAAGAAAGAGGATTTTGGAAGCTGCAGAGAAACAGCAAGTGAAGTGCCTTCCTTAGGGTTCAGCTGTGCTTACAAAGTGTAACAATTTCTTGTCCCCTGCAAATGTCGGTGCATGGGTGGAACAGTCTCACTGATATGTTCCTCAGCGTGATATTTCTATTTACAGTCATGTGCATACTTTCTTATTTTATATATGCAGTTACAGAGTTTATGCAGGCAACAAGGAGCTGGTTAGTTCTGCAGGCACTGTTAATATGCCAGAGGCTTGGGCTCTTAAGTAGATTTTTGTATTTGGGTGTCTAATTTCCTGAGCAGTTTCTGAAAGCTTCAGTCAGTGTGGCTCTGATGTCCAGGAGTGCACAGCATCTCCTCTGATTAGTCCCATTCCCGACCCATAAGTTCTGTCAAATGCAATAATCATAATGGGAATTACACGCAGTTTTTGGCAAACATTACAGAAGAGAAAGGTGGGCCACAGTGTGCAATACAGAACCACAAGAAAATGCTAAAATCATTATAAACTGCTTTGCTTCAAGATAAGCCACTGCTCTGAGGCTAATTCCTTAGAAAATACTCCCCAGCATCCTGGCAAGGGATGCTCTTGTAATACCCAGCGAGTGGTGTCTCCCACCTGCTAGAGCACTGGCCTGCCCTCGGCTCCATGGCGGCGTGGGCCAACCAGCCTCATCCCCTGGGGATGGCCATCTCTGTCTTCTGTGGAGGCTGGTGTTCCGATTCCTTTGTTTATGAAACAATCACTTTTTGTCAGCCGCCTTCTCCTTTGGCATGTTGTGATATGCACAATCTGCTCCACTTTTTCTTTTCTGCCTTCAGATTTCAGATTCCTTCAGACTGTTTTTTTGGGGGATGTGCTAAAACCCTGCCAAAACTACCTCAAGGGATATAGTGACAATTATGTTCTGTTTGTACTACAAATCCTGTACAGTATCCCCTTTAAAATGTATTTATATTGTTTTGTTTCATTTTGGAACAGGATTAGAATGGAATGTAACCTATTGCACCACCGCAAACCATCCGCACTTCCATAGATAGCCTGAAGTTTTCCAGTTACATCTTGATACCTCCAAAGCAATCATGTAACAGCTTTCCCGGTGATTTGGTGTGAGAAGTATGCTTCTTCATATAAAAGGAAATGGGCCAATATATGGTAGAGATAGTAACTCTCGCTACTGTGCCATTTTACTGCAAATAAGACTTTTTTTTTAATAACTAGATTAATTTAACTTTCTTTTCAATGCTGATTAATCCATCAACTTGCTAGGCTCTTTTCTAGCGCTGTTCTTAAGCTGTTGGCTCTGCGATGCACACGTGTCAGCAGCAAAGATGGTTTGAGCAGTTGCTGCTGAGGGCTGAGGCTCACCCTGCCAGTCGCAGCCCTCCCCAGCGGACATTACAGTGCCCCTGTACAACCTGGGTAGGGGCAGAAGGGAGAGCAGGAGCACGTGTGGGGGAAGGAACAGGGGTGAAGCTGCTGTAACATGAACCTGAGTGCACCTTGTAAAACACAGATTTTTAGTTTGGTTTAGTGTATAACTTCATTTTACTAATTGCCTTGATTTAATATGTTAAAAATTCTTTCTGAAGGGTGTGACTGAAGTCTTAGCTCTTCTCTATCTGTGCAATCCCATAGGCTTGTGCCCAGTGAGAGCACAGTGGATATACAAGGATCGCAGTGGTGAAAGCATGGACCTTCTCAGCGGGTTTCTGCTGATAGAGCCTCAGCTGCAAGACCCACCAGTACTGGAAAATCTGTAAAACTTTCCTTACTGGGTCACCATGAATGTCTCTACAGCCCAGAAAAAGGGTGTAGACAGCCAGAGAGACACCAGGCCTGTATCCTTTGGGAGATGCTTGGGTCCAGTGCAGCTCCTCAGCAGCTTGGGCTGTCAGTGGCCTTATGGCTGGGATTCACAGCAGTGCCAGCCCCTGTCCCCAGGGACAGTCATGGCATGTAAGCTGTTGTTTTATGGGATCTTCACAAGCATCTTGGGCTTTACTGCCATGGGAGCTGCTGCAGATCCTGAGGGGTGCTAGTTCCAACTAGTGGGGCAGTACTAGAGTATAAGATACTGCATCCTAAAAACAATGTCCTGCAGTTTGTTGCCACATGTGTCAGCTGGTTTGCGGGAACAGTAGGAGACACATTTCTATCATATAGGGCAGACATCTGAGAAGACCCACTTCGCAGAGCAGAAAGCCTGACAATGTCATGATTTCTTGGCTGGTAACTTGTACTTGCAGAAATAAGATGAAAACTTGTAAGGTTTGTTTCACCCAGTCCTACTGCTCTCTTCTCTCACTTAATGCTCCTCCAGCACTTTTCTAGGCTAAGATAAGCCAGTCCCAGGAGTCAGTGGAAGAGCAGATGCCTGAACATGAAGCGTGTACATTAAAACATGAAAAACAGTTCGTTAGGTGGGACTAGCTTATCCTGCATTTGCTGGAGCAGGGGAGGGAATTTGTTACACTGTAAAAGCAGCTTTTGATCTGAAAAAAGCTCACTGGAAAACACTACTTCCCTTGCTTTCCTCCCTCCATTCTGCTCTCTCCCAAGCACCTTTGACAGCTCTGTGCATATTGGGTGCTCTGGCATTAAAAGTTCATGTTTCACATATAGCAAGAAAACTTTAAGTCAGGTTTTTGTATTTAAAACACCCACAGTTTTCTCATGCTCTGATTTTTGGACTGGCCTAACAAGGAATCAAGAACTGCCACAGGAGCTGGCTTGTGCCTGACATATTCATTTTGTACGCCAACATCTGAATTGTTCTGATTCCTGACACTGTTAAGGAACATCTCTGTTTCTGGATATGTTGGCTTGCTGCTGAGGCAAGGGCTTGTGTGGCCATGAGGATGTGATTGCGTTAGGGTTAAGGGAGTAGCAACCTGATTTCTGCAAACCATTTCAGCATCTGTGTTTGTAGGTCTGTCATTATTTAAATTAAGCCAGCAACAAACCAGGAGACTACCCAAGAAGGAGCCTTGCTGGGTTTTCAGTATGTCTGTCTCTTTCTGAAACTGCCAAGCCTTATCTCATATATGTAGAAAAGGGTTCTTGGGAGCATCTCCTTTATCTTCCTGATGTCATCTACTCAAGCTATGGACCCCATCATCTTGTGTGTGGCTCAGATATAACTGAGCAGGAGAAATGTGCTGGGAGGTTACTCAGGAATACCGTGTTTTCCTGTTTAAGCTTTGAGTTGAATCTGTATCTTTAACTGTTCCAAGATCAAGACATTCCTAAAGCCAGATAGGATTAAAATAGTGTCCTTTTCACTCTTCTGCAGAAGGGAACAAACATCACAAAATGTTGGTATGCTCACACTCATCATTTAGAGTTAAATATTTTTATGTACTATCTCTGTTATGATCATTACTTTAGTTACAGCTAATTGCAACTGAAGCATCTACAGTTCTGGTCTCAAAGGGAACTCAGGGTGTTAGAGGCTTATGTAGAGCTAATGCATGTGCTTTGCAAGGGCTGCTTCCTTCAGACAACTCAGCTGCTAGTATGCATTTGTGATGGTCCATTTTCTCTTGGCCTTGGGGCAGCCCCTACTGCTTCCTCTTGTTTTCGTAATAATGCTTTCTGGGGGATTATTTAGAAGATCTCAAGTGAGATGTCCTGTCCCGTTTTGGGGGAGAAGGAGCACAACCCTTCCGGCATCTTCAGGTTGATGCTAGTCTGTTCCTTGCTGCACTCCTGCTTCTTTGAGGTGGCAGATAGAGCTATGGTGCACGTTTTTCTTTCTTGCCGTTTAGTTGGTCTGGTTTTGCTGCCTTTCCTCTCCATGCAGAGTATCTTCAGGTAGATGGGAGAAGCTGGGAGGAGAAGTGCAGGAGGAAAAATGTTGTATTTGATCCCCACTGCTTTGGTTCCTCTGATGTCCACATGCTGGGACTAGCATTCCCCAGTTATTTCTGGAGCTGTGAAACCAGGAGCTTTTTTGACACCCCACAGCCTCCCCAGTAACTTAAAAAACCCAAACCACTGAGTTATGTGTCTGAACAGCTGGTGAGTGTGCACACTGCAGGGACAGCCTGCCTAGCTTTGAAAGCAGGTGTATGCAGTGTGTGAGACTCAGTGCTATGCCAGACTGGGAGGAGATCTCAGTAGGCTCCCCTAGATTTCAGGAAAATGGCAGGCTTATTTTTTGGAGCAGAAGCCTCCTGTTTCTCCTGCCAAAGCAGGTTTTGGAGTGGGCTTTAGTCAGTAAACTTCACATTGAAATCACTATAAAAAAGACTGTTCTGAGCCACTTGTGGACCAGCCCTGATGCAGATCTCAGCTCCTCCATCCTGTAGCCAAGTTCTTGTCAGTTTATGTTCATCCTCTTGGGAAACTGTCTTGTTATCAACAAAACTCATTAACATTTTCACTTGTGATACTGGACTAAGGCTGAAAATATCCTGGGTTCCATGAAAACAAATTCAAAACAAATCAAAATCAAAACATCCCCTCTATCCCTCTTCTTCCAGGAGTGCAGTGCATCAAGGCAGAGTCACTCAGATGCCTCTCAGCTCTGTTACTTTACCGTACAGCTTCCCTGAACTGGACCTGTTCATCGTGTGGAAGAGTGAGCCTTGGAGGACATAGCTCCAAGGCTTTCTAGATACCTTGCAGAACACAGCCTGCAACTTGGAAGCATGCTTTTCTGGGAAGAGAGGGTGTTAAACCAGTACTGTTGGCCAGACCTGATGCCCAAGTCTCCCCTAGTGAAGAGAGAAGAGTCCAAGCAGTGAAGGGAGGGGTGTCATGTCCCATATGATGTTTTTCTGCAAAAGAAGCAAACTAAATCACAATGAGCAGGTGTTTCAAATCCATCTTTGAGGTGTAAACTAACGGCTGAGAGGGGATGTTATATGAAGAGTTGCCTGTGTTAGACGTTTGAGAAGTCCTGCCCCTCAGAACGGCTCTGCCTGAGGCTTTTGCTTGCTACCTCTTACAGGTGATCTGTATGCATCTGGGGGGCTGTGCTGTTTGCAGGAAAAATTCTCTGAAATAACAGAAAAGGATGTCCCATACAATTAGCGCAAAGAGGGAAGAATCCCAGCTTTTGGAGACATGCAGCCTTTAAGACATTTGCAAGCAATGATATTTCATAAAGAAGAATCATCTTTGAGTAAGCGCTAAGCATTGTTTCTGGTCTTATAGATGACCCAGGAATGTGATGTTTTTACTGGCGCTCAGTGAGACAGCGCTTGGTTGGGAGCTCTCCAAGGCTCCTGGCATGGCTTCGGCATTCCTGCAGATTTGACACAATGATTTTAACCAAAATCCCACATGCTTGATATAATCACTCAGTGCCTTTAGAAAGGGTTTTATACCTAATATGGACAAAAAAGGTCTCTGCTTTTTCAGAGATGTGACGTGTAAGCGAGCAGGTTTGGATCCAGAAATAGACTCATCTGTATTCACTCAGCTTTGGTATTTTTTTGTGGTCTCTGTTATAACAGGCAGGCACCTGCTGACTGTCCAAGTCTAGATTGCAGTATTCAGATTTAAGAAGCACAGCCACCCCTCCACTCCTCTTGATTGACATCCGTGTGGCATGTAAATGTCAAGCATGCTGTGGGGAAGTTAATCACTGTATCAGCAGAGTCTAATGAGACAAAGATAAAAATACACTGGCCTTCTATGTGGATACAGAGGAGATGATCAGACATCTTGGCTACATGTACAAATGGGCAGAAGGTGATGGAAACAGTGACTGAACTTCTTTATCATGAAATCGTTATTAATGGAGATGATTCTGTCACTGCTGCATATTGATAATGTACAGCTGTGCAAAGAGGCTAAGGGGTGCCAAGTGATTCTTTCATGCTTTTCACCCCATGCGGCACTAGCACAGCTGACTCTACAAGACGCAAGGAAGTAAGCAGCCTTGCCTGTGGTTTCAGACCCTGCTTTCAGCTTTTTGCTGCTGGGGTGCTGGGCTTTGCTAGCATACCTGCAGCTGTTCTGTGATGGGCGTAGCTCCTGGATGAGGCAGCACCAGGACTTCCTTTCGTTGTATCTTGGGACTACATGTAACTGCATCTGAAGTCAACAAGCTGCCCTGTTAAAATAACAGCCCCTAGGAAGTGTGCGTGTGTGGATCTGGTGAAAATCAGTTGCAACTACACAAATTTGGAATGCTGTATTGCATGAAAATACAGTGGGAAGCTGCGAAGCATGTATGTCACTGCCATCTGTGCACATTGTACACATGCAGGATGTGGGCTGGCCAGCTCTCTGCTCTGAGGACCCTGCCAGTGAGGGTGGTTTTTCTAAAGTGCTCAGTATTGGCCTAATTCTACTTGTTTTCCAGTAAATAAGCTGGATCCAGCCAGGTTGTACCCTTCTTTCACACACAGTGCTGATGGGCCTTTCCCTGCAGTGGTATAGGCAGGGCTACGTGACTAACGTTGCTGTCCTTGAACAGGCAGACGTCACCAGTATTGAGGCCATGTTGCTGAAAACGCAGCTGCGTTGGGCAGGGCACGTCTCCAGGATGGCGGATCACCGCCTCCCTAAGATCGTGTTCTATGGTGAACTTGCCACCGGCTGCCGCAAGAGAAGAGCTCCAAAGAGGAGATATAAGGACTCCCTGAAACAACACCTCAGCCTAGGCCATATTGACCACCATCAGTGGTCCACCCTGGCCTCCAATCGGGAGATTTGGAGACACACCATACATAACGCTGCTGTCTCCTTTGAGAGCACGCGTAGAATCAGTCTCGAGGAGAAAAGACAGCGCAGAAAGAACCGTGCCTCGACTATACCACCCAAGGAGACCCTCCGGTGTGCTCTTTGCAACCGGTCTTGCCTATCCCGCATTGGCCTTTTCAGCCATCAATGCGCTTGCAATAAGCGTGGGCAAAGCCCTTCCCAAATCTTCGTCCGCAAAGCCAAGCCATGATGATAGGCAGGGCTGCAGGGTCCCATGAAGGAATACAGGTCAATCATGCCAGTTTAAACCATTTGCTTCTCTAGGAAATACCTTCAATAGGATGGTGATAGAGGGCGGTCTTTATAGATTTTTGCGATGGGGAGGGGTGTGCATCATTGGTTCATACTTGCCGTTTAAGTTATTTAAGGGTGTCATGTTTATCTTGCATTAATCTGAGGAGGTTAATGATTTAGCTCATGCAGCTTGCCTTTGTTTAGGTCTATGAGCTTGCTTTCTGTAAGTTCAGCTCTTTTTGAACATCACGAAGTGAGAGGGGAGCTAAAGCCACTGTAACCTCCCTTAGCGTTGTAGTTTTCATCTTCCGGCACATGGCCCTGGGATGGCCGTGCTCCTTGTGCCGCAGCAGGAGCAGAGGACAATGATAGTGCAGGCATGAGTTACAGTCGTAGTTAAATGTGTTTTTATGGCTGCAAGCTGGAGCAATATTGGAATACAGCTCCAATGCACTGTGATTTCCAAAGTGGATAAGCACTATTTACACTTTTTAGTTTCCTGTTTTATAGAATATGATGCTTTTCCAAGAGTAGCTATTTTGATGGAAACACGGATAGCGAAAGGTTTCACATGATGGCCAACTGTGTGATCAGAGAAAGAAGTGTATTTCCTTATGGCTCCAAATTAATATGTAATTTCAATGTCCTTTTTACTGTTATCAGCCAAGTGGAAAAGGCCCACGCCTACCTGAAGTTTATTGTGTCATCAGCCGGCTGGGGTGCTTTGATTTATTTTCCAAGGTAAGAAGATTTTTTTTTTTTCAATGTTGCTTTTTAATTTGATTGTTTACTGAGACACATCCACAGTGATGAACGAGACAAGAAGAATTTCTTCCTTTGCTGGAAGATAACTGTATTTTACAGTTGCTGTCGTGGATATTCCATCCCTATTATTTGGTTCATCAAAGAATGCCTTATTACTTCTGTGACTGAGGCAGAACTTGATTCAAAAAACATCTGGGTGTCTGTATGGTCTGGCTGACTGAAGTTTTTTCCATTGTTTTCTAAAGCTGTTCTGTGCTGAGCTGTAATTCTTGGCATCCACAGTTTGAATGATGAGCCAGTATCACTTTTACTCCAATACCCTGTGGAATTATGAGGTTAAGAAAAAGGATTATTTGATAAGTGAATTCTATACGCTTAACTCTATTGACATGTTTTTTTTTTTATCCTAAGAGGCTAGGAAAGCATGGATAATCTTTTAATTGGCCTCCACATTAATGGATCCAAAGCTGCACTGTACACTGACGTGGTTCACCTAGATAATATGTTTCTTGACACAAGAGTTTTGAGATGGTAAGCAGGGCATTGCAGCTAAACTGACGAATTGAATAGCCACAGAAACAGTTAACTGCCAGTCGGCTCCAGAGTCACAAGCATTCCTCTTTTGTAAGACAAAAGGTTATTAAAATTAACTATTAATAACATTTCTGATAGATGAACATTTGAAATATCTCTCTAGCTGCAAGTTTAGGGCGTCCTAGTCCTCTGAGAGTGTGTCCTGCAAAATCCAGTGAGCACCTCAGAATATCGTATAAGATTTGCCGGTGATCTGTGGAGAGCAATGATATGCCTAGTGTCAGATGGCTGCCTTCCCCTTTTTCAATTTCGATACAGTGTTCATAGAAATGTTGTTTTAATTTGCCACAGATTTTTCGCTTCAGATATGGGAAATCTCTCAGAACTTAGATTTTTTTTTTCTTGTTCATTTGTATAGGAATAAAGTTGGAAAGAATATGTAAATCATTGAAGTTAATAAAAATGATAGCATTTCTTTTGTTCATATGATCTAATAATCATACAATCTCTAGATAAAACTTTAACACAAATCTTGTGTGAAGAAAAACAATTGGGTTGCAATAGTTAATTGCAATTCTGCTTCTGACATCTTTCATAAAGCTCTGAAATAAAGGGTTTATAACAGTGTCTGTTAGACATAATATGTATCTAAACACAGATATCTGTGAGCGAAATGGAATGCATTGTTCTGGGAGGATAATACAGCTCACCAAAGTCGTGGTATGGAGAGAGGACCTAAGGCTCTTTGTTTGCTTTTATGTTTTTATCTGATTTTGATAGTGCACTCATTTTCAAAGGAAAGCTTGGAAGAGGGAAAAAATAGGAGAAAAAAAAACCAAACCAACAAAAAAAACCCCCAACAACCCAGAAAATGTGTCCTCCTTACAACCAAGTTGTAGGTATAAAGTCAGACAAGGAAGGTCATTGCACCAAAATTAAAAAGGATCTGCTTTCCCAGTTCAATCTATAACTTGTAAACGTGTCTGATCATCCAGCCAAAGTGAACCCAAGGTTGATGGGTGAGTGTAATTTCACTGGCTTCAGCAGGGGCTGTTCCCAGGCGTTGTGGCAGGCAGGTCTTTGCCACACAGGCCCCAAATTCTCGGTCTGTGCAGGAAGGCAGGCTCCCACTCAATTGCATGTGGTGCCCTGGACAGGGCTGTAACACACCAGTGCTCTTTTTCAACTCCTGGGCTCGAGAAGGAGCTGGGCCACAAAAGGACCCCATCGGCCCTGGAGTCTGGCCACAGTGGTACTGTCCTACACAGGGCTGGTCACCTCCTGATGGTACCAGCCCAGGGTGGGAGCGAGGTGTTTGGCAGCACGTGGGCTGGCTGCAGCTGTGGGCTGGATTCAGCACAGCTCTTTAGCACATACTCTAAGCACCACATTTGGAAAGGGTTTGGACGAAACAGCTGTTAAATGAAGGAGAAAGAGTTTGAGCCTTCTTAGCATCCCTGTTGCTTTTGAAGACAGGTGTGGATGTGGTGTGGATGGAGACAGAAGTTCTTGAAAAGTGAGACAGTCTCTTTTTCCAGCCTAGTCAGAGTAACCTGTGCTGTCCTAATTGATAAATCCAGTGAAAGAGAGGAAAACGATCATGATGGTACACTTCGCCAAATTAGTCAAAACAAGGAACAGTTGTCTTTGTGGAAAAATGCGAGTGATGAAAGACCATGAGATATTAAATCTTGAATATTATTTATCAGAAAAGCAAAAGGAGTCCTCTGTTTTAAAATATTTATCGTCCTGTTTCTGATAGCTTGCATTATTTTCATCTTCCTCAAAGCCTTTTATGTACACTGTTGTAATACCTATTGCTAAGACAGACTTGAGAACCACAGACATCTGTACTTCCAGCCAACTCATTTGGTCATGGTTTCAACAGATGTTTTTGACCATTTTATATCCTGAGATCTCTGTTCAACTTATTCAGTTTAAATGCTCCTTTTTATTTGTGTTGTGAAGGTTGTTGGGACAGGGATGTGACACACACAGCCCCCAACTCCAGCAATATAAAGCATCAAATAATGACTGCAGAAAGGGAGATATATGTTGGGCACGTTACAACTGTGTGCTGGCAGCGTGCAGGAGCACTAAGGGTCCGAGGCATAGCCTTGGTTCATTGTTACTTCCCACTCGGGCAGCTGGTTTTGTCTGGTGAGGATAGTTGTTGTGCTGCAAATTACATCGAGAATGAAACTCGTATCTTGGTTTATGGTTATCTGCCACTCTTGTGGACTGGAATGCAAGCTATGTATACAGTGTCAGCTTTGCTTCAGGTCTTTACTATGTTGCAAGGAGGAAGGGGAAACTGCACCAGCGTTGGCATTTGGTGTCACTAGCTATCGTTGTAAGTCACCAGCTTGTGCTTAAGTATCTTTTAATGTTCTGTTTCAGTGAAAAGAATTTCCAAGAGAAACAAGGGAAAATGCCTCGCTCAGACCCACTAACTCTTGTATGGCCTTTTGCTCTTGAGCGGTGGTTAAAAGATCACCATTTCAGGTCAAATCACTAACTGCTCTGAAGCTGCTTTCTCATCTTCTGTAGGTTTATCATCTATATGGTCTGTCTAATGTGGGAAAACTTAGCTGTGATCTAATTTATGTTGGCCCATGTGACCAAAGAGAAAAGAAAATAATAGTCCTCTCTATCTGTAAGAAGTTCCATCTGCTTATTTCAAAACTAGATTGCCTGCTCTGTGTCACGTCAAACAGAAAATGACCTTAATGCAGGCAACCAGTGTAAACAGCTGGGCATGCTTCATGAGGCTGCTCGCGGCTGGCTCCAGTTCAGCACAGACTGCGACATGACTGCTGCTGCCACAGCCAGGACTCTTCCAGCTCTTTTTTGGTGGTCCTGTATTGGTATCATAGTGTGGCAGGGTTGCTTTTCTTGCTGGTCTGGCTTTTTCTTACCCTCTCAGTTGAAATGGAAGAGATGCCCAGGGCAGAAGAAAATTGTTTCTCTATAATACAAATTTCAAGATGTACCACTGAGGTATGATGCTGACCTGGCCTGGGGTCATGGGATTTGTCTTGTTCTTTCTCTCCTTCAGCTTACCCTGTTCAGGCAAAATTCCAATAATATAGATCCCTTTTGCCATTCTGAGTCTTCTTTCTCCTTTCCAGATTTGTTATTTCTTCCTTGTCTCTGTCAACTGCATTCACAAACAAGTTCCATTTTGTAACTGGAAAAGGTGTCATTTTTAGAATGCAATTGAATCCCATGGCTTTAACAGTAGTGAAGAAATGCATGGCAGAGGAGAATTAAACATAGGTCTGCCATGTGTTTAGGCACACGTGGGTCAAAAGATGCTTCAAAAGTGTATGTGGTGCTGACGTGTTCTCTCTCTTTCTCTCTTACATCTTACTAATGGATCAGATCCTGGATGAGGTTGAAAGGAGAAGGGGAATATCTGCTGCCTTGGTTTATCCATTTATGAGGAGTCTGATGGAGTCTCCTTTTCCTGCACCTGGAAAGACAATCAAAGTCAAAACCTTTCTGCCTGGAGCTGGAAACGAGGTAAAAAGTAACTGCAACTCTTAGGAGTCAAAGCTTCCCCTCTCACCACTCCAAATCCAACAGCAAAAGAAAACAGGAGGAGACACACAGATACTGCAAGGCATGTGAGGTAGCAGACCCTTAAAATGAGCAGAGCAGGAGCTGCTCCAGTGTTGATATGCTAATGCTAGTTCCCATTCATGAAGATATGCCCATTTAGCATTATGTATTTGTTATTTTACATTTCTTAATAAGCTGTGTTTAACAAAAAACCACAAACAACACTAATGTCCTAGTGTGCCTGGCCAGACTACACTGCTGCTGGGTTTTATCACAGAGATAACAAAGAAGTGCAAGTTTCCCATGCTGGCTGTACTTGAACACTTCAGCAGCTGGTTTTTCTTGCAAACCTCATTACTGCTGGTCCTGGCCTTGGTAGGAGGAGTGTCCAGCAGCATTTAAATGGCTCTTTTTGGTAATAAATACCCTTTAACTGGCCCTCAAAGACGTAGTCTATATTTGGAAAAACATCTCATGTAAAAGTTTCTGTGTATGTGCACACATATAATAGATTTCAATTCCTTTTACTACTGACTCAAGTAGCTAGAAGCCTAGTGTTATACAACATGCGCCTGACTGGAAAATGGCAATACTGGTGCCTTGCTTAAAAAGTTTTTGTAACTTGAGGCTTGTTAGCCATTCGCTGTGTCAAATTCTGTTCTCTGCATGGCCTGATGTAAGTATACAGTAGCTCCACTCAGGCAAGCATATAGAGGGAGTACATTACTGCAGATAGGAATAGAATTTGGCCCAGTTGGTGAAAGCAGGGGGAAAAAAATCCCCTCTAGGGTTCTTTTATACTCCTTATGGCTAGTTTTACAGTGATATTACTATTTTTATATCGAATCATATATTCTTCAAGTAATGCCTCTGACTTCAACAGAGTGGGCCTGTAATGTCACTTGGTTTGAAATGTAAAGGGTTCCTGGTATAAGTGACTTGCAAGGCATATTTAAGTCACAAGCACTTTCTTCTTGAAGCAAAGGAAAACAGAAAGGCTGATTGGCTTAACAGGGGTAAGATCTGATAGTGCTTTTTTGATATGAATATATCTGGAAACCATGGATCTGCAACTTCTCTGTCCTCTGCTCAAGCTTCTGAACTCTCCCAGAGAAAAATATTGAGATAATTCCAAACAAACAACCAACTCTCTTCTGGCTGAGCTTTGCTCTCTGTTATGCTAGTACAAACTCGTTATTTAACTGGAATGCGCTGGCTTAATTAGGAACAGAATCTTGTCCTTCCATTGTGGTTCCTCTGGCCTAAACAAAGATGATGATTAATTGGGAAGTAGACAGTGTATGTCTTTGTGATGAGCAAACTGAAGCAGAAGGTTTTGCCAGGCAACAGAAAACATCCATGGCATTTGTAAAAGCTGCTGTAACTTGCATTACAACCTACCCTGCAGCAAGATTTTAGCGCTGTAAGTTTTGCAGTAAAACCATCTCCTCGTGATTTGGCACACAAACGTGATTTGAGCTTGCAGTTCCAGTGCTAAGGAATGGAAGTGGGCA
The DNA here is from genome assembly GCA_009769605.1 of Bucorvus abyssinicus. NCBI lineage: Eukaryota > Metazoa > Chordata > Aves > Bucerotiformes > Bucorvidae > Bucorvus > Bucorvus abyssinicus. Next base: position 8,675,051 of record CM020043.1, on the reverse strand, counting down.
CCTTTACTGAGTATGAGAAAGAGGTGGGCAGCATTTCCCGAGGAGGTGTTCGTGGCACACCATCGCTCCACAGCTTGATTCCTACTGCTGTTTGGGGCAGCGGCTGGGTGATGGGTACCTAATACTCTGGCACCACAATGTTTCTGTGTTTCAGGCTTAAAAATCAAATCTGTACACTAATACTAACAGTGACTTTCTTTTTACAGTCCTGTGTTACTGATCACAAATAATACTACAACTAAACTGGTATGAACTGGTTTTGTTTCTGGTATCCTGTGGTCTTGATCATACCCTTAAAACAGTGTGTTTGTGAGGAAATTTGTAAGGGCTACTCCAGTTTAAACCCAATACAATATGCTTGTGGAACATGGTGTCATGTGCATGAAAATGTAAAAGTGGTCTAAAGCAATACAGTGACAGTGATTTTTGGACATATGGAAAGAAGGAGATGTATATATGTTCCTGTTAATATGTCTTCGGAGATTTCAACACAGCTTCAAGCTGGCCAGCTTTTCCTTTTCCCTTCTGTTCCCTCAAATCACTCAGTAGTTCATCATTTGCTGTCTTACACTTCATATTTTTCTCCCTCTGTTACTCTCTTCTTCATGTTTTTTTCCTTCTTTTTTCTGTCCTCCGTCTTCAAGTTCCACACCTGAGCATATCAATTGCAGAGTAAAAGGAAGATATAATAAAGGAATCAAGGAAAAGGCATTTGAGAAAAGGAAGGAGAGGGCCTGAGGTCATGGATGAAGTATGAAAATTAGACTTTAAAGGGATGTCACAAGTCACCATCTAAGGCCTTGTCCTGACTCCCCAGTTAAGTATATACATATGCATATCTGTATGACAAAAAAAGATTTTAAACATTATCTAGTGAATTAGGTATCATAGAAGGGTGAAAATGAAGTAAACTTGATTTAAATTTTGCCCGGCCTTTAAGTTCAGTCCCTGGCTCCTATCTAGATGTGAATTTGAATTGCTAGTCAAGTTTATAACCAGATTTACCTTGTCTTTATGGCTGTTCTAACCCTGTAAGCTTCTGGCTCCAGTGTTTCCAGTTTGTTACTTGCTTCATACTGTTGATTCAGCCAAGCTTTCCACCTCTGATTTCTGACAGGGCATTTAGAATTATCCTTCCCTTGGAAATGACAGCAGATTTAATGTGCACAACTACATTCTGGGAAGGAGAATGACTCGATAGTGAATTGTGTAATACGCCATTTCTCTGGAGTGCTGTGCCTCCAGCCTCAGTTTGCAGAAGAGGATGGGGGTCGTTATCTGTGTTCGCTCACCAGGAAAGCATGGAGTGCTGCTAGGGGGCCTGGGCTGAGGTGCTGGACACCCTAGTGCTGTCAGCCCCCACCACTGATGCTGACTGATGTGTTTTGGATGTGTTCAGGTCATTGAGCTGCGGCGGCCCATGGACTCACGCCTGGAACACGTGGACTTTGAATGCCTTTTCAAGTGCCTCAGTGTTCGTCAGATCATCAGGATCTTTGCTTCTCTCCTGCTAGAGCGGCGTGTGATTTTTGTAGCAGATAAGCTTAGGTAAGTGGCAAAGGGACCTGAACCACATGTTCAGGGCAGTACCTTCTCTGGATACAAAAAGCTTTATGAAATGCCCGTAATGGTTGTCAGATGTAAGGATCCTCTCACTGTAGGATTTCAGTAGTTTTTACATCAGTGGTAGTTATTTACATCAGGTGGGGCACACATTTGCTAGCCACTTGTTCTGTCTTACTTTCCCCTCTGTAAAACAGCAATACCAATACTCATCTGCTTCATAGTCAGCAAATGTTTGCACAGTGTTTTGAAGCAATATAGTGCTAGCAATATTTCATTTCAGGTTTTGGAACAGAGTATTCGTAAGCAGTAGCAGAGGCTGTCACTGAAGTGCTTCACCTTGCGGCCATGCAGTGCAGCCAGGCAGGAAGGTGGGGTGCTAAGAGTTCACCTGGTTTGCTCCATGCGCTACAGAGAGTTTATAATGGGTTTCAAATCCTGCACTACCAAACCCATCCAGTGGGAGTGTTAAAAATGCTATTACGGTCCATCCCAACTAGTTAGGATATTCTTGGTGCTCACATGACCTGAAAACATTTCCTTTCTGAAGCTCCATCTTGGACTCCTTGCTACATCCTTTCAATGTACCTCTTCCATCCCTGGCCTTTGATTGCAATCTCCCCTCCTTGGCTCCTCTGAGGCATGAACTCACCCCAAGGTGTAAGGAGTGAGAGCAACAGGTCACAACTCGACATGGCCCTGGGAGCTCTGTGTAGGCTGCACCCTGCCCCGCAGCAAAGAATCATCTATTTTTAAGATGTTTGTGTAATCCATATAGCAAAGCACAGCTGTTGTAAAGAAGACATTCTTTACTGTGGCATGATAAAGATGGCAGAAAAAAAATAAAGACCATCATTTGTTAGACTCAGGAACATCCAACATCTTTTAAAAGGACACAAAACACTGTATGGGTGGTTAAAAACACAGATGGATCTAACCAAACAAACTCTGTTAAACACTGTATCAGCCCCGACCTTCTCTGAATGACCGCCAGAAATAATAGCTGCACTTTGTGGCCGCCAGTGTATACAATAGCAAAAATACTTTGCATAGTAAAAGCTTTACAACCTTTAGGGGAAAATTTCTTAAAACTGCCGACCCTTCTCAGGTTATAAAGTTACTTCCTTAGCAGCCTTTTTTTTTTGTTGTTGTTGTCTAGAATAACAGGAACATTTTATTTCATCCCTTCCCTTGTCAGTAACCCTTAGTTTGAATGACCATTTGGGATGATTAAATTTCACAGAAACTTCTGGTGAGAATTGTGTAGCTAGTCCAGGGTTCCTGCAGGACTTTAGTAGATAGGTGAGTCACACCATGAGTATTGGGGCAGGTGGCTTTTGAAAGTACTGTTGACGTGATCCTTCTGACTTTTTCTAGAGCATGCTAAATTACGTCGTTCTGTCTGTTTCTATTTTACTGTTCACTTAGCAGAATTAGCGGCACCAAGTCTGACTGTAACTCAGAATGACATAAGTCTGTGTTCTTTCAAATGGCACAATAATTTGAGTGGAAAATAACAGAAATGGTATGGAGAAAATGAGGGCTGTGCTGGGCTGCTGCCAACTGTTGCTGTGCTTCGGAGTTCCCCATTACTACGTGGCAACGTTGTCCTGGTTTGGCAAAGTACCCTGAGCCTTGACCTGTGGACCATGGGCACAGTACAGCGGGTGCGGCTTGCTGCAGGAGCCATCCTCAGCTGTGAGGGCTGGGACAGAAAGCAGCCATTCCCTGGTGCATTTCTCTGGGCACAGCTGGGCTAGCCAACGTCATATAACACTTCTGGGCACTGTTCAGAGAAAAGAAGCAACAATTAAACTTATTTTGACAGGCTTAAGGCAGCTCGGCTTGGAAAACAGTCATGTTGGCAATGCTGAGGGCTCATGGTAACCTAGAAGTTCATCAAGCAACAAGGGTTTTATTCACATTGCGAGCCTGGCTGGAAGGTAACAGCTCAGGCTCACCCATGCAGTAGCCTTTCTCCTGATAGCTGCCTGGTCCTACAGAGTCCTGCTTACTGGCAAAGTACTGCTGCTCTCCCTTTTGGCACATAGAAACAGGGCACCAGGACCAATGGGAACAAGAAATTACAAAGGTCCCGTTTGGTAAAAAACATATCCAAACACTGTGCTGTCCTGTAAAATCTGTTCTCCAGCAAACTGTTGTTTCTGTTGTGAGAGCGAACCATCCAGTTAGGGCTGACTAGCCCATACTTTGAGAAAGGAGAGGATTCAGATGGATCCAGGAGGCTTATGAGGTTTTGTGGTTGCTCCTGTAAGAAGGGACAGTACCTTTCTTACAAAAAAGTTTATATTCATATACTTTATTATATATGTATATACCCTTTATTATATACATATACTTTGTTTTGTTTAAGAAGTGTATGAAAAAATCTGATGTGATAGATAAGTTCCTGGATTAAGACTCATGAATCCTGAGCTCTCCTTCTGAACCCTTTGACCTGCTGTGTGGCCCAAACTGGAAACGTACCTCCTCTTTCTTAGCTTTTTTCTGGTCTGTCTGAGATCCTAACCACCCCAGGACAGAGACTGCTGCTTGCTCTGTATGCGCATGCAGCTCTACTTGACACAGCATGGCCCCTCTCAGCATGGGGATCTAGGAGGTACTGTAAAATAGAAACTAATAATGAGTCCTTTGACAAAGGCCTGGAGAAAGTGACAGTGGATTTAAATTCAATACTTACTGAGGTTTTCATGGTTTAAATGGGGATGAAGTCTAAAATGAAACACTCTGGCTTTGAGCTAATAACTGTCTGTCTTGAAACTTTGGCCTTGTCTGATGTGAATTTTGTTTATGGGCATCACAGCTGAAACTGAAGGAGTTTACCAGTAATGTGGAAAAAAAACCCGTGAAATATCTTACAGGTCCAGTCTGTGGGACTGAAGAATGAGAGCAGGAAATTAAAAAGATTTTACAAGGGTTTGATTTCTGCATGTACTCAAGAAATAGCTTAGAAATAAATGATGTTGAGGTTTAGGCTTCAGATGATGAGATGCAATGGACTTTTGTGGCTGCCTGTTTAACAGGTCTCCAAGCAATAAATGATTTCACACATTATACAAGTTTGGGAAAGTTATGCCTAGTAAAGTGAGATTCATTCAATAAATTGTTATTTGTGGTTCTTATAGTGCCCAGAATGTGAAAAATTTATAGTTCTTGATCTTTGTGCACAAGAGGTGGCCATTTTTCCACACAGAAGGTGATGCTACCAGGAATGAGGAAGCAATAGTAAAGTTTTGAATGACAGGACTGTGAGGTTGCCTTGGTTAGATATATGCAGTTAGGTTTGGGGGTTTTTTTCCCCAATAAGTTGCTTATATATTTTTTTCTGCTTGAAATTGGGTGAATAAATCCCTGTGGCTATTTTCTCACCTTCAAAAAAACTTGAATCTGCCAATGACCTTTCAGTATTTTGCTTTCCATGAACAATCAAGAAGACAACAGAGGAATAACGATAACAATAGAGAAACGTGGGAGAGTAGTAAGTAAGCATTAAGAGTAATTAAGAGGTAACTTAAAGCTCCAGTTCCTTAAACATCCGCTGAAAGCACAGCTGAGATGGTATGTCCCATCCTAGTTGCAATCTTGTCCCAGGTGGGAGCCCCTGTTTGTGTTCCCAGCGTTCTGCCTGTTCACCCCAACTCTGAACCAGTCCCATGATGGCCAGCTGCAGAGGGAGACCTGCTCTCGCGCAGTCCTCTGGGGTTTGAGAGGCCAGGCAGCAGATGCAAAGTTAGTGGGGTCTGAGGCTCGGGAAGCATTGGCGCTGCTGCAGGCACAAAGGTAGCAACAGAAAATAAATAGAAAGCAAACACTGGAAGAAAAATATTTCTCTGCTTGTTTTAGTTTTGTGCTGGGGAAGCAAAATAGTGGACGTGCTTCTGGAAGCAAAATAGTGGACGTGCTTGTGGAGGAGGTGATGTATCTGCATATATGAGAACAGCCTCTTTGCCTTTTCCCCTGAATGTTTGGAGAGGGGGAAATGAAGGCCTTGGGCGACTCAACGTCCCTTCGCTATAACCCCGTTTTTGGTAAATCAAAACCACCCTCGCTGTAATCCACTACGTTGTGAAGGACTCTGAGCGTATTTTGCTTACGTTTCACGTGTGAGCCCAGTTCAATGCCAGCCAGTCAGTGGGAGTGCTTGGATGAGGCTTGTCGTCTTCTGTGGATCTAAATCCCAGAAGATTCCTTTCAGTGGTGTTTGCGGAGCGTTAGGGGCTGTGGAAGGCTTCTGTGGAGTCCCTGCTCTTGTAAAAAGACAAAGTGACTTCTCATTGTTGTGAATTTTGGTTTTTATGAGCTATGTCAGATCCTTTCAGTGAAGCAGGAGCATGGGCCTCAAGGGAGAATATCTCCGACAGCAATGAGTTTTACGCTCCTGAACCATAGAGGTGCACTTGGAAACGTCCCCCACGGTGCGGGTGGGCCGGGCGTTTCTCTCAGTGGCAGTGCCAGCTCAGGAAGGCCCCCGCCGGCCCCCCTTGTCTGCTCCGGCCCTGCGCCGCGCTCTCCCTCAGCCAGCAGGCCCCGCTGGCCCAGCCACAGCAGGAATTACTCACTCGGCAGTTTCTCCAAACCAGGTGGGCCCCTTGGCCAAATCACACCCAGAGCTCCTGCGCTGGGAGAGGGCAGAGCAGGGGGCTGGGGCTGGGGCTGGGGCTGGGGCTGGGTAGGAGCACTGGGATGGCCATACTTCAGCGTCGTGTTGCTGCTGAAAGGTGTCTGTCATGCGCTGTCCTTAGGTGTGAGCTGGCTGAATTTAAATCTGTGTGTGCAAGGGAGATCTGAGGGCATGAGGCTAAGGCAACGTTGGATGACAGTGAACTCCAGGGCAGCTAAAGCTCCTGCACATCAGTGTCTTCCTCCCTTAGGGATGGCCACAGATGACTTTCACTTCCCAAGGAGAGCCTTTTCCATGCCTTGTTTCTCTGCCCCTTTGCCAGGACACATCCCCTGGCCCAACACAGACCAGCAGTCTGTCCCCTGCATGCTGCAGCCCCCCTGAGACCCTCCTCTGCAGCTCTGGCCCCATGAAGTCAAGAGGTGCCATTGCAAGCAGAAGCTAGGCACCTATGAGGTGGGATGTCTTTATCCTGTGAAAGATAAAAAACTTTTACCCTGTTAAGGACAAAAACCTCCCTACCACTCCCCAGAGCATTCTGGACTGCCGGGAGGAATCTGTCTTCCTGCACAACTGCAGAAAGTCCAGGCAGATCCCAGACCTGACCAAAGGTTATGGGCTTCAGACAGAAACACTGACTAATGCAGGACAGAAGCATAAATATGTAAATACTGGGGGAAGTCAGCCCGCAGGCATCTCTCTGTTAACTTTGTGGAGCAAAATGGGAGCACAGTGTACTTGTATTCAAGGGCAAAGGCTTTCAGAACAAACAGCAGCATTTCCCTAATCTCATGGACAGAAACTGCTTTGGGCTGTCCATGTCACGCCCAGGATGTTTGGGAAGCACTGACGTTTGTCCTCATATTTCAATCTCTTGTTTTGGGAGTTGTGAGGCCACGATATAAAGCAGCATGGTTAGCAGTTGAGAGGCAGCCTGGTCCCTGTCTCTCAGTGCCTACCTAGAAAAACGGTATTAGGGATCCTTTAATCTAGCAGACAAAATAATAGCATGATCTTGTAGCTCAAACCATGCCAATTTGAATAGGAGATAGGTGTCAATGTTTCAGTAGTAAGAGTAAACTATTGTTCCTCAGTCCTGTAGCAAGGTCAAGTGGAAAAGCAAGAGTAGCTGAACTTTTGGCCAGATTACTGAAGTGAAAGCTCATTCCATATTACCTTATTGTTCATTTTTTATTAACAAAAGTAGGATATAATTCTTACAAACTAATCATGGCAATGATAGGCTTGACCAGGCTCACCAGCTGCCTGAGAATGCTCCTTCCCAGTAGCCTGTCATATCATAACACTTGTAAAATCTGCCAGCTTGCAGGTTAAAAGGTAAAAGCATATGTGTTAGGACAAAGACAGCAAGTGTGCTCAGTAAACAGACAGTGAGCTTTAGCCAGCAATAAAGATTTGCTTTACTTTCCCCTGTCGCAGAAACCTCCACAAAAAAAAGTGAGACAAATTTGACCTCAAACACATGCCAGAAACCAGCTTGTAAGGGAGAATTTACTGTTGCCAGTCTCTGACTGGTCTGTACAATATCTGAACACAGGCTACGGGAGTCACAACTATGTCTTCTCTTGGTCGCATCTGGCACAGCGCTATATTGAACTAGAAATCCAGTCCTTTGTCTCAGGAAAAGCTTTTTTTTTTTATAGTTATCAGCTGTGCATTGAGGAAAGAGATGTTTAGAGATGTAAGCTACTGTACCTGTGGAATGTGTAATGGCTCCCAGATCTTATGTCTAAACCCAGAAGAAGTATGGATGGCTGATCTTTCTTCTGGTATTTTTTTAATCCAAAGATCTTGAAGTGCTTTCTTAGTACGGTCAGGAATATTGTGCTTCTTTGGTCTGAGATGGTGAACATAAACTGGGGAATTTCTTCCACTAACTTCTGCAGTGGAAGGAATGAGCTCTTGTATAAAATTATCCAATATGTAATCATACCTAGCAGACAGAATTTATTCTACAGCAAAAACATCCATTTCTCATGTAAGTAACCAGAGAGTTTCCATTTCCTCCAGTGAGAGCCAGATCAGTCCCGGCTGAGGAGTGATTTAGAACCCGCAGACCACCCCTGTTTTACCTAAGGGACAACAGCTTGCAGCTCCCTTCATCTTTTATAAATGAAGCATCCTCTAGAGTCTGAGTCTCTGTTACCTGCCCTGCAGTTGCTTTCCTTTTGTGAGGCTTCGGTTTTTCTCAGTCTGCTTGCACTATGAAGCATCGCTAAGTAGAAACATATACACTTAAAAAAAACCCCAAACCTTAAACCTTCTGTAGCATATGTGATTATTTGGCCTGATGTAGCTGCAATTTCTTGATATTCTGCTTCCTTCTTTCCTACCAGATACAGCTAGCGATCTCCTTTGAGTAGGGTGTTTGTATGCACCCAGTCCTGCAAGATGCTGAGCGCCTTGTGTTACAGTCTAAATGCTAGAATTGTAAGTGTTCAGTGTGGTGTGAAATTGGTGGTTTAAGGTAACTAGCAGAGCTGCCTCTCAAGATTTTTGAGAGAAATTTTGCACTTTATTCCCCCCTCTCAATAGATACTTACGTTTTGTACCACTTGGATTACATTTCTCTGGCACTTAGATTGAGTGATGACTGATGCCAGCAGAGGAGTTGTATGTGGACAGTAGGAAAGTGTGTGTCAGGCAGAAGACACAGCTTGAGAACAAAATTAACTTTCTAAGTCTCTAGCTTGTTTAAGATTCTGCAGTCCCAGAGAAAAGCAATCTAATAATGACATTTTTAATATGCAGAAAATGTCAATAGCATTTTTAATATGCCATATCACAAGAAGGGATATTTGTATGTTTTTCCTTTTCCTCCTGTCCTCCTTTCCAGTGGGTATTTATTCATGTCACTTCAGCCTTTCACCAATGCTCTACAGTGGGAAAACATCATTTTTCCACTTCTGATCTGTGCAACAGAATTCTCTCTCCTTTCTGCTTTCTCATGAAAAAGGGTATAAGATAAGAGGACAACCATGTTGTTTGGTAATTCTCTTCTGGATTGCTTATTGGCACAATAACCATATGGCAGTAAGTTGCAACATTTTCCCAACTCAGCCTGTAGCTCTCTGCAAGTGATTAGACAGATTCCGTCTTTATAGCTTTTGAATGTCAAGGATTAGTGGGCTGGGATTGTTCTTCTCCTTTGTTACTACCTAGAAAAATTCTTCATCCTACTTCACAGCTGTCGCATTGGGAATAGTGCAATGATTGCCTGTGAATCCAAAACCACCAGCGTGAACACATTAACGAGGACTGGTGGAAGCCATGTTCCCAGTGGGGAAAGAACAGTAGTTAACACTCCTCTGGAGCACCTGTGCTAAGAAAAACTGCCCTGCAGGAAGGGACTGGATAACTCTGCATGCACTAAGGATAACTTTCCACTTTGAAATGTTGGGTTTTTTCTTGTAACCACCTAACAAAGCTCGGGCAAGTGGCTGATGTGTCAAAGCAATGATGTTTTGCCAAAAATCCCATTTGATTGAGCTTTGTGGAAAGTATGGTTGAATGCCAGCTGTTTTAAAAGCCAAATCCTCGTTCTGAAGGGCACTTTGCATGTCTCTTTCTCCAGGGTCTTCCATGTGTCTCTTTTATGCATGAGTATTACGGGAGAAAAAATATCATCTTCATTTAAACCACATTCCCCTTTAATCAACTTTTCTCTGCTTTCTCTTAAATTAAGTACTTCAAAGCTATTCTCCAGGAGAGCTATCTCCTGTCAGTGCATTCTCTGCAGCATTCAGCTCCATGTGATGGAACCTTGATCTGTGCTGTGAGCCAGGGTTGTGCTTTGCAGGTTATCTGTGGGACCTCAGACTGTCTGTCACTCAGGTGTTCCAGGAAGGTGGGAGCTGGATTCTGAAAAGGCAGCTCTTAATGAGGTAAAATAGTTTACTAATTTGTGTAAAGTTATGATAACTTTGGGAAATTTTGCATAAAATGTCTTCCAATACTTGGATGAAAACCCAGAAGAAAGTCTCCTGTATAATCAAAACGAACCCTGCACTTCCTCTTTGATAATATCCCTAATGAGTTGTGCAATTATAAAACATTGAAAATCTGAATTACTTTAACTGACAAATCCAGCAGTTTTAAAATAGGAATCCCTGAGAGCTCATCCTATTTCAGTCCACCTCTGTTCAGCTAGGAGACATCACCTGGGCAGGGTAGAGAGCTATGGGGTGCTGGCTGTCCCTGCCGTTGCCTCCCAACTGCACTGCGGCATTGTAAGGTACCTGCTCATTCCTTAAGCTCATAAGTGTAAATTGCAGTTGGGTACAGATTGCTGCAGCAGCGCTCCTGCGTAACAACATGGGCTGCCAGCAGACTCACAGGTATAATCTTGATTTTCTTCGTTGTCGTCTTAGAAAATACTAAAATTTAAGTCTCTTGTTCTTTAGCGTGTTTCTTAGCACAGTGCCCAGTGTATCAAAATATGACCTGAAGATCTGCAAAGTTCTCCATTATGGTGCAATGGGACATTTACAGTGACAGGAAGGATTTTCTGTCCACATGCTTCTGAACAAACTTTTAGGAGGGAGCAATGAAAGGGCAGGGAAGTGCTGTGACAGACCCTTGCCCCTTCTGCTCCACATTGCCTGGTGTACTCATAACGCACTGTGGGGATGTGCTCAGGTAATTGCAGTGAGACTGCTGATGCAACCATACTGGTAGGATAAGATAGCACAAGAGACATAAGGATGTTGCAAGCTTAACCTAAAGGGGATATGGTCAGAGAAGAATTTATGGATGAAGATGTTGCCCACTCATTTTTCTGTAAAATATGCTAAGGAGGGATGAGAAAAGGGACACAAATGATGACACAAACCATTGGGCAAGTCTGCTCCATGAACTGTACTCCTTACTATGGCAGCGTGGTAAACCATGGCTCCATGAATTAAAATCGGAAAAAACAGATCCAGAAACTGGGTTGTAACCACTGTGTTTATCATAAAAAAATCTCCTACCTGGAATCACCTGTAGCACAGAGGAACTGGTGCCTGAACTGTCTGTAACTCACCTTCAGTAGTCACTGGACTGTGTCCCAAAATTAACTGCGTCACTGTGCCCCACTGATAAGGAACTGCAGCGCTGCTTTCGCCAGACAGGTGAGGCCATATTGTCATTGCTTTACAAGAATTTTACAAGCTTGGCGTTTCTCAGACTGCACTGTCGAAAGCACCAGATAAAACCTGAAGTGTCACTCATTTCATGCCAAACAAGGTTTGAGTTTGGCTTGTTTTCATGAGTGAAAAAACCACCATTTTAGGGGCGTGAGGGTTAAGTAGATACACTCTTTGAGTTGTAAGCGCAGTTTAAAAGATTTTGCAAAGAATGATAACTGATAATTGTGCTGATGTGATGTGGAAAATATGCATTTCCTCCTCAGTCTGTGCCCCCCTCTCCCTGCCACTGTTAATGCTGAGGCCTTGTTTGCACTCTGTGAGATGTCACAAAGGTCACTTACAGCAAACGTGTCAGCATTCAGATTAGGGGAGCCACCGTAACTTGACTCTGCCTTTCACCCCTGGCAAAAGCACGGTGAGATTCTCACTTTTGTATCAGGCTGCTGCTTGCTGTGTGGGGGAAGCGTGGCTCGGGAGGCAAGGCAGCAGTGGATGGCTGATGGGCATGGCATGATAGCAGTGCTCTGGGTTTGCTAAATCAGTCACCCACCCTGGGAAGCATTAATCTCTTGAGTAATACTTATCCTTTGTCAAGATCCTGTGCAGAGTGAGGGATTTTCACCTGCTTCTGGACTGAGTCGTTAGCACACTGCTAAGACTGGGTAATACATGTTGCAGTCTGTAACAGGCAGGCGAGATCTCTCATGTGTGCTTTAGAGAGCTCTTTACCCAGTTGCAGAGACTGCCTGGAGCAGTATTTGTTGTAGTAATGTTGTTTGTAATGATTATGGTATGAAATATTCAGAACTGGCTGCTGCATTGGAGTTGGCCCGAATGGCTTTGGCTCACCATGATCCTCACGTGAATTACGCTTGTTCCTGTCCATCATGATCGTGTTTACTCTAGGGAATTCCCTATTTTATTTAGACACTAGGAACAGAGCTTTCTATTGGCAAGTGTCCCCTGACATCAAGAGAAAAAGTAACCTACAATATGCACATACAGATTTGACCATATTTCTTGAAAAGAAGGATGTCAGGTGTTGATCGGGGATACAGTATTAGCTGCATACTTTGGCCCAACTGCTAAAGACCTCATGCCATGACTCTTAGTTTACCTCTTACTTAAGGATTTGCTTTAAAAAAATAAATAAGAATGCAAAATAGTCTGGCTGTTACAGCCTAAACTCAATTTTCCATGTAATATGCACCCACTACTTTTGCTTTTAAAGATCTCATTGATTATTCTCGAGAAAGGTCAGATTTAGTAACAGGATATTCAGAAAGTTCAGAACCCTTTTTCAAGTCGTGTGCATCAACTTCACTCTAAACTTCATGCAGCTACCCAGATTTTCACAGGTTTACCTGAAGGTCAGGTGAAGAGGGGTACCTTGGCAGCGGCAGGGGAGTCCTCCTTGTGTACCCCCCTACGCAGAGGTGGGCCCTTTACAGAGGATTCTGCCATAAGGAATTCTCAATCCAGGAGGTTGAAATGTAATAATTTAATTAAAAACTAAACTACATTATTAAATGTTAATAAATATATTAATAATACATTACTAAAATTATATAATAGCTTTAAAAATCACAGTCTCTATTTCCAAACCACCTTATAAAGGCTTGAAGGATTCTCTGTAGTTTGCTTGACCCCTGAAGGGCTTCTAGAAGAGTAAAAAATTATTCAAATTTCAGAAGCTGAAACATGCCTTGCTGAAGAGAGAGGCTGATTTTCCAGCACTCTTTTCCACAGCAGTCAGGGTACTTACAGTTCAAAAGGGGCTATTGTGTCTTGTGGGCTGATTAAAATAGAAGTGGAAAAAGAAAAGTCTTTGAGGCTTTATTTCAGCACGATGAAAGTAAATTAAGGCTGAAACTTGTGCTGAAATACTTTGCTTAATCTAAGCCTAAACCTGTATTTTGCTTGTCCCCTCATGCTCATTTGAGTGAGTTTAGATACCACTGGTAGAAGTTCTTGGCACACACGCCCTCTCTCCTGCCAGCCTTCAAGTCCTTGCCACCAAAACATGCCACCTTTTCACAAAAAACGGGCAGCAAAGTCTCCACAATTCAGCTGAGTCACAGTAACATCTGAAATTCCTGTGCCTCGGCTTGTAGTCTGAGCCTTGTGTCTCCGCAACCAAGTACACAACAAGGAGAAGTTTCTATGTGGTATCATGAGAAAATAATTTGGAAAACAAAATAGCCCAAAGGAAGATAAATAAGCTTTGAGTGGGAAAGAATCATTGTCATCTTTTGTCTGTAACATGATGATAAGAGATCTCTTCTTCAAGAGAAATCTGTGATTAAGAATGTCTCAATACGACTATATAATCTCATATTAATACTTGCACGGGAAGAAGATCAAACACTGAAGGTTTTTTTAATCTAGTGAATAAAAGGCATAGAAGAACCAAAACCTGGGCAAACTCCAAGTAATTTTTAACAAGGTGATAACCATGGAAAAAGACTGGAAGGAGAAGTGGTGGATTGCCCGTGTTTTGAAATCAGTTGAAACTGGGTGCCTTTCTAGAAATTGTTCACCAGTTTTGCTTTAGCAGAGTGCAAATTACTGGGGTGACAACAGGATGATGGGATGAGTCCTGTGGTGTAGGCTGTGTCGTATGGCTGGAAAACAGCCTTGCATAGCGGTGTGGAAGAGATTGTCCTTATCCCACAAAACTTGCAAACACAGACACCTTTTCGCAGTCGATTACTGTTAGTAGTTCTGTTAGTAGTTCTGTGTGTACAGTCACATGTGTGAGGGACAGCCTGCGGCTGGCAGTACAGAGACATGCTGGGTTTAAGGAGAAGGCTGGCTGTTTCCGTCAGAGTAGTCCAGCCGTTAGTGCGGCTGGTGTGGGGCCGCAGCGCTGCCTGCGTGTTGGAGGGAGGCACACGCCAGTGCCTGGGACCATCATAGCATGTCTCTCACTTGTGCATGGCTCTGGCAGTGCTTCCCCTCCGAAGTACGTGATGTTTATGCTCCTTGTTAGCGTGACTCGTGCAATGGTTTGATTTCTTGTGCCCATGTATTACCCATATGCAGGTAATTTTATACAAGAAGTGTTTTCCAGTAGACTGACAGCTAGAACATTATGCAGCGGTCCTGTAAAATTGCACAGACCAAATGAAAAAGCCCAGTCTCAAAACCAGCTCTCTGGATTACCAAAACTGCCCTAGACTGTTAAAAGTGAAAATATTTTGAAAATCTGATTTCTTTAACTGTTCTGTTGCTTCACTTTGTGTGCTTCACACACCTTTAAAGAAAGTAACTCATCTGACCTTACTTATTTCTCATAAACAAGAACAGTGGGACAGTGTGTGGGTCGCACATCTTGAAAGGAAAAACTGGAGTGGACTTGGTTTCCCAGGGTAGGGTTTTCTTTTTTAATTTATCAAACACGCTTCTCATGAATAATACCCTTTTAAAAGGATCTGAGCCACATTTTAGAGATTTAAACTGGGGGTTCCCTTACATCCGTCATCACACTGAAGTGAAAGATGTGTATCCTTTCTAAATACGCATCTTTCCAGCTATGGAAGAGTCACAGGCAGCAGTTTGGTAACAGGGTGGGGGACTCCTGCTGCCCTCTGCACAAATAGTGTCCAGGAGGGAGAGCAGTGGGCAATTCTGGGGACTGAAAGCTTGAAGTGACTGTTTCATGAGGGTCAGTCTGAGATGTCTCACAGGGAAAGATTTTCTGAGGCTGAATTTTTAAAAACTGTGTGCAGAGCCTTAAAATGCACAGGCTGAGGAGCTGACAAGGGCTATGGTGTGACCCGTGGGATGCTACCAGAGCAAAGCAGAGCAGGGTGCTCCTGCAGGACACTCCCTCCACAGCCACTTGCTGCATTCAGCTGCTGCCATGTCCCAGCCAGCTCCCAGGAAATCTCTGGAAGAGAAACCAGTGTCTTGGGCTGGAGCCCGAAGCCTCCCCTAGCGTGGGAATAGCCTGCACGAGAGGATGCAGGGTCTGATTTACGTCACAGCACTGCGTGTAAAACAGCAAGTTACAAAAGGGCATTCTATAGAAAGGAAAAAACCCCTAACTGAATATCAGAAAAATGTTTGTCTTCCTACTTTTAGCTAAATGTGTCTCTTTTTTTAGTCACTCAGCTAAGATGACTGAACTTGTAGTAATTGAAAATGCCAGAGTCATTAAAGTGAGCTTGAGAAAGTGCTGGGAGTCTGTACCATGCTCCACAGCTCTTCTGAAGCACACCACTATGCTTGCTATAGAAGACACTTGAGACCAAAATATGAGGCAATGGGAGCACCGCTACCTGCTGTAAAAAAAATGAGGGAAACCATCCTTTTACAAGAAACCTGTGACAGGCAACGTATGTTATAAAAACATGCTGTGAGTGATAGATCTTCAAGGAAATGTGAAGTAAAACCAACCCAACAGATTATTTGCAATGAAAGATGAGCATTTGCTCATCATTCTCTCTTTTTTTTTTTTTTTTTTCTCTCTAATTCTCACTTTTCCCACTCAGCAAACTTCAAAGGTTAATCGCTGACAGGAACAAACAGGTGAAACCTTTCTCTCGGCCTCGGAATACTCCACAATTAAAAATGTTAGTGAGGGTTATTCTGGTGAATGTCTGATGCCACCTAAAGTCTCCACCAAGTCTTGCAGTAGTAGAATAAACCAGTGTTACTCCCCAGCAGTCTCAAGCAGTAATGGCTATGAAGTTATTAGTTATTTATAGTTCTTTGTGGCTACATTAAGCAGAACTTTGCACTGTGAGAAAATTAGCTGTCCTGCTAGGCTGGGTAAAAATCCAAATTTCTGTCATCCTTGGCCCGTGAGAAGCAGACGTCATAACCCAGTCCAGAATCAAAGCTCTGAAATGGAGAGCCTGTCTTTATTCCCCTGACGCTAAAACTAGCTTGGTAATGATGTTGTTTTATTTTTAATATTTGGAAACCATGTGACTGTAAAAGGGAATCAGATTCAGTAGGTGTAAGGACAATGTATGCAAGACATTTTCCATGAATGATATCAAGCCTTCAGGTTTAGGGGATACCAGCGTGTATTTTTGAGTACTCTACTGAGCAGAGTTAATACCTTTATCACTTGAGTTGGTCAATAAGCCTGTTAAAACGTATTATAATAAAAATATGCTGTTGTCACAAAAATACCAAACTTTGAAAAATGCATTATTTTTACTAGATTTCTTTTGGTGTAAGTATTGATTGTTGGAGCTTTTTACATCTGATCTAGTAGAGTTTTTCGTTAGGATTTTTTTTCAATTTCATTTTATTTTTCATTTTCATTTTCATTTTCCTTTGTTTGTGCATTGTGTCCTTGTAGTGCTCCACACAAGAACATCAGTGTTATGCATTTTTTATTACTGGTATGGTCATAATGGCTAAGAACTGAAGTGGCTTTTGGATTTTAAGCATCATTCAAAGTGGCTGCTATTGAGTGCTGTTGGGGACATTAAGCCTTGTCTTCCAGATCAAAGTGTCTCCTGACGGCTGTAATTAAACAAATTGATTCTAGTTTTTTTACCTTTAATTTCAAGCACCTAGAGGTGAGGACAGGAGGGACTACCACACTGCACAGTACAGAAGTGGTAGGGACTGGAAGGGGACCGAGGCCCTCCAAACTCAGAAGAGGTTGAAGGGCAGCCCTTTGGGCACTTGCATTTTAACATGCTAACTTTATCAGCAGGTGGTAGGTGTTGAAAAACCTCTGTTAACGTGGTTGTTCCTCTCTCTCCAGCACCCTCTCGAGCTGCTCGCATGCTGTGGTGGCCCTGCTGTACCCCTTCTCCTGGCAGCACACCTTCATTCCTGTTCTGCCCTCATCCATGATTGACATTGTGTGCTGCCCTACCCCCTTCCTGGTGGGACTGCTCTCCAGCTCTCTGCCCAAGCTGAAGGAGCTGCCTGTAGAGGAGGTAGGAGCTGGCACCAGAATTGTTTGCCTGGAGAAAAGCTGGCCTCACCCTGGAGAGGTCCTGCCATTTGCATGTAAATCCTCAAGTTTAATTTTTAATCTGCCTCTTTGTTTTATCTCTGCCTAAATTCTCACGGGCAAGTACCTCTTGGTAAAACTGCAGTAGTAGGTTTAGCCTTCTCTTTATTTTGCCCCTCTTCCCATACCTGGTACCTTGACAGAGAGGAGTGAATTTTAACCTGGTCAGCAGGTAAGTACCATGTAAATATGCAGGGGGAAAGAGAGACTTGCACTTCATCAGCTCTTCCAGCAAAATACTACAAAAATCCCCAAGGCCACACTCTTCTCTCTTATTCCTATTAGTTTCCTGTCATTTTTCTTTGAAATTTTCTTTTCTTATGCTCACTTTCAAGGCTCTCTGTGCCTCTGGCCCATATAAATCTCTGCTCTGCTTTCGCCTCCCACTCCTAACATTGCTCTCCCCACATCTTCCCAGCTCTGTCTCCTGGCTTTGTTGCTTCATTATCATTAATATTTCATACCTTTGCCCTTCAGAAGACCTGCTGCCTCAAATGACTTCTTTAAACCCCTCTGAAATATTTTTCATCTGCATGTTAACAAAAATTATTAGCAATAGCTTGCTTAGGTGTAAGAAAAAAGACCAGCCTAACCCTTTTAGCTTTTCTTACATATTAACCTAGTATGAGCTCCGTTGTATCTCACTATGTTAAATTAGACTTGGAGTTCTAACAAAAAACTTTTATCTTCTTGTCTTATAAAGCACATAACCTGTTGTTTCACAGTAGGAATTTGATTCATGTTGAGGCTTGGGACCGCTCAGATAATCTTTCGCTATTAAATGGCAGACACAAATGAATGTTTTCTGGCTCTTCAGATATATTTCACTGTAGTGTTTTCTTTTCTTTAGGCTTTGATGGTTAACCTGGGATCTGATCGATTCATCAGACAGGTAAAGTACTCCCTGAAATGTTGCCATGCAGTCTAACAAGCTGTTTACTCCTCTAGGATGACAAGGTTTCTTTGATTAGAGAAACTTGGCAGGAAATATGCAGTGGGAAAGAGATTAGAAAAACAAGTGCTCGTTTTCTGTTTCACCTGCAACAAGTACTATGCCTCAGGTATGCAAAAGGGATTGAGGCTGGACTGTCAGAGGAAATCAGGATCTGTACTCACAGTAGAAAGAAAACATCTTGTTAGCAAGAAAATGCACGCTGTTGGAGGTGAAAAGGAAAAAAATTGCAAAGAAAAGTTTCTGAGTGAGGAAAGGTGAAGAACAGTTTAATGTGGTAGGAAAAGCAGGAGCTAAACAGGGAGATGATGGATCACCATCTCCTGATAGTAATGCGGCACTAAATCATTCAAAAAATAGCAATCTGCAGGTTAGATTAGTAAACTTTCTTGTACAATTCCCTGGAACATACGGCTGGTGAATAGTAGTTGCAGAGCTGAGATTCTTATGTCTACTCGCTTTTGCTGAACAAGCATTAAATAAGATGAAGAGAGCAACAGGGGGAAAACCCAGAAAACAAGATAGACTAGAATATAAGTAAAAACAACTATCAAGAACCAACGAAGCTGCCTAAAACCAACTAGAGCAGCTGTGTGTACGTGTAGCCAGGCTTTGCATCATGGGTATTTAGTTAAAAACAACGATTTGGACTCTGTCATGTGAAGAGCTGATTCCAAGTTTCTATATGTTTAACTCGCTCTTTGGATTATCGTTCCTGACTTACATCTCATTAAGAGCGACAAGAGATTTTGTTTAGAAATATATGATAGTTGCACATAGCTTTTCATTATTTTGTTTATGTAGGCATGGCAGTAGCAGAGACAAAACGCTTCTGAATTTTAAACCTTGCGAAAGTATTTGCCGTAGTTGCTGCATAGATTAATGTGCTCTAAAGATTTTTTTTTTTTTCCTGTCAGATGGATGATGAAGACACACTATTACCTAGAAAATTGCAAGCTGCTCTGGAGCAGGCTCTGGAGAGAAAGAATGAACTGATAAATGAAGATTCAGACAGTGATTCAGATGACGGTAAGTTCATTTGGAAACAGGGACTTGTACAAACATGCATGTAGGTGGTGTTGTGACTTTCCAGGAGAAAGACGGATGGGACTTTAGTACTCTAATACCTTTTGCGCCATCACAGATAGTCTGAACACACAGGGAGTGGGACAGAT
Source organism: Bucorvus abyssinicus (assembly GCA_009769605.1). Lineage (NCBI taxonomy): Eukaryota > Metazoa > Chordata > Aves > Bucerotiformes > Bucorvidae > Bucorvus > Bucorvus abyssinicus. The sequence goes on along the minus strand of CM020043.1, from coordinate 8,655,583 downwards.
AGCATCGGCGCACAGTAACAAGTTGTCAGTGATGTATTTTAATTTCTTTGTGAACGACATGTCCTCCCATGACTACCTCTAAACCTCTACTCAGAGGTTTGCAGTTAACTTGGCTCTAATTCAATCCTGATAACTATACATGCTCAGGGCTGTGTCTGAGTTCGGAGTTGCTCTTGGCACTCAGCGTATTCAGAGCAGAGAGAAGCAGGTACTGCCAGAAAGTAGTTTCAGTGCAGGAGGGGCTGAGCTGCCTCTGAAAGGTGGTATTTCTCTCCAGCAATTATAAAACCAGCCTAAGGTGAATTTAAATGCCTATGGTTAAAAGGTATGAAACAAGTCCCTATTCAGTTTATGAAATTTATTTCTACTCATCCATGTTACATATGTAAAACTGTTTTAACATCTCAGAAATTATGAAAAAAACCACACTCTACCCTTTTTGATCTGTTCTTGGTAAAGACTTATTATCCCCAGAGCAAACATTTTAATTCTGAGTCAATCAGAGGCTTCTCAAGAAAACCTACTCAAGAGTTAAAATACAAGGATTAACTTTGATGAAGCATACACAACCTTGTTAATTTTCGGAGCTGTTTCCTGAGGATTTGTATTTCTCATTGACTCTTGGTTATGAAACAGCAATTCTGTAGCCTGGCACTCTTGGTGATAAAGCTGTTACCCTGTCTGATGTGTCTCCCCATCTGCAAGGAGCCAGTACAACTCCTTTCAGTTCCTAGTGTGGCACCAGCAACCCGCTGGATGACAGTACCTGGCCCCGTGTGGATGACAGTGCTGACAGCTCTGGCAGCAGCTGATCTTGGTGTCTTATTGCCGCCTTATTTTGCAGAATGTAACACCCTGAATGGATTAGTGTCTGAGGTTTTTATCCGATTCTTTGTGGAGACAGTTGGCCATTATTCCCTGTTCCTAACCCAGAATGAAAAAGGAGAGCGTGCCTTCCAAAGGGAGGCTTTCCGTAAATCTGTGGCCTCCAAGAGTATCCGCCGCTTCTTGGAAGTTTTCATGGAATCCCAAATGTTCGCTGGCTTCATCCAGGACAGAGAGCTGAGAAAATGCAGGGCAAAAGGTAAGGGTGGTTTTCCTGGCTGCAGCATGGGTTACTCGTGTTGTGCACAGCTCCTGTGCTGAGTGACTGCCAGCTGCCAGGGCTCAGCGAGTCCCGTATGGGTGACACATCTCCCGAAACACGCTGTCCGCTTCGAGCGGGCCTCGATTGTAGCCGTGGTGGAGATGATACAAAGGCTTGGACCAGAATGTTCTCATCTGAGCGCTGCAAGTCACGCACAGTTGAAGCTGGGAACCGTCCTGTGACGGGCACAGCCCATCCCTGGTGGGAACCACCCAGGGGCTGCTGCCAGTGCTCGCAGGGGGAAACCTGAAAGCACTGCCGAGGCCGAGCCCCGGCAACCGCAGACTAAAGTAAACGTCGGGTGCCGACGGCCGTACGCACGGAAGCCGCGGCTCTGCGTCGCCGCTGCCGTCCGCGCGCTCCCGACGCGGGGCGGGGCGGCCGCGCGTGGCACTGCAGCTCCCCCTGTGGGAGCTGCGCCCGGGGCGGGACCGGGACCGGGACCGGGCCCTGGCCCGGCTCAGCCCTGGCCCGGCTCAGCCTTGGCCCGCCGCCGTGTCCGGTAGGTGCCCGGTGCCGCTGGGCGGTGATGGGGGATGGAGCCGTGAACCGCGTCTGGTGAGGGCAGGGAGCGGGAGGCGCGGCCCGGCGCGCTCTGGCGATGCTGGTGCGGCGGCGGGCCTGGTGCTGGCTGCCGGTGGTCCCGCGCGGCGGCCCGGTGCCGGTGTGTCCCGGAGCGGAGGCCAGGCCGGGGGGAGCGGGCGGCTGGCCCGGGCGAGGGCCTCCCTGGCCGCGGGGGTGTGGAGGCGGCGGGAGCGCGTGCCGCCCGCAACCCCTCGCTTCCGACCCCGAGTCCGTTACCCGTCGCGTAACGCCCGGGCTCGCCGTGCCTGTCCTGATCCCGCATGATGATGAGTAGCCCCTTACCGGCAGTAGGATGTTACAGTACGACAGAGGTAAAGGGCTGTGGAAAGAAAAAGCTGGGAGTGCACGAAGCGGCCGGGGGAAGCGGGTTCAGCCTGACGCAGCCCCCCCAGCTCCCTCTTCTCCTCTTTTCCGTAGGGCTCTTTGAACAGAGGGTCGAGCAGTATTTGGAAGAGCTTCCAGACACAGAACAAAGTGGAGTAAACAAGTTTCTGCGAGGCCTCGGTGAGGAAGATCTTTAGAAGTATTTCTGAAATGAATTTTCATGTCTAGCCTTACCCGAGGTGAAATCAGATAGTCAAGAGTTTCAGTGTGATAGGAAATATGAAAAGGAAAATAATGAAAAAATACTTAAAGCTGACAAAACCAGATTTAAGTGTGATCCTTGTTAATGTTTCCATTTTTGCTCGGGGGTGGGAGAACCGAACCGTAACCACAGAAGGGAAAAGGAAGGTGGCTGATCAGGTGGATTCTGGGCTGGCGTGAGGTAGAAGAGTTACTCTACAGCAGCTACGTTACAAATTAGATCTGTTTGCTGAGTAACTTCTGATTGCCCTTGGCTTCCCAGCGTACCTAGAGACTGACAGTGTGCTCTCTTTAGGAAACAAAATGAAGTTCCTTCACAAGAAGAACTAACTCCTTTCTGCTGAAATACCGGCCCAAAGGCTATTTATGACGCTGCGTGTGAGACACCTGCAGCGTTTCAGAGCCTGATGCGGAGGAGAGCGGAGCGAGCTGACTGCGGCTTTGGGTGACCGCAGATGCTGTGAGGCGGTGTGCCAGATGATGGCTCCTTTATGTATTTGGATAGAATTTGTACATAATGTGCTGTAAGCTTTTGTAACTGATTTTGTAATGAGCAAGGAAAAGGGTGGTAAATATTTGTATATTCCTGAGAATAACAGGTGCTTTTTTTTCTTTAGTATGAATTGAGTTATGCTTGGTGCAAAAATGAATAGCTGATCATGTGCAGCTGACTGTCCCAGCAGAACCACTGACTTCACGGGGTGTTTGTGAGAGCTGCACTGATGCCTGGATACTGTGGGGGTGAATGACCTCGGGTACGTGGGAGACATTGTATGCACGGGGGCTGCCTTCATGTGCCAGAGTTGGTATTTTTTTTTATCTTCTAATTAATTTTAAAAGAAAGATCAACAACAAAGTAACTTGATAATAAGGTACTTGGTTCACAATACAAACCTTCCACTCGGTTTGAACTCTGGTCAGTAAACTACTTGTAATCCATTCTGCACTAAGACTGCTAAACCTGAGGAGATCTCAGTCCTTTGCATACAAGCTGCAGCGAGTAGGTACAGTACATCCTTCCCTAATGTATGTATGGTTTCTAATAAACTCTGTAAATATACCCATTTGTTTATAGTCATTGCAAACCCCTGCAGTTTTTGATGTTCAGTAGGTACAAAAGCAGTAACTTTCCTGTGATTTTTAATGAATTTTTAATTAAAATATAAAATGGTTATTACAAACCAATCTTTTCGTAGCTTTACTATTTCACGACGTGTAGTTTGGGTTTTTGTTTTTTTTTTTAATCGATGTTTTTCTCCAGGGCTAAGACCAGGCATTTTCTATCCCTGTTCTGTTCATTTCATCTTAACAGAAGCATCTCTTAAAACATTTTTCTTTGCATGGGTTAGCAGGAAATTACTTTTTGTCATTGTATTATCGATACTGCTCCTGAACTGTGGTGTTTTCAGGTGGTTTTGTGCTACCCTGGTTAGTTGATCAGAGTAGAATGTGAGCAGCTTGTAGCAGAGAGGCTTTGCCTAAATTTCTGATGAGCTGATCACCTACATTTCATGAGTCTGCTTTTGTTCTGCATTAATTGCAGTCTGTTCAGGTGGTGGTTCCATTTCAGTGAAGGCTCTTCAGCAGCTTGCCATGGCCACCGGCACAGCTGGGAATGTTGCCCAAGTACCACCTGCGCCTGTGGTCTGGTACCATAACTCCTGCTGAGGTTCTGTAAGTTTTTCCCTAGTCAGAAGAAGAAAATACAAAATAAATGAATATATTTGCAAGTCCAACAGCTAATTAAATTTAAGCTTAGCTTCAAAAAAAACCCCAACCAAACCAGTGTATTTTTCTTTATTGCAGCATGATTTCTTCAGCTAGACTGGCTTTGAGGCTTGCGCAGTTCCTAACCTGACAGTGGTTCTGGTTTGCTATCAGCCTCATAGAACAAAACTGAGGGATTTTCACTAAAAAGGTGAAGTCATTTCCTTTTTTTTTTTTTTAACTCCCTCACACTCATGTATATACAAAAGTTGCTTAAGTCTACATGAAATGACTGTAAAATATCAAGTGCTTTTGATTTGATGGAAATGTAATCATAAACATTAATTTCCATCAGTTTTAATTTATAATATGCTGTAAGTTGCAGCATGACTTCTAGATGTAGTTCTTCAGAGTGGAAGGAGTAACTTCATTGGTACTGGTGGATTTTGGCTATTTTATAAACAACAGCTGTTAGTAAATATATGGGGAAATATATTTCTTAAGAAATATATCTCTTAAGAAAATGATAGATGAAACATCATCATCGGGTGAAGGAAGTGCTGCAGACGAGTTGCTATAAAGGCAAGAAAAAGCTAAGGAATGCTGAAGTACAAGGTGCGGTGCTGTAAAACCCATCTGCCACACTAAAGCTGTTTTCCTCCATCTGCACTTCAAAAATCCAAGTAGAAAGTCTTTGAACTTTTTATTACCCATCAACATGTCATTCCAGTTTCTGTAATGTGAATCAGAGGAGAGTACTGGACAAGGTGAGATGTTTCAAAAAATCTGTAGGTGCCTTCTTGACTCTCAAACTGTGGCTGTATAAAACAGTCCTAGTGTTACCCAGAGGTCTGTGTTTTGAAAGGATTGGATGAAAGAGAGCAATATTTTGCCTTCTATATTATTTGTTAAAACTAATGGTGTTCCAGAGCGTGGAACATTACTAGTGCACCATTTAACTGCGAAGGAAATCCCGAGGAAACACAAATCCAGTACTGAGACCTGTGTTAATATAAATTGATAAAGATTTGTTTCAAGTGTTACGGTATAAAATACATAAACAAGTTTGAGAAACACTAACATTCTCCAGGAATTGTTACTGTACTGTGGCAGACAGTTGTGTTTAAGAACATACTATTTATTTTCCCGTTGTTATCAGTATTTAATAAAGTGACCAAGCTTGCAAATTTTCGTCAAATCTGCTCGAAGTCCTCCTTTTGCAACCGCTGACAGAGGGAAGAGAAGGCAAGTAGTGAAGAGGGCCAGTACTTCGCGCTGCTGGCAGGGGCAGCTGTCCAGAGCTGCTCCTGTTCCGCGGCCAGCGCAGCGCGCCCTGGCCCAGGCGCGGGAGGGCGCGGCCGCAGCTGCAGAAGGTAGTTGGTGCGGTGTCCGTCGCTCAGGGACCGCTGTGTCCCCTCGGGAAGCCGCGGGTGGCCAGCGAGCAGTGCCTGCGCTGCGGCGTGAGCGGTCACAGGCCGCGGCGGAGCGTCGCGCTTCAGAAAGGGCCATGAAACGCTGTCAGCGCGTCCCGCCCGGCTGCCGGCGCCTGTCTAGCCAGGGCGGTTCTGCTCGCCTTTCAGATCGCGCTGGCTTAGCCCCGCCGCTCCCGGCCCGGGACTGCCGGTACCCCGGGCCCTGCGGAACGCGCGGCAGATCTCGCGAGACTCAGCCCTCACTCCGGGCGCCTCAGCGAAGCCTCGCGAGATCTTGGCCCCGCCCAGCCGTACTTCCGCCCCCCCTCCGCGCCTTTCCCAGCTCTCGCGAGCGCTGCGTTCCTTCTCTTCCCTCGCGCACGCCGGCAAGATGGTGGGTGCTGCTGCGGAGGCCGCGCCGGGCCGGGGGCACCGCGGCCGCCGGCCCTCGCTGTCGCGGCGGGATGTGGCTGGGGAGTCGCGGGGGTGACGGGGAAGGCTGTTCTCTGAGCCCGTGGCAAGGGAGAGCGGTGCAGTGAGGCCATTTGGGCCTTCCCTTCGCGGGCCTGGGCCGCCATGGCGCCTGGCTGTGCGGCCGCCCGGGAACTGCGGCCTCGGAGCAGCGCTGTCCCAGGGGAGGGCGGGTGGTAGCCCTGCCGCTTGCTGCCCGTTTTGCTGATCGCTGTTCTCCCGCTTTCCTGCAGCCTTCCAGACTAAGGAAGACTCGGAAGCTGAGAGGACACGTTAGCCACGGCCACGGCCGCGTTGGTGAGTGCAGAGGCGGCCGCCGGCGGGCTGAGGCCCTTCAGTGAGTGCGTCCCCGTCGGTACCTCCCCAGTACCGGTGGGACGCTGCTGTTCTTCACGGGTTGCAGAAAAATGTGACTCTGGGCACCAGTCACACTGTGGGTAATAGCGAGCAGTACTGAAGGCTACAGCGTGCGTGGATGATGCTGGTGCTGTGGGCGCAGGCGCCACAGTGATGGCCTGATGCGAAGTCTTGCACATTCTTTTAGGCTTCACTGGATGTGTAACTTAAGTAGAGCTCAGCTGATAGGTACTGCTTGTGTGGCATCTTAATCTTATGGGGCAGTGCTGTGTCCCTTCTGGCTCTTTGGCCATGCCTACCTTTTCTTGTCACTTCACTTGTGCTAGTGCTGGTGTCTTGTACTGCTGTAAGCTAACCAGAGGTGTGCTGTGGTTATTGTTTTTTCTCTTGCAGTTCTTAGTTGGCTCATCTCACTGAATTGAGATGAATTCATTAAAATGAATTGATATTGAATATACCTCCAAGCTGAAGTATTATGTGTAATATTCTTAATGTGACAAACTTATATTTTTCTTTTTAGGCAAACACAGGAAACATCCTGGAGGGCGTGGTAATGCTGGTGGTATGCACCACCACAGAATTAACTTTGATAAATAGTAAGCTAACATTTTAAATATATACTAGCAAAATGTATGTTCCTGAAGTAGAAGCAACTAACTTTCTTAGGTGAATAAACAAAATTCCCTGCAATCCTATGTGTTTTTTCCTCTGATGTGAAGTGTGGCATTATAGCTACAGTCAACTCATGTCCCCATTTACCTTAAAATCAAAGGCCTTTTCACTTAAGGTGCCTTTAAAAGTTCAGTGCACCATCTGGTAAACTTGACCAAACTTGTCTGTTACAACATAGTCCCTGCTTAGCAATGCACACCCAAAATGTTATGTAAATTCAAAATGTTATGTTAAATCCAATCTGCATACTGTCCACGTAAGGGATGTTGTCTTTTCTTATTGCCGAGACTAGAGTCACATCTGGGCACTGCCTGTTGTCCTGGTGTGCTAGAGTACTCGGACAGTAACCACTAATCTATATTCACTGGCTGTGACCATGCTTGACCCAGTCAGTCACGAGGTTAGTGACAGGAGCGCTGAAAGTCCTCAGCAGTGCAGCCCTCCCTGGTTTCAGGAAGTTGAGGTTGCCCTGGACCAGTCTCACCAATGAGGGGGCTTGAGTTGTGAGTTCAAGGGAGAGCATGTGCTCCAAGGGAAAAGAATTTTCCTGTGGTTGGGATACTGATGATAATTACACTTAAATACTGCACCTGTGAATAAAAGTATAATATGCCATTTTGATTACTTTGATCAAGTAAGACGCTTGTTTCAGTGTTAATTTGTAGTCCTACCTGTTCAGGATGAATTTAAAATGTGATCTAACAAGGAATGTGTTTCTTTCACAGTCACCCTGGTTACTTTGGAAAAGTAGGTATGAGACACTATCACTTGAAGAGAAACCAAAAGTTCTGTCCTACTGTCAATTTGGATAAACTATGGACGCTTGTCAGTGAGCAGACAAGGCTCAATTATGCAAAGAACGAGGCTGGACTGGCCCCAGTCATTGATGTTGTGCGCTCAGTAAGTGTCTGCTTGTATTCAAACCGCCAGTTCCTGGTCACTTCATGTGTAACTTAGCTTTGCATATCCAAGGTGGGAAACGGTGAACTGCAAATAGGCTACAGTGTTTGAATGTGTATGAACTTCTCAGGACTAATGTCATGGCTCATAAGTAGTTATAAGTAGCTACCTGTGGGTACTTAGGCTGTTAAGGTTTTTCCTATAAGAACTTTTTCTCATACTTCTGTGTGATGGTGAACAGGGACTTCCATCATTTGGGAAAGTGGTGGAAGATTACTTGTTAAACATGTCACCGAAAGCATGGCAGAACTAGTCTCACATAAAGTCACTTCTCTAATATCGAGACTAGAGTCACATCTTAACATGATTGATTGTCTTGGTGTGCTGTAGTTCTCGGACATAAACTCTGATCCTTATTCGCTGGCTGCGATGTCTCGTATCTCAGCCAGCCACCGAATCAGTGACACTCACTAGTCTGCCAAGTGGGTATGTTCTGCGTGCCAAGTTCAGATACTGGAGTTGGCCTGTTAGGCCACTTGTGACAAGCAATGACTTCAGCGGCTGTGGTGTTTATGGTCCTTGTGCCATGATTGTCCTTCCAATGTGAAGGACAGGAATGAGATGATTCCAGTGGTAGAGAACAGCTGTTGCTGTAAAAGCTTACAAAAGTTTTGGTTGTATGTGTTCAGAGGTGCAGAAGAGTCCTCTGTTCTGTTTGGAAGTACAAGGGTGTTCCTACAGGAAAAGAGCATTGACCGGAGTCGTTGGGGAGTAGATAGTCTTGGAATCGCAGCCAGCTGCCCTCCTTCGGAAAACTGGGCAAAGGTTGGCGACTTCTTTACCAGATTTCACAGTGTTTTCTGTATGGAGTTTCTAAATTACAGGGAAAGTTCAGTTTAGCGTTTCCACTTTTTCTCTGAAGAAATGGGACTCCACTAGGTCGTGTGGGTGTTTCATTTGTACCAATTTTATATTGGAGACAGACACTGAAGGAGGTCATAGTGCTCATGCTTTTGGTTTTAACTGGTGCATGCTAAAAGACGAGTCAGCATGTAGGAGCCTGTCAGCTGATTACAAACACTTGATTTTTTTTTTTTTTTTAATCTTTCTAGGGCTACTACAAAGTCCTGGGCAAGGGGAAGCTGCCCAAGCAGCCTGTAATTGTGAAGGCAAAGTTCTTCAGTAGAAGAGCAGAGGAGAAGATCAAAGAAGTTGGTGGTGCCTGTGTGCTTGTGGCATAAAAGCCTCTGTTTTATTCAAATTTTTTGAATAAAGACTGTAAAACGTTACCAAAGTTTTTGTTGTTTTTTTTTTTTCCCTTGGCTTGTCCAGTGTTCACCCGTAAGTCTTGTCTGCTTGGTTATATCTGGCAGTTTTGATTAGTGGTTTGCTTCTTGCTACCTTTTGTAATTACCTGTCTACTGTGCCCAGCACTTGGCCTGTACAAATTTCCTCCTTGTTTTGTCTTCACGAGGTAGTGAAATAGATAGGTTCTTCCTGCGTTTGTGCAGCTCTTTCAATTGGTGATCCGCTTCACAGCTGACCGGAAAGGTGACTTCATGTTATATTGATGGGGATTTTCAAACACTAAAATGGTATCTAGGTGAAATCTGTGGGGTGCTGCCTTGGCATGTGGGAACTAAACAAGTGTGGACACAGGAGAACAACAAAGGAGGTGATAGTGTACCACAAATTGCTGTGTCAAGGGGATTTAGTATGGGAAATTGCCATCAGTAAGTGTTGTGATTAATAGTCTGCTTTTGGGGATAGTGAAACCTAGTTTCACTGAGGTGGGGTATAGGAGGGAATGAAGGAGAGATCCCCGGGAATAGTGTGGAACAGTAGGGAAGAGCTGAAATAGGGGAGGAACAGTTTCTACCTTATTGCCAGACTTGCATCATGAGAAGCACTTCAAGCAGGTTTCTGCAGGCACTGTGAAGCTCTGCCTGGTGCGCAGCTTTCACACAGCAATGCCAGCTCTGGAGCAGCATGGGCTGGGGTGGTGTGCCTCTGCAGCGAATGGCAGTGGTGCCTCCAGCAGAAAAAGGGATTAGCGATTCTGTATCGGTGTGATGTGTAGAAATGAGGTGTATTTTGAATTTAGTTCAAATTTCACCACGTTGGTTTTGCTTTTTTGAGGCATTGTTAACGAAAGGTCTTTCTAAATCATGGCTCTTGCTTTTTGTTCCTCCAGCGACTCGGCTGCTGCTAAAGGGATGACAGCTCTCTGACAGCAGCCAACACAGAAAACACAGACCATTTTAACACAGGTGCTTCTAGAAACTGCTGATGTAGGACTGAGCACCAGTTGAGGTGTTTGCCTCCTGTATTCATCAGAACATGAGGCTCAGAGTTCATCTGTGGTTAAGTTGCCTCTTCACTGGTAGCATAACACCATGTTTTTGCAATCTCTTAGGCCACAGCTTGTGAACACGTCGGGTTTGTTTGGGATTAGGCTGATTGCTTCTGCTGCAGGATGAAACTGCTTCTGCATGTACTGATTCTGGATTTCACTAATTCGCAGCAGTGGTAGCAGCAGTGTGGTGTCCTGGTAACTGGCAGACTGGCTGGAAGGATTGCTTTAGGCTAAAAGCTTTTAAAGCTGCTTCTCAGCGTTACTGGACTAACACATCGTTCCAACTTGCTGTACTTTTAAGGGTTAGTAACACAGTAACGTACTGAAATGTGCTGAACGACTGTTCTTGTTCTGCAGCTGTTGGTTGGCTGTTGCAGTGGGTCCCTGCATGGGCAGGGTACGCAATTCCTGAAGTTACCACACCTGGGACAGAAGTGCTGGCTCACTTCAACCTCCCCTACAGCTAATGTGAAGCTCTCGAACTGCACTATATGAATTTCTGATCTATTCGGCTTAAAATGTCTACATAAAATGTTGCTTACTTAGTTGTAACGTCAGAAGAGGTCTTTAGTTGCCAATGCAAGGCTTGACCCTGCATGCCAACGCAGGGTCTTTACCTAATGGCAAAAATCAGACAATTACTTACAGTTAGTGAAGCAGCTCTTGTTTTCGGTGTGAGACCAAAAGCATATTGACACTGTCTCCTGTTGGTTTTTGCTTGCTGCTAGAAGTCTTGAATTATTGCTAATAGTTGCAGACTACCTTCTAGTATGTGTGATATGATCTATGATGTGATCCTAATTAATGAACTCCTAGCTGAGTTTTTGTCAATAATTAAATTTAGAGGGCTTTTAGGGTGAAGCTGGTGTGTAGTGCTTTGACAGAATGGTTCATCTTAGCCAGTGGTACTGCTAGTTGTGAAGAACTGAAACGGTTTGTAAAATGCTGAGGTAAGAGTATGTGAACTTTCTCTCACTGACTGCTGGGGCCACTGTTTCCTAAGGTGTGATGCTACTTATCCACTGCCAAAGCTCAAGCGTTTAAATCCTCAAAGGTAAGTTGCATGGCACTGCAAAATAACAAACGTTGTTACTCCCTCTTGTCTGTGATGAGGTCAGACATCAGGTTACTGGCAGCAGAAGGCTCTGTTTACAGTGAGCTGCCCTGTGCGCACATAGCAGCGGACGAGTGATGTGAGCTCACTAACAGACCAGACATCAACCTGAATTCTTTGATATTTAATGCCTTGATATATTGTGTCTCAAGTAATTATATATTCCGTAGTCTTCTGAGCACAAGTTCTTCGTGAGAAGTGTGCAGACCCCACCAACTGATCTCTGCTCCGCTGGAGACAGCTTGGGTGTTCTATGTGGTGTCTGGAGTTTTTGCATAGCTGAGCCTCGTCCGTGACATCCCTGTGCTGAGCCTGGGACCGGGCTCCATCCTCGCGGCTGCCTGCGCCGAGTCCTGAAGTAACTGCCTGGAGGACTAAACTGCACTGTGCGTTTGAGACTGAGCTCTTCACTCAGCCGTTTCCCCAACCGACTCCAGCGGCAGGGCGGATCCTGCCGCGCTATCCAGCTGTCGGACACCGCTGGCGCATCCGTCGGGCTCCCCGGCGAGCAGGGGCGGTTGCCAGGAGGCTCCATGACGGGGCGGGAGTCGCTGGGAGCTGCCGGCTCTGCCAAGCGCTCCGGGGAGCGGCGCTCGGCCGCCCGCCCCTCGCCATGGCAACGGCGTCTTGCGGCACCGCGTGGAGGCCGCTTCCGCTGACGTGGCGCGAGCCCGGCTGCTGGGTCTCGCCTTAGTCCCGCCCCGCAGCTGTCCCTCGCGGCCGTTGGGCGCGCGGGGGCGGCCGTTGGGCGCGCGGGGGCGGCCGTTGGGCGCGCGGGGGCGGCCGTTGGGCGCGCGGGGGCGGCCGTTGGGCGCGCGGGGGCGGCCGTTGGGCGCGCGGGGGCGGCCGTTGGGCGCGCGGGGGCGGCCGTTGGGCGCGCGGGGGCGGCCGTTGGGCGCGCGGGGGCGGCCGTTGGGCGCGCGCCCTCCCCTCACAGCCAGCACGGCCCCGCAGTCCGTCCTGCTGCCGCGGGGCGGCTCCGCGGGCAGCGGGGCCGGCCCTGGGCGGCGGAGGGGCTTGCAGGGGCTCGAGCGGGCTCTGCCGCCCGCTGGCCGCCCCGCTGTTTCCTGGGGTGAAATAGTGTTGGGGCGTATGGCCGAGGCGTAGGAGGGCTGGGTGATCAAAACACCCCGCGTTTACCAGCTTGTCGGGAAGCTCCTGCGAGGGCTGAGAGGAAGCCCCCCGGGCGGCTGTCCACGACGTCCGAACAAAGGATTTCCCTCTATAAAAACAGGAGAAATGGGGAAGCTGAGTGAAGACCCGCTGACTTCTTAAATGTGCAGCTGTAAAACCTCTTCGTTTTTGTTTGTTTGGGGTTTTGGGGTTTGAGGTTTTTTTAACTGATAAACAATATGCTTTGGTAGATGGGGATTTTTTTTTTTTATTTGACGTTTTTCCAAATTCTTGGCAATTTACAACGAAGCAATTAAAAGTGCTGAAGTTGATATTATAACACTTAAAAACACTGTAATGAGCCTCGTGTAGCAACATCCACATTTAATGGAGGGTAGAAAAGACAAAAAACCGATCTAATTAAATGTGAGGAAAAGGTGTGCAGGAAATTGAAAGGCTCATGTAGGTAGTGTATCCCTAAAATACAGAAGTTACGCAGTTAGGAGAGCGTATCATTACAAGATTCTCCTGTATGAAATGTATGGGTGCTTTACTGGAAGCTCCAGTCCTGTGCTAGCTGGATGCCTCCTTCAGTTGCCTTGGGGTAGCCGTTGTCTTCCCAGGGCCTCGGCTGATATTTTGGTCCGGAGACATCCCCCAGCACAAGACCCCTCCGTTGCCCTCGTCTGGGCTGATGCATTGAAAGCCCAGCCCTTCTCTTCCCGTTCTGTTGCAGGTGCGGCTCAGCCTGCCAGCTGCCTTCGCAGCTCTCCCCATCTTCCCCTGGTTCTCTCCTGTGTCCTGCCTCATTACCCTTGCTGCACATCTCCAAATGCAATTAAGTTTGTTTTTGTAGTCCCTGCTGCTGCGCTGGGTGCTTCCCATCAGTGCAGCCACGTCACTGGTAATGTAGCTGCCTCACTTCTGATTTGCAAACCTGTCTTAACAGGAACTTTTACACACTTTTTATTACCCTTGTCCTTCTCCCTCATACCAAAAAACCTGTACGTAGTTTCATATGTTATGCAAAAGCAGACATTAAAATGTATGGTAACCCGCTTCTGCACGTTCAGCTGCAGGTTTGGCCTTTAGGGTGATAGAGCGTTTCCCAGCGTTAGGCTTTGTTTGCACTGATTCTCTGTGCACGGTTGCCTTGGTCCTGGGCTGCGGTTTCTCTGTCTGAACGATGTGGTAGTTTAAGACCTCAACTTCCTACTGCAGAAATTACATGTTTTTGTAGGTGCTGTTTTGTCGTCTTAGCAACAGTAGTTGCAAGAAACAATAGAGCTGGAGTGAGCTGAGAGCTGTGCTGCTCTAATGACATTTGCCTCTGAAAGATGGTTGATGAAGATGCACTGTGAAAAGCGAGCTTATGTAATAAGCACTGGTATAATGTTTATGAGTTAAACCACAGGTACAATTACCACAGCTCATTTCTAAAGGGACCTTTAGTTTTGAAATTGCATCAGAAGTTTTAGTGGTAGGTTTGAATTTGCCTAAGTGAATTCAGTAAGATTGGTGGGTACCTACCTCTGTTCATTTGTTCTGAGAATGGGTGTTGAGTATGAAATACGATGCAGACTTTAACATATATCCATTTTTTTTCCTAAAATATTTTAAATAGCAATGACTTCAGGATGCAACATTTTAAAAAATTCCTGGTTGTGAATTTCTGAGACATCCATAAATTTTCTGCATTGTAGAAAAAAAAAAATAAAAGACCCACTTACCAACCATTTCTGCTGGACTCTGCCCTGAGACAGAATCCCTCAGGAGAATGCATAGCCCTAATATTAGAGCTGCTGCTCTTCTGTGCTGGGGAGATCTGAAGATCATAGCTGCAAGTGATGTACGGCTGGTAACAAGGCCATATGCCAAGGTAGATTTGGTCAGCTGGAAGGGTGATTCCAGGGGAGACGAGACTGTTTGCTTCTTCTCTGATGCAACTTGCAAAAGTTACCCTTTGCAGGCTGTGTCTCATCAACATCTCTCAAAATCGAGGATGGAACATGAACTGCAAAGCTCTCAATTTATCTTGGGGAGCGCAGGTTGGCAGGAGCAACACTGTCCTGTGGGTGGGAAGTTCAGGTTTATTCTATCATTTGATCTGTGCTCATTTTGACAGTTGAAATTTGATTAGTGAAAAGTGCATTTTACTAAATTTCTATGAAGAAGATTGGCAGAAGATGCTGTACATTTATCAAGGCAGCTTTCTAATGTGCATTGCTAAAATGATGGGCCTAAGATCAGTTATGCTTATTATTTGCTTTACCTGAAATCTATAAAACATTGAGGTGAAATTGTAAAAGGAGTCAGAGAATATCGTCATTTTTATTGCACAGTTTCAGTGCTTCTAGCAGGAAATGTACGGCATGTGACAGTTCAGCTTGGTAACAGCTTTGTAAGCAGATCTAGAGAACAGATTACTTAAGTTTTTACCAGAGTTGTGAGTACTATAGACAGTGGGATCATGGTTTGTAAATCTTAAACCACAGTTTCCTGCACAACGTTCTGCATATATTCTTTTTTTTTTTTTTTTGGTAAAGCAGGTATGTGATTTTCAGCTGCAAGGAACTTCCTCTTTCTTCACAAGGACTCAGTGAATGCTTCTGAGAACATGCATCCTGCTGTTGCCTTCTAGTTTGCACTTGAGTGGTCAAGTGTTTTGTTGAGTGAAGAGGTTGTTATGAGCCATTTTGTGACTGTGTTTTCAATGTCAAACTTCAGCCAACAGAAATGGAGACCCTGGATCTGCTGAGGAATTGTTTGGTGTGCAAATGGGACCTGCGGAGGAGAAACCCCAGACTGCTGCCTTGCCTTCACTCCTTCTGTAAGGACTGTCTTCCGGATTTGATTCAAGGATATCGCTGTATTCCCACTGAGTATGAAGTTCTGTACGAAGGTAATATATAAGGATCTCTGGCTTTGCTCTTTATATTACAGTATAATAAAAATAGATGGATTGAGAAGTGTTTTTTGTAGTTTATTCCTTTATAGTACTACTTTAAAAGAATAAACTAGGAGACTCAAGATTTGTATGAGCAGAGAGTGGATTAGGAACAAGCCTCCTTCATTATGGTTTTCATCCAACAACATTTTGAAGAGAAATGCTACAGTCAGGCAACATTTAACATTTTCCAGAATGGGCTAAGTTTCAATTACCAAGAGTGATCTCTTTAGCTTAATAAATGAATAAATGCTACAAGGTAGTTTCTAGGCTACATCTTTATCTAGTTTTTTGGACATGTTAGACCTTTCTATGGTACTGGTTATGGTGATAATTTTCTGTCCTCTCCCCCTTCTGTGAGCTCTCAACACCAATACAAAAACATCCAGTTCTTTGTTCCTAACAGACATCATGATAACTGTTATTAGAACATGTGTATTGTGGTGCACTGAAACTTTTATCTCATTGTAAATGTGGTTTCTCTCTATCTGAACCTCCCTGACTGTAGGATATGCTGTGACTCACCCTAACAAGCTGAGTGAACTAGTGAGGACAAAAAGCATTTTGTGACTGTGGCTTTTGAAATCATGAAGTTATTTGTACAGTTTTGGTAGTGATGATAATAGAAAATATGAAACTTCTTTGGAACAAGACAGGACTTAGATCGCAGAATGCAGTAATTTTAAACTGAATGAGTCTTAATTGCCATGGGGAAGCATTCCAGACTCATTACTAATTTATAAGAAGAGCAAAGGCATGTAGATTACTTGTATTTTCACAGGCTTTGAACTTCAGATGAATAAGAGGCATCATTTATTATCTCTTCCATAGCAGATTTTAGAAACCTGCAGGAAGAGAAGATACCTTCCCTGAGGTGATAGTAATCTGAATTGATGAGATAACATAGACTAGACAAGTTCAGGTTTAGGAACAAACGGAAACGATGTTAGGAGAGCACGGGTGAAAGGCTAGCAAAGCACCAAAGGGAATAACTTAATGGCAAAGGAGAAAGGCTGTTCATGCATAGGGTACAAGCAGAAAAAGTTACAAAGGTAGGAGAAGACGACAAAGAAAGCAAAGCAGTCATTTCAATTAAATGTCACCTTAAAATTTTTAATGCCCAGTCATAGTGGGTTTAAAGTGAGGGACATGCTTTATAATAAAATGCTGTTGAAAACAACCACTCCATTACTTTGTATATATCCTCATTTGACATCTAAGCCAACCTTGTTTCTGTCTGCCATGTGGAAAAGTGAAGTTCTACCACTTGGTGATCTTGGATGAAGGGCAACTAGAGATTCTAGTGAGTTGTTAAAATATTGGGTATTCCTTCAAGCTCCTGAGTGGATCAGTAATTATTTGTCTATAACGAATGGGAAGATACTAGTTTTTTTCTGTATTCTTCAAGTTTTTCTGTTTACTTCCTCATTCTCTTGTAGACAGGGAATTTTTATGAGAAAACAGCAAGATTAGAAAAAAGAAATAATGAATGGTGATGACCCAGCAGATGAAGTGAGACTCCAGGTGCAGAGAATATGAGTTAGTATATGAGCCAGGAGAGCAGCAAACCCAAAACATCTGTGTCTCTTATTTCAGTCAGTAACTGAAACTGCAACCACTATAGGTCAGCCAGGATAAATTTGTGAAATCTTCTGATGGTGTGAAGCTAAACATTGCTTGTCTTATCTGCACCATTTGCTGAGTTATGGGCAGTGCAATATGAGCTCTATTTTCAGTGTTACCTTTAAGTATGATCATATATAAGTGCTAATGATAAAATGTAAATACAAGTGCTAAACTATTTTAGCTGACTAAACGTGATCTATTGCCTGTAAGAAAAATGCATTCTTTACTCACTATGAATTCTTTAAGCAAAATATAAGGATGGAAAAGTAAATCTATTTCCAAGTGAAGTCAATCTGACATTTGTACAAGAGCATATTTTAATTTGTGGTTTTCAGTATGCTTGCTTATAGATAGTACTATGCTAACATAAGGATCTCTTCTAGTTTATTGTTGTTGTATTAAGACTGCTGAGAAGATGGAGGTAAGCAGTCCTGGTATTTGATGGGTGTTCATGTTGGAAACTTACTTTTTTTATATGTGTATGTGTTTATGATGACTCATGAATGAAAGCTCTGAGATAGCCAGAGCTTGTATGGAAAAGCTGCATACACATCAGAATTTAGTCACAGCTGTGAGAACCGTGAGTGTGGAAGTAATTTGAGTGGAAAAAGAAAATTATCTTTGCGAGTTTGGCTCCTACGTATGCTTCTTATATGAAGGGAACTTGAGGATTCTTAGTTTTTCTTTCTCTGCAGACCAGTGGCATTTTCCTTTTTTTAAATTCATGTAACAGAGAAGCCACATTCTTCTCTGCAGATCTGTATGCTGTGTGCTTCCAGTCTGTTTAGTGCCTGGGAAGGAATAAATTTAAAGGAATTTCTTACCCAGTAAGAAAAAGAGAGAAAATTCCCCCATCTCCTGAGACAGAAATTTCTCAGATGAGGATTTTCCCAGGCTCCTACTGATGTGAACTGCCACTCACAGTGCAATGTGCAAATATACAGAATTGGCCCTTGCATGCTGCCGTGGCTTCTTGGGTCTGGCTCTTACTGAGTTCTGAGTACATTCAAAACCAGGTTCATCCAGGTTCCTGCGCTTATCTCTCCTTTCTGAACTGGAAGTGGGTGCCAAAATAAATCACCATTTATCTGTGAATATTCCTCTCCATAAGCTGTTCAATGAGTTGTTTAAATTGTTTTAGTGCTTTAGATATTGCCAACATATTAATTTCAAAAGTCGCTGAATGAGGACCAGTGGAGGTGCATTGTTGTGAGAAGTTAATGTTGTTGCAAGACTGTCTCAGCTTGAGGGTTGTTGTTGGTTTTTTTTTTCTTCCTTAAAAATATCATGGGTAATCACTGCTCAGTCACAGTTTAGACCCCTGAAAACAAGGCAGATCAGAAAAGATGTACGGGAACACCCTGCAGTTTTCTGCTGATACCAAGCCCTGGTGTTATTTATATTTTCTGACTGAATTGAGTAATTTGCCTAACCTGTAAGTTACACTTTGTGTTTGTAAAATGCAGTTAGTAGTTGCCCAGCTTTGTGAATTGCTTTGGAAAGTGGTAGATTTAATTGTATCATGTTTTTGTATTGAACTTGTGTGTTGAGTAATTTTTTCTGAAATTCTATCTTAAATATGTGCTTTGCCCTTTTGTGCTTCTCTAGGTGGGATCACAAATCCTGGACAATGACTGCGTAATTTTTGTGTGCAGTCTGTGCATAAGTCAAAAACTGTCCACACTAGCATTCTGTTAGCTTCCTGCATGCAGGAGAGGGTCTGAGATCTCCACTTGAACGCCAAGAAATGTAGCAGGGTTATGTGTTAGTGAAATGCAAACTGATCAAACGAAGGGAAAACAGACTTAAAGAGAACAAATGTGACTCAACTGTACTCTTGACCAATGTCCACTTGCTGCATTTTATTATTTCCCAGTTGAAAATATACAATTTTCTTTAGCTTTAAAGGTGGGTGTGATATATAACCATGGATCCCTAATTGTGAACGCTTGTTAGCGGGACACACACAAAACTCAGCCAATCATGTTCACGCTTGCATTTACTGTGTTCAGAGAGATCTTCAGGGAGGTTTATTTCAAGAGAAGAACTGAGCTTTAGGACTCCTTTGGCTCTAGGCTCATTTTCAGTATGGTGTTTTGCCATAAGAAGTACGGGGTAGTGGCCTAAAGAGGCTCCGGATGTCCATACACAGTGCCTCATCTTATTAAGTCTGTATGTAAAAAAAACCCAAACCACGAAACCCACACACACATCTGCAGAGTTCTTTAAGCAATATTTAGGCTTACAGTTTGGTGGCCTTGGTGTTAGAGCAGTCATATCTCCAGGACCCAGATAGCCTTGCTGTAGTGTAATCGGATAAAGCAAGAGATGCAATGCATCACGTCTAGTAATTCTGAAGGAAAATACCCATTTGCTTTAATTAGATCCACTTAACACCAAATACATGTTTTATTTCTAAAAAGGGAAGTAGAAAGGTGACTCAAAAGAGGAAAACTGTTCATAATGTATATATTTAGTCATTTTAAAATGGATTTAAAGTTAGTCAGCCCTTCTCACTCTGTTGTTCAGCTGTCAGATCCAAAAGGCAAGTGAAACAGTGAGGTGTTTAGTTATATAAATATGAAGCCATAAAGTGGGAGGTTGTCTTCAGAACTTGTTTCCTATAACCTATAATTGGGTCTCCAAGGAAGTGTAAATTATGCCTGCAGCTTGAGCTATAGCTAATGCTCTCTGAGAATAATTATTCTGGTGGTTGTTGGAGGAAAAAGAGCGAAGGAATACATGCAACATGTGGACAGCAAGTATAAATGCGGTGTGTATGATAGCTCCACTGTTTGTTTCTTTATGCTAATCAATTCTCCTGATAATAATAAGTTAATTATCTGCATTGATTTATTTCTGAAACAACCAGCTTGAGGGTTCTTTCTATTTAAACCTGACCAGACTGGAAGACCTTGAAACAAAACTGCGAGCTGCGGCTTTTGATGTTCAAAAGGTCTTTGTACTCAGTTTCTATACGTGGTGGAGAGGTTACAGTTTGCACTTTCAGAAATGATTGAAGTAAATTATCCACAGGTCTGTCACTTATAAATTAAGCGCTACAATATAGGTGGAGTAAAAACTTGAGAGCACTCAGAAATTTTAGTTCATTCTTTATTCGTGCTTCTAGAAAGGAACACTCTGTGCGAGAGTCACTACCTTGATGTCTGCTTGCTCTTCCCTGGGTCTGATGCAGCGTGGCAACTTCCGTCAACAGAAATGAAAGTGCTGTGGGATGTAAGACACCTGACCTGTGGGGATCTAGAGCTTGAATGTTATATGGCAGAACCTTATTGTTTTCCTAAAAGCTGATTATGGATATCCCAGGTGTAGAGTTGGAGAGTCCAGACTGGTTATCTGTGTCTGACTACTGGACCCGCTGCCTTTGAATTTCCATTTTCCCCAACCCACTGCCTAGTTCCTGTTGCTGATGGAGTGTGAGCAGGGAAATAACCATGTGGCTTATGCAAAAGGACTGCAAATCAATTCAGCGAAGTTGTCTGCTTTGCTGAAGGTTTTCAGGGCTCTGGGATGTGTGTATATAAACACACACAGGAATGTATGTCCATATGCATGTCGCTTTCTACTGCTGGTGCTTTTGTTGTGGTGTTCAGGTCCATTAGCCTGCTACGGGTGGTAGTTCAAGGGGTAGTGGAGCCCTGGGATGATGTAGGTGTAGGACTATTCCTCCACATCCCTCATGTGATGAAACTTCATGGGATTCTTTTCAATACAATGTGGTCTTCGGTGATTGTTCAGTACTAGCTGATAACTCAAATACACTGAGAACTTATATGTGGTTTATCCTGCATATAATTCTGAAATAGGATTTTGTTCTGCATATCACAATGAAATGGGTCTTAAATCCAACATTAAGATCATTGCTAGCCTTTCTAAATCCATGGTCATCTCTTTAGCAGGTAAATGTCATTTCATAAGTAATGATTTCAAATGATAAACAGCAGGAGGTAATGAACTTCTAAAAAATAATTTATGCAAATATTCCTACCTCCTTTCTACCAATATAATTTCCACACAAAAATAGAGCATGTCAATAGCTCTCTTAGCTTTTTGCCACTTCTAGAGGTTTTGATAACAATAATGGACTTCATTTGGGCATCATGATTGCACCATAGCTGAATTTGGCCCCTGATCTCTTAATGAGTAAACTGTTGTTTGAATCCTGTAATTCTGTGCTGAATTGCTATTTAGATCCAGAAATTGCATCATTCTTACACGTACAAACAGTGAGTCTCTAGGGCTTCTGACTACTCTTCCCTTCACCCACAGTGCTGTAATAATGATATATTTAAATGAGCTGTCTGCAAAGTAGAGGTTCTTAAGACAAATTAACAATGTTGTCTAGAGACAGTGGTAAGGTAGGAAGGCAAGAAAAATATTTAGGGAATGGTCTGCAAAATGTACTATGGGAGTGAATGGCGTTGTAAGACTGCTGCTACTCGGATATGGAAAAGCTCTTCTCTTCTGCACATTTGCTCCAGGTTTTTCTGAGGGCTGAGAGAAGACCCAGGCAAGAAGGGAAGTAGGATACCACTATTCATTCTTACTATGGGATTTTTATTCCATCACTTCAGGAAAAATATAACCAAGGCAAGTCAACACAGGCCTGAAAGAATCTGAGAAGCAAGGGCAAGAAGGCAAGAGGAAAAAAAATTGTACGTTGTAGCGGCCCAGCGCATCTTTCTGCCCTGTTGATTTATCAGCAGTTCTGGCTGAAGAAGGGGGAGCAGCCCCAGATAGTCTGTGAAAGGTGTAAAGACTTCAGTCTGCGGTTGGGCAAAGCCTGCTTCCAGGGAGCGCACTCTGTGTGCAGTCCTGCCTAATAACCACCCGTTCCTCAATAAAAGTGTGTAGCTCTCTAAGTGACTGTTTATCCAGAGGACAGGTAAGGGGGTTCTAGGAAATTGTACCCTACTGGCGATTTGCACATGAGCACAGCATATTGCACCCGCTTTGTATTGTTGAAGTAGCTGCTGCTTGTGGCTATTTGTAAATGTGTAAGTAAGGTTTGCTTAATTTCAGGGTAATTGCTTCACAAACCTGTCTATAATATATTTATTATGCCAAGCTGTCATTAGATTCTTTTGGGATTTTATACTGAAAAAAGTTGGACACAGGTTTTTATTAAATGGAAAAGGAATCGAATAAGAATCTCGGTTAGCTGAACGAGTATGATCTCTGAAGCCACTGCATTCAGAGACTCCCTCTTTTAGCAAGATGCCGATCTGTCTCTTGTGCTTTTAAAATAAAGTCCTAAATATAGAATTTGGTATGAGGACAGGCAAGAACGTGCTTACTGATTAGTTCTCCTACCAGTAGGAGACTACTTCCAATTCAGTATTTTCATGGTGTCCCCATTATTTTTCCTGCTAACTGTTATGCTCTTTGTTCTGATTTTTTTTATTAAGCTGAGGGCTAAACATGTCTTATGTTCATCTCAAGGGAGTTTTAGATTTGAAGTCATTATAATTCACAGTTACTTGGATATTTAAGACACGTTTTGACATTTACATCATCAAAGCTGTGCTTGATGGTCTGTGGTAGTGCCTCTAATACAAAGTTCTGACCTGTGTGTGTGCGACTCACCCCATGTGCATCTCTGGAACAACACTGATTTCAGTAGGATAACTTGGATATAAACCCTGGGAAACAAATTGTCCCATGTCATCGAGGGCATCATTTTTAGATATCTCCTAATATTAATCATCAGTAATGTCATCTACCTCCAAAATCATGACTGTTCCATATTTCTTCATACCGCTGCATTTCTCATATATATAAAGAGGCTGTAGTGCAGAACTGAAATCCATGCATGATATGTGTTTTCTTAGGGTGAAAATTATTGAAGCTTTTTAAAAATAAATTTAAAAAGGTTAAAAAGACAGTCTTGGCCATAGTCAAATTAATGCATTCTTTGTACAATGTATTTTATACTTCACTGGTTTGTAAAAAATTAACAGAATTTAAAGTTCTCATGAATGTGCCTGAGACCATCAGCATTCCGTTAAATATCATTCAATTGGTAAAATTTGATTTAACATTCTGCACTAACTGAACAGTGTTGGAATGTAATAAAATAGTAACTGCAGTGCTATCTTTTTTTACCTTATGTGGTATGTGGATAGAAGTTGTCCTTACTGTGGCAAAGTCCTGAGCACTGCTTTTGTTTCCCAGTGAGCAGCTGTTCCCAGAAATGTTTTGTGTAAGACTGTGTGCTCACCCATACGGCATGTAGAGGAGGGAAGAGTCATGCATTTCTTACTTCAGAAAGTAACCTGTTGATAATTTCCCCTTTGGACAATTTGTGGTGTATTATGTAGTCTTGGGATGGAGGTTTTCTCTCTGTATTAGCCAGATCAAGAACTGGCACTGCTTTTATGGGCTGCCAATGCTATTATGGGAGCAAGAAACGGATTCAAAGTCTCAAAGGACTAGAGGCAATTCCCTTCAAAGTCAGTAGGTGGTTTCCTATCACAGAGAATTAGAGCATGTCGCATGAGACCTATTTGAGAAGCTGCTTGCAAAGTAGGTATTTTGCTTCCTAGCTTATCAATCAAAATGTATCTGCCGTTTTATTTCTGCTGCTGTTATACCTGTGTTGCTTTGTAAGGTGCTTACAGGGAAACTTGAAAACTGTCACCTTCTAGGAATTAGCATTACAGTTCCCTTGTGCTTGTAGTATGCACCATTTACAAGGAGTAGGAGGGCACTGTCTGTATTGTGTGCCTTAGGTACTGCAGAGCTCCTACTCTTTTTACATTTCCCTAGAGAACCGAGCCGTTAATGGGTATCTACAAGACACACAGAACTGTAATTTGGGAAAGCATGGAAAGGTTTCAGTGTGACTAATATAAAAGCATTCTGCTGTCCTAGGATGTAACATATGAAGGTTATTAACTACAAATATTGTAGGTAAATAAAATACCTGTTTAGCCATGCTCCTTATGTTAAGGATGCAAAGTAGAGGAAGAGTTTAAAAGACTTCTACAGCTTTCTGCTGTCATGGGTGTCTTTATCAGACAAATTTCTACACTTTTTCTAACTCCTGTCACCAGAACACGCTTAAACAAGACTCAAGTTACATGCCCAGAAGGTGAGCAAACTGCTGGCAATTGCTTGGTTGCCCTTTCACCTGGGGTGACTGGTAGCTGAGGAGCACAGGCACCTGTCAATACCGCCTGTTCCTTCTCACACCTACAGGAACACTCAGTGTTGTTTGAAATGCACAGTTAAACAAGTGTGAAGTTGGCCACAGTCTGCCACTTAGTCTCCCTAATCACAGTTCTATTGTAAATGCAACCTCAGAAAATAGTCAACAATAGAGTTTTGCTTTTATAACAAGATTTAGGCTAAAAAAGACCATGGAAGCAGTTCTTTGTAAGATGTTCTCTTCAAAGAAAATGTAACAGAACTCAAAGTTTGTTCAAAACAATTATGAATGAAAGTGAACATGTTCAGACATCTGTCTGCATAGTGCTTTGTCAGAAGTGGTTATCTAGGAAGGGTTTGGGGTTTGTGTGTTTCTGTCAATGTAAAGTGCTGCTGTTAAAATAACAGTATCACAGTTCTAAAAATGGGAGGCATTCAGGGTTAGAACTGTGCACCTGGCCAGGGACTGCAGGAGCCATGTTCTGGGGGCGGGTAATACTAAGTACCTGGAAAACATGAGAGTCTCTGATAACTGTCTAATGCGAAGAGTTGTAGTCATCTTAAGATTTAATTAATCTACTGATTACATTATCAGTCCAGTAGCAAGTTGTCATTGATCTTGCTTTTAAAATCTTGCTTTAAGTGAGTTTGCATCATGGAAAATACTGCTGTTAGTTATCATAAACAGATCGCTTGGCAAGGGGAGCATAGCGCTGAAATTCTGTTCTCAACAAAATGGAAAATCTTAGATAAAAAATGAGATAAGGTAAAAGTAGTCTGACATCACCACCATCTCTAACAGACTGGATTCACATCTACAGTAGTTTACAGAAATGTGGTCAGAAACTTGCAAATACCTTTAGAAAAAAAAAAAAGCACCAGGCCTTCTAGAAAAATGTCCTAGCCCAAGTAGGAGTGAAATAGCAAAGGTGCAGAAATGCTATGTACACCTTGAACTGTTAGTTCTCAGCCCAGGCAAATGCTAAGATACACCCCAGTTGCAGTGGGCAGCTAATGAAGGTGGAGTCAGGTTTTGCTGCTCACGCTGCTTGCTTTGCTTCGCTCTACTTCACTTTGCATTAGAGATGATCATGTTTTGCCACTTGCGGATTTGTTGTAAGAGATGGTTCACAATTCTGTCTTTTATTTATGAAACTTTTTTTTTATCCTTTACTTTTATTCTGACTTGCTGCGTCCGCCAGCAGCACGTTAACTCCTCTTTCACTTCCCTTGCGTAGCATGCTGCACTGTAAAACGAGTATTAGGTAATGCGTGTTTTGTGGATTGATGTAGCAGTGGTAACATAAAGCTGGACTAGAATAACCATAGCAAGTATCAGAAAGCACAAGCAGATCTGTAACAAGGGAATACGGTTTAAAGTGCAGCTCAGTTTTTATGAAAGCTGTAAGCCCTAATGAGTTAATGGAATTTGGACAGGCAGATATCATTGATAGATACTGAAATGGGTCAGCTGAACTATAGTGTCTTTCTAGGGATTTTGTTGCTTTGTTTTTCTTTCATATGTGTTGAACTTGATCTAGCCACAAGTAACTTATAACTTGAAGAATGCCTTGGTTTCCTGGAACTAAGTCTGCCCGTGTGATGTAAAAAGCCAGTACTGAAGTGTGGTTTATATAATTTCCTGGTTCACGTGGCTGGTGTACATTGTTTTATTTGTGATTTTGTTGTTGTTTTCTTTTTTTTAAAAAAAAGGTATCCTTTCCTGCCCCGTGTGCAAACAGACCTGCTTTGCAAGGGATGTAGTTGAAAATTTCTTTCTCAAGGGCTTTCCTACTGGTAACTCAGCTATGGCAAAGGTAAGTGAAAAACACTAAGCTCAGTGCCTTGTGAGTTGTTAAACACTACCAGATGAACACTGTTTGAAAACAGAGCAAACTTTGTGTTTAACAACAGACTTACAGTTTGCTTATGCAGCACTGTGTCAAGGGTTAGAGCTGGGCCAGCTACTAGACAAATGACAGATGCTCACTATTACTCCTGCCACATTCCCCCCCTCTTCCCAAAGAGGGGAAAGAAAAAAGGAGCAAGGGAGAGAGACTTACGGATTGGAAAACTAAAACTGCTTTAATGAGAATAATAATAATAAAATTAAATATATACAAATATATACAAAAGCAATACCAAACCCAACCCCCCAATGGCAGCCACGTCACCATAACCACTGATGCTGCTGGGCTCAGCTTTATACTGAATATGACGTCTATGGGATGGAACACCTTGCTGGTCAGTATAGGGTCACCTGTCCTGTCTGCTCTTCCCCACAGGTGCAGCCTCTGACTGACTGCACCCCCAGCGGGACACACAGGATTTAGCCGTGACCTTGGTCTTCACAGCAGAAAGTATAAGCAAGAGCCTTTCTGCATCCCAGTCCCTGGCAGTGACTGTAAACATGAACCGCTGTCACTTCTAGAAGTAGACACTGTCTGCAAAAATATGCTGTTAACTTCAGAAAGTGCAGTTAGTTGGATAAAGTCACTGAACAGAAGGAGTTCGGTTCTAACTCAAACCAGGACACACTGTAATTACTTCACTTGTAGAGATGGACATACTGCCTTCATACTATTTTTTAAACTTTATTTGAAGAATGATTTTGGCTCTATATACTTAAAATAGATTTGATTCAAAAATATTGATGGTAGTGGTGTAGGCCTGGTTGGGTGGCAATCAATATGTTAGGAAGATACTGAATTACTTCAATTCCTCATTGTCCCCTTTCTGCATTCAACAGAAAGTAAACAGAAGCAGACTATTGGCTGAATGGTTACACCAAATTTACCCTTTAGATCCTGTGGGCAATTATAATTTCTGATTATCTGTTTAGTGATAAAAAAGGTCACATCATATTTCAGTTTCCCATTGGGGAATGGATGCAAAGGGCAACTGGAAAGCATAGGATTACTGCCTTGGCCTTGTATTGACACTGTAGGTAGACAGATTTCACTTTGCTAAGTACCCAGTAACAGGCAGGACTATTCTCACAGTTTTTTAGTTGTTACTGCTTTGGGTTGTGAGAGGGATAGAGAAGGATGTGTATTTCTGCCCCTTCTGTTACAGAAGAGTATTCTATTACTTGCATGAATAAGCTTGACTTCAGAATGTGGTAGTATTACCTGTAGCTGGGAGTTAAAACAGGCGATGTTAAAACTCGTCAAAACTATTCTGTAATCTGCCGACTGCATTATCCAACGCATGATCCAAAGCATGGGAAGAGTAACAAAGAAGCAGGGATACTGGACTTCACCTTTTGAACGAGTTCCTGACGGATGTCAGTCTGTCTCTTTTATGCTTGTGATTCCTAAGTAAAGTGGATAGCCACATTGCATATATAGTTTCAGGGCCTTTGTGGGGAGTGGAACACTTTTTTCCATAACGTAGGACACAAGATAGATCTTTCCACTTAACTTCTGTAGGGGCAGCAACAATTTGTAGGTCAGTTCTATCCCATGCAGAAGGCTTGAAACCACTTTAAATTGTGCAAGTGACTTGCCCAGTGACATCATTGCAAAAACGTATAGAGAGGATATACTTCCTTGACAGTCATTTCTGTGTTTATTTTTCTCCATTGTTAAAAAAAATGTGTAACCTAATCAATGCATTGCTCTGGGGAAATTACAAAATTAATGTAAGCAAAGTGTATTGACATCTTCAGGTGTGAGGTGCTTGAAGAGTGCAACATAACTTTAAAACAGGAAGATGTCTATTCACATGCACTCCTTAAAGAGAAGAAGAAAATTAAGAAGATATTGCTGAATCTTTAGAATGCACTATTTACATTATACTGGGATTTCTTAATTACCATTACTCACATAATTTACCTTTCAATGAGAATTTGTGTAGAAGGGAAATCAAATGAGAATATCTAATGTCTTCAAAAGCACTAGATTATTTTTTCAAACCTACTTTAAAAAAAGTTTTTTCTTTTCTGTAATCCCTTAGGAGTCCTAAGAGCAGTTCAGTAAAGGAAATTTCTCACTGCAGCATAGGAATACCCTCAAGGGACTCGCAAACCTGCCTCATAGTTTTTGGCTAACTTCCTTTTTAGAACAGTCAAGTAGCAGTGAAGCTTGCGTACTGTCTTTTAACCACCATCCCCTCTAAAAACTAAAGCCATAAATTCACCATCAGTGATATCAAAAGGAGAAGCACCAGCTCCATCCGAGACACAGCTGAGCTGCCATAATTTTCTTAATTTATTTATTATGTTCAAATGGGAATCTTGTAACAAAGTGTTTGGAAGCAAGATGTTTCTCAGTGTGTGGGATAGTGAAGCATAAATGATAGAATGTGCTAAATACCAGCAGCAGCAGTTTCAAAAATACGCAGTTCAGAATCTCTTGCCCAAAAGCCCATTTCCACTTCACAAATAATATAACTCTGGGAACACTATGAGCTCTGCAATTTAAAAATAATGTTAACACAGACGATGTCACTATGAATTCTAGTCAGACTGACAGCTGAACAGTTACAGGTAAATCTGTGATTAAACTGTTTTGGTTATTGTGGAGAAGGCAGAGCATCCCTTAGCCTTTGACCTGTTCCCTAAGATGGCCCTTCATGAGTACATTTTAAAATTAGATACTTCTTTTCATGTAACAAGCTTTGCTTCCCAGAATACATACCCTTGCATTTTGGTTTAAATGACTACATGTACCTTTTGGAAAATATTGTTGACAAGCAAACGGCAAAAAGAGCAGAATGGCTTACACAGATGCTTCCCCGCCCAGACAATCAAACACATTCAAAATTTGCTTTGCTGTCTTATTGCCAAGAGATGCCCAATCTCCTTGAAGAAGATTGGGAATATCTAGAAACTCTTGAACAATGAGTTGACAAGAAACCTGATGTGAAATTCCAGCCCCACTGAAGGGAATGGTAAAATTTAAATTAATTTCAGCAGATCAAAAATTTTTCTTCTTGTGCTGATGTGAATTAGAACTTGACTCACTTGTGTTTCAGAGTTAGGTGGATATAGATGTTCCACTTAATGTTAAAGCTGTGATTTAGAACTAAGATGACCAGCACAGAAAGAAGTGTGATTGTTCTTCCTTCATGCTTTCTATTCCCTGAGACACCAGGAAAATAAACTCTTCTGTTAAATTCACCAGGGCTTGCACCAGGTCATTACATACTGAGCACGTGCTGCTATTTCCTTCTGTTCATGTTTCCCTTCAGAATGATTGGGATGCAGTCATAACTGACTTGAAGATAACCTGATGCCCAACAGAAAGGTTGCCACAGGAAGTAAATTTGCCATCTATTATTAGTTGCCTATTTTATGAGTAGCCCTGAGTAGTAGCAATATTCAGGCACTATGCATAAGTACAGGAGATATGTTGCAACCTTGTAAGAAATGTTCGAGTTTGATAAACTGGCGGCAAAGCTTTTATGCTTTGGTGATGGTAAAATTACATCTCTGTGTTCTCTCTGCACATTCATATTTATTTGTGGCTATGGTAAGTCAAAAACATTTATATTAGGAGTTTCCAAACAAGGTATTTTGCACCTAGTGCAAATCCTTTTTCAAAGAAGTATCACTGTAGCTATCTTGAGCTAAGTCTTCAGTTCATTCTGGATACCAAAGAACAAATAACTCACTTCATTTACATGCTGCTTTATTCATTTCCCCTTTAATGACACTTGCAGACATCATAGCCTGTGTAATCAAGGGCATTTTCTAAGTTGTTGAATCAGGTAGTTAATTAAGGTTTGCAGTTCTTCACATGTTCCCATGTCTTATGTGTCCAGTTCACATGTGGTATCAATATATGAATTGAGCTTGTTTCTGGTCAGCTCTTTAGAGAATAGGACCGAAGTTTTCCATTCGTAGTATGTGGGTGTCCCCATATTGTTTTCTAAATGGCCTTACCATTGGCATGTTTTATGTATTTTTCTGACAGTTACATTGTAGCAGAGTGGTTCATACAATGCTAAAGCAAATATTACAAGCTCTAATTTTAAATTACGAAATGTAGACTTAGAGTAGCTCTGCTGAAGTAGATCCAATTTACATTCATATACATGAAAGCAGAAGTGGATTCTAGCCTATGGACTTTTTAGTTAATAAACAATTAGACAGAAATGAATGAATGACACTGAAATGATATGATAAAATACTTCTGCATAATGTTGTGATTGAAAAGGAAATAGATTAAAAAACTTTTTGATGGGCAATGTTTGGCTCTAGCATTTCACACATTTACTTGGCAATGTAGACTATCTTTCTATCTTTTCTGATGAAGAAAATATCTGTATCTATCTGAATATATATACATAGATATAAAAGTAAGGTGTATGCTCATTTGATGTGTTGAGATTACAAAGCACACCCCTCATTTTTAAAAGTAACTTTTAACATAATACTCCTTAACTGAAATCAGACAAGTCTATTTCATAATTCATGGCTTTTTCCATTCACAAGAAACAAGTAATTATGATTATTTCTTCTGACTTCAAGTGTAAATTTTTTCTGAATAATGATTGCATCATGTCATAATTATGCTTGATTGTGGTAGAGCACAGAAAGACAACCAGTTTGATTTAAGAGCTTCAAATCTTAATGTTATTCTGTTAACTTTTACAACAATAACTAGACTCTTAGAAACGCCTGAATTACATTAGTCTCAGGAAGAAAAATATTAAGTTTACCAATCTGAATCATACTCTAGTAGAGAAAACAGTTTGTACAGCTCATTTGTTGTCCTTGTACGTAATTGCACTTTTTGTTTTTAGAGCTGCTCCATGTGTAAAGAGAAGAGACCTGCTCACAGTCTTTGTACAAGCTGCAATAGGTGGTTGTGCAGCTCATGTACAGAGGAACACAGACATGGCAAGGAAACCGAAGACTGCTTCCTGTCTACGTCCCTGAAGGGCTGCACAGGTACTGACAATGCACATTGAAATTCTGTTTCTTCTCTTATCAGTTACTCAGTTGAAAAAGGAGCAGTCGCAGGCTCTGTGCCACAGACACTATGCTCTGTGTGTGTGTCTCAGAAGGATATGCATGTGTTAATGAGAGGTTATGTGATTTTTCTATAACTTTAGGGCCATTACTACAATCAGCATTCCACAGGATTTGAAAAAGTTTGGATAATTGTGTTTCACAGAGACTATCTTTACATGCTTTTTCAGTCTGCAGAGTGATGGGCTAGGGTTTGGTAGGCTACAAGTGCAACAGGCCTTGCCTTTTCAGTGTTTCTGTCCTCTTTTGGGTAATTTCCTTCAGGGAACTACCATAAAGCAATTCCTGTGCTTATGGACAAGGTGTGGGAGGGAAAGTCACAAACAGTAAAAGACTGTGATCACTATAGGATGTTCCTTTTCTCAGCCTGGTTCCTGAGTGTGACCACTATATTGCTATCAGCAAGCACAAATGAAGTCTGCTGGCAAATATGTCTCATCCCTATACAATGATGATCCGCGGAAAGGACTGTCATATCCTATTACTGCTCATTATTTTCCTTACTTATATGCCAGAAATCTGCTGAGGAGTATGCTAACCCAACCTAAACTTACATAAGCAGTTCGTAACCTAAAATAAGTGTTTTGCAAGTTTATACAATGATTTCAATTTACACTTTGCTCACATATGAAGTGATTTGAGCTAGAGAGTTTGTGCTACACTATCATTCTTCTTCATAAGGAAAATGAAGGACAGAGGAATAAATGTACGTGTAGCCCAGTGATTATACATTTTTTTTTTTAGGAGTTTGGTTGTAGAAGCCTACACTTCATGCTTCCCATAGATGGAGTTCTTTTAAGTCCTGGGTGTTCCTGTCAAACAGAATTTGAGGCACTTGAGACATGATACACTTTGCCAAATAGAGTATAAACAGAAAAAAAAGAAAAAGTATGTTAGAATAGTGATAATAAAAAGCACAGATGACATTTAAATGTTTTCTGAGTCTTTTCTGGTGAATAATATAAACTTAAGTCCCCCTAGCCCCCCTTAAATGCCCCGATTGGATGGACAATATGTTTTGCTTCTTGAGTTAATGACAAGGTAAGAACTGTGGTTTTGAGGCTCCAGCAGTTTATAGTTTCATTCCACTTTGAGTAAGTTTGCCAGGTCGTATTGTTGACAAATAATGGTAAGAAAGTATACCTGTGGGTCTGTGCATGCTGTATAGTTAAAAAGATGCAAACACATGAACTAAAATGCTTTCTTATCTTTTTAGTCCTAAATTCTGTGTACTGAAAAAAAAAAGGAGGTTGGTAGAGTGTATATAGGCTAGTTAAGCTAAAAAAATACTTGGGATGTAATCTGTGTTTTTTAAATTATTATTATGATTATTATTAATCTATATATTATTTATGATATAGATACCCCCTCAGGATGTTTCAAAGAAGGAAAATACTAGGATATACTAGAACTCAGGCTGCACACACTTCTTGTGTGTTGGTAAATAATAACAGGATAGTGTCTTTGTAGGAATACATTGAGGATTGCAATCATGCTCTTCTTGTTGTCCCCATATATGTTCCTGTGTGCTAATAACGTTAATGGTTCTGTGGGCAGAGGATTTGAACACTGACCTGCATAAATCTGTCAGTGTACTTTAGCATTGCTTGTACTTTTTGACCATTTTGAGAAAATAATGTTTTTCACCAGGAATAATGATGGGTGTTCCTTACATTGGTTAATAAAATACAGCTCTGGAGTCTGTTTTTTTGAGATCCAAGAAAAGATCTTCCTTCTCCCTGTCTTAACTATTGAAGTAGATGTGCTTGTGAATGTCTAACTTCAGTGAAAGGAGTTGGTTTCATCATGACTTAGCAGGGGTTTTTTGGCATTCTTTCATTGCCAGTGTTCCTTCTTTCTAAAACATTTCTACCATATCCAGGAAAGAAGACAAGAATAGATTGTACAATGCTTCCACTTTACACATCCACTGTCCATTCTTACTCTTCATCACATTACTCTTTAGAAAATCCTTTTAAGAACAGGTTTTAGTGACTTATACCAGTATCCTCTAGCTGCTGAAGTTTATGTACTGCATTTACAACAAATGCAAATTTGAAAAACCATTCCCTATGCGACATTTTAAGAACAAGGGATTTCCTTGCCTCCACTGTGATTTCAGGTTCATTTAATATTTCTGCTTTTCCATATTTTACAATACAGTTTCATTGATTGGTTTGCCAGACCAGGGCATTCAAAATTGTGAGGCAGGTGCCCAAAATCATGAAAGGTATTTAAAACTCGTAAGAGTTTAGAGGACAATATGAATTTGGTTTGATGACTTGTTTCTGAACCCCTTTGTGCTCAGTTTGTAGGATGATTAAGGCCAGGAAAAAAATATAAACAAACCCTGCTTCACCTAATCAGATGGTTCCGGGGTCTGGGTCTTTTCAAAATAGCATCAAGACTTTCAATAAAATTGTGAGTTTGGCAACTCTTTTTCTGAACTATAATAGTTATCCTTGTCAATGACGCCATTGCTTTATATTCCTCAGCAACTGAAGGTGAAATAAGTGAGTTTTCCTTATCTTGTCCGGTGCACACTCATGAGCCACTCAAGCTGTTTTGTGAGACCTGTGATACCCTTACGTGCCACAGCTGCCTTTTGACAGAGCATAAGGAACACAGGTACCACACATTGACTGCTTCATCATAATCCTGTCTAAAACTGTAGCTAATTTAGATTTAAGACTGTTCATCTGCATTTTCTGTCAGCTGAAGTTGCAGGCTAGTCCTAACTTAAAAGCCACAAACTCAGTTCAGCTTTCTTATGCCCAAGCAGTGTAACAGATGGGTTACTGCCCTCACAGAATCACTCACTGCTCTCAGCAGTTGTATTTTCTGCCCAGATACTATGCATGCATCTGCATTCCTGTGATTGTGGTCAAAGCCACACATTGAACTCAATATTTAGCATGGTTCAATGGTCTTTATCAAAGACATCATGACTGTGCAAGATGAGAGTTAACAATGCTTAAGCATGCTGCTTCCTTGTGGAAGAGTGTGAGCCATGTAAGGGATTGTCTATACAGTGACACCTTCTGTGAGATGAGCCTGCCTATATGAGGGATGACAATGTTCAGCTGCCACAGAGAATATCTGTAGTAGGAAAGAAGCAGGGAACCCTGTCCAGACAGGTATTAAGGCAGCCGGTCCCCTAAACTTATCGATAAGTTGATTACATATCGACAGAAAAAACCCCATAGTGTGAGAATTTCCTCTTCTTTCACAGGTTCAGACATCTTGATGAAGCTTTGCAAGATCAGAGAGTTATCCTGGAAAATGTCATAACTAAAGTAGAAGAGAAAAGAAGTGACATTCAGGTTTCAGCTAAACAGCTTGAAGACAGGTAATTGCTATGCAGGTTTCTTTTTGTTACGAAAGTGGATGATTAGTCAAAATATTATTTTCACTAAATGTAGGTTAACAGAAGGAAATGCAGATTTTTTTTCCTTGAAGCATAGGAATAATAGGAAGATTAAAAATATCAAATACATGTTTAAGTGATAATGACATGTCATGGCACTGTACTACATGATTCCATAGTCCTTATAAGACATGAGACAGCTGACTTCAGAGTCAAGATTTCTTTGTATAAGCTGTTTCCAAACTACAACTTGAAAAGATTAGAAATAAAGGCTGTTTTTAAAATACCTTATTTCTTAAGAAACTTCAAAACAAGCAGCAATTCCAGCCAAGACTAGTATAAAAACATTTCATCATATGAACTGCATTTTGACTACCAGTGATGTATTTGTTACAGGAAAGACATGGACCTGTTGGAGAGGGTCCAGAGGCAGCCACAAAAATGATCTGAGGGCTGGAACCCCTCTGCTGTGAGGACAGGCTGAGAGACTCGGTGTTGTTCAGCCTGAAGAAGAGAAGGCTCTGGGGAGACCTTGTTGCAGCCTTTCAGTACTTATAGGGGACTTATAAGAATGATGGGAACAAACTTTTTAGCAAGGCTTGTTGCAGCAGGACAAGGG
Source organism: Bucorvus abyssinicus (assembly GCA_009769605.1). Taxonomy (NCBI): domain Eukaryota; kingdom Metazoa; phylum Chordata; class Aves; order Bucerotiformes; family Bucorvidae; genus Bucorvus; species Bucorvus abyssinicus. Next base: position 8,620,456 of record CM020043.1, on the reverse strand, counting down.
GTGATATTTTAAGCTAAAAGAGAGGAGATTTAGACTAGTTATAAGGAAGAAATGTTTTACGCTGAGGATGGTGAAACACTGGCCCAGGTTGCCCAGAGAGGTGGTAGAGGCCCCATCCCTGGAAACATTCCAGGCCAGGTTGGACAGGGCTCTGAGCAACCTGCTCTAGTTGAAGGTGTCCCTGCTTACTGCAGGTGATTGGACTAGATGACCTTTGAAGTCCTTTCCAGCCCAAACCATTCTGTGGTGCTATGGTTCTATGTTTGAAGGGAAGTGTGGAAGAACTTAGGGGAAATGGTACAAGTTTCATTGGAGTTCTCCAATAGTTAGATCAGTTCTTGTAACAAATAACTACTAAACTCTGAATAAATGACATACCAGTTGGCTCATCCAGGGATGTGTATCTCTTACCCATAGGTTGCTTGAAGTAAAACATTTATACAAAAAGGTAGAAAATCAAATAAAAATGGCCAAGATGATATTGATGAATGAAATCAATAAACGAACAAACATCCTTCTTGAACAACTTGAAGTAAGTAAGGCTAGTTTCTCTGATACCTTAGTAAATTAAAATAAATTTTATGTAATCCCAGTGCCAATGGGAGGATATAGCCTGTGAGTTATTGTCCCTTTCCTTATGTTTTCAATTTTTTTTTTCCCTGCAGAATTTTGTGTGGAATCAATGGTTGACAAAGATTCAGAATGAAGTTGCAAAATGTTTGCTTAGCATGGGTTAATCGCATTTTGTAATGCAGTTACAGATAATATACGTGCACCTTCTGAGTGCTTGCAAAACCAGCCAGCTTCTGGTTTTAACGTTAAATTTGTAGAAGACCACTAGCAGCACATTTAATATCCTGTTTTGAAAATGATCCTCTGGTCTACTTTACTTTCTATAACAGTGCCTGCAGTTTTGACTGTTCAGTTTTTGGATGTCCAGTTGAAGCACATATGATTTTATTTTGAAATGTGCTGAGCACAAAAATTGCTATCAGATCTGATCAGAATTTCCTGTTCTCAGTTACTCTTGGGTAATTTTAGCTGGTATTGGACAGACAAGGCACTTGACACTTGCTGGCTACCTTTGAACTTATATGTTTGACTCAAATATGGCTACTCAGCTAAGCATCTTTCAAAAAAGAGAAGTGTATGTTCTCATTTCAGTATTATTAAACATTAAGTAAATTCAGTGTTCGTGTGTTTTGGCAAAATTTCAGTGTTTGAGTTATCTATAACCACAACCGAACTGTGCATAGACTTGAAGTAAATGCACAGCATCAAATGAAATCAGGAGGTGCAAGTTCAAATCAAATAAGGGCAGATAGTTCCTCACATAAATGGGACATGAGTGTGGAACTTCTTGCTGCAAGGTATTGTGTGTGGCTTCAAAAGGAATTAGACAAATTCATGAAAAATACACAGAGGATGATACTGTAGCCTTTGTGGTTCCTAAATCATGAATTGCTGGAGACTGGAAGACCACAGTGAGGAAATGCTGCAAGCTTCCTCTCTTTATATATTCTTTCTTGGGTCTCTTCTATTGTCTATTGTAAGAGACAAGAAAGCGGTCCAGATGCAAATTTTATCCAACTTGTACAGCTTTCTTGGGTTACATTACTCTGTTAAACAAAAGGCCAGAATGATGTTTGCTCCTGGAGAAGACACTGTTCTTCCTGGATTCAGACATATCTGCTGAATAGGATTTGCTTTTCTTTTCATGACCGGTGGTTGAAAGAGATTCTAAATAACGGTGCCCCTGCAAATAATGCATAATGTAGTGCCAATGATTATATGCATTATGTGTGTATGAAGAAAGACATTTACCTTCTACTGATTCACATTATTAACAGAAAATCACCAGTGAAAGGAAGCAGAAATTGGAGCAACAACTGCAAGGTGTCGTGGTTTTAAGCAGACAGGTGGAACATGTGCAGAAGTTCATCAGCTGGGCAGTGTGCAGTAAAAACAGCATCCCATTTCTCTTCAGTAAAGAATTGGTAAGAGCAATACTAATTTTGTCAGTAAATTGAAATTGTGTAGGAAATGTGAAAGCTGTTTTAAGGATTTAATGTTTCTCAAATAAAACATTTTTATGATCTTATGATTATGAATAAAATCATCATCCTTTGATTTGTTACCAGATTGTATTTCAGATCCAGCGCTTGTTAGAGACAAACTGTAACACAGACATAGGCCCTCCTCTGAAGATCAGATTTGCTTGGGATCCTTCCTACTGGACTAAACAACTGTCCAATTTGGGTAAGAAAAATATGTTCTTGTTTATTAGGCAAGAGCCCAGAGTTAGACAAGGCAGATACAGACAATACAGCACTTTCCCTCCTTGTTTTGTTTTGACTTCCAGTTTTGTGCCTCTTGTCACGTTCTAAAGAAAAGCAAGTGTGGCTGAACTTCACTGTTTTGTCCGTCTAGTTTTATCAATAGCTATGTACAACACTGTGACACTGGCAGTCCTGTAAGGAATACCCTGGGTGAAATGGAGTATTGGCAGTGGACCTTGTGCTGTTTCCTCTGCCTTACCCCGGGACAGCTGGGCTCAGTCATGCCTGTGCTCCTCAGATCCTTCAGCATCTTAGTGGCCAAGGGACCTGAGCAGTGCTTGAGACACTTAGAATTAACAGGCACAAAGATAGCTTTAACACATTGACTGTATATAATTGCAGTGTTATTTATATAATGAATGTGCGTACCGTGACTGTTTCCCATGAGCTATAAATTTCCCAGCAGCAATGGATTTTTACAGTAAATTCAGTTCAATGGGCCGATCAATTATCTGAAAGATTGGTTCTCTTCCCAGTTTAAGATATTTAAATCTAGATGGGGTAAAACACTATCAAACGTATTAAAGGGAATAATCTTCTCTTGACTGAAAGCATGGACAAGATCTGTTCATAGGTCACTTCTATTTCTAGTTTTACAGTTCTCACCTACATAGCATCAATCTCTTTTATTTTTTGTCACTTTCACCCTGGAAGCTGTCTCTTGTACCTGTGCTTATACTTTAGTAAAAAATGAATGTATAAGTCATATCCATCAGTTAATATGAAATAACTTGAGGTCAATTTTTCAAAGCATTTGCTGGTAATTCAACCATGAATTCCACTGCCATCAGTGGGAGTTTGGTATGATTTTAAATCACTGAAAAATCTTGAAAAATCTATCTTGAAGGTATGTTGAAAGACTGTATGGATAGAATATTTGAATGTCTTTTATATTTGAAATGAAGACAAGGAAATGGCCATTGTTGACAGTTTTTATTGTGTAAATCTGTCAAGATCATAGGAGGGAGTAAATTTGCTGTTTTGTCCAGGAGGTTTCACTATGGAAGGTGGATACATTTCTCACTCGGATGTGCCACTCCGTGGAAATGTGCAAGGATTACAGACCTCCTTGATTCATGGGCACCATTCACCAGCATCACAGCTGGGGCCTGTAAATAGCCAGCCACATCAGTTTCCACCTGCAGGTCAGTGTCCTGCACCTGTGTGTTGTTCGCACTGCCTCGGCATACCTCACCTGAACAAAGCTCAGGCTTCTTGCCAAGACATAAACTGCCATCAACATTTTCAAGAACCTACTGAACTGCATCAGCAGCACTTTCCTCTGCAGCGCAGCATGCAGCAACATGACAAAGAGCAAAGGGGTGCTCCCCAGCCTGTGAAACTAACACAGTCTGGGCTGGAACAGCAGTCGTGGTCAGAGGCAGAGAATGTGTCTGGCAGGAGGGGAAAGCAATTACCATGCCAGCAGCTGCAGCAGACTGCACCCCTGGGTTATGCTGTTGTACCGCATGAGGCTCAGCAAGTTCACACAAGCCATCCACAGCCATTCCACACACAGGCTTCTTTGCAGACATCAACTGTGCAAGTGCAACTTGGTCATCTCCAGAAGATAAAAACTAACCACTTGCAGCAGCCACCACAGCAGCAGCTGCCACCAGCATCACCATCATCAGGTCAGAATGAGAACACCCACAAACAAGTCATCCAGCAGAGCCTGGACATAATGCACCACCAGTTTGAACTGGAGGAGATGAAAAAGGATCTGGAGCTTCTTCTGCAGGCACAAGGACAGTCCAGCATGCAGCTGAACCAAGCCAAGCCACCTCAGCGTGTTCAACAGACCATAGTTGGTCAAATCAACTACATAGTAAGGCAACCAGCCCCAGTTCAGCAACAAATCCAGGATGAAGCACAAGTAAGTTCTCTAAAAGTTCTTTCCTATTGTGTTTAGTCAATGTAATCTCAGAAATATGAGACGCCTTTGAGATTTCATGTATCTGGTTGAACTTTCTGTTGTTGTCTAATGTTTGTAGTCAGCCGAGGCTTCATGCCTCACGCAAATTGGGCCAAAATTTTCATTAAAGTGCTGCATAAACAACCTGGATCCCAAAGATCTGAATCTCTAAATAGACAAGGTGAGCAGCAGGTGGAAGAATAAAAGCATCATCATTCCTCCTTTGTGAATAGGTAATGGAGGACTGCAGTAGTCTCACTCGCCATTTCAACTCTTTTTTTCACTGGGAACTTTCAGTCCTAAGTCCTTGAAAAAGATTCCCTTTTGATTCTGAATGATTAGTGAAAAGAGAGTGAAGAATACCTTTTTTTTTTTTGTCTGAGAGTTATTTTCCATTCTGCTAGTAACTTCTCTTGCTACTGCATCATGTCCTTTAAGATTTTCATCAGTATTCATACATGCTGTTCTGTTACAGTTTTGTCAGCAGGTCTAATTTCTCCTCTTTTCCTCTGTTGATAAGAATCCTGCTTTTGAAACAGGCACAGTCCTTGGTGGTGAACATCCAAACTACAAGGCAGATAAGGTGCACAGTAAGGTGGCTTTGAAACTCATTCAAAACAGTGGGGATTGCAGCAGAAAGGTGGCTGGGACTTACCATTGTGTAAATGCTGTGGAGTTCCTGCCTTGAATAGCTCTCAAAGTGACTTACCTGTAGGGGCAGACTGCAGGCTTTTGGGGTAACTGTACATTTCAGCAGCTTTATTGATTTTTTTCTTTTTTTTTTTTTTTTGCTAAATTAGTTTTTAAATTAATTAATGCTTGAGAGAAGATTTTTCTGTATTCATTTATCTTGCTACTTAGGTTTACTTTGTTGTTTTAGGGTCTTTCCAGTCTTGTCATATTGTGTATGTTGTGAGTTGATGTGAATTTGTTACCATTTTTCTTTCTGAGATTTTGAAAACACATGTTCTTAATTGTGATTTGTAGGTCTGTGAGAGTTCCACTGAACTTGATGCCCAGAAGCCTGTAATTCCTCTTGACAAACGTGATAGCCCCTCCTTGTCACTGTCACTAGATGAAGAAGCCAGTGTCAGCAGTCACTCCGCTGAAAGCACATTGCAACCATCACCTTTCCATCCAGTGACAAAGGTATAAAGAACTTTTTAAAAAAGAACCATATTTTAAAGGGAAAACATGATTTGATAATGTTGAATATAATATAGCATTGGAACTTGCAATCAAGTTGAAAAAATTAAAATATAGTAAAAGTCAACAAAATGGCTTGTATATCTTGGAAGACAGTCATAGCGTAACCTAGTGTGTGTCTCTCAGGAAGATGCCTTCACTGTGCTGTAGCCTGGACCAGCAACTGTTCTGCAAGCTGGTGGTGTTTAGATCTGGCTGGCATGATTGTTAAGCATGAACTGGTAAATAAACAGGAGACCTATTTCCTCACTGAGTAAATTCTGTCCAGTCCCTGTCTCTAGGGATTTAACTATCAGGACTTGCTAATTACCATGCTAGCAGCAGTTAATATGAGTCAAAGATTCTGATGAAATCAAGCTTGAGAAACATCCTTCAAAATAGTTGCCCTGGAAATTACTACACTAATTATTACTGAAGATGCAGTGCCTGAAAGGGATGTAATTCTCTTATACTCCTTCTCCTTGTTCATGTATAAGCAGAAAAACCATATATTTCTGTATCTCTAGAATATTTTATCACATAGTAGAGCCATGCTTTGATCCTTGCACCTTCTGGGAGGCCCTAACTATTGAAGAAGCAGCATAAACAAAACCAGGAGGGTTCATCTTTATCAGTGCATTTGAGACAGAAAAGCTGCGTTTTACCTCTCCATACAGTTTGTTAAAACACTCCAAACAGCACTTCATATTCTGGTTGCTCAAATCTATTTGGTGCTTCTGTGCATGACTCATGTTGTGTACCATGAAGAAGTCTTTCACAGATATTTTTTCTTGGAATTTGTGTGTGGAATATTGTGGAAGAACTTGTCTTTTCTTACTAGCCTCAAAAAGGAAGTTATTTTATCCTTCTTTAGTATGCAGCTTTGTTGACCCAATGTATTTGTGATGCAATACCCACTCAGAGAGTTGTTTGAGATCCTATTGGGAATTTTAGAGACACGGAAAGGTAATGATTATGGAGAGTCTAGAAGAAGCATGCAAATCAGATTTGGACGCCGCAAAGAAATCTGCAATTGCTAACTTAATCCTGTGGATGTGATGGAGTTTCTGGACCAGGCTGATGGTATCACAGCATTCTGAGATGATGCTCTTTGGCTCTGAACTTTCACATATGGAAGCAGATCTCCCTTAACCTCTGATGACAGAGCACAGGACTCAGGAAAGCTATGCAAATTTTCTAGGATAGGGTTTCCTTTGCTTTAGGATGTGACTGTAAAAATTGAAGATGTTTTTTTAAAGCCTGAGCAAGACCATGAATCCGAGCATATATTTTCTTGTAATGCAGACACACTCGAAGTTATTTGTGAAAATAAATGGTGACACTAACAAGCTAGCTTTCAGAGGCTGTTTCTACAAGCATGTTAAAGAAGCTGCCCTTTGCCTTCTGGGCCTGTGAAGGAAGGTTACTCTGAACAGCTTAAATAAGAAAAGTCAGAAAGAAGGAAGAAAATGGAAACAGATGTGCAAGAGAGACACTAGTGTAATCTGATGAGAAAAGGAGGAGAAAAAAAGGAAGAAGTGCTGGTTTATTGCTGTACAAGTTGAGAAGGTGGCAAGAGGAAGATACTCCTAGAAAAAAAAAAAGGAATTTTTTTAATGGCACTGAGAAGTGTATGTTCTTGTGCAGAAAGCACAGGTGTCTTTTTTTTTTTACTAGTTTCATTGTACCTCTGCAAGAAATGAGGACATTCAATGGCTACAGTACCCCGTCTTTGCTTGTATTTGACTCCTGTAGTAAGCTGTTTGGGATGAAGCCATAACATTCTGGCAGCTCTGGCAATGGCTAATTAGAAACGGTGAAGGGAAACAGTGCAGTTAGGAAACTCTTGAAATATATTCTTCACGAATGCTGTTTAAAAATGTCTGACTGCTTTTACTGACAGATTAAATCCAGGCTTAAATGGGAGATCAGTTCCTATTTAAAAAGGAGGGGATGTGCCTATTCATTCTCATCTGTGTTTCACCTGATTAAATATTTTCACGCCCATCTCCTGACAAAAATTTCTCTATATGTGTTTGTCCATTTACTCTCATATGGCCTGGGTTCAGAACATTTCATCTCTCTCAAGTTCTTGGAGGATGTGGAAAAAGTGAATGTGGAGAAGTCTAAAATACTGAACTTGGAAAATATGGTAGAGAAAATGGCTAGAGAAAAAACCTTTTGCTGCCTGGAGAAAAACTGTATTCTTCCTTTTGGAGAATAATTGATATTGGACTTCTTGGCCATGTGTTTGAAGTTCTGCCTTCTTTGTGTGCAGCATTCCTAGTGAAGTAGGTAATTCTCTGGCTGCTGAGTTTCTTTCATTAAAGAGAAAGCAGTGTGAACCAGTATCTGGCAAAAGTCAGAATTAACTCTTTAGTGATATGTTTGCCAAGACCTGTCAAAAAATAAAAGCTTCTGTTAGCCCAGCGGTTTCCTTTATTTTGGAGGGAGGCAAGGCTTGATTGCTCATGTTCTTAAACATCTGTGCCTTAATTTTGAAACATTGTTACGGTATGCATTTGATACTATTGACTGATAACTAGATGAATTTTCTGCATACTGGATCATATGTATGGGTGAGGCAGTATAGAGCAGATGCTATTAATAGTTTGGGATCACAACATTACTCATAAAGGGGGAAACCACAATTACGTTATTCAGATCATCCCAGACAAGTGCTAGCGTGGCCGTTACACCACAGTGTGAGGCATTTGTATGCCATGCGAATACCTTTGAATTCAAAGAAGGCCTGTTCAAGTTACTCTGATGAGTACTGTTTCATGTCCCTCACATTTAAAGCTGGTTATTGAGAAGCAAAAATTGAGAAGCAAGGATGAAGCATTTCATGCACTTGTAAAATGTCCTTGTGTGTTACATTTCACTGCCTATGAGGACACAAATTAAATCGAGCTTCACTGAGCGGACAGAATTTTGCCTTTACAGTCATATAAAAAAGGGTGTTTCTAGTTGGCGTCGATCAGAAACATTGGCCTCAAGGCTACTGTTGTCTTAAAGTTCAGAGTAGTTCCTGTCTGCGCCCACCTGCTCTGTATGTATATGTGTAGCATAGTCTGTAATTTCAGTTATATGTGGGCTCCTTTACATTTGTTTCACTGTTTTTGGAACATTAACGGTGATATTTTGTCAGCCTTTCTGTCTTCCTGTGTATTCCTCTGTTCTTTCTCTGTGAATTGAATTTTTTGTGCAGAATAAATGTTTCTATACTTAGACCATTGGTTGTTTGATATAAGACAAGTATTGCACTTAGCATAAGTTTGGGTGCGATTAGCACCTTTTAAGAATGCAACACTAGAAATGGAAATTTTCTGTCTATGTGCAAAATGGATGTAATTTCTCTTCATGCTCCCCTGTTGGTATACTCCACTCATGTAGCCAGGACCTCTCTTTTGGATTGTGTAGTTGTTCCGTCTCCGTGCCTGTCAAACACCCAACCTCTCCAGTAAGAATGCCAACAAGACAGAGGACAAATCTCAGAATAACTTTTGTGGTAACTGCACTTTTGCTCTGGGTAATCGTGCCAAGTGCTAGCAAAGAGATTTCACACAAGCTATTGAATTGCTAAGTTGCAGTATGAAGGAGTGAGTACTCAATTAGATTAACAATTCTGTGGAAAGGGTTTTACCAACCTTCTGCAATATATGGTCCTCCTGTTGCTTTTACATAGTATGATGTTGAGTTATTAATTTTTTTACAAGACTGGAGAGATCATCTATTCTGGAGCAGAGGTGAGAGTAGTAAGATATTTTTGGCCTAATTGTGTTTTTAGGAGCAATAATGGGAGTGCAATCCCTGGTTTGCTTACATGTACCTAACTGTCATTTGGTCCATTATATCTTTGGCCATTTTCCCTATGTTTTGTAGTTTTGATAAATTCTTTTTTGAGACAGAGTGACCAGGATTTGTAATCAAGGTGCAAGCACATGGAAATTTTGTATAGTGCTATAATGCTGATTTTTTTATTGTTCTTTTTGATTTGCAGTAAGTCCCAGCTTCTTAGTTCAAGAGCTCTATTTGTCTCAAGCACCATAAAGTACCTGAAATGGGGAATTCTAGAAAACATTCCATGTCATCTGAGGAGCACTCTTGAGAGCACTCAGAGAGAGCCTTCGGTTTTATTCCAATTATGTGCAATGGTGGCATTTCATGCAAGACTAACGTAGTAACAGTTCATGGTGGAACCTCTCAGCCTCTTCTGGGACTTCTGTGCCTGTGAACTTTAGGCTCTGACATGCCAATACTATTGTTACTACAGGATTATCAGAGAGAACAGTTGATCTCAGTCTGCTGTAGGTGGCATTTTGGGGTATTTTGCGCCAACACATTGTCCTATGCTTTAGTAATGATAACTCTTCCATCTTGGTAGCCAGTGCATGACTAATGGTACTTTTTCTTTAAAAGCATGTGAAATCTGTGGAAGAGGGGTGGGGGGGCACAGCACAGGTTTTTGTTTTTTTTTTTTAATATTGCACTGAACACACTGTGATTACTTAGTAACTGAAAGTAATAATAATTTAATACCCGACCCTAGGACTTTGAATCTGAGCTTGGGACCAGGGCAGGTTTGTTGTTGCAGTTTTTTCTAATTACTATTAGGGGGATTAGAAGTGAATGAAATAATGATAACAGCCTGGAATTTAGGGTCCTGCAAATTCCTAAAGTATTTTTGACTTTAAAGAATTGAGCTGCTTACAGCACAAATGTATTCATGCTTAATGCAATTAGGTACATTTCCCAGAATGTTAGTTTAACAAAACATTTTCCTTTGACCTGGAAAAGAGGATAAATAAAACATGATGCTGCTTGCTCCATACAATCGCTTTCTCCTTCTGCTTTAAGCCAGCTCCAGTTTATTCAGACAAAATGTTAAGGAAGATTTGGATTCTTTTTCTCATAAAAATGGAAAGAAAATCCTTCAGATTCTATTCTGAAATTGGGAATACGAATAGGAAGCATCTGTAGACTGTATTATCAGTGCTGCTGTGTGCGGTGAGTTAAACAACTGGAATGGAGTAGTACATTTGTTTAACCTCCTAGCATAATGAGCTGCCAGGGGGATTGCTCCACTTAATAGCAGCCGTTCATTACTCTGCAACCATTTGCAGTGTGTTATTTCTCTTATAGCAAAGAGAATTGGCGGTTCCTAGTTTTAGCTTTCTTTATCTGTGACACTTAATGTCAACAGCCTTGAGACTTTGCCAAAACAATCCTAACAAATCCTAATCCCAGTGTTTCAAGGTAAGTATTTGCTTCTCAGAATTCTTCTGTATTAGTGCTGCATGTTTACACTGGACCTTTTTAAATGCAACAGTGATCAAAGAAATCTTTGAACTGAACAATATGTTTATTTTATGTTCTCTGAAGGCACTTTGCATGTTCTTTCTTCTTACCTTTCACTACCATAGCTATAAAATTTGTGGTAGAAGGCATTTTGGGGTGGTGATGCTGCTGCCATTATATTATAAGGATCATCAGACCAAAATTAATTATGAGACAATGAGAATTCCATTTATAATGACATAGATGTAGTTCAGTGTGCCAGGCTGTACATTAAAATGTCAAAAGTTTCAAAATTAACCTACAGCTGAAGCCACCCTCTACCCAAGTGCATAATTAATGCTTGTTGTTGTTCAAAGGGTGCAATGTAAAAGCAATAGAGCTTTTATAAAACAGAGACCAATTCTTTAAAGGCATCCCATTTGCAAAAACTAGCTGAACTGTCAAGGGAAAAGAGAAATTTTTGCTAATGGCAAAAGAAATGATTATTTTAGGGAGTGAATTAATAGGCTATTAATGAGCCTTGTTCCCAGTGCATTGTTCACTTCACACTTGACAGCAGCTCCATGGATCAGAATGGAATGTGTCTGTTCTTAACTGTGAGTTTTATATTTTGCACTGAAAGATCATAATGTTGCTTCATCATTAAAATAACCACAAAATTAACTTTTGCCCCAAGGGAAAGACAGATGGTAGTTTGATGGCCTCATTATTCTTTTTTCTTTTTAACAAGAGTAAGGTTTTATATTGGCTTATATAATCTAAAAAGTTCTCTGAAGAAACTGATGTACCTAGAAGAGTAAAAAGATACAGTCATATAATGCAATTGAATTTCACCTTTCTAAAAATTTTAGTTATAAAAAAATCTTATGTGTGTGTCTATTTCTTTTTTATTCTGCAGTAGGAGTCGTCCCAGTGACTACTCTCAGTAAGTAAACTTGTCTCACTGAAGCCAGGCTTAATCCTACCATTGTCTTAGTAGGACTAACATTTTGCCTGCAGTGTATACGGTTATACACAAACAGGTCTTCATGGGGTCAGGTTGCAATATGTAATAGATGATGGCACGCTTTCGTAACACAAGCATAGGAGGATGTGTGTAATGGTTAGAAGAAGGTCTCCAGTTACCTTGCTATGCTGCTTTGGGTGATGTCTACCACGTGTGTGCCTTAGCATGCCCATTTCCAATGGAGCACAGCATCAGGTATTTCCTATTGACTCAGGAAGGAATTTGTGGATGCTTCATGCTTTGAGACTCTGACTGAATATTTAACTACCTCATATGTACTCAATTAGTGCTCACAATGCAATTTGAAATAAGGGGAAAAGGCAAGACTGATTACAGTCCATCTGTTCAGTTCGAGCACCAATTCTGATTATTTGTTTTATTTTCTGTAAGTGATATAAGGACAATTCACATGTTTATTTTGTCAGCTGAAAAAGTCTTGTGATAAAAAGAGTGATGGAATGAAAAGGAAAATGTGTACTCGATAGGCTGCATTGTCACTGCATGTGCAGGAACCTGTCATAAGCAAATTATGACAGAAAATGAACATTTTGTATCTTTGCAGACTTCTTTAGGATGTGTGACCATGAAAGCTGGATTCCTTTCTGACCTACCTATATTCCTTTGGTTTGAAACCTGAGCATTTTTAAGAGTGCTCTATCAGACAGACTATATGGAAAATTGTGCTTCCCCCGATGCATTTCCTCATTGCTGCGTTCTAGTTTTCAGCTCAAATGTAAGGTAGGAAGAACATGTTTGAGTAGTTCCAACTGGTTCCAGGAAGTTGTTATAGCTCAGACAGCTTAGATTCAGGGACGCTCATTTGCCCAAGAAGAGGAAATCTCCAATAGCCTGGCTGCAGAGACCCAATACTCTCTGGGGGGCCTTCTACATGAGAGGACTGTTTAAAACAGACTTACTAGAGCACTCTGTGGTAGGATGGCACAAACCTCCTCTAGCACTGTGGAAGAGCTGACCTCTTCTCAAATGCCAGCTATTTTGTCTCACTGAATATAAGTGGTCACTGTTCAGGCAAAGCTCCTACTGTAGCATTTGTTGCAGTTTGAGGAAAAGGAAATGAAAGGAAATTAATGTCGGTGGGCGGAGTGTTCCCTTAGCACACAGGTGATGTGGATTGCAAACAGAGGAATTCAGACTGACTTCTCTGGCATTATGTAGGATTTACACAGGCACAACGGACAGCTCAGTCTAGGCTACTGCCTTTACCACTATTGAGTTAAGATGGACAAAAATATCAAAATCCAAAATGAGGTAACAATTGAGAAAAATACTAATTAAGTCTAGAAAATGGGTCCTGTCTCAGATTCACTGCTAAGTCACAGGCCCCTAGCAGAAAAATAACTACAACAATGAACTTAAACTCTAATTCAGATACCATCAATACATGTATTTTGTCTTGATTTATATTACAATGAGTGCTACTTACTGTATTGTAGTCAAATGGAAAGGATTTGTTCAGTCAACTGTCAAGGATGGAAACACCAATGAACTATGATGAAATAAATGGAAAATTACATATTCAAATGGCACAGATCTGCATACTTCTTAAGACTGCTTATATTTCCTTCGTATGGAAGCTAGAAGAGTCCTGATTTCAGTACAGGTTCCTGGATGTAAGACAGCTTAAGGAAGTCACCTAGATGGGTGGATTTGCTTTGCTTTGCATAAGAGTATTTCAGTTATTTTGACAGTGACAAATCATGAGACGGTAGAAAATGCGTGTTGCTGAAACTATTTCAGACTGGTAAATACTCCCTCTCATTGGAAACTAGACAAGTACATCCTTTCCTCACTAGTACAGGTAGGATCTTTCTAGATATACACTATGATATTTGAAGGACAAGTGCCTTAAGTTTTAATGGGACAGACTCACTTACCTAGTGTAGTTTTCAGCATCATTAAGAGTAACAATAGTTTCATTCACTTTTGTCAGATCTGAATCTTATTTCTACTGAATCTTCTTTCTGAATAAAGTGATCTGATGATTTTTGAATAAAATGATAATATTTCTGATCTGCTTCTTAATCTAGAATAACTTAACAGAAACTAGTAGAGTTTATATCAAGGATTATTTAGTACAATATTGTACATGCTTAGATTTCCTACTCATTGTGGGGAGATAAAAATCAGGACCTTCTGGACTGATCAAAGGAAGACATGTTTTGTAAATCACAGAAGAGTAACCTAGGTGTCTCCTGTTCCTGTTTTCAGTTTTAATGGTGGAAACTCTAAAGCTTTTGGAAATGGTGTAAGATTACAATAGATACTTTTAAGCCCTCACGATGCAACTGATTGATTACCTATAGCTGAAACAGAGTGTCTTATCCATTATAGAAAGAACAGTAGCATTTTGCTGATGAAAAGCCGATTAACATGCTTGGGGTTTTTTTGTTTTGTTTTGTTTTTCTTTTCCTAGTGTTCGACATCTTTAAGCATTGTGGGCTTTTCAAAAGGTTTAGAAATGGAGCTACCTTCAGCAAAGTTATCTAGCTTGGCCAATCCACAGGTGCAAGGTGCAGCTGCTGTAACTGTTGGCCCATCCCAGAATGCCCTTTGTGACTGTGATACCCCACCAGAGGCAGTGCCCAGTTACAGCCTGGCATTGGGCAGAGCTCCAAGTGACCTGAGCCACGGGGCTGCCACTGGCCCTGCACCAGGCGATGCACTTCAGGGCAGCACTAAGTGCAAGGTAGGAATCACTCAAACTGCTCTGCTGGAAGGGACTCCGGTTCCGTTGATAGCACGTTATTGTTAGTCAGCCAGGCAAAGGCAGCTATTGCTCTAAGCAAAGTTTTCCTTATCTGGTGTTTGAAGACTGATTACAAGTTATTTTCTTAAGATGGAAATAAAGAAAACTAATAATAAAACTTATTATTTTCCCCCCTGAAGCTGGAAAATGAAGACTTCAATACCATAGATCATCCTCTAGAAAACAGCTTGGCTACTGCTGGGCAAGATGTAGTCAATGAATTAACCCTTTCTATGCAAAAAGTGCTGGAAGAACCTATTAATCTTTCCATCAAAAAATCTCAACATTGCACTTCTGAACTGCTCAGCACCACATCTTTCCTGACAATGAATACCAGAATGAGGCAACCTGGAAGCAAAGCAGGTACCAGGCTTTTCATTATTTCATTTAGGTTTTTGTCTTTCTTTCTTTCTTTTTTAGTACTGTGCATTGGAAGCATTGCAAAGCAGTATGCTTCTTAATGTACTTAGATATAAATGTCCTTTTCCAGCAAGCTTCACATATTATCAGAGTACTTAATCCAATGGAAAAGTGTGTTTGATACCATTTGTGGAGGAAAACACGGAAATTATATGCCTTGAATTTGTAACATCCTTCATCTGCAAACCAGAAACAAATGTGTCTGTGTGAAGTACCTGGAGTATTAGTTCTCTTAGAAGCACTCCTGTTAATGAGACTTGCAGTTATGACTATTGAAGAGCTGGTTTGAAGAGTCCATAATCAATTTAAAAAAAAATTACTTCCGAAATGTAATGTGTCTTCTAAGACCTTCACATCAGTAGCATAGCAAATTTTTGTTAGGTTAATACATTGCACAGTCTGTGCTTTTGCTTGGCTCTGTCTACTGCAGAACATTCCCTTCAGCCAAGGCCTATTTCTTCAGCCTTAATGGAGAATTAGACCTTGGTTAACTCTTTTCATGGGCAAATTGCCAACGTCCTTGTGCTGCAGTGTAAAGCCTCATGCCTGCAAACTCTAAAAGTCAATGAGACTACTCATGCAAGCAAGGCATTGCAGGATCAAGCTGTTATCCTGTGACTTATGCCAGTATTTGGCTGCTTGTCTCTGTAAAAGATGAATTAATATTTCCATCTCTGTGCTGTATTTTTATTCAGAGAATTCTAATTAGTACAAAGGAGGCCTAGCTCAGTGAGCCGAGGAAATGTATTTGTCTTCTCTTATGTGCTATGCCAAATTGTGACAATTATGCCACAATCATTTGTGAGTTGTAAGAATCAGGTGCACTCCCCAAAAGCTGTGCCTCAGTCAGGTTTAAGTGTCATGAGAAGAGCAGCTTTGTAGTATCTGGGTTTGGCCATGTGGCATTACACACAGAAAACAGCCAACATTCAGAATCTCACTCTCTGAAACAGAAGCTACAAATTTGCTCTGTGCAAAGCACAGGTCCTGCTGTGTAAGAGTGGAAAGACTAGAGCCTTGAATGCAATGCTGCTCCCTTTTCACCAGGAAAGATCTGGAGTGAGCAATTCCCCTCCTGCTCTCCCTGTTTCAAGGTGCACAGTGAGAGGAGGCTGAGGAAATGCATTCACCGTAGGTACTGTGCTCCAGCGAGAGAGACCAACTCCGTTGCAAAGGCAATGGTATCTCTTTGCTAGTGGCTTGCAGTAGGACTTACTGGCTTCAGCAGTGCTGTGCTGCCAAAGCCCACTGCTTCTGGTACGTATCTCCAATCACACATCCTTTTCTGATATCAAATCTAAACATTTCAGCTTAATTTAGAACAAAAAGCTTCTTATCCTAACCCCAAGGGATGTCGTAAAATTTGTACATCATTTCATCATTTTCTCTCTTACAGCCATGTTCCTTCTTATCGTGGCTTGCATATACACCCTCCTCTCACCTTCTCTTTCCTAGACTAAACAAATCTGAGGGTTTTAGTCTCTCCTTATGATTCAGGGTTGTAATTTTTTTAAAACTGCCTCAATCCTGCTGTGCTATTCTGGCTCCTCTGCAATTAAAGGATGCTGCCCGCAGCCAGAGGCAGTGCTGCAGCAGAGGCCTCTGGGGTGCCATGAAGAGCCAGCGCATCAACTTCCTGTGTTTTACATTCCTCACTGCCCGTAATACACTGTAGGATGGCATTTGCATTTTTTTTGCAGCAGCATTACGTGGTTGACTTGCATGTGGTGAATGGTCCGTGTTCAGGGTTAACCCGTAGTTCCTTCTGCAGAATGGTTTCCTGGTTGGTTATTTTCCTTTGTGATTTCATTCATCTGATCCTTCATAACCATAATACTTAGCTAATTCAATCTTGCTGGTTTAGGAGATCTTTTTTTTCTCTGACGTTTAATTGTAAACATATTCCACAGTGTGTGCAACCCCTCTAGTTTGGTGTTTTCCAGAAATTTCATAGGTGCTATTATTCCATGAGCCAAGTTGCTGATCAAGATATTGATTAATATCAGGAACCCAGTAGCACTGGAACTTCTGGTTTGACAGCATGCAACAAGAGCTGCTCCTTCAGCTCAGTGTGCAGTCACCCTTTAGTAATTCTGTCCTGTGCCATACTACCACTCTTCACCTGAGCAACAACCACAAGTGAATAACACTTTAGGAGTGCCGTGAAATGCACCTTTCCTTGGCAATCTTGATTGTATTGTGTTTCCTGTGGCTGGGAACAGCAGAGTATCTCAGACACACATTGCTTTCAAGCCATGGGTTACGTACCATTGACCTGAGCTAGATTTTCTTTACAGAAGCATGTTTTCCTGGCACTCACTTATCTCCAGACAGCCATGATATTTGGTTTGTTTTCTTGTTAGTCTTGTCTATGTCAAACTATTTGCTAACAAAAGAAACAGTTACTATGAAATTTGTCAGTGGACTGGTATTTATGAAGGCATCCACTGGGGCATTCAGCTCTACCCCATCCCATCTCTCCAAAGCTGTTTTTTCTCTCGTGTCTAGGATCAGTTAAGAGCTACAGTTACTTGCATGTTTATGTAGTGGATAGTTTTAAATTCATATGTTTACGTTACATACCATGGAGGATAGAAAGGAATCTTGCAGTGTAGCTTTTGTCTCTCAGTGGCAGATGGGAGACACAATTCCCTTCCAGTTTTCAAGTAACTCGAATTATCCAGAAGCTTCTTAGCATGTAGCAGGAGACCACAGAGACTTCTTGAGCCTCAGGGGTTCAGAGCTCAGCAGGTCTGTTTTTCCCAAGTGAAGGCTGTATAGCAAAGAGTATTATGTTGTTCCATGTATGTGGATGAATGTGGCATGGCTGTGTACGTATCTAATTCTCTGGGAATGTCACCATTTTGACTAAATATTTTGGAGAGGCTCCTGCTATTCAGTACAGAAGCTGTGGTTAAAAGCAAAGACAAGACAAAGACTTGTATCCCAGAATAGAAAATAGCATACATATTTTCTATACATATAAATGAAATTATTCCATAATTCACTTACAATATCATATTAAACACCAGTCAGAAGTACATGAATATTGAAGTACTTTCTACTCTAATCTGACTCTCATATTATTAATATTTTATTCATTTTCTTATCTTCTGTTCCAGATTCCAATAACTCTGAAAAGGAACATTTTGAAATGGATATGAAAAGAAATCAGAATGTCAGGTAATGGATTATTTTTTTATACAAAAGCACTGGCCATGAAATTTTATGCATGTATTTAGAAAATTTGTCATACTTAATGATAACGGAGAACCTAATGCAAGATTCCTTATAGATAGTAAGTCTGAAAGTTGTAAAGTATTCTCTTAAAATTGAAAACAACAATTTAAAAGAAGAGGCGACTGCATATATTTCTGTTATTCTGTGTAAATTTCCAGTATGAATGAATATTCACAAACTTATCTCACTTGAACAATTAGAAATTGTTTAGTCTCAATTAAACCCCCAAAAATATAATAGGACAGGATTAACATTATCTCAACAATTTTATAAAATTTTGTTTTCAGCTACTGCTGTGATAATATTTTAAAGTAAAATTGATGATGTGCTGTGTTGTTCCCGTTTGAAGCCAGCCACACTGAAAAGTATCAAGCATGACTTAAATTGGGATAATTAAAAATAATTAAAACAAAAATATATGAAGCAGGGCAAAGTTTTAGCACAGAGGTTAGTAATGCATTTACACATATGATTAATTTACATTTGATTGCATTTACATTTCTTAAACATTTGATGTGTGAAAAAACGTCCAGATTTTCAGCATTTAGCCAGCAGAGTCACAGTTACTAAGTAAAAATAGCACAAACAATAGTGCATGAAAAATGTTAAAACTGAGTAGGGAGAGGAATTTTGTAGAATATGACTGAATTTAACCATGTGTCATTTTGATTGTAGAGGTGGCCCTAAGGAGCAAAAGATCCCCTATGTGCGACTGGAACGACTGAAAATATGCACATCCGAAGCAGGGGAGCTCCCGGTGTTTAAGCTCCAGCCACGGGACAATGAGCAGGAGGGCAATTTCCTCCTGTTAATTGAATGTGGGACCCAGTCTTCAAGTATGTCTATAAAAGTGAGTGGAATTTCTTGGAGGCTTTATCCTGCTTTCTCCCTTTTATCCCACTGGTGTGTACCCACAGTTTCTGAAAGTTATGCACGTTGTTATACAAGTCTAACGATTCATGTCACCTTTGGACACTTCTGAGATGGGTTGAAGTAATCGAGAATGCAGCCTTTAGTCTGTGTAGCTTCCTGATACTTCCATTTCTGAGAGGTCTGTCTCTGGGATTGAATAGCTATAGTGTTTTTGTATTCTAGCGAACAACCTGGCTTATCTTTGTAGTTACAGATATAGAATAAACAGCTTAAAACTGACCTGAATGCATATTTGAGTGACAGGAACCGATTCTAGAAATCACAGTGTAGTAGATTTTTGAAAGATTTGTATTCTGTTGCTGCATTGAATCTTGAGCGTGAACTTCTTTCCACAGAAAGAAATGGGAATTTCTAGTGGGAATAAAAACTATACTTTTTTTTGAGCTGTTTACTGTAGAATTAGTGAATAAGACTGTAAAGTATCCTGTTCCTATCATCTGTGATATGAAATCTGTACAGCTCTCTCACAGTGCTATTACATTGTGGTATGTGGAGGGAATGACTTGACCAAGGTAACCTGGCCAGCCAGTGGCAGACATTGAGCTAAGCACGGGCTTGCTGAAACCCAGTGCCCTCTCCAGAGGAGTTCACTGCAGAGAAAACATTTTGTCTGCTGATAACCACTGCAGTTATATGCTTATTTGTTAAAATGTTGATTGTGTGATCCCAGATTTTTCTTCCTTCAAGATAAATAAAGATAGTCCACCTGAGGGACTGAAATCGAAAGAGAACTCAGAGGACAGAGAATTTCCCGTATCCCAGGCTGCAGGACAGGCACACTCTCCTCCTGAGGATACTCTGTCTGTTGATCAGAAGTGCAGCAACGGCATCTCCACGACAAAAAAATCTCCAGTTAGTCAGGAAGTCAATCCAATTGAAAATGAGGATTTCTGTGCTGTGTGTCTTAATGGAGGAGAACTGTTGTGCTGTGATCACTGCCCCAAGGTCTTCCATCTCTCCTGCCACGTTCCAGCCCTGCTCAGCTTTCCAGTGTAAGTATGTATGACATTTTGCTAATGTGCTCGGTTTCTGCTTGCTGCCTGGGGGCAGAATATATCCTCAGGGATGTACATGTCAACCTTACACAAGGGCAAGGAATGCAGCTCTCGCTTGCCTTTTTTGTTACTTTTCTTGCAAAAGGAAGAATTGTCTTACATTCTAGGAACTAGATGCATTATTAACAGAACTGCTTCCAGCCGTGTATGCCCTTTCTGCAGTTAGTTGGCTGCTACAACAGAGGAAGTGTCAGACCTAAGCTTTAAAAACATTCTTACGACTTACTGGAGAAAAGTGAGATCTGAACTCTCACGTACCATCTGTGGTGTAAATGTCAGCTCTTCTCTGCAACAACGACTAGCACAAGGAAAGGGCAATCAGTGAGTTCCTTCTCAGTTTTCTAGTCAGTTTTATGGGAAATTTAGGATTATTGGTGCTCTTGTGTAAATGTTTAGGACATTGGTTTCTTAATACATGCTTTCCCTAGAAACTTGTCACAGATGAATTTTATGTGACAAAGAGCCAGAATTAAGTATATGTCCACCTACCAAACTTTAAAAGCAAGTCTGAATAATGTGCATAACTGGTGGTATGTAATTCTGAATTGTGTTACAAATAATTACCAGGTGGGACCAGAAGCTACTTCATTTGTGCCAAGCCTACATAATTGTCTCAGGTGAGAAAAATATATTGTGAGATACTGGTTTGGAGATTTTGGTTTGTTCTTTCTGTTCAAAAAGCAGGAATTTCCATCTCTTGGCTTTTTACTATTTTCACTAATAGCCAAGTCATTATTAAACCTCTAGTTTCAAAAAATGTCAAAAAGGTTTTCTTTTAAAATAAACTTCCTGGGCAAAGTTAAATTCTAATGAAATAAATTAATTCCCTTAACTAAAATTCCGTATTTCATAGTTCTTGAATATACCTTTATCTGTAGTTATTCAGGCCCTGATGTTGCAGAAGTTGCATCACTGCCTTCATGAACTTTTTCAAGAGGTTTCTGAAGATGGATCTACTAGGAAGGACACTTATGCCCATGCAGAATTATGTCTTGTCTAGTTTGGGAACCTGTGTGCTAGCACCACATTCTGACCTTTTATGATAATGTTGGTTTTTTTAGATAAATATGCCAATTATCATATCAATTGATAATAAATATATCAATTATCAAACAGATCTGATTTTGTCTCCTGACCCAACTGTTGGCTATTTTTCCTTATTTTTTTTAAAAAACAGCACTGGAATTGATGCATGCACTGCTACATGATACACTGGTGCATGATTCCAAACATTTACTGTTCTGGGGTTTTTGTGGTGGTTTTTTTTTTTCCTTCTTTTTTCTCTGTGACAGAAACAGTGCAATGAGTAGAATCTGAAATTATTATACTTCTAATTAGATTAAAATCAAATATTGAAGAATATCTAGTACAATGGGCTTCAGATTGCCTGCTGTTGTAATACCAGCCAAATACCATTTGTTTCCAAATACAGTGATTCCTGACATTTGTAATGTGACAAGATTGCTGACAAAATTTGATACAAGTTTTTGGTTTCTTGTTTTACAGGGGAGAATGGGTGTGTACGCTTTGCCGTAATCCAGTGAAGCCAGAGGTAGAATATGACTGTGAAAACACACGCTACAGCCACAACTATAATGCAGAATATGGCCTTGATGACTATGACCAGAAGGTGGGAATAATTATATATGGTACTATTTAGAAAAGGACGTGTGATCTCAGCATGAGGCTTTGCCTCTTTGTTGGAAGGATGACTGTTTTGACTTGGTTGCTATTTGAATATTTCAGAGAGCAGTAAATACAATAATAGCACTGTTAGTATTCAGTTATATCATTCTCTTCTATCTAGGCATTGGTCTTCAGTTTTAAAATGAATGACAAATTGTTGAAGGATGAAACAGGCAGATCTGGAATTTCTTTCTCCTTTGAATAGGGAAGTAGCACTCAGCAGCAAAGCAAGCTTCCCTGACTCAACTTTGCCTGGCTTTCTGCCACTGAATCTTTTTTTCTTTAAGACTTGGCACCTTCTCAGACATCTACTTAGGCCAGTTGTAATGACATTTTTGTGATGTAGACACTTTTTGACTTTCAGTTGGATTGAAATCATCATGTGGTCTTCGTATTTACCATTAATCCCCTTGAAGATGACATTTAGGCACTGTTAACTCAGCCTAGAAGAAAGCTTATCTCTTTACATCCCCATTACCAGTTTCCTCTACCAACTGTCCCACAAAAAAATGCCTTTTCTTTAAAGTCCACTTGGTACTTGGAAGCCACAAGTTCGAAACAAATGCTTTGTGTATGTTGGTGACAGCTGGATGGGAAGTCTAAGTCCATACAGCTGAGTATAGATGCTGAACTGGCCCTGCACAAATGAAGCCTAGAATAAGGCACTGGTTTAGTCTGGGCACGACGCATAAAGAAACAACAGTTCTTAAAGCACTGGGGTCCCTTGGCAAGGCCTATGAGCATAGCCACAGCACTGGTCAAAATCATCCATGCTGTTTCCAGACCTGAGCTACTCTGTCCATAAAGAGCTGGATGTAACTTCTGTGATCCCTGTTTCTATTGCTTTGGGTGACCAGAAATAGTTGAAATCTGTGTCTTGATTAGTGAGATTCTATTTAGAAAACTGAGTTCATTAGAAATTCCATTGCGTCTGAGCAAACATGGCTTATAATGTTTTTGTAGTGCATTTTTTTGCATCAGTGAAAAAACCAAAGACTAGTATTTTGCAAGTTAATGATGATCAAATGGAACTGCTTCCGTACAGTACTACCAGCTACATAACTTACATTCATTTGTACAAATTGATATGAACAGTGTGAAACATTTTCCATTTAACTGTTTCCATGCTGCTGCTGCTCTTCTGTCAGTCAAGAGCCAAGGAATAGAGCAGGAGGGCAGAAAGGAAATAGGTATAGCAATGAATTCCCAAGAATTTCCAGGAAAGATACATGCATGCAAAACATTTTATATAATGTTCCTTTTCTTGCATTTCTTGACTACCCCTGCTTTCAAAACTATAAAAATGCTTTGAGGGAAAACATCCCACAGATTACAGTAAAGTGTGCCATTTTGCATCAGAAATGCACAGACTACATGACAACTCCCCTTGTTGTTGGTATGATTGATTAACTAAGGGCAAGAATGAAACTCACTTGGTTTTAATTACAACAAATTTCAAATTTGGCTTCTACAGAAGTGTGAAAAGCTGGTGCTTTCCCTGTTGTGCAGTAGTATGAGCCTCCCATTCCATGAACCCGTCAGCCCCCTGGTAAGTACTGCACTCGCATGGGTCAGAGAGAATCCAAAGAATACTCTGGCACACCTCGCAAGATTCATCTTTGTCTTCTTGAGAGATAGTCATTAGCTTTTTTTCCTGAACTGTATTGCTTCCTCAGGAAGTGTAGGTGTTTCTGTTTTGCAGGTGCATGGAAGGTGCCAGGTTGGAGGCAGGTAAATGCTGGCCAGTGTTCACAGGCCAGGTTTGGGAGTCAGTTTAAGATGCTGGTAGGATACTAAAGGTTTATGAGGGGTTTCGGTGATTAAGAAAGCTTACTTGCTGCATACATGGAGAATGTTGCACTGCCATAAGAGAGGTCTGCTTTAGAAATAACTCTGGACTCCCTCTTTTCTGGTGTTCTGTACAAAAGTGGTAATGTGACTGTGTTTAGGAGAAGATGTAGACTGCTGTTTCATCCATGTACTCAACATTTGCAATGTTCACTGGCTATTTTAAGGAAGATGTAGATTCATGCTATTTTGCAGTAGAATACAATGTGAAACTAGTTGGAGGAAGGAAATGAAAGGGAAAAAAAAGATTTTATGTGAAGGAAGAGTCCAAATAACAATATAAAAAATCCTTCCACTTAATAAAGCTTGCCATGAACTTATGGAACACATTACCTAACAAGTAGGTTTTGACCCAGGAAGATTTAAGGAGTGAGATATCCTGGTAGCTGGTGCCCATTGAAAAAGGCTTTTGCTGAACTTTAAAACCAGTGCAGAGTAGCATATTTTTAGTCACTCTTGGCAGACTGCTTCCCACGGTATCAGCTGCTGGTATCTCAGCACGTTATTTTTGTAACTGCTTGGGGGAAATGTTAGCTAATTGTCAACGTTACATATATTATTAGTTAGGGTTAAATGATGACATTTATATCTGGGGTTAAACTTTAGAAAGTGCAAATAGCAGAGCAGTCACTGGAATGCACTGTTTGCAAGACCAATCTTGCAAGCAAATATGTTTTTAATCAAACCGAAAAACACCCAGGAAAGATGATGTGCACGTGTAGGCACCAAAAGACTAGCGCTCTCTTCCTTTATGCAAAGAATCCTCTGCAGTGACTTCTGTCCAAACTTGGATAGAAGTCACTGAAGAGAAAATGTTTTAATTAAAAAGGTTACATATGGGTATTTTATTCTTATTGCAGGCTCGGCATTATTATCAGATCATCAAAAGGCCAATGGATTTGTCAGTCATACGGAAAAAACTGCAAAAAAAAGACAAGTCCCACTATTCTGCACCTGAGGAACTTGTGACAGACGTGCGTCTCATGTTTTGGAACTGTGCAAAGTTCAATTATGTAGGTTTCTAATATGCCTGGGTGGGGGGATATAAACCAGAGGGTTGCTCTTTCAAGCTGTCACACTGGTGTAACTATTGGTTCCATTGACATCAGGTATGGATTAGGATAAACAGAAGTATTAATCAGTTTTACACTTTGGAAATGATATAATTTTTTTTTTTAAATGACAGAAATGGAGATGTATATGGATCTGAGAACTTGAGACATACAGATCTAAAATTAAAGAGGGACATCTTATCAGACTACTTTTTGGAATGATGCTGAGTTTGCTGTGAGAAGCCTCATAGCCAGCAAAATAGCTAGGGAAAATT
Source organism: Bucorvus abyssinicus (assembly GCA_009769605.1). Lineage (NCBI taxonomy): Eukaryota > Metazoa > Chordata > Aves > Bucerotiformes > Bucorvidae > Bucorvus > Bucorvus abyssinicus. The sequence continues at coordinate 8,595,434 of CM020043.1, read as the reverse complement.
CAGGCACATGGGATTTCCTAAGCAGTGATGACTGCTATTCTTTCTAGTTCACTGCACATATCTTTTTTTTTTTTAGAGGTGTAGAAATCTGGTCCCTAATAACATCATCTGGTTTTTACTTACATTGTAAATGCAAAGGAACTGATGGACTCTAGAAAGTGCAGGAGGCTAATGGAAATGTAGCAGACAGAACCAAGGCAAGACTTTAGGGCAGGGCAGTCATTTGGTTTTGATTCTTGATGTTTTCTGTGTGCAGTAACACTGACTGGTTGTTCTCTTACAGCCAGATTCAGAGGTTGCGGAGGCTGGACGATGCCTAGATGTATTCTTCGAGGGCAAACTGAAGGAGATTTATCCAGATAGGCATTTTCCTTCAATGCAACAAGAAGACTCTGATTCTGAAGTGGAGAGCCAGAATAGTAAAATGCTGCCCCAGGATTTTCAGTGGCCATCACATGGACAGGAGTGCATTCAGCCTAAAAGGAGACGGCGCCATGCTGTAAGACTGCAAAAGCAAAAGCATTTGGATGCTAAGTGGCCGCCCTGCTAATTCTGTTTACAGCTACTGATTAGAAGTTTTGACAGGGCTGCATGGGAAAACTGCCAAGCTTCTGTCACAGAGATGCGATCAGTGCTACAATTTTATGTCAAGATCCTCTGAGTGGAATAAAGTGTCAGTTGTGTATAAATGTATGAGCATGAACAAATGGAAGTCTCTCAGGCCACACAGTTATCTTCCTAGCAGAAAACTCTGTCAAGATTTTTATTTGAAAAGACTAAGCCCTCTAGCTATTCACTGTTTGTTTCCTTTGTACACAGGAAAGTGAAAAAAAAAACTAAAAGAATGATGTTTCAGCCAGCTAGCAGCCTTCCTCAGGTATGACTTCCTCAAGATATGAGATTTACTATGAGGAATCCAGCAGCATAACTGACAGAGTTAAGGTGTGTGGGAGAAAAGCAAAGCACTTGGGCTGTTTATGTAAACTCTCCTAATCTGCTGACCATATGCCTTATTTCTAGATCTTGTGGATAGCTAACAGATCCAAAGTGTTTGAATCTGTCAATATTTAATCTGTTAAATCATGTGTATGTTTTGCAGTGTTTACACTGAAGTGCTAATTTTTTGGTGATAGGTAATGATGATTAATAATGAAAATAACATGCTAATAATATCTAATACTGCTGCACCATTTTATAATCTGTTCAACATGACATGTCTATTTTATAGAGCACAGGTAACCATGTAATAATCTTCAACCTCAGTGTGAGTGTTGGCCATGCTTTGTGATCAATACAATGTGTAGTCATAAAAGCTGTAATCCTGTTGTCTTATTCAAGGATTTTTCTAGGAGCTTGACTGCTCAAGGCCTATGATAGTCTAATGTGATTATCTGATTAGCTGTTTCTTTTGAAGCAGAGCATCTTCATTAAATCACAAAAGAACAAGTGGTAATACTAGGGCTCTGTGTGAGCTGTTTCCAAGTGCATACTGGATGCTCTTGTTACAAGGAATGATTCTTCTGATATCTAATTCATGCTCAGTAAAGAAGTGTGGTATTTCTTGGGTCTCAAAGGTAGCATTTTCATACAACTCAAGGCAGTTGTTTTTCTTTAAAACAGATATTGGAATTCAGTAAATTAACTATTAAGTAAATGACATGGTTACAGACGTGCCTATAAAATAACGTCATATATTCCTGATTTTCTCTTCACTTATTTCTTGTAGTTGTGATGACCAACAGTGCTAGAAGATGCTGATAATGTGTATAAGTAGAAGCTCAAACAGAATGAAAGGATGTCGAAGCTGCTTTCTTTTTTCTAAATTCCGCAATGTGTTGGCAGGACACCACCAAGGGCCGGAAAAGCAATTTTAGAGTTCCCTTGAACAAAGGGTAGCATGTAATTGTAAAGCCTGAAGGGTGGGATAGGTAACAAGACATGACACCTGATAGAGAGTGATGGTTTGCAAGCTGCTTCCCACCTCTTCCAGAAGCAGGTGAGCCAGATCTTTGCTTGGCCAATGCTTTCTTTGTGTGTGTGAGGCGCATCTTCCTCCTCAGAGCTTTGCCCAGCAGCATAAACCTGGGCTGTGGTCTGGCTCTGAAAGAGAAGGGTTGTTGCAGATCTCAAATGCAGTCAAAGTTCATTTTAATTAGGTTCCTGTAAATAAAGATGATATTTTCAGCATAGTTTATATGGGCTATTTTGTCTGGTGACCATGTATGTTATTTTAGATAACATATTAAAGTAAAGGTTTATATATGAAATAATAAGACATGAATGTCATATTCTACTATCTCTGTGACTTCCTGTTTGCCATTAACTTGGTAGTGAGCTAATGTTTTCTTTTCTTTGAAGAAATGAAAATCTGGATATTATAAGCTGACTGGAAAACTGTGAGATGAAGGGACAGCCTTTACATTTTCTATATGTGAATTCCTATGTGTCTGCTTTCTGTCAAACTCCTGTTCTAAAAACAGTAAGTGTCTCAGTAGAGGGAAATGAGTGCAGGTTTGTAACTCAATCACCCTCATCTGTTCTACAGGTATCACCTTTTCTCAGTTGGTAATCAATTCCTCCACCAAAGACCTATCTTTAACCATTAAGAGCGCAAAAATTATATGCTGTTTAGCCTTCATCTAGGGGTAGAGGCAGAAATGGGAGAGACTATTGATGATTTCCTCTTTTGCTGGAAGAGCGGAGACAACAAGAGTCTCCTTCTATTTCTTAAAGGCTACAAGTTTGTTCAATGTACCATTAGCTTTGGAGAACATCTGTTTTAATAAAATTTATCCAGGGTATATTATACCTTTATTAAAAATAGAAGTGTATCAGTTTGTCGTCATATCTAAGATATCCTTTGGATGTATGCTGGCAGGACTCTACGGCCTGAGCACTCTTAAAGCTAACTTTGTCTTTGATTGCTTCTCTAAGACATAGTAACAGTTAAAAAAAATCACTCACAAACTTCATGTCATGTTGGTAAGCAGAAAAAAACCTGAACTCGTGTGTATGGCTTCACGTATTTTCAAACACAAATCTGTAGGTCAGCAACTTCTCAGTATCTTGAATGTTACAAAAACATTATCCATCTTGGATGTTGCCTTAAAATCGCTGGCTTGTGATGTTCCTGCTGCTGGATGCCATACCACCAGGGCCTGTGAATTCTTGGGGTGATTACTCGGTTGAAGTCCAATTGCACGCTGATAATGGCACTGACAGGTATGAAAGGAAGGGTCTCTCTTCTGAAATCTAACAGCCCATGTGGCCCAGAAAGAGAAGTGATAGGTTACTTTTTCTTCTATCACACAGGCTGTTTCACAATCCAAAATGTGTAGCAAAGAAAGCAAGGAGGAACCCCTGAAGTTTTCCACTGAAAGTGAGTATATAGCAGAAGCGAATGCCAGGAACACTGTGAAAGCACGAGGCTCCTGCAAGTGCAACCAAGAGCACGATTTTCCTTTTGTCTTTAGTAAAAGGTTACATGTAAATTGGGAAAATCCACTTTGTGCTCAAGCAGTTGAAGAAATTAATTAAACTTCAGTAATAGGTCTGTTGAAGAAAAAATGGCAGCTACAGATTTGATTTTCATTCCCCTACAGACAATTTCAAAGACATGCTTCTTCAGTATCATTACAGCAGAATGGCGCTAGAGTTAATACAACCATGTGTTTAACAATTCAGATTATCGAATGACTGCATGTTTATATGTGTAATGTGCTTTGCTGAACAATAAACTATCTGAAATGTATTTTTGCACAACAATCTGAAATTTTTGCTCTGAGTACATCTGCTTTAAAGTGATGGCAAAGCGGAATGGTTACAAAAGCACCTGTGCTAACACAGGAGATCAGTTTTCTGTTTGTGCTGGAATTTTCAATACCAAGTAAATATTTTGCCTTTTCATTTTTAAATTTAGTGTAAGTTAGTGAGAAACAAACATACCATCAACAAGTAACAAAAAATGTTTGTACTTTAAAGGCATGTATACATTAAAGTTCCAAGGAACATACCACTTACTAATGAGAGGAAAAAACTATTGTAGTGTATTTAATCAGAAGGAATCAGAAAATATATTCTAAAATTGAAAATGCTAGAAATTTAAGAACTGTGGAATAATTCACAAAAAAGAGAACAAAAATACTGGCAAAAAGTCAAGCAGATACTGCAAGTGTTTTTCTATCATTATTTGTTCCTCTCTGTTGGTTTATGGGAGTATAAAACTATCAGCAGCAACTTTCTGACTTGGAGGGGTAAGGCTTGAGGGGTACTGGCTTGAGGGATAAGGAATCCTTTCAGGGTTACAGCCGTGCTGCTCTTCAGACATAATTAAGAGAGAATTTGTAGGTAGGGATAACTTTTTTTATTGTATAAACAGGAAAATGTAGAAAAACATCCAGGCATGCAATTCCTTCAAGGGTGAAATACAGGCAATAGACTTCAAAGATAAATATAATCTGAATGCCTCTGAGTTGAATTAGGCATCAGTGAGATAATCTGAGGGAAAATAAAGATAGGCAGTAGTCGTGGGTTAAGGAGGATGCACATCTTTTGCAGCTGTCTTTGTAGATCGGGAGCAAGAAGTGAGAGGTGGAGTGATAGTATTTTGAGAAATTTTACCCCACTGTCTGTTACTGTCCTTTAGTAAATGTTTATGAAAGTCCATTTTAGTGTATAGGTATGTGCATGTTCATGAGAGCATTTAGTAGATCGGTAGCATTTAGTCTACTAAGCAGACTTTTGTAGACGTTTATATTAGGATACGTTACAGCAGGAACATGGTATTTGGATGGTTTTGTTGTGAAAAGTGTTTGCTGTGCAGATGAGAAATTGCAACATTCAAATCTCTTGTAAAATACCTAGCTCCACTTGCTCCATTTTCATTTCAAGTGTCTGAAAAGAGGTTCTTGAAAGATAATTTTCAGATAACTTCTTCCTGCAGAGGATGTAATTTGTAAAAGATTCTCTGTAAATTCTATCTCGCAGTGTATTTTCACTGTAGAAAAGTCCTTTTTAGGTTAAGGAGATAAGACATGCAAGTGTTTTTCCCAGAGCAGACAGGGTAGTGTCTGAAGGTCAGGGAGTTATTTTATTGCTTTTGGAGAGTGTTTGAGATGGTTACCAGTTTTATGGACGTAGCAACACTGATTTATGGTTGTGCTGTGGATGTTAGTTTGTAAGTTACTATTCTTGATCTTGATTGTAGCGCCTAAGAGAATTATGTCAGTGTGGAAGTGTTCCAGAGGCAGTCTGATGCTGAGGCAACACATATTAAATTTGTTGTGAAAGTCAGTGAGGGAATCCAGGTTTCTGGTACAGATGATAAGTAAGAGGAAACTTAGTTATTTTAGGCATAACATCGATGCTATGTTCCGGGATGGTCTGTGCTGAGATGATGTATCTGTCCTTTATTCCAGCAGTCCTCCGTTACCTGATGCACTTAATTGCTTGCTGCGCAAGAATGACTTTTTGACAATGATTCTCATTAAGAGTTGTGAGTTCACTTTAGATGGAAAAACAAATTTTTACTTTTATATACACTGACATTTGGGCAGGAAATGAAACATACTTGATATTTTTCCTTGTTTGCTTATTAGCCTGCTTTTGCCTCTGATGAAGTTAGTAAGAGCAAGAATGGTTCTTACCTCTCTTATAGATTCATTATTCCATGATATCCTGCTCTAGGAAAATAGCACCAAGCTATTTCATTTGTTACAGTAGACTTCCTAGAGTTTCTTAATCTAGTGCAGGTATGGGACAAACAGGGAAACCATGAGGCGCCTTATGGGAAAGTCACTGTGAAAACTGTAAAATATTCAAATCAGAGATAATGTTTGGGTTGTACCTCTGAAATGGTGAGATTTGCTCCTGTGGGTAGATGTTATAGACTTAGCTGGCTGACAGGTCTTGTGCTGACTGCCTGCACTGGGCTGAACTTCTCCCCTGGCTAAATGAACAAACACAGCACTCTAGAAGTGTTTCAAATGTTTAATTATGCTTGTAGAAACTTATAGAACTTAATCTGGTTTCATATTGGTATTGTCCAGCAAATGTCAGTGTAGAGTGATCATGCAAAAGCAGAGGAACAGTGCTATTTTATATATTTATGTTATGATATTTTATGTAGACACTTCTGGATAATCACATTTTTGCTATTCCCTACAATTTTATTGGTTTTTGCAACAGGCCTAAATTTAAGTCAAGGAAACAGTTTATGCACGTGTCTATACTGTATTGCGTAGTCTGTTGGTGCACAGTGCAACACTTCTGAATTACAGGTCACTGGGCCAAGCTAAGTAGTTCTCTCCTGCAGCTAAACAGCAAATGGAAAACGCTCTTAATTTCTAATAATGAAAATATTAGTAGAATGGGATGATAGCTGTATAACCAGCAGACTATGCAAAAGTGTTCTGTAAATCACAGGAATTAAACAAAAACCTTATAGGATATTTTATCCTACAGTATAAAGAAACAATATAGAGCTTAGATAAAATGAAAAATCAATTCAGAATTTATCCTTACATCCTACCCAAATTCTGTGCTGCATCTTACACAGAACTGTAAATACCTCAGGCATCTGCAGTGCAGAATATTAACACATGCAGGTGGGCTTCAGTTTATGAGAAATAGCTAAAAATTTCAGTGCTTTAAACAAACACTGGACATTCCTCTATTTATTTTCCCCTGTGGTCTCTGAGGGCTTTAGAAACATTGATAAACTGGCTGTCATCCATGTTTGTGATGTACTTATAAATATTTCCCATTTATAACTGTGAAACACAGCATGATAAGCTAATGGAACAAGTGAGCAGCAGAGGTGCAAATCTGATACAGCCCTCGGTCCTGGTTGTGGGATCATCATCTAGCAGAGTTAAATGGAAGTACTGTGAGACATTTCAGGTTTGGGATGCACAGCTAGAACCATTCATTATGGAGGAGGGGATTTGGTCTGGCAGCGCGCTGCAAACGGTGCTGGAGGTTAGCATCTCCAGTCCTGGAGTGGTGCTGAGAATCACGCGAACTTTTTCCTACCTACAGGGAAGTTTTATCCAGTGAAGGGGGATGGGGCAATGCTCCACTGCCGCAAACCTACCACTGCCTTACAGCATGGCGGCAGTCACAGTGGCCTGGGCAATGTGGATACTACAATGGTAATCGCTGCCTGAGTGATGTTATCTCAGGGATGTTACAAACAGGATGGATTTTCTCCAGAGAATGAACCTCATAAGGGCTCCCCAGGAGTAATATTCCATACCGTTCAAGAAAAAGGAAAGCTTTCATCTTTATTTTTGATCTTTTAAATACCACAAAAATCTCTGCAGTGCCAGCACTGTTGAATGGCATGAGTCTGCCGCACAAGGAAACCACAGCAAGGGTCTTCTGAAGTGTGGCAGTGCAAACCCCCTGACTGCTTGCACACAGCTTGCACAAAGGACAGGCCCTGCAGAAGCATCGATAGACATCAGGTGCCACCCCCCAGGGCTAGCTGCCTCCTGGCTGAGCGGACCGAAAGTGACCACGGTTTACACTCGACCAGGGTACAAATGGAGCCCTGCGGGAGAACCAGTTGCAGTTGGTTCTCCTTGGAGCAGCAGGCAGTGCAGTCGGGCACTCTCCTCTCGGATTGGGACGCCGGTCGAGGATACTTTCCGGGACTCTGTTTGGATCAGGATGCTGTTGGAGTGTATCTCCCTGGGATTGAGTGACCCTCACTCCGGAGTTGGTGAGTGACCCTCTTGGTATCTTTAAGTGGGAGATTTCCCCTTATATCAGTAAGGTGAGCACACTGTGGTTCATCTTCTTAGCGCCTGTTCTTCAGTGTTCAGCAATCTGTTGTGCAGTAATAAATTCCCAACTGACATCCGAACCTGTAATTAATTTGGTCCGTTGGAGTGTGGGGCAAAATTTCATTGCAATAAATCCATGTTTTTTGGATAGCTGCTGCTGTCTGATTTGTGGGTGCCTCTGCGACATGAGGCGACAGTCTCACTGCTTGGTTGTAGCTCTTGCATCAGTTTCAAAGCTCCTCCCAGAGTGCTGGCGCTGTGCTATGGTGTGTTGTGTTGCATCATCCCAGATTGAGGCCAGTGCTATGGGGCCTGTTATCTCCAGGGCAAGAGGAGCACGTGCTGTGGGCACATGCTGGAGAGGTGGGAGCACCCTGGAGACATTCAGCCCCTGAGCTGGGGAAAGTGTTGCTTCAGTACACTCTTCAGCTGCTATCTAGATGACTCCTATAGCAGAGGAATATTTAATGGAAGAATAGGTAATTTCCCTCCTTTCACTGGTCCAAATTAGGAAATACTGTGAATATCTGAGTATATTTATAGTCACAGAACCCAGTGCTCTCCTCTGGCTGGAGAAGGGAAGATGCCTGCAGAATTAATCTGAGTCTGCATTTATCGGATTTTACTGCTTCCAAATAATGTATGATCACTTTACAAATAAATTTACATTGGTTGCCTCACCCCTTCTCAGCTCTCAGTCCTAGAACACTCTTCTCATTTTGAGTTAAGTTCTCCTGCATTATTAATTCAGCAGTTTGTAATTAAATGATTGGCTAATCAAATTATTCCCTCAAGAGTACCTGTGTAAATGTATTGAAGACTGACTGATTTAAGCAAGGTCACTCAGAGATAGTTCAGTCTTCAAACTCACCATTATGAAGGATAAGAAACAAAGCGGAAGAGATCTCATGAGGAAAAGGGGGCAGGAGAACTGTCTTTTAACCTTGTACACGTTTTCTTGTAATTCTTGAGCAGGGCAGGGGGTAGTAGTTCTGGCGCTAGAGATTCAAAATCACATGGAGATACTACTTTACCTGTCAAAACTGCAGTTCAGATTTTAAAATGCATCATGGTAATTAGCTATTTTCTCTTTTGTTTTACAACGTCTTGTCAAATGGGAACAAAAGGAGAACTCCTTCAAAGGAGCTCAAGGTGAGTCAACAGAGGGCGATTCCGTGGGGTGGCACTGGAGTATTGTTATTGCTGGTTTTGTTAGAGAAGTTAAGTTCTACATATAACTGTCCCCACTGACTGGAGCAAAACTGCTTCTGCAGCTCGTACGAAAAGATAAAGCGCTTACCCGGTGTAAAGGGTGGGAGGAGATGATGGTACTTGTTTCTTTCTCCCTCAGATTTTGCAACCAAAGGGGTGTTTTCTCAGACTCCTCAAAAACACTTAGGTGCTGGTCACTTCCAGAGACGGTGGCACAGCCTGGGTGGGTCACTAAACCGCACTGATGCCGCAAAGCTCAGGTGTGCCCATATTCCCTTCGGCCAACGACCCAGCGAGCGACCCGCCGGTCGGCGGCAGCGGGGCGTGCCGCACGCTGCGGGCAGGCAGCGGCGCGGGGCGGGGCGGCTGGCAGGCTGCCGGCTGGCTGGCTGGCTGCGGGAGCAGCCGAGCCGCTGCTTCGAAACCAAGGCACTTGGCTCCCTCTGCTGATTTGCGGCGCGATCCGAGTTGTCTTAACGAGCACTCTCCTTCAGGTCCTGGAGTTCCCAGTATCACTGTGCCTTCTGGTTTTAATGTGGTTTCTTTCCCTGTTAAGGAGCGACAAAGCTGTATGTTCCTCTTCAGCTTAAAATGTGCACAGACCTTTACAAAGATTAATATATGTATTTGTAATCGAGAATCAAACTATAATGCGGCAGCTGAGTATAAGCATTTTTAGGCAAGACCTCCATAAAACCATAATTGCACCCATCTGTTTCCCTTAAGTATCCAGCAGAAAACAGTGCTTGTGTATCTCTTGATAGCTCGCTCTCAATCTGGTGTTATGGGGAAAGAAGGAAATTAATTTTCCCATTCATTTTCTTTCTAGAAAAAGTTAGTGCTTTAATTCAAATATATGAGAAAACCAAGCTGAAAGGGTTTGTCAAAGGAGCTTTGTTTGTACGTGGATAGTGTCAAAACAGCAGTTTTCTAAAAGTCTCTCTAACCCTTATGCACCAATTATGGAAAAGGCAGAACAGCCACATTTCTAATAAAGCTGTGGGCATATAAATAGATATTAACAATAAGCAAATGTGTACTATTTCTTAAAAATATGTACAGTTGCATCAAAGCTGTTGGATATAAAAAGAGCTTCATAACTAGCTGTAAACTGAATTCTCATTGAGAAGACACACAAATAAGCCCTGTGTTGTGGGCTGGCTGTTACGTGATTATTTGACCAGATTCTCAACCAGGGTAAACTGGTGAACAGTTCAGTGGAGGGCTGTGAAAGACCAGTTCCCACTGTGGCAGGACTGATGCATTGACTCTGAAATGGGTAGGTTTCTGTAGCAAAAAAAGGAACTGATCTGAGATCAAAAAACCCCCAACCATACAAAAAACCAAACCAAGTCACAAAAAAAAAAGAAACCACCAACCAAAAACAAAACCCAAACAAAATGAAATAATAATAATAAAAATAATAATAAATAAAAGAGAACTGGTCTGCTTGTGGGGTTTTTACCACTTATTGGTAACTGTTTGAGGGACATTAGTGTAAGGATATTTGTTACTGCACACTTAAAAGTGTCGCCTGCAAGAATTTGACAATCCAGGTGTAACAGAGTTACCTAAACCTAAGCTCCTCATGCCTTTTGAAATGTCCTTGTGTACCGCATCAGTTGGAAGTGTCTGAGGAGTCCCAGTGATTTTCGAGCTTGTTTGAAGGTGCTGGAGACTTTCCCCAGCCAAGTGAAGATGACACGCTCTGTCTCTCCTATAGGTACCTATGTGAACCTTTCCTGAACGAATCTCCACCTGTCATGGGCCTTTCTCATTGCACGGACCGGTGACATTGGCTGACCAGGCTCCCCTCCTGTCAGAAGGTTGAATGTCGTGACCAGGCGCTATTGTCACTTCGTAGGGGATCTTCTGAACTTGCAGCCGCAGCTTCCCAGAGAGGAATACCTTAGCTTCGCAACTGCTGCCGCAGTTGCCCGTGGGTCGTGTGGTGTGGCGTCCTGGCTGGGAGGCTGCAGGCTGCTGCTGGGTGCGTGGCACCAGCAGATGGAGCAAAAGGATCCCAGTCACCAAAGAGATGGTAAAATTAATGTCGAGGGTGCAGGCCAGGATTTTGCCTTTTTCCTGTGCTTCTAGTATTTGCCATTGCTACGACATTTTCTTCCCCCTGAGTGAACCTGCATTGAGAAATTAATACAAGTGCAGCACTCTACAAAATTTGAGAAGTCAGGTTGTCTGAGAAGATTTAGACAAACATTTACTGCTCCGTGTCTCTGCCCAGATAATGCCTCCTGAGTTTCACCCATTGTCAGTGACGCTGCAGCTCTTAATGTCACGTTGTCACTGTCAAAGGCACTTGATAATCTTATTACGCTCAGTACTGTGAAAAGATAAACATTTCTGTGCATCTGTGTGGGCTCTTACTAGAATCACAGTACTGTATGACAAAAGACGTCATTTTATGTCTCTGTTAACTGTTTCCTCTGGAGCTGCTATTGATGGGGGGTGGCAGGGGGAGGTGGCAGCGGCAGCTGGTGGCACTTTATCTACTGTGTATTTAAAGCCATACCTATCCGAGACAAAAATAACTTTCCCCAGGCCCTAAGGAGAGAAGCAGGTACAGTCAGACCTCACCAGATAAATATTTAGGTAACCAGCAAGGATATCTAAAGCCATGTGTAAAGCTTTCCCATGGACTTCCCATTAGTACACACTTAGGCTGGATTCTGTTCAAAGCACAGCTAAGTAGCACAGAGGAGTGAGAGCTTCCTAAAATTCCCCTTTCAGATGAAGAAGTTTAGATGTCACATGTCAAATGTAATGTGACCTCAGGGGTTTTGACCTAGTCTTTAATAGGCATTTCTCACCCTTGAAAAAATGTCTGGCATTTGAAACAATGCCTCCTTTTAAGAACTTTGGCTTAATATTATGACATGAAGGTTGAGATTTTCTTGCACTGACTGAGAGAGGCACAGCAGCTTTCACAGTGGTTCCTTTCTTCATATGTGGCTCTTACTTACACTTAACATTTTGAACTAAAAAATGAAATATAGCATGAGAAAGTATCATTTTCTGTGTGAGGAGGCTTTGATGTGTTTTTTTTCTTTTAGCCTCACTATTTTTGTCATTCTGTCACAATACTGAATGCTTATTCTCTTGTTAACTGGTGCCCTTTATTTGACAGGGCTATTTACTTTTGTGGTCTTAAGTTTCCTGGCAAGGTACACAGACAGTTTCAACTTGAACGTTTCAGTGGCAGGAACACAGAGACAATTCAGTGTGGCTTCTCTGTACAGGCGACCAAAGGAGTATACAAATGATGGACCTATATGAGACTGGGAGCAAGCCAGGTCAGCTCAACCCAGACACAATGAAGGTAAATTACAGCACATGCAGGCTGGGAGCAGCCACCAGAAGGGCTTGAAAAGGTTATATTAAAACATCTCGGGTCTGAATAGAGGGATTACTTCTGGTTATAAAAAGAGTTTTCACATTGCATGTGTGCCATTACTTCTGAAAAGCAATCCTGCTCTAATTGACCCAAAAAGGCAGTTAGCCAGTCAGACAGCTGGCCAGGGACAATGGGCAAAACCCCCTGAAAACAGCCCTGCATTAGATTAGATTAAATTACGTATTTTGTTATCACCCACCCTGTGTGAAGGCCTCTTGGTCTTACCCCAGATAGCTGTTGGGTGGCTGTCTGAGCTGGCTTTTGGCTCACTTTCCTGGGGGTGGGCAAACGTGCCACAAATAGTGCACCTGTTTGGCAACTGTGAATCGGGACATGAATCTACAGTGTAGGTATCTTAGAAGAGTTGCTCTTGACTCACAAGCCACAGTGGTCAAACAAGCAATTTTTCTTCAGTAGCTAGCGTGTTATGTATGACCTTTCTACTGGAAATGGCCTTTCTCAGATGTACCTGAGTCACTCACTGTCACCTCGGGCTCCACTTGGTGTGATGTATTTTTTTTCTCAGACTGAAACTGAAGTAATCTGGAAAGGATGCCTGAAAGGACAGGAGAGAGAGATGGCTTGAGTAACAGGGCTCTTCCCAAACTCCTAGGGATAGCAAATATTGAGGAATTTAAATATACTTATAAGCCTTTTTTTTTTTTTTTTTTAAGATGCCTTTTTGTCTGGAAGACCACAGCAATTTCAGATTCTTATTTCATAACACATAATGAGCAGAATAAAAAGTACTTTTTAAAATAGAACCTTTTTCCATTTTTTTTTAACTGGAAAATCAAATACATTTCAATCAGGTACTTCAGACAATTGTATCTATGAAAGTGAAATGACAATATTTTTGGCATGGAAACAATATTGGAAAATTCAGAAAAGAAAATGTAAAGTTACTGCCTGAATGTAACTTTTAATGTTCTAATCCCCAGAGGTGCTGCCGCTTGAGCTGCCGGCATAAGCGTTGCTATGACTTGCACCTACTGGCTCTACTGTCTCCAATGATGAGTGACTTTGGGGAAACAAGAGTAATTAGCTGAAGTATGCTTATATGTGATGTCCTTAACAGATGTTATAATTTATGAATAGTACTTACATATATTAGAAATACCAGCACTTAAGAATATTGTGGGTTTTCTTTTCTAAGATAAACCTGTCTGGGTCTAAGTTAATCTGATGCCAAGGATTAAGCTATTGTTACAGGCAGGCCAGGCAGTAACTCTTACTGTTCAACAATTCCCACAGAATTTTATGAACAAGCCAGAATTTATGAATACACAGTACTGGGCCTGGCTACCAAGGAACAACCCAAAATTACGGTGATAAAGGGAACACACTGGTGGGTCAGCAGGGGAGTGTGCTTGTTAAATGAGCACGTGCAGCTTACAGCGCCCGTTGTTGTGCGTGAGGTGGTGGATATTTTGTATGGCTCTGAGTTTGTGTCAAATGTGATTTGTGTGTGTCATGCAACTTATTTTAAAGGAGTTGAAAAATACAAAGTTAATTTATTTTAAAATGAGTAAATTTTAATTATTTTTTTTTTCTGGCTTGGTAGCTGAAGACTTTGGTATTCTCATATTTAACAGCTATGTCTGTTTTCCGTATGAGCTGAATTTGTGGTAAAGTACAGGGTTTAATTTTGATATTAAAATTATTCTTAGGTAACATGTATTGCTAACTTTCCTTGTTTGATTGTAAGAATCCAGTTTATCCAGAGATTACAGAAAAGGTCATCTAAGAGTTATTTTAGTGAAATATGAGATTTTACTGAAATTACTAAATCAAGCCATAAATTCACCCTTCAACTTCACTGCTACTTTTTCCTCTTTCCCAATAAGGTATCTATGTCTTGATTACACTGCAGTACAGGCATTCAAATTCTTTGATCAAATCAATTCATAATGTGCAGACCCTGATCCTTTAAAGCCCTTGCATTCTTCACATAGAAGCTTTGTTTTGGTTTGTATTATTCATTTAAACAGGGAAGTGATGCTTTGCTGGCAGTTTATTTTGATACTCTAAAAACAGTAAACAGTGTCCCTGTCAGGGCTAAGGCATGAAGGTTAGCTGCAGAGTCTTGCTTCTGTTGCCCTAGCAGTTTTGTGGTTTAGAAATGTATTTCATTTTCCAGAACACTGATATTATTCATAATTCTGGAGAGAAAAAAAAAAATAAATTAAAAGCAAAGATTTTGATTTATGTAATAATGTCATGCAAGAGGCATGCAGTGAGAAGGTAGGATTGCATCTGAGTGTTTTCCAACATTGAAAATGTGGCAGAAACATTGTCCCTCAAAAGTGAGATGCTTTTCCTAAAAGACACTGCTTACGAGAGACATGGAGGACATGGTGATTTGTGTTGGTACGGCATGGATTTTAGACCTCCATCTGCCTCCCCTAGACCCTAGCAGCCATTAATATATTTCATGTTCATTAGGGCTTAGAAAATGCTCAGGATGTTTAGAATACTTGGTGGCTTACAAAGAACTAGGTAAAAGAAAGTAAAATCATTAGGTGTATACATAGGAAAACGTTTTTGAGAGCTTTCCGGGAGGACACACAAGCTCAGGCTTGCCTGATCTATTTCCACTCATGTCTCTCCACGGTCTTTTTTTCTGCATCATTTGGGAAGCTTCCTTATCTGCACAGTGCTCAGTAAGGGGTATGCCATCTGCATTTTATTGTAAATTAGAGGATTCATCCATCTCCTATCTTAGATGACTACGGCTTTCCTGCAGGAATTTGTTAAAGTGTATAAATTTAATTCTTGTATCCCTTCTGGAATATTGAACAAAACTCATTTTATGACTGCAGGGTTTGAAAGCAGAAGGGGCAGTAAACTAATATAATTAATCATTGTGTCATTGCTACAGAATAATGGACTAATTCTCTTCCTAATTTCCAGTTACTTATCATTTTAAATCTCATGGGGAAAGCAGCACTGTATAGAAAGCAATGAGGAACAACCAATTAAAAAAAAAAGTGTTTTGTTCCATCATCTTAGCCAGGATAGCAGAACTGAGGAAACTGGTTGTGATTTGTTAGTTGCATTTGTTCTTTGAGTTTTCACATACAGTTAAATATTTCGCTGAACTGTTTCAGATGGAAAAAATAATTAATTTCCGCACGTGGACATATTTTGTGCATCAAATTTGCATTTTTAAAAAACACGAATACACAGAATAACTGGCTTGAGTTAAAATGAACAAAACAAACCATCTAAAATTCTTACATCAACTGTGAAAAAATTCAGAATTCCTGCAATTACAAAAATTCAACTGTAATCCGACACTCTGTCCTAGTTCGGGCCACTTAAACTAAATACTTATTTCTTACAAGACTGTTTCAAATATTTATTTCACAGTTGAATTCAACTCTGTCATTACAAGTTGGTGAGTGTATTTTTTACCAACTGATCACTTTAAATGTATCTACTACCTGTCACTGGTTCTGGTGTGGGACTGTGGGCTCTACCAAATCTTTGCAGGATCAGTATTAGACTGGCACAATAAAGATGACAAATACTTCTGGTATCTCCCACTGGGATTGGAATTTGGATGCTTTTAGAGACATTCAGAGGAGAGTATCAAGGTGAAAGAGAATGGATATGATGAAGCACTAGATTTCAGCACTTGGTTCAGAGATAGATAAGCAAGGAGCTGGGAAAAAAACGTCACTGGAAAGACTGTCTGAACCCTGTGAAGTTGGAGCTGACTACTAGATGAGACGAAGGAGAGGCAGAATGGGAATGCAGGAGGGAGTAGGAGGTGCTTGATGGGAATGGAAAAACAAATTTTGGCACATGTGAGATAAAACATGGGATGGGTAGGACTGGAAGAGAGAGGGCTAGTGATATTGGGCAGGAGAGAATAGAGGAGGAAGAGAAATTGGTGGTTCCTGTTGCTGTACAGGGTTCAGCATCGTTTCTGTCAGCAAGCTGGAAAGCATTTAAGGGCTGAGCTTTCAACTAAAAATTCTCATTAAGTAGAGGCCCAGTAACCCCATCTGAGGTCAGAAGAAAAACAGCAAACAAGGCAGCATTTTTCCCACCAGTTTTTGTGTAAGTACAGCTAATTGAACTGAACCTAGAGGAAGTACTGACTTGAACCTTTTTTCATTTTTTTTAATCTTGAATGGGAATTCAGCATGAACTGTTTGCTACTTTGAAGTTTTGTTAATCTGGAACAACTTTAATCACTGCTGAACCCAAGTTAGAACCCAACCGAATAATTAACATGTTTGACCCTCTACTTAAATGTAATGAAGTCAATATCGGGTTTGGACAATACTGTTTTCTGCATTCCCTAGTTCAATCCCACTTCTCATTTATCCTGTCCAGATTTCTCCCAGCCTCCTGCTTTGAATCAGGAGGTGCTACAGGTTGTACATGACCTTTCAGCGAGATGACTTGGTGAAAATTGGTAGGGTTTGGACTGGGTGAGTAGCATTGCTCAGAGTTCTCTTTTTTGCTATTTCTCTATTTCTGCTTCCATCCTCATGACCAATTTCCTGAAGGGTGCTGAGTACCTGTCTGTCAGACACTAGGGAGAGTATTTCTCCATACTCTGTCGTACTGCTAAGCCAGCTGTCCTCTGTGCCTCATTGTCAGAGAAGCACTGCTGTGGCAGCCACTGGAAAAACAGTAACAGGGATTGTGTGGGTTTTCATCTAGAACTGACATCAGGTGTTTAAAACATTTTTAAGAAAATGCTGGGAAATTCATATTGAAATTGCCATGCAACAATTCATGCCAGTTATGTTAAATGCTGTACAAGCAAGCTTTTTGAGTTGGATTTTTATTTTACTCTGTCTGGAGAACACGGTGTCAAGTGCCCATTTTTTATTTTAAGAATAGCCTTAAAGACATGATTGCCCTTTGATCCTAATGTGTTGAAGGTAGTTCAAAGTTGTAAGGAGTTATGCATGCTGTATCTTAATGGAATGCTTGTCTGAAATTGTACTGATAGCCTGCTGTGAAAAAATCAATTTGCCATCAGCAAACTGAATGTACTTGATGCTCAATTTAGTTCACCCAACTATTTCACGTTCTTTCCCTGTAGTAAAACAAAAGAGTCCTGAGAATTAATTACAGTGTTGGCATCTGCTCATGGCAGCTTTGCTGACATACTTAGTAGAATAAGATAGGTAAGGAGGGAGTGAGATGGAGTGTAAAGTTTTTCCCTCTGCCATTTCTTACGCAAATATCTTTTAGAGGACAAGCCTCCATGTTGATTCCTGTACATACTTTTTCTTTTTGCAGTAGAGTACCCAGTTGTGTATAAAATCAGCAAATACCAATCGCTTCCAAATAATCTTTATGTCAATTTTTCACGGTTTGTATTTCTATGAATGTTGCTGGCTGCCTAGTGAAGTATTGTTTATCTGAAAACTGGTAATAACATTTCTTCCTTTAAAGTAAATTCCAAAGTTTTTTGGGATCAGGAGATGAATGAGAAGTTTGCTGAGATTACAGGTTCCTGAGATTCCTGACGTTGAATCTCATGTTATTGTTGTTCCAACCTTCTGTGCCAAGTGCACTGTGGAGCACCCTTGAATGCCAGACAAGCATACTTTTGTGTTGCGCAAAATCTCCTTCGACAGTTTTATCTTTATTAACATTGAAAAATGTTACTGCACAGCCCAAGCCCACAAAATACGGGTAATTTTAGGATTTTAGTATTCTATAATTTTGTATTGCAATGCATATTCAGGTAAATAAATCTTACTCACTTGAGCTAGAAGAAGGATCAGGTCCTGTACTTTTTGTCTAGGCTTTTTGTTTTTGCTGAAACATCATAAGGTATAAATTACCTTTTGTGGAGTGACTGGGAAAACATGATCTCTCAAACCCAAGAGATTTTCATTATTTGTATGTTTTCTACAATTTCTGTCACGTTGGATTTGAAGTGTATTCATCCATATCACTGTATTTTGGAGGAGATCATCTTAGATTTCTGTTTGAGAGAGCCTGAAATCCAGTCTTGTCATGAACAATTGTGATGCCAGTAATGGTAGTAGAGTTAGTCCTGTTTGCATGGGAGAACAATTTCAGCTCTTGTAATTATAATAAAAAAGCGTAACGTTGGTGAAGTAAGAACAGGTTCATTATCTTCAGTAACGTGAAAGAGGAAAATTATGACCAGAACTAGTGGGAATGTTAATCTAAACTTTTTTAATATATATTTATTGTTTCTCATTTTCTGACAAGCTGCAAGCACAAATGGGAAAATGATGCTTGTATGTCTGAAGGTGTAATATATCCTCTAAGCCCTCAGAAGATTTGCATGTAGCCCATTAGTTGCTTGTGGGCTTTGAATGATAAGTCATTATCCAAAGAAATACAACCCAAGCTTTCATTAGATTAAACTTTTTCTTCTGAAGAAATTTGAATATTCTTTATGATATCATTTGTTAATTTTATTCTTTTCTATATATATACAGCATTATCATTAATGCCTCAGCTTTTATGTTGGATACAATTCTTAATTTTATGTCCATTATGTTGCCATAGACCAAATACTTTTAACTTCTTAACTAATAAAAATTGTTGAAGCAGTGCCTGACGCTGGTCAGGTGCACTGATTAATACCAAATTCAAAAGAAAAATATCTAAATTATATATTTCATAAATTAATACTCTTATAAAACTGCAGTAACATAGTGTGACATTTAATATGCATGCCTGCATATCCTGTTTCTTCTATTAATGAAAATTTTAATAAGGGTTGATAGAGGGGATCTTTGCTCCACATTGGCCTAGCAGTTGAAAAGCACTTCTGTATTTTGTTGATATGCTTTATTAGCACATCACATGGCATGAAGTTTAAACTGGACACATGTATAGTGGTTCTTGACGAACGTGGTGTTTGTGACTCTTCAGAGCAAACACTTCCTCTAAATAATAACAATTTTGGTAAATACTTTGAATGTTTTCTGAATATGTGTAGAGAAGCCCTTCAAAATAAAAGGTGGTCGAAGTGAAATGAAAACACAACTAAACTATCAATTATTCTGGTAATAAAAGAAGAGCCTATCTGGACCTTGGAACTGGGCTCTGCACCCTTGTCCTTTTCTGTTTGTCAAAAACGTGCTGTGGTTATGTCAACAGAGAGGTAACAAACAGCCTTAAACCTGAGAAATCACTTTTTCTAAAAACTGGGTTAACCACTGTGCTTCATCCCCAAGTCTGAGGGACAGAACAGTCTGCTAGTCGTGTAGGGAAGTAAAACTAAAATCAGCAGTTTACGGAAATCGATGTGCTTTTCTCCATTCAGTTTGAACATATTTAATTGCAAATGTCATAGATACGCAGTTTATAATGGAATGGTCATTTTTGTTATTTAAACTTCTTAGACATTTAACATACGTGGACTATTACATGTTGTTAGCCAGAATATTTGATCTATTGCGTATGGAAAAATGCATTTGTCCTTCAGAAAACAGACTTTCTTATATTACTGTTTTATGAAATGGTTTAATATAATGAAATGTCTCAGCTATTACCTTTCTTTTCATCATATAATGAGGTCCCATTATGTACATGTAGAAAGAGTGTGTTGAACTTGAAAAAAATCTTCACTTTTTTATTCCTTTTTAAAAATTTATTTATCATTTTGCATCTAATTAGAAAGACCATCTTTATTAGGAAAAAACATTAGATGTTTCTTTATAAAAATAAGATTGTTAGTTATTAAAATTGCCGGTGAGAATGTTTGTGGTCCCTTTAGATATGAATAGACACTCGGGTGAATGGAAAACTAGTAGGTTTTTGTGATTGTTGCATATAGTTCCAAGCAAGGTATAAGTTTTATATGTTGTTTAGCAGTATTGAGAGGAGGGAAAAATGGAAAGATCTTTTATCATTCTAGAAAGTTTATGGCACATGGTAATTATTACCTTGAAAATAGTCAGGTTACGGTTTCACATAAGCTTCCAAAGACTTCCAGAACTATTGTTTGCTGTGTTAGATTTGGTCCAGGAGGTGTGCAAAATCATGTGATCTTAATTCCTTGTATTTATCTGAGAAATAGTTGTCTGAGAGGAGTACTTTTTTGAATACTTCAAGAAAAAAGAAATGGCAGCTTGTATGTAATGTCTTCTGTGTTTTCAATTTCTTAAGAAGGGAATTTAGTAAATTTTTCTTTGGTGTGGGAAAAGCATTCCTGATAGCCTAATATTTCATGGAGCTGGGAGAAAAAATTGCAAGTTTTATACATCACTTAATTTCTCTAGACATCGAAATGTTTTCATCTGGAGAAGCAGTATGTTTTGTGTCTATCATTTTTAATTACAGATGTTAATTAGCAATAGCTAACAAATGATGGTGTTATGCATTAATACTCAGAAGAGCATCCATGAGCTCCAAGAACAACTGGATCATCACTGAGATTAGGGGCTCCTGCTCCCAGAAGCTCTCTGCAAAATACCAAATGCATAAATGGTACTGAAACAGCATGTAGCTTTGATTAGAGCAATATGTTTGAATGTAGTTTTAAATATGAAAAGTGAAAGGAGAAGAAGTCATACCAGAGAACGGTAAGAATGGAGATTTAATTTAGTAAATAATAGTGATTGCAGTAGCACAGGATATTGATTGCTTCCTTCTTCCTGTGGCCCATTATATTTGATAGTTTTGGTTATTTTAGTTGATTTCTACAACAGATGCTCTGTTTGTTGTGGGATTTGAAAAATGTTGTCTGACCTATAGGGTATATTTGAACGTGGGTTAGATTGTTTTGTCGATTTTTTGAAGTGAGCATCCTTTGTGTGATTGCCTGCAGCTGCGTGGAATTGAACTTGATGATTCAGACAGTTCCAGGTATAGGCTCCAATGCAAGTGGGAGTGGACTGTTATCTTTACCCGTGTCAGTGGTCAGTAATCTTTGATAGCTAGATACATCACATTATAAGCCTCACCTTCTACAGTAGTGGAAGGTTTTCAAGCTCATAAATTTGACAGGTGTTACTTTTTTTGGGATAAATTTTCATCAAGTAATAGAATATAAGCTCAGACTAAAGTTATCATTTACGAGGTTACAGGGTGGCTGCTGATTATTCCATGCTCCTGTACCTGCCACCAAAAGACCAACCAAGTGAACTTTTCATTTTTTCTTTGTTTGTTTGCTGCTTTTCACCGAAACAACATGTGTTTTCATCTGCTTCCTTACCCAAGGCTGAAAAGCCTTGATTTGCACTTGTCTAATTTCTCACGTTTTTAGCATGTAGGTGTAGAAAGATTATAGGTTTTCCTTGAGATGATTTATCTTTTCACCTACTGTCAGCCAAGACAGAAGTTTAGAGGGAAGGTAGGAAATTATATTAGAACAAGTCTTTCATAAACCATTTCATTACCACACACCAATGCCTAAGAAAATTATTTAAGAGGGCAGGTTTTTCTTGCATATCTTATTTCTCTTATGCTGATTTTTTAACTATGGAAACAATTTCCTAGTCTTTATACAGCAGTCTGTGCAAAAATTCTGAAATAGTTCGTGTTGTTACTGGAAATCTTCTAGGGGTCTTCAGATTGAAGACGTTTGGAACAAGTGCATTAAATTTAATGGTCGGCAAGCTTGAAGAAGGAATATAGAAAGTTGTATTGGATGGGTACAATAAAGTAACTGTAAGAATTAACTTTTACTCTTGACATTTCTATTCAGGAAATACAATCTTACAACAGTGCATATAATTCACAGTCCCATGTTTGTATTCTTAAATTTTGATAGATTTCTGGGTTTTATGACTGTTCAAATTGCATGTTGACAGCAATATAAAACCGAATGGCATCTGATTTAGAACCACTGAGTTTTCATTTCCAAGAAAGATCTAAGTAAAACACATGAATGTGATATACTTGGGAAGAACCTAGGCACAGTTTTCTGAACGCTTTACCCTCTCCCAATCTTTGACAGCCAACCTTTGAAACGATAGTTGATATTTTGATTTTTTTTTACGTAAAGTAATTAGCTTAGCATGTGTTCATCTGCATGCAACCATGTGTGTTCCTGTGTAAGTTTTTATTTAATGTAGAAGAACAATCAGTACATTCCCAGATCATGATAAAAAAGTATGGAGTTAGGGAATGCCTACATTTGTTTATGGCAGAAAACTAAACACAAAACAGCAGCGATGAAAACAAGACAGCAGGGTTAGCATAACTCCTAGGGAAAAAGGCATGTTTGATTGCTTAGGTTTTTCCTCCTCTTAATATGATTACTTTATTTGTGACCTTGCACTAAAATCCGCCTTTCTGTCATCTAAGAAATGTTTGTGTAATTTATAATTAATTTTTAATTAGGGCTACCTTCAGTGCATTTTCACAAACACAGTAATACTTGTAATTACTTGTAATTTTAGAATTTATTTTAAATACATAATGATAGAGCTGTTTGCCTATGTAATATATGTACTAGTGTGTAACTTCATGCAGTGTATACTTTTAGGGCAGGCACATATTTGGCTGATGTTAGATTTTAATGATAAACTTTGTATAACTTTGAAAATTCAGCTCTTTGGATGTAAATATGTAAATATTGAATGACTAAACTGTTTTGATCACTATTAGACAAGTGTAAGGCTAGTTTTACAGTTAAGCTATCTTTATCCATGTTATAGAATTTTCATTTTTAAAGCTTTAATACTGAGAATACCAAGTGTCAGTAAGCAGAATACCAAGAGATTTTCTGCAATCATGACTAAAGCAATTTGTCTTTTATAGTTCATAAGTAAATTGAATTGGAAAAATGTTGAACTGGGTGCCATGACTTGCAGTGTGATTCCTGTCTCAGTGGTAAAAGCAGTAAAAGTTTGATCTTAAAGGAATAAATATTGGTAATTTCTGGATATTAATTCTAACATGTCTTTGCACAGTGGCCTCCACTGTTCTTCAGAAGTGACAGTGTTGTTTATAAAGGATAGGCGGGTCCTCTCTAGGCTACTATGGAAAGAAGGTGTAGAATAAAAACTCCACCTTGTGGGTGAAATAAATGATGCAGGAGACAATTCAAAATAACATGACCAGATTCTATGCAGTTGTAACTGGTTGCTAGAATTTGAACTTGTATTTCCTTAAACACTTATATTTATTTCTGGAGTTTACATTAAGTAATTTAGTATGAAGTATTGAAGGAACTGCAGTTGGGCCACCCTGGTCTTAAGTATTAAATGACTGCTAAAAATCACACAATGTAATTTCAATCATGCTCCTAATCACCACGTAATTTTGGCATCAAATTCAATGTATTGATCTTAATGTATTGAAGCACAATTTTAATGTCATCATCCTAACCTGAGTGGGTAACCAAATGCAATGTCTTTGTAGATGTTCCCTGTATGAATACAGAATGGTGACGCGTTCAGGTTCCTGTGCTGGAATTCTTCTCACCGCATACATGGATTAACATGCTACATGTACTAATTTGTCTTTTAGCTGCACATCTTATAGCAGTCAGTGAAATAGCAGGTGTCTACAGAACTTGGTTTATACATAATGTTCTGGATTTTGAGGAATTATTTCAATGAGTTTTTTCCTCATTCAGTGGTAGTGACCTCCCGTGGCTGCTGTATATAGGGAACACAATTGAGGGAAATGGTATCAATACTTAAAAAATATGGATCGGCAGGCTATGGCTGAGTCAGCTCACAAGATCTCTCAGCGGACAGCACTAGTGATGCTTGGTATCTCTGCCACAGTCCAACTGAGTGCTACAAATTCCCCAAGCAGTTTCAGATAGAAATCTGATTTCTGTTCCAGTCCTGAAGTACTGTGCAGTGTTTGTGCGTACTGTTTGTACAGCTTCCACGCAGTGAGAGGGATGGGTGAAGTGCTTCAGCTGAAAGACTCCAGATAGAACCTATGTTACTCTTATCCTGGCCATTCTACCTGAATATACTTGTCCTCTTTGTTCTTGCATAGATTCTTGGAGACTCTTCCATTTTGGCCTTTTGCTTTGGAAAAGCTATTTGGCTGTTCAGCCCAGGTTTATTGCATCATAATTTCATAAGAACCTCTTCAGGATCAGTTAAGCTTGTTGTGGTGTCATGGATCTTTGATGAGACACTGGTGTGGGAAACACTTTCCAGTGCTGTTCGAAGATTTTTAAAAGTATTCCTGCAACTACATGCTGCACAAGATCTTTTTTTCATAGGTCATGTTGGGGAGCTCAGAGCTGTGTGACCCATGCAGCTCACAGTTTAAATGTTGTTGCCATTCAGCATCTGCATTTTGTGGCTGGTTGAGGGAGTATGCGTGTGGAAGAGCATCTGAGTTACCCAGCTCTCAGATGTGGAAAGAAGTAAGCTAATGGTGGTTACCAAGACTGGTGTCAGGTTGCACTGGCATCCAGCTGCAAGTCAAAGTCCAGCCTCTGGTGAAGTCTTCTACGCTTGTAGTCATCCACCTAGGATCCACCCTTACCTTCACTCTTTGCATGTCTTGTACTTGTCCGCAGGGTTATTAACTCCTAGGTGTTCAGATATTCTTTTAATGACAGCACTTTTATTATGGTTTTTGAAACAGATTGTGATCTATGAGGATGAAAAGTTTTATTTCTGCAAATAGCAAAGATAAGTTACACGAGCAACTGAGAATTTGCATTCATCTGCCTCCAGGCAAGTGCTTAACCTCCATGTTGACAATGTCTAGGTTGGAGAAGGCTGCTTCACAGTTTCTGCCTTCTGAGATGGAGTTACACCTCCTTTATTCTCTACTTAGACTCCTAGCTGGAAAGGTAGTAGAACACCTGATGCCAGGTCACAGCTCTGAAATCTGCTACTTGCTCACACTGAGCAGCCTGCGGGGGGTGTGTAGTAGCACAGGTTTTTCCCTGTGCTGAGCAGGGCTCAGACTGTCGGATGTGCTATCTCCTGACTCTTCTGGGGGCTGAATAGTAGTGTGGTGACTTTTCTTGGCTGACTTTGACCATAAAAGGTCAGGTATTTAAAAATATTTATATTGCAGAATATTAAAAAAAAATTTCCCAGTCTGAAGATATTTCAGGCTATTCTCTGTTGTGCTTTAAGCTAACTGCTTTGTGTACCGTTATGAAATAATTGATGCTATTGGAATCATCCAAGAACACAGGTAAATATTCTGGTAATAACTGTCAGATAGAGCTTCTTTGTATATTGTTGTGGACATCTTCTAAGCATCTCCACTCTCACTCAGCATACTCACTCTACAACTACCTGAAAGGATGTTGTAGTGAGCTTGGGGTCAGTGTCTTCTCCCAAGTAACAAGTGAAAGGGTGAGAAGAAATGGCCTCAAGTTGCGCCAGAGGAGATGTAGGTTGGATATTTGGAAAAATGGAGTCCCCATCCCTGGAAGTATTTAAAAGGCATATAGATGTGGTGCTGAGGGACATGGTTTAGGGACCCTGGCAGTGCAGGGTGAACAGCTCGACTCGATGATCTTGAAGGTCTGTTCCCACCAAAATGGTTCTGTGATGGCAAATTCTGCTTTATAACCCCTTGACCTATTATTACTGTGGTGTTTATGTGCATTTAAACACTAATGTAGTGCAAGGCATTAAGACTGTATTTGCGGTTCAGAATACGTTACTGCAGCTGTCTGTTCCCAACGTCCTGTGGAGGGCCTTTGTTTTGAAAGGCCTGTCTTTCCTACAGCAGCCAAATATCCTGAACTTAATACTTTGCACCCTGCTCAGAAATTACAGGGTATATGAAACATACTCTGAAATTCATTCAGACTTTTAAAACTTATTATGTCTAAGAGAGACAGATTTAAGATTACTGAAGTTTCTGGTTGAAGTACTTCAAGCAGAAATCCATACTCCATTAGGTTTTGTAACATTATGTGACCTTAATTTTCCAGGTATTTTGCCCTTCAAATTGAAGATAGTATTTTAATACTATTTAAGTCTCCCGAAGAGCCTTGTAATATGATAGGCTTAAGTTGTGAAACATTTGAACAAAATGAAAGATAAAAAAGTAATTTAGGATTTTGTATTTTTTTAATGTATAGCAACATAAAGATACGCATCAAATAATACATTGAAATAGGTGATAAAAGGCTTTTTTGGGGTGCATTTTTCAGTGAAATTGTGTGTACATGCAGTCAGCTGTATTTCTTGTATGAAGGTCTTTCTTTGCATCTGATTATTTTAGGCAAAGCCATTCCTAGTGCTTTGAACTTAGGGATTTGTCTCTTGTTGTGGTGTATTTCAAATAAAATTCTACCTGGACGGCAGCTGTAGGGTCCCATCTCAGGAGATGAAATGAGTTACAGAGCCGTACTGACTTGTTGGGGAAAAAACTGAAGAATTACTTTTAAAAAATCTTGTAGAAAAGGACAGAGGAAAAACGTTTTCTTATTAATGAAGGTGATATAGTCATTCAGTAATGTTAAATAGGAGGAAACAAAAATTATCGGCAGCTAGTGTTGCGTGTAGCTCCATATTACGTTAGAACTGGACCTAATAAATTTCAGCAGTTGCTTCTGATGTAATCCTCGAGCAGTCAAATAGCTATGCCGTATGACAGACACAAAGTACGTCACTTTCGAAAAATCTCAAAAAAAGGAGGAGGGTATGTAATTGAAGTGTAACGGCACCTATGCTGGGTGTGCAATTCTATATATTCACATGTATACGTGTACATTTTGTAAGTGTCTATCTTGATGGTTACCCCAGGTGGTTTTTTTTTTTCTAAAAAACATATTTTATTCATATACACCAAAAGTGTCAATTGGTAGGTTTCCTCTAACCATCTGCAATGTTGGTTGTTACTATATATTGTAACAATCTAAAGCATAGATTGCCTTATTTAAAGATTTTAATTATATTGCAGATAGAAACTAGTTATTTTTTAATGGAATGTCCTTTTTGTGGGCTTGTGTGCTGATAACTGTCTAACAAATTATACGAATGTTACCATGTCAGACAGAATCGCCTCAGATGTGGCTATTAATACCGAGACATTTTTCAGGCACAGCTTCAGGCTGGGCATTCTAGTTACTGAGTACAGGAAGGCTTTCTAAAACACAACTCAGCAGGCAACAATTAATTACATTTCGCTTGTCTGAACTGTTGTTTTCTTGTTCTCGTCTGCCAAACACTGAGATTTTCCCATGTATTTCATCAGTCGTTTCCCAGTCCCTTGGGCTTAGCTGCACGTTTGGTACACTTCTCTGATAGTCTCCCATGTAGCAGTCGGCAGTGGCTACTAAACTGGGTCTTACAGGCTAGTCCAGTTCTGGGGGAGTCAGAATAAAGTCCTTTTGCTGACAAGACTTCCAGTTCTGATTTTTAAGCATCGCGCATTGCCTTGGCACTGGGTGAGTGTGAACATTCACCCTGTATTCCTGCCAAATGTGGAGTAAGACAACTGTGAGTGGAGAAGGGCAGCCAGGAATCTTGAATCAGAGCTGTGAAAAATTAAAGTCCCCTTTTTTCTGTGCTTCTCAACTCTATTTTGCCAAAAACTACCACCTTGACCTTTGCTTTGCTAAATTTTACTAACTAGTAACTGCAAGTAATCTAAAAAAAAAGATTGTTCCGAGTTAATAAATCTTGCATATTTGCTGATGTTTTCGTTACAGCTGTTTCGTGTCCACTTTACTAACTCAGAGCAATTAGCTGAGCATCCTAGCACTCTGAAATGCACAGAGCAAGGGTTTAGGAAGATTCTGGAAAGGAAATTGTGATCAAAATATGAAGAGGTTGAAAACATAAACAAATTTTCAGTGTTGATGGAGTTAAGGAAAGATCTTGGTAGTGAGTTCATGCCCATATCACTCACCTTACTTTAACAGAAGTTTCCTGAGCCAGAATTTTTGTAATCCTGTTAATCTTCATTGAAATAAGCTTCTGTCTGAGTTTGGAAGGATTAATTTGTTTTTATATTTTACCATCACTAAGAACTAAATAAATTTGTGGCCACTTTTTCTGCTGTTTGGAGAATCACTTCACAGTGTTATGTCAACTGTAATGGTGGTACTGACAGTCTTGTCATCTCTGGTGGTGTTGCAGGGTAAGCACTGTATGGCATCCTTAAGCAAAATCAAACTTTCATGTTCTTCACATTCCAGTCACAAATAAAAATAATTATTCTGGTAAAATAGAGGGTGAGAATGTTTCTGTGTAGCATTTTACAAGCAAAGAACAAAACACTTTTAACTTTGATGAAATGACGTGGTCTTGTCCTTTTAATTGAAAGAAAGGATCATTTGCCTGTGAAAATTAAATCCACCACAGTTTGTAGTTGCTTTTCAAACTTATCAACCTGACAGTGAAATTGTGTAATCTGATAATAGCGTGCCTGAGGCTTATTGCAGTTTTTTGGGCAGTGGTTCCATGGGATGATGTGCTCTGTTGATTTTAATCACTTTGGGTTCGATTCTGATCCCACTGACCCGAGTGTAAATGCAGAGTAACTTCATTGTCTTCACTAGAATTACCATAAACATCTCAGTGTAAATGAAATCCACATTTATTGGGTTGCATTTGTGGTTCCACTAAAGGCATCTTCAGAAGTCACCAAAGGCAGGCAGGTATGGATGACTTTTCCCATCTCTGTGACAGCTTTCTTATTCAAATACCATTCATAGCTGTCTACCAGTTCTTTCAATTGTCATGTATCTGTGTGTTTGTACTGACGACACAAGGTCCTCTGCTAAATGCACACACTAGTTGACTTTTCATTGTCTTACAGCCAGTTTGAGTTGCTTTAAACTTCCTGCAGTTTGTGACTAGAATTTCTCTTTATTCATGAGCTTTTGCACTGACTTCATAGTCACTTTGAAACTGATATGAATGCATTTGTGAGTCTGCGGATGGATGGAGTAATTGGGCATGTTCTAGAATACTTTTTGGAAAGTGGCCATAAATAAAAACTTTGAAATGTGGGATCTAATCCCGCAGTCATTTTTTTTCCACTCTGGTGCTGTCAATGGGAGATCTGTCTTCATAGCAGGGACTAAGGCATTAGGTTCGTACAGAACAGGAACAAAGCTTGTTCAGGGCAGATTTTGTAGCACAGATGTCTTCAGTGGCACAGATGCGAATGCTTCTTATTTAGTGAAGACTTTTGCTTAACACTGGAAGCTTGCTTTTCAGGCTTGTAAGCTGAACTCTCCACTGCAGACCCTTCAGTACGCTGGGTTTTTTTTAAATGTGGTCTTCTCACATCAATTTGATGCTGATTGTCATGTGCTGTTTTCCTCCTTTATTTTACTAACCAATGGAAAACTAATGGGATTCCTGTGCTTGTTTGTTACTTGCGGTTCTGAAAATGTCCTATTTCAGTATATTTAAATGTTGAATAAAAGGTACTAATCAATGAAGGTCAGAGACATCTGTTAATAGCTGCTGACTGCTACTCCTAACTAGTAATTCAGCAGTAACCAATTTCTGTTCTCTGTTAATAAAGTGGTCCACTGTATCTTTTATGCATCCTTAATGTAATTTAGGGATAATACAGAAATGTTAAACAAAACAAATAGAAAAAGAAAGGAGGAGCATGAAAAAATGAGTATAGGCTCTATTTTTTTGCCAAAAAATACCTGTTTATTGTAACACGATAATATGGTTTAATTGAACATCTGTCCTAGATTTGTCTAATGTATGGATGTGGAGAAATAATTATCTGTAAATATTTCTAAAGCCCTGAAACACTGCTCTTTAGAGTTAGATCAACAAAATGTTTGATGTATATTAATGATCAGTGCTACATCACAGTACTTCTAGGTGTTTCAGTTATGGAGGAGAGCTTAAGATCTCAGTCTGTTTTCTATGGGGAGACATATCTGCATTAGAGTAGTGTTTGTTCTGCCGGAAGTGATGTGTCTTTGGTCCTTTGTCTTCCCAGGGCTTCAGCTACAGGACAGCCCTGAACAATTCACCTCCAAGAACCGAGATCTTCACCTTCCTTTAACACATGGCGAAATGATGGGGCGATAGTGCACACTCTCTATGGTCACAATGGAAGAGCTGGTGGAGTCTGTCCTGATCCCTGATGAGCCTAAAATGTCATACTCTTCAGTGAGAGTGCAAGATGTGCGCTTAGGTCTGTTATTGACAGGGGGGCTTGTGTGCCCCACGGCCTGCCGGGGTGGCTGTGCAGAGCACAGCAGTCTGATGCTCTGGCTCCCAAGGGTGAAAACTACAGAAATGCTTTGGGTGATCTCCGAACGTCCTGAGCTGAGTGGCCATGAGGGCAGACTGCACTGGAAACCCAGTTTGGATTGAGATGCAACATAACTTTTGAGCTGTGGTTCTTTTTCCTGGCAAATATAGGGCAGCTGGGGGCATGTGTGAGAGCAGAACTTTAGGTGTGTTCAGGCTTGGATCACCTGCAACATGCTGTAGGGAAGGTCACCCCTACCTTCTGCCTCATTTCCTTTGTGTATCTGACTCTTTGTGCCTGCAGAAGAAAACAAACAGATCTGACTAGAAAAGAAAGTCTCTAGAAGGGTTTCACCTAAACAATGGCTTTATCTTTGTTTGCACTGCCAAGTTATTTTTCTTATTTTGTCCCTGAGGGAAGGGGTGATAATATATCTTAGCCCTTCTGGTCTCTGTACAGACAAAAATTGATGCAATTAAAGCTTGACTGTAGTGCTGTGTAGGAAAGACCCGACTGTGAGTCTCGAGGAAGGTCTCCATGTGCTTTCCAGGAATGCCTGTCATGCTTTCTGAGAACTCACCGCTCAGCTCTCAAGGCATTTACACTGTACTTTCTAGGAAATGCCACCTTCTTCTGCTTTCGAGGTATTTTCTAGTAATTTCTCATTTCCTTCCAGGATTATTTCCCCACCTGCTTTCTAGGAATTTTCTCTATGCTACCCAGTAATTTCCCCCCTGTTTCCAGGAACTGCCAATATGCCTTCTAGAAAGTCCCTCTTTTATTTCCAGGATTTACCCTCTACTTGCCAAGAATTCTCCCTGTCCACTCCCTAGGAATTTTACTTCCTGTGTTTTGGGAATTTTCTTCATGCTTTCTGAGAAATCTCCCCTCCAGACAGGAACTCTCCAGGGGCTTTGTAGATTTTCTCTGTCCTTTGTAGGATTTTACCATGTGCATTCTAGAAAATTTTCCTTGTGCTTTTTAGGAATTCTCCTCTGCCTTCTAGGAATTTTCTCTGTGCTGTCCAGATATTTTCTCCTGTAAATTCAAGGAATTTCCCCTCGGCTTTCTAAGACATTTTCTATTTGTTTCGTAGAAAATGTCCATATGTTTTTGAGGAATTACACTTTCTAGGAATTATCATGGGCTTTCTTGGAATTCACGTGGCACTTTCGGGAAGTGACATTCTTTTCATTTACACAGAAGATAAAACCATCCTTCCTATGAATCGTTATGTACTAATTTATTAACTAATAGGATCAACTATTTTTACAGTTTATATTTGAGGCCTTTTGTGTTGAGCCTTTGCTTTTTGCAGGAGGATAGTATTAGTTCTAGCCTTTCTTTTTAAAGAATGGTGCACTGTCAGATTTTGGGAAAAGTTACATACCATGAAAAGATATTCTCTGCTTTATTAGAGCAGTCTGTAGTAAGCTCTGTGTAGAAGGAGACCATCATCTTGCTTTTGTATGCATACATTGCCAGCTGCAGTGAGGTCTTGGCCCTGCTTTTGTGTGTTCTAGGTGTTTCTCTTTTACAACTAAAATTGCAGAAGGAGGCTACACTATTAATTCATAGCTTCTGCAGTGCTTGTGTTCCTGTACAAATTACTTTTCATGTATTAATATTTTACAGCATTAATTGTGATAACTGACATTATCTTAACGGATAAGTGGGATGGTGATGTAACTTTTCAACTCCCAAAGGAGGTGCTACACCTGAAAGATGATTTAATTTCTGACTCAGTATAAGAAGCAGATATGCCAAAAGTAGAAATGAGCAATTAGTGAGGCTTAAACCCCAGCATTGTATTGGGTTTTTTTGTTTTTCTGTTTGTTTTTTAATCAAGTTTGGGTATTGCAGATGCTAAAAATCATAGAGGAATTGAAATAAAAGGAAGATCTAGGATGTTAGATTCTAACATGTGGGTTATGTATGTCCTACCTTTCAACCAGAAAGCTGAAAGTGGGAATTCCTAGTGTGTGACCGTTCTTTATTCACTGACAGACACCGTTTCTATTAGTGCATCTGCCTCGACCAGTAACAACTAAATATATTGATGTGAGTTCGCATTCTCTTTGGGTCCCTCAGCATTTTACCTTTGATCAAAAGCACCTAAAAATACTTTGGGATTGGGAGGAAAAATAACTTCAAATTCCTTTCTGATCACAATGTCAATTCATAATGGAAAAGAAAGCAAGCTGCAAATATGGAAGTGTTGCTAGGTGCCTAAAGCCGTCACGTAACATTTCCTCCTCTGCTATTTCCCTGTTTGTATCACATGCATGTTATATCGTCCCTGTTTATTAAAAACAAAGCAAATATTTGTCTGCTCCTCCTGTACAGCTTTTGAATGTATAAAGTGTGCATTTGTCATAGCTTATTAGAGTGGTTAAGGCAGATAATTCACTGCTGGAGCATTTGAGATTTTGGATATTTATTACCACAGGATATCTAACAATCCTACCATGTATTCCAGAGTACTCTCTTTTCTTGCTGCACGCTGGATTCCTCTCAGCCACTCTCATTTTTATCCACCCATAGGGCTGTCTGCCATGCTATCTGTTCATTCTTTAATTGGTTAATTAAACCTGTTATAGTTTCTAGTGATTAATAAAACCTCGCAAAATAATCTGTTAGGCGCACAGAGATGTTATGGTAGGCTTTGCCTGATGTGTTGTCCTATGGTACTGACACCTATAGGAGTCGAGAAAGGCAGCATGACTCTCATAGGGCGGTTAAAGTATCGAGGAGGTCTCAAGCAAAAGCTAATGTAGCGTGTTCTTTTTTTTCTATCTGCAATATAAAGCAGATATTTATTTAGAATGAGTGGTAATTTCTTGTGGCTAGACAAAGGGTTCACAAAGGTTTTCTGGAAGAATAATCTCTCCTTTTTTCTTGCATAGTCTTGTTGATAATGTTAAAAAAAGTATCCTTCAGTTTATTGATTTGTCAACAGAAGACTCTGGTCAGTTCAGAATTTTTTAATGCAAAAATTCTGTCCAGAAGCGAAATGTAAAATAAATTCAGGATTTTAGCCTCTTTTTATATTTTCAAAATAGCTTCAAGAGAACAAAGATATTTCTATGTATCATTAAACTTTTCTCTTCTTTGTGCTAGTTATCACATTTTTTTTCCTGGTAAGTTTCAGAGGTTCAAAGATTGTAATAGTTTTATCACATTACAGTTAAAAATTTCTTAGATGGTAGAAATAATACTACTAATATCGTCAGAGACTTAAATATGGAAATAGGGTATTAATCACATTTCATGTAAATTGCAGAATGTAGGCTATCGAGTGAGATTAGAAGCTATCTCTCATTATAAAAGCACTGTATCAGAAAAGAACATTCTCTTAAGTAGCTTTTGCCTGCTTGTAAGGATTTTGTACTATTGTTTTCTAATAAGTCATCTGTCATTCAAGAAGAAAAGTCCTAGATCTGGGAAGTGAGGGAATAGGGAGGAACCAAAGGGCTTAAGAATGTTCAAATGACACCTGAGTTTATCTGAGGTGCATCAGAGGTATTGAAGCAGAGGAGATTTTGCAGAATGCCTACTGAAAATTTGGTCCTTGTTTTCTGCAGAAAGGCAGGTTGTATGCTCTCAGCTTAAGCCAGTGTTTCTCATTTTCTTGAAAGTTCTTTTAGCTCATTTGTCACTCTTGGCCTCTAAAACGCCATTGCCACTGTAGTCTCCGTAGACTGAAGCCCCAAATTGCCTGAGATGAGGCACACAGCTAGGCAGGGCAGCAGCTGCTTCAGCATGGGGAGTAGGTGCTCAGTGAGGGATGACCAGAAGTGGAGGCACTCGGGTTCCTGTCCTGCTCCTGCAGGAAGGGAACCACTGTCAGCAGTCAAAGGTAGTTTTCAGTGCCTCACTCATGCTGGCCGTCTGGAATGCAAGAACAATGCTCTTTTATAACTTGCTGGGTTTCCAAGAGTTAAAGGTAGTTCCCTAGTTAATCCTCTAAAACT
This sequence comes from Bucorvus abyssinicus, assembly GCA_009769605.1. Classification (NCBI taxonomy): domain Eukaryota; kingdom Metazoa; phylum Chordata; class Aves; order Bucerotiformes; family Bucorvidae; genus Bucorvus; species Bucorvus abyssinicus. The sequence continues at coordinate 8,560,959 of CM020043.1, read as the reverse complement.
TTCAGCTATTGCCTCTTCTCAGTTCTCCACTGAGGAGGAACTGAGCTCTAGCCTTCTTGCCTGAAAATATTTAGATAAGCGTGCCTTCTTTAGTGCGTTTTAACCCTGTCTGAGCCTTTTTGCACGGCTTCTTTTTTGAGAAAAAGCTTTGAGGAATGATGTGCAAATGAGTGGCTCTCCAGGGGAATTACAAGAGTACCCAGAAATACTTGCTTTTGTTATCACTGTCTGGGCAGTACTGCTGAAGTATGTCCTCACATGGTGCCGGTTAGAAGCATTTTTATTTGACAGTCCAGATCAACAACTTCCCAGGTTTAATGAAGTATTTTGAAATCCTCTAAAAATATGTCATATACCATTTGCTTTGAAGGAAAAAATCTATTATAGCTCTGGACTGTCTGGTGGAAAAAATGGGGTTTTTTCCATCGCTGAATGCAACCAGCATTCTGTAGATAGACAAGCTGAACTACCATTTCTGACTACTTTTGTTTTTGTTTTTGCAGATTGTCTGTCCAAACCAGTATGCTGCATTATGTAAATCTACTTCCTCCTTGGTGCTGTAGTTAGGATACAAGGCTTTTGTGTTCCATCAGCCCCCTCATCTCTCAGGTTTTATTCTATCTCTTCAAGCAGTGGATATGTTCCTGCCAGCCTCTGTGCTTTTATTTAATTTGGGCAGAGCCTATATAAGGCTGATCAGATGGCTGAAAGCAGTGAGGGGAAGACCACAAAATGTACCCTGTGTTCAGTCTCTTTTGAACCAAGCAATGTTGTGGCTTTTTGCTCCCATTGCAACAAAGCTCACATGTGTTTTGGGTTCTGCATGATGTGTTCAAACTGCCCAAGTCTACCTTATACTATTGCTAAGTTCAGTGAAAGCAACACGTTCTGTTGTTACAAGGTCAGCTTCTTCTCTGTTGCTGCATGTTTTTGAAGCCAACAGTGCTACCTGAGGCACAGTGCCACCCCCTGGTTATGTAAAGCTGATTTGTAACTTCTGAAGTGCTGCAGAAACTTTTAGCAATCTCCAACTAAATAATGGGATTAAATTCTAAACCAGTTTTTTTCTTAGGAAATTTCCATCCAAATAATGTGTCTGTTCCAGTGTACGACACTGATTATTTGATGTTGAAATGGAAGTTAAAAAACCCATGAAAGCAGGTAATTACGATGCAGCCTGCTGCAAAGGCATAGTTTCAGGTTTTTTAATTGCCTATTTGGGCAATGAATGCTCTACGTACCATAATGTAAAGATTTATACCCCTTTCTGATTTATACTGCATGTTATAATATACTTTGCTTCATTATCCAATACAATGTTAATTTTTTAATTCTATGAAGTTCTTTTCCTCAATGGTATATACCAGCAATGCATTTCACAGCTTGCTTATAACAAACTGAAGCAGAGAAGAAATACTTTTTGGAGGAAGATCATTAGTCCTTCTGACATTTTGATTGATGAAATACTAGTGGTATTAAATACTTCTTTAAGTGAGGGGGTTGCATGGGATGAAATTAGTTTTTGATTTACTAATCATGACAGAAACATAGAGTCTCAACACTGAAAGAGACCTCCAGTCATTTGATTTATTTCTCTGTCCAAAGAAAGAAGCAGCTACGCTTAAATAATTCCTGATGAATATTTGGGTAAAGTGTACTTAAATATCTCCAGTAATGGAGACTCTGTAATCTTTCCAGGCATTCAATTCTGGTGCTTCATTTTCCTCCTAGAAATTTTTCCTCTTGTCTGCCCTGAACCTTCAGTTTAACAATCAGCTTAAACTTGATCTTAGGCCATGATCTAATCGCTTTGTTCATTATAAATTTTCAGTTAGCTCACCCGCAGCCCCATAATAGCTCCAGCCGCCCGAAAGACGGTGGTGGGAGCCTATGCATGGTGCTGAGGGTGGAGCTGTGCTTCCTGTTTTCAGACCATGAGTTCTTGCCCCATCCCTTGTGGATGTGAAGAACAGGTAGCCACCTTCCTACTTTCAGCAATCTGATATCACACTTCTCCCTTGGTCTCTTGTTCTTTAGACAAAACAGGATGAATTTTCTCGGTCCTGCCCTGTGTTTCCCATCTTTGTGGCTCACCGTGCTGCATCTGGTGCCCATTCTGTCAAAACGGGAGTTCCCAAAACTGAGCACAGAATCCAGCTGGAGCCTCACCGGTGCTGGTCTGAGCGGAAGGGTTGTTTTGTACGTACTGCGGACCTTAGGCTTGTGTACGAAACACAGATGAAGACTGTCTTTCTGTAATTTCGTTTCAGGCTCTGAAGTGCACATGGAAGAGCAAGAGGTGAAGGCTGGGAATCAGGCCACTGGCCTGGTTTTCACCTGGCGTGTTCACACCGGTTTCTAACCGAGATGAGAGGAGCGTTGGCCTTGGCCTCCTCCGAAGGGGCTGGTGTACACAAATAGGTCTTGTACCAGAGGGGCAGCTTTGTGCTAATCCAGCTTTGCAGAGGCGTTTTCCCGTAGCACTGGAACTGTTAACCCAGGTTCAGCTTGTGGTTCGCAACAGTCTCGGAGCTGCTGCCTGACCAGCTCTTCTTGCGTTTGCTTTCTGCGTTTGTCTTTCAGTACACTGACAGTCATTCCTGGCTTGAAGGTGTCTTCAGATTTCAGAGGCGTGTTCTCTCTTGGATCATCCAGGTCACCAGTTATAATGCTATCATGCCTAGGACAGGCGCCTACAGCCCATTCCTTGACACAGGCTCCCACTTCGACAATGAACAGGTTACAACTACTTTCTGAAAAGTGTTTTTTAATAAGCATGTGTGCATTGTTCCTGTGATATTTTAATGTAGACAGTATTATGAAAAAAGACACATGAAACAGTATCAAAAGCCTTACTAAAATAGAGATAGGTGATATTTAGTGTTCTTCCTCTAACCCCAAAGCCTGTCAACCTGTGCTGCGTGGAAATTTGTTCCTGACAGGTGCATAATGGCTGTTACTTACCTCTGTGTTTTCTTCTAGGTGCTTATTATTTCCAGTATTTTCCTGGGAATTAAAATTAATGGGACACATCTGTAATTCTTTGATGCCAGCTTTTCCACCCTCCCACAGATAGGTACCGTGATTGCCTTTCTCAGTTTTCAAGTATTTTATCTGACTTCCACTTCAGTCACTAATAGCTCTGAAAAGTCTTGTCAGTTTTTAAAGTACTCTACAATGAGTTTTATTTGTTGTGGCTGATTTTAAACTTTCCAGCCTAAGTGCTTGCTAACCATTTGTTTCTCTGCAGAAAACTAAGGTCTTGCCCCTTTGTCATTGATATTGATTGTGCTGTCCACTGCTCATAGTTGACATTTTGGTTAAGATTGATGTAAGAAGACATTAAATACATTTGCCTTCTGAGCATCATCTATCAATTGCATTCTTGGTTGAATACAATACCAGCATCTTTGTTCATTGTCTTCCTACTACTCATATACTTATAGATTATTTAAGTTTTAGTTGCATCCTTTGCTAGTCGCTCCTCATTTTTCCTTTCTGATTTTCCCTTCTATGCCTATATTTTCCCTTTGTTCTTATTTCTGTCATCTGCATGCTCCCTTCTTGTGCGTGAGACTTGTGGAAATTCATGATCTAACCAGACTGCATAATTAATAAAAAAAAGTATAGAAGTATTTGGAACTTCCCAATTCAGTAGTTTTATTTTGTGTAGGATATGTATATTAGGATATAAACTTATAAAAGTTTGTAAATTTTCACAGGAATACAGCATATAGCATGAATTACTGCTAGTTTAAAATGTTCTCAAAACAATAGCTTAAAAATGAGACAATACTGTAGGTTTTGGGCAGTTCGGCAGTATTAACGGTAAGAATCTCCTTTAAAGTCTTGTTTCACCAGTTGTCGTATTATCAAACCATTAAGTTAACCATTTTAAGTTCCTTGAAATAGTAATTAGGTTATCTGAAGCTTGGTACTTACCCAGAATGATAGAAACATTTAGATTGGAAAAGACCTTTAAGATCATTGAGTCTACGTTAACCCAGCACTGCCAACACACCACTAAAACACATCCTTAAGGACCACACCTATATGTGGTGTAGAAACTTCTGAGAACATGCATCTTACATCCCTTGCATCCCCACCTATGTGCCGTTGCACCCCTAACTCAAACTGGCACTCATTAGCAATTTAAGCTAATATCAGGCTGCTAGTAGGAGCACAGACATGCTGTCTTCTGCTGTTTCTGCTACCAAGGAAGTAACTTTCAACAGATTGGCAGAGCCAAGAGCTTGGTGCAGTTGCAGCTGTGGCACTGTAATACTAAAATTTTATCTGTTCAAGATACATCACAGCTGTCATGTAACAACAACAAAAAGAATGCTCTTCTATGCCCTCCAGAACTTGATTTCATTCATTTAGAAAACTGCTTGTTGCATGCTCGGCTACATCGCGTCCCCTCATCAAGAAAAGAGGTAAACTGATGATAGCTGTCATTAAAAAAGCATGGCTCTTCATAATCACAGACCACTTGTTGTCCTCAAGATAATCTATAAACAAAACCAGTCTGGGTAGTACAGGAGAAAAAAACAGTCAAATTTCTACTTGTTCTTATGTATATGGCAGCAGTGGCAAGGTGGCTGGGACAGAGGGCATGCCAGATTGGCCTATAACATGAAAAACTGAGTTGGCAGTTAAACAAGCTTTTTGATTTGGTAGTACACAACCAAATAGAATAGTCTCTGTCCATCTCCTCTTCCACTGCCTGAAGGGTTTTATCTCCTGTTCCTTACTGGGGCTAAGTAAGTCACCTCCATTGATTCTGGAAATGAAAACCATAGATCTTTCTGTGAACTCACAACCGCATCTCCCAGGATATCGTAGGCAAAATATCGCTAGCATGGCCTCAACTCAGCACCTTTCTGACGTGTGACTGAAATAATAGTGATTGGTAAATAGATTATAATTGGTAAATTTCAATCTAGGCTATAAATAAATAGGTTTGGAAGTTTGTGTTTTAGAGTATTTTGGCATTGATTCTCTTCATAATATGATGTATTCAAACTAATATGTGCAAACAGAGGCTCTTCTGTTTGGCAAAACGCCTGTCTTCTTATGTATTACACTTCTATCCGGGAAAGAAAGAAAAGTTTGTACGGTGTGTTGTAGTACTTTAAGTCTGTGTTATGAATACTGCTTTAATAACTTATTGTGGCAAAAAAGAATAGTAAGTTTAATCATACAGCTAATGTCACAATGTCACCACCCCCTTAACAGCTAAATGATAAAAGTGAGGACACATCAGCATGAATTGTTAAGGTCTGTACATTATTCATTTAAACATCTGCTGTTGGTTCCTCTTTACATATGGGAATAAATTATACCACATCAGCACATTCTTCATGCTTTGTGTTTAAGCATTTAAAAGTTTTTTTTTTTCTATTATTAATACTATTTTTTCTGCTTGGTTGGCAGCCCCTGAAGTTATCAGTTCCTACGACTACAGCCAACAGTTTGACATGTGGAGCATAGGTGTCATTAGGTACACGTTGTAAGTAGTGTGTAAAAGTAATATAAAATGTACAGACTCATTTATAATACAAGTACTTACAGTTTTGCACTGAAGTAAAAAATAAGCCTGTGTGCTAAACCTTCACAAAAGACTGAACTCTTATAGCTTGTATGTAAAAATTACAAATTTCTATACAAAATAAAGTAAAAGATAAATTTCAGTGCTAAAAATTGAGTATTTGATTTATGAAACACTTTATAATCCCAAATTAACAGAATACAGAATACTGAAGTGAAACACCCTAAAACTAAACTGACAGTTTAGGCCTCTCTCTTTAATATATTGGTTGGATCCATATATGAGAACTAAGTTGTTGATTTACAGATTATTGGTCAAATCCTCCCACAAATTGCACAAACCATGCAATCAGGGCAAGAGCTTTTCTTCACCTCTGCCTGAGGCAATCTGTAACTGAGATGTTTGGGGGGTGCCAGGTCTCCCTGTACAGGTTATCGGTGTCCTTTGAAAGTATATTAATCTGCTGTTACTAGAGGAAGAAATGAAATTTTACATTTGTTAAGACTACATACATATTTTTATTGAAGCCTTTCATAATATCTAACGTTTGTCTTAGTTATAAAATAATAATTCCTCTCTGAAAAATCTTATCCTACCTGTACTATCTAAACAATATAAAAAGGTACCCCAGTAATTAAAAATAAATTGCAGCAAAGTACATGTTACTGTTCATGTGATGCTACTAAAATGTTGCATTGTATGCAGGGACTTCTTTTTGTTTTGTAGAGTATTTGCATGTTCTGTTCCCCACACTTTCAGTCTTTTTCCTCTCTCTGTTGCCCCCAGATGATGTTTTAATGCCAACGTTCTAGAACGTTACCACTTGCCGTTTCATTCGTTGTTGTTTTTTCTGTCCTGTGATTGTTTTACTTTTGTTGCATAGAGCTGAGTTCTGTTATAACTTAAGGCTTAAGAGCATGCAGACACAGGCACACAGTTTCACAGCCTCCTCTTTTCTGGATTTTCTTTGTTTGTTTATTCTTTCCACTTTGTTGTTGTTCCTCAGTTTCTTTTCTATACAATTATCTCACTTTTCTTCTCATGTCAGCATGATGAAGTGTTCACAGCTTTATTGCCCTCCTTTTTTTTATTTCTAAAATCCATGTGCACTTTATATGCTGATACAGAATGAGTTTTATTGTTGTACTTCATGATATTAATGTTTGCGTCATGGCAGTAGTAGGATTTGCACAACGTAATACAGTAGAATATATTATAAAATGTTTGGTAGAAATTGGATGGTTTGACTGGCTAATAAGAATCCAGAGCAGTGCCTGCAATCAGCACAATTCACAGCTCAGAACTTGTAAAATTCAGAGCAGTGAACTGCGTTGATTGCAGCCGCAGCTTAGAACTTCTGACCTTCTTCCTTAATTAGCAATATAAATATTTTTTAAAATTAGCATTTTGTAATCACAGCAGTGTCAGAACAAAGTAACATTAATTCACCTCTTGTTGTGTTGACTACACAAGAATGAGAATACTGTGTATGAATTAATAGAACACAACTCACACTCCTTTTTATTGCTTAATTTGAAAATAGTAATACAAAAGCCATAAGATCGTCTTCTGATTCTAATTCTATTTTTGCAAATTACTTTTCTTCCCACCCTGAAAAATAACTTGTGCTCCTCCAGTGGGCTTAAAGATACTGTTACAGCCATTATTGCTACCATCACAACTCTGACCCTTCTAGGCTATAGTTAATGCCTCCCTGGTAATTTGCTAGCTGCCCGAGCGCTCTCTGCAGTGCAGATGGCATGCTCCATCCTGGTACCAAGGGTACTATTGCCATGACAGGCTCAGTCCCTACCGATATGGGGAGCGTAAGCCCTGAGGTGACTCATGAACTCTGTTTTCATGAATGTTAATGCTCAGGGCTGCCTCTGCATAATGGGGCAACGCTGGCGTGATAGATTTTTATAGGTGATTTAAACCGCGGTGTACTTTATACTACACGTTTCATTTCTGTTTTCACGTACACTAATAGAAGCATACACAATGGTACCCGACAAAAGGAAAATCCATTCAAATACCAAAGAATGTCAGCACATGGAAAGAGGAGCCTAGCAGGAGTCCTGCTGCCTGCCGCACTCTGCCAGCAGGGCGCCGATGCTGCTCTCTAATAGCAAAGGGTCCGGGGCTTCTTTTTGCTGTGCAGTCTGTGCCATTGGGTTTCCTGTGCAATCTTCCAAGCACGCTCAGAGACTCTGGCCCCTGCAATAGTTCTCAAAAACCTTAGTGCATCTAAAGAGTTCTAGAATGCCTAATAAATTACTGCTTGCATTGCAGCAATAAGAAACCTGTTAAGAAAATGCGGTACTTCTTGCTCCTTTCTGAAGGCACCAAAAAGTTCTTCACTGGTTTTCAAGGTACCATGTGAGAGGTTTCACCTACTCAACTTCAGCTAAAGAAATCTAGTTATCTGTTCTCTGTCACTGCCTTAGTGACAGAGAATTTAGTCCTATCTGTGCATAATGGAATAATGGGGGGTGTCACCGGCCCGTACTTATGGTATTGTGTCCTAAAATGAACGCGTTCTGCCCGTTTTCTGTTCTTTAAATTGAATTCCCTGTGGATTTAAGTCCCGAGGGAGACTGGGAATGAGAATGGGAGGACAAAAAAATCCAGCAGTTTTTGTTAAAGACATTTTGAGAATAAAAGTTGGGGGGAAAAAAAAGCTCTAAAATATTAATTATATGTTTTACCTTAAAATTAAAAATTAAAGTCATGTGACCGAAACTTGGAGTATTTCACTCTGATATAAAGTGACAGGCATCCTTCACAAAGATGTTGACATTTGCATTTTCAGTAGCTACTTCTGTGTTTTGGGAGTAGAACTAAAAACATAATTTGGTGCAAATAATTTATTTGACGAAGTTAGCTTCTGTTTTGTTTTAAGTGGCCACAAATAGGTGTTTGAATTTCTTGAAAGTATTTGCTGTCATTTTTGCATGTCAGTTGTGTGTAAATAGCATGATGTAAAATCTGTTAGAAATTTAATCTGCCTTTATTAGTTTTGATTGAAAGCAGAGATCATGTGATGTAGTTTTTCATTCATTTTGTGAGTAGTAGAACATAGATCAATATTACTTTCAAGGTATTTTCTCTAATAAGCATTTACAGTTGATGTTTCTGGTTAATATTTCTATTGGTAAACAGTAATAGTCAAAGAAACCAAATACAAAGCAAGTTTAAACACGCGGGTTGATATTAACACCATTTTTTTTAGGAATGCATTTGTTTTAGTTTCATATATATTACTTTTTTATTATTCCCACATCATTAAGAATACAACTGACATAAAGGATGATACAGAAAGAGTAAATTGAATTTATAGTCATTCAGATACCACATTTACTTAAATATTTTACTCAAAATAACAAGAAATAGATACAGGGCGAGAATGCAGCCAAGGTGTGATTTTATGAACCTGTGTACTCTTAATAGTACACTTTTGGCTATGTCTTAAGTTTTTTCTGACATTTCTGATATCTTTGCTTTTTCATTACCCCATTTCTACTGATGCCTTACGTTAGATGAGGCCAAATAAGGCAATGTTCACAACGTAGCTAAAGGAGATACAGGCTGATACCAAAACAAAAAGTGAAAAATTAAAAGCGATGTTCTGTTTCATCATAGTATTCTCTGCTTTATGTTTTTGTTCTGAAAAATACATTTTTTGTAGCGGTAAAAGGATATCATACACTTCTGATTTTTTCTGTGAATCATACTTGATTTAATTTACTGTTACTGAATGAGGAATAGCACCTTAGACTGAGACCTGAACATATTTCATAGATTGTAAGAATTTGGACTGGAGTTTTTCACATTTTGAGCAGCAGTACACTTGAGTTTAGGGACACAAGCAACAACTATGTGTGACTAAACTGACATGTAAAATAAGGCCATGGAATGTATCTAGTAATTCTTATACTGAGTCAATGACCTATGCTTGATCCAAAACCTGTTTTATAGAAATACAGATGATTGGGACTTAAATGCCTAAACTGGGAGTGGTCTGTTTTGTCTTGTTGCTGACAGAAAATTATTTATTTTGTGTAAGGAGTAGCGAACTCCAGAATGGTCATACAAGGTAATGTCAAAGGTCTTTCTCACATCATCCTTAGTGGCCAAGGATAGATGCCTAGGAGATAAGAATAGGGAAAGCATTCAGTACTGCAACGTTATGTCAGCCTTCAGTCACTTGTTGCTCAGCGTTTCCTGAACCAAAAGAGAGTGGTGGTAATAAAGATCAGTTGACTCTTTTTTCACTGATTAGTCCAAATATTTTAAAGTGATATAAAAATTTACCTGTGGCAAAGAATTCTCCAGCTTCAACAGGCAGACTGTGAAGGAGAGTGTCCCTTATTGTTCATCCATCTGCATGTTTCATGTGAAGCCCCCAGTTGTCTTTGCATTCTCCTACACTGCTTATGATTTCCATGGATATTACAAACCGCAGTGTTCAAAGTGATACTGAATGCTTTTCCATTTCTAGTAAAATCCTTAGGTCTTTAGAGGAGTAATAAAGACAGGAAGCAGGGACTGGAAGGGGTAAGTGACACCGTGCAGAATTCTTTGACGAATGCTCCTTCAGATGTCCTAATACTGCCTGGTTTTCAGAACTAGCCAGCACCTGTGGCTCCCGTCTTACTTCAGTGGGAGTTGCAGATACTCAGTACCACTGAAAACCAGGACACTAGTTTCTACTTCGTGCTTGTGCCTTCACAGCCTTTGTGATTTTACAATAGCCAGATGGGGAACTTGAAAGTGCATTATCATGTAGAGAATTCCACGTGTAAAAAAATTAACCCCTTGGTGCCATGTGACACATGAGCTTCTGCATAGGAGTAAATGCATTTGGCACTGGAGTCTCCCACCAGGAAATCCCTACCATCTGTACCAAAAATTTATGAAGTCACAAGTCACTCTGTATGATTAAAACTGGCATTTCAAACATAGGTGCAGCAATTTTATATTCCAGAACAATACTTTAACAATAAAAATTTTAATTTAAAGGTTGCCATGTACTTGTAGCTAAAAATATGACCTCAAGCCCAATTCAGGTTAGCGTATACCTCTGAGGCTTATGTGTCATCAGTTTGAGACCATATATAGTTTTGGCCGGGGGCTATGCAAAGGGTTGATGATTAAATATTTACCAGAAATACTAGTTAATGCAGTTCTGATACTGGTTTTGATTATTCCGATCTTTAGACCAGTTAAAACTTTTCCAGTCACATTTAACTTCTTACATCTGTTAAAAAGTAAGAGCAAGGAAGATGACAGGTTAGCAGAATATTTTTAAGTTTCTAAGAAACACAAAGAGTTGTTTCTGCATCATCTGCAGGAGTGTGTTACATACTGAGTATAATATTAATGAAATACAGGGTAGACCTTATTTTGTAATAAATATTTTTATAGATACACATATTTTGGTTTGATACTGTAATTTCAAACTACTTTAAGTTAGATTTTAAAAATATGCTCTATTCCATTTTTTTCTATCCAAGCAATATATTTTAACCATAAGAATATTTTACTTCAGTTTCTTGAGTTCCCACTAGGAGAATTTGATATTTTCTTGGTCTGATTTAATGGAAGGTGGCGTTTGCTTTCAGCTAATGAGGTTGTTTTTTTTTTTTCCTTCCTCTCCTCTACTGAAGTTGGAGGAGCTTTTGAGCATGTTGAAGGTGAGGTCTTGTTTCGAATTCTGTGCTATTGCTGTGGATTTGATGAAATTTGCAGATACATGAATATGCGTGAATGAAGAATAAAAGCAAGACCCTAAATATAAAATTTATGTGTACAGCATGTAAGATTTCTTGTTTCTTTGGGGGTCAGGTTGACTTTTACAAGCAAATGAAATGCCCAAATCCTCACCATGCCTGCCTTACAACCCCAATTTGGCAAAAAGCATATGTGCGTGTTCCTGTTCTGCAAATTATTTAAGCGTATTTCCGAAGTTATGTGAGGACTTGAAAAATTTGATCCAATGAAGGACTGAGATACCTAAGGATGCCTAATGATTTTGAGAACAATTCTGCTTAGAGCTCTTGCTTTAACAAGGCGGGCTCTCATTTTCTCATCTTAAATTTTCCCAGCTATCTGCAGTTGGATCTTTTTCTGCACCTTGATCTCCCTCCCTTGGCAGCGCTGGGCAATTCAGAGATGAGTTACAGCCAAACCAGTCAGTTTCCTGAGAGAATGCAATAAAAATCACAGCTTTCTTTTGGTAAACTGGCAGAGATAGAAGCTTTTTGTGTGGCAGCCTTGTGGTCAGACTGTTTGCAGGAGACCCACGCTCGGTATACAGGACAAACTGGCCTAGAGGCAAAGGCTTGGGCTGGGTGAGAACACAGGGTTGCTTTTTTTCCCCATGACTGAAATGATGATATTCAGGTCAGATGGCTTGCGAGAGGATCACTTTCTGTGCCTCTGTAGTGCAGGCATTTGACAAGAATGAGAAGGGCTAAAATGTGTACCACACAAGTGCATTTAAGAGACATACATCTTCACTCTGCACAAAACATGGGACTTGAAAACCCTTTAACGTTTTTGGTACCAGCAAAATAATGCATTCTGCTGTCATATCTCAATAAAATAAATAGCAATTGCACTCCATATTTTTCTAATACATGAAGAAGAAAAGGGAAGTAATTGTTCATAACTAACAAATGTATAAGCCCGCAATTAATTCTGAAGTCCGAAGTTTAAATTTAGGACATTAATTTGATTTCTTCAGTTGATTCCCCGAGATGCTGAATTTTCTTTCATAGCGCCTCTCTTCAGCTGAAGCAAGGAAAAACCTTAATGCGAATACTAAGGATTCTGTATTAGCTGTGACCTCTACGGCTCTCAGATTTACCAGTCACAAGGTAGCTTGCTGCGCTGCAGTCTGAAAGCATCATTGTTACGTTGGATGGTTTCTGCTTTCAGAGAGGCTACTTAGCAAAGAATGAGCTCTTGATATGGAGTAATAATGCATATTTATTACAGCTGAATATTCTTGCATGAATTATAAGTGAGGGATCTATATGCAAAATAGGATTTAAATACACTTTATATGCCAAAATCAAAGTTCTAGAAATTATGCTTCATGCCACCCTAACTGGAGATATGGAAACTGCCACCCTTACTTCCTGGCTCCATGGGCACACATGACTTTGTCTGCTAAGCAAGCCCAGAAATGTCTGGTCTTGGTCTTTGGCCTAGACCCTTTTGAAGAGCTAGGTAAGGGAGCTCCCTGCAGGTAGGTCAGTATCTCCAGGATCGAATTCAAAGCAGAATCAGGGTTGCAAAGATGGGAGAATTGGACTTGTCCTTGGTGCCTTCCACCCAGGGACTGGGAAATAAAAGCCTAATGGAGTCTGCTGTGCCACTCAGAACCATGAAGAAATCATAGGACATCCATCAACTCTGAACAACTTAAGAGGAAACAACTATTACTTGTACCCAGATGAGCAGTCTGTACAAAGGTGGACACGTATATCCTGAAGATATATCCTGAAGATATATCCTCTTCACTCTTCTGAACCCCTTAATCAGAAAGCTTTAGCTTTCCTTTAGCACTGAAGAAAATCTTAGGTACAGCAGTGTGAACTCCTAACCTGTAAGAGGACATCCATAGATAGTATTTTTGTCAAATTATAGAATTGTCTAAAAATACGAGTAATTTATGTGTTCTATACTAATAGGCACCATGCCAGGTAGGCAGTTTGCTTTCACAAAACCGTTTTGCTGTGTTTTACTTGCATTTACTTTCTCTGCTTTTGTCACAAACAATTAGGGGGAAAAAATTAGGCCAGAATCTGTATTAGGGATTCCTGATAACTGCATGCTTTACACTCTGAGAACCTTCTAGGCAATGCTTATAAATTTGCTTGAGGTACAAGTGCTTCAGTCTGTGGAATTTGCTACTACGGTTTTAGGCTGCTGTCAGTTGCTTATTTTTAATGAGAACTTATTTTAAGCTCGACAAAGAGGAAAAGTATGTTTAAAATACAATGGAATTGCTATGGTTCTCACTACTGCATTTCTGCTGTGTTGATTAAATTCTTTAAATAAAACAGGTGTTAGATTAATGGCCTTTACAAGTTAATTAATCTTCATTTTCAGAAGGATGAGCTACCATTATGCTAGGTTTATTATACATATGTGTAAATTGCAATGGGATTTACTGTTCCAAAGACAAAGCCATTCTCTAAGGTCAGGTCTTTCCAGTAGACCGTCACTGCGGTACATGATGTAAGCAAAATATACACACTCCTGATTGGTTGAAAACATTTCCTTAAATATATGTACATTCTGTGTTATGGCTTATTCAAGAAACTTTGATGAGAATATCAGTCTGAGGAGATGCTACCTACCTAATATCTCCTGATCTCCACAATAATCTTGAAATTCCTCTTATAGTCATTACAAAGTTGATTTTATTTAGGTGTGAAGTATTTCTATTACACAGCCAAAATCTTTTTCTGTACATATATGATACCTTGCAGAGATCTTATTCACGGTAAACTAAGTAAGAACTTTTTGACATAATATTAAAAGGATATTTAACTTTCATTCTCACTGAAGAACATAGCTGTCTGTATAATCAGGCAAATTTTGGGAGTATTAATCCTCTAGTTTCTGTTTTTCAGGTGAAAGTCAAGTCTGTTGAGGAGCTGGACACAAAATGTGCATTCTACAAAATGCAGTAAGACAGATTTCTACACTTTTCTGACAGAATTCAGTAAGAATTTCACTTTAAGCAGGAAGTCCGTCCTCTTTTTGTTGTGCACTCACACAGTAGTGAAGTCTACTTCACATATGAGCTCTAATAGTCACACCGTTTTTATTTGATGTGGTTCAAGTCTTTTACAAAGTTCAGACTGCTTTCTGGTTCTCATGACACCAAATGTTAGGTCAGATTGTGGCCTGAATAAGTATCTCATCGGATATCAACTGACACTGCTCATTCTTTTCATTTAGTGAGGCAGTCGCTTGAAGGGCATGACTGGATCACTGTTAAAGCAGCGGCTGCGTCATTAGCCAGCCTCGCGGCAGTCCTACCTGATCACCACAGTTGCATAGCGGTAAACTTCTTTCCCGCGTGGGGCACAGTATTAAGGGTGCTGGTATTCCGTTATCAGACGCAGTTTTTTGTAACACACATAAAATTTTCAGAAGCCCAGCAGACATGCTGACATTTTCCACCACCCCTGCTCTTTTGAACCAAGGAAACTTGAAAATGCACTACTTGACATCAAAGGGTATGTCATTTTTACAGCACTAGCAGAGCACAGTAAGTATAATTTACCTTTAGAGAGCGAGCTATTTACTTGTGAGTTCATTCTCCTATCCTGAGGTATTAAATCATTCTCTGCTCTGTTGATCTTAAGATATTTTGGTTAGAGCATACCTTTTGTGGCTGGCTCCTCAACAGATTAGGCTTTGATCTCACTCGTTCTGACTTCATTCTCCTTTCCTCTGCACTCCTGCATTTGTTTTGTATGTTCTGTTTCGCCTAGGTACGGTTCTGTTTCCACAACTACTCATACTTTTTTGCCACAGACCAGGTGTATGCCCTGTGTTGCCCCATCTAAGTCCCATGTATGTCCAGTGTTGTCCTGACATATCTGCTTTTTGATGATGTATGGTGGAGGGCTGCGGGGCTCACATGAAAGAGGGCAGCAGCCCATGGCTTGTAACCTGCCTCCTGCCAAAAGCTGAGTTGTGTCAGGGAAAGAAGGTGGTGAGGAATGAGGATGCAGGCTGGATGTATCTCGAAGGCGATGTTGCCAAACTGTTCAGGGGATCGGAGCGATTGGAAGTGTCAAGTGGTCAAGTTTGTGTTGGAATTACAGAAGGGTAGAACATCATCCTTCCAAAGCTGGAGAAGAAACTTTCATTATGTCAGTGACTCCTAGCTTTAAACCTCTTGTTGAACAAAACAGAGCTCTTACAATAAGCTGCATGCATTTTTCTTTTTCTTCCTTATCCTCTTTTTTCTTTATGCCTTTTTTCACTCCTTTTCAATACCTACGTTTTCTCTGTTGATTTTTTTCGTTTGTCAAAAGAATTCTTTTCTTCTTCCACAAATCTCTTTCTTGTTTCTCCTTTTGATGTGGCTTTTCTCTGTGTTTCCCTTTCAACCTGCAGAGCTTACTTTAGTCTCTTCACTGTATTTGCTACATGGAGGAGTGCTATTGAAAAATTAAAAGTAGATTGCATGGGAATTTCTTATTTCTCCTTTTCCTCTAGAGGCTGGTTTCTCTTCCCTCCTATTTCTATGAAGCTTATCATCCTCAAATGCTTCCTTCCTCTACTTCCAGATAATTTTACTCATCTTTCTCTCTCTTGCTCTGTTCTTCCACTTCATTTTTCCCTTCCCTTATTGTTGCTTGATATTTAACTTCTCAGGTAGGGTGAGAATTTGTGGAGGCATTCAGATTACCGTGTTGTGGATAAATCCTCTGATCTGTATCTCAGCTTTGCTGACAAACATTAAGTTTCTGACTGCATCTATACTGGCTTTTTGTTCCATTTTTTTTTCTATCACACACTCAGTAGCAGTAGCTAGGTTAGCAGTATTAACTGTTACAGCCACATTAAAACCACAGTCTTGTATAACCCATTACAGATCAGGTCTCTATGACATTGTAATTTAAATACTGGTTGCTGGCAGCCTATCTCTGCTTGTCCTCCTATTATTACAACCACCAATAGAGCTGTTCTACTGGGAAATTTCAAGTGTAGACAAAGCTTTAATCAACAGTAATCTGATCCTTTAAAAATGCAACACCAATTCATTTATTTCTCATTTCACATATGAAATTTTAATAGGTACAATCACCCTTAAGGATGTTTCAAATATTAATATTATGCCCAATTACAAAACAGAATCTTTTTTTTTCTGTATGAAACTACCAGCATCTTTGAACCAAGTAAGTAGTTTTCTGTGCAGACATCAGGTTTACTATCAGTCAGAAACTTATTAACAGCAGTGTTAGCCCTAATTAAGTGCAGAGCAATGGCAGAGTTTTTAATTAAGTCTTATTTTCCTAAGAGGAGGCTGGTGGGGTTTTTTTCTCTTCTCTTTTTCACCTCTATCCTTATTTACTGTGTAAAGCCTGCTTTAAAAGTAACTGGGACACAAGATGGGGCCATTGACATGGGGCCAAGACTCCAGGAAATATTTCTTTTACAGAATGGCTGTGTGATTACACTGACCATATTTTATTCCTTTGGCTTCATAAAATAATTCCAATATTTAAACTTCTCTGTAGTGTTTTTCATTTGAATTTCTTTTTTAGTTCTTTTCTTGTCTGAAGTGTATTTCCTGTATTGCTAGTGTCAGCAGAGTTATTACTGAAATTAACTTTAGCATAAAAAGTTGTATGAGGGAAACTGGAGATCGTATGCACCAGAAAAAGATCCTTGTTGCCTCAGTAGTCTCTGGGTGTGTACTACAATGTATAAAGCACTTAGTTGTTATTAGAAAGAATTGGGCTTGCAGGTAAGTTGAAATATAAAAGTCTGTATGGGTGTTTGATTTTCTTAGTCCTGAGCAGTGCTGAGTGGTATATGTGTACTCATGAAGGAGGGAGTGAAGCACTCTGAAAAGTCTCTTCGTCGGCACTGTGTAAACTGGAGGTTTTCTGGAACCACAAACGATTGCTGGATTGTTACTTTGCACAGAGGATAAGCAGTGTGTGCATGTAAGAGGGCAGGTTACTCTGTCAAGAGCACACGAGATTATTGTCAAGCACAAATATATTTATTTACCATTACAGGTATAAAAATGCCTTTACCTGAGCTGTGTTTCATTTGTATTTCAATCTGAGAGAGAAGGTGACTCAAGGAAACTCCTGACCTCGATGTGTTGACAGTTTACACCAAGGACTCCAGTGAAATGCTGACAGTTTATATGGGGTGAGGATATGTCCCGTTCAGTTTAAAGAGAGGGGGGTCACCACATGAGATGAATTTAAGGGTTCACTTCTCAAACCAAACCTAGAGCTCCTAAGTTTGCTTTTGCACTTTATAGGCAACAGACTGGTTTCCTTTGAGCAATATGTTCAGCAGGAAACACTTAACGTGTTCCTGTGAAAAAATACTCCAAAGGTGCTTTAAGTAAAAGAAAAAATAAAGGGGGTGGGGGGCAAGGAGTGGGGTGCAGAGGGGTGGATCAAGGCATTGGCCAGTAAATTTAAAAAAATGGTGGATCTCTGGAGCCAAAAAGCCGTAAAAACTCATGGTGTTGGCTAGCTAGCCTTAACACTGTGAGCTCCGGGGAGCAGGAATTGTCGTTTTCTGAGGCTTTAACAGAGCACTTGTTGCAACCTGAGCTGGCTTGAGCCTAAGGCGCTGACATAATGTAAGCACTGAGGTCAGTAAAGTCATAGTTGTTGTGGGCAGCAATGGCTTTATAATGCGGTGTCTCAATTATGGCAGTAAATCCAAGACTAGGTACAGCAGCTCTTCATTTATACTCATGCAGGTATGACCTAATTGTCTGTAATATAGTATGATGGAAATTAAAATTGCAACACTGGTTGACTTCTGCTTTGTGAAGCAAACTTGTTAATTTTCGCAGCCTCATCTATTGTATGGATTCTGTGTTGTTTCCAGCACAAATGCTTCATTTGTGTATTTAGAAGTTTCTGTTTAGCAATCCATATGTGGCACACTCTGCTTCATTACAGTCAGAGGATGTTATTGAATGACTATTGTTTCTATGTCATCTAGATATTAAAGCTTCATCCATACTTGAGTCTAACCCCACTTTGTTTCCAGGGACAAAGCAACTGAGGTAATGCCCAGGCATATTTAAAAAGAGAAAAGATTTTTTTTTTTTTATAATGGTTATGGATCATTTTTATACTTAATGTTATCTTGAATACATTGGCCCTGTATGCTTCAGGAGTGTTCAAATTTGATTACTTTTGTTCTCTTTATCTGAATAACTACTGTTTTCTGGCAAAATTTGAATTTAGTGTAGAATTAAGGTTTAATTAAAATATGTGCTAAAAGTGAAATTATCTTTCATGCTGATACTGTGAAGTCCAGCATAGCTTATCATGCCTGTGCTTACCATTTGCATGAAACCCAGAAAAGCATTGTGCAAACATTACCATATCCCAATTCAGAGTCAGTAAATAAAAGATGGTGATTAAAAAACCAAATACTCCCTTCCCATAAGCAAGTGGTTTCTAGTTATCTATAAAGATACAAGGATAAGGGAGCCATAATCTAAGTGTGACTGCTGAAGAATGCATTATGGAGTTGTTGGAGGCTTCTTAGTGTTAATAAGGAAACATTTTGGGAAAGGTGGTGCATCACTACATACTCTCAGAGAAAAGGAGACTGTGGAGTAAAAGATCAATAGTAGAAAACAGCAGCCCAAGGGTGACTGCTGTTACAGGATCCAGAAAGCAAAGACTGCACCTATCTGGAATGAGGAAAGTCAGCAAGAATATCCTTGAAAGAGATAAAAGGATTCTCATCTCCCTTTTCTCCCTTTATTTATTCAGTGAATTTCAGTCCTTGCAGGAAGCACCTGGTTGACAGCTCTGTACCTTATAGTCCTTGGTTTATTCCCAGCAGGTATACAGTACAGACATCTTCAGCGCCAGTTTCCTCTGTTTGCTCGCCTAATGGGCAGTGTAGGGGATGCTTTTATGTCCAAGGTGTGTTCAGTCACAGGCCTGTCTGTGCCGTTCTGCAGTGGTGTGACTACAGCCTGGGGTGTCTGCCAGACTTGGAGGCGGGACTAAAATAAGGCAGCTAACGCTGTTACTGCCCCAGCCATTGTCCCCACCCTTTGGTGGATGTTGCCACCCCTGAGGCAGTGATGTCTAATCCACTCATGAATCAATTATTGAACCGTCGCATTTTTCAGCCTGGCCTATTAAATTAAACTGACATCAGTCTCATCTCACGAAGACATTAGATAGTGATGAATTTCAGGTACTGTTAACCTGGTTTTGAATTGGCCAGCTAGAGACAGACAGATTCATTTTTCATTCCAGCTGCCAGAACCACTGTCATGTCCTATCTTGCAGCTGTGGCTTGTTGATCAATGGGTGGCCTGCCTTGCTAACTCCTGAAAAGGGTCAATTTCATAAGGAGAAAGGGAGCATAAGAAAGCCAGAAAGGTCTAAACGTGTTCACTTTTTTCTGTCTTTGTTAGAATTGTGAGGAAGTGAGTGCAAGTGTGAATAGTGAGGCTGGCTGGTTGAAAAAGCTTCAGTTAGAAGAAAAAGCACAACACTACCTATATGGACTTAAAAAGGCACTGTGTGTAATTAATGTAATTCAAGTTAGAGGAGCTTACATCCATGAAAAAAGGGAAAAGAAATATTGCATGCTGCCAACAGCATTGCTTTATAGCTACAGGTACCTGACGTGCGCTTACTGTGTGTAGGTCCTGCTTACTCTTCCATTCATGGGGTGACCTGCTAAGGAAGCTGCAGAAGCCTTTTGACTGCAGCTTCTTAAAAGGTGGAAGGTCCTCAGACTACTCTGAGCTGAACCTGTATGCATTTGACTTTGTCTGTACTCATTCCCTTCCTGGATTCTGGTTTTACTGGAAACCAAAACAAAAAGATGTCTAAATGGAGATTGACTGTTCCTATAGTTTATCCTGTTTTCTCTACCCAAGTCTTAGGGAGAATTGGCAAGTGCTTGCGTGCTTTGTTTGGACTCCTCATGGCAAGATGGAGCCATGGGAGTCCTGTTACATATGGCCTTGAATGGCAGCGCACTGGTTTGTGAAGCGGGATGCTGACCTGTGCCACTGTCCCATAAAGCCTGTGTTTGTGAGTGCACTTCTTTTCAAATGCACTTCTCTTTTTTTCACAGTGAAAAAAAAAAAATCAACAAGGAAACCCTGGCAGATATTCCCTGCCTGCTGGAGCTGTGGATTTGTTACTATTAATAGAACTCTTAATTGACTACTCTAGAGCAGCTATAAAAATTGATCAGATGCGTATTAGGAAACAAACACGGGTCAGGCTGTAGTGGTGCAATGATATGAATTTGATGACCTATTAGGACATTTTTGTGTCTGACAAAGGATTTTTTTTTAATAAACATTAAAGACTTAGCCCAGGTTCTGCCCTCCAGCGCTTCTCCCAGTCTAATGGATGTATAATGAAAGCAAATATTTGGTATAGCAAAAGAAGCCCGTTTTTAAAATCTCATTCCTGTATGTTTTCAAAAGGTTATGTTGCTTGACATGTAAAACATCTATGAATTTTAAGTGAGGCCAGATTAGTAAAGCTCTATAGTTGGTCTTTCATCTTAATGTGACGAAGAATGTCCTCTATCTTACTCTATTTACTTAGAAATTAAAAAATAGCAAATTGCACATCATCACATGCCATATGTCCATTCCTCTCCTGGGCTCTGCTCTACAGCAAAGTTAATTGACTTGCCTAAACCCTCTTCTCCTGAGTTGTGACCATTCCTGATGAAACAATCAACAATGCTACTGAGCAGAATAGGGAGTGAAAAAACAAAGCACAGCACTAAGTCACATTAAGAATAAATTATTTTCTGCAAAATGAAGATAAAAATGAACTACTGACACATAACCTATGCTTTCAACAGTAGAATCTCCACTTTTGTATGCTCACTTAAAAAAGGTGGGCTTTTCAGGCTCAGCATTGCTTGAAAGTCAGAGACTTTTAAAAGGCACTTTATATTGAGGAAACCAAATAGTTAACTATTTGAAAACTTAGATTGTTGACCCATTTGTTTCTGTTTTAGTAGACTTTGAGTAAGGCACACAAAATTTAAAAAAACCTCTCAAAGCCTGTAAATACAGACCATATATTCTTCTGTCAGGCAAACGAGTTATTTAATAAATCTGTATGTAAAAGGTAAATTGGATTAGATTACATTAAAAAAAATAATAAGGCCCATAAGCTTGCAGTACATTGATGAACTTAATTTTTACCTTTTCACTCTGTTCTTCAGAGAACCTACATTATATTATGAGCTTTGTCGTTTATGCTAATATCTAGTATGTAGGTGAGGAGGCATTACCCCAGCCTTTCCTCCCCTTGCACAGCACTGTGAAGTGCCCACAAACACACCTGCAGGCAGGAGCCGGCTGAAGCCAATTTTCACCACAGCTTGTTGGTGGGCGGGAGTGCTGGGAGCTGCCCCGGCTGGCCAGGACTCCTTGCCCAGCCCATAAAGAGCTGTTAGTAGGCTCCCATCCTTCTTTGCCAGCCAAAGCATCATCTTCAGGCCTTGTGGCTGCACTCAGTCAGCAGAGCTAAGCATGGCTCTGGGAAGGAGAGAGGAAAAGCTCAGAAGAAGGGTCTGAGCACAGCAGGAGCCCAGGCTGCAGCCCTGGAGGTGCCTGTGCTCATGTGGGCAGCTTTAACTCCACTCTCACCTGCCTGCAGCCCCCAGCATTTGCAGAGCAGTCGGTGCCCTGTGGCCAGGGGAACTCGCCCACAGGTAAGTTTTGAATGTTCATTCTAATGCTCACCTTTGAGGGTGTCTGTGGTGGTGTTTCTCAGCACACTTCATCCCAACCTGATGCTGACTGTGGGATTTTGCAGTTTTTTGCAGCTTTTCTGTGCTGCCTCCACTGCTAATCTTTATGCAGGTTACTTGGTGTTGCAGTGGTAGCAGCCTCTGATAGGGGGGTGCTGTCCCTTCTCAGTTTTGAAGACTGTTGAGGCACACTGAAGAGGGAAAGAAAATCTTACTCTGCAAGCTCTCTAGTCTTTAGAACTTTTCATGTGTGGGTACCTCCTGCTGCTGCAGCACCTAGGAGCACCCACCATGCACGCTTGTAATGGCTGATGAATGCTTTCAGCTGAGGGAGAAGAAATAGAAATGCAACCAACTCTCAACTCTTACCAAACTTTTCTTTTTATCTTAAATAATGTGATCGGGTCGGAATTGCCTATCATTTCCTTTTTTATATATATATTTTTTTAAAAATCCCCAAAATACTAGAGATGGTGGATACGGAGAAAGTACTACAAATATGAAATCTGAAAAAGACTCAGAAATGAAAAAGAAAGTATAATGAGTATGTTTTTATTATCATTAATAGTCTGATCATTTTCTCTAGCTGTTTCATAATTTTTGACTCCTCAAAGATGGCAGTGTGCAAAAATGGAGCACAATTACCCCAGGCTTGTTTCAGATTTCTTTCATAATGTTATTTATTCAGTGATACTCCCAAATAGCTATGAAGTTAGAATTTTAATAGCACTTTTTTCTAGGTATGGTCAATCTATCTCTTTATTATGACAAGTTTTTTTAAACTACTTACTATTTAGGATATTTGCAGTTGCAATGAACAAGTTAATTTAAACACCAAATCAATCAGTATTTTCACTAGAGAGAAATTTTTAAGTACCAATTAAGTATGAGAAAGTGATCTACATCTTCTAATACAATATTAATGTGCTGAGAGGGGTGATCCCAACTGCATGAGAAAAAATGCAGCTGTGCATATGCTTGTCTTAAGAAAGGGTTTTTTTCTGTCACTTAGAATAATTTAATGAATAAAAAGTGGTTCTTTTATTGCTACTAATGAATGGAAATCCCATCAAACCACAAGGCATCAACACACGACGTTATTCTTAAACTAAAAGCACTGTAGATTATCCCAGTGATAATGGAGGCTATGAGCACTTTGTACGATGGATGGACTGTACTCGTCTTGCTATGGGATAGTTACCTTTCAGCAGTGCATAGATCACAGTTAAGAGTTATGTGAGGTGCTTAATTCTGTTATTCTCTGTTGAAATATCAACTTATCTGCTCATAATGAGACAGTTTAAAAAAAATAAAATTACAGAGGCACAGGGGAAATCATGTTCTGTAGGTCGATGAGGATGTGCAATGATCTGCTGAGGGGAGTGTGGTAGCCTTGCTGAGGAAGGAACTTGGGCCCAAGCTGATTGAGCAATTGGGCATGGTGGTGGGAAGGCTTTTTGCCCTGGGGCTGTGGTCTAGCGGCCATATCTCATCTGGTATCTCCATTGTGGGTTTTGTTTGCTTTGAAGTAAGGGGAGCAGCACATGAAAAGGTCTTGGGGGAGGGGAGCCAAGTTTTTACAGGAATGAGCCTTCAGTGGGAGTACCCTGTTCAGGTGGGTATTATGTTGCATGGAAAAAGGATTTTGTAAGCTTCTGACAGCTGGAAGTCCAGGTCAGGAGGCAGTGGCAGAAAAAGAAGGAACCCCTGCTTTAACCAGAAGTGGTTTTATCACCTTGACTTAGACAGCTTGGTTTCAGCTTAACATCTGTTTGGTTCTTTAGTGGTTGATCAGCTGGGGATGTTGCTGAACAACAAGGTGACAACCTCACCCTATCAAAATGACATAAAATATGTTTTCTTTTAAGTTGTGTTTGAACTTGTCTTACCATAAAGGTATTTTCAGAGCACAGGCACCTCAGGGAACATCTGAAAATGTGAAAAGAAAAAACCAAAACCCTGAAGTTGAGTTATTGAACTAAAGATTGCCTTGTCTCTCTGAGGATTTCATTAGTGACTTTCCTGTAAAACAATTTCAGAAGACTATTTACAACAATTTTGTTTTTTGTATTCCAGTGACTTTCTTGCATTAATTTGTATAAACGTTTTCTTCCTGTGATATTTCTGTGTTATCTAAATGTGCAATTTAACAGACTATTGGTTTAACTATTTTAAGGCAGTATCTTTAGGAAATAGATATTTTGGACTGCAAAAGATGTGTAATCTCATTCTGAGTATTGGGGAAAGAGAAGAATTTATTATTCATAAACACAGAAGAATTTGCACATAGAAAACTAGAACCAGTGATGTTAGCTTGATTTACACCAGTTGGAAATTGGTCCAGCTTGATCTGAAAATACTTGTTTTGCAGTTTTTGCATGGAGAGTCTAAGTAAAACAGTACAGCTTCTGCTCCCTTGCTGGGTTATAAATAGTTTATAAATTAGGCATTTAGTATGCATTTTTAAATAAATCATCACTTGTCCTGAAATTCAGGATGCTTTGATCTGTGCATGTTTTTGCAAATACATAGCACCTTTATGATGACCCCACTGCTAGTAGCAAACTGTGTGGAGGGGCTTTTCATAAGAATATTCAAAGTTTGTGCTGCCTGGGCAGTAGCAGCCTTGGCTATATGCCACAACACTGTCCCTGTGCACCCTGAGTGAGTTGTTGTAGGTACTGCAAAACCAGCCTCAAAGTTCCTGTGCACAGGGTAAAAACACCTTTGTGGGATATAGCCATGGTAATTCCAGGCTCACAAAGTGAAGGAACATATAAAAGATCTCTCCCAGAAAGAACAGGGAATGTAATATTGAGGAAGTGAGTGGTGTCATGTGGGAAAATAATTGTACCAGATGACTCTTTTCCAGCACTGCGGATGTTACATTAAAGAGCTAATGTGTAAGTTAATGCTGCCTGAGGCAGGATTAACTTCTAATGTGTAGGGATTGAAGTTTGCTAATGGCCTAGCTAGCATGAAAACCAGCTTGTATGGGAAGGTGACTTACCTACTTGCATCTGTTATCTGGCCATGGCTAGGTTTGTTATGCTGAGCACCTGTCACCGAATTCTCGCTGCCTGTTCGAGGGAGGAGACTGACCTGAGCAGGCACAGGGTCTGCCACAGGATCAATTAGATCCAAGGTGGGGCAGAGTCGGGCTGCTGGTGGCACAACTTGTGTACAAGGCCAAATCAATATGTATGACTGACTGCCTTCCTGATCTGGTTCTCTGTAATTGAGTTGCTGGTACTGGTACAAAAGAGCTTGTGCTGCCTTTCCAGACAAGCCAGTAGCTGTTGTCCGTCAGTGAACCCCAATGAAACTGGCAAAGATTTGCACCCACTGGAGATGTGGTGCTTCTGTTTAGGAGTTCCACTTTGCTGTGGTGAGGCTTTTCAGTATGAGAGAAGGTGTGTTCTTGTGTTGATAGAGGACATCTGTCAGGGTAGTAGAAGTCATGATGGATGCAGATAAGAGGATGCCTGGCCTGGCCTCAGCTCTTGGTTCTTTCCTCTGTTGTTGTGGGGTGGCTGGGGTCCCTCTGGTGCACCTCAAATATTGGGTGGATGTAGGTTCCCATGGGAGCCTGTTTTTCTGTGCTCCTCTCCAGCTGGGGCATGAGGAAATGGGCTTGCAGCACTGCCTCACGCAAGCAGCAAGGCAGATTCACTGTGAGTGGCAATTCTCCGGGAACACTGGCCACAGCGTTTTGTCTTGCTCATTGGAAGCTGTCTTTATAGGGATTTAGTCTTGATCATATTTCTTCCCCAAATGTGCTCCTGGTCTCTTACTCTGCTCCCAGCTCCTTCTCTGGAAAACCAGTCCAGTGTGCTTAGGGCTGCTGCTGGCTGCTTTCTCACCTGAAGTGTTTTGCCTCTCCTGCTGCAAAGGCAGAGCACCTGTATGTGTCCTAGCTGCATGAATGACAGCTTCCACCCTCCTTTTTAGCAGTAGTTTCTGTTGATTTGTGGTTTTCTCTGTTGGTAGTTGTGCATTTAATCCACTTTAAAAAAAAAAGTGCATGCTGTTTTAATATTGCTATATAACTACCCTCTTAGGATAAAATGGACTCTTAAAATTAAAATCAAGATATGGGGTAAAACAAATATTTCATCCTTTTTATAAAATGTGTTAATTGTGGGTCAAAGAACGTAGTTGTTTGACTCCTCCTGATGGAGGAAGTGCTTGTATAGTCTCAGTAGTGTTGTATTTGGCTTTTTTCCTCAAAAAGAAATTTTCCAAATAAGACATCAACATTTGTACCTAAAAATAGTATTTCAAATGTAGCATCTTTTTCTATATGTTTTCTTTATGTGACTATACTGTCACTCAGCTATTGCAGAGGCAACAAGACCCATTAGAATCTGTCAGCCAGTCTGAAGATACCTTTCTGGCTGCTGTCTTAGAAATTTCTGCTTGTTGTGCAGCTTTCAGGCTAAGTGCAGGACATGGGATATTTCTTTAGTACACGTGTGCACAACGGTTCTGTGAGGAAGCAGAGGGGATAAGTGGTGGTGGTGAGAAACCGAGGAATTCCTTCAGCAGCACCAGGCGGTGTTCTCCTTCCAGTGAACATGGATAACTCAAATTAATGCTAATGGGTGTTATGCACAAGGGAGAGGATGATCTACCCCATTGCATGCACTGGGAAGTGCAATTTAAAGCTTTCCTGAGGCATCTTTAAATTAGATTTCTTGGAGCGTCTGTCTTTGTGTTATCTGATGTGCAGAACTCCCACTGACTCACCACAGCTTGCTGCACACAGATCAATGGTGGGGGATGTCTCCTTTGTGTCTTTTCAAGAGGTGTAAAACAGACAGGTAAATTGCTCTTATTGGTATGATATAAAAATGCTTGCCTGTGTATGTGGTAGTGATTCACTTCAAGGCATGAATGCCAAAACACTGGAAAAATAAGCCCTTTAAAAAAATTGGTGAGGCATTTCCTTTCCTTCAATCCAGAAGAGCCTACTCTGTGACCTTGATTGCTGATGGGAGTTGAAGGAGGATAGAGGATCAGGTTGACTGTAAAGACTGGATGCTTAAATGGCTAGAAAGAACATACAGATTTGCAGTGTGAAGAATTATACAAGCCAAACAAAATCCCCAAGGCTGTAGTACTTGGGTGACAAAAGGATGTAGCCATAAAAATGAAGATTTTGTAATGGCTACATCAGGGCTTTTAGCATCTTCCTCAAAATCACCTGGTATTACCTGTGGTCAGTGATTACAATGTGGGATTCAGCTGACCTCTGAGGTTGACCAGTTCCTATGTTCTGGTTTTATCCAATAGGAATCAAAGAGTTGGATGCTTTTAACTCTGTAAAAGATGGACTTGTGTTAGAGTTACACAGTGTCTGTCAGACCCCCTGCACTTTGCTTGTTAAATGGAGGCACTATGTGAATTGTTCTGTTGAAACCAGGTCCTAACCCAAGTTAAGTGGAGAAGAAATAATGTCAGAGTAATGTCCGTATGTGATGCTGATGTCTGCAATGCCAAACTGCCATTTTACAGTCTTACCTTATTTCTTTTTCCTTTTTTAAACACAAGGGAAATTTTCAAAGGATATAGTTTTCTTAAACAGCTTTTTGAAACCAGTGGGGGTTAATTAAAAACTAAATTTGGAATCTACAAACACCCAGAAATTATTTACACTGTTAATTTCTTCTTTAATATTCATAACTGTTTTCTGTTAATTAAGAAGAGAGGGAGAACATGAAGAAAGGCTCAGAACAAAAGCCATCTGCATACAGATAAGGGTCTGAATTCTCAAAGAACTGGACTAAATACGTACTGCCTGCACTGAGTGAAGAATTTACATGCAGTGATTGTGTATTGCAGCTGAAAAATTGGGTAGACATGTATGAATCTTATTACATCAGCATTTGGTTTGATCCTCTTACAATCATGGTTGCCTCTTTTCTGTCATTAGACATTCTGCAGTCCTGTAGCAGTTTAATTAGAAAGTGGGGCTTGTAGTTGGGAAATATTTCTAGTATTATTTCCTACAAATGCCTTATATAAGGTCGCATAGGTTAGAACAGGATGCCGTGTATTCTTTATACGGAAGAAATCATGAGCCTGCTGCTAGTCCTTTGAGAGGTGTTAGCCATTATTTCAGCAGCATCTAGAGGCTGTGGTCAAGATCAGGGTTTCACCATGCAAGGCATTTCACATAACCATGTAGACCAATTTCTTGACATCATGCAGTACTGGCCAGCAAATACAGGCACTGTTACCTCTCTGCGAACGGCAAGTTGCTTCCTTTTCTTGTATGCAGAGGTATTTGCAGATTCTTTCACATCCAGGACCTTCACTAGGCTTGTTTTTTTCAGTTTTTAGTAAAACTTCTTTAGCTTCATACCTACAGTCTTGAAACAACCCTCTAGTTAAATATCTTATTTGAGCTGTTTTGAATAGTGGCCTATTTATGAATTAGGCTGCTATCTCTAATCAATTTTGCACCACTGCACGCAATTTGTCATCTCTGTAGGATCTGGGTGAGTTTTAAATAATGTTTTTTAGGATATAATCAAGAATAAAGGTACTGTATTGACCAGTAAGACTTGGAAGCCCTGTGTTAGTTGTGAATAGCAGGGCAAAGCTGCTCAATAAATGCCTGGAAACAGAAGGGTTCTATGAATGTTGGTCTGCCAGTTTAGTATGGCCCAGCTCACTTCCTTTTCCAAAGGGACAAGAAAAATGATACTGCTTTTTGTTGGACATCAGTTGATAACTAGCTCTTTATTCCCTTCAAACCCATTTGAAAACCCAGTCTTAAATGATTTCATAAGTCTGATTGAAAAGTTCAACTCAGTCAAAGAAGATGCAAGAATAATTGTGTACAACATAGATGACCTAATTGTGTGCTTTTGAACAGCACATGACTGAGAGAAATGCTTCAGAGGCTGGAAATTTAAATAATCACAAAGAATAAATCTCATCAAGAAAAGCAAGGGTAAACTAGCTTGAAGAGAAACCACTGCATTTCCCTCTTACTTTCTTTAGTTATACTCCCAGCCCCTTGTAGCAGTAAACACTATATTTCATAACACATTTAATGCATTATAGGATCTATTGATGTAGATGCAAGGTTAGTGAAGAGCCTGCATTTCGTGTCCATCAGTAGAAGCAGCAGTGCCTTTTGGCCAGTCAGCAGATGTCCTGGTGGGTGGCACTTAGAAGAGACTATATCTCATATATATATATATATATAAAATGTATAGCACAACATGCTATAATAAGCCCAAAATATGAAGAGATGACAAGATGAGCTGAAGTGTCTGGTGCAACATGCTTAGTGAAAAACAAAGTTATTTCATTCCCTTCCCCTTTTCTTCACCTCTGTCTCAGAGGCATGGTTTGAAAGACTGTTTGTGATCGTGAAAATAGGTGGCTGGTATCTAGATGAGGCCTGCGAGAGGAGAAGACTAGAGAAGATGACTGGAGATAATTAGCACAAAGCAGGATCATTAAAGTTTATGCACCAGGATAATCCAAAGAAAAATGAGCTCTTGAAATAATTAATGCAATGTTCTAACTTTGTTACTGAGAAAAACTTGCTTTTGTGCTGAGGGCCTGCACACTACTGTATTTCATTGATGCAGAAGGTTTAAGTTGGACTTGATGTCTGTGGTGAGTCTCAGTATAGAGATAAGATTGAAAGACTGGTTGACCCTAGCTAAAGATAGATTTCACTCAGGATATTGAACATACCTGTGCCTGATCTGTAACACAAGTAGAAAACAGAAAAAAAAAAATCCAGGCTTTTATGAAGCCCCCTATGTAAAATATCCTGCATGATTGGTTTCTATACCAATGCTCGCTGTATTGCAGTGCTACCAAGACAGGCCCTTTTCCAGGGTTTGGACTCCACCATCCCAAACATTGCGGCAAACTTCTAAGAACGAGCAGTGGAAATAAGACAAAACTGGAAGTAAAGGAACAGCACTGTTACATGAAAGAGAAATGGATTGCATTTCTTACCTCAGATCAAAGGTAGCAAATGCTTTTTTTTGAGGGTGGAGGATCAGAAATGGTGCTGAGGGAAGAAACAGAATTATAAGAGAATCTGAGTTCCCCTGTGCTCCAGGGAGCGTGTTGCATGCTCTGAACTCATTGCATTCAAGATTTTTAAGCTGCAACAAAAAAGTTAAAGTTGCAGAGAAATTATTTTAGCCAAGCTTTATGGAAGGAATGCAGCATATAGAGGGGTCTGGAGACTAGAAGCAGATTTCAATCTCTGGCACCCTGAACACAAGTTAGAGACCTGGGTTAGAGATGAGTGAGCTGTATGTACAAATGTCTGAGATCTGAAGAAGATCACAAATTATATCAGAAAATACAGGGTCAAGAGTAGCAAGAATACCTTGAGGGAGACAGGAGTTACAGTAATATCAGAAGACAGCTGGTAATGGGGCAACAGAATTCCCCCCCCCCCCCCCCCCCCCTTAGGGACAATGATGGAACAGTAATTACTGAGAAAGCCACCAACCTGCAGAGTGTAGGAGTGTCTTACTTGTAGTTAGAGATGCTGAAATCTGGCATATACAGGAATCAAAATTTGATCTCTGAACAATTGAATCTACAGATGGTGGACAGATAAGAAGGAAACAGTGGGGAAGGGGGAGAAGGAAACGACCACTGATACAGTGCCTTCATTAAAGGTCTAATACACATTAGTTATGTCCGTTCAAAGGTTCATCTGTTAATGAAACTGCATCTTTCTAATACAAATTTTATTGAAATTGAACCCATGAAAAAGAACAGCCCAGGCATAAATAGTTGCAGGTAGATTAGGTCCAATATGTCACCCAAATAAACCAGCATGGCTGTGCTCTTTGATCTCTGTTCTTCCCCTCACCTCCTTTATAACAATATTGTGCTGCTTTAAGCAGTGATCTCTAGCCCTTGATACTGGAATTGCAGACAGCATTTGCATAGATTGCTGGTTTGAAGATGAAATGAGTTAGCTCTGCTGTAAGTAATAAGCTGCAATGTAGAAGAAATAGGCATGTGTTGAAGTGACAGTGATTTAAGATGCTTGAAGCCCAGTGTGAGAAACCTGAAAAGGGACTGAGATCTGGGGAGTGTTTGAATAGCGCTAAAAACCAACCCTCTTTACACTCTCCTAAGGAGGTCACTTAAAATCCAGATCAGGCATCAGTAATCTCATCTGCAAATGTGGCTGGTTTCTTCTAAAAACACTGCCTCCCAGCAAGACAGTTAGAAGTGAATGCCTCAAAGTTTTCCAGTGTGCTCTGTGTTTTCTTTCATAGTGATTTCTGTGGCTGGAACCTACTGATGCTTGTCTCTATCCTCACCAATATTTCTGTCTCCCTTACAGAAGTAAGTGTGGTTTCCCTGGGGATCTTGTTTTGGTATCATCTCTGCCAATGAATTCCAGAGCCATCTGCAGTGTCAGAGGGAAAGTAAACCTGAGGTCTGAAACATCAGTGGGAAATTGCCCATTTCCTCTTGTCCTGCAGATGCCCCTAGAGTTGCTCACCCCGGTATCAGTTGCTGCATTTCTGCTAAAAAGACCTTAAAAATAGTTTCTTTTCTGCTTTATGCTAATGGAGTCCTATGTGACTTTTGTAAGTTGTTATACCGTATTTATATGTAAACATGAAATGTTCTTCTCTTTGTGTAAGATGAAACAAGTGGCAATGAAAATGCAATTGAAAACAAAATCCTACACAGCTGAATAAATACTGTCCTTTGCATATTAATGAAGATGTGATGGGATCAGCAGAAGGTACAGGGTGGAAGAGAAATGTTTGAGTGTGTCTCTTCAACCCTACTGTGAGAATCTAAAAGGAGTCAGTTCAATGCATTTGCTGTAGAACAGAGTTTAAATGCCACAGACTTAAGAAATCACAGCTGTTGTTTTTTATTTTGTTTTTAAGAAGAATAGACCATCGGATGCTGCTTTCCATTTTTTAGCTATGGATAGAAATAATTTAACTTCTACGTTTGTCTGTCAAGGCCACTGCCTGCTTGTGCATGTAGTTGAAATATGTGATATAACACAGCTTTTCTGTTTTTAAGGTAAAACATTAAGTACTGAGTAGCTTTGGAATGCATGCTTTTTACCTGAGGTCTTTCAAGAACTAAAATTAACTGCACATCAGTATTTAATGCATGAAACTATGATTTACTGTCCTGAGAACTAGTTTCAGCTTGCTGCAGATGTAAACTCACTCTCAATTAATGTTCTACTGGGCCCGATTCAGAGATGGGTGAAGTCAGCAGGTCTTTTCAATTACTTTTATGGGTATCAGATAAAGTCTTTAATTAATGCATCACTGAGTGCTTAGACTCATTTCAAAAAATTCTCATTTCTAGATATAATGAAGATCTTTCAAAATGTTGTTGTACTTTAAAGCTGTTCTGCTCTCTTGGATGAGAAGTTATTTACACTTGTGTGAATACGTCTGATATATTCCTTCTTTCCTCACACCATAATATGCCTACAGTACATGTTTTGATATATTATGTGTATCTTTGAATACATAATACATTACCAGATGGTATGTGATTAGCAGGGTACACTCAAGTAGAGGGATGTCATCTGCCCTGGGTACACGTACACAGTCTGGTGGTGTATGTATTTAATGTGTTTCAGGATGTATTTTTAGGAGAGAAAATAATCTGTTGATATGTGTGAAAGTTCTGTGTATGTAGTAAATGAGCTACCAGGAGAAGCTGCATATCTAACATGATGCTTGAAGTATTGGAAAACTACCTCTGGTTCACAAGCTTAGCCTGGTGAAATTTTGACTGGAAAATCTTAGCATTCAGATTCTGTTTTCAGTTCCAGTATCTTAACAGTTCAGATTTGGACTATGGAATACCCAATGTTTGTGTGACTTTTTTCACAGGGCTCTGTTGCTTTTAATTTGTAGAGGAGCAAAAAAAAAAAAAAAGTTTCTGATGGGTTACTGCCTGCATGGGTGTGAGCGTGTGAAAGCCATTGTTTTCTTAGTGCCACTGTCAAGGAAACCTTCCTGATGCATTTCAGATTCTTGAAAATTCAGCATTTAAAATGGAATCATTGATACATCCTTGCCTGAAATAATGTTATTTGCTGTTATGATTAAGGCTGGTGTTGTGAAGAGACCTGAAGTTAAGGCCACCTGTTCCTAGCGTGAATTTTAGTCATCATGAATCGAATGCTATGGGCCAAGCTTTCAGCCCTTAATAAAAAAAAAAATTACACAGTGAAGAGAAATTACAGACATTCTGGAAGTGTACTCTTTATGGGTCGATTCAGGTCTGGAGGTAGCCTTAGGTTGGTAACTGGTAGAAAATTCATATAAGAGCCTTAGCTCATGTAAATCAATAAGGCTTCCTTGATTGTAATGAGCTAATGCCAGTTTATACCACCTGAAGAGCTATTGCCTAGATTCACAGTGTAAATATAATTACTATGACAAAGATTTGCCTCGGTTCACTGAACTGGCAACCAGCAAGGTTTACAGTATTGTGTCTTTTTGTTCTTGCTTAAATTGTCTTTCTTAGAGGGTGGATGGAATTAGAACCCAGACCACAGTTTCTCTCCCGATCTGCTGTTTTGACAGTATTAGCATATAAAGTAGATATCATTGCAGAGCGTGGGGCTCCTTCTACAGGTCCTGAGTACTGCGAGCGCAGTGGGGAAGGTCCATTTCAGTGTGGTGTTTGGCACAGCAGGACCCTGCTGACTCAGCAGTACCTGCAGAAGACTTGGTGCTTTTCAGTGGTGCCTGCAATTAGGTTTTGACATTAACATCCTACCCTGCATCAGGCCAACTGGGAGAGTGGAGCAGCCTGCTAGACAGTAGGGTATTGATTTAAAGATGTGAGGTTAGATGGGCTAGAAACATTTTTTTAAACTAAATATTAAAATGCTGAAGAATACAGTGAGCTCTCGGAATAGAAGTGAGGAAATATCTGAGCTTAGGTTGTTGGTTCAGGCTTGTAAGCTATGAGAAGTGGAGGATGGTTACCGCAATAGAAACAGAGAATGCAAAAGTATCACCTTGCGTTTTTTAAATTAAGTTATGTATTGTGTAAGTTGGAAGATATTTCATGTCTTTGGCCACAAGCTTTCATAGAGTCTGAAGTATAATGTCAGCACAGGTTTCTCTGGCTGGTTGCAGACTAGCATTTAATTTCCATTACTTTTCCCCTTCTCTATTCGTGCTATGATGTCCCTGCCAACAGCTAATACCAAGTAAAAGAATCAATAAAGAATTATTAACAATAACTAAAGCATGGGCAGCCCATTATACTGAGTGGGCTTAGTCCCTCCAAGTATAGATTCTGCACTCTTTTGCAAGTGCAGATGAGGAGAATTGCTGCAACTTCAGTGATCTCTGGGTGTAACAAAGCAGGATGTGGCCCCTGGCTCTCTTATTGTTAAAAGCAGGAAATAATGACTTCTGGCTCTAAGTGGCTGAAATGCCGTTTAACTCAGGGAAAATTGTGAGGGGAGGAAAAGGGCTGGAGTGAATCAGTGAGCAAGATTTTTGTACTTAGGAAAGAGAGAAGCCTGTTTTCAAGTGCTCTTTATGACACAAATAAGAGTGTGATAGTTTCAACACTAGTATCTAGCAGTCAATTTTCACAGGATAAATGCACTGTAACTTAGCATGATTTCTGTGCTCCTGGGAGGCTGTAGACTTAAATAACAAGGGTGCTCCAGGTCACAGCCAAGATGTAATTAACCCTGAGATTGAAGAAATACCTTCCCACCTGCAGGAAGGATTCTCATTTTGAATAGTTTTCCATTAGTTTTCCTGTGGGACTGACAGAATATTGGCAGTATTTCTGGAACTAATATGACAGTGCTAGCCAGGAAGCACTTTAGCTGTAGGTCCTTCACACTTCTGTGGTCACTAAGTTCTGTGGCCTTTCAGCTAGGCTGTGGCTATCGGGAAAATTTTTTACCCTTCTGAAATTGAGGTAATTCCTTGTGGCAAAAGAAATGCTGTGCCTGTATTTTAGCAAGGGGTGCATTGTGATTGTTGTTAATACTTTGTCCCTTGGGTAGCATGTAAAGCTAATAATTGAGTTTTCAGCTGACATGCAATATTTAGATGTGTTTGAAATTCCATAAAGCAAATTTATCTGTATCTGAGGAATAACCTGATAAAACATTGAGTAGGAACAGAATCACAGAAACAGTTTCTGATTATTCAAAACCCTATGGCTAGGGTTGTTTGGAAAACTTTAAGAACTTGAAAATGATCATTTGTGGTGGAAAACAATTTAACTGTATTTTTTCACCGATCTGTAACTTGATGTGCACAAGAAAACTGTTTGTCAGCTCCCTGCATTCTCTGAATTCCTTTGCCTCTCAGGGATTGTTTGTATGTTGTCTCTGCTATGGAATTTTTAGATAAACTGCTATGTCAAAACTCTAATCGTGGTTACTACTTAGTTACTTCAGTGTTCTTTCATTTTTTTTTTAGTTTTGCATAACTCTTCCTGCAAACCCACTTTTGCAGAGGGAAACACAGATTAAAAATGAAACAAAACAGGAAAAATTACTAAGAAATAAACTTGGTTTAGGACAGAAGGCTTCGGTGAAATTTGGAAGGGTCCTTGAAGTCTCAGGAAGTGTGGATGCTTCTGGCATGAGGTGATCCCGAAGAGGGCTATGTTCATCTGAAGAAAGGGTTTATGATGATTAATGGTTCATTTTATAGCTACTTCTGCAAATTTTCCCATCTGGGACATGCAACCCCAAAAGCCACTGGCTAAAGGAGGAGGCTGACTTCAGTTTGTGCTTGCAAAATCTTTAGAAGACGTGGTCAGTGGACTTGAGTCACTCATACAGTGGAACAGGACTGCAGTGACTTCAAAGTGCATGTGATACAGAGGTAAAACTGCCTTTGTGAAGTGAGGTTTTAGGTATCTGCTGGCTGCCTGCCCCCCTGCCTGTGGAGTCTGACCTGTTTGGCTATCTGAGATTGTGACTTGATAAGCGCTGCTGTCATGTACGAGGAGATTATAGGCAGTGTGACCATTTGCTCATGTCATCTTTGTAAAGCGTAACCTGCGGGATCCTGTAGAACAAAATGGGACAATATTGAAAGCAGGGAGATGTGGTTGTGGTGATGAGGAGAAAAATGATAGCTGTAAAAGCATCACACTCTGGCTCATCAGGCACTGCATGCTGTCATGTAAGTTGAGGAAGGGATTATTCCTAGGGATCACTTCCTAGTCTAAGTATCAGATAAGTCAGAAAGTGAAAGTACTCAGAGGCTTGAAAAAAAACAAAGGTTAAATACTTTAATCACATGAAGCTGAAAACAGTTTACTCAGTTTTTTTTAAGTGGTCATGAAGAGGGGTAGAGAAACTTCGGAACATTTACTTATATTCATAGTGATCATTGAATGAACAGCAAATTTGGCTTTTTGGGAAGTGGGGGGATTTGGACCAGACGATTTTTCTAAGGTCCTTTCTGACTTAAATCACTCTTTGATTATCATTTTTGATGAAGCCAAGAGACAATCAAGTTTTATAGGATGTTTTGGCCTGTGGACCCCATTGCATACTATTGAGTCCATGATATTGAATATGAAAAAGTGGATTAGACATCAGTATAGATGGGGAAAAAAAACCAAACAACCCTGTAGTTGAGTAGGATACCTTTTCCCAAGGGTTGGATGTTGTCAAGCCAGAACAATTTGCAAGACTTTGAAAGAAATCTTCCAAATAGGTAAAAATGAGTTTCCTCTCCTTTTCCTAGCGTAGCTGGTGTAGGCCATGGATAGGGACAGCTCAACTGTTTTGCTGGGACATGCTCTATGCAGGGTGTGGCTCAGATTTCAGTTACAAAAGGAGAGTTCTAGTAACTTCAGCATGGGTGCTTCTTTGCAATGCATTTGAATATCATACCAAATTATTGAAGAAAAAATGATGTATAAATTTGCCCTGGATTTAAAATGTGCATTTAGCACTGATGCCAGATTTACTATCTGTTGCACAGGTGGAAACAGGGTCCAATTCATCAGTATTTGTCAAGGTAGCTATGCTAGGCTGAGAAATGTATGAAAGAATTATCTAGGAAAATGCTGAAGTCCCTTGGGTACAGCCAACTGTGTTACACTGATCTGTGTGACCCCTAGAGTAATGGTTACCCTGAATGAAGTCAACAGTTTCCTATTTTATGCAAACTAGGTCAACAGATTCTTGAAGTGTTGAAAATACTCATCTCTTCTTGAGTAAAAGCAGATTAAAAGAAGCTGGTTGGATGTTTTCTACAATAAAACACACCAGCCTGTCCTTGTCCAGAATTTATTTCAATAACACGTTCACTTCAGTAGTGGGTAATAAGAAGATTATTTTTGAAAAGTAAGAGGAAAAGAATATAAGTCTGAAACCCACTTTTGTTAGAGCTGCAGTATGCATCTGTTGCAAGGTTAATAATAGAGTTATCACTGTTGTCAAAGGAAAGAGTCTGACAACAGAGAAGAAATCCAAATGGGTTTGAGGTCCTTGCATAATTGTTTTTTTAATTGCAATGTTCAGAAAAGGCTTCAGAGGTTCCCCAACCACGGCTCATCTCCAGATGAGATTTACCAGTGCACCACTCACAAGCTTTCTTTTGAAAAGTCACTTTCTTGTTTTATCATGTTTACAAAAACTGAAGTGAGTCAGTTATGAATCTTCTGTTATTTGAATGGATGGCAGACACTAGGAAGGCTTTGCTGTTTGATAGAGTTAAACTCTCTGGGACTGATTACAAAGAAATTCCATTAGCAATATTTAAATGCCATCTCTGAAAGGCACTCAATACTATGTGTGTTGGCGCTGATGAAGAATAGTACCTTTTAAAAATGAAAAAGTAATGTGACTGTTAGTTGAACATAAAAATGTCAAACTGTGGGCAGTTTCTTGTCAATTAAAGAATGTGGGCTATTCCAAATGGGAATAAGGATGGGGGGGGGGGGGGGTGCGGAGAGGGGGGAGAAGCGGGTACTAAAAATTGCAGATGTGAAGAACTACTCAGAGATAATTTGTGCTGGCAAATAACACTGTCAGCTAGTTTGGAAGTAATACAGGCGGCTTGATACCTGTTCTTCCTGAGCCACCTTAGTGATTTCTTTTTCTTAGTATCTTCTTTAATAGCTAGCAAGGCTTTACAGTGAGCAGGGCTATGTTAATGGTGTGCTGAGTGGAGGTGGATTTGTCCAGATTTAAAAAATGTGCTTTAGCAAATTCATAAAATATATTAAAATGGCAAACCAGCTCATTGCTGAATTGAGGGATATACCTGTGAGAGGGGAAAGAGGATCCTTAAACTTTGGAGGCCAGTGGAGCTGGTGCTTAGGTAGGAGTAAAAGGATGAAGATGTGCATCTCTGTTACCTGTCAGTTCCTGTTATGGTTATGTCTCAGTATAAATAAAACACTGCAGTCAAGCATCAACCCTTGCCTCATCTAAAAGTAGCTTCCAAGGAAAAAAAAGTCTGGCAGAAGTTCACTTGGAAGGAATGTCATACAGCAACTCTCTTTATTAGCTGGTACATGGCTCTGTTGCTTGCTTTTGGGAGGTCAGTGCCTTATTTTTTCTGTTAAATTAATGTTATTTCCATCGTGTCATTTGTGTATTAACCCTCCCCTCCCTCCCACCTTTTTTTTCCTTCTCCCTAGCCATCTTTAAATGGGGCTACGTATCTACTGTTCTCTCTACCTGGGCATGTTTAGAATCTCTTTTCACTGTTTAGATAGTATCTACATGTCTGCTCTGAAAATGCCCCACCTAAAATGAGGCCTGTGTAACAGCTGCTGCTGTGGATGTACATCCACAGCTCTCTTATGATTTAAATGTGAATTAGAAAGGAAGCATAAACATCGTTGTTTTGCAAGACAGGAGGTGAATTTTAGAGTGTGATTTGACCTAGGTCATGCAGGTCTGTGACATATACAGAAAATGAATAACCCAGTCTCTTGTGTGAGCTCTGAGACATTCTTTCATCTTGATCTTTATATATTAATGACAAACTCTGACTTGTTTATCTAACCAGTTGCCTGGACCCAAACATTCTTTTGTATTTTTCCCATGTGGTTGGTTCTTCTATTTTCATTTTCTTCCAAATTCCTCTAAATGGTACTTATATACTGCCAACTGTACATTTTATCTTCAACCTAATAATTTGGATGTTCCTCTTTTATTAATATATTGCTTTTTGCACCTTAATATCTTGTTTTAATGCCTCTTTTATGCCAACTTCTTAAAAGCGTTTTATCCACAGATTTGATGCCTTTTCTTGTCAGCTTAATATTTTGTCTTCCCTTGGGGCCACCAGTCTTCAGGTTGCAGGTTTCGTCATTGTTAATTGTTATACTTTTTTATTGCTGTGTCCTTCTATAATCCTTTCCCAATACTTTATTCAAAAATGCTACATAAATAACTAAAATATAGTGTAATGGGCCAACTGTAA
This sequence comes from Bucorvus abyssinicus, assembly GCA_009769605.1. NCBI lineage: Eukaryota > Metazoa > Chordata > Aves > Bucerotiformes > Bucorvidae > Bucorvus > Bucorvus abyssinicus. The sequence continues at coordinate 8,521,464 of CM020043.1, read as the reverse complement.
AGTAAATTGATGGACAAACTTGCTGTGAGGCCAAAAGCTGGGGTCCCTTAGAACTATGCTGCAGATAGCAAGCTGGAAGTTCAGCACTGTTTTCCCTTAGTACCACTACTATCAGAATTTCTCAGGGTTATTAATCCCTAATATTAACACTTTTGTTCTCTAATGCAGAAGATAATTAGAACATCTGGTATAAAGCAGGTCCAGTAGTTAGGTTGTTAAACAAAAGTCTTGCCTTGACATACTCCTAGGAATTCAAGTCTTAGGAATGCTGAGGATCAAATCCAAGAGGGTTTTGATGGTCACTTCAGGTATTTAAGGGAATAGGTGTTTGAGGAAGCAGTTGAACTGCATATGGAATGAAGTCACTTTAATCTCATTTCAAGCTCTTTCATCAGCTGATGTAAGAATGTGCCTTAATTTTGAGAGGCAGTTGTTGTGAAGTGCTTGGCTTAACTCTTGCCAAGGACTGACCAGATTTGTCTCTAAGCCCACCATGAAGGCAGCTTTGGATGGGAGTCCTGCAGATGTTGGTATGTTCCTGTAGGCCAGCAGGTGAAGCGAGGGTTTAATTAATGGGAGTTTTTAGCATTTCTGTTATGCTTCAGAGGTCAATGTATTGTGGTTGGAGCTACATTTTTCAGAGCAAAAGTAACCAGAATGAAGCCACTGGGTGACATGAGATATGCAATGGGTTCTAAGAGATCTTTGGCACATAAAAATAATATGCAATTGTAGCATATATTTGAGCTCAGGTGATTTTTTTTTTTTTTAATCTGGCTAAAATTTGAAAATGCAGAGAATAGCACAAATTACAGGAACAAATAATTATTCTGCTATAGTTGCTGGCATACCATGGGAGTATGCCAGGGGAGATAAAAAAACTTGTTCTGCTGTGCGAGGCAGGTGCTGGTCCAAGAAGCATCTATGCAGGAACAATCTGAGGTGGAACTGTTTGTGTTTCTGATTTCAAGGTCAAGGAAAATTGTTTTCAAGTGCAGTTGGGAAGACAATTGCTATGCACAGATAGTGCTTCTGTGGAACTCGGGTTTTATTACATATCATAATATTGATGGATTTGATTAATGACTGTGAAGCTGTTCCTTCTAAGGGGTGTCAATAATACTAGAGCTGTTGATAAGACATAGAGGGGGCTGTGATAAGATAGCACAGAGTGTTTTGGAAGGACATGGGAGGATTGTTAGAGCTGACTTCCCACTGTTGGACAATCAGGCAGAGGTGTCCTGAAAGGTCAGCAGCACAAAGAAATGTCCAGAAACTCTGAGAGGGGCCCAAATACATTTCAAACTTATCTAATTTTTCTTGAGGGAGTTGAAAGAGTCTTTGTTTGGATTGGTTCCATGCCTCCCACCCCGATGCTGTTTTTCTAGCTCCTAACTCATCTCTCACCCCATACCTTCCCTAGGTTCAGTGCAAAATCATTTGCAGGCTTATAACTGGGAGTTTCATTGCTTAGACCCCTTGCTTCCTGATTTTTAATTCAAAGTTCTCCATGTAATTCATGTGAAAGAAACTTGTTTCATGAAAACTGAAGTATTCCCTGATGGGAACCACTGATTTGCTACTTCATAACAAATTTAAGATTTCTGCTGTGTGGTGTGGAGTTTTTCTTTGTTTATTGGGTTTTTTTTTTATTGTTTGAATGTTCTTTAGGCATTGGTTTGTTTTTTGTGTTGAGTTTTTTAAACAAAAGAACTTACATTCTTATCTTTGGAAACCAAGGGGATTTGAGTACATTTTTTGAAAGACTTGTGGTTCCTCTCTCTTCTTGCCCAGAATGCAGCGCAAACAGCAGCAGCAAAGCCTGTGCTGTGCACAAGCATGGGAAGGTGTAAGTGGGAGAAATGGAACACTAACTTTTGTTTCTAGGAGGCTTATTTCACCTTCCTTGTACTGATCTGCAGCAGCAACATCAGAAACTGAGGGAAGTAAAGGCTATGTCTCATGTGTTCAAGAGCCTTCACCTCAATTTTGGATGAGTCTGGGAGATTTTGAGTAGTATGGCATCCTATCACAGCACTTTTAAATTCTTGTTAGCGGTTTTAGGAATGCTAGAGCTGTGGACAAGTTTATAAACAAATGAAAACAACCCCAAAAAAGCAGCATCTAGCAAGAGCTTTGGACAGCTTCCTCTGAGTTAGAATGTAAAGGAAAGAATTGAAATTTAAGTCGTTTCCTTTCCAATCCTTTATTTGTACTGTGTGTGGATTTCTGTCCTGGGAAGGTACCTGTGTAATTTTATCTTCTCTTGGCATGCCTGAAAAATTGGGTGCGAAGCTTCTGTGCTGTATTTTCAGCAAGGTAAGTGGCAGTACTTGAACAGCTGCAACCACACAACTGCTATAGCAGGACTGGGTCTCATCACAAAATCAATGCTGATCATAAAATCGGGGCTGCTCTTCTGGAAAAGCCTTAAAGTTTCTGCTGTAGAAAGCTAAATGCATTTTTTTTTTTTGTTAACTGAGTGGGGGGAAAAATTATTTTAAAGGACAAGAACATTTTAGTTAGCAGAAGTAGTAGATTTCCACCAGAGATATTGATAGGGGTGGATGTTCTTTCTGTGTTCTAAGTAGTTCCTGCAAACTTTTAACTGAGGGGCATAAAACTTCTTTGGTAGGAATTTCAGAGTATAATGAATGGGTACAGTTTAATCACATGGGTTACTGCCTAGGTTTCAAACAGTGTAATAGAAAGAGGTAGTTTGCAAGAAGAGTTATAAAGCAACAGAAAAACAGTATTCAGGAAAGTGTATGAGACTACAACAAAAAGTGGTATTAGGCCTGGGATATCTTTTGATGATTTCTATAACTTATTTTGTATTCCTGCTCCAGAAATGCTATTTATTAAAAGTGTTTGATGGGACAGAAGGAATCTTTAACAGTCTCGAGCAGCAGGGTAATGCCAGGGAGTTTTGCCAGTGACATGGTGAAGATAGCAGGCGTGGCTCTCTCATCCAAGAAAGCGTGGCTATTTGCTTGGAAAACATTAGGAATTGGGGAATCCCACACAATTCCCTTGCAAGGCTTGCCAGCTTTCTGACCAGGATCCCTCATCGTTCCAGAAATTATTTTATAGCCCCATTCTTTGATTTAGCCAACCTGCTGTCAGCACAGGGACCAGAGCAAGCAGAAAAGTGTTTTCATATAATTCTTAAGATTTAAAAAGACAGACCCTTAAGGACTTTTCTTTCTTCGCTGCACAGGCAGGTCCACGCCCACAAGTGTTTCTTTTGCAGCAAACCCACACACTGCTGACGTGTCCGAGTGGTGTGTGGAAAGCTGGGCCTGGGAAGGTGCCTGAGCTCAGATTGTCACAGTGCTTATACGCAGTTAACCCAGTGACATGGAGAGTGCTTACACACGTATTTAATAACACCAGCTCAAACCCTGTTTGGTTGCTTGCTCTGTACTTAAGTGCCTGGCTGGACCGGGAACCTTCCTACAGCTGCTGCTTCTGTCCCCCAGAGGCTGTGGGCCATGGCGCCAGCTCAGAGTGTCTGCTGAAACCTTGTGGTGGTCTCCTTGCTGCTGATTTCTCTGTTTAAAGCTTCTCCCCTCACCGTGTGTACCGCCAAAGCCGCTGTCTGTCACCACCTTTTGGCGGGAAGGCCGGTTGCTGGGGCTGGGCGGTTGGCCCTCAGGCGCCTGAGGGGAGCCTGCTCTGCCCTGGCGGCTGCTGGCCCTGGGAGGCCTCTCGGAGCACTGCCTGCCAGCGGCTCAGGCAGAGCACCGCGCTGGCAGCCCACCATGGGCGCTGCTGCTGCAGCCCTCCAGAAACGAGCAGCAGTCTGAGAGGGAAAAGTGTGCTGCTTGCTGAGGTGGAGGTTTGGCCTCGGGGACCTCCCGCTGCTGTGAGAGGGGATCTGACGGCGGCGGGCTGCGGTAGCAGGGGCTGCGTGCAAACATGGCGGGAGCGGAGTGAGGCGACAGGCCGGGCAGCGAGCAGCACCAGGTAATGGGAACAGATCACTTTGAGGACCAAAAACACTGATATGGTCTGGTGGTGGTGGAGGTGCTGTGAGGTGCACGGTTATCCCGGGACTATGGGGGTGCTGATGGCCAAAAAGGGCAGAAGCCTCCTGAGGAGAGTCCCACAACAAGGCTGTGGGCACAGTGAGGTGAAAACAGAGTCCAGCTCCCTGAACCAGGCTAATACCATGGCATTAGCTATCCTATCCTTGCTCATTCTTCAGTTAAATTCTCCCTTACAGATTTTTTTTTTTTTTTTTTTTTAGATTTAATGAATCTTGTCCTTTTTTCCTGACTTGTAATTATGTTTTTGAGCCGTGGCCGTGGAGTTGTGCTCCTGTGCCCCTGGGCTGAATGGCTTAGGTAATGGCAGCAAGTGCTGCACCACAGGTCAGGGAGCAGGCAAGGGGAAGGCTTCCTCCTGGCAGAAGCGTATTTTATTCTACAGGGAGACAACACTTCTTTGCAAAACAGTCCTCTGACTTTAAAATAATACGTAATCAGTATAAAATTACCAAATGCCAGGTAAACAAAAAGTTATTAAGGATGACCTTATTAGTTCTATCTGCAATTTGTGGAGCGAGGTAATTGTCAAGTCTCACTGTTATTAGGCTGAAATAATAGTTTGGGGACCATCAACATTAAAATTTCATTATGATGGGACAAAAAGGCTCATGTATAATCAATAGTAAGAATCCATTATTATTGACTTGGAATGAATGAAGCATGAACACATTTGTGCAGATATGAACAGTTAGCAATCTTTTGAATAATAAAGAATTAGCACTACACAGATAATGCCATTCTGGGAATTGGACTCAAACTCAAATTGGTACATGTCTCTGTTATAAAGGTGGATTCACATCCCTTGGTGACTTCTGTTAAGCTGTTTCTCAAAATACTCTGCATCTACAATTTTGTATTCCTCAGCTCCGGCTTGTGAGGGAGGTGGACAGGCAGGTCAGGGTCGTGGTACAGCGTGGGCTGTTGTTTGCCATGTTTGGTGATGGCACTGGAATTGTACTGCTTTGGGATGCTTAATGTATTGGGCATGGGTGAGTGGGAACAGGTTGGGAGGGTATTGTTGCTTTCTGACATTCTGAGCTTGGTAGCGGTGTTTCAATGAGACTGTGTGTTGCTATTTGCGTCTCAGGTGCTATGTTGAAATAAGTAAGGGATGGTGAGTGCCAAACGAAGAGAAGTACACTGGCCTGTGGAGTGTGCTGGTTCCTGGGGACATGGCCAAAGCCATGGACATGGTGTACGACATCACCTTGTCTGCTGTACATCATGTGCTGAGACAAGGTGTTCCCAGTGTGTACTTTTCTGTTGCTGTGGGATATGTCACATTGGCAGTATTGTGGTCTCATATATTCCACTGAGGGGGTGGACCCAAAAAGCACTTAATGACTTGTGCCTTTTTTTTTATGTGCTGAATCTGATGAATTTAAATTCTTTTCAACCTCACTTCGAGTTTCTATATACTAAGTGACTTTGAAAGGTGTAGTTTAAGGGCATTTTAACCCTGCTTCCAGACTAACAGCTGCTTCTCAGCATTTCCTGGCTGTGGTTTACCCACTCTGTCTTGCTGTCTCCCAGCTGCCACAATACCCACAGTACTTTAAATCTGAGTTAGCTGTTGATTTTTAGACTGCAGTTTTACAGGGAAGAAGGTTTGGGTTGCTCCAAACCTGCCTCTGCTACTACAGTGAAGAACCTCAGACATGTAGTTTTACTTTGTGTGTTATAGAGTAATCTTCAGTGCTCCTAGATTCTGATCTTCTGCTATGAGGCATCCCTGCTCCTAGTACCAGATGTGCAAACTTGCAAGCCCTCCCTATGCTTGCTAGCCCAGCCAGAGAGCACCTGGGAACAATGTCTTCCAGAAACTAGCCCTGTTTTCTCCAGTGGCTCCCTCCTGTAGCATGCCCTATTTCTGAAGGAATTGGGAAAGTCACCAGATGCCTTAGGAAAAAAAAAGTAAGATCTTGTGGCTGTGGCATGTGACAGGCTCAAAGAGATTTTCTGGGGAATCTGGGAAGTCATTTATTTTTTTTTTCAACTGTGAAATAGGAACAATCATTTTCTTAGTCAGTGAAGAGGGAATAATTATTTATTACTTGCATTACAATAACACTAAGGACTGGTTGGGCTAAATGCCCAGAAATTGAAAAAGTTATTTAAGGAATTAAGCATATCTTTTTTTCTTTTTTGGAAAGGCACTGATAATGCTTTAGATGGAAGCTCTACAGGGGAATGAGTGGTGTATTGCAGTGACACCTGCTTTAATCCATTAGAATGGGTATAATTATTAAAGAAACAGAGTGAGTGTTATTGCCTTTCAACTTTTACCAACAGTGCAGTAGTTCTTCCCTATACTTAATGCTCAGCTGCTTTTCAGGGGTAAGAAAGGAAAATAGACACCAAGGGCAGTAACCCAGCTGAGCAGCCCATCTGTTGCTGAGAGGGGCATGGAAAGGAAGGTAGATACCACTGGTAGGGCCTTTAGATTCTGTTCCCTCTGCCTCGCTGTTGGGAAAGAGGGAAAAATCTGACCTAATTCTTGTAGAGAGGGAGAATTTTACCAGCTTATTTCCTGTATCTCCTTTTCCGAGAAGGGGGCTAAAAGAAGAGGAAGCCCTTAAACCTTCCAGCAATGAAGGGCAGAGATCCAGTCTTGGAGAATGTGAATGTTCTTAGTATGCAAAGCCTGTTTGATGAAGAGATGTGCGTGCCTCATTTTCCTCATTTGTCCCTGCGTAATGAACAACCTGAGATGTCTTCAGTGAGAGAGACTGAGGGGAAACATCCGATGTTATGAAAGAGACTGAAATTTTTTTGACTGACAAAGACATCAGTCACTTTCTCACTTTTCAAACTTTTTTCCCCTCTGTTTTGTTTTGACCCATCATGTAAGAATTTGGCATTTCCTTTACCTGCGTGAGCAATGAGGAATATATAGGAGGTTTAAATTTAAGAAAAAAGAGGCAATACATATTACTCTTTTTGGGCTGAACCTAATTTCTGAATCTGTTCTTCAGTTTTTAATTTTTTTTTAACGAGATACATACAGGGCCCATAAAAACATTCAAAAGGTTTTACAGAGCACATACCATAAATCAAGCTGTTCAGAACAGCACTAACAATGAATATAACCGAGCATAATATATAAATCTAGGGAGGAGGAAACCTTTTTTCTCTCATCTTTTCAAGCCTCCTGCTGATATATAAAATAGGTGAGTAGCCAGAAAAATCATCAAAGTATGCCCAGGAATTATACAGTAGTTTAAAAATACAATACTATTGTATTCACAACACAGAGTATTCATCACTGATACAGTTCCATAAATATAATTGTTAAACATAAGTCCCCCAAACCAAATCTGCTACTTTATTAGATTGAATGATCACTGCACTTTGTCTGCCTAGAAAAATCCTGTTTTTCTCCCACTAAGTTTCATCAACCTGTTTTCCATTTAGTACTGAAACTAATTTCAAGTAATCCACTTCAAAGCTGACTTCTTAGCATAGCTGAGTTTTCAGATACGTTGTAATTTAAAACACCGAGTCTTTAAATTATTTTTTTCTGTCTAAAACTAGGAAATACATGCTATAAAACTTTCAGACCTTGTCTTCTGCTTCTTCTGGGTGTTTGCTTCCCTGCTGTGCTTCTCGATTCTTGTTGATTTCTGTGTGAGTGTTTGTATCCATCAGCATGCAAAAGTTCTTCTTGTACCATTATCAAGAACAGGTAATATCTGGGAAAAGACTTACTTCAGTTCTGCCTTTCTTGTAATCTATTTCTGAAACTTTGTGGGGAATGATAAAGGTATAATGCCTTCCATAAAAAGTAACATTTCAAGTAAAAGCATTTACTTATAGGTCATAATTGTTTTAAAGTAGTATTGGTAAGGGGTAAATGCAGTGCAATTCACAATAGTTTAAACCAACCATGAGAATGCTTCATGCGCATAAACTGCATTTAACTTTAAACTGTTATGAATACCCAAGAGACAATGAATTTGCACACATGCGTTTTAAAACCCTGATTTTCTTTCCTTTCGTGTGTGCATGGAAACTTCTTCCTTGCTGAATTGCTACCTTGTGTCTCTGGCTGCCTTTTTATTGCTGTAGCATACTTACCCCCAAATCATTGCAAGTATAGGAAAGGTCTAATTTAATTTCTCCTTATCCTTACCATTTGGAGGGTACATGATACTGCTGAAGACACATAAACAGACGTTTCAGTTCTATTAAGGTAAGAGCATGTCTGAACTCAATAGCAGCCCTTTCTGTGTGACCCTTCCACTAATGCAGCCCTTTGGATTAGAGAGAAGGATTTCTTTTTCCTTAGCAATAAAGAACCTACGCACAGAACTCTGGAACTGCTATTTCTACTTCTGGATAGAAGCCAGTATAATGACAGAAGCTGTAAGTTGTTACTTTCAGTGGTTTATTTTTATTAGAGAGAAAAATTTAGCAGATCTATGTGGTCTAGCAACCTTTCATATTTAAAACACATATTGACCTTCCTCACTGTTCTCTCAGCCAAAGTGTCCAAGCTCAGAGAAAACCAATTTTTTTTTTTGTCCAGCTGGCTCTTTTTAAGATAATTCACAGAAATTGACTCCTTTTATTAAGAAGAGATGGGGCAATTGTATCTATTCAGTCTGAGTCCATGCAAACTGTTCTAAAAGTTTTGTAGTCGCTGCGATCAAGTTGGCAAGTGCTGCCATGTTTGATGTCCATCAAATGAAGAAGAGGTGTGAGCCATTGAGAAATGAATATCAGGTCTTCAAAAGTAAATCTGTTTGATTTTTAAGTGCAAAAAGCATCTTAAAAAATTTAACTTCTATTTCTTTGTCACTTTTACAACTAAAATGACAAGTGTTCTTGAACTTCAGAGAAACTTTTGAGTTTTACTGAATTTTGAGTGGTGGCAGGAAGATTCAGAAGAGAAACACTTGTGCTCACATCAGTTTTTAAAAGTTTAGGTCCTCATTTAAACTTGTTTCAGTCTTTGATCTGGCAGATGGGCTGGAAGTCTCTTGTTATCTGATATTTTAATTTTTTTGAATTTCTGCCACTGTCAAAATGTTGTGAGAAAACTCTATCTTACTTGGCTGCTTTCCCTTCTGCTGTCAGAGAAAGCAAGTGATTGAGAGACCTTAACTTTAGTGGGCACTAGATCAGGACTTCGAACACGTGGGATGATGGAGAGGAATTTTCAAAGCCGAGTTTTCCAAAGCATTTTGATCATAGAGAAACTTGTTAGCCAAACCAGAATTTTCTTGATACAGGCTTGTCTTACCTAAACTGTGTATAACTCTGTAGTGCTTCTTAGAATAGTGAGTGGGGTCTCACAAATACTTCAGTTGTTTACTTCTCTTATTTATTAATTCAATGAAAAATGATTCTGTCTGTAGTAGGTAACTATTTTCCCTGTGATATTTGAACTTCCATTATGGCATTCATTATATCATGTAATACAAAGAACATTTCACGTTCATAACATTGTAGAAAATAACTTGCCTTTGTTTAACTCTTTAGCTTCTGCCCTGTTTTTATTTCAGTATGCAGTATGATTTTACTATTCTTGGGCAGCCTTCTTTTTAGCGAATGTCTGTATGCCATGTGAAGATTTTGTACCTTCTGTGTGTTCATATTTGTCATATTCACAGATCAGAGCCTTAATTGCTTATGTACTGGACCAAAAGTTAGTCAGAAAAATAAATCTCAGTGGCTGTGTCATCCCAAGTTGGTTTATTTAAGAAAGCATTTGGGTCTTTAATTCCCAGTTTATTTTTAACATATCAGAAAACTTTTAGAATAGAATTAATCTTTTGTAATAAGCCCGTTAAGAAGTTAAGTGCTTTGGCTAAGCTACTGTCCTGGGTTCTCACTGCGAATAACACAAAATGCTTCTGGATTTGTCCCACTTACCTTGGAAACCTTATCCTACTGATTCCTCTCCAGTGTTCACTGAATCATGATGCTTCTATTAAGAGAATAGAACTGTGTGCGGCTCTGGGCCCCACAATTTAAGAAGGATGTTAAGAGGCTTGTTGCTCTCCTCTGGGTGCATTCAAAGCTGGTGAAAGGACTGGAAGGAATGTCCTGTGAGGAGCAGCTGAGGGCTTTGGGTTTGGCTAGTTTTGAGAACAGGAGGGTAAGGGGTGACCTCACTGCTCTCTACAGCTTCCTGAGAAGGCAGCGTGGAGAGGGACATGCTGATCTCTTCTTCCTGTATCCAATGACAGGACATGTAGAAGTGGTCCAAAGCTGCACCAGGGGAAGGTTTATAGCAGGCATTAGGAAGCATTTCTTTATCAAGAGGGGTAGAGAGGTGCTGACCCTTCAGTGTTTAACAGGCATATGGACAATGCCCTTAAAAACATGCTTTAACTTTTGGTTCAGGCAGTTAGACTAGATGATCATTGTAGGCCTCTTCCAACTGAAATAGTCTATTCTAGAAGAAGCTGAAAATGACACAGGCACAAATTAAATCCTTGCCTGTAGCCTGAACACAGTCAATAGCAACATATTATTGGAAGCACAGGGCTGATGCAAAATGTCTGTGTGGAAAGGCTTAAGAAAGGATAAAAAGTGCTTAGGATAGCCAAATATTAGAGCAAGAAAACATTAGCGCAAACAAAGTAAGAGCAAAAAATTCTCCTTTAAAAATTGAAATTGAGGCCAAATGAAGAAAAAAGAAAACATAAGTTACAGTGAATTTCAAAATAGAATGAGGTGAACTAAAAGAGACCTTAAGCCAATGTATCTCCTTAACATTAGGAAGAGAAATGTGTGATGATGGCATGAAGCTGTTCAGAGTGGTATGGACAAGAGCTGGCTACAAGAAATTGCAACAAGTTCCTATGAGACTGAGTGACTGGGCAACGAAATGGCATGTGATATACAGTAGATGAGGTACGTAAGGGAAAATAATCCATTTCACACTTGAAATGGTAGGCTCTGAGATTCCTTCTCCTGAATGAAGAAAATATTGGTTTGTCTTTTGTTGTGAAGGGATCACCATGCATTTAGTGCTATCTGGAAGTCTTTTCTGAACAAGAACTTCTGGTTGGTTTTGTTTGGGTGGGGTGGTTTTTTTTTGTTATCTCTTTGTATATACTCAGTTCCTCAGGAAATAGACACCTCCTCTTTGTGTATAAATTCTATTCAAGCAAGCCAGTGCAAGTGGAGTTTGAGTGTTTTAAGCAAGAAAGATCCCCACTGACTGACACAGCTTCAGCTGACTCAGATGACACCTTACTGGTGTTTGGCTACCTCTGGAGATTGCTGGACAGCAAAGGGTGTATGCTAGATTTAATCCTGGGAGAATTAAAAGGAGTTAATTCCTTGGTTGAGCACAGGGATAGATAAAACCAACCATACATCAGCAGAATCCCTTAAATCCCTGTAAAAGAGGTGGTGAAATTCTTTAAGTTGCCTCTAGTATTCAGAGATGGTTCTCGGCATTTTCTGCTCGTCCAGATCTGTTGAACTGTTTTATGACTGGTGAGGATTTACGTTGTGGTTTTCCCCCATTTATTTTGCATGAAAACATTCTTATGGTTCCTCCACTTCAAGGTTTTATACTTGTCACTCTGCTTCTGCTGATTGCTTTCCACTCTTGCACATCACTCATGAGGTCTGATAGGGCTTTTAGGACTGATACCTCTGTGCTGACAAGGAGTGAGCAGTTCTTGTGTTCAATACCCTGCGTTTGGTTTTGAAATCTTTGTTCCCATAGAACTGACTCTTTCACTCAGCTCTGTCCATCAATAGTAGACCACATTGTATCATGTTTGTTTAAAAAACCATGGGAATATTGTTAACCAAAATAGCAAAATTGGAATACATTCAATCCAAAGAGATTTTTTCCCTCAGCATTCAAGGCATCAAAATTATTCTTCCATCAAAACACAACAATTGTTATGAATGATATCATAATACTGTGAATTGCTTAAGAGCTTCCACTTTAAAACTGTAATGGGCCATGCAGACAGAAGGGGGGAAAAAAAGGCTAAAAGCATAAATTGAAGATAATCAATGTGAATAGACCTTACCCATTATGCAGTTTGAATAGGATAAGCACACATTATCTGGCATAATTGGTTCATGTGATTTTCTAATTGAAGAGAAGAAGTAATTAGAGCCTAATTGAAGCAAAGTAACACAATGTCTGTCAGCATTTCTCCTTCTACCACACATTATATTATTACCTGTCATCTTTTACTTCAGTGGGAGTGAATAAATGAGAAAAAAACCCAATATAAACCCTTTGGATTTTAGCTAGCCAAAGCCAAGGTACAGATAAAAGACACTAAATAAAAGCAAATAGGGCTGAGATAAACTGTGTACACTCGTGTACTTCCAGACTAGGAGGGCTCATCTTGCCTAATTAAGAAATGAATTGTGTTTGAAATTATATCATCATTTTACAAGTCTTATTAAATCTTAGGAAGAAGAATATTCAGAACATATTTGATTTGACTCAGGGCTCTGTACTTTCTGCTTTACATTTCTAAGTAACAAATTTTGCAGTTTGCAGTGAAAAAGAAAATGGATGCTGTTTTTAGTAAAATGGTGGAGAACAACTTTGCAGCCCTCTATGCCAAATTTTTTTTATGCAACAATTTTATTCCCAAAACTCTAACCTGAGAAGACCAATTGCTGCCAGTGCAGAAAAGAGATTGTACTTAGAAGTTGTCTGGGAGATGCTTTGAAAAAAGAGAGAGAGGGATGTGCAGGATATTCTCCATCTCTTGGGAACGGAATTATTTCCTGAGGGAGGGAAAGCAGCCTGAGTGGTGAAGAAGTTATTTCCTTCTACACACAAAAATTTGGGTGTAACTTCAAAACAGGTTTCTTGAGACAGTTTTTCTTAATAAGGGTAGGTGATATCTTAATGAGAGGCTACATTAAGGAAAGATGGAAGAATATTTTTGGTAAAGAAGTTATACTCATCTCCATTTCCCTTGTTATAATGTATTTAGGGTTGTGTCATTGCCAGTGGAGTTAAATAGAGAAAATTAGAGATCAATCATCTTCATGTTGCAAGGCCTGTCAGATTTCTTGCCTGTCACTGTGTCATTGGTGGTTCTATCATACTGCTAAAAAGAAATTCAGTCTCAGAATCCTTTCAGTGCATTTGTAGCTGCTGCTATCACTTGTCTCCAGTGTTGGATTCTAAAACAGTGGGGTATGATGTCACTGGGAAGATTTCTGGACCCAAAGGTATGTTATAATCTTGGTTTCTCTCCTTGCCCTCTGTAGTAATACCTGTCACTACTGCAAAGAGAATATTATCATGTTTCCTTTCTCTAATCTCTAGAAGACAAAAACCCCATCTGTTTTGGAAACAGTGACTCAATCTTTACTACATACAATGTGCTTGATTTGTTGGCATATTACAAATATACCATCAGCCTTTAACAGAAGTATCTGAATTGATGCTGGATAGTGGCTGGCTCAAGCGTTTAAAATGGCCACAGGCAGCCTGGCTTTGATTCTGGTCTAGTAGTTTTCAGAGTGTGATAAACACTTATTAGTATTCTGTTGCAATGAATTGCACAGACCTGAGGTCCTTTGACAGTATATGATGTCCCAGGTCTTCAGACAAAAGCTACTCTCTGTTCTGATATTCAGTTGCTCTGAAGGTCATTGATACTTTGTGCTGGTCAAAGTGGCAGCTGTTTCTGTTTTGTCTATTTTCTAACACTGAGCTGTTTTCTGTAGGGTGCTTTCCAAGTTCTCAGAGGGTATCCTTTTTCTGAAATGGACTCTTTTGCAGAGGAAAAAGGCAACAGTTAGTGAGAGCAGGAGACTGGGAAGGTCTGGTAAGCAGCAGCTGTGCTTTCCAGATCTGAAACCATTTGCTGGAAGCAGTGAGAACAGCACTGAGACAAATTGGTTAACCATGACTACAGCAAAACAGCCAGTTCGTAGCCAGCAACCTAAGGAAGCCTTACTTGGGCATCTTCCTAAATGAGGGTGAACACAGAACAGCTAGAGACCAGAAAGGCAGAGAGATTGTTAAAAGGACTTCTTTAGCTTTAGTATTTGAAGGGCCTAAACTGATTAAATTGAATTCAAAGGAGTTTTATTTTTGTCCTAGTGCTGTTTGGGATTCAAATAAGACATTTCACAGTGTTGCTGCTTGGTGAAAACCGTGCTGTCCTGCGTTGAGGCTGAGTAAGGTTGTAGCGCTCTGCAGAAAGTGAAATTTTATTGAGGACAGTGAGAAACAGTGGACGAAAGAGTCTGAGTAGCAAAAATGGGTAAAGGTATGCAGGCTTACATGCAGCTCAAGAATATACAGGGTAGGATGATTTTGCTTGGAGCTAGGCAGGCATAAAAAACTGAATGACTTATGCAAAGAAGAAATGAAAGTGATAACTTATTTTTTCTTTAAAAAAAAATACTGGAAAATAACTGTGTTTCTTGAAATATGAGCTAGTTCCTAGCTCTGCTGAGGCCCTTAAAGAAACAATTTTGATGGAAAGGCTTTGCGGAATCTCTTTCATTTTTATTCTCTGTGGTCACAACTTGCTGCACAGCTGCCTAACATGTCCTGGAGAGGTTGGAAAGATGTTGCCCATAGACATTGTTCTCAGTTTAGTGCTTTCTGTACATTAATTTAAAGGACTTACTGATGTTAAAACAAGGAAATCATGGGCAATGAAGGAAAATAAGTCCTCTAATGAGTAAAAAGTCAGAGCTGCATAAATTGTCTATACCCTGAGGCTTTGCCTGCCCAATTCTTTAGCCCAGGTGAGATGCGTTCATTCGGGAAAGATGAAGTTTTTTTGTTTCCTTGTGCTGGAATTTGGCTTGCTTCCCATGAAAAGAAGGATTTAAATTAGGTTCTCTAAACTCCTGGTCAAACTTTGAGTTTAACTTTGGAATTGAAACTTCAAGAGATTTGGCCCACAATTTCTTTCACAACATGGCAGTGATGGAAGGCTCTGGATGCTAGCACTGCTGCCTTCTAGTTTTTCATGTGTATTCACTTTCCCATTTTAGGTTGTGACATTGTAGGTAGAATCTGTTACCTTCCCACTTGCTGGAGCTAGGCTCATTTCTGAATGTCATTTCGTATTCTGAAATACATACTTAGCAGTGAATCTGTAAAAATGATTTGCTAAATCATGTTGCATTTTTATAGGGGTGAGAAAGGTTTCATTTTTAAAATGAAACACTTTAGACAAAGTAAATATTAAAATAGTCATGCCTCCAGATGCTGGCACTGTCAAAGATGCATCCATTCCATTTATCTGTCCTCTGACATGAGGGCTTTTCTCCTGTCTCTCTCGAGTAAATGTTGGTGCACTTTGCATGGAATAAAAATTGCATGTAGTGACATGCTTTGCACAATCTGAGCATAAAGGAATTAAATCTGTTGCCCAGCTAGGTTGGAAGTTCCCAGTGTGAGAAGCACTAACACTGAGCCAAACACCTGACTCTTGAAACATCTCCTCTTTGTTCTGATGTAAGGCATACATCAGCAGGTGAGTGGTGGACACTGACTTAACCTGATCAGCAAACACATCTTGCTAGCTGATACCAATTAGCCCTCTTCCTTCTTGACCCCTGCAACTGTCCATGTAGTCTACGTAGAGCTTGGACCCTTCCTGAGGACTGAGAAGCTGCAGCCATCTGACAAACAGGACACCCAAGGGGCATGGAGAGCAGCAGCACAGGCTCTGCAGGCTGACTGCTTACCCTAAACTTGCATTAAGCCTGTTGTACTGTGTCTTCCCTTCTGTTGATTAAATTAGTTTGATTAAGCCTAGCACATCTATGACTGGACACCTCAGTCATAGATCCTGGCTGATTGCAATGTCAATATGCAGGTAGTTAAACTCCCTTTTGCTTTGCTTAGGCAGTGTGAAACTTTGAGTTGTATCTTTAATAGCTCTACAATTTATGTTCATTGACAATGGATGCAAAACAAAATGAAATTCAGATTGCAGTGAACAGCCTCTCTCAATCTCCATGTGTAATTAAATGGTTCTCTTCAGGAACACTAAATATGAAAAACTTGTTATCAGAAGAGACAAAGCTACTGTTGTATTGTCTAGGCTGTGCACACTGAAAGTGAGGCTCTGATCTTTGTGTACATTCTTCTTTCTTGTCTGACAATCCATCTCAATAAGGTTTTACCACTGATACCTTCAATTCTCCTCGAGGCGTGTTGTGCTGATGTTTGAACGTGTACTTACTTCAAATGCTTCTCTGACTTGTTGGCCTTAAGAGTGGGTGCAAATTTGTAAAGGTCAAATGGATATTGTCTGTGTAGCGTCTAAATGCTTTTCATCTAATCTTCTGAAGCCTGCAAGAAACACTGTTGAGGATATTCATGTGGAATCATAGAATCATTTCAAAAGAAAGCAAAGGCCAAGCTGTTTTTATTTTTTGATATGAGCCTCATTCATTTGGAAATTGATGGGAAAATTTAATTAAGCATTTGCATGTTCTGTAGATTGAAGAGGTCATGTTTCTAGCTTGCTTTATGATTACTTATGTTGCAAACTTCCTTACAAAGCTGATAAATACTGTAGGAAATATTGCTTAGAGCATATGTGGCAAGGATGGTTGTTTGCATGTGCCCATAGTATTTAAGTTGTGTATTTTTAGGGTAGAAAGGCCAAGTGCCAAACTTCGGCTCCAGGAGTATACTTTTGCTCCACATACAAACGCATCAAAAGGCAGACTCTTTTATGGCTAAAGAATGTTGGAGGTATTTTGTGCTTACTCACAAGTTATAGTTTGACCCTGTTCTTTATGTTAATAAGCAAAAGGGGAGTGTGATAAAACTTAATAACAATGATTAGATGGTAAAGATCTCCTTTGAGTCTTTTCCATCTGTCTCTCCCAGTGCAAAAATTGAGGAATCAAAATTACCGGGAAGCAATCTGGAAGAAAACAAAACTATTGTTTGTCTGTATTTCTTTGCATCACCAAAGGTGAGAGGGTGGGGAGAGAGAGAATGAATGAACAAACTTATATGCTGATCTTTTCCTCTGATTAATTGAGGACTCTTAGCGCTTAAAGCTTTTAATGGTCAAGAGCATGAAACAGGGAAACTGAGGAAATCTTGACAAAGAATGTTCTGCAGTGATGACTGATATTACATCAGTAATTGCACCCCTTTGTGAGCTTGAGAATGATGAACTTGAATAATGTTGCATTTTATCTCATGCTATTTAGTCATAATATGCCAAAATAAGTGTACTGAGGCTCAGGTTAGACCTTTAGGACTACAATTTCAGCCTAGCTTCTAACGTGCTTCTGTAAATTATGGTGACATACAATCACATATTTAGCCATCTGTGGGCAATAGATTGTGCCAGCAAATAATTGCATGTGCAAAAAATAAAAGCCAATGTTTGAAAACCTAGTGCTTTCTTACTCTGAAGTAATTTTCTGTTTGTGATCTATGGTAGTATAGTGTGTGCTAACAATTATTTGGACAAAGCATCTCAGTTTTACTCAAGGTATCAAAGTTAAAGAGTTAAAATAGTGACGTGGGGGAGAAAGAGGAAAATGCTGAGCTTGGTCAATTCTCAGTGAAGAGACTACTCAATACAGAAGGGAATTGAAAGTAAAAGTGTTTACCTGTATAAACCTGTTAAATACATTAAAAACAACTGGGGTAAAAATATTTAGGAGTAATAAACCAAAGCTGGATGTATGCATTAGAGGAGTTTTGCAGCAGTCCTGTCTAGAGAAGGATTTTTAGATGTTTTTTAGGGGAGGAAAAAAAAAGCCTTGACAACATGAGCCCACTATATGGCTGCAATAAAACTAAGGCAAATGGATGCCAGCAGGCTTCACATGAATGAACAATAGAAAGATTCAAAGATGTTTGGATGCAAGGTACAATTTGGAACTCATCCAGAACCCTGCTGAACCGGAAAACCATTAGAAAAGATGTTTAAAAGTGGCTAGTGAAGAAACCCCCAAATGTGCTGGTCACGTCTAATATCTGGTTAGTCGTAATATCATTGAAATAAAAAGTAGCTCTCAAATAAGATTAGTTCCTGATATTTTTCTACCAATGTTTAATTTTGGCTTCCCAACATAGCACTCGTGTTTTGCCTTTGAAGAAATTTGCTTTCAAAATTTGTTCTTCATTTACGTGCTTACAGACTGTGAGCACAGAGTACATCTTAACCTTCTCTGTTCAGGTGCAGATTCAAGTGTACGTTAGTGATGATGGGGTATCTTCCAAACGTTCATTATTTTTGAGGCTTTTCTCCTCTAATTTATTACTAAAGTTTCTAGACTGGGTATAAAAACTAAAATCTATATTCCAATTCTAATTACCATAGTTCCATACTAAGAGCCTTTCACGGGCACCCCCTTGCCATGGGGAAAGAGCTTGCGTGCCCTTGTGAAGTTGAGAGCTATGCTGGTGGTGGCGTATGCCTCCAGTAGGGTCTCCCAAGCCAGACAGGTCTCAGCTGAAGGGTCAGACAAAGTGTGTCCACGGGCAGGATGGGCTCACTAGCCTTCGGGCAACCATCCTAGGAGAAGGACAACTCTAACTCCAAACCTGGGCAGATGGAGCTCGTTTAGCCCTGTAAGGCCATCCATCTAAGAGAAGGATACTCTAACCAAACCTACGACCTGAGGACTTCGCTGTCACCGTCCAAGCTCACTAGGCCCTGGCAGATGAACCTCAGGTGTAAAGGGTGGGGCCAGTCTCGCGCACGCTGCGCCTCACCTAAAAAATCCACCGCGCAGGCTTGAAGGGTGTACTCACGTTTAAAGCCCTTCCCAAATCTTCGTCCGCGAAGCCAAGCCATGATACTGAGAGCAATAAAACTTCTTAACTCCATCTTGCTATTTGCTCTTTTCAAGCATTTTAGGATGAGGTTTGCCCTTTGGTAGCAGTGTTGCTTAGGGTCCATACTCAGCTGACTGTTGACAACAACTCTGAAGCCTTAGTCAGACTTTGTGTCCCACAGCACAGAAGCCCACAGCCTGCACATCTACACGCTGTTCCCAGAGTAATAGCTTTAATAGTGACATAAAAATATGCTTACTGGGCAGCAGGTTGTTCAGATACTCTTCAGCTCCAGGATGAATTAGAGGTAAAGATTTCAGCACTAGATAATATGGAGTGAGATGATGGAGGCCTTAAACTGTGAAAGTTGAAATTTTCTGTTCACTAAGTCAAGATGATGTTACATTGTCTCTGTGCCAGTAACTACCTAATTAGTATGCGTAGTTACTACTAATGACTCCCTTTCTCCATTTCTAGCCAATTCAACAGCCGTACTGGTGCCTCACAACACCATGAGGGAAGTTTCAAACTGAACATCCCATCAGCAAATACCTCTGAGCTACCATCTGTTTCATAAATGAAGGAATCAAATGTTGCCTAATAAATAAAATAACACAACTTTATAGGTCATGTTATGTAAATTGACTTAAGCCTCTATAGACAGTCCTTCAAGCTGCATCTACTCCTAAGGAGATTTCCTGGTTGGTCTTCCAAAGCTGAAGCTTTAAAAAGAAAAATAAGGAGGATAAACAACTTTGTCCCAAACCTCATGTGTGTGGGAGCTTTAGTAAGATACTTATTGTCTTTTATGAAATGTCTTGCACCCTGACTGACTGCTGTTATTACTGTAACTGGTCTCCTGCATTCCATGTCTTTAAAGATGGAGGCTAAAGACTTTCTCAAAAGGTCATGTGTTTTCTGCAGTCATGAACTGCAAAAATAAACTACAGAAGACTGCAAGTTCAGGAAGAATTGTTATCAAATGCATTTTGGACTATTTGTGTCAACTTCATCTCTTTTTCTCCCTATCTATATGTTAGGCTTCCAACCTCGCGGAGGGCAGTGTTTTCACTTGACCTGTAGAAACCATTGAGCAGCTGGAGATCTGAACTTTTTGATATTTAGCCCATTCCTTTTGTGAGATTTTACCTTAATAGTAACTCAAACGAGAATGCAAGTGTCTAGTGCCTTTTTAGCCTGTGGCTATCGTAGAATCATAGAGTGGTTGGGTTGGAACCTTAAAGACTATCTAGTTCCATCCCCCTGCCATGGGCAGGGACACCTTCCACTAGATCTGTTGCTCAAAGCCCTGTCTAACCTGGCCTTGAACACTTCCAGGGAGGGGGGGATCCACAACCTCTCTGGGTAACCCATTCCTGTGCCTCACCACCCTCACAGTGAAGAATTTTTTCCTTCCATCTAATCTGTATCTACCCTCTTTGAGTTTAAAACCATTATTCTTTGACCTATATGAAGTCTTGTCTCCGAACTCTCCTGTAAGCAGACATACCTTACACAATTCTTGTCCTGAATTAAATCAGCAGGTATATCTTTCTAGGAAAATGAAACTGGAATAGGCCAAAATCTTTTCCCAAGGTCTTTGCTCCTGCCGTGAGGTTGTATTAGCAGAACTACTTTGGTGCTTCTTTTAAAATATGACACTTTTTGTGGGTAAATAGGAAGCTGGATGGAATTGTCTCTTAACCTATCCTGAGCTTGTACTAATTTATTATCATACAAGCTAGATAATTAAAGACAATATGTGTTACTTGCTATTTCATATTTGGCAGTTACTCAGAACAAATATAGCATAGCTTAAAAATACAGCTTTATGGGTTTGTTGAGAAAGTGTCAAAACTTGCATCTGAGAAGTTCAGTCTCTGCAATAATGGATGACTTTATAAAAATAGGGAGAACTTTGTATGATGTTTCTGAAACACTGAAAAGGCTGAGGGGACTGATAAGGCTTAGCGGGTGCACTCATAAGGTATATAACTAGTCAGTTACAAAAGGGACAAAGTCAAATGAGACTATATTTGTAATCACGAATTTTAAAAACCAAGGAAAAATTGCATTTAGATATATATTAATGAAGAATCGAAGTCACTGCATTTGGATTTAATGCACTTTGTTTAATTGCTCCCATCAGGCTGAAAAGCTAGAATAAAATAGATAGCTATTGCTGGTATTCCTGGGCCTTTTCCAGAAACAGTTGAGGCAGTGCTGAGCTTTAGACTCATTTAGAAGAATATAACCCTGGAGTCAATTAATAAAAATTTAGATTTAAACTAACAAAAAGGAGAATAAAATGTTTGTCCCATCATGAGCCAAATGATACTTAAAGGCAGTCTAAATTTGGTAAAGTCATGCTGTCTTTCATCTCCTGCGTTATTATCATTAGGATCCTGGGGATTCCTCGTGTGCTATATGCTATCAGAAACTTAAAGCTGCTATACTTTTGCCTGACCTGGCATTAATTTACCACTATTTAACTTACCCATCTACAACTGGCTCTGAATTTGGCCATTCTGTGTTGTTATTTCAATGGCTTTTTTTTTTTTACAGACAAAAAAAAGTCCCTGTTTCCCACTGACTACTTTTAAATCTCAAATTCCCTTTTTCTGTTTGTGTTACTGATGGAGTTTTTCAAATCATTGGAGCTTCTCCCTCAATTTTGATCACTTGAAATACTGAAGAGCTAGTGATCTTTTTTACCTTTGACTCATAGGTGAAGACTCTGGGGACAACAGAGGAAATTATGCTGGCAGCTTAATACAGGTCCATCAGTAAGAATTGGTATTGATAGTATGCATGGAATGAATCTATTAAAAAAATCAAGAATAACATTTATGAAAATACAGCATTTACAGCAATATTTTGCCTCAGCATCAACCAAGAAATATATTCATGCAAAGCGACATAACATTCAGTGGAGTGGAAAATAGTTTATGTAAAATTGTCCTCACTATGAAATTGTATCAATACACAGGAAAAAAGGAGAGATTTTTAAAGGTAAGAAGCAAAGCTGTTCTGTTGCTTCATGAAAAGGCTTTTACATGTGATAAAAATTAGTTTAGACAGCTAAGCAAAAAAGCTAATTCATGGGAATTACCAAAGAAAACAAGTCATAGGCACAGTGAAGAGAGGTTACATTAGGGTCAGGACCTCATAAATGATCGTGACAGAAAATCGTATGCTCTTTTTGTCTAACCTGCAACAAATACCCATGTCTGCCCTAACTCATAAATGATATTAGGTCTGTAGTCTAACTCATTCATAAAGCAGTCTTTGATAATCCTCTGATGGATGGTCATGATTTCCAGTGCTGAGAAGATACTAGTAGTCTGGTATTTTGGGTGCTCCTCGTGCAGATAATATCTTCCCGCAAAACCTAAGGGGTGTAACAAGAAAAAACCCTTCAGTGAATAGGTTTGATACCTGCCCAAATATTCCAGCCCCTGGGGATGTGTGGAAAGCCAGAGATGTCCTTCAAGCCCAAGTTCTCACTGTTCTTCTCCAATGCCCTTGAAGTTATGACTCTGAGGTTCTCATCAGCTGCTGTCGTTTCTCTTCAAGGAAATATAAAAGGAGGTATAGAGTAGTTAATGCAGCCTCAGGCTTAGGTCTTGGGGTTGTCAGCTCTATTCACTTGCTTTTCCCCTTTTGATGGGGCCTACAGTCAGATCCTCAGACTTTCATCTTTAAAGAAATGGTGCTGGAAGGGCATGGATGCAAATGCAAAGGCTTATGTGTTCAATTCCTATAGCCAGATGGTTTCTGTGAGCCAAAAAAAATCCCTTCCAAAGGAATGGAGAGAAAGGTGGGGTTGTTTCTTTGGTTTTTTTTAATGCCTTTTAGTATCAAAAATCATTGCCTTATATCTGTAATTATAATACAGTGGTCTCCAAAGAGATTTTACCTTAAAATTGTAAGTTATATCTTTACCTTTCTAGCTGTTTAAAATATGACTGTCTGCTACAAAAGCTGCCAGGAAGTTCTGAGTTCTGGTATCATGCGGTTTGCATGCCCTGTTTTTCATTGGTCTTTACCATGAGTAGTTCACAGAAGCTAACGTTACTTGGAAATACTGGTTAGCTTAGAATAGCAGCTTTTCAAAGTTTAGCACAGAACCCTGTAATTTTACACACAAGACATTGCTAATCTGTTTCTGGTTTTAAAAACAAAAGCCTCTTTGAACTTGGAACCTCTTGGAACCTCTATAAACTGTTTTTTTCCTGTTGCAATAACCATATTCACTAGAGGGTGTTCTACTGATGTCAGCTATTTCATTCTAAATCTATCTTTGCTGCATGAACTTTTACAAGTATTCTGTTATTACATAACTTTGTCAGATATTGGCTCTATGATGACTTAGAGTTATGCAAGCACAAAGTCCAAACTATTCCTCAGTGGAGTTAACATTACAATGTTCTGACAATCTTGGAAGGATCTATTAAGTTCCAGAGCTGCCTCTTACATTAGCATTTTCTTTATTTGACAAATACTTGGGAAATTAGAGGCGCTCAATCTGAGTTTAGGTCTATCCCAGAATATCTTCAGTGTCTGCCTTTCATTTCGGTGGTTTTCTTTGAACTCTACAGTTTCTTATACCGGCCAATAGAGGAGACTTACCTGTGGAGACATTTAATGTCTGTGGTGAACGTGAAAAAGGCTTGAGGGATCAGTAACGAGTCTTGCTAAAACACTGGAAATGCTGCATGGAGCTGACAAATACTATCTTAGTTTTTGGTGGAGAAGCAGTGTGCTTAGAGAAACTATATTTGTATTCTGAATTCTGCAGTCCTGTTACAGGGAAGTTATGCTGTATGAGCTGATCTCTGGGTGCTTTTGATAACTGGGCTTCTAGCTAGCCACCACGTAACATTTAAGTGATTTTCCTATCCAGGTAGTGGCAAAGCATTTACGCACCTGGACATATCACCATTCCAAACCAAGCACTGCAGAGATCAGGACAGTGATTCGGGAAGCAGTCTTTTGTTTTCATTTGAGGCAATAACATCACTTGAAATAGAGCTTTATAATATTGCCTTAAATATCACACACCAAGAGTTTTCATCCAAGAAATATTTTGTAAAATGATAGTAATTCTTTACTGGCAGTTTAAAAGGGATGGGAAACTGTACTTGCTGTCTGTGCCTACTTGGCACCAACTTTCATGTTATTAGAAGTACTATTGTAACTTAAAATCTGCCTCCAGTGAATGCACTTTTTTTTTGCACGCTGTTCCTGGATAGGTCTGTATAGTGCAAAGTAATTTTTTTCCTAGGGATTGAACAGGTTTTTTACATATAATTTCTTTCTTTCCGTGTACTTTGTGGATCTGGCATTATTAAATTAATGCTACTTTCTTTGTACCTAACAGTACAAAGAAAATGCAAAATTCCCTCTTCTTACTTGTCCTTATCAGTATAGTCAAATGCGAGAAATGGCTAGATTATACTGCCTTTCCCTTAAAAGATATCAATCTAAAGGCAGCTTTAAAAAGCCTATGTGCCAGTGAGTACAGAAAGGGTTTTGTGTTTTGTTTTGTTTCCCCTTTGTTTGTTTTGGATGTTTTTTAGAGTTTTTAAATGGTTAAGAGGGAAACCAAATTGCCTGGACAGTCAGAGGAAGACGAAGAGGCACAGGTGAAAATAGGGTCATGACAGTCATCTTTTTTCCTTCCTATTTCCCAAGAAAAACAAGAGGAATAGGACTGCTAACAACCTTAAAAAAACAACATGATGGGATTGGGTTAAACTATTTAAAGTGACCATGATACAGTCCTTGGGAACAGAAGCTGTGATGTTGCAGAAATCAAGGCATCTCCACACGTCAATTAAACGGAATTTTCTATACAGCAGAAAGTGGGGAACTGAATCAGATTGGTAACACTGCAGGATCTGACTTTTCAGAGCATCTCAGCACTCTGAGTTTGTACTAGTCCCACAGAATCAGTTCCCTCATCTGGTAGTTGGGGCACATATTCTTCATTATTTACAAAACCACAGATTAATTATGATGACTGTAAGGAACCTGCTTGGTGAATGAGGAGACCAAGGGTTTGGTATCTCTGTGTAATATGTGAAAAGAGTACAGGGAGTTATGAAATAATGTTGGGGAAAAGCCTGATCATACAGAAAAATTGCTATTTCCAGGATGAGTCCTCAATGTATAAAAACCTATCCCCAGAGAGAAAGTCAAGACTGATTCACTCTTGTGTTAACCTTCTGTGACGAATGCAAACAAACTGAAGGTACAAAGATTGGGAATTAATTGGTGTAATTAACATTTTGTGATTATAATGACTTCTAATCAATACTTTATGCAAATGGCTGTATTGATGTGTTGAACAAAGGATTCTAGCTGTATTTGGATGGGGGAAAAAACCCCACTTTAAAATCCTAATGAAATTCAAACCTTTGAGCTCAGGTAAAGTCCTGACCACATCTTTTTCCAGGTAAAAAGAAGATCCTTTAATGACCTACTTAATTAAAATGGTGCTGATAAAGCTGCTGACTATGCTTCACAAAATGAGGTGACTGGAGGATGAAGCACGTTCCCCTGTTAACAGTTCCCTCTGTTAAACAACTATGTTTCAGCAGGTTAACAAAGCAAAATAGAGAAACCAACCTGGTATGAACTCACAGTAGTGAGACCCTTCCTGTGGCAGGAGTAGCCTGGGACAGGGTTCAAATGTCAAAGCAGCAAATGGGATATCAAGAAGCTTTAAAGGCCAGGAGGAAAGGGTTGGATGACTCTTTTTTAGGTGAGTGAAAGGGGTCTGACTTCTTTCTCTGTCTCTGGAAATCACCTTCAAATTGTTCCTCAGTTCTTTTTCTTTCTGTATTTAGAATGGGTAGGTTAGTGATCAGAAAAGGTTAGATGGGAGCTGCTGGTTCTTCCACACTCCAACTTCATGTGGTAAACAGTACCTTTAGCAAAACTTATTTGCCTGTGGTTCCAAATTTTTCCTCTTTCAAATAAGTGGACATCGGGCAGCATAAAAATGCAGTCATCTCCAAACTTAATTCAAATACTTCCCAAATAATCTATTCTGGTATATGATGGAAAAACAAGACTTTTTGCTTTGAGTCTCAATGTTCGGAAATAGCAGGAGTGGGTTTGGAATATTAGTTTGTAAATCTTTGGACATGAAGAGGTGTCACATTGTGAGAAACGAGCTAAAAAAAAACTCGCGACAAGAGGGTTAGGCCAGACTTCACAGTGAAGCACCTAATTTTATTACGTTCTTGCAAGACCGGGTGTCTAACAAGTAGGCACACCTGGTCAGAAAAATACATGAATTTTTATACCCTATTCCCGGCCGTGAAATCCCTCCTCTGTTTCCCCATTGGCCGGGTACTCCAAAGTTTACAGGCTAAACCGACACGCCTTCTACATGTTGTAGTACATACCAGTTCATACATCGCATGTCTCATTAACGCGAACTTATGCCTCCCCTGGGAGGAGAAGTTAATATCCAATACCCTATTAAGCAAGCGCAGTACGGCTTCGAAAAATCCCCTCTCTATCTCGAGCAACCTGGGCTGACAACAGGTTCTTATCATATATGAACAACATCCTTTGTTCCACACTCCCACCCTACAAGGCAACCTCCTGTTTATCTTATTAGGTTCTTACCATGCAAGAGCAACATTCTCTGTCTCACAACATAACAGAGAATTAGTCCTTTGCAATTAGGGATTCATATTTATGGTTGCACTTGTTCTTAAGGGTCTCTTCTAGACTAAATGGTTTTATGAAATATATTTCAAGCCTTCAGTTTGGGTGTGGATGGATATCTTCTCACAATGGACAGGAGACCACGAGCGGCAGGCCTCCTGCACTGTGACAGATCAGGATTGACAAATGTTGGAAATACTATGTTGTGAAGACTGTATAATTGCCTTTCGTGATAACACTACATTTGACAAACACCTTTCAAAAAAAAAACCAGTGTCAAAGTAAATGAACAAGAACTTTGCATATACAGTGTTGATCTTGGGTTTAGAGGTGGAATAAAATACTTTTGTTATGGTTTTTGTGTTCTCAAGGGAAAAGCCACCTTGGTACCTTACTGCTAGGAATGCTTAAAGGGTTTGTTTTTAATGTGATGTTAGTTTTGTAAAACTTGCAAGCCTGTTGGTGAGTCATAATGAAGCATTGAACTTTTCAAGACAGCCTGATAAGCAAACTCCCTTAGTCCTCAAACAGGAGGCAGTTCATGCCAGGTATTGGCTGAAAATAGCTGTTGGGATTTCACCCAGTAAGTGTGTGTCTCATCAGCATTCTGCAGTGCTGCCAAAGTTTGCTATAGCATGAAGGAGAAAGAAACAAAGAAACATAAGGAGAAGGGGGGGGAAAGGAAGCTAATGAGAAGAAAAATTGCTTTTTAGCTGTTCATTGGAACTATTTTGGTTTCCTAGTGAACCCGAACAGCATCTTTGGTGATAATGTGGGGAAGTTAGCATTTTTGGCACCTGAGAAGAAAACATTTGAAGTTTGGGCACTCTGAAGGGGTAGAAGGGAGCTAGTTTAAGTGCTTTGCTGACCAGTGATAGAGTTTTTGTACATTCCCAGTGTCTTGCTGAATTGGGACCTTAATCTGGCTCCAGTGATGAAAGTGCCCAAAACAAATTATGGATCTTAGACTTAAACGGCTGTGGACCATGCTCCCTTATTAATGAAGAGCTCACACTTGATATGTACATAAATGTCTGTTTAACTGTCCTGGAAGTATAAAGGGAACTTGAAGTAGCTGTAAATGCCATGGGGTACAATACTTTCTTCTTAAATGACAAACAATAGGTTTGTATAGGGGGTGGGTTTTGTTTTGGTTGGTTTTGTCTTTTTTTTTTTTTTTTTTTCTTTTAGCATAGGACAGTGTAGAGTGCGGTTACCCAGAGAGGAGAGACATTCAATGTACATTTGAGAAGAGTCCTGTGTGGCTCTACCTTCATCTGATACTGCTTTCATTCTGTCACTTGGAATAGCAAATAGTGACTCTCCCTCTGAAGGAGTTCCTCTCAAATTTGCAACTGGTAATGCTCTTGCTGTTCTGATGGGGCTGACAGGTTCTGTTGAAATCGATGTCTTTAAACTCCAGTAAAACATCCAGGAAGATGCCAAGGAGTGTGTCACACCTTCTAAAGATGCAAAGCTGAGAAATTCAGAAAGTCACTTATCCAGGGCATGGGTGGCAGACACTACCATTCTCTTTTTCCTAGAGAAGCAATCCCCGGGACTTTTCCTCTGTGTAGATAAGGCCTTTTCTAGGCATCTGTCCTCTCATACCTTGTTTCCTGCCAATAAATTTTAAATTGAGGATAGTTAGGACAGTGTACTCAAAACATTAAGTTATTAGATATTTCATTAAAACAGATAATGCTAGTGCCCTAACATACCCACAAGCTGCTGCATAACCGTCATGCTGAAGAGTCCTTGTAGCACAGAGTCCTTACAAACTGCCAGAGAAATGTGGCACATGATCTACTAGGTGCACAGGATACAAGTGCTTGGGAACTTTATTTGACCTTCTGCTTTCAGAACTGCAGGAAGTGTTGTGGTGCTTATTACAGTTAGAATAAATTAATTTTCTGACTTTCCAGAGTTATAAAGGTCCTTCACAGCTGAATCTATGGTGTTTGTTATCATACTATAGCCTTGCCTGATGGTAATAAAGGTTCTGAAGTTCTGTCTGCACTTACGGTATAAGAAGGATTTGACTAATAGCAAAACTTACAGGCTCTAAAATACACATGTAAAAATTCGGTTGCTCAAGAGGCTCTTCAGTTTTGTCCTCAGCACGGCATAAATTGTCAGGAAAGACAGGATCCAACTGAAGGCTCTAATGTTTCAGCTTTGAAAGGGAAAGTTCGAAAAGCCTTTTCTGGGGTCGCCTTTGATTTGGCTTAAGGAAGGTGGAGACTGTTCTGTATCCGCCTGAATTCTACTTCTGAAAAAGATGAGATAAAATATTTCTACCCTTTGTTACCAGTAAAAGACACAAACCTGGTATTTAAGCAGTCCCTATAGACTTCAGGAGGATGCTTCAGCCCGTTTACTAGCTTAGCCTCTCGCTCACTTTCAGACTTGCTTTGCATTTGGCTGAAATAACTGGCTTCCAATCAAATACTTTAAATACTCTGTCTCAGAAACTTGTTGCATGCGTCTTATGTGCCACCTATGTTCCAGAGGATTATAGCCACGGGAAGGCAAACTGTTGTTTCTGCTGTCTTCTGACAGGAGATATCTTTGTGTAACTGTTTTGACTGTGGACTAGTTTTGTTTGTTTCTGGTGTGCCTCCTGCTTTACTTTTGCTATACAAGTGTGTAGTAAGTGTTTACAGAACACTTCAGAAAGGCAGGACTGGGAGTGGGGCTTCTAAGTTTCTTTCGTACTTCTGATGTCTTTAAAACAGTGTTTCTTGATTCCTATTTATTTCTGCAACAATGATCTGTGCTAAAGGTGTGTGAGGCAGTTGTCTTCGTGATGCTTTATCTCGACTAGGAAAAGATGCTTCGAAATCATGATTTATACTTGAAACTTTCCATGGGATTTTGTCCTTTGCCTTATTTTACAGTCACAATTAGAGCTTTGAAATATCTTAGCTTAAAAAAAGACAGACAATACATAATTCCCCCCCCTTTTCTTTAAGTTAATAAATTGTCTTGTGCTTTTGTTTTTGTGACAAATATATGAACATTTCATAGGTGATTAAATAGTAAGGTCTCCTTCAGAGAAAGAGATGAACGTTTATGCGGTAGCCTGTTTAGAAATGGATATCTTCTGATTGTTAATGAAATCAGACAATGCAAATCAAGTGAAAATGAATTGGAGCTGATGCCTGGCAGACTAGTTGTTTACAAGAGTATTCTGTGTGGTCTAATGTGTGGGGTATTTTTGCCAAGACTTAGTAAATGATGAAATGATACTGCAATTAGAATTAAGACTGGCAGAGGTGTTTGTTAAAATTTTGCTATTTGTTCCTCAAAATATAATAAATTAAAAAAGGGCCTTTGAAAATAATGAGAACAAATGAGAAGTCAGGAAGTAGCCAAATAATCACTCAACTGCTTCTGTTTAGGGAAACCAGAAAACTTTTCCCAGTCACAATTAAAAATTAAATTACACAAATTTTGTCCTCTGTCCTGAGAGTTCATGGGGTGTATGCACCTGCCAGAGAGAAAAAGCTGTAAAACTGCCTACTTATCTGCAGGAGAGAAACCAATAAAGGTTGTGTTTAACCTTCCCTACAACCAAAATCAACATGTTCTGATGAATGATTGAAAAAACCTCACTTGCTGCTCCAAGTATTCACTATCACCAAGTGAGAGTGTTTGAGCTAGCTGGAGATTCTATAACTAATCACGTTCCCAATTATATGCTTATAAATATTATTAAATTATTGATTTGCATAGCCTGAGCATACAAAGCATCAACCTGGATTAATGTACTAATAGAATGAAAAAAGCAGACCATGGTAAATATTACAGTCTAAAAAGAGAACTATGATACCTCAGGTAAGGAGTATAGCAAAACTCTGGAAGAAGCAAGGAGGCTGAAGAGAATATACATGAATTGTGGGTTTTTGTTATGTTTTGTTTTTTTTTTTTTTCCCCTGTGTGATTGGATGCTGAGGTGCACTGGGTATGTCACTGCCTGCTTCCAGCTCATACAGCTTCACCTAGGGATTGAGCAGCCTTGCTGTCAGTAGTGGATTTTTGAGATGTCCTGCTTAAGAAGTCCTCACAAGCTTTTATGAAGGTAAAAAAAAAAAAGGGTACTCAGTTTTCTGGAAAACCTGAAGATTTTAGAATTAGACCAGAATTTGATGTCATGTTTTGGAAACAAAACCAAGCCTGCTCCCTTCCCCCCCAATGCTTAGACACCCAAAAATTGTAGAAAATTTGACTAACTTTGGAAAACCAGATTTGAACCAAATTGTCTATTGTAAAAATAAGAATCTAGAGCTGTTTAAGACGATATCTCTAAAAGCTCTTTAATTTCATTGCTGCTAAACTTAGGTGCAAAGCTTTTCAGGCTACGAGGATGGGCAACAAGATTGATTATTCTGTTCACACACGATAATAGTAATTAAATGTACAGTGAAAACCTTCACAAGATTCTGCCGAAATTACTAGAATTGTATTAAGACAAACTCCTGTCTAGTGCAACTCCATCTGTCAGTGGTCCTGCTACATCTAAGCACAGAAAGGTGATGAGTCACAAGGAAATGTGTATTTTAAGGGAAACAGGGCAAACAAGTTATTCTAGTACAAATATGAAGCAGGTTTCTAAAATTGTTTGACAAAAGAAAATATTTTTCACATTTTCCTAGCTGGTTGAGATTTAACTGAATGATTTTAGTTTCAGGAGACAGTGCACAGGGCTTGGTCAGAACTGGTGTAGGGAGGGGAAACCTTTCATAAAGAATTGCTAACAAATGGGATTCAACACTCAGGAGGCTCAGATGGCCTATTAATTCTGGTTCTGGCTTTCTTCCAAAACAACTGTGCTTCTCTTAATTCATGGCTAATTTCTATCGGAGATACCAAGAGACCATTTCTTTTTTCGACAGGAAGCATCCACAGTGCTTAAATGGATTCATGTGAGGGGCTTTAGTGAGCAGACATTGATTGGCTCGTCTCTGGGGCCTGGCAAAAGCCTGACGGGTACTGGTTTGACACAGGCACCAAATGAAATACGACCTCCTGTAAGCAGGCCTGAGCTTCTGGGCCTTTGTGGAATACGGTAGCTAAGGACCTTTTCAATCCCTTTTAATTAATGAAGTGATTTGACTTGACTGAGATTACACTTACAATAATGAATTAAAAAGAAATCTCTTACAAACATGCAACAGGGAACAAGCACCATATTTGGTCCCTATCTGATCCCCATTGTATATCTCATTTCTGTATGCACTTCAGATCGATAATTTTAAAAGGGAGGCTTTTATTTTCCAAGCACGGACACCTGCATACTTCACATTTTCAAGTGCTTTTGTGTAGAAGATTAAAATTAGGATCTCATATGCTTCGATGATTGGTTTAGTCCTTTCTTATCTCTGTTGTGCTAAATCTCTCTATTCCTCAGGGTTCCTGACATCTTATCCTACCCTCTTTCATGCTGCATTTTCTCCTGTGGTACGGCAAGTTTTTAGCTGCATTTTGCTGGATACCAGTGAGCAATGGTCACTGCATATATTTTGTAGTGGGAATGCAGTCATCCAGTGTCACTTCTGATGGGCACACATTGAGTGTGAATCTATGCCCAGCCCAGTGTAAATGATTCCCCTCTGCATTATGTCTGAAATCACTCTTGCTCCCCCCAACATTGTTCCACAGTAATAGTTTGGAGCCATTCTGATCAAAGGAAAGAACTGTGGCTAGCTTAGACTTCTCCCTGATGTTCTGTTTCAAGGTGTCAGCAGTGTCTGTCTTGCTAGCTGAGAGGGTGCTCTGATTTAAAAACATGCTGAAATTGAAGGGAAATACAGGTTGATGGAACAAATGGAACAAAGCCTCTGTATTCTTGGCTAAAATTGTGATGTCTAGGGGCTTCCAAGAATATTGACTATATCTAAGTGCAGAGATGAGGTTAGCTATTCAAAACCATGGAAGAAACTTCCATACCAAGAACTACATTTTCTCATAGATGCTCATAAAGGGCAGTGAGAGGTGACATGCAGGGCTGTCTGGACACTTCCATGCATTCTTGATTTCCACTGTGCAGGAACTCCAAGATCACTGTAGTCATCAGTCTGCTGTATTATGTTATAACACAGGCTTAACTTTTCAGATAATGCACTTTCTTTCCCTTTATAACAACAAATTGCCTTCCTCTGCTACAGTGTAGATTCATTCTGTTTGCCCAGAATCTGGTATTGCTCTTTCATCTCTTGCCATGGAAGCCACTCTTTTTTTCTGCTGTAAAAAAGAAATGCCATCAACGTAAGATCGAAACAGAAAACTTTCAATTGTGTTTGTCAGATTTCTTGAAAATATTTCATCATTTGACAGAGACTAGAGCAAAAGAGATGTTATAAAGGCCTTGTGTATGATCCACTGGGAGCTCATTAGAAAGCAGTTACACTTAGATACCATTAGGTTTGTAGGATGATAAGCATCTTAACATGTAGAAGAGGAGTATTAAGAGTGGTAAACAGTGAGCAGAAGTGTAGCAGTTGGTTAAATAACAAAGCACAGCTTCTATTAGAAGTTTAGTTTTCAGCATTTACAGCTTGGTTAAGATGCTGCTTAATTACACAAATTTGTACGAAACACCTCCTTAATTGCTAAGGTGGTGGGAGAATTCACAGAGAGGTGGTTATCGTCTACTTTAATGTGTTCTCTATTGCTTAAAAGCAAGTGACCTAAAAGTAAAAAATCCTCCTGCTCTCCTGAGAAGTTTTATTGCAGATTTTAGCTTGGCACTGCAATCATTTTAAATGTGTGTGGAGAATTTTAGACTAATTTGAAATTAGGAGTCATCACTGAATGAACAACTGTACTTTACAAATGTGATTTTATTGGCCAGGGATAGTTACTGATACTCTGGAAAGAGAATTAATCTGTGCGTTACAGAGATTTAAACCCCCTACCTTCAGTCGGTTTAACCATATTTTTCTTTGAAACTTACTTTCGGCACTTTTAAGCTCACACTCTCCATCTGGCAAGTAATCTCACTGAAGATTTATTAACTCTCTAATTCTTACCGTTGTTCTACAGTAGCTGTTATGGTTCAGAACTTGAATGACCGCACTAAGTGTGCATCAACTGCCGCTCTCTCCCACTCCGCGATGCGCGTGGCTGAGGCCGCGCAGTGCCGAGCGCGTCCGCTCCCGGCGCGGCCCGGACCGGCGGGCTGGAGCGCGGCCTGAGCTGACCGGCACCGGCTGCCCGCAGTGCACCGCAGCCTTATGCTGCTGGAACGTGGGTTCCCCGGCGGGAGGCGCTCCCGAGGCGTCCGGCGGGACGCCCCGTTCGGAGGCGCCCCGCGGGGGCCGGGGCGGTGAGGCAGGGCGGGGCCGTCGGCGGCGGCCCGGCAGCAGGTGGCAGCAGCGCACTGGGGATGGGAGCCGCAGGCGGCGGCGGCGGCGGCCGCCCAGCAGCTGGGGCCGGACACCGCGCCTGGAGCCGCCCCTGATGGAGAGATCAAACCAGGAACGGCCCCGGCCATATGGGGCTTCAGGCTGGCCGTGCGCCTCAGATGCCATTGCTGAGAGTAGTTTGACTTGTTTGGTTCCGGTGGGAGCTCCCTGATGTAGGAAAGGAAGGCAAACAAGAAAGTATATTGATGTCCCAACAACTTAGAAATATACAAGTCAGATGGCCTTACTAAGGTGCTGCTTATGGCTAAAGCAGCTACTGTGTTGGTAGGTGACTGAAAGAAGAAAAAGACAAAAAATATTTCTCTGCGGGAGATGGCAACTTGACCTGAGCATGGAAAGATGAAAGTTGCCCATAAGTTACACATAGTTACGGATAATCATACACATGCGCATGTTTATGCTTACATATGGTTGTGGTGACTTAATTTAATTTTCTAAATATCCTGGTGCTGTAATTTTCCTGTAATTAGATACGTATTTACTTTCTATAGGTGAGTCTGCCCGAATTGGTTTTTAGAAATAGTTCAAATTAATTTGAAAAAATACACTTGAGAGCAGATAAACAAGCCAACCTAGTAGAGTAGAAAGGTACAGAAATATAGAGAAGGAAGGGAAAGAAATAAGAGATTTATTTATTTGGCAAAGTGGTAAGAGGGCATTACAGCTGGATGCCCACTGGAGAATGCAGTAATAGCAAGAAAATTTTTTAAACAGTAAATATAATCAAGTGGAAAATAGAGAAATGATGCTAAAGAAATGGAAGGTATGATTAAGACTATCTTCATGTACCTTATCAATAGCATTTTAGACAATCTAGATTTGAGGAAATGACTGTCTAAATCTAAAATAGTGTAGAAGAAAAGGTTCAGGAATGAAAAAACAGGGGAATAAAAACTATTTTCTCTTCTAAGACTTGGGAGCAGTGGGAGGAAGAGGCTGGAACAAAACTTTACGGAATGTAGTGGAGACTTTGGTATAACAGAAAGGAAAGCCTGGACGTTATATGGAAAGGAGAGTTGAAGGGTTATACTGAGAATGGGGAAGGACCAAGAGACAACTGAGGCCTCTTTCAGGAGGTCTGGAAGAGGGACAGGAAGACTTGGAGAGGGCTACCCTCAAATTTAAATTTAAGTTAATTTAAGTTTTCCTTAAATTAGCTCTTCAAATGTCAATAGTTTGATCTTTTATCTGGAAATTATGGATGAGATCTGTGCTGTGCTGCTGTATTTCACTTCCAATAACCACTGTATTTTCTGGCAGTACTCATTTCTATGATCCCTCTAAAGTCCTATGAGAAGGTGATGACAACATTTCATGAGTTTTCTGCCATAGATCTAATAGTGCTTTATGATAGTAGTCCTCATCCTTATTCTCACTCTATAAATGGAGACACTGTGCCAGGGATGAGAGTGAGTCATGAAAGATAGGTCCATTTAGTCACTATCTAGCGTGACAGTCTGGGTGTAAAATAATCTCGCCTGGAAAATTTCTAACTTGGTATTTGCCAGAAGATACACCCAAGGAAAGATGTCAATGCTATCTATGCTCTCTTAAAAGTCTACTCTTCACTGATGAATACAGCTTGCTGGGCTATGTAGGCTGTGATCTGACGTGGCACA
Source organism: Bucorvus abyssinicus (assembly GCA_009769605.1). Lineage (NCBI taxonomy): Eukaryota > Metazoa > Chordata > Aves > Bucerotiformes > Bucorvidae > Bucorvus > Bucorvus abyssinicus. The sequence continues at coordinate 8,485,943 of CM020043.1, read as the reverse complement.
CCCATTTTTGAGACTTCAGTGGCTTTAAATTATGTACATTTGCTTTTTATGATAAAACAAATTATTTGAAAAAGAACACTTCAGAAAAGCTTAATTTTGTGGAACTGTATATCATCCAAAATGCACTACTAGGTCTCAGTGTTTAATGCAGCACTTACATTTTGTTGCATCTTCCCTGCCTTGTGCCACGTGGTCTTCTCTCAGCACACTGCCCTCTAGTATTGTCTAAATAAATACGAGAAGAGTCAGCTATAGAAATTGAGTTATTTTTACTATTTTCACATAATAATAGTGAGCCCTGCAGGCCTAGTGCTGGCAAAATACCATAGATTTGTCATTTAGAGGCAGAAATTTCTGTATAATTTCCCAAATAGAATTTTGGTCCCCTCTGCTGCACTGAATTTGTTATTGTCGTGTGTTTTTCCTGGTGTTTCTAATGAGCTGTTAATGAGCTGCTAACTATGTATGTAAATTAAATGGGGTTAGACATTGAAAGGTTATCAAGAAATAAAATGCCATATAATACTTCAAAGTGTTATAAAATAAATTAGCTTCTTTAATTTTGCTGGCACAAAGTTGATACTTAATAACCTATAGCCTTAGTTTTTTAAAATGATGTTAATTTAAGACAATTTCAATCTGTACCCCAAGTGACATGGCAAACAAATTCTTTCACCCTTCATTACTAAGATGTATTTATGGTGTATGTGCCGGTTGCTGTGTGCCTCAACTGAATGATCAAGCTATTAAAGATAGTTCAAGACCAGTGGAGCTTACTGTAAATAGTTTTGTTACAATTTAAGGCGTCAAGTAAGAATGTGGCAATGGTGAATGGTGAGTGCTTTGGCTATGGTGATCTTTTAGACACTATGATACTGGCAGGTCCACTTATCCTGCTCACCGGTTGAGGTTATGTTTTAGCACCACAGTAACAAAGTGGTGTGGAGCAGGCCTTACACAACATGAGGGTGCTGTGGTGAAACTGCTTACTGCAGGCCTCCATCGCCTCTGCAAAGAAGGGACAGTGTGGCCTTTCCTTTCATGTCACAGCAGGCTGGTCTTGAAGAGCTGGTGAGGCACAGCTCTGGAGGTTCACTGATGAAACTGAGATATACTGTGCAAATATTAATGTTTCTGTTAGATATACTAGTATCCTAGGAAAAGGACCTCCTTGTTCTCTCTCAGTGCTGACCTCAGAGATAACTACTGAGCCCTGAAACAGTCTCCTCACCTGTGCAAAGCTGACCTTCTTCATATATCAGATTAGGCAAGCGTTAGCTGAGCTGAACAACCCTGCGTTAATGTGGTTTTCACCTGGACCTTGTCGTATTTACAAGGCTACTACAGAGAAACCAGGCATCAGCTCAGGGCTGTACTGCTCTCAGTGCCATAGGTATAAAACCAATCCAGAGTAATTTTTAGTTTGGGCAATTAGGAAGCTGGGGAACACTAACAGTGAAAAATCTAGGATTCTGCATCACAAAATGTAACTTAGTCATTTGTTTGACAAGTGTAGTTTAGCTTAAATAATTTACAATAGTATTTCAGAGTATGCTAGCAAATGTTCTGCAGTATGTTCTGTGAAATTAATGAGGTTGTGGTAAATGAGCCCTCACTACCACATTTTGCCGTTAAACATTTGCTGAGAAGTAGGACAGGGCACAGTTCTTTATGGTGGCTGACTTGAAGAAGTCTAGTTAGTCTGCTGGGAATCTGCATTATCCTACCAGACTGCAGTGTAACAGAGTATTTGCTGTCTCATGTTGAATACTATAAAGTTAAGTACAGAGTGTTCAAATCTGGTTTTTCCTTGTCATGAACTACCTGAAGGCTTTGGAAAATACTATGGTTAGATTAGTAATAGTATTTCAATTGCTTTGGAAAAGTAGTAGACAAAAAAGAAAAGCATATAAGTATGCAGTGTTTGCTCATCAGGCCTTCGCAGAGTAGCTGAAGGAGTTTCATCAGGTTCAGTGATGTCTCATGCCATACTGCCTTTTACTGCCATACCTAACCTGGAAGGGTGGACTTGCTCTGAATTTCACTTGGCTTGGAGGTCTGGGGTTTGATCTTTAACTGTACTTTTCAGTGCTTGCATGGAACTATCCAATGTCACCATGTGACACTGAAGCATAGGGTAATTTTTTAATTTTTTTTTTGTCTGTGCTATCCTTGTTCCTTGCAGAAAATAAGATACCTAATATATGCTCATTTCCCAGGAGACGACAATTTTGTCCTAAAAGCCTGTAGGGACTTCAGTACTCCAAAGTCAGCACTCCAAAGGCTAGTAACAGAAAGCAGCACTTCACTGCAGACAAACTAATCCTCCAACAATGTTTCATTCAATCAAAAAATGCTGCAGATTGAAGGTGTTATTGCACGCCTTTGAGATTATTGTGAATGAACCGTATTTTCCACTGAATAGTAACAGCAAACCAGCCTACCCATCTAAATGTTTCCCATGGTAATTTTGCCCTAAATTAGCAAAGATTGGGAAACAAGTAATTTTTGGTTTTAACCTTTCTCCCTTTGAGTATGCAAATAAAAGCTGTTGTGAAGAAAAATTATTTGCTGTTTAAACTTCTAAAGTTAAAGTTACGTTATGTGATGCTAATCAGTTCTCAAGCTGTTTAGATCCTGAAAACTCTGTTTATTTTTGTCTTGGACTGTCTGAAAAAAATTGCTGAGAAATCTTATGACATTTGAATTTATTTTGTAACACTAATCTCTAGAAAGCAGCCACTTTTCCCCATGTACGTGTTTTCCTTTGTAAAATCAATACCTGATCGATCTTTTCCAGTGCATGCACAGTTTTCTACAAAATTTGCATTAACAAAATACATTGCCTTGGACAAATTCTTGTTTTGGAGGTTGTGATTTTAGTGGAGTGCCCATAACCTGCTTTTCAGATGCTCAACTGTATGCTTTTGTGTCTGAAAGAATTCACGTGTGTCCTGATGATAGTCCTGAATATTTAAAAAAAGATCTGTCTGCAGAAAGAGATAGTGTGGCTAATGCCTCCATGGATGAGATGGCAAGTCAGTTCCTGACTCTGCCACTCACTTCTTTTAAAGGCTGGAGGCTGATCCGAGGGGGGCTCTCATAAGAAGTGAGGGGCATAGTCTTGTGCTAGTCTCAGGATAGGATGAAAGTTACTGCAAGTTCTCCCCAAAATGCTCTTCAGGGAAATGCACAAAGATAGGCGGTTGTCCCATTGTTGTTCCCAGTGAATGCATTTTTTTAATAGCAAAAAAATCTCAAAGCCTTGCAAAGTTATTGTCAGACGTGGAAGGGATGTGTAGAATTGGCTCATGGGCTTGATCGCATCCCCTTGTTCAGACCTGTTTTGGGCAGAACGGCTTTTCATGTTGGGAAAAACAGGCCTGTCAGGGTTGCCTGCTTTAATGTTGGGAAGTCAGGCTGGGTAGCTGTCAGCTGAATGCTTTTTTTCCTCAGACCCATAAGTCATCCCTAAAAGACAGAAACCAAACAAGTTAAAACCAACCAAATGCATTAAAACCAGCCAAACAGCTAATCCAAAGCCAGGGATGTGGTGGTACCTTGTGAAATCCACATTACCAAAGAAGTGAAGGACACTGTGGCTGCTCTAGCTATTGACTACTCTTTTTCATGTCTGTTCATGTCTTACTGCTTATTAGCAATTAACTGTTATGTTTCTAAGGTTCAGAGCCCAGCTTCTCAGAGCAGTGGTGAGGTTTCAGCCTAGATTAGAAAGGGGTTTACTGTGAGGTGCCATCAAGTACTGCAACACTACAAATAGGTACTTACAGCTTATTAATCTGGAAACAACTCCACTGATACACACCATCCCATTTGGCATTTTATGTGGCTGAGACTGAAAATGAGGGGATAAAGGTGTGATAATAATGAGAGCAGTGAGGGTAGGGAAGTGGTGATGATGAAATGTTTGCAATGGTAATTGTTTTATGAAGAAAACAAAATGAAAAGGGGGGTGGTGGTGAAGGAAGGAAAGAAAAAATTAGTGTAACGGTGGTGTGTTTATGAACTGAAGCCTTCTTTCTATAAAGCGAGAGGAAAAAGGGTCCTTTAGCCAAAGGAGGTCATTCCATGCAAACCTCTAAAGGAAAGAGGATTTTGTAACGATAGAAGAAGGGGAGAGTGCACTTCTTACACTTTAATGGTTTCTTTGCTGCTCACAGATAGGAACTGGAACTCCACACTATTAGCCACAAATGGCGTTTTGAAATGACTTTTTTTTTTTTGGGCAAACCCAAAAGACATTGCTAAGATTTACATTTTCAAATATATGCTGACCTTTTTTTCCTCTTTCTTTTAGTTCATTTGTCATCAGTATGTAATTGAATCAATATATTTCCTGATCAACCCAAAGATTGAATAAGGTCATGGGAAGCCATGTGTGGACATTAAAAATCATTATTTTACTCAAAATGAGCAGAGATGGCATAGACCATTCAGAGTTCCAAATGAAATTCTATTAGATTCTATTACACTTTTACAATTATAGAGACGTTCCAATATTACAAGGGGAAATGAAGTCATAATAAAAAAGCCCAGAGGTGTATTACAAAGAAATGGGCATACTATTTTTCTAGTTAAAAACTTGATGAAAGGAGCTCTGCTACTTTTCAGTTGCTGAGATGTGACCTTGTTCTTTTAAAAAAAAAAAAAAAAAAAGATTTGAGGAGCCAGTTTCCTTCTTACCCTTTGTACTTGTTGTTTCACAGCATGCTTTTAAGGAGGACAGGATATTAAGCTGATTTTTGTTGTAAATATATTTACAGAAAGATGCACAGTAATAAGTTATATATTTACAAATGTATCATTTTAGTATCTGTCTCTGGAAAAGTAGTTTTGGGGAGCTGCTTTCCTGTTTATGGAAGATGAAAAGATAGGAGCTTTTGGCCCGGGAGAGATATGTTCATTCATTTTATATGCTTTCCCTAGCTGTACCTCTTTACATCATCCCTCCACCCATTAAAATGTTTGGTCAAGCTACAAAACTTGGATTTGAAGTGAGCTTCCTCCGATTAGAATTTTTTTTGGAAACCTAGAGTTGATGCCTTTAACAGAACCCATTCCTGCATCTAGGAACACACAGTAGTGCTTTGACCTGCAGTTAAGAATGAAGTTACTGTAGAGCTTTGAAGGCACAGTCATGGATGAGACGACCAAGGATCATCTCATCTTGGCATTGCATGGAAACAGTAGAAGAAACCAGTTTGCTTTGCAGAGGTTTTTACTCCATTTCAGACCTGCAGTAATGGGGGAAGATTTGGATACGACCTTTTCCCAAGAATCAGGTACTGTTTGCATTAGTTCTATGTTTAAATATTGGCCTAGATGTTAGTGAACTGTTCCTCTACTACTGCATCCAAGAAAATAAGACAAAGTATGGAGACTACTTCATTTTTCATTCACCTTGCTTCTGAACAATGAGGTGCAGTCTGAGATACACAAGAAACAGAGAAAAATGGCACATTCCAATGTTCTAGCTACATAACAAGTTACTAATACTAAGGAAATAGAAAACAGAAATGGCAACACAGAAATAGCATAGATCAAGCATGAAGTTGGAGTTGTACTCCTTACGTAAGGCTTCTGGATGTCTGCTGACAAAATTAGGGTTGTGCTGGGAAATACTCTTTGGTGTGTATATAAATGTGGATATACAGGATTCTGGACAGATAACAGGCTGCAAAGGTAGCTCAGTTTCCATGTGGGCATGAGGAAGGAAAGAGTCTTCCACAGATCTTTTCTAGACTGTGTCAGATGTTGGCTTTGAAGGGCATCTATTAAAGCCTAGAATAATGCCTATTACCTACCACAGTGAAATATAGTAATTTTCAGAAATGAACACTTCAGAGTTTGCCAAGTGGAGCAAGTGACAGGGTAGGACAAGAACCATAATGTCATCTTTCCAAGGTTTGGGACACTAGCAGAATCATTCTGGAAGAATTCATAGTAATTAGGTCACCACTTGTTTCCTTTCTGCATGGTTAAAGGCAGAAGCTGTGATTCCAGACAGAAAGAAATACTTGAAGAGCCCCCTGGTAATGTTGATGAGCGTTAAGACTGTTAATCTTCCCTAATGTTTCCAGTGTTACCTTTTACAGTATTCCCTTGATACTTGAGCTTGTTTCTGCAAGTTATGAAGTCATCTAGGGACCCTCCTGGTACTTTCACCATTACTATCCACATTACTACAATTTACACAGAGAAGGCGGCAAACTGTGGCTATATTTCCAAAGGCAAGTGAGCTGTGCTGCTAGATGGGTGCTTTCTGAGCACATTTATGATTTGGTCTTTATTTTTAATCACTATATATAAATGGAATGAATTCCTAATTTCAGAATATAGGTCACAGGTTTTCCCTTGTCTCTTTCTGAAGCTGCCAAGAAGACTATTTTAATGTGCAGGGAAGGATAAGCTCTCTCATGTGTTTCAGTGGTGCCATTAGGGTTTTGTTCAGACACTTGTTATGTATGCATAAGAGTAAATATCCTTTGACTGCTGTTCTTGACTGACTTCCTTTCAGAGCAGTAGCTGTTGTCTTAGTTTTGCTTCCTGATAGTCGCTCTGCATCTGCCATTTTAACCTCATAAACTGGAAACCTTTACTTCATTTTTTTCTGTTCAGTGGTGGTCCTTTTGTCACCTGGGAAAAAGACTTCCTAACAACTTGGCATTTTTTGGCACCTCCTCAGGACTTATGACCACTTCATAGCTTTCAGTCAAATAGTTACAGAATCTGGTGTAGCAGTATGAGTGGCGATTGAAAATGAATGCAAATCGAGATTAGTTCACTTCTCTCATGGAAGTGGCTTACAGGGGTAATCCTGATAACATATTGTTACTTTTCCTCTTAAAACACCATGACTGGATAAATGTAGTTTGAACGGGTTTGTCGCATACAACTTACAAAGCCCTGTGCTAAGCCTGTTGGAACAGGTTAGTGCAGAATGCAACAAGGAGGAAGTGAAATCTCTTAACGAAATGTGTAGCCTGTATTAAACAAGGCTGAAGTCACCTCCGAAGCAGGAGGCTGATGTTGAATCTGAGCACAGATTTCTACATGCTACCTCAAAGTTGGGCAGTGAGGTTTGTTTTAACGCCAGTTGTGTAATGAAAATATACGCAAGTGTCCTAGTAACTTTTAAATGGGGAAGAAATATGAAAGAGTCAATTGCTAGAATAACCTCCCCCAACCATCCTAGCAGTTACTGGGGCATTAAAGTGACAGAGATGGGACCAAGCCAGCAAATGAGAATGTGCAATGCTGTCTTGTCTGAATGACTTCCAGTCTGAGCAGCTTTTGAGCCCTGTATATCGTGCAATAGGTTTGAAAGAAAATGCCTAATGAAAAATTGTATTTAAAGCCATGAGTGTTTAGGCAGCTTTTACACCTAAAAATATGTAGAGTTTTGCCATTGTTTTTACCCTCTTTGTTCCTCTGTCAATGTGTTCTTTCTATATAGATAAAATGGAGAAAACAATGGGAAAACTTAAAGTAACACATTTGCAAAACTATTGTTATTGCGCTGGTTTCCAAAAGCTTTTTTATCCTAAAACTTGCAAAGTCTTTTTTTAGCCAAAACCTTTGTCCAGGTCTATTCAATATTCTTCATTCTTTTCAAATGTTAAGTACAATAATTCATTTTGGCAACCACCTCACAAGAAAATAAGTGAATATATTACACTCGTTTCACAGAATCCAACTGATTTGAAGGACAAATTTTGCTTTCCTATCTTGTACTATGTAGTACTTGTCCTCCTTCCTGAGGAGAGCTATATGAGTCTGACCTTAAATGATTTATTGAAAGGCAGAGAAAGAGTCAGTATTACAGTGGAGGAATTTGGGCTTCTAATCCAGAGTTCAAATGACTAAACCATACATCTGATAAAATGAAACTTAAACCTGTGATACTGCATATGGTACAGCACATTTAAAGTGCAGTTACTTCCCCACACCAGGAGCTTCAACAGCTTCAAAATAACTTTTAAAAATAAATTGTTTATTGAAAGATTAAGAGCATTTTATTGACTTTGCAGTTACGGCCAATTTCAGTGCAGTTTTCTGACAGTATCTAGTCACAGATAGTCTCTTTCCTACGTGTGATGGTTTTATTATGTGAAAGAAGCCAACCTACTGTTTATGCGTCCCTCACTCTCATCTTCACAGTCTCCAATGTTCCCCCAATGCTTTGTATGTCAAACAATCTCCCTGTCTCAATTCAAATCCCTCCTTAAGAGGTGACTTCTGTGCAGATTTCCTATAATGATTCCCCCAAGACATCCATACTGATTTGAGACAGGACTTTCATCTATTGTAGCACGTGTGGTTGATGACACCATTTCTGAACCTAACACTGCTGTGTTCAGAACAGTTTTGAAAAAATCTTTAAGAAAAAGAATCAAACACTTTTTCCTTTTGCTTTTCTTTTCTCACTGTGCCTCTGTACCAAAAATGCTTATTTTAAAAGCAAGGTAAATGAACAGAGCAACTTCTAAATATGCAGAATAAATGATAATTAGTTCAAAAAAAATTTAAATATGAGCATCTTTCTATATTAAAATCTTGTAGTGCCCTCTGTATCCGAGTGCATGTAGAACTGCAGTGAACCCAAATGTCTCCATAAACTTAGCACTTTGCTGACCCTTGCAGCCCTCTTGAACTTTCCTTTCCCCCTTTTGCAGTATATATTCCTCTAAGCTCAGGGGGGTGTGTATGTCTGTGTTCAGGGCTGAGTATGGAGCTGGGGTGCTTTTGCAGCCAGTGCCTACATCATGAAGAACAGGGCAGTCTTCTGTGGGAGGTTCCTGACTTGGGAGTTTGATTTTGCTCATTTTTTTAAAGCCAGGGTTTAGTATCCTAGAGTGTGGTGCCAGCTCTGTTTTCAGCTGAGCCCTTGCCAGACAGTAAATTAAAATATTACTTTCTTTTCTTTTTTACTTTCCCTACTCTACTGACTTCTATTATTACCACAAGTGGATTTTTTTTTTCCCTTGAAACTGTTATAGGCTGCTTCTGTTTTGCAGGCATGTGTGCACAAGAAGTTGCGAAAATAAAGGGGTGGATTATTTGCACATATGACAGTATTGAAGAATCTTCTAAAGCACCTGTATACTGCTAATTTCCCCAAACGAGACAGAATTAGTTGACCTTTGGTCTGCTCTGTTGTGGCAATTATTATGTTCAAGGTACTTTCTGGTAACATGCTACGTGAAATCACAGAAAAGGAGGCAGTAAGAAAAACCCTTACAAATGTTTTTATTCTGTTAGTTTCTAAACTGACTCACTTTTTTTTAAATGGTCACAGAAAAAAATTGACTAATAATAGTAATTGTGCAAATGACACCTAACATAAACTGGATGGATATTAAATCCCCAGCAGTCCCCAAAACCAGAGTTCTGTAAAATGGCATGTTGCATGTCAGTTTGTGACCTGTGACCACTGTTCAAGTATGAACAAGCAAGCACACAGCACACATGAATATAGACCTTGTGGAATTGTGGTAATTTTAATCATAAGCCTAAAATGCTTATAATAGTTCAGTCTACTCTTGTTGAATTCTGGACTAGTGTCTGTCTTGCAGCTTCTGTTTGGAATAATTTGCAACAAAGGTGGAGTCATGGCTTTTCAATTCCAATCCCACAGAAGTTATGTTTTGGCAGGTGGTCTGAAAATGTACAAACCAAAATGGTCTTTCAAAAAAAAAAAAAAAGATATTCCCTCCCCCCCGCCCCCCCATTTGTTTTGAATCCTTTGAACTGGAACCCCTGAGATAATAGGTGTATCATGGATATAGATCTATAATCCATGACCTTATTACAAAGTGATAAATTAATATTTCCAAACCTAATTGCCTCGCTAATGTGCACCCACACCTGTCGTAACTTACTTGGTCCATTTTTCAAACTGCCAGTGAAAGCAGCTGATCACCATTCTCTCCTGAAACAAGCCTACAACTAGTAGGCAGAGTGAAAAGTAATATCGTACTCACACAAACAACAACAACAAAGCACTGTATGAAATGAGGACAGAAATGGCTTAGAAGAAAAGTTGTTTAACCTAGAAGCTTTGAACAGAAAGCTGTTTAACTTTCAGGCTTCACAGATGTTCCACCTTGAAGCTAATGGACTGGGACCAGTATAAATGAGAGAAGAATCTGGTCACTTGTGTCAAATACCCAGAACCTCTTTTCTTTGTGTGCTGGTTTCATTCCACGATGACTCTGGTGCTTCACATCCCTCTCTCAAGCTATCATTCCATTAGGCTACAGCCTCTCTGATTTCTGCCTTTGCATTACTTGGACAAGCTCAAGTTGTAAGTCAGCTGGAACCTGACCAAGTAAAATTTGAAACAATAGATGTTCCCCTGCAATTTAGCAAAGCATGTCTCTGCAGGATCCGGTCCTGTTAGATTTCCTGTGTGGCCTCTGTGTAACATTGCAGTGATGCAGCAGATTTCGTAGTAGTCATATCTCTAGGTTTCTTTTTTGATATGGTGATTTGTAATATTGAGGTTAAAGGAAAGAAACAAATACTTTCCTCACTGCTTTACTCTCCCCCCTGCCCCCCCCCCCCCCCCCCCAAATTCTAGTCCAGAGGCTCATTTGTGTATGATCTATGTAACAACTCGTATATGCAAAGTTTCAGTTTTCTCTGATCATCTTAATGCCATAAACCAAGTATTAATCCAACTTTGCAATGTTTTCTCCAATGCTTTTTATTCTTCCAGGAGCTAAGTGTCTAGTATGTACATTGGTCCCGGTGCTCATCGTATTTGGGACAAAGTGATAAATAGGAATATATTGACTTGGAAAATCACTTAGCTCTAATTTCTCAAATGTCACTGAATACAAGATTACTCTCATGTGAAGCAGGATTGTCTAGTTCGAATACTTTTAGGATTCTTCTGTAATCCCAGTCTTCTATTTCAGACATTACTAGTCTGTTGCTAATAATAGAGCAGGATGGTATTTTTTGTGTCTTCAGACTTCCTTCCCCAAACCAGACATGTACCATACTTAAACAACAAAACAAAAATCCCCACAACCCTCACAAAACTAACCTATTTAGTAGTTCAACCTAATGCTGCAGTCCTTAAAAATGGAAAGATCCTAAAAAATCACAGCAGATCTGAAATTAGAGCTGGGTTGGAAATAAAGTGGAGGGTCACAGTGGAGAGGGGTAGGGAATCGAAGGAGAATTTCCATAAAGTAAGTTGGTATCCTTCCAGAGGTATACCGCGGGCCGATTTAAAAGCTGACATTGAGAGAGGGAACAAGATACAGAAAACTGGAGCAAGACTGTCAAAATCCTGCGTGTACAAGCCACAGGTGATTCTTAATAGGCAGTAAAATAGTGGAAGGCTAGAGAAGGGCACTCATTTTTGTGGCAATAGCAATGCTTTCATTTTCCAGGAAGTTTTTAACTGAAAAAAAATTAACTGGAAAGTAATGGAAAGAATAGGAGGATAATTGTGAATTAGGAGCCAAATTATGCCAGGCACAACTGAATAAGTTCTGACTTTTCTTACTGACAGACATGTATATTAATAGTTGGCGCTTATTGAACAAAATATGAATATTCATCTTCATTTATATTTCAAGGCCTTTCATTCCTCAAGGACCACAGTGCTTTTGACCAATTTTCATCCACATTACTAAAATGACAGCTTTCACTCCTGGGCCCTGACAGAGGTCTGCAGAATTCATTGGAGGTCCTGGGAGGAGGGAACCAGCTCCCGCTCCCAGCTGTCCACAAACACTCATTAAGAGAGGCAAATATCCAGCAGAATCTCTGTGAGAATTTTTAATCACGCAAAGGCTCTGCTAATTAGGTAGCTGATGGGGCATAGAGAGCACAAGGACGAATTCTTTAAACAAAGGACTAGAAACTTTAAGAGCTTTAATTACTTGGGCACAGAGTTCATTTCAGAACTTGGGAGCAAATTATTCTAATAACAATAAGACCAAGTAGCAGGCCATATTAGGGAGAATTGTGTAGAAAAGTTCAATTTTCTTGGGCTGTCACAACCGTGGCTGGAGCATATTGGAAACTGAGTGGGTTATAAAGGTATTAATAATAAACTTTATTGTGAAATATATTTGATGCAGAAAATTTCCTATCCATGTGCACTCTGCTTCTCTTTTCTGTGAGTACTACTGACCAGGGAGTATTGCGCGTTGTCCTGTACCTCCAAACGCTCACGTAGCTCAAGCAGTGGATACTTTTACACAAACAAAGAACAATGGCTGTTTTCAAAACAAACCCCTCTCTGTCTCCAAAACCTAAGAACTGGAAATATGTTGCTTCTTGCAGGCTAGAAGAAAGTCCATTTTGCTGTCTAAAAATTATGGGTTTGTTTTTTGCTTGCTTTGTAAGTGCGTAAATAGCATGGCTGTGTTGTATGGTTTCTCCCAGGATGCAGTTTAGGCTAGAACAATTTCCAGGACTCCTTTTTCCTAGGTGGAATAAGAGACAGAAATTGCTAAGGAAAAAGCAGAAAGCTTGAAGAATACAGAAAGCATCCAGCTCTCTTTCCTTTGGAAAATGGAAAACAGCTGATGTGCTACTTCTGTCATTGCAGCTGAGAAATCTTAGCAAGCTTGTCCGTAATTGAGCACATGGGGCATATCCTGCCTGTGTGCTGGGTGAAAAGTTGATTTCCTTTGGGCAGATACAGGGGTGACCAGCTAAGAAGGAAAGGAGGCATTTGCTGTCTGCTGCAAAAGGTTTGTGTGCCCTGGACATCTATGTAGTCAGGGTAAGGGGTACTGGTGTATGGTACACCTGCTGTATATTTGAAATCTTTTGTGAAGAAACGCATTGAATATTCTTCCTTTTTTTAGCAAGGGACTGTAAGTTGTTTGGGGGTCACTTTCTGACAAGGAGGGAGTTGGTAGCTTTTACCATGCTCTCATATACTTTTAAAGAAAACTAGGTTCTGAGTAAGAGCCTGTTTTTCAGAAGATTTGGTGCAAACCACGTACAATGATTACTCATATGTTAAATACTAATTAAAACTTTAGTATCCAAGAACAAATTTTATAGACCAGGGACACTGCTCACTGCCGGGGGAGAGTTGGGCTTGATCGTGTGAGTTGGACATGCAAGAAGTTCCAGGGAAGTGCAAAGGGACTGGTGAAAATGCAGCTTGTGATAACTGAAGGCTAATTATGATCAGTGAGCAAGTATTGGACAGTTGTTCAAAGTTGGAGAAAGAAATTAGAGAAAAAATAAAGATATATCTGCTCAGACAATTGGTCTCCATTGAAGCTTCAAGATTAATTGTGGAACTTGAACAGATTTTATGCTTTCATTTGAAATCACATTTACTGCATGTTTTATCCACCGCAGGGAAAAGGCATTGATAAAGAGAAACTGCTGCAGTCTGTGGTTGTAGACAAGCTCTCATTTTGCGTGGACTTTTCCCACAAGAGTAAACAGAGATCTGAGTGCAATAAACATAGCTGAGTCCTTCCATTAGGAAGTCATTCTGCCCACTGCAGTCCTTCAGCTGTTTGTGAGCAGCTAGAGTAATGAAATGTAGGTCTGATAGAAGAGCTTATTCTTCATTGTTGCTTTTTGGGTTTGTTCTAATTCCCAGGAAAGCAGGCTAAACTGACACACAGGAATAATTCTGTCACCTTAGTTCCTAATAGTTCAGACAGTACTTACAACAGAATAAGCGAACAGGTAAGGGAGAAAACAGGAACAGGAGATGGGGGAGAGGAGATCCCCATATAGCATCTTCTTTTAGAACAATTCCTTTTGTAATTTTGAAAAGCGCTTCAGCAGCACAGTGTAAACAAAGCTTTTCTCTCCTGGATCCTTTGGGGGAGTGGGAATAAATGTGGTTTGATGCTCACTTCATGTGCTGTTCTGTTTTTCTGGCTGTTGCTTTTACCTACTTGCAAGTCTGGTCTTGGACATGCAGCACACAAACAGCGCTCTCCCCAGTTCGATCACACTGCATTGATTTTAAAAAAAAAAAAAAGTGCTTTTATAGCACATAACTTTTAGATGCTCATGATTTAGCAGTCCTGCAGAGCTTAAAGTCCAGAATTAAGGGATCTAGGTGAAAGTAAGTTATTTATTTTTGCATAAAAATATATGCAACCTACTCTTTAAGTACTGTTATAAATACTACTTTAATATCTTAGTCTCAAAATGATACAGGACAAACATTGTATGCGTATATTTAACTTATTTTTTTTAGGAAATATGATTTGTGGCAAAGGTACATGGCCTTGCTGCATCAGCTTAGCTGTTATGACTCGCATCAGAAATAAAGTTCCAGTATTTCAGCAGTTCTTCTATACATCAGATCTTATTAAAATTTCTTTTCTTTAGAGGTGCAAACTGGGTCTTTTTATTCTTTCTGCCTTTTTTTTGTATAGGCATTAGTCGCTCATTTTGTGAGCGTATTCTGAAGCTATGTTCTTTCAATGTGTGTGTGGAGATCCTTAGCAGAAAGAAAATGTGTTAGACAAGAAGACATACAAAGAAATGGTTTATCAGCACTGCACTGAAGTTTTAAGTGGATTCGTTTTAGACAGATTGTCAATATCAAGATACCAAAATATGAAAGTTTTTGCTCAGAAAGGTAGCTGTTCGTGCACATTTGTCAACTGCTAGTTCTGTTTTCTGTAGGAAAAAGAATCATTCATCATGTTACAATCAATATCCAGTGCAAAGCTGATGGATGCATAACCATTAATTCATATCTGTATGTAGATGTCTTAAGATGTAGATGCAACTCTAAAGATGCATGTATTTTGTGTGAAAATAATAAAAATATTCAAATAGTTGAATATAAGGGTCTTTATAACCACCCTCACTTAATTTTGAGGGAATTTACCCTAAAATGTGAATGTGAAGGGGCTAGAGTTTAGAATTGGTACATGCTGGGGAAAATAATTTTGGAACTGTGGAAACTGCAAACGGTTCTCTTGACTGGAAAGGGAAATAAGGGAGAGAGAGATATTTCTCCTGATATTTTAATTTGTTTTGTTAGATTTATGTCAAGAGGACTTCTGAGAAAAAATACTGAAATTCTAGTGCAGAAAGAAGAGCTGTTTTTGTATTCATATCCTCACAAAAAAAAAAGTTAAAATTCCTCCTCTTTATTTTAACAGTTATAAGGGTTAGATAGATTCTCTTCAGGAAGAAAATGTTGAAATTTTGAATATCAGCAAAATCATTGTTTGATAACAACAGGGATAGAGATCAGCAGGTTTGTATGGATAAGGTAGACCTAATAGATCCCATACTGATTACACCTTTAAGATGCTGATTGAGAAGAACTTTCACCCTAACTGATGGGATAGTCCTATTCTCCTACTCAGTAGGATTTCCCTCTCTCCATTTGGAGCTGTGACTGGGCCTTTGACAAATGCTCAATTTGGAGTACTCCAGGCTTAAAATGGAGACTTTTAAAGATCTTTAATTGGGGCTAAGCGCTAGTTCCTCCTGTAGTTCATTGTTCTGAACAAGGAAGCAGGACTAAAGAGTTAACTGCTTCCAATTGTAAATACATCAGTGGCAGCCACATTACAAAGCTCTATACAATCCTGTAGAGTAAATGGTGGACAGCTCATCACAATTAGGCATGGTCATAATGAGGAGCCGAAAGAGAGAAAAGAGGGCATGGGGAAAAACAGACCTTTTACAAATGTTTTATATGAAGAGAAATTATAGCTAAAAGGGATAGTTAATTAGTTTAAAGAATAGGTGGTAATGCTGTCTCCTTGCAGAAAAAGAAAACTTTGAAAGCATGGAAAATGAGTGAGTTTCTAGCTGCTGATCTGGAAAAGGAGAAAACAATTCAAAGCAGTACTGTACATGGGTGTTTCTCAAAAGACACTGTGGTGGGAAGTGTGTGATCTGAGTAATTTACTCTTAGCAGAGACAGTAGGCACTACTGTGTTTAGCAAAGACGCTGGTGTAGCCTTTTTTTCAGTGGAATGCATCTCTATTATTACAGGTGCTTATCAGGGACATAGATGCTTATGGTTTGCTTTGCGTACTGCTTAGGAAGGCGAGAACTCATCTGGCTTGTGCTGAGATTACATGAAGGAGCAAAGTTACAATAAAGTTTGCTCTCTAGCCTTTTTGCAGCATGCAGGCTAACCAGTCACCTGTAAAACCATCGTGCATTCTGAAATATGGTATTTGGGGAAGAAATAAAGAATAGCAATAATCTGTACCAGATTACTGAACAGAGCACATGTAGTCTAAATTATTGTGTTGCCTATGAGATACAGCCTGTGGACACTACCTAGAGATGAAGCTTTTCTAGCATTAATGACCTTTGCTAGTATCTCTTCCTGCCACAATGCCCATTGTGTGCATCTTGGCTGAGATGGATCTGTGTGGTGTTAATAGAAGCCCATACGCTCTACCAAGACTCTCTGTTGTTTGGGTGTGCCTATACTGCAGTCATTTCCCACCAAAGTCAGTTGAGTTTCATGCTGCTGTGATAAGCTTACTTCTTCTACAGCTGGCTTGGGTATTTCTGTGTTACCCCACAGTTGTTTCTGAGAACTGCAAAGTAGTTGTAACCTTTATCTTGAAGTCTGGGATTTTGGAACTACAGTCATTACTCCCTATGTCAGCTGTGAAAACAATGTTGTTGGTTAGCACTGTCTGTCTCTATTGCGTGGCACAAAATAGATTATGTTACAGTAGCGGATGGGATAAGATTATTATTTCTTAACTGTTGCTGCATATAGCAGCATGTGCAACATGCCTTGTGCTCATGAAAAGGAACCGTATTAGTAGTAAGAGCCTGGTTCTGTATTGGTGAGTGTGTAACTTAAGGGACTGTTTCAGTCTCTCTTGTCCCAGGGAAAGAAAGATGGCAGGTAGGAGGTTGGAAAGGAGGAGATTGGTATTGCAGCTGTGTTTAATCTATCTCCTGGCTCACCTGAGTTCTGTTAGTTCCCCTGTGACCTTGCTTTTGCAAGTTGCCCACTTCTACAATCTCTGCAAGTCTCTAAGGGGAAATAATGTTCAGCTACATATCCCAGGAGTTGCGATACTGCCTCAACAAACCATGGTTTCTGTTGTGTTTCTTGTGGTTAAAGCTTGGATACATAAGACAGAATTTTAGAAAGGACTCAGTCTAGCTTTACTGCTATTGAAATCGGTGGCGAGACTTCTGTGGGAACAAAGTTAGGCCTGTTTTTGATACTTCAAAAACCTTCATGTAAAATATCTTGTTCTTTTCGTTTATTGCACATATTTGCTTGTCCTGGCCTCGTAGGCAAAGCTGTAGCAAAAAGAATGTCTTTCAGCATTGTTCTCTGCAGACCCAAAATCAATATTTCTGCTACTCCTGCTTTCTTCAATCCCCTCTGATAAGTTCTGCTTTAGCATTTGAATATGTGCAAATAAAATGGATTCATGTCACCAATTACATTTGTCTTGTAAGTGAACAAAGGATTAGAAATTTAAAGGATAAAACCTATGTCAGTGGCTTTATCAGGAGTTTTGTGAATATTAGCCCTTTAAAAATTACACTTTATTGGTACAAATGGAGGTTGAAGGGAAACTAGAACTGCAGAAGGCAGGTGTACTGCTGAAGGCAGGGCAAATGCAGGAGTATAACATTACAAGAAGTAGTACACAAATTCTTCAGATCTTTAAAAGCATTTCTTAAATCATATTTTTGAGGAGAAAAAGATATCATATAGCTTAAAAATGAGGCAAAGCAACATTTGCTGGGGTCTCGTGTTTGTTTAGATTTAATATAGGGCTGATGTAGGCTGTGGGATATCAAAAGGGAGCATGGAGGATGCTGCTAGAAGGGTAACACACACAGTGTTATCCTGAAAGAGATTTGTGTCCCGAAAATAATATTATGCAGATAAAACTTTGTAAGAAAGGCCTGTGTGAAAATCTGGAAAGAATGAGTAGGGTTTTGTACCATATTAATACATGTAAAATCCTAGGGTAAAATAGGAAGTTGGAGGAAAATGTATTTTTCTGCTCGGCCTTCTAAAAGTAAATTACTATATTGCTTTAATATCTATGGTTATGTAGAGACTACAGTTTCAGTAATTTATTCAGCTTCTCTGCAGAAAGCCATCCTTTAAGCTGTAAAAAAAAAAAAACAAAACTCTTGAAGTCCAGTCTTTAGGTGGGTCTGTCATTTTATAGAAATATCCATCTCAGAAGGGGGAAGGCTCTGAACTTTGACATAACAAAAGGAGTTCTTTCATACACTTGCCGGGAGCTGGGACACAGAACTAAACATCTTTAGAAGATTATTTCTGTGAGAATTTTTTTTAAATGTATGGTTAAGCAGGGAGACGTGTAGGTGATTCAAACCCAGGAATACGTAATGTAAATTACCAAGGCACGTGAAGAATGTATTTGAAAAAGAGAGCAAGAAATAGGAGAAAATAATGAGAAAATCTAAAATTTTTGAAGGTCATATTGCCAAGGAAAGGTAGCAATTGAAGACCAGGCCTATAGTACTTCCTTGCAGTTTAAGCAAAAATTTAGGTAGTTCTTCCATCGGTCTGTGAGGTGTATATGAGATGTTTTGGGACAACCTCCAGTCAGTCGTCTGGTAGAATCCTAATGCAAAGATGACAGAGATGGAAGGATCAGGACCAGACCACAAGGTCTGTGCATAGCAAAATCTCTGCTAAATTGCACCTCAGCTGCGGGCAGGTGCAATGCAGAAGTCTCTCTGTTACTAAAAGGGTCGTTCTTCAGGAGGGTTATTTGCTAAGTCTTAAGACAGCAGCCTGACCACCTTGCCTCTGTTGTGATGTGGTTAGTGTGTTCACATTGTTTGCTGTATCAGATTGTGACTGTAAATCTAATTTTTTTCATGGGCTGCCATTTACATAAACAGTGATATTCATATTAAGCTTTGGTGTCTGAAAATGCTTTGCTTCCCAGCATTTAAATGCTAGCATTTAGCTAGAAAGTGTTCTTTGTGACCCGGTATTTTTGTTACATCAAAACCTACCAAAATTCCTTTAACTGTGAGATTTATTCATAATGAAAACTTGTTATTTAATGTAGAGTTTAAATGTAGTTACATATGCCAACTTAATGCCACAAAATAGCCTAAAAATATTCTTAAGCAGTATGTCAGCTAAATTTTATTGCAGGTCCATTAGTATTACCATTAAGCAGCTGACTAAAGGTCATAATGAATACTTTACTATTTTATATCACCCAGGAGGTACTAAGCACAGCTGGAGTCTATTTCACTACTTGAACACATCTAATGCTCAGCAAATTGTCAATCAGTGGGTATGTCCATCTTATCAAGGTACTTTGTCTGCCCAAGTGTGTAGCAATTTTTCTAGCGTGCATTTCATAATAGACTGTGGGTTTTTTAAAAAGCAAGTTCTTACCAAGTGGCTGGTTGTTACAATTCTATTTTAGGTACTGCCCGTAATTTAGTGGCTGCACTGATGTTTCAGAAACTCAGTCAGGTCTTACATGATTCTTGCTGACCAGTTTAACAAGTGGAAAAACAACTATTGAGATTTCTGCTGATCAAGAGGACGAAAAATTTTTCTGGAGATTTTATTGATGCTTTGTTGATACTGTTTTTCATATTTTTTCCAACCATGTAATTCCTCTTACTGATGTCAAGTTCTGCTGGAACAGCGAGAAGATTGTGCCCTTGTAATTTTTTTTAACAGCTGTTGCAAAATAGGCCTTAACCCTTCACAAATCAGTTCTGTGCATTTAGAATAGATTTTTTTTTTTGTTTTTAATGACAGGTTTTGGAAAAGTTACCAAAATAGATGGCTTAGTTTATATAATGACTTGAGTTTACTTAACTCTTCTTTCTTGGGCTAAGAATAAATATGATCACTCAAAATTGTGAGAGCAGGATGGTCTCAGGCTCCATTCAGCTGCTATTGTTCATCTAATGGGTTCTCTGTAGCTCCACATAATTTGCCATAAGGAAGCCCTGACTTTAAAGTAAAACTACTTGATGTTTTCAAGTAGTAGTTTCTGCTGTTTCCAGTGGATTTTGAGTGCACACAGTTACACAGGACAAAGGCACAACTCCTTATGAAAAAATACTCCATAATCCTCTTGGTGCTGCTGTTTTTCACTCTAGAAAGCCTACAGAACTTCAGACTACCTTCAATTTCTCATTTGTTTCAGCAGCAACAACACTGTAAACCTACTCATTTTGCAATATGTATTTTAACGTAGATGTTCAGCAATGACTGACTTTTGATCTGAGGAACTAAAAATACTTTACTGTCAAAATTTGTGTCTGCATATGTGAGTGAAGAAGAAAGGTTAGCCCTCTGTGTTTTGCTTGAATGTCTTTTGACATTAACTTGTTCAAAGGAGGGTAATTTACACTTAAATATAGTTATTTAAGCGAAAATAGGATCCTTATCTAGAAGTTTATGCTGTAAGGCCCTTAGGTGGGTGAATTTCTTTCCTTTTCTCTCTAAACACAGATTTTCTTATTTTTCTTTTCAGTTGTATTTCTTACCTCTTTAGTCCATTGACTCTAAGCAATCTCTTACTATTAGTAGCAAGTTGCAAGGCAAGAAAGAGTGTAGTTTTTATGGAAGAATATCTCCTTGGCCTTATCAGGCTAAGTAATTGGGTAATTCAGCAGCCACAATTCAATTGGACTTGGCGTTTGAATGTTGCTGTTCACTACGTCTTATCCTGGCCGAAGCTGGGAACATAACCGCGATCACAGAAGAAAAGGAATGCCTCAGAGGTGTCCTAAATCTCACAGTTAACACCAAAGTATGTGCATGTTAGGTGGTCAACATCTCTGGTGGTGCACAGCAGACCTACAAGTTGAAATGTGACCTTCCCATAAAGGGACAAAATAGATGCATCTTAAACATAAATCTTCTTTGTTAGGATATTCTACACTGGAATATCTTAGTTTGGAGAGAATGGTGAAGCTACAATGTGATGCAATAGAAATTGAAGGATGCAGGCAGAAAAATGGGGATGAAAATTGTTATTCTTAGTACCAGAGACTGAAAAAGCCAGTAGTTCTGTTCTGTATCAGAGAGAAATAGAGCCACGCTTGTAATAAATGACTTATGCTATATATAAACTTATGTATCAATTGATATCTCTATAAAGTTCTTACAAACTAGAAATAAAGATGTATAAAAATTCAAAAGGGAAGCTAAGACGTAACAGATCCTGCTGACAAGATGGAGGACAATGGATTTCGTAGCATATTTAGGAAAAAAAAAAAAAAATCCCCAAATTATCCACAAACCCAAAGAATTCTATAGATCATTTACTAGATGGAAACTTCCAAATTCTTAATATTGGAAAAAAAAAAACCCAAAAAAACCCAGAAATTATTAAATAGATACTTATGCTGCATTTGGAAAGATGCTGTGGTATTGTGTCCAAATACCACAACAATGCAATGAACAACTTTAAAACCCATTAGTAGCTTAGATAGAGAAGGTCTATTAAAAATCATTTTCTTTTTTTGTAGTTCAAGCGAGCTTAGGTGACCTACATGCAAGAGTCCTAAAGGACTTTGCTGAGATGATTTCTAATCAACCTGTTTATTAAAGCATTTGTTTTTGCGCAAATTTTAAAACACAAGTGATAACACTGTGCTAGTATTCAGAACTGCAAACAGAATAGTTCTGATTTGTATAGATCAGTCAGCCTGCTTTTGATTGCAGGTAAACTAATGGAAAAGCTGGTAGTGAATTCAATAGACAAAGAATTGCAGAATGGAAGCCTAGTTAATGGCTATCAACATAGTTTTATGATGAAAAGACCTCATCAAAGAAGCTTTCAGCTTTCTCATGTGATTACAAGTCTAATTAATATACTGTGTCAACATAGAGTACTTAGGCTTTGAAAAAACTTCTGATGCTATGTTAACAAACAAATTGAAAATGGCCTTACTGGGAGATGCAACAGTAGTTTTTGGTGAAGAGTCCTTCTGTGTGGGACGCTTCCAACAGCATTCTGCTAGGACTGATTCTGGCAGCGTTTGGTGTCCTCTTCAACGGTTGGACACCGAGCCACAATAACTTGGCCAGGAACATTTTTTGGACAAATATTGGTGGCAAATTACAAGGGAGGGTATCCTCAGGTTTTTTATCACTTTACATCACGTAGACCCTACCTGCTTGCAATAAAATGCATTTTGGCACAGCCAAGTATAAGGTTGTACAAAGGCAGGACCAGTGTCAATAGAAACAGCAGTTGCATCCTGTGAAACAGTCACTGTTTTAAAGATTTTTGAGGTCACCACGGCAAGAGTGCTGAACTGGAGCTCTTAGGGAAATGTGCTCAGAAAGGCCGGTAGGATCCCTGGATGTGGCAGTGGTGGGCTGGGAAGTGATTTTTACCTCTTACAGCTGAGTAGCTAAGTGTTTCTCAATCAATATTTTGCTAACTGTTCTCTTACAGACCCTTTGAATTATCTTTGGAGGCATCTTGCTTTTGTCATTGTCTTTCACGCTTCTATAGCTCAGTGTTATAAGCAGAATGTTATGAAGCAGAAAAACTAAGGTGCACAAGTGATGTCTTTGGGGGGAAAAAAAAAGCACAGAAGCATTCCTCAGAGATGAGCTGTGGTCAAGGCAGTAGAGGAGGACTCGTGTCCTGGAGCTATTACTGGTTTCATATAGCTTTTTTTTGTGTGACTTTGAGCCATTTCTAACATCCTGGAAGGTGCAGTGGCAGTGAGGGAGAGAAGGTTCTGAGCTCTACTCTCCATGTGGGTTTCCTCTGAGACCATACTCTGTGCATTGGCTTCCCATTTGTAAAGTAAGGCTGATGTTTCTTCCCAGTCCTAGAGGCAATCTGAAGGTAAACCTATTAATGACAGTGTAAGAATGCTGCAGCAGTGAACACCTTGGGGAAACCTTTTGAGTAAATGAGACAAATGTATTATGTAGGGGGATATAAATGAATCTGCTAAGAGGAACTTCTTCCTCCCAAATGCTGCAGACAAATTCTGGCCAGTCTACCTGAAACCTGACTGCAAATTTGTTTCAAAGATATTTTAAAATGTTTAAGACTTAATTTTGAGTGCTTTGGCATTTGTGTGGTTGAAGTGCTTCAGTTCTATTTCATTGGATATCCATTTACATTCAAGAATGTATCACTCTTTTATTAAATATATTCTCCAAGGTCCTAACATGCTGGCTCCAGTTCTACATTCATGTATACTTTATCCCTTCTAAAACATTTAGTTCTGTGTAAAACATTTAACTCCCTTGCTATCTGTAAGTACTGTGGTAGCCTTGTGCATGGTCAGAGAAGACAAAGATTAGCAGTTTATTAACATGTTAATTAATGTTTTAAATCTTAGCAAGTCTTCTTAAGTGGCATAGATGCAAAGATGTCTTCATACAAATATGCTTTTGGACTAAATATAGTTTGCTGAAAGATAGTAAGCCTGCACATGTGAGAAAACCCATATGCTCAAAGTGGTCAAAAAATGGTATATATTTGTCTTAAAAATTGTTTACTGGTAAAAATCCTAATGTTCGTTGCTTGCTTTTAGACAGCTAGAATCTTAACATTTTTCCCAACTTCTTTGCAAGGTGTAGTAGCTAAGTTATTCAATCGCTAACTGACAATAATTAGGCTATTATGATGATTAATGCTTATTCAGGACATTTAATTTGCATGCTATAAGCATGGTGAGACAGCTAATTTGAAGTTATGCCAAATGCAGTATTTAGTTTTTATATACAACATTTGTTTGACTTTCCAAATGTAAAATAATTGACAAGAATAATCATAGCTGTGATGTTAGGTCAGCAAGTTTTCATTTCTCCTTTTAATAACAATGATGTGTTACTTAGTGAGCCAATTAGCAAAGCACACTTTACTTGCTTTTAAAAATGCATAAGGCTAAGGAAGAATTTCTAAATTGTAGTTAATGGAATGTCAACCAAGATGCATATTCTGTCATTTTTGCCCAGGTGAAAACCATCTGTCTGAGATAGATAGCATTTCTCTAACTTTTCACAAAGAAGAGGGATACAAGGTCATTTTTATGCACTTTGTTATCAGGATTGACTTTATATATTTTATATATATATTTATTTATGAAAGACAATTAAACTACTAGACCTGAACCACAGGTTATAATAGATAGTGAAAAAATAAATTTCTTTAATCATGGCTGCAACAATCCTTGATTGTTTTTTCCTTGGAAAAAGCCTACATATTAATGCGCATCTTGTATCTTGTTCAGCACATTTGGAGGGGTAAAATTTCTTTGCTGCCTCTGATTGCCCAGGTTCTTTGACCCAGACAGCAGAGCACATTTTAAAATGTGATGCTTTTCACCAAAGATTTCGGTATCCCTGGGTTTGAAACTGAAGTCTCCCTAAGTGTGCTTCAGAAGGAGGAGGCAATAGGGAAAACTTGTAGGGGGAAGAAAATGTCCACAGTTGTGTTTGGAAACTAATCTGATGCCTTTGGAAGATAAGGGAAAGACATGTTGCTTTACTGTAACTGTTGACATTTTCTTTAAAGTCTTTCTTAGGTTTTAGCCTTTAAGAATGAATATGTTGCAAAAATCCTCCATGGACTTCATAGAAAAGTAGATAACACATCTAAATCCCTGAAACAGTCAAACCTGTGGTCTAATCATCTGTGCTTAATGAATGTTTCTGCTTGTTTTCTACAGAAGGCATTTCTGTTCTCTCCAGCTAAGCAAATGGCAGTGGCTGGACTGTGGGTCACTGATGGGAAACAGAAGAATCTCTTTTTTGTGAAGCGCTCTAATTTTGGTGTTTTTTTTTTTTTTTTACCATCTATCACCCTCAAATTTGAAGTATCTGGGATATGTTGCAAGATACTTGTTCTTGTTCATGCCATTGCTTTCTCAGCAGTTTGAGGAAACAAAGTGTCTGGATGCTTTCTGACTCTGAGGAATAAGAGGAGGAGGAGGCAATTTTTCTCCTAAAAGTGATGACAAAACCCAAAGTCTCTGTCACTTGCCCAGAGTCCTTTTAATGTTTTGTTATTTGGAGGAAACTGGCAGTCTGCATTAATCTGTATAAAAATAGCAGACCTATTTCTGTCCACTTGATCTCCCTTACCCTGAAATGATCACAAGCTAGTGGTATGGGTTATAGCCTGCATTTATCCCAGCACTCCCACTTTGTTGCTGAAGCACAGTCTTAGTATTTACCACTCTCTTGCCAGGAGCCAGTTAGTGTGTCCTGAATCCAGTTAAAGTAGAATAGAGTAGCTATGTCTGCACTAGTAAACTAAGCAAGACCAGGCATGGACTCAACCACAGCACTACAAGTGTTCATAGGGCTTCACTGCTGCTACCTTTATGGCATGGGTTTTGTTGATGCCAACTTGCCCTCTCCTCATTGATGCCCAGAATTGGCTCGGGGGTTGCCTAGGCCGGAGACTGTTTCTAATAAGCAGGATGAATGAGGGCTGCCCTCATGATGGGACTGGGAAGAATTTGGCCCACAGACAGGAGCCATGGTACACCACTTAGGCCTTTGTCCCTTTTTGTTTACAATTACAGCCATAGACAAATGAGAAACTGTTCACTCTCTCAGTGAGAACATGGGCAATCACTGGTTATCCACCACCTACTTAGATCCTCTTTATTTTATTTTTCTCTTAACATCTCCCAATACTTCATTACCACCTTTGTAACTTAGAGGAGAGTGGGGACCAATTTAAAATACATTGAAAGAGCCTTTGGCTTTCTGGAGTGGATCCTGGATGAGGGCCAGGGGGTATAAACTGCTAGCGGCAAGTTTACAACAGTGCTCCCATTGTGGGTGCCACTGCTGGGGCTTACTGAGGTGGCTGAAGATTTTAACAGAAGTGATTTTGCAGATTAACCCTGTGACAAGCTGTGTGTTCTCAGTGGGAACTGTTCCCAACTTTTAATAACGATTACACGTCCCTATCCATGTCTGCTGGACTATTATATACTTCTAACACAGGGAAGCTTGAGAGAGGTTTTTTTTGGCTATGCTGAAGCTCCCTCTGTCTTTGTATTCTATCTAACCTAATCAGAGATTAATTTGCCTCCTACTTTATTAGCTCCATATTCAAACACACACAATGTAGCTATTTTGTGAGCTTACTTCTGAAATAGATTATAGCAAGGTTAAAAAAATAATCCTGCTATCATTGTCTGTGTATCCACTTAGCACAATGCTAGTCATGTGTTAAAAATGCTTCTGATCTGGTATTACCAGGGAATATTAACTGTAAACAGAAAGGAAAAGTGGTGCATCACACTTCAGTCTCAATCCTACTCTTTGAGTCTTGAATTTACTCAGACTTGTGGACGAGTAATTTAAGTACTTTAGTCAGTAGTTTGGTTCTTTCTTGTTCATAGGCAAAAATCATTGTTTTCTTAGTTCAATAAGAATTGTTCTGATGGAAATGCAAATCTTCAGGAAAAGCTCTAACTGGCTTTAAATAGACCATTGCATATTTCTTGTACAGGACCAAGAACTCAGTTAAACCAAAACGTGAAACATGCTGCTGGGAGAGCAGCTGTCTAAAAAGTCAGTATTCTATTAAATTTTACCTATGCTGATAGTTGGGAAGCAATAAGGTTGCATTACAAATGGGTAAATCAAACTGATTAATTATTGCAATCAATTAAATTTTAAAAATTGAAGCAGTTTGTATTTGAAACATGTTGAAGCTCAGGGAGCAGTGTTCACAGTAGGCTTTCCAATGAAGGAACTTTTTTTTTTTTTGTTACAGATGTGATCATTTGTCGTTGGATTGCATTGTTGTTGTTGAAAACCTAGCTTAAACTTGCCCTTGTGAAACTTGGAAGTGTTTGTGGTTGTGCAGCCTTGAATTCACCATGCACAAGCTAAAAATCCAGTGATGTGGAAGTTGCAGTGATGATTTGCCAGTAACAAGTGCTTGTGGCTTACAAAATTTTTTTTTTTTAGTATTTCAATTGCGATTCGCTACATTCTGCTCTCCTCTCTTTAATGCCTAAAGGTCCCTTGTTGTTTGTGTTTCACTGATACAATTCTTTTGCAACAAAAAACCAGAAGAAGGCACTAGTGCTTTGAACAGAGGGGGCCTGATTGATAAGCTAGTTGCAGCCAAACCTGCTCTGGCTAATTGTCTTTCAAATACCCTCATTAATCAAACAGAGGAGTAACTCTGACAGGAGGGCTGTCACTGTTTTCATGATTTCCTACCACTCACCTCACAGTGTGAGACCTGGCTGTGTACCCAAATCATGGCCTTTAAAGCAGTTTTAATGCCTGCTCGCTGCAGAGCACACCTGGCTTTGGTGGGATGGGGGCCTGCCCAACTCTGAGGCATGATCTGTCCCAGGAGACCAATTTAGCAGTTATTTAATGATTCATAGCTTGATGTCTGGAAATGAGTGCTCCACGCGATAACATACATAAACAAATTTAATTAGTTTTTGCCTTTTTTGCATAAGTAGCCACCAGTGTATTAAAGCTGCAAATAAACCAGGTAGGCTGCCTGGAAAGCCATTGAAGCGAGTTAGCAGCCGATCTTTGAAAAAGACTATGGCGATTTCTTTCATCCGCTGATAGTCACGGATGCCTGTTTGGTCAGGGCCTGAAGTTGCCAGGTCTGCTTATTAAGACAGAGGAAAGCAGCTATCGCAATTATCTTCTACTTCTATGTTAGAACTACACATGTACAGGAAAAACCTATAGTGTCTTTTCCCCTTTTGTTCAAAAGCTACAGACTATAGTGTTTTCTTGGAATTGTTTTAAAAAGATATGCTTCATAGATTTTCTGTTTGCGGTCTATTCCAAGTATTATTCAGAGAACATCAACCTAAGTTATTGTTCACATATAGGGGTTTTATATTTTTGCATTTTTATTGAACATACATGAAAATGTTGTAAAATTATTTCTAGTTGTGCACACTAAAAAATAGGGACAACTACTTAATGCTTACGAAAGCAAATTGAAAGCTTAAGGTCAGAAAGTTGGTTTTTTGAACCTTCTTTTGCAACATTGCATAATTAACAGTGGTGATCTATGCAGTGTATGGGGGTTTTGTTTCTCTGCTGTTTTGTATAGTTCGTGGAGCAGATTTCTAGACTAGATAGTCCAGAATAATAAATTATCATTCTCCTAAGGAATATAAGTGAATATATTTTGCATGGAAAAAAAAGGTTGTTCTTTGCATATATTCATATTAAGTGAAATTCTTACTTTAATAACATTTCATAGAGATGAAAATTATTCCGTGGAACACATAGACATGTTTTATGCTGGAGGGTTCTTATGAACTCTAGACAGCAGAACAATAGAGCTGGTCTTTCTTTCATTTGGGAACAGCTTCCACTCACCACGTGCAATATTTACTCCTATGAGAGGTGCCTTTTCGTTTAATAGGGCAGTTTGGTCATAATTTTTTGCAGATCTTCATTTCAGATTGCAAACTGTCTAAGACACCTTGCTTTCCTGAGCATGCGCAGGAAAATCATAGCAAGGAACATGTCAGTTCCAGGTACCCTGCAGTCATCACTTTATGAACATGCTTGATCTCAGACTTGAGCAAGGGAGACTGAACATTGATTTGAGATGATATTTTGTTCTCCTCAAGTGAAATCCAGTCCCCAGCACATTCAGTGGAAACTTTGATCTCAGTGGGGCCAAGTTTCATTTCATATCTTTACTTCTGTTGAGGTATTGCCAAATTGAAAGCAATTTGGACTGGGAAAGAGGTGGGGACTGGGGACAAATTGCTTTTGACCTTTTTCTTTTAGAAATTTAACAGAGACCATTAGCTTGTTTGTGCCATAACCTCCCAACAGCCATCAGAAAAAGTATTTTCTCTGAGTCACTATTAATTTTATATCAAAGCATTTTATTAGGAGGGCCAGGGTTCTAAGTGGTGTAATTTATAGGACATATATACCTGGGCAGATACTGCTTCCTCTTTTTTCTCCTCAGTAACCCAAAACAAAGAGCTATACAGGGATATATTAAAAACTATAGGTACCTGCTCTTAAAATTTGACGGACTTTAACCAAACCAGTAGCATATAGGTAAACATTTCCAAAAGGCCATGATTAATTTTGCAGACCTGTTCAATGCCTTTAAGTTGTGCTCTACAGACACTCATAAGGATTTCTAATTAGTGTCATCATGCCCCCTATAAATCTAGTTTCTTGATACTTTATATGTTGATAATAAAAACTTGTCCTGCTGTGAAAGGTCTCAGCATAATGCCAGAATTACTATTTTCGCTGCATTTGAAAAGCTGTTCTTGCATCTTGCCCCCATCCTCCAGAAACATAGTCTTCATTTTTTTTGCCGTGTATAATGCAAACACAATACAATCATGGGGTTTTTTAATTGACATTTTTAGGCCATTGGCTGCTATTGTATTGCGAGTGTGAAGGGGAATCAAACCTAAACTCATCTATAAAAATAAAGCTATGAACAAAATAGTTGCTGTTTTTCTTGTGAAAAATTTTTAGATGGTGTATTTGTGCTTGGAGAATGTAACACTTCTTCAAGAGACTGAACAGAGCTGAGGGGTATGGGAATGTGTAGGAATGAGAGACCTTCAGACAAAGGAGCAGTTTTGTCAAGTTCAGTTGTTAACTTTAATGAGGCAATCTTAATCAGTATACGCTTCCTTTTTACCATAGTTTATTATGGCTTCTACAGTTACAACCTAGTAACTGTTATCTGGCCGCTTGTGCTGACCCCTGGCAAACTGAGGGCCCTTGCTGGGGAAAAGCTCTCTGCTTCTGCCTCTGCTCTTGTTGACTCCTTCAGACTTGGGGTCTCAAGGTTGGGATGGCTCTTTAAAATATGGTGAGGAATCAGACTTTGTGTTCAAGCATTTTTTCAAGACCTCTGAGAGCTTGCACCATTTTAAGACTTCAAGTATGGGTTCTTCGGACATGGAATTTCTCATGATAACTATGCAATCATCTTAATAAAACATTTGCTTTGGAAAGAAAGATTTATGTTTTGGATCTGTCTGTAGAGTATTCGCTATATTTGTTGTTGAGAAAAACACTATGCCATTGCCACTTGAGCTCAGCCATGGGCTTTCAGCTAAGCCTATGCTTTAACTACATTCCTTTGTGTGACTGTTATGAATCATGGCAAAAACATTTGCAGAGTGCTCCCCTAAAAGTACTGTTGAGTGTAGCATTTGATGCCAGGTGGTTAAGCACAACAGTGTTCAAAATGTGCTAAAATTCAGGAAGTGAATAGGAATTGGTAGATGACAGTTTGAATTTCAGTTAGACATCTAGAGATGGTGTTACTCACAGCATTGCACAGGCTGGGGTCCGCTTCTGCGTTTGCGTGAGCAGGAGAGGAGAATCTGCCACAGGGTAACTGCAAGAAGATCAGTAATCAGATACTTAATAACTTGACTGACTGCTGTAGGCGCATTGTTGAGCAAATAGATGGCACTGTAGCAACACAGTCAAAACCAACATTGTAGGTTAGGCAGACTGAAATAAATGGATAGAGTTGAATGGAAATGATTAATTTTTTAATTGTTTTATCTGGTCACATACCAAAACTTATTTTCTTTTATTTAGTGGTAACAGTTCTGCTATATTAAAAATGAATGAGATTATAAAGGAGCTCTCATTAGTAGTAGAGTGATTAATCTTAGTTTTCCTTTTGTTTTTCTCATTTTGTTTTACTTGTATATAATTTTAACTATTCTAGCAGTTATTTTAATAGCTACAACTTTTTTTTTTTTTAAACAAGATGTTGCATAAAGTAAACAAGGTGGTAATATAATACCTAAAGGAACATTTTATGTTTATGTATTACAGAAACAGTGTTGCTGGTTCACGTCTGTTGAGAGAGAGAGAGATGGGAATACGCTGGTGGAAAAAACATACATGGTAAGAATTTTTCATTAAAGGAAAAACATACAGGACTGTCATTTAAGTTAAATGCTGATGGATCATGGATTAGATTCTATCTGAGGGCTTGTTTAGCCTGAAGGTATAGAGATATCCATGAGTATGGTGCTAATGGTGAGTATTGCTCTAATGGATCATCTGTCCAAAAATAAGAATTGAAAGGATCTTTCTGCATTTGTAACAGTAGCTTATCCTGTGGGAAAAATGCATAGCTGGAAGACCTCTGTTATGAAAGGGAGGTGCACAGAACAATTTTTCTCTCCTTTGATGGTGTCCTACACTTAATTTGTATGTTACTATGAAGTTATGAAGGCTTAAAGCTAAAAAATGAACTTTCATGTCAGACTATTGGGCAGAAAAACGTAGTTACTAATGAAAGATGTTTGTTGCATTTTGGTCTATAATAACAAAAGTATTCATATTGAAAATGCTTCACTGATGGATTCAGAAACGTTATCTTGTGAAAGTCAGCTCCAAATAGGACAGAAGAACAAAAGCATTATTACTGCAGCAGTCAAACTCGTTGTCTTTTTTTTCTTTAATTGTGTCAACTTATTAGCCTGAAACTATGACTGATTAAAACAAAGGTAGTGTTTTTATAAGGGACAGGATTGTGAAAGTAAACTGAAACACAACCTGGGAGTTTGGCATGAAAATTTCAGTTTCAAGGAACAGATACTTAACAGTGTTAATTTGTCAGAAATGCTGGGTTTGAGCTCTAAAAATTGTGGGTGAAATTCAGCTGTCTTCACGATACCAGAAATGTAGATATAGAAGTCTGGGGAAGCCACCCTAGATTCACTTCACAGTGAATTGGTGGGCACCTTCAGAGAGTGATTCATCTCAGCCTAAAATAGGTAGGTCAGACTATTTGTCCCCTGAAGACACCCGTTTCTCTCCATTGACTGTAGAAAAGCCTACAGTGACAAACTCAGAATTAAATGTCTAGCCTTTTGATGTCTAAAGCTAGGTTAGATGAGTCTCACCGTGTGTCAGTAAGGACAGGCTCTGCCAGCCGTACTAGTGTTGAATACCAGCCCCCTCAGTGGGGCTGTTTCTGTAGGAAACTGAGAAGGTCTGACTAAGAAATTCTGGGGCTTCCCAAGCAGAATGATACCAATGATGATTTTAGGTTTTTGTTTCCTTTTTAGATTCAATGGTAGTAGGCGGTTTTATTTTGATTGGAAGGAGAAAATGCTGTTTTCTTCCCTGTGGAATCTTAAAAATGAAGGTTTATATATTTATTTTATATATTTATATATTTTAAAAATAAATTTATTTATTTTATTTTATTATTATTGAGTGTTAAAAGGACTTTTTCAAAAGCAGGTGACTATCTATTATGTGTGCCCAAATTGTCTTCCGAATTTGATATGTTGCATGGTGTTAGGTAGATAGTGGCTACCCTGTTAGCCTGGTAAGTGCAGCGGAACAGAGGAAAAGAAGGGAGTTTTTTAAAGGCTGGGAAAGCGTGCTGGTCTTGAAGAACATCTGTGAAATTGAACACCTAGCTACCTCTAATCAAAATCCTTGCTGTTTTCAGAAAACACATTTGTTGGGAAAAAAGAATTCAAAAATTAGAAGGCGATGAGAATGAATGGGGGAGCTGTTTAATATAACACTTGCTATTAACAGGGCTAATCCAGGAAGGATGTAATGTTACAAAAATATGTAGAGAAGATTTGTGGTTGTGCGTAGTTTACAAATTAGAAAAACAAGAACAAAGAGAAGACCTTTGCTTAAAAAGGAAATGGCTTGAGCATTCAGCTGTAGTGTGATAGACTATTTTCAGCCTTTTAGGTCACAGGATACTTTTCATGCTGAGCTACTGTAAATACAAACCAATTTGAACATAACAGGAGCAAGAGCGCTTTCTGCTTCTGCCAGAAATTCCCAGATGTGGGAGGATGGAAAAAGTCCCAGTAGTATCTACGACTTCTTTTATATTTTCTGTTGTTCAGAGAACCGGCCAAGCATATAATAATTAGAACTTTGTGCCTGAGGTCATACTGGTTCAGCGAATTTATACCTGAGCTGATGTTTTCAGTTACAGACTGTTCTGAGTTTTCTGAGAGTCATAGATGGGGCAAAGTGGCTCAATGGTTCAACATACTTGAAACCCTCCTTCATCTGGCTTTATTCTTTATTCATGTTTTGACAAATTCTAAAAATAGAACATAGATTGTCCCAGCATCTTGAATGTACCAGGGGATTTAGTGTGGTTTGTTTTTTTGGTTTTTTTTTTTTTTTTAGGAAAAAAGTACAAGCCAGAGATATAGGAAGAAAGCTTAAACTTTTACAACTCTGGAAGATGCAGAATTGCACCTTCTTTTGCTCATATGACCACAACTAAGTCCCTTCTTATTTAAACATTGTTCAATATTACTTATCACACCAAATACTTTTTTATGGAGAAATATGTGTATGAGTTTAGCTGCTTCTAATTACCAAAGAAACAAGAGGAAAATGTATAGAATGCAGGCTCCATGCTTTGAGCTGGGTTTCTGCGCTGACTTCAGTAATAGCAATAGATAGAATCTCTAAGCAGAAGACATCCATATACCTTTGTATAATTTAAATTTAACCAAGCATGTTATGTAATACTCTGTACCCCTCTTTGAACAATTTAGAAATGAGGTAGTTTTGAGCATGTGCTGGGAGTTGCTAATGATTTTGTATGTACAAACATGTTGTCAAAGGAGGTCCTGGACTTCGGTGAGGAAGTCTTGCATTAGTGAAAATGCTCAAAAGAATTATCTCCATACAGTGGGCTGCTTCACCTACATTTACTTTTCAATTAGCCCTGTGTTAAATCCTCAAAAATAATCTTTGAAGGCTGTTCCTCACTCCTGTTATCTCTTTGTTGAAAATGAGTGGCCATGAAATCTAGAACAGAATTCAGTTTCTTCTCTGTAAGAGCTTTAAGAACTGGTAAACGCCTGACTTTGATACAGGTATGTGATAACCTTGCTGTAATAAGGCACCTTTTGACCACATAGAAAAACAGCTGAAATATAGTCTAGCTCTCTAATTTCTGTTATTGAATCTATTTTTTATCATGCAAGTCCTTCTTAATTAATGGCAAAATCCTTCATCAGAAAGATGAACAAAACTCAATAAAACTGAGTTTATTAATCTTGTGAAAGGGCAAACTTCCCTATGCTTCTGTGGTCATTACTGTTTGAAATCTGGAGCCAGGTAAGACTGCTGAAATAGGAACAGTACTTCTAATGCAAGTGAAAACCAGGGGAGTAGGAGAATTCTTTCAAGAGTAAAGCAGTTTACCTTAACTAAAAATCAGGGAATGTCTTCCCTAGATTGGGGTGGCCAGCAAGTAATTTTATATGGCTGTTTTGCTTTGATTCATTTGGAGTGTAACTTATTCACCTGGAAAATATTTATGTGGAAACATAGTGGGGCTTTTCTAGCTACTCTGAATTTCAACACAGTGGCAGTCTTGATGGCCTTCTTCCAGGACTGCCATGGTCAGAAAAGGTCTATATTCTGAGT
Source organism: Bucorvus abyssinicus (assembly GCA_009769605.1). NCBI lineage: Eukaryota > Metazoa > Chordata > Aves > Bucerotiformes > Bucorvidae > Bucorvus > Bucorvus abyssinicus. The sequence goes on along the minus strand of CM020043.1, from coordinate 8,451,549 downwards.
TTTACCAAACATCTTCCTGAATTAAATTTCAGAAAAATCACAGCACTCTTATACTTTGAAAATAATGTGTATTTGCATGGGGTTTAAGAGGTGTTTCAGGGCTGGACATCCAGTGAAATTTCTCAGACTGATGAAAGAATAGTTTGAATAACTCTTTTAGAAATTCACTAATGCAAGGGTATGGTAATTTATGCCCTCACAGGAATGATGACATGATTAGGCTGTTAAGAAGGCTGTGACATCACTGGGCAAATGTTGGGGTTTTTGTGTGTGGGTTTTTTTTTTGTTGTTGTTGTGGACACTCCAAGAGTTAGAATATTTGTCATTTTGCAGAAATACTCATCACTGTTGGATTCACCAGGAAGTTTGGTCTTTTTTTAAGTGGTATCCCAATATTCTGTTCATGGAAATTTTTTCTGATTCTTCTGTGTTGATTCAGTGAGTGCATGTGATTATTTTCACATAAATTCCTTTTAAAAGCAATAACACTTGGTTATCTTTACCCAAAACTCACTCTGCCGTCTGCGATGGGTTTATGTTCTCTGTATAGTATTCATTTTTCTACCTCATAAAGTGAATGCAGTATAAAGTGGGCTTCTGGTATTAACTTACCAAATGTCTTTTGTTTTGCTTCAAACACAACCTACTGTGTTTTTACTTTATTTCCTTCTCCCTATCTTTTCAGATTTGTCTTTCATTAATATGTGTCTAAACTACATTTCCAAGTGAGCCTGGCAAAAAAATCACCAACAACTTACTATGGGAAAAACTTGTAATGCAAAGTTGATTTATTGCAACATTTTTCCTGAACATCACTGCTGAATTTCTGTATAAGATTGCTGCTGTGTGTACTGGAAAGTTTTGCTGTACATTGCCATGATGTTAAATGAAGAATTCAATAGCTGAAAGGTAATATAACTGCCTGTAACGAGAGAAATGGATAAACACTGATGACACAGAACAGAAACAAGGTTTGGCTGGGAAGAGCAGTAAATCCTTTAAAAAATAGATGTTTTAGGCATTTAATGACCTCTAACTGCTGTCTACCTGACAAATATAATCTAGTGCTGGCTGGAGCTCTTGACCACCTTTGTTGTTTGTTATAAGGGAGGATCAATTCCCTCATCCACAGGCACAGTGTGAGTTGGTGTCCTTTAGGAAGCCCTGACAATAAACTCTTTGACTAGGAACTGGGCTGGTGGTGCGTAGAGAATCTCAGCACTGAAACATGTCTATGGCATTTTCTGCAAAGCAGAAAAGTTTGCTTACTTTACGTGAGTGTTAATAATATTTCAAATTTGTTAGACTTTTCTGAGAATAAAGGTGAGAGATGAGCAGAACTGCTGTGTTCTCCAGGTAAATGGTCAGTCTCTTTTTCTCATCCAGCAAGGCCAAAGGGTAAGAAGTTAGTGCCTCTTACTGGAGTGCTCTTCATCAGGATCGTTCTAAAGTTGGAATTGCCACAGGCAGAAGTGTCTGTTTGCTTTAGCTGAGACCTTTGTGGTTCATCATCTTACAGAAAAGAAAACACTCCTGGGCCTTGGACCAGTTATTTATTGACTAACGTGTTAGCATAGCTAAAAAATGGTGTTGGTGGTATTTTTTAGGTAGTGCTGATTTGTGATAGGAAATGAGATGCCAGTCAAGTGATGTCATTCAAGTCTTTATAACACCTCTTTCTTCCCTGCATTGATCAGCAATTAATGGACTGCACTGGCATTTAAAATACCAGTATTAGAATTCACGGCTAAGTCTCTGCTGAGATCAAGGAGTCATGCCAGCCATTCCTCTATTTTGGTGTGTGCAGACAAAGTTTGTTTAGGTTTTCTTCCCAATCAGCTGTCTCTGGAAAAGGGAAATACAGTAACCTGTAATAGATTCTAAAACAATCATAAAGATTGAAAGCATACAGACCAGACTCATAAAAATACCAAATTTGGAGGCTTGATAAATAATATTCGAGGCTTATTGACAATATTTTATATTGTCAGAATTGACAAACTATTACTTCATTCAGATTTGGGGCTGAAAATTCCATTTGGGCATAGTATTTTTTTTCTTTAATGTTACCATATTTAGCTGCAATTCTAGATTGTTGTGTCCTCTGGGTTTGTCATTGAAATGTGAAGCATCACGTTTTGGTCCTAGTGAAACTCTTGTGTGTGTCTGAGTGTAGCCTGCAGTTTAACGTGCCGTCCAGAGATGGATGTCTTACTTTCACAAGGTCAGTTTGGAAAGGTGATCATATTCCTTGAATAAGAAAGTCAGATGTCCAGAGCATGCCATTTCATTAGACAGCCCAGGACTCCCTTCTCACAGAAAAGGAGGGACAATGAATGCTAGGGAATTTAAAATAGCTATTTCAGCTCTTCCGTTGCCTGGAAAATGTTACTCTTGGGCAATATTCTGTTAATGACCACTATTGGGCCAGATGTTCAGCACATGTAAATTAGTATTTCCCTTGACTTCAGTGGAACTAGGCCAGCTTATGCCATCTGAGGATCTGTCCCGTCAGCTTTCTTACTAAACTGGTAGTGATTTTAGGTAAGGACATGCTGTATTATTTGTTATAGTTCCAGTTTCCAGTAGAAGGGAAAAAGAAAATTAATGTTTGTATTTACCTCATCAGTGTGAGAACAGATTAAATTGTGACAAAGAATCAAAGTAATGAAAATAATCAAATTTAAGAATGCTAAATGTAACAGACTTGCTTTGTTTTCCAGTGGGTGTTTTCTTTGTGAAAAGAAATCTTCATAATTTCTAGATGGCTTGCTAGTTCTCAAAGCTTCTGATATCACTTAGGCCGGTGGAGTGGAATAAATTGAACATATTAACCTGAAAAATATTCCAAATCTTTGTTGTTTGTTGTTGAAGTTGATGTCTTTTTTTTTTTTCCCTGCCTGTTCCAAATTAAGACAGACTCATGCAGGGGCTCTAAGAAATGGGACTGGGTGCATTTCTTCTGCCTTTCTATTCTGCTCCCATTCAGCACTTATAATGGTAATGAAGTCTAATTACAAATGCATGTGACTGCCTGTTGTAATCTGTCAGTGTGTTTCTGAAAAACCCTGTGCCCGTTCAGTATTGGTCATTAGATAATAAGGATTGATAAAACGTAAGGGGCAAAATGTTAAAAATGCTACTATCGATTAGAACGCACCTTAATAATGAAACCATGGGCCTGGGGACGAAAGCCATGGATCATTTTGACAATTCGGCCTTAGATTGTGGATGAGACAGAGTGGGGACAATTAATCCCTCAGAGCCACAAATCACAAATAAAGTAGTTGCAGCTCATTACAACCTGACCTTGCTAAATGGCCTTGAAAACATAAGTGACCTTCTAGTATTTGAAAAGATTACAAAGCTCTATTGAGAAATATCTATTTTTTTAATGGTTGGGAACCACATGACTTAATTTTAGCAGAACTATCTTGATGAAAGAAGCTTTTAACTGCCATCTTTCATGAACCAAATTGCTAGCATCTCGTGGAACTGATGGCAATACTGTAGGGGAATGTTCAGGAAAGATCTTAAAAGTCAGAAGTCTTGCTCTGTGCAATTAGTCAGTGGGAGATTGTGCTACAATAGCTTTGAAGAGACAATAGTTTCAATGAACTATCTAGTAATTCCAGTTAGGGCTTTTCTAAATGACCTGGCATTATTGGAACACTGAATAATTACAGGAAAACACACTTCTTTGTGCATTGCATCCAGGTCCAATCCCAAAACTTGGGAATATGTTCAGCAAAGTATTGAACTCTCCTCAAGTTCCAAGCTTAAGTGTGAATAAGTAGGGGGCATGTATTTTGCATTTCTGTCCATTCACATGCACTGCAGATGTTCTTTGGCTAAGTGGAGTCACGACTTGAACGTGTTGTCACGGGCTAGTGCGTATGGAAATCACAAAGTATTAAGCTGGCTTATTGCATGGCTAATCGAAGATCGCGTGATAAAAAGCTAGATTCGCATCCCAAAATATTCTGCTTGGAACTGTACACAAAGAACTGAGTTTCTAATGAAATAGTCCACCTTAATTTGGATCTTAACTTTGAGTCAGGCTGAGCTCTTGTATGTTCTTCCTACTGACTGTGGTAGAAGGAGATACTCTTTCAGCTCACTCTTGAGAAGAGGTAATGACCACAATCCCTGATGTTGTCTTAACTGTGCAATGAGTTTGCAGTCCTGACTGATTTCATTGTATTTTGAACTAGGCCCATGTGTGGCTCTGCTTATTACTCCTTCCTTTTTTAATGTATCTGAATACGTGACATACAAACTGTATGAATATACGCTACCTGAGTACTGCATCCCCTCCACTAGATAAATGCAATTTCCCATAAAACCTGTCATCTTTGTAAATACAAGAGACTTGTAGCTTTTCGTGAGGATCAGTGGTCTTTGCCTACTCTAGACATGAGGTAGGGTCTGCTATACCGCTGAGGGCTACTCATTAAGAAAGCTTTACCTGCCCATCTCATGGTTGTGGTAAGAGAGGTGCAACTAGTGTGACTTTAGTGATGGCTGCGTGGCTGCAGGGAATGGAGGGAACCGCTCCAAATGCCCCAGTTCTTTGGTGTTTTGGCAAAAGCATTAAGTATCTTATGGTAGTGTGGAACCACTGCAGTAGGTCATAGATCTACTGAAACATGCTGAGCCTGAGAAATGGCACTTGATAGATAATATTTTCTGCAAAAATAGAGTTTTCAAGATAGCCCCAAAATGCAGCCCCATATAGAGGACGTTGCAAAAAACCTCTGCCGAGTGTATCATGAGCACAAATGAGCACCACGCATGAAGTGATTTGAGTTCACTGGCTGTGTAGGGAGCGAGGTAGAGGAATCTCCATGCTGCTGCTAGAGGAACTGGGAGAGCCCAGTCTCACTGCAGGTGGATTCGGGTACAGCTTCCAGGCTGTTTCACTCTGGCATTATCAGAACTAAGCTTCAGCCACAGCAGAGCTCTCTCCTTTACACTGGGCTTGGAAGTCAGTGCTATCTGCATTGAGAGTGACAGAGAGGAGGCTGTGTGGTATCACTGTATATAATACATTGATATCAACTCTCTGCCTCTCTTATCAGCCTGGAAGATAGATGAACAAAATGGATTCCTCTGAAGCTCCCTTTGAAAATTTCACAGCGACAGCCAGGTAAAAAACTCAGCCTATCCCATCGATGTAGCAGTTACTAGTTCTGGTCAGAAAGCATTGTGGCATTTTCACACCTCAGTGGCTGAACTGTCCCACTTTTTGAATTAACACTTCATCTCCTGACCTTCCAGTGAGCAAACCCAACTGCTTTCCAGAGACTTCTCCTCAAGAGCTTCAGCTGTAGTAAAGTTCTCATAACTGTGATAGTCATGGTCATGCACTGGAGGGTACACAGCAGGGTGTGACACAATTACTGGAAGCAGGATTGGGAATCAGCTGGAATAAAATGATACTTTGTAAGATAATTATTCAACCATTTATGAAGTACAGCAAGACATTGCAGGTAATTCCATATAGAAGTGTGTGACCAGGACAACTAGAGGTATAACTTTGACACTTCAAACTTTTCTGAGTGAGGATTTAAACAGCATTTCCAATAGCATCAAAGGTGACTTAGAATAAAACCAAAAGTTTTCTTTACCTTTCTTACTTAGTAGCTCCTCTTAGTGGCTAACCGGATAAAACGCTGTTTCCTTTAGCATCTGTGTTACATTGTGCTATTGTGCACATTGCTCTTTCCCTCAACCCTCCAGTCTTCTGCAGACATATAGTGCTGCTGAACACTGCACTAGTGTCAAAGACAGAGAACTGCTCTGACTGCAGAGTGGAAAAAAATCCCTGCTGATTCTCTGCTGCGCTTGACTTATCCTTGTATCAAACCTTCTGTCTGTGAATGTATCTGAATCAAGTTCTTGTGTAGTTCTAGTTTCCTTTGCAAATTCATAGGCCATATGGAGCACTGAATCACAGCAGCTCAGCACGCAGCCTTCCACCTTCATGGACGACACTTTCTGCTTGGATTAAGTCCGTCCTCCTCTGCAGGCTTGCTGCTGTTTGAATCCTCATTGTGCTTAATGTGATTTTTGGCTTCCAAGGATGTATTTGTCTCCCTGTATAGTGCGTTTACTGGGGAATCTGATTTTTAGGAGATATTAGGCATGGTTGAAGAATACTTCAGAGAAGCAGAAAGTTTCTGGCTTCAGTAAGGTGGGATGCCAATTTGTTCATCTTCATATAAAAGCCTAAAGTACTACTTCAAAACCAAAAATAGAAATAATTGAAGCAGCTAAGGAATCTTGGTGTTTCCAACACGTGGAAGGAACAGAGAAGTGATTTTCAGGTGCATAGATAAGGGACATAAGTAATAACTGGTCTTTCAAGTACGTGATATCTAATTTCTCCAAGCAGGCAACTCCTCATAGCTTTTCTTAAGAAGTGGCTGTTTTGGAGAATGGAGTTAGTGTTGTAGATGTACATCTGGCATTTGTAGGTGTACATCTGGCATTTGTATGTATACTCTGCTTATGCTCTAATTATAGCTGTATATGGTTTTCTTCTAATTCAGGAAACATTCAGAATACTGGCTATGTAATATATAAAATATCTTGGCATTACGGAGACTCTTAATGTAATGAAAACAAAGGACCTTTTCCTTTGTATTTAAGTACTTGGCTCTCTTGTAGTATGACAAAGCAGCAAGGTAAGGAGTAGTTGTTCTTGTGTCCAGCTGCGTAACCATGCTAGCTGCTGTCTAGATCATAGAGTTTCGGAGGGGCAGAGGACTCACTGGAGGCAGCTTTGCTGGCTAGCTACGGCACCTTTCTGGGCAGGAGAGAGGTAGAAGGAGCGGATAGGCTGGGAAAAGGCACATACAGTTCTTGCAGGCAGAAGCGGTAGTGAAGGGGAGCCTGTTTCTGGAGCATGCACATGACATACAGAAAACTTCCAGTATTTGGCTGCAGCTTTTTTGTCTTATTTCGTGAAGACCGCATCAGTGTGCTTAGCTGCTTTTCATAGAATCGGTTTGGTTGGAAGGAACTTTTAAGATCAAGTCCCACTGTTAACCCAGCACTGCCAAGTCAACACTAAGCCATGTGCCTCAGCACCACATCTATATGTCTTTTAAATACCTTCAGGGGAGGTGATGACTCCACTTCCCTGGGCAGCCTGCTCCAATGCTTCACAACCCTTCCTGTAAAGAAACTTTTCCTGATATCCAACCTAAACCTTCCCTGGCACAAGTTGAAGCCATTTCCAATTTTGCTGTCCTGTCACCATAGCATTTGACAGCAGTTGTGCAAGTGAAGTCTTGATTTAGCACAGCTCTTTTACCATGAGTAGTGGCCTGAATGTGCTTGTGGATTTGCATCTTATTTTCTGCAGGTTTTCCTCGTTGCTCCACTCATCAGTGTCCCACCAATGTGCAGCTACTCTGGCCATCCCATCTGAGCAGCTCATGTCCTCTGGCTTCTCATGGCCCAGGCAGCTGCTGCCACTGTGGTCTTGCTCAGGGACTGAATAGCTCGTACTTCCTGTATGCATTTGTCGCTACAGCAGCTGGCATTTTTATCCTCAGAACTGGGGCCACACGGAGTCTCTTCAGTGGGTCTCTTGAGCCTAAATGCCAGTGCCTACATTGGCTGCAGAGTAAGCACTTGCATATTCTGGGTCTTTTTTTTTCCTCTGTTCCTTCCATTTTTAATAATTGAAAATCATTTGTATTTATGATGTCAGTTCCTCAAGTATCCATGTCTAGTCTTCTTTACTGCTCAGAAGTCCAGTAACGTTTTTCACAGTGCAAGCCAAAAGTGGTGCATGGGCCTTTTTTTAATTTGGTATATTGAACATTGACCTGCATGTTGAATTGATGTGATGAACCACATGGATCTCAGGTCAGGTCTAAGTTGTGTTCAAATATAAGTTCTTAGTACTAGCTGAGGTACTTCATATTTTTTTTTTTTTATATGTAAGACTATGAAAGCATGTGCAAGCTCTTCTGCTGCCCCCTCCGTTTATACATACAATAGAAGCAGCTAATGGCATAACAGATAATGTTGTAATAAGTGACCTATTTTAAAACCTTACTTACTTTTTTATTTCATCTGTGCTGAAATTTTCTATTCTGGATACCTGCATCAGCCTACTTCTGTTTGAAATGAAAAAAAAAAAAATGTTCCTATACTTTCCAGGAAAAAAAAAAGATGACAAAGTACATTTTATGTATTCTTATATGTTTGATAAGCTCCATCACTCTGTTCTTCAGCCTCAACTTAAAAATTTTGTGGGGTCATTATCTTTTGCTATCATTAGGGAAAAGGCTGAAAAATCTGGGTTTTTTTCCTTTGATCAGTAGAGATTTGTTAGTACCTAAATTATAGTACATGCCAAACAATATTGCAGGTGTTGAGCAAAGGCTTTTCAGGAATTACATTTTGTAGATTTTTAGGCTACTGTGGCATCAAGTGCTGGAAGTTCAAGTGTACACCTACTTGGAGCAGTAAAGCGTGCTGCTGGGGTGAGGAAAAAAGCTTCTTTCTTGAGTGCAGTGCAAGCCAGCGAGGCCAAAAGTGAGGAAGTGCTCTTGGGATTTCAAGATTCTCTTTACTGTTGCTCAGACTGAGGAGGAAGAAGAAAATCTACTTAGCTGTGGAGCTGAGGCTCTGTAAAAGGGCTTGGCTAGGACTGGGACCTAAGAGTAAGCAAGAAACAACTCATGAAAATAAGGATGGGAAATGCTGCCATTGACATAAGAGATGACAGGAAAACTTGGAGGAGTGTGGATATGGGTTAGGGTATGAGACAGAAAGAGAAAAGGAAGGATTTGGAACCTGAGTGTAATGTGTAGGAGAGAGAATGGAACTACAAATAGGATTAAGAAGAGTAGATACTGCTAGGGTGAATCTGAACAGCCATAGAGTAGAGTGCTGAACAACAGGCTGGGAGAGGAAACTTAGACTGAGTTTAGGGTTGCATTTGCGAAAATATTGGCATAAGCAAAGACTGGGAGTAGGGAAGAACATGAGAAAAAAGTATTTGCAATGGAAAGTAGTAGATGGTGCCCAAAGGTCAATCATCTCCAGACTTGAGAAGGAAAGCCAAGATACCTGGCATCCTGTGTTCCTGCAGCAGGTCCCTGGGAAACCTGTGTGCCTCTCAGCTCTCCCTTCAGCCTGCTCTGTGTGCAGGCTTTCATTGCTCTTACTGCTCACGTGGCCAAAGCCTCTGCTATGGACCATGAAGTGTCAACCCTGTATTTCAGTATCAGTGCCATTCCATACAATAGATTTTTTTTTTTTCCAGGTTTTCTTTTTTCTCTCTCCTTCTGTATTTTTTTTAAGAACCTATGAAATTATAGATAAAAGGGTACAAAACCATGAACACTGCAATAAAACCAAGTACTAAGAAAGAAAAAAAAGAATAATACTGTCTGTGAAGCCTTAATTGGGCCCCCTTGTGTGTACATATTTTGATACCTTCTCTAATTACATGGTCACCCACTGCTTTTTCCCATGGACCCCTGAATCGTTCTGTGCACTAAGTAGAAGGTGTTTGCTGAATGAGTGCAGCTTTAAGTTGTTTTATTCTCACTGTGGCGTGCATAGTTCCAGGCTTGCCTTGCTGTATACTGCTCAAGACCAAGGCTGAACACACAATTACTAATTTCCTTGTGGGTTTTTCATTGCTACCTGTTTTTCAAATAACATCTATTTTTGAAATGTGCTTGCTCTGAGATGAGTGGTAGGGCTCTCCTACTCCTGCATGTGGAAAAATGGGCTGCAGGGTGCTTGAGCCTGAGATAGCAGGGGCCTGATGTTCTCCTGGCTCTCACCGGTGTAAGTCATGCTGTGTGTTCAAACCAGGCTGCCTGCTGACTCCAGTTTACAGCTGACGAGAGCAGAGTCTTCTATGATATGGACCTCTTAGGGCACAGAAAGTGAAGATACTACAAATAATGAATGCTACGAGAAGGTTAGAGCAAATGACTTGCTTGAGATTTTGTAGGATCTAGTGGTGGAGAACACTAGCTGTTATCTGCAAGGGTGGAACTCAAGAGTTAACCCTGTGACCATTCATTTTCTGGCTTAGTCCTTTGCCTTATTCTTCTCATTTCCTGGTCTCTGCACTGAGCAGGTGAAGATTGTGCATGCAGGCAGTCTCCTTCAATGCTCAGGACAATTCAAAGTATTGGTTTGGGATGAATGATGTCAGGATCACCTGGGGAAGCGGTCATTGTGCAGGCAAACGGAGTATCATCATGGACATGCACAGGGTTGGGGGCTGAATTATCATTGCGCAGAGGATCTTAATTATGGCGTCTTAAAACTTCAGAGTGCTCTCCTTTGCAACCTTAACGTTGTTCTAATATAGTTTGTGTGTGCGTGTGTTTAATAGATATTATTTTTTCACTTATGAAAAGGTGTTAAGGTGCTGCACTTTTCAAATACTTTTATAAAAACTCTGAGTTTAGCTTTCTGAACAGGTTTTTGAAATCAATACAGAGAGAGCCACTAACGGGAGGTAAACTCCAAACTGCAAACACTTTCAATAGGATAGCTCTTTTTATATAACATTTGATATCATTTTCACAGCATGATCTCGACTTTCATACTGTGATAGCTTTTACCTGGAGTTTAGATGACTCATTTTTGTAGTGGATACTTAACTTTTATATGAGGAAAATGCAAGAGAAGCCAGCACAGCATTACATGAACTATAGTTGCAGCATTAAATGAACTACAGTACAGTAATGTAGAATGCTCAGATCCTTGCCATTGCACTGGGCTGGATTCATGAATGCTCTATCAATCCATAAGTGAGGCAGTACGGAGGCGTGGGATTTTTCTCACAGCTTTTTGGCATATCTAATTCAATTTTTTAAAGTAGATTGGGCACTCAGAGCTTGTCTAGTAACTGTTAAAAATCCTTATAGGATTCTGCTTGAAAATTGACAATGATTTCCTGTTGATGTGGATCTCGGAGGGTCATGTGACCACATCAGTGTGATTTCCTCATCTTTTCTTTCTCTGTTTTTAAATGGATTTAGAAATCCTAGTTTTACACTGACTTCTACAGTAACTACTGAGATGAGGGAGTACACTTTTGTAAGCTTTCATGTTAACGGTGATTATTCTTTCAAAGAGATTCAGATTTTTGTGTGGTTTATATGGAGCGCATGGAATTCAGTCTGTTATTTTGGCTTTTCGGGAAAATTTATACTGTGGTTGAGGTTTTCTGGGCTACTCTGCCAAGCTTCTGTTTTCACATGCTTGTAGCTTCTTATGAACCATTTTAAAATGTTTTCTCTGTATGATTCACAACCAGTTTTCATGCTACTTATTTCTGAATAATGTAAAAATGAAAAACTTTGTTTTGATCCTGCTGAAAAATAGCTTAAAGATAAAATTTAAATAGTTTGCCTTATTTCCTCTGTTCAGCCCATTATCATCTTACTCCCATTCTTTACTTCCATCACTTTCTCATTTAACTTTTCTTCTTCAAAAACCACATGTAAAAACACACATATGAAATGTCCTGACAGTCACATGCTATTAGAAATCTGTTAAACTTTAGGCTAGTCATCAGAAATAATTTCCTCAAATCTTCTGGAGGGAAAGAACAAACTGATTTATAACATAGGTCAGATGAGGCTGAGCTGGACTAATTTATTTAAATTCTGGTGAAGATTTTTGTCTCTAATTTAGTTCTTGCTTTAGAAACAAATAAAGGAAACCTTTCCTCCTCACTACAAACAAAACAGCCCTTGCTCATTTCAAAACAAAGTGTCTTGTAGCTCTTCTACTGTTTTTATAAACTACAGGTCAACCTCATTCTGTCAAAGTATTTTGCAGAACCTGCGTTGCGCTTGGTCAAGATGGTGTTTGGCCCCATCTACGTTTGTCAGAATTAAGTATTGTAAAGCCATTTTAAAGTTAGAGACAGTTGTTTGAGCACTACAAGCTTTGCTAGCAAGTGCTGGAAGTCCTACCCTGGGTTTCATAGACACTAGAAAGCAGCTACCCTTGATGATTCTGTCCTGTACTGAACAGTATACTGTGTCAAATAGATATTTCTTCTGCTCCCTGAGGCTCTTAATTCACATGTTCATAAAACTTTATGTTTTTCATTCCTTGAGATGCACCCCACAAAACTTGAAACACAACAGAAATGCACATTAAAAGGCCTCCTGCTTGCACCCCATCTGTATGAGCTTATCACCAACACTGGCTGAATGAGGTTTGCTTTACAACTCAAACCTTTGTGTGTAGGCAGTGTCCACTCAGTCCCTGTCTCGGGACTCTTCTGTTTCTCCTGCTGGAACTCAGGAGACAGGTTTTATCTACAGCACGTTTTACATTGCGTGCATGACTGCAGTGCCTGGTTTCTTCCCACTCTGCTATTTAAGAATCTTATATTTGAATTCAGTTCTAGGAGATTCTATTATTGCTAGCCTTAAGTAGAATGGTGTTATTTCCAGAGCCTCCTAACATAACTTTTATTTCTAATGGAGTAGTCGAGGTCATAGTATGGGCGTGCTAGCTGCTGTACAAACATATTACGACAGTTGCTCTCCAGAGGAGCCATAACTCCTAAGAAGATAGCTGACTGTGCTTTAGGGTTTCTGTCTCTTAATGTTGTTGCAATGCAAATTTTGGAATTGGTGAAGCAGGACTGATTTATACCTGCTGAAAACTCTGCTCAAGAACGCAAATCTGAAACTCTCCCAAATTAAGATTTTCAATAAGCAACAAAAAAATCTTCAGGATCTTGCAGATGATTTACACTGTCTGAAAGTTTCCTGAAGGTGAATTGAATCTGCTTCCATCAACTTATCTTTTTCTTGAGCTGTATGAGTTCAAAAAGATCCAGATCTGGAGTACTGTGTTCATCTCTGGGGCCCCCAACATAAGAAGGACATGGACCTGTCAGAAAGGGTCCAGAGGAGGGCCACGCAGGTGATTGGGGGCTGGAGCACCTCTCCTGTGAAGTCAGGCTGAGAGAGGTGGGGTTGTTCAGCCTAGAGAAGAGAAGGATATGAGACCATATCACAGCCTTCTAGTACTTAAAGGGGCCCTACAGGAACGATGGGGAGGAACTTTTGACAAGGGCATGTAGTGATAGGACAAGGGGTAATGGCTTTAAACCGAAAAAGGGTAGATTTAAATTAGATATAAGGAAGAAGTTCTTCACTGTGAGGTGGTGAGACACTGGCACAGGTTGCCCAGAGAAGTTGCGAATGCCCCGCTCCTGGAATTGTTCAAGGCCAGGTTGGTTTGGGCTTTGAGTACCTAGTCTAGTGGAAGGTGTCCCTGCCCAGGGCAGGGGGGGTTGGAACTAGATTAACTTTAAGGTTCCAACCCAAACCATTCTATGATTCTATATAGATTTGAACCTGCCATAAGTTTAAAACATTATAAGGCATGGGGCTAGGGTAAGAGGGAAGACAAAGTTCTAGGATACGCAAATATTTGGTTTTCTGACAATCTTTTGGGAAATGGAGCCAGGTACACATTTCTGCTTCAACAAATTACTATGTGTGGCAGAATTAACATGACAGTCATTTACCTTTTCCCTTCACAGAATCTCCTTTCCTGTCTAGCTTTCTAGTGCCCTGCTGCTGCATCTCAAAAGTGTATCCACACTCAGTAGTGCTCAGGAGAGGTCTCTCTTCCTCCTTTCCTCACCATTCTGTCATTATGGAGGACCTATGCTCTGGAAGGGATGATAAAGATTATTGCTCGGAATGGGAAATGCTCTGGGGGAGAGCAGTGTCTGAAGCAAAAGCTGCTGTAAGTTACTGCACTTGGAAACAAAAAGGTAACTCTTCTCTAGGAGTCTTCTGCACCACAGCAGAAGCATGGGCTGATAGCAAGCAGCTCCCAGTGCAAGTAGAAGTCGGAAAGGAGCCTTGGCAGGGAAGAGGCATAGGTGCTTGGGAGTCTTTGTGGTGGGAGCTGCCTGCCACTGTGCCCGGTGTCCTCTACTCCAGGCTGCTTTTTCTAAGTGAGCAGCAGAGCACAGCAGCTTCGCAGTAAAGCTGCAATCAGGCCTGGAGGTTGGCGATCTCCCTCTGTGGTGTTTTTGCGTGAAGTAGGGGATCTAGTAAGGATCGAAGGTGGCCAGAGGGGAATCCCAAATCTTTCAAATCCTGGAATCCTTGCAGTGAGACTTCAATCACCAGCTTTAATTTTGAACAAACAGGTCAGAGACACTCTCTGTGAGAAACTTTTTAATTTAATTAGACTTCTTTGTGTGATTAAATCTGTCTTTAAAGTTTATTAACAAGTTTCAATCACAAATTATCATCTTACCAGTATAAAGTGGGACACCAGTCTCTGACCTCTCCTTTATTTTGTTTGGAAGGGTTTCAAGTGAGTCTGCATCTTGCTAAGAATGCAGGATGAACCAAGAACTGTGTCTTGCAGAATAGCTGCTTAGACCCTGAGGGTTAAGATCTGTCTTTTGTTGCATGCAAAGATTTTGCAAATGATAAATTTGTGTTATCAATGGAAGGATAGTTTGCCCTGTCTTTTCTTTTCCCCAGTATGAATGCTGGAACATACAGAAGCTGTTGGTAATTGAGTAAGAATTGCGTTTGTGCTTATAAGACCCTTGTTATGAGGATTTTAATTGTCTATTATTAAGCTCTATCTTTTATTTTTTTTAAAGGCAGTAGGTAACTATCACAACAGGACCACAGCTGAAGTTTCTGCAAAGCTAGATAATTTAAGTCTTAAGATCAATGGTGAGCCCTACCACAAGCTTTTGGGCCAAGACAGAATCTACTGTTCTTAAAGTCCCAGGCATCCTGGTGAGATGCTGAAAAGAGGGCCCAGCACAAAGTCAAAGTCAGATTCATTTCCTTTAATCTTCAAAGGAAACATGATACCAACTTTATCTTGAGCTGAAATTTGTTCTCTGATCTGATAAAATCATTATTTGCCAATAAAATACGGGACAATTCTCCTACTTGCTCCCCCACTCCCTGCTGTGCACAGTGGCACTCTGTCTTCAGTTACAGCTCGTGTGGAGTTGTACCTTGGTGTGAGAGCAGCTTTTGATTGCAAGCAGAAGCTGCCCTGTTACTTGAGATGATACCTCTGACTAACTCTCATTGTTGTGGCTGTAGAGGGCTTGACATCACAAATTAAGGGCAGCATTTAAGGGCATCTTGAATCTGCTGCCACTTGCTGACTACATCCAAGAATTAAACTTTAGTTTTACTTATAGGACTTGTCAATAAGAAGAACGATTAGGCTTCTGTCATCAAGTGAGAGTTAATAAAAATACACCAAGAACTGACAGGCTGATTTTCAATCAGAATTAGAGAAATGCTTGTTATGGGTGTTCATCCCTCTACTCATTTTTTCAAGTGCAGCCCCTCCTCTAATCACAAGGAAAAACCTCCCTCAGGCAGAACAGCTGACAGTGACTCTTTAATCTGCTGATTCTCATCCCAACAATATTGAGTGAGAGGAAAAAACAAGCGTATTTGACCCTTAACAAACTGAGTTGCAGTATTTACCAGGATTTAAAATTATTGTCTTTGAAAAGATTTAAGTATGAGCAGGTGCTTATGTAAATGAGGATCCTTTAATTTGCCTAATAGGAGGAAGGAAAAAACCCAACACTATTATTCATTTCACTATTTGCTTGTGGGCATCCAGCTGTGATCCAGATTTGTAATCAGACCATTGTTTTAGTCAAGTTCATCAAAAGGTAACGTTGTATCTAGTAAAGTCCAATGATGACATTTGTATATTTCTGTGTGTAAACCTCGCTTGAAAGGGTGCACAAGGTAAAATAAGTGACTGAGGAAGGTACGATGACCTGATCAGCTCATTTTGTTCAATGAAATAAGCAGCATGACATATTGGAAAATATAGAAGACTTAACTACTAGAATCTACTGCTTAGAGAAATTGCCTTTCATAGTTCTTTTTAATACATGTAGTGGGCCTATGTATAAACATTTTGTGTCTGAGCACGTGTGTTTTAAGTTACACAGCAAACTGAATGTGTCCCCATATCCCTGATACCTCACCTCATAGCATATAGGCAGTATGTCCCCAAAGTAATAGATCTGGAGCAGCTTATTTGTACCTGGTAGTGTTACCATGACACAGGTAAGTAGGCTGTCATCTTGTGTTCACTCACCTGAATAGCAAGAATTTCCTTGGTCTGGCCAAGCTCACCTTGGAGTCACAGAAACTGCAGTGAAGGAGAATGTGTGGCAAACACAGCTTCAGAGTGTCTGTTTGTAAACTTCTAGTTGTGAGACATATCCAGGGCTTGAGCATTGCTGCTCATCTTTGTCCTGAGGTGAACCTAAGCAGTACCTGCTAGGCCAGTAGGTGATCTCTGGATCTCAGTGAAATCCAAAACAATCTTTTCCTGATTTCTGTCCTTGTTCTGCAAAATAAGTGGCACAGAGCAAGTTCTGTATGTCTCCAAGATAACCACTTTCAAAATAGAGTTACTCCTTGGTACTTGTATAAATGCAAGTGTGGCACAGTCAGAGTGAACATTTTGGTCTGTGTTGTTCTAAATCTGGTTTGACTTTCTACACCACTTAGCAGCTGATGTAGGGGAGCAAGGTGAGCAGGCAAGGTGGGGCCTGTTTTCCTGTTCTAGGAGTCAGCTGATGGGATATTACCTTTAAATCCCAGGTCTAACAGTTAACCTGAGCTGACCAGCTACTCATTTCATAATCATGCCTAGTCAACACAGGTAACTTTTTGGCAAGGATTTTTGTTTCAATACCCAGTTTTGAGAAAGTAACGTCAAGATTAACAGCAACTGATTGTCTTTGCACTAGTACAGCCAAACTGCTTTTCACTCGCTTTTACCAGGAATATTTTCAAACTTTAGTTTTCAGAAAAAACCTGAACTGCTGCTGCCCAGAGAGATAGGGAATACAACAGAGAATATGACCTTTCTGAATGTTTTCTTATCAAGCAGCATAAGTACTGTATGTCCCACTAAGCTGCTTCAATAGAACCTTGTCAAGTTATCACATTACTTGACATGTTGCTGATAATGAATACATAAAAGCTTTAGATATTGAGGCCTAGGAGGAAAT